>CM028138.1:73915000-75165000 GCA_016271365.2 Neoceratodus forsteri | reverse complement strand
TAAATAATACAGTATTGATCAATCCAAATAGCAAAGCCAACATAAAGTACGTTTTCAGTGTGCTCAGACAACACAGTTAAATGAGTTAATTGCACAAATGCTGGAGGCAAATTTATTTGTCACTTCTAAAGGAATTAACTAACAAAAAGTACTTTAATCAATGCATCCCCATAAATTGGCAAAAGCTGAAAACTGTGAGCCATAGTTGTTTAAAATGCTATTACCTAAACCGATGGCAACATATCAACCTTTTACTTGCTGTACATATATTTTCCATTAAATGGTCCTTAGTATTAAAGATACAGGGTTTATGGTCCTGTTTAATTCACAGATACAAAGGGCAACAATAAGTATGTCTGGAGACCCAAACATTACAGAAAATTCATAGTAGTAAATACATATATTTGTAATCCCACCCCTGCCTTTTGCAAATGACATGTGGTATGCTGTTTGAATCTGACAGCAGTACTAGGTGGAGACTGGGTTCAGGGAGGAATAGGTTACTCGGCACAAGGGCTAGGTTTGGCTACTCTGTACAGGGGCAACCAAGTAATTCCGAACACAGGAAGCAATAACTGTAATGTCCAATACCAGGAATGGGATTCTAAAGTGTGGCTTTATTCACATCCAAACAGAACAAACAAAGCATAGACAGACCCCATGGGGCTACACTCCAGGTAATGCAGATTAAAAGAATCAAGAACACGTCTTCAACACTTCAGCCCTCAGGCTCTGAACCCACTGGGCACACAGCCTGGACTTGCATGCTGCTTTGGGTACATAGCCGAACTTGTACACTATCTGGGATTCCCAGGCTCGGCTCCCTTGCCTGCCACTCAGATACCTTCCATATGTCATGGAAACCTTTTCTGGGTGGCTCCTTAAACCACCTAAGAGCACCTCAGCTCTATCAGGGAGTTCTCCTTTTAATCCCACATCTGGGTACTTTCCTCAGGCACTGGCCAAGTACCTGAGAGAAAGTAAAGGTGCCACAGAGCAAATTCATAGAGGTGAACTTGGTTACTACTGATGAGGGGTCTCCCTCTACGCTTCCACAATTCATACCCGGCCATTTCTCTGGACATTAAACATCTCATTCTGTAAAGCTTGGCAATGTAGATTAAGGCTAAATGCATGTCACATTCCTCTACTTGTCTTGCTTTCCTTTGTGCTGGACTTGAACATACTTTTACTTGGCTTAACCCATTGCTCTAGGCCTCCCACTGGTTAAGCAGTCCAATCCCCACTTTACTTTTACTCTTTGTGCTGGACTTGAACCTACTTGAATTAACCGGCAATGTCTATTACACTAGACCTCCTACAAATTAAGTAGTCCAATCCCACATTCCAACAGTTCAGGTGAAAACATAGGCCCTATGTCAGAGCAAACTCACCCTTTGGTTGCAGGTGCCCCACAGGTGATTCCTCACAGGAATTTCTCTCCCACAGCTTCTGGTGCCACAGCACAACTTGAAATAAGGCAGCTTCTTCCTTAGCGGAACCAGGAGGGTTGCTCCTGGAAGACAGGCAAACCTTTCTACCCCCATCTCCTCAGGGTTGGGGCACATGGACCAGTAACAGTGGTCTCCACCACTTCACAGTCAGCTTACTGTGTTCCTCTTTTGGTGAAACACACACCTCCCTTACAGTAGCTCTAAAACAGAGCTTAAGGCTCTGAGCCTGCCCACAGACTGCTGTGCTGCTCCTCTCTCCAAGACTGCACACAGACTCTGTTCAAAAATCCCCAACATTCTATCCTAACTTCCAACTGCAGCACTCCAGTGCAGCTCATGCAGCTGCAAGAGTTCTA
The DNA here is from genome assembly GCA_016271365.2 of Neoceratodus forsteri. NCBI lineage: Eukaryota > Metazoa > Chordata > Ceratodontiformes > Ceratodontidae > Neoceratodus > Neoceratodus forsteri. The sequence goes on along the minus strand of CM028138.1, from coordinate 75,163,190 downwards.
TGGTGATGTCATCCCTCAGTCTCAGCTGAGACTGAGAACAGAGTGAGACAGTGTGAAATCCATTTAACTGGAGTTTCACAAGCTGCCTTCCTGCCTACCACTAGGTCTTACTGGGATTCTAGTAACCCGGGTAACAAGGGGTTACACTCACCCTGGCCAGGAAAATGACTGTCCGCAGTCATTATTTACCCAACTTAGGCCATCTCACCCCATGTGTTGACTACAGGAAGGTAGTGCTAACTTCTCCCCTACCATGTGCCAGCACAGGCAGACAACACTAAAGGCCTAGAGGCCATTGGCTGACCATCAGCCTCTACTCTACCCACTGACTATGGGTACCTAGTGGCTCCAGTAGAACTGCCAGAGCATAGCCCTAATAGATCAGCACTGCAACCCCTATTGCAGGTCAGAGCCACAGCCTGTCTATCTCCCTAGCCCTCTAGGGAAAACCTATCTGCCTTTAACTCAGACCCAAAAATAAAACAAACAGGGGACCTCCCTGACCTTGGGCACCATGCAGCCACACACCAGGAGCTAATACCATACCATTACATTACTTCCTCACTCCCCCAAAACCATACCTGTGGAAGAAAAGGGTTACTACACAGTAACAACAACAACAACAACAGTACTTTAAATACTACACACTAAAGTACTAGTGAAGAACTCGATGAGTCCCTCCTCCTCTTCTTGTCTTCTCTTCATCTTCTTCAGGAACACCTGCAAGAAAAAGAAAGACAACACACATTCCTAATCTGCATACACAGTCTATCTAAATCCCTACCATCAAAACACTGAGAATCCAAAAATATATATATATATATTTTTAGAAAAGGTAGAAAACAGTATAAACATTAGAAAACAGTAGAAAACAATGACATTATTTACAATACACATTTGGGGATGGAGTGCCCTAAAGTCCCATCTAGTGACCACAGTGCCTGAAGGCTAGTCCATTTAAGAGTCTCTCCTGGGCCGGAGCCCTGTGTGAAGCACAGTTCTAGCAGGCCAAAGTCCCGAGAGGGAGTCTTTGAGGACAGTTCACACATCTGGAGTCTGCTAGTGTAGGGTGTGTACTGCAATGTCATAAGAATAAAAAAGTTTGGACTTACCAGTCCTTGTAGAATGAACAAAACACCGACCTGGTCCTCAGCTGAAGACTCTCCTGGCAGCACTCTTCCAATACAGCTGGGTGGACATCTTCTGGGAACGACAGGAGGCACATCTGGAAACTGCTGGGTTGATGTCATCTCTGGAGATGGAACCTTGGAACAGGAACAAAAGGAGAGCAGCTGGTCTGGCGTCATCCGTTACCAGGCAATGAATCAGGATACAGCTGGGCTGGTGTCTCTCTGGATCTGAAGTCATCTGGTGGGCCAGTCGATGGATTCTGGAAAGTCAGTACATTGTAGAACTGATGAATGTGGGCACCTGAGTCCTGGACGTCCATACTGGCAGAACAGCAAAGACACTGCAATGGCTGGAGTGGCAGCACTGGCTACCACTGCTCTGCTTTCCAGTTGGTGAGGCATGGGCACATTGCGGGAGGTCTTTGCATTGAAAGCAATAGTACAGGTCAGGAGCTTGAATTATTACCCTGTCTGGGTGCACATAATTCACACTGTGAAAGTTTCAAGTCCCTCTCCATCCACTATTCGAACAGTGTCCTGCCTCTTTTCCACTGGCTGTATTTTTCATGAAACATTCTGTTCCTGACATGCTTGTTTGCACTAGGATGCACACATTTTATTGCTTTGGCCCAAATCCAGGATTTCCTGCTGTTCTCAATCTCCTCCCAGACTGTCCGAGGAAAGGTAGGAAAGGACATCCCATAGATTTCATTCACCTTCCTACGAACCAGTCTCTCCTCTTTACTAGCTTTGGTCAACCTGAGACCACTGGCCTGGCTTGGGGCAGCCAGTCCTGGTTCTGTCAGCTATGCATTCTCAATGAGACAAAAATGGATCCCTGGCTTCTTCTTCTTGCACAGCCAGGGCAGTGGCATCACCACTCTCTTCCATGCATTCCTCTGAGGCAAGAGCTTGAGGCTGTGTACCCGTTCCTTTTTCACAAGGCCACATAGGTTCCCTCTTCTTCTTCTTCACTGAAAATCTGTGCCCAGGAGTGAGCCGTCGTCCTCACTCCTGAGACTATCCATTCTTGCTGGGCGTGGAGGTCGATACCTCCCATTCAAAGGCCTCCCTCATCTCATCTTCTCCTATGAGACTTGGGCTAGGCCCTCTCAAGGGTCTACTGATGCTCTGCCTGAATTGTCTCTCTGTGATCCAGAATCCGAAACATCAGCACATTGTTCTGTCTGCAAATCTGCACCCTCTAGCTTTGTGCCACACTCCCCGGGGCTTTCTCCAACAGGCTCCGCCTGGTGCTGTGTGCTCCATCTGCAAATTCTTGAACTTTTGTCCATGTGGAGCCAAATGAATCTTGGGCACTTTAAACAAGCCGTATTTCTCTAAGCACCCCAACAGTGAGGTACCATGAAGATGTCCTTCCAGCACTTAAGCATATTAAGCACACTTGCACTGGATATCCAGGAATCACCACATGAGGAGGCAGTTGTCTCCATAGAAACACCTCTCAATGTCCCTTAACTTGTTTACTTCTGCTGCTACCACAGCCCGCATGATCTGGGTAGCGGGCTGGTCCTAAGGCCATGACTGCAGAGAAAACAAACACTCATTGTTATTGAAAGTCCCACATCGCTGAACACTTTCTTTCACTTTCAAAATGGCTCCTCTGCTGCTGTGTTTACATTACTACCCCACCTTGTAATGGTGGCAGCACTCTATGCATCAACATTCTGAAATTGGGTCAAGCCACTGGGCATCTGATTTACACACTGTACTGATAACTTTGCTCAAACTGCACAAACTTGCACTGTTCTTTTTCTACACATTTATATGATTTACCACGGAATTTTCACTTGCTGAACACATTGCTCTAGCTCACAGTCCTTAAAGCCTCAGTATTTCAAGCACAGGATTGTCTGCAACTCTTGCTGCATATCTTGACACAACTCGCAGTCTCTCGCATGGCTTTGAAACTTTACTGACACTGAACCCATAACTATGCTCATAGTCGATGGCTTAACAAGCTTGCTTTTGCTGGTAAACTTAACACAGTCTTTGATTGCAATGCGATTACACTGCTGCACACAGATTCAGCTGGCTTTTGGCAAAAATCACTGGTTTGAGCAATTATTTCTGTTGGTACTCACTGTTATCAGTAGCTGTTTGCTGCGATGGCAAACAGCCTGCAGCCAGTCTTGGAGGCCTCTGAACAGAAGCGGGTTGGCAGTTCTGCTGATCATCCCTCTGAACACCACACTCACAGTCCAGTCGATCGAGATGTGGGTTGAGCCTGATTTTAGATAGAAAAGTCAGATTTTAAACTTTACAGCGCTTTCAGTCACCGTGGCGCTCATCTGATAAGCCAGTACACGCACTCCCTCCCCAATCCCTCTCGAATGCTGGGCAGTCGCTGTAGAGCTAGCTTGGGGCGGGACTGATTGCAGTCTCACCAATCACATGATGTCATGCAAATGAGCCTCTTCCCTCACGAGTGCTCTTCTCCTCACGGCGATCATCGAGCAGGCAAATTTAAACTGCAAAACCACTTTTTTTTTTTTCCGAACTGACTCCACGGAAGGAGCCCATTTCAACCATTTGTCATGGCCATTAATACAACAAGTCTCTCAACTCACTAGAAAGCATTTCCAACGTCCATGGTATAATTTTCCTTTAGCTACCCCTAGTCTTCCACACTTTTCTTTGTCACAACAGTTTTTAAAAGCTGGCAAAATGCTGTAAATTTTTGATGCAGAACAAGGGCATACTCTCTCAAGCTTTACTGCTCCCTGGTAAACAGTTGGCATTTAATAGCAGCACTTGGACAACAGCACACAGCGACACACTAGTTAACCTTGCTTCCGCTTTTTGGGCTACCACTGCCAGATAACCAAAATGCTAGTGCTTTGCCTGAGCACCTTTCCTCCCTAAATTTAAAATCCAAAGCGGTGCCTCCATTTTGTAATCCCCACCCCTGCCTTTTTGCAAACGACAGGTGCTATGCTGTTTGAATCTGACAGCAGTACCAGGTGGAGACTGGGTTCGGGAGGAATAGGTTACTCGGCACAAGGGCTAGGTTTGGCTACTCTCTGCACAGGGGCACCCAAGTAATTCCAAACATAGGAAGCAATAACTGTAATGTCCAATACCAGGAATGGGATTCTAAAGTGTGGCTTTATTCACATCCAAACAGAACAAATAAAGCATAGCAGGACCCCACAGGGCTACACTCCTGGTAATGCAGATTAAAAGAGTCAAGAACACTTCTACTTCAACACTTCAACCCTCAGGCTCCTGAACCCACAGGCACAGCCAGCACTTGCATGCTGCTTTGGGTACACAGCCTAACTTGTACACTATCTGGGATTTCAGGTTTGGCTCCCTTGCTGCCACTGGATACCTTCCATATGTCATGGAAACTTTTTCTGGTGGCTCCTAAACCACCTAAGAGCACCTCAGCTCTATCAGGAGTTCTCCTTTTAATCCCACATCTGGTACTTTCCTCAGGCACTGGCCAAGTACCTGAGAGAAACTAAAGGTGCCACAGAGCAAATCCGTAGAGGTGAATTTGGTTACTACTGATGGGAGGGTCTCCACCCTCTTACTTCCACAATTCATACCCGGACATTTCTCTGGACATTAAACAACTCATTCTGTAAAGCTTGGCAATGTAGATTAAGGCTAAATGCATGTCACATTCCCTCTACTTGTCTTGCTTTCCCTTTGTGCTGGACTTGAACATAATTTTACTTGGCTTAGCCCATTGCTCTAGGCCTCCCACTGATTAAGCAGTCCAGTCCCCACTTTACTTTACCTCTTTGTGCTGGACTTGAACCTACTTGAATTAACCAGCAATGTCTATTACACTAGACCTCCTACAAATTAAGTAGTCCAATCCCACATTCCAACAGTTCAGGTGAAAACATAGGCCCCTATGTCAGAGCAAACTCACCCTTTGGTTGCAGGTGCCCCACAGGTGATTTCTCACAGGAATTTCTCTCCCACAGCTTCTGGTGCCACAGCAGGACTTGAAATAAGGCAGCTTCTTCCTTAGCGGAACCAGGAGGGTTGCCCCTGGAGGACAGGCAAATCTTTCTACCCCATCCCCTCAGGGATGGGGCACATGGACCAGTAACAGTGGTCTCCACCACTTCACAATCAGCTTACTGTGTTCCTCTTTCGGTGGAAACACACACCTCTCTTACAATAGCTCTAAAACAGAGCTTAAGGCTCTGAGAGCCTGCCTACAGACTGCTGTGCTGCTCCTCTCTTCAAGACTGCACACACACTCTGTTCAAAAATCCCCAACATTCTATCCTAACTTCCAACTGCAGCACTCCAGTGTGGCTCTTGCAGCTGCGAGAGTTCTATGGTGATGTCATTCCTCAGTCTCAGCTGAGACTGAGAACAGAGTGAGACAGTGTGAAATCCATTTAACTGGAGTTTCACAAGCTGTCTTCCTGCCTACCACTAGGTCTTAGTGAGTTCTAGTAACCCGGGTAACAAGGGGCTTACACACACACATATATATATTCAATAATATCTGGGTGGAGGTTATAATGAGAATTTTACACCTCTCAAGGTGTAAGATGCCAAATAAACACCGAGAACTAAGCTTGAGGGGTTTATAAAGTCATCCCACTACGAGGGTATGTGTAAAATTTGAGTTTTACACCTCACCCAGTTGTTATTTCATATAATTGCTAGGGAGCATTTTTCACTACAACAATTAAATAAAATAAAGATATCCTATGGGCAGCAGACCAGTCAGGTTTCCGTGCGGTCTGTGGCTCCTCAATAAAACAGTACTTGTTTTTTTTTTCATTTAAGTTAGCTGAAGTAAAACAGTTTAGTCCAATTGCTGTTTTTGTTTTAAATTAACTTACTGCTGTTGACTCCGAGTGTGGCGTAACTGTGTAGTGCTTGGGAATGGTGGTCAGCACCAAAGAGTGGAAGAGGGGTGGCAGCACATGCTCAGTGCAAGGAAACCCAGCACGTGTTTGCCATTATAACCCTTGAGTTTTAACGGGAAATTATAATCTGGTTTCCTATGGAGAAAATGCTCCCCAGTTATTATAAACCTATATTTGCTGAAGGTTAGATTGAATGTGTGCTTACCTCATTGTTACTATGTGTAACACTACTCTCACTGTGCAGTAAATTAGAGAACCTATTGCACTTGCAGTTTTAGCACTTTATACTGTGAAGTAAACTGAGTGAGTGAGTGTGTGCATGCAAGTGCTGTGCATCAATGATTCACGCATGATGATGTCACTAATGTGGTGACATCATTCACATAGACAGTCGCAGACATATCTCTCCCCAGCTCATCCTATGAAAGGATTGAGCAGCCCTAAGATGTATACATCAATGAGCTGCTTCAGTGCTCAGTACAAGAAGGATCACTAAGGACACTTGTAATAAATTTAAAAGAAATCAATCTGAAGGGTGTGACTTAGATAAAATAATGAAACCCAAGGCAAGGAACATTTAGTGTATTCAAGGCAAATAGTGGAAAACAATTACAAAGAGAAACTTGTGGCACTTTTCACTAAAACTAGTTATAATACAGTACCAGCAGGTATCTGAATCAAATAATTATGAAAACAAGTTTCAGAAAAGTGGTGGGAAAGGAAAAGTCAATAAAACCATAACAGAAAGGGGTATTTTAATATACAATAAGTTTGATATTTCCGAAAAAGGAGGTCTAGAGAAAGAAAAGAAACAGAAAGCAAGGAATTAACTACAATTAAAAGTACAAACAATCTCCTACCAGGCAACTCATTAGTATTATCTTGGATCCAGTCAGTCACATGAAAATCCTCATCGCCAGGACATCTAAAACATAAGGAGAGGGATAACAAAAAAGTTTATATGAAGAACCCTCTACAGAAAAATCCTATGATATTTTATACAGTTCTAGATAACAGATAACCAGTTCAGTTCCTCATTTATTCCAAGCCTTGACTTTGTGCTTGAAAATCTATCGATCCAATAAGCCTCCAGAAGAAAAAGGTGCAGACCTACAGATCTGTTGGACAGGCTCACCTACATTTCACAAATGAATGTTGCTTCCTTACAGACACAATCACACAAAAAGCCTTATCACACATCAGACTACTATAGATCATGGCACTGGAAGCCAGGTGCCAATTCGTACTATTATGGAGACAGCCTGAGAGTTGTAGATCAAGTTGGGTCTGCAGCAAAAAAAAATATAAATAAATAAAGGTCTGAAAAGGGGTGGCAGACTGGGTGGGCCAAGTTGCCTTATCTGCCATCACAGTCTATGTTTCTATATTCTCTGTTTCTATGTCCCTCACTAGATAAATGGGAGACTGGGATCACCAAAACATTGAGCAATAGAAACATGGAAAGTGATGGCAGAGAGAGGCTTGCAGCCCATCCAATTGAAACAGCTGAATTTCTTAGAATTTCCTTTAAAGGAAAGGCAAACTGAATAATTTCCAAACTGGAACCTCTGACTAGCAAACATTGGAAGGAGTCAGCACCAATCACCTCTACCTAACATTTAAGACCATTGTACATTAACCAATATTAATTCCTATCTCTAGAGGAAACACAACTGCTGCTCCCCATAGATAGCTAAGAGATTTCTATTGTTATCCTATCCCCACTAGTATCTCTATTTCTCTAACCAACCTACCCTACACCCAGAAGATATACTAGTTTTAGCATTTCCAAGAAGGGTAGAACACACCAATCACTTTGGAAACTATAACATTTATTAATAAAAAAAGCACAACAGTAGGCACCTGCTGCCACCAATGTTTACACAAACAATTGTGCTTTATCAAGATGCCTTGATAAAATGCAATTGTTTGGCTGAAATATCTGTGGCAGCAGGGGTGCCTTAATGTTACATTTTCTTTATCAATAAATTTTATTGTTTCCAAAGCATTTGGTATATGCTACCCTTCTTTGTTAGCCCAGCTTTTTGAATGTATTTGGACCAGTGCTTAATTTGTAAAGAAAAGAGGTGCCAGGACTCTGAATCCAAACACCAAAGGCGGGGTCTGGGGGCTGCCAGGCCCCCAGAAGCTGTGGATTTTTAGATGCTCTGTTGTGAGTTTTAGAGGTTATATTGAAGATAAAACACATTTCTGTGTCAGTTTCCTACCCTGAATCCACTAACAGTGGCTGGTAGTATGTGTTGCTAATGCTTATGACTTAGCAGCACATACTACTAGATGCACCCCACAATCCTAGGTATTAGGTGCCGGACACACATCTCCTTTAGAGCAATTTCAAAACCTTTATATAAAGATTGACCTCCCCATGGACACTGGCTGCACTGAACCTTTGCTCAAAAGCATGTTCTGTTTTCCTGTGTCAATTTACTATACGGACACAAAATACACTGTATGTATCTGCAGCATTCCATACTGTATACACTCACTCACCACTTGCCAGTTTCCTGATAAATGAAACAACAGTGACACAGTCACACACCTCTGATACCTGCCTGGCCTGCTGCAGCCACCAGAATGTGGCGGCAATCACTTACTCTGCCTAGCATTCAGCCTGTGTGTGTGTGTGTGTGTGTGTGTGTGTGTGTGTGGTGGGGGATACTTTCAGCAGGCTAGCACATGAGCCTGCTGCTCAGTCTTCAACATACTCAGCTAAACCCACTGTTTCTTGCTTGTTTAAAACATTTGATAAGTCTAACCTCTGCCCACAGCCACTCTCACAAAAATATCACCCCCTTTCATTTTTTCTAGTCTATATCCACCTGTCTTGAAAACTGGGGAGCAGTATTCTACCCCCTAACTGGGGTTATTTATTATTTCATCCCCTGGCAGTGGGTATTTTTGCTTACTCCCCTGATTTTATTAGACCAAATTCACACCTGATCAGCCAGGCCCACCCTGACCCACAACAAGTGCACTGTGCAGCAGACAGTCAAGGTGAGAACTCTCTCTCTCTCTCTCTCCACTCACTCTTCAGCTCTCAAGGCACAATGCTGAAAATGTAATGGTCGTTACTCTCCTGATGTACTGAGACTGCCAGACTGACAATGACCTACCTCCTTACCAGCAGTGCACTAGTCTTCTCTCCAGTCCTGGCTGGCTCTGTGTGACTCCTGCTCCTGACACTCTTCCTGTCTCCTTTCTCCAAGTTCAAACATGACCGGCAGTGGCGGGCCCGCTCACTCAAGTAACTACTGTCTTGTCATGGCCCTTGAATTGACCAGCCGGTCAGGCAGGGAAGTCAGTGACTAGGAGTGGTAAGGTAACAGACTGACTAACACCATAGACCGCAACAAGAGACAGAGTCACAAACGGCCGGGAAACCAAACAGTGTTGGTCAGCAGGAAGAGATCCTCACAGGACCGCTGGAGGATAGATCGATCAGGATTCGATGCACTGCACTGCCCTGAGCCAAGTTCTCACACTAGGGGTCACCATCAAAATAAATCCATCTAGCGACAGCGAGCAAGCACAAGTTGGCTGCACAGTGATGGCGATCACATTATAGCTCCTTCAAGTCCTTCCAATACTCCTCATCATTCCTTGAGTCACTAACTGCAGTGCGAGTGAAGTGCGTGCCGTCAAGCGCCACCACATTTAAGCCACGTGCACTTCTGATTGGCTCACAATGGAGAGGAGGAGGAGGACAGACTCGATCCGGCGATCAATCAGGCCTGACTTGAGTACTCTATAGCTCAGAGCTCCTTCCAATCCTCCTCATCATTCCTTGAGTCACTGACTGCAGTGCGACAGTGCATGCCGTCAAGCGCCACCACATTCAAGCTGCCGTGCACTTCTGATTGGCTCACAAGGGAGAGGAGGAGGTGGACTCGTCTGGCGATGAATCAGGCCCGACTGAGTAGTAACTTGTTTCTTCTCTAGCTCAGCTTTGAACTCTGTGAGTGCAGCTGCATATTTAATTTAATCTAAATAAAGTCAAATGTCAGAGAGAGAGGTGCCGGGCTGAACCCGGAATGAAAAGGTGCGGGGCTGAGCCCCAGCTCCTGACATAAATTAAGCACTGATTTGGACCTTCTACAGCATACACTGGAGCACCTGAAGTTGTGTTTCAGTGAACCTTTGGAGATTAGAGATAAACAAATGCTCTGGTGTGTAGAGAGGCCCAGTGCCACAAGCAGGGGCTTACAGCCCCTGGAAGGTCAATTATCAACCAAAGCTCATCCTGGAGTTTCTTATTGGACTTATAAATGCTTTTCTTTATACAAATTTAAAAAAAAAAAAGTGAAAACAAGGAACATTTAAAAATGAAAAAGATTTAAATCATTTTAAATTTACCATTACATAGTCCATCCATAGATTTGTGCCACTAGGGGCGATAGCATAGTAAACTCCATGCTCAGTTGTGTGTTTCTCTGTCTCCACTCCCAAACTCCTCACTTTTGCATTATCACCCTGATTTGAATATTTCTTCACAACTGTGCACAAAACATTGTTTGCCAAAGTGTGGACATGCTGTAGAGTAAGACTGCATGCAGGTGGGCTGGAGGTTAGCGAGTGTCGGGTGCTGGCTGCTGGAAAAAGGAAAGAAAGAATGAAAGAAAAGAAAGAAAGAAAGAAAGAAAGAAAGAAAGAAAGAAAGAAAGAAAGAAAGAAAGAAAGAAAGAAAGAAAAGAAAGAAAGAAAGAAGCACGCTTTGATTTTTGTTTGTGCACTGAATATTGGAGCAAGTGGTCCACTGAGGTGAACGATGCACACTTGTAAATGTGTGCGAATGAGAACGTTTTTAAAATTTGTGTGGATTTGAGTTCATGCAGAAAATGTTGAGGGATTTGCAGACTGTAAGCTAGAGTGAGCAACTGAGGAACAGTAGAGGTTCGCAGGCGAGTGAAGGTACAAAAACTATGAGTCAGCTGAGTATTTTTCTATTTTGAGGTTGATGTGAGATTTTTAAGAATGATACAGATGGTGGTTTGGGGAAGCAAAAATTCATCATATTTCATACAGAGAGATTTCAGAAAAAAAGATGGGGCTCGATTTTCAAAGCTCCCAGAATGCCACAAGCCCATGGTACACCAATCATTTGGCTCATGGGGCTTGTAGCATTCTCCTGGCTGGCATTCAGGATTTTCAATCCAGAGCGCCAAATGCCGTAGAGTTAGATCAGCTTTTCTATGGTCTAACCTGCACCATTTGGGGACCCTTTTATGGGGCCTGCTTCAAATCTTTGGTGCAAGGTACCATAAACTGAGGAAACTGTCACAACTGTGCCTGATGTACTAAAATTGGATGAAGTTGCATCAAAGAAGTTTGGCTTAGCTGTGCCAACAAAAAGGTCTGATGCAGGGCTTGATGCAAGCATTGTATCACCCTTTGAAAATCGTGCCCATGGCATCAGTTTAAAAATAATAGATTCCAGTCAGGTGCATTAATATGTTTGGTAATGTGGTAGGCTGGCATGCACTTACTATTAGTGGGCATTTGGGTCTGCTTTTAGCCAATTTTTCCAATCCGCTTTATGTGTCTATTTTATGTTTCAGAATTTTGTTAAAGATGCATTGTTCATAAGTGTTTTAGCTATAAACTCTAATAACATTTTACACAAAAAGTTGAATATACTTGAGTCACTGGATAGCTTGATACCATTTATTTGATGAATATTCTGTCTATAAAGTGTAAAGATGTTACAGTATGTAAGCTATCAATGACATTAGTGTGTCCAGATCTTCTGTAATAGAACTGGCATAATCCTGATGAAGGGATTTTTGTGTCCCCAAAAGCCTGTTCATCGTGACATCATTGTGCAGCATATATGCTTGTCCAATACCAGGTATCAAATCCTCCAGTGATTCCAGTTTCTAAAGTGCAAACATGGCTGCAAATATTATTTCCTATGAAGCAGCAAACAGAATTGTCATGATTAATTTATCAAAGTATTACATTCATGTGGTGTAAAAAAGGCCCTTATTTTCTGAAAATTAGAAATCATTTATCAAAGTTAAAGAACCTTGAATCCATAGCTGTTTTGTTTAGCTTGCTCTTTGCTAAGATGGTCACAGTTAGTGGTCTTGCTAAGTCAAATGATCAACAGTTCTGGAAGGGGATATAATGACAGCTGCAAGTAAGTAGGAAACATCTGGCATACTTCACCTAAAGGTAGCGAGCCCCACAAATTAGCTGCCCATCTGTCTGGCATCAGCCCAGGAGAAAGGTGACATTTTGGATATGCCTGCATTGCTTGCAACTAGGACAGCCAGTGAGTTTAAATGTTGTTGCCCAGAGACACTACACAACTATGACAGATGCAAAAGTAGCTGAGTTGGTTAATATGACTTGTAAACATGAAACAATGCCCGCAACAGCATGGATTTAGGAAGGCATATAGCACCACCACTGTGCTACTTGAATACACTGGCTTTATACACATAGGTCTGGACAGAGTCATCTTGTGGGGGCAGTATATATCAACCTCACAAAACATTTGATACAGTCAATCACACCCTAATACTGACTCACTCCACACCCTGGGACTCTCGGCTGAGGTAACAGATTGGTTTGATAGTTACCTCGGTGACTAATCCCAGAAATTCAGAATAAGTAATGCACTCTCTGACAGTCACCTATGTGCAATCTGGGGTTCCACAAGGATTGATCCTAGGTCCCCTGCTCTTTGATTTATTTCTCAACGATGTCCCTCAGGCTTGCTCATCTAACCTACTTCTCTATGTGGATGCATGCCATCATTTTCTCAAGTCACCCTGATCCCTCCCTTGAACATCAACTGCAGAACAACTTCTCTGCTATCAAGAAATGGTTCTCTGACCACAAACTCCTTAATAACAAAAAAAACAAAATCTATGATTTTCACCAGTTCTCACAATAGGAACAAACTACACCAGTTGACCATCCTTAACATTCTTAACTCCTGACTTCAACAGGTTCAGGAGTTCAAATATCTTGGTATAACCCTAGATACCTCCATATCATTTGTTAGACACATGGACCATTTAGCTAAGGCAGTAAACACTAGGATTGGACTCTTATATAGGCATAGGCACTGTCTCAGCCCTGATGCACTCAACATAGCAATCAGCAGTTCAATATTCTCCTTAATTGACTATGGGCTAATTATTTATGGTACTGCCAGGGACACCATGCTTAAAAGAATCTGCATAGCCCTTAATAAGACCTGCAGACTAGCTACTGGGGCACATAGACTCACTCATGCTTGTGAGTTGTATGCTCAGTTTAACTGGCTATACCTTAAGGGCCACATAAAGTGTCAGACCTGTCTGTTTGCTAAAATGCCCTTCTTGGTCTAACCCTCCAGTCTTCCTAAAGCTTCTTAACCAGGTAACTGAACTTCCACACCTGTGGAATGTCTAACCTGGTCTACCAAGTCCTGTTCTGTTGCACCTCCATGGCACAGTGCTCTTTCAAGTATAGGGCACCAAGCTGGCTGAGTGACCTCCCACCATCACTCTGTGACCAGTCCAAGATAAGCCCCCTTTAAGTACAAACTTTTGCCAGCACCTCCTGACAACACAGCGCAGGTGTGATTGTCTGTTTTAAGCTATCCCCCATCCCCGATTTATTGTGAAAGTGAGCCCCTGGACCTCTATTTCTCATGCACTGTTCACTTTACCCGTTTTGTAACTTACTATGCAACTGTGTTTATCTTTTACATGACGTTGAACCTTTGTAAAAGACCTCTGGCTCAAAGGTATTGCAATCGAGAAACAAATCCATAAATAAATATAAAATAAAATACTCAGCATGAGTAGGGGAAACAAAGCAGCTGTTAAGCAATGATATATGTAAGTGCCCATTGTAGGATAGTGTCACATCTATGTGGCAGGATGAGCAGATAAGATGAATCCTAAATCCTTTGGAGCTGGTGTGATCTAGTGGTTTGATCACTGGGTTGGAAAGCAGGAAAAGCAGGTTCAAACCACACAAGACCCAAATAGTCACTGTGTGATTTACATCCTTAGGTTATCAGATGCACTCACCTTAACTGTAAACATTGTAAATAAAATAATAATGTGTTGGCCAGATAGGTCAATGTTTTCAAGTGAAGATTGAAACCTGGGTTTCATTGAGTAGGACTGTTTTACTTATAATGCAAGATGCCTAATTTCAACTATGCTCCATTTCTGCTAAGCACATTGTAGCTTCAGTATTATCCAAGGTCTCCATCAGATGATATGGCGGGTACCAAGTTTCTTTGTGCAGTTGGTGTGGGTGAAGCAGTGACAGCCTATAATAATGTTGTCTCCAAGGCACTGAGATGTCATTGCACCAGACTGTATATGACCCAGATCTTGTCAGCTAAGTCCTCATAGTTTGTTGGGTCTCTGAAGAGATGAAGACAAGGGTCAGAAGTTGGAACATTACTGGCTGAGGACCTGGTCCGATGAGGATAAACTGGCTTTGAGAGTTCACTATGGTGAATATCAAAGGAAATCAACCACAAGAAGGCAGAGTTTCTGTCCATGGAGATTGTCACAGGAAGGCACGGACTAGCTCTGCACTTTCAGACTGTGGATAAGCTACTTCACCCTTCCTTTCTTCAGCCAAAGAGCATTTTCAGTCACTCTGTGTGAGGAGTTTGCTCAGTTCTTCTCTGACAGGGTGTCCTCCATTCAGTCTGGGATCTCCCCAGTGGAACAAGGTCAGCCCTGCAGTGGTGTGCCTTGTGTAGAAGAGGCACTCTTATTGCTTGAGGTGAGTTTCGCCAGTGTGCGTGGCTGAGGTCATTGAGGTACTTTAAAGTTACAGCCCACATTTTGTGAACTGGACTTAGGCCTGACTCTTCTCCTAGTGGGATGGACTGGGTCCGTTGGTCCAGTGTTTGCAGAGATAGTCAGTGCTAGCTTTCAGAGGGGTTCTTCCTGACACCTTGAAGGATGCACCTGTGAAGCCCCTTCTAAAGAAACCATCACTTGACCCTTACATCTTGGCAAATTATCACCTATCTCCAACCTCCCATTTTGGGAAGATTGTTGAAAAAGTGGTGGCTCTGCAACTTGAGGCACACCTCATGGCCTTTGACATTTATGAGCAATTCAGTCTGGGTTTAAGATAAGGCAGAACACCAAAACGGCATTTGCCAGGGTGCAAATTGACCTCCTCAGGGCGAGAGATAAAAGAGATCAGTCAGTTTTCATTCTCCTTAGTCTCTCCTCAATATCTGACACCGTGGACCACATTATGCTTCTGGATGACCTTAGAGCATTGTGGACTCTCTGGTACTGTCATAAATGGGTTTGAGTCCTTTCTCACAGGTGGGACACAAAAGGTAGTGATGGGGAATTCTCCTACTCTCTGAAGTCCCTGCTCTGTGGAGTTTCTCAAGGCTGGATCTTGTTGCCGATACTGTTCATGTGTACATACTACCCTTTGGTGAGCTCATTAGATGTTACAGTCTGGGTTTTCACTGTTGTGCAGATGATGCCCAGCTGTACATGGATTTGCTCAGGGACAAATAATGGCATGGAAGTGCTAAATAAATGCCTGGCCAAGATCCAAGATTGGGTATCCTCTAACTGGTTGTGGCAGAACCCCAGCATGAAACAGGTACTGGTGATCTAGCCTGGTTGCCAGCATGATGTGCCTGCTACATGGTCAGGAACAGGGTTGTTCCTTGGCCCTACTCCATTGGTGGCAGCCACTAGAGTGAGAAATCTGGGCATCATCTTTAATGATGGTTTGATGCTTGAAGCTCAGGTGTCATCCTCATCCAGCATGGATTCTACCATTTAAGGAATGTCTCTAGGATTAAATCCCTAATTTCACCTGGTGAACTCTCTGTGCTGGTGCATGCCTTTGTCATGTCAAGACTTGACAACTGTAATGCTCTTCACTTCAGGGTCATGGGAACCTCAGTCGACTGTAGCTGGTGCAGAATGCAGCAGCCAGGTTGCTGATGGGCCTTTATGAGATCTGCACTGGCTTTCTGTCAGATTGAGGACCATCTTCAAGGTGGGCTTGCTCCCCTATAAGGTCCTGTACAGCTCTGGCTATCTGAGTGACCTCCTGACCCCTGCCATCCCGGTGTGCTCACTGCATTCCTCCACGAGGGCCTCCTGAGGTGCCAGGCTGAAAACCCTCAGGAGACTGTGCATTTGAGGTGGCTGGCCTGGCTCCTCTGGAACTCACTCTGATTTCTGAGGGAGGCCCCATCAGTGGAGGTTTGTTAGCCACAGCATCAATCTTACTATAATTTATTTGTTACTGATTTTAATGTTTGTATTTACTCAATTTACCCTATATATTTTTGTATGTAATTTTGTATGTTTCTTATACTTTCTGTAAAGTGTCCAGAGCCTCTGGGATTGGGAGCTGTAGAGCTAAAGATTTACTTATTTACCTACTTGTTTAAGAGCACCAGCACTGAATAATGCATAAGCAGGTGCATCATATATGTTAACAATTTTGGTCAATTGAAGTTCTTTAGACACAAGTCCACTCTAGAGGTCTTGTTACAAAATCAATGTGTGTTCAAATGCTAAAATCTTTCTTTTATATAATCTATTAATTTTCACTTAAAATACAGGAGCCTCGTTATCATCACACTGTGTGATTCTGATGCTCCTGTTACATTGAATTGATATGATGCTTTTGCAGGATGGACTAATGCTCTTGTTCTGGAAACGTGGTCTATGTTTCTATGTATATAACGAATACCTAATTGGAAAGATGAGGCATTCTAGGACAACTAAGCTAACTAGGACAAAGTTCAAACTCCATCTGACGGACTTTGCTAAAAGCAACCTTGTCAAAGTCACAAGTAGCAAAATTCCATGTGGTCATCATTCAGTCTAATGATGTGAGATGGAAAATGATTCCTCCATTAAATATATTATAAAAAATCCAACCATTTTTGAGAGAGATGGGATATTTCAACAGCCAGTGATGCCATCACTACAGTATCTGAACACCAGATATCCATCACCAGAAACATAGTATCTTTTGCCATCTAAGGATGCTGTTATATCATCCACAAGCAACAAGTCTGTCTTCAGCAATCTCAAAGCTATGGGACTGCAGGCAAGAAACAACATGTATCATCCAGTGTCATCTACCATGCCTTAAAGTCAGCCAGGAGTGACTTGCACCAGCTCTAAACATCTACCATAAGATTGGACCATCAAGGGAGAGAATGATAGCAAGCACCCCCCAAACACCATGGATCTGGTAAGAACAAGTGTCTGTAAATTACTGCATACCCTTGCCAAACAAAACTCACTAATTAATGTCTCATCTTTGACAAGTGAATAAATGGACTGGGAATCAGATTTTACCTGTTGGAGTCTGCAGGTTCATTGCACGGCTAATGTATGGAATATTTTGCTAAGAAATGTATAAACCACTGAAGGATAAATATGTTGAAAACATGGAAGCAGTGTGGAGCTGTAGCTAGATCGTGGTTTAGCAACCAGGAAACTCAGGTTCAAATCCTCCAAGAGGTACTCACAATCTAGCCCTGGCCTAGTCACTTATCCTCTTAGTTCTTCAGTCCATCCAATTGTGAAAATGGATAAAAACAGGACTTTGGTGAGTAAATGAACTGGAAAAACAAACAAATAAAATCATACCATCTGTAAGTTGCCATGCTTTTTCTGAACATCCCATCTGTGATGCACCCACAGTTGTTGATGGCACCAGAATCATGCTATGGACTATCCAATTCCTCCTTATTTTTCCAACAACTACTCTATATGGGGTTTTCCTCTGAAGTTGCTGTCTGGTTCAAGGATTATCTTTCTCACTGTTACCAGAGTGTTAAGATCGGGCTGGTAACCTCCTCGGCAAGTGAGATCAGACTCAGCATCCTCCAAGGATCCATTTTGGGTCCCCTCCTCTTCAGCCTGTTCCTAGATAGACTCCCTGAAGCCTGTAAGAGTAAGATTATTCTGTACACTGATGATGCGGTCATCCTGAGCACCAGAACTCATCTTGACCAGCTACAGAACAAACTGCAGTCCACTTTACACTCCCTAGAAGGTTGGTTTAGCTCACAGAAGTTGCTTTTAAACTATAAAAGTCTAAAACAATGCTGATCGCTAGCCTCCAGCATAAGAAATCTTACCTCAACCTGACAATTGTCAACAATAAGGATGCTCCCCTTGAACATGTGCATAGCTTCAAGTACCTTGGGCATATTAATGACGACACCTTTCATTTGCGCAGCACATTGATCAGGTTGTCAAAACAGTCAATGCCAAACTGGGGTCCTATATGGCACAACAATACCTAATGCACTCTGCCCTCCGATTAGCTGTCTCCAGCTCCATTCTGTTAATAATCAACTATGACTTGGTAGTCTACAGGACTGCTTCAGACACAGCATTTAAGTGAGTCTCAACTGCCCTCAATAAGGCCTGCAGATTAACCTTGGGTGCTGACAACTGGTCACACACATGCTCACTCTATGAACTCACTAATTGGTTGAACCTCAACAACAGAATAAAATACCAGACGTACATTCTGGGCAAGAAAATCCTACTTGGAAAAGCCCCTCTCTCTCAAACCCTTGGTGCAGGCTTCTCACTCTTCCTACCACACCATGGATATGACCCACTGTTCACTAGTCATCCCATTTAGAAAAACATCTCTCAGACAAAGGTCCTTTGTTTTAGGGCACCAAATGGCTAAAAGAGATACCAGCACATTATTACTTCTCCAAGCCTCCTGCCTTCAAGTTAGATCTGATGCAGTATCTCACTGCTGCCAGTACCTGTGTCTGCAGGTAATTCATACAGTCCACTGTGTTAAGTACTTGGACTGGGGGTGCCACTCCAATTTCATCGCCTAACCCTAGCTTCCTGTCCTACACACTTATCTTTTCTCTGATCCCTCCTGGGACCTTTGAATTATCTGCTTTTGCCCTGATCATCTTTAGTCCCCTTCCTCCTCCTCTGCACTAACCCTACCTTGTTTCTTTCTTCCTAATCCTAGACAATGCCTGTACTCAGGTAGCTGTGACCTGCACTAACTCTGCCTCATTTCTTCTCCTAATCCTAAACAATGCCTGTATTCAGGTGGCTCTGCCTGTTGAACTGTAAGTTCTTTATTTACCCTTTGTACCCTAAATTAGACCACAACCCTTCTTTGATTCAATTGTAACAGAATGTCCTCCTGCACTTGAACTGTGTATCATAACTGTAGCTGCATTTTGTGTTGTCTCTAATGTACATATTGTTATGTTATTGAGAACCGTATTCACTGCTTTTACCTGCTGTATTACTTTTGTTCCTGATCTTGAAGTGGAACCTTTGAAAAGAGCATTTTGCTAAAAGATTATTTCAGAACAATGAAATAAATACATAGATAAATAAATAAATAAATAATACAAATCATAGTTGCCTAATTGCTGAGCAGGTAAGAAGAATCACTCAGTGGGCCACCAGAGACCTTCTTTTCAGTGGGATTGTTCAGATTATTTAAAACCATCAAAATATGTTCATCTACATCTTTAGATGCTGTTTTGATGTCCTTCAGTGATAAGCTTCTGTCCAAGTCTGCAGGAAAACTCCGGCCATGGCACATATTTACCAACATTCTGCTGTGCCCTAGTCATCCCTGGGGTGCATTTCTTGCACAAAAGTAACCCTACTGACAAAACACAAATGCAAAACAAGACAGAAACTGTAAAAGGTTGTTTTGCATTTATATCTGGAGTTCTGCACACTGATCATGGAAGCAATCAGTATTTTGCAACCAAGGGCTCAACCTGGTTGGTACCTGAGCCATTTATCAGATAAAATATTATAACAAAATGTACTTCCCTATTATGTTTTCTCACTGTTGTTTCTTCACTGAGCTTGCAGGATTTATTATTCTGAGATTAACAGCAAAATCCTTTTCTTCATTCTAAGGTATTCGGTTTCTCTGTTTCTCAGCAGGAGAAAGACCAAGCAAAAGAGTGAAATGATATATTAGAAACATAGAAACATGTTTTGTGTTTCTAATAAATCATTTCACTTTTGTTTGGTCTTCCTCCTGCTGAAAACAAACAAACTGAATGCCTTACAATGAAGAAAATGATATTTTTAATTTACTAGTAGTCTTTTGTCCTCTACTTGTTTATTTTTCTTCTTTGTAGAGTTATATCTCCAAAGTATGTGTTAATCTGATGGTGAAGACATACAAAAGTAAACATAATGCAAATATTGATGCGGACACCTGAATCTAAAATAGGTACAAGAGAAATAACATTAATTCTGCCATGATCAGGACCACTGATTTATGGTACCCTCTGTTAAAACAGTAAACATTATGGAACTTGACTGTGCACCAGTAAAATAATAACAGAATTTCATATATATTACCATTTTATTCCAGAGAACTACACATACTGTACATTATACTGTATTTGTTATGCTAGAAATTATTTCTAGTACTATTGTCATTTTTATACAAAATATAACTTTCTTTCATTCTACATATTTTTATCCACATAATGAATGATATAAAATAGAACTCCAGTAAAATCCAGAAATTAAACTAGAAGCCACCACACCACCTCAAATTTCAAAACTTTAATATAGAATTCATTAACTTAATTTATTGTAAATCAGGGTCTTGGGCCATGACAAGTTTACGTCTCATTATGTCAAAAATTGTAAAATTGCTTGTGCTACAAAATAATTAGAGACTAATGACTTAAATGACATCCTCAAGAGTAGTAGGTCTGGCAAATCAGGAAATGGGTTCACATAACACAGTCCTGGTAAACAAATGCTGCTTACCATAATTTATTCTCATTAATAAATAGATTCTCCTGGGTCTGTGTGGTGGCTGCTTGTCTGTGTCTGTAGCTTAGTTTTGTGGATTTACGTGGGTTTCTGCTTGGAGTAACTACACCATTCTTGCTCACTACATCCGTGAAAGTCTCCTGAACTGGATTTCTGCAAAACATCATCACCAGGTATCTGCATTTTCATTTAGAAATCAACTTTTGGAAGCTATCCTAAGCAAAACATAAGTCAAGCAACTAAGTCTAACAAACTCAGCGACTCTAGGTCCTGCTTGAATCCACATTTTCATCTGACCTGCTCCATGATCTGTATGTGGGCTTTTCAACAACCTCTTTGTATGACAAAGAAGCATGCAGACAAAAGATTTCACATCCTGCATATGCGCAGGCACAGTTCATCATCTTCAGGAATTCTAACACATTCTGTGACTCTGGACCTCAGCTGTTGATAATTTCTTTTGGCTTATGACTTAACCACCAGGTATCTACAAGATGCTGAAATCCTTTCTCCTACAAATTCTCCTTATGCTGCTCCTGCTCTCAGGAAATGTTCACCCCAACCCAGGACCACCTGGGCAGCCAGCAGTGGCACCAAGCAGAAGGACAGGGCACTCACCATAGCATCCATCAATGCCTGCAGCATCCTCAACAAACTTGATTCCTCCAAACATGGATCCTACAGCACAACCCTGATGTCCTCTCAGTTATGGAAACATGGCTAAACCCTAAAATCCCTGATACCTCAGTCTCTATCCTGGCTACTGCATTCTCAGGCAAGACAGGATTGCTAAGCGGGGTGGGGCTCGCCATCTATCTTAAGGATACCCCTTATGGGTCACATCATGCCATCCCTAGCCTGAGCAACTCCTCTCAAGTCCTCATAATCAAAATCCTCCTTGGTGCACGAATAAGGAACTCACTGTCATCTCAGTTTACCTACCCCCAAGAGACCAGGCTGCTGGCTTCCATAGCATCATGGAATATCTAAGGGTCCACAACATAATTCTGAAACCATAATCATGGGTGATTTTTAACATTAACTGGCTCTCCGCTGAGGCCGCTACCTATAAGGATGCAGCCGCGGCGCATCACCTCACTCAACTGGTCAATGCCCCCACTAGGTGTAACTATAGGACAGGCTCCTTATGCTTCTAGACTGGATTCTATCTAACTGCCCTGAATGCATCTCCAATGTTTCTGTACTCCCGGATACAATAAGTGACCACTGCCTGTCATCTGCTCCTGGTCAAACAAATACCACAAGCCCCTCCCAAGCTTATCTATGCCAGGGTTATCAAACAAGGGCACCTCCAGCTGTTAAAATCCCATCTAACCAGGCTGAACTGGGCAGTGCTTGACTCCTCAGTGACACCAACAAAGCTCTGGACCTATTTATCAAACGTTTCAATGAAGCCAGTGATATCTATGCACCAGTGAAAAGATGAAGGTCAAAGGACAGACCAACCCCTGGTTACTACTGACCTTTTAACTCTACTCAAGCACAGAGACCACCTCTGGCATTGTGCTTGTGCAACTCTGACGCAAGTAAACATACAATTATACAAAGCAGCCAGAAATTATTGGACTCGAAAAGTACAGAATGCTAAATGCAGCTATTACAAAGAGGCTCTGACCAACTCTTGGGGCCAGGGAAACAAATTCTGGAACAACATGAAAGAACTCACAGGCAAGGATCCTAAAGCACCACACACTATGCTCAACCTTCATGGCACTCCTACACTCGACCTAGGTACCATCACCAGCACTTTTAATAATGCATTGACAAACCTGGACAGTGTCCTTCCACCAAATTTTTCGACGACCTCCCTCCAGCTCCTCCCAAGTTACCCTCAATTAGAACGCATAACCCCAAAGTTTTTTTAAGGAGGTCCCACCAGAAGTAGCTAGAAAATACATTCAAAGGCCATCGGCAAACAAGGGTACAGTGGTGACTCCTTGACCTGAAACTGATGGCACAAGTCCTTGATGAAATCTTAGAACCACTTACAAAGATCTTCAACTCTCGCTTAGATTGGGCCATTTCCTCTCTCTGGAAGAAAGCCACACTCACACGGTTCACAAAAGTGGAGATAGGATGCTCCACACCAATTACAGACCTATCTCATTCCTACCCCACTATCTAAAGCGCTGGAGTGAATAGTGTGGGACCAACTAGTTGAATTCCTGGATAAGTACAATGTACAGTGCTAAGAGCAGCATGGCTTTGAAAAGGGCACAGCACCACCACTGCACTACTGGAATTTACAACCTTCATGCATGCCACGCTTGACAAAGGGAATTGTGGAGGGGCAGTATTTATAGACCTTACCAAGGCATTCGACACAGTTAACCACCTCCTACTGCTCAAGCAACTGTCCTCCATTGGGATCTCCTCGCGATGCCCTACCATGGTTCACCAGCTACCTTGATAATTGGATCCAATGTGTAAGGATTGCAGGGATCTCTTTGGATGAGAAACCAGTCCACTCCGAGTCCCCAGGGTCTATTCTGGGCCCTCTACTCTTCTCCCTCTTCATCAACAATCTCCCCAGTGCCTGCCACCAAAAATATTACTATTCGCAGATGATGCAGTCCTGTTTTCCAGCCACCATGACATTACAGTCCTTGAATCCCAGCTGCAGCTCGACTTCAAGCGCATCGAAGACTGGTTCAGTTCTCATAAACTTGTCCTGAACCACAGCAAGACTAAAGCCATGTCCTTCTGTAACTGATGGAGCAGGCACAACTCTGTCCCTCACCATCAAGAACCACACTGGGAACCCACTCGAACATGTCAAGGAGTTCAAGTACCTTGGTATTACCCTGGATAGTACCCTCTCTACACTCCGGCATATTGACACTGTTGCCAAGACCGCCATATACAGATTGAACTACTACACAAACACAAGCACTGTATTGCCTGCAGATGCCCTTAAACCTAGCCATCTACAACTCTGTCACCTCTATCATTGACTACGGCCTTGCCATCTATGGCTTTGCCTCAACAAGTGCCCTCAGCAGGATCTCAGTTTCTCTCAAGCAAAGCCTGTGGACTACTAGCAGGTGCGGCCCAACAAACTCACACCTGTGACCTCTATGCACAGGCCAGCTGGCTACCCCCTCAGTAGAATACAATACCAGACCTGCTTACTTAACAAAAGATTCTCCTCGGTCTCATGCCACCTGGTGTTAGCTCACTTCTTACTACCTACAGTGGCACTCAACAAATACGTGGTGCCCAATCTCTAACCTTTCAGGTTCCCAGATGTCATACCTCCACGGGTCAGCGGTTCTTTATCTATAGAGCCGCTCAATGGTTCAATTCCCTCAATAAAGAAGCACTTTCCTCTCCTACACTTGGACCCTTCAAAAGGAATCTCAAACTTTACCTCACCTCTACCACTGAATGTGACTGCTTCTCTGAACAGAGATCTCTCTAACACCTCCCAGCTCACTCATGTCTCACAGCCCGCCCTTTCCCAGTCTCATTCCCTCTGCACCGGGCCTTCCTTGTGACTCCTTCCCTGCTTCAGATCTCCACTGGTACAAGACATTTTCCACCACCATCGGACAGTGGCCCATTAGCCTGCCAACTTCCTCTCCTGGTCGCACGCCTGCAATACTAACTGCCTATGGTGCCCTCTATCTCTTATTGTTACGCAGCCAGTTGCCTACTCAAGCTGCTCGTTATATGAATATTATCTCAAAGTATGTTATAACTGAGTATCTTTATTTTTCTTTAGTTGTTTTAGTTGTTTATTGTGCATTCTTTTACTACCTCTTATGTATGTTGACCCTCATCCTTTGATGTGGAACCTTTGTAAATGAGCAGTTTCTGCTCAAAGGTATTTGTAATCCGAGAATTTAATAAATAAATAAATAAATAAATAAAACTTTCTCAGGACCATATCACTCAATGAATAAGATTTGCCAATACTAACAAACGCTTCTTCAGGCTCCTGTTCACCATATTTTAAAAGAAAACATTTGCATACATGTATAAATGTTAATTATCCAAAATTCAGGTTTACCTTGATGGTAAGCCTAAATTTTAAACCAGGATAAATTATGCCTGCCAAGGGAATTACAGAGTATCCTCGGTGGTAGAGAGGACTGGGAATCCCTAGAGATCTTTACATGTTGGCATGATATAATTTCTGAACCCGTGTTGCACTTATCTCATTCCTCTGAATGATCTTGGTATCTTTGTTTTATTACCTACTTTACCTGACCATCTATTATATAGTCTTACAAGTGTTTGTGATGTTTTCTCTGACTAACTTTGCATTGTATGACCTATATGTGCTCGTCCACATTGATGTTGGTTGTTTTGTATCTGACTTGTATCCTCCCGGGTGTACCTGAAATAGGCATTCCTATGCCTAGTGTACTCACCCGGTTAACAAAAGCAAATAAATAAAATAATAAATATACTTATTTATCAAATAGGGTGGTGGGGACCAGGTTAACCTGGATTATCTTCCAAAATTCAATTACTATGTTACTATATTACATTTATGCCATTTTTGTCTTTTGTGTTATAGTATATGTAGCAATAATACCCGACAGGGTGGGCGTTTGTGCTATAC
The DNA here is from genome assembly GCA_016271365.2 of Neoceratodus forsteri. Classification (NCBI taxonomy): domain Eukaryota; kingdom Metazoa; phylum Chordata; order Ceratodontiformes; family Ceratodontidae; genus Neoceratodus; species Neoceratodus forsteri. The sequence continues at coordinate 75,137,803 of CM028138.1, read as the reverse complement.
CGGACCGCCCTGGGCGTAATGAGCCCGGCGCCGCGGCGGAGGGCTTCTAGCCCTGGAAGGTCCAGTATAGCACAATACCGCCCACTCTGGAAGGAAGTAATGTCTTGAAAAAAATGGGCACTGTAAAACAAAATAAGTTTAATAATAAAATGTTAATACAAAATCAATTTAAATCAGTTTTGAAATAAAATAGTTCCTCCACCTGTGTGTGTGTGTTTTATCTAGGGGTTTGTCCTTCTAGAGCCCCTGTGGCGGTGGGTCCTGGTTGTCATGGTTACTGCCCCCGCTTTGCGAGCAACATGAGTTAGTGTTTTATGTGAAAGAAATATCCAGTACCGCTACATAGGTCTGACAGAAGTGTTCCTTGCCCATTTTCTAAAGTAAGATATTGTTGGGGGAGGCTGCTGGGGTGACATCACACAACTGTTGCGATGGTGGTGAGTCTACACGTTCCGCTGCAGGGTAGAGGCGGTGCGATGGAGCCGGGGAGCCTGTCTGTGTCGCTATGAGAGAGGAGCTGCAAATGAATTCAGGTGGAGAGAAAGAGAGAGAGAGGCGGTCTGGCTGCAGGTTGGGATGGCAGGATTGGAAGCGCCAGTGAGCTGCGCTGCAAGGAGCCAGAGCGGTGCGGCAGGGTTGGCAGAGTCGGTGGCGAGGGCTCCTTAGCCGAACTGCCTGCAGTTTGTTTGTGCTGAAGGGGCTGAGGGTGACAGGAAAAGCAGTAGTTCGAGTACATATCGTGCTTTTCGATAGCAAAGGGCTAAGCCAGTCTCGGCTGTTGGTAAGGGAGACAACAAAATGGTGGGCATTTTAAAATTAACATTCTACTGTGTGCCCAGCACTTCAGCCAATGAGGAAGCAGGGTGCTGAGCACAAGGATGCTTTGCTGGCTATTAGGAAAGTTGGTCTGGGGCTTTTTATTTGGTGGGCATCTATTGTCTGATAGATGCCCACCTAAATAAGTGTCTCAGCCAATCAGAGGAGATCATTTTTTGCCCATTTTCAAACTGACTTAACTTCTTTTGCCTGTTTGCTGCATTGATCGGGACTATATCCTCTTTAAAACATTAGTCATTCAGAAATAATTCTAAAGTCAGTGATTAATATTTCTGGATTAAATCCATCCTCGCTACTAATTGTGATGCTTATTTGAGAAGTTTATTATGGCAGTTGAATGCACACACTCTTGGTGGGCAGTGGAATAATAATAATCATTAGTAAATAGACTGTCCATGCCTTAAATATTGTGGAAATGCCTCTCTACAACCTTTGCACACCATGAAAAGGATACACCGCGTTCTTACCCTCTTACTGCTTAGCATACAACACTGAGTGCCCTTAGAAATTTTTAACATTAATTTGGGGAGGGACTTTCACACCTCTTACCTGGAACTTTCCTAAACATTTTGTCATCATGATCTTTTTATGTGTTCTTTCCTGTCTCAGTTTCATTCGATCATTTCTGCCCCTGCTCCCCAGTTCTGTTTGCATGTACAGCTGGGAGTGTTCAAATAGATGCCCAATTATTTTCTCTACTGTGTCTGGAGCGAGACTGACCCACACACAAATTCCTAACCTTTCTTGTATATATGCATGAGAGAATTGTTTGCTATGTTTGAGCAACCAACAGACTGGGTGAGATTCTGCTAGAGTGAAATTGTACCTTTTGCAAATGGAGTAAAGTGAGCTGTAAGTTGTTAATGAATGACATTACCGTATTTTAGAAAATTTTTTAAATGCGAAATTGGTCTTCTATTATATATGTGAGTGGTCCCTTTGGAGCCAGCCACCTTCTCATGATACAGAGGATTATCAATCCATGAGACTATATACTAAGAGGCAGCCATTTTCACCTGTGGTACAATGTAAGTAGTTTGATGTAATGAGGAAAATCCAGGTCACTAACACTGAATAGGATTGATCAGTATTTTCTCCATAGGTAAGAATACAGGTTACCCTAATGTGGAACAACAATGATCCATATTAATATTAGCCACTCTGGCTGAGAACTGTGAGTTGTGGGGCATCTGGAATTATGGAAATGGGTATATAAAATCCAGGAACCTGATTGGTTGAGGAGCTGGGGACAACAGCACTGGAAGAAGATCTGTAACCTCACTGGCCTGTTTACATTAGGCAGTCACAGCTGTATGCACGCACTTCCATTCACGTATTTGTATTTTAAAAAGTTGCATCTGCCATTTACTGGCCAAACAGCAAAATTACAATGGCTGTACAGGACTACATTTTTCTTTTTCTCTTTGTTTTGACTTTTCCCTAATTTTTCCCCTCATTTATATTGAATTTTTTAATGATTTTGTTGCTAATCCTAATGGCCCCATTTCATAATCACAATAAGGCACTCCAGGGCATGCTTTGTGCTGGAATAACAACACTTTATGGGTGGTGGAAGCCCTTGACATTTGGCCTTTTACTTCATAGCACCCAAAGCTTGCCATTAACCCAGCACAAAGCATGCCTTATTGCTTAATTGTGAAATTATATAAAAATCCAGAAACCTAATAGGCTGAGAAGCATGGAATCCAGTGCTGATATCACAGCACAAGTGTACTGGGAAAAGATCTCGACCTCATTGACCTGTTTGTATAAAGCAGGCACATGTGTATCAGTACACCTCAATTCACTTACTTATACTTACACAAATGCAGTGTTTGCCATCTACTGACCAGTCAGCAAAATTACAACAGCTCAACAGGACTACTTTTTTTTCATTTTTTACTTTTTAAACTAATTTAAATTTAATTTTTTATTATTATTTATTTATTAATTATAATGGGTCCATTCATAATCACAACAAGATACTCTAGGAGTGTTTTGTGCTGGGATGACAATTTTGTGCATATTGGTTACTGTAATTGCACTGTTCTAATGTTGTTGTTCACAGTGGATCTCACCTATTTAATTGTTACTCTTGTAAATGATCTTGCTAACTGTATTTTGTCCTCTATATACTCTCCTGGGTCATACCTGAACATGAGAATTCATTTGCCTAGTACACCACCTGGTTAACAAAATAAAATCAATCAATCAATGAATAACAGCACTTCATGAGTGATAGAAGCACCTGGTCTTCAGCCTCATGCTTCAACCTACCAAGGCAGGCAAGGCAGGCAATGATCCTAGCACAAAGCCCACCCCTGATATGCCATCCTGCCTAAATGCCAATGGATTAACCAAACAACTCTCAATTTTTTCATGGTGGGCTGGGAGCAACTCTAAAGTGCTGCTAGTCAAGGCACCATGGAACTGTAGAATTTCCATCAAAGCATCACAAGAGGGCATTCTGTTGCTGAAACTCCCTGCATGTTTCTCACAAAGGCACAAATGGAGCACAAGTGACTAGAGTGGCAGCTTATGGGAAAAGCAACAAGTAAGTGAGAATTGTGCAGTGAGTTATGACAATATTAAAAACTCTCTTAGGTTTCCATCACTCAGATAATGGAACTAGAACTTTCAGTGGGATGGATAGTTCCTGTGACAGAATCAGGAAACTCAGCACTATGTGCCGTGGTCCAAAATCTTTCAAACATCAGACTGCTGCAGGCTTGGAGAGGAGATGGGTTTTGCTCTGGATCTGAAGTTATACATTTGGGCTGGGATATTCAGGCTGGGCCAGGCAATGGTGCAAGCCTGGGCACAGTTTAACTGGGATGTGCTGGTGCCAGGGCCAGGTGATATTCAATGGTGATGCACCATGGCGCAGCACCATTGAATATGTCAAGATCAGTGCACATACTGCGCATGGCACAGTGGCACTGCAATGGCACAAACCACAGATAGGGAGCATGGAGCTGCATCAGTGCAAGTGCAGTTGCGCTAGGTGCATCACCTGTGATATTCAGCAGGGGCATGCAAATGAGGCCATAACACTGAGGCCAGGCACTAAAGGTGCAAATGGTGCTATTTTATGTCATTATGGCACATTTGCATGCCTTGTGCAGGGCAGCCTGGCAACTTCTGCCTGGCACCCTGCACAGCATGATGAGCACAGCGGGATCCCGGGCATCCCTGTCCCGTAGCCACGATCATGTAACTGTAAACTCATGAGCCCTGGTAGTCTTGTGCCCCAGTCCCTGAGTTCCCGATGAATGTAATAACAGGCCAATCCTGGTGGTCTAGTGGTCCCCACTCACCTGAATCCCTGATATATGTAATGATGACCATCCTTGGTGGCTAGTAGACCCCCGCCCATTGCCACAATCACGGTGATCCTCTGAAAATGAATACCCTGATGATCCAGTGGCAGCTCCCCTCCACCCACACAAAACCCTTGTCCACCCACTCCCCTGTCATTGGTGGGTGGCTGCAGTCCACCCCATACTGCCCAGCCACCCACTGAATGAAAGGTACAGTATGGGCTGTAAGCCCATTGGTCCCCAATGTGGACCAATGGGCTTGCAGGACATACTGTACTAGATTCAATCCCAAATATGACAATAAAGTCATTCACATATTTGGTACTGCCTGGTACAGTATGCCCTGCAAGCCCATTGGTCCACACTGAGAGACAATGGGCTTACAGCCCATACTGTCCTGTCATTCGTGGGCGACCGGGCAGTATGCAGGTGAGTTGCAGCCACCCGCCGAAGGTGGGGAGTGGTGGGCAAGCGTTTTGGTGTGGTGGGATGTGCCACTGGATCACCAGGGCATTCATGTTTGGAGGATCACCATGATCACGGGCAATGTGCGGGGATCCACTGGCCACCAGGGACGGTATCATTACATATATCAGGGATTCCGGTGGGTGGAGGGGCTCTAGACCACCAGGGTTGGTCTGTTATTACATTCATTGGGGACCTGAGGACTGGTGGGGCCACTAGACTACCTGGGCTTGTGTGCTTTACAGTTATGCAATCATGGCAGTGGGTGGGGGTTGCCACTAGGTTACCTGGGATGTATTTCACTGGATACCCATGATCGGGGACGTGGGTGGGAGGGGGTGTCATTAGGCCACCAGGGTTGTGTCAGTGCTTGGTGACAGTGCTCTGGGTGGGGTACAACCACGGCTGGTGGCTGCTGTGTTGCACCATGCAATACAGCAGCCCACCTGTGAGTGGTCAGGAGTTGTTCCCACTCTTCATGGGTTCAACTTTGAGCCCCTATTCAGCACAATGCAGAGCTGCGCCAGCATATGTGCCGCACATCCTGGGCTGAATATCAGGATGTGCCGCATAAGCATGGGTGCACCCCTTGCATCTGCACTGCATATGATTACATTGCTCCCCAACACATCAGGGGTTGCGCTATACCAGGCAGCCTTCTCAGTATCCCACCGGGGAACAATGTGGGTTGCGCTGGTGGATCTCTGTTGCGCCAGGCACAACCCCTTTGAATATCCGGGCCTCGTGTTCAACCCAAAACAAAATATGTTTTAAATCTTTGTCAGTCTTTTCTCACCTCTAGAGTCTAACGTTGGAAGCCCTGGGGCACAAATGGTGGACAAAGGGCAAGTTACAAGCTTCCAGCAACCTTTCTGTGGGCCACTGCTTGCAGGATAAACAGTTCCAAATCATGTAGAAAACCTGTATCCTTGGGCGAATCTTCTTTTAATATACAGTGGAGACCTACATGAAGTACTTAAAGGAAAACTGTGCTGAACTTTTAAATTATTTTCCAAATAGAAACTCTTTTTTAGTTTTGTTTTGTTATATACTGGCTCCAATTCAGTTGTTCTCCCTCCATATGGGCCTTTAAGTAACTGCAGTGGGTGTTTCTAATTACACCTGTCAAAGTACCATTTTAGAACTGTATGATGTAGTTTATGTCCCTCTTAGCCACAGAGTTCTGTGCTAGAACACAGATGCATTGCGACAACAATGTAAGTGTTTAGCAAGGACATAAACTATATCATAGAGTTCTAAAATTGTCTTTCCAGCAGTGTGTATATAAGCAACACACACAGAATTTATTAGAAGTCCAGTAAAGATGGAACACTAACCAAACAGGAACCAGTAATTTAAAACAGCTTCTCCTGGGAAAAATCACTAACAGGTTCTGCACAGTTCTCCTTTAAGGTTTTCTACAGACCCACTTCTTGGATTCTGTGAGAGGCTGTATTTTTTAATTGACTGTATTAGTTTCTGAGAACACTGAACTGAGATATGGACTAAATGGTACATTACTTAAAACTGTAGCTACGGCAAGGCCAGACCACCATTTTACATAGAATGATATGTAAACATAGAATATGTTGACAGAACAAGATCAGTGGTCCATCAAGTCTGCCCTGGCTCTACTTACACTGTGATGTCGTTTAGCTTTACTAAGTCTTTTCAAGTCCACATTACTGAAAATTGGTCATAGGCCATTCTGTTCAAATAATTCATTTTTATGTCTGACATCATTATCTGGAGGTTTAGGAGGCTCAGACGCTGCATGGCAACAATGCAAAGACTCCACTTGCAATAAGTAATATGTTTGCACAGTATGTATAGTATTTTTATTTTACCAATATGATGTATTCTCCCATATACCCTTCTGCTGGGCCACACCTCCAATGAGCCTTGGTTCAGTGCGCCTTTCCTGGTCACCAATTTCAAAATAAATAAACAAATAAATAAATAGTACACCTCTTTGAATATCTTTCTATCTTCTAATTAGATGCTGCTTGTGCATCTATATTTTTATCCCTGAAGGGCCCATGTTGTGGTCATTGCAGTTTCTAGTTATTTCCTCTTTTCTGGAAACAGCAGCTGTGTGCTGCTTTACTACTCTAACCTTCATGCATAAGGACTTTCCTAAGGTTACTGAATGGTAAACATTTTCTACAAGTTTATTCTGTATGATGACCAATTATTCATTCCCATGATGGGCTGGCAGTATAGTCTAGAGGTTAGAGTCACAAGCTGTAAATGAGCTTGGTATATCCAGCAGACCTGGGTTTGAGTCCCACAACCTTCCCTTGTATGCTGTGTGACTCTGAGCAAGGTACTTAACCTCCCTAGTGCTCCTAGGTTTGCCCCTGAAACAGGTATTTGTTCCTAGTGGGCCTTACCCAGTTACCAAAATAAGAATGATGTATACCAGAATGAGGGATCACGTAACCTGCAGTAACGAATGTTGAACCTGCCATGTACTGTATATTGCTGTCTCTCATGAGATGCTTTGTTGAATCATATGTTTTATTTAAAACAATAAAACTCCTATTGAAGAAAAAAAAAATAATGACTCCAAAGCAGGCATCTGTGGGGAACAGAGCATCAAACAGAGGCCGCATGTGAGGGAGAAGGAGAGACACCTACTGAGATAGATGCTGTCAGAAATCATAAAGAGATGAGAAAGATTTCCCTCAGGATGAGGTCTCATTAGCTGAGCACATCGCATGCACACACACACACACACACACACACACAACACACCTCACACAGATATGCAGCACGCATGCAACACACAGACGGCACGCATGCACGCACACACACAAGACATTACCCACATCAGTGCCCTGGAGCCTGCCAGAAATCTTGCTGCCACACCCAACGGACTCTGATGAGCTCTAATTCAGCAGTACTGCTGTACAGTATATCCACCATCTGTTTTCCCTAGGTATCTCTAGATATGATTGCAGCAATACCTGCTGGTCTCAGAGGAGATGAAATGTTAAAAGAGCTACTGAATAGTTTGGGTTTTCCACAAAACTATTTTCTTTTAATTTTTACAATTCAGTCACTCTGGATCATTTAACAGAAGTTAAACATATTTTTGGGGGATGCTTAAACCCTATTTTATAGTTCATAAGCACTAAAGCACAGAGAAGACAGAGATCTACTGACACCTCAAGGGCACCAAGAAACCTCTGCTGGCTTTTAGGCATTTGCATCATGCTTCAGTACAAGTGTCCTATTTGCAACATGACTGTTGGATCACAAAGAGGGGTCTAAATTCATTACCGTAAGAGCCACAAGTTGCATAACGAAATGACGTATACAGTATGTCAAAAATGACACATGCATCATTAACCTGTCACAAAGTGCGGAAACTGTCAGAAATGTATCAAAATTTAGAAAATGTTTTGGTGCATTTGCCCTCAATGAGAGCTGCACCCAAAATTGGGAATTGCATTTGTGTCATGAGCTTGGAAACTTAGCCCCTAATAATTTGACACACTTCAGTTTACAATGCACAAAGTGTTTATATTTGACATCCTTTTTCTTAACATCATCAATGTACATTCATCTGAACACAGGATCATTGTACAAGCTGCTTGCCTACACCCGTTATTGTAATTATTTCCTCATGACATCACACTCAGTTACTGCAGAAAAGATTATGATATCATAAAGAGAAATATGAGCCAGCCTGGTGGTGTGGAAGCGAAGGTGTTGAACACCTTACCTCTTGTCATGTCGGCAACCCACATTTGGAAGCAAATGTGGGTTGCTCGGGAGAGTGGTGTGGGAATGATTTGAGTGTTCCAAGGCAGATCTCCTCTCCCGTGAAGGAATGACAGTCTTATTAGTCTTTGACTGTTACTGGGTGCAGGCCCGTGGCAGTGCAGACGAAGTGACTCAGGATGGGGCCATGGACCTGCGGGCCATGCACACCTCTATGCAAACATCCTGTCATGCATTCCACAGCAGGGGCTCAGAGAAAGAAAATGGAAATGGGATTCGGCTGGCTGAAGCCCTGTGCACCTTCCATGACCCACACCACCACTTGGACACCTGGAGCTAACTGGATCTGTGTACTGGAGATGAGACTAACTCTCCTCCCTCCTGCCCCACCATGGCGGGCAATCCAAGGAAACAAGCTCCTAAGTAAGTCCAAAGGAGGTGGATGTTGGTCAAGGGGAGGTGGGGAAAGGAACTGAAGAGTTTGCCTAGGGTGAAAAGCTATGTGCAAAAAAAGGATTACAACGCTTACAGTGGACAAGCACAGGCACTGGCAAGAAAAGGAAGACTCAACCTTTTAGAATTTAGGCCCTGTCCAGACTAGAGGACTTAAAGTGATTTAAGTCTCTTAAATTGTTTTAAGTTCATCTAACACGGATCACGTCTGGACTATGAGTGGGTTTAAAGACAGGTTCAAAAACCATGTTAAAGTCTTGATAGGACCTACGCTTTAACAGTTTTGAAATGGATTACAATAAAGAACTGTGTTATGTGTAAGACTGGAAATGCAGCAAGTTCCATCTCTGCTTCTGTCACCCAAAAGCATGTTCAACAGACCACACTGTGCAGGATCACAGCAGCAAGTATGGACTCTGCAGCACAGATGTTATACTGTGTTAAAACATGGCTGAACTCAGTTGGGACATAGCAACACGGTAAGTGCTAATACATTTTAATAAAACATTACAACTTACCATGTTGTAGTCTGGACAGGGCCTTAGGTGTATGAAAGTTTATTCTAGCCACCTTATACAAACCAATCAGCATTTTGTGGTAGAGTCACTTCATCATGGTAGCAGTAGTAACTGAAATTAGCTAGCAATAAATTTAAATGGAATAGCAGGTTCCTGAAGGAAGGCTTCTGACAGTGTAGGAGACAGCGGATCTCGACTGATGCATCGACAAAACTTTGACCGAACAACCAGACACTGAAACCGTCATGTTGACCAAATTTATGGTTGCAAACAGATTCCAAGTTGGAGACATGTTTTCTCTGAGTCAGAACTGATTAGGGAAGGGGTGCAAAGTCCACTAAACAGTGCCTGGGTTCAGAGCCTTCTGTACAGCAACCTAGTGCTGTAGTCGCTGTACTGATGGTGCTGTGGAAGTGTTGCTGTCGGCAGTTGATACCGGAGACAGCCTCCCAGCAGTTAAATTACACTGATTGACACATTATTTGATAGTAGAGAAAATTTTAGGATCCTGGGAAGGTCTGGTATTCAAAGTGTAACTATGATATCATCCAGGAAACTACTATTCCTTGTAAATCTGTTGCTAGGCTATTAGAGTTACTACTGGCACTGTATCCTGAAGAAGTAGTGCTGCCATGAAATACAGACTCATGTTCACAAGATGGATGACTAAACTTTCATATACTTGACTACTAATGGCTTTTCCAGGAAAACTGAACTGGAAGTAGCTTTCATTGTTGGAGCTCCTAAGCTTCTCCCTGGATGGGTAGAGTTACCTCTCCCTTCCTGAAGTCCACATTTGGGCCAGTGGGTCAGATGTTCAAGCTGCCCAGCTTGCCTCAGACAGGGATGGGGAAGGAAGCTAGCACTGCTGGTCTGGGACAGGGAGCAGGGGCTGGGATATTTATGGGGTCAGTAGGCCAATTGGGGAATAAGCTGGGGATAAAAGAGTAGAGGAAGGAGAGGGCTGATAAATGAGGAGAGGCTGATAAATGGCAGAAAAGTTCTGACTCCACAGTAATCGAGCCTTTCTGCCTAGGATCTGAGAAAGTCCAAGGAAGAGCACTTCACTGTCCTTAAACATGCCAGAGCCACCAGCCAAGACACAATTTGTAAAAAACAAAAGGCCCTGAGGAAGTCTCATTTGGAGGTGATACTTAGGGGTGTTAGCCCAGTGTGGCTGCTACTTTTAACCTCTAGTGTTTAACTTAATAAAATACTAAATATTCAGTTTGGTGTGTGCAGAGCTTTTGTTATTCTTCTAATTTCTGCCTGGGGATCCCAAGGAGACACAGACATCATCTCAACAACAGAACTATGCAGGGTCAGGTAGGCAGGTCCTTGAGGCCTGGTCATTTGTTGGGCAGTGTAGCTAGGGTTTGTTCAAGTTAGGCTTGCTGTCTGACAGAATTCATAAGCGTATACCCAGTTAGTGTGGTTGGGTGGCTGAGAAGCAGGGCAGGTCAGTCAGTCTTGGGGACTGTGGCACCCACAGCCAGGAGGAGGGCAGTTGCCAGGTATTGGCTTTTAACCTACTGGCAGTTTGGTCAGAGGGAGCTTCCATAGGTAAGGTCGTTGGTGGAGTCACAGAGGAGTCCCCTACTTTGAGACACCACTCCTCCACCAGATCTTGTCCATCCATATGGCTAGCTGAGTTGCATCTGGTGCTTGAGCCACAGCTGGTCGAACCGCTCCTCAATTACACTTCAGGCTTCAGGAATGTGCAGAGTCCACTTTTGAGTCCTGCCTAGCACTCGTCAATTGGCCAACCTGCTCCAAAATACTGGTGCGAACTCCTCCCTTCCCAGGAATGGTAATGGTCTGCCCTCAAGTGCCACCAGCTGCTGGTGTGAGCAGCCAACTGGCTACTGGTGATTTCTTCCTCCTCCCTTTCTCCTGTGCCACTCACCTGGCTCCCCAGCCCCACAACAGTCAAACTGTAGGCATGCAAAGACAGACCCTAAGAGCTCTGAGGTGTGTCCCAAGGTTTCAGCTCAACAGCTGCATACAGAAGACTGCCCAAAAGATATATAAAAAGCCTGTAAATAAATAAATAAAGCAGTCAGCAAGCAGCCAGTATGACCCACTAACTCTACAAGGATACATGTATGTATAGCCTACCAAAAGGCTAAGCATAAAAAGTGCATATTAAAAGGACCCACACAAATTCAAAAGGACAACATATAGACATTGCATTTAATATTGCACAGTACCCATAATCATTTACCATATTCATCAGATTGCTGATTATTTTAAAATTTATAGCTATAGCAAATTTGGCACCAGCAAATAGTACTGTTTTATCAAAAGAAATCAGTAAATGATTTGTCTTAACATCCATCAAGCTATACATCAAAGGTTGTAAGTGGGGTTGAAGCAATCTTTTTCTAAGCTGTTCCAATAAAGGGCATTCTAGCAGAACAGGCATTGTTGACCATTTTCTGAGCACTCCCTGTTTCAGGCTAAACCCTTTTATAGGTTAACCAATGAAGAAAACAGAACTGTGTTCTAGCCTTCACATCCACCGTTAACCTTTACGTAGTTGTTATTATTGCACCTACCTGAAAAATAGTCTCTACAGTGTACTTGCTTGATAATTTTATAAGTAATAAAGTTCTTTTGTTTTTCATCAGAGCCTTTCCTTATCCATTTGCTTAGCAATATCTGTAATCCTTTGCTTTGCCTCAAGGTTTTAAATTTGAAGTTCATCTACTCTCAGTTTTTAAATACAGACTGTAAGCCATATAATCTAAACCTATCTTCCAGCTCCTTGAACTAGAACCAAGGTTTTATGAATTGAATTAGTCCATTTTGGGAGATGTTCACAGATGCCTGCCAGCAAGCATGCAACAGATCATTATTATTTTATTTAGCCTACAGAAAACGTTCACAGTCCTAGTTTCTGCAAAGGCTTTACAGACAACATGCCACATTCTGCTCACAGCAGTTCCTTAGTAAAAACTGTGATGAACAACTGTGGCAGACTGTTGGTGTTTCTAATACAGAATGGGTTCACCTGAACAGGTCCAGTGCAAAGACACATCAAGTTGTGTTGCTGCTCCTTTTGTCTGGCGCTGTTCAGACCAATCCAGGTCCTCATCAGGATGGCAAAGTAGGGATTCTCATGAATAAGGCAAAGGGTACACTTGCAATATCAGTATCAGAACTTTAAAGGGACACTGTCATCCCTTTTAGGCCTCAAAGTGTCCCTAGTTCAAAAACACACGTTATGATTGGTCACATTCTGTACAGACTGCTGATGTAGCTGGCTGCTTGATGCAGATTCCTTTTTTTCTTTTAAAAGTGCAAAACAAACTGCCCACCATACTGGTGTTACCACACCAAAACATGTTTTTTTGTTCCTTGATCAACTCCACTGCATCTTTCTTGGACTCGGGAACATACCAATGCAGTTTAGACACTGATGATGCAGTAGGAAGAGGGACTATTGGATCATGAGTAGCTGTACTTGTTTGTATGTTTTCCTAATGTTCAGTGTGCGGTAGTAAGACTAGATCAAGGATTTGAAACAAAACAAGGTTGGGTGTAATTACACTACTAGTATGTATTTCAGTTCTACTAAGAAAGGAACAGATAAAACAACTAGCATCATCAATGAACTTTAGAAAAGGTAAGCAATTATAAAATGTATCCCTTCAACATCAAAGTTTGATGAATTTACAGCATGAGATAAAGTTAATGGGCTGGATATTCAAAAGGGTTGCGCCACGCGCATTAATAGGAGATTCTTGTCTCATGAAGTCCAATCGCCATTCTGCGATATTCAGCAGGAGGCAGTTACACCCCAAGTCATGCTGAACAACAGCGCAATGCTAATGAAGGCATGCTCAACTAGAGGAGAGGACCATGCATAAACTGCACAGCCCGATATTCAGCGGGCATGCAGAGTTGTGCAAGCGCAACCCTATCTGCGCCTGCACAACTTTGAAGCCAAAAAAGATCAAGTCGAGGGCCACCCACAGGTGAGCTGCCGCAATGCAGGGCACAACACAGCAGCTGCCACCTGTGGGTGGCCCTCCACTGTTCCCTGTGCCCCCCCTGCAGCCCGATCGTGGGCATAATAGTAACCCCCCATGGCCCGATTGTGAGCATAACGTAGAGTAACCCCACTAGCCCGATCACAGACATAGCGTCAACCCCCACAAAGACCAATATCCCTGGTGGTCCAGTGGACTGCGAAGCCCGATCGCGGGCTGAAGGAAACCTACTGATTAGCTGTGACGCGATGGCTTTCCTTAAGGATTGTCTGGTCCAGTGACCGATCGCAGAAGGTCAAACTCGCTTCTCACGCCCACATTTCAGATGCCCCACCACCACGAGCTTCACCCTTCCGGCGGGTTGTAGCATTAACGCTCTTCCGCCGCCGACCGCGTCGAAGAGACGCTTCATTGTTCAGAGCAAGAGCCACGAGCGTAGTTTATCGTTAGTAGTTCAGATATGGAATGAAAATCTGCCATTCGACTGCCTTAATTGTATGGAGCTGCACGCCCATTGGCTCTTGCTCTGAACCAATGGGCGGTAACTCTTACTGAGCTGTCTGGCGGGCGGCAAGGCAGGCGTGTTGGTGCTGCCACCCGCTGGCTGACGGGGAGAGCGGTGGTGGGGCTCTGGATGGGTGGGTGGGGCCACCAGATCACCAGGATATTGGACATTGGGGGTGTGTTTGACCTATGGCACGCTGATTGGGCCATGGGTCCACTGGACCACCAGGATATTGGTCTTTGAGGAGGAGGAGTCTCCTTAATGCCGCGACCGGGCTAGTCGGGGTGGGGAAGGTTTCACCAGGGATATTGGTCTTTGGGGGAGAGGAGTTCTATGCCCGCGAATCGGGCTAGTCGGGTGGGGGAAGGTTTTCAAGCCCGCTGATCGGGCTTTGCGTCCACTGGACCACCAGGGATATTGGTCTTTGGGAGGGTTGGACGTTAAGCCCGCGATTGGGCTAGTGGGGTTAATGTATGTTATGCCCGTGATTGGGCTGCTGCGGGGACAGTATGTTATGCCCGCGATCAGGCTGCTGGGGACAGTATGTTATGCCCACGATCGGGCTACGGGAGGGTTTACATTACGCCCCGATTGGGCTGCTGGGGAAGGAAGGAATACTGTTCTGCCCGGTGATCGGGCTGCAGGGCATTGGTCCCAGATGGCTGCTGCCTGGCAGGGCGCCAGGTGCAAGTCGTCGAGATCCGGTGCACCTGCATGCTAATGGCATGCAAATGGGGCCGTTATTAGATGAAAATGGACCCCGTGCACCTTGCATAAATTATGGCCCCATTTGCATGTCACCTTTTGAATACTGGAAATTAGCGCATGGCACAATGGAACTTACACCACCGCATCTAGATACTCCACTCTGACCACTTGCGGTGGCACAAGTTCCACTGTGCCATGCACAGTAACTAATGGGGGCGATATTCAAAGGAGTTGCTCAATAGCGCAACTCCGCTGAATATCGCCTCGCCACAACCCCTGCACAACTTTTTGAGCAGTGCTAGGGCTTTGCGCCACAGAATGGGCGAGTTTGAATATCCAGCCCAATAAGTTTGACATTGTGACAGTCTTGAAACTTGGCTTTCCCAAAACATTTGGTTAGAGACATTATACTCTTAGATTATTTCCTTTTAGAAATTAAATCAAATGAAATCTTTATTTATCCAGGTGAACATCATTGAGGAAAGGTCATTTACAAGATGGACTTGGTTAATACCGGTTAGAGAATACATTACAAGAGAAGATTATTACAGTCAATAGAAACAAATAACATCAACCAGACAACTAATAAATATCAAGTACGCTGTACAATGTAACAACAGACATATACAAGGGCAGCATACAACAGCTGAGAGGGCAACTATAGTATATATTGATGAAACATTAGTTATCTTAAGTGAAACTTGGCAGGGTGTTGGATAAGCAACTAGAACAAAGAATGGCAAGGAAAAGTGGCTCATATAATGGTCAGTCTAGGGAAACAAGTGAGTGGGGTTTTAATGTATGTTAGTACAAAGCAAACTGCTGTGTTGGATAATTATAATTATGATGAAACGAATTGTGACTTTTTGGCCATTAAAGTATTGTTAGATGGGGGTTGAGTACTGTTAGGTGAGGGTTGTGCAACTTTTAAAGGTACTATTTACTTCCCTCTTGCTTTTCAGAGGACAGATTGTCTTTGGTAACTTATTACTGTGGGTCTAAACCTAAAGTTAAAGAAATTATACTACTCGGTGATGCAGATATAACCTAGACTGACAAAATAAATTTAAAATTTAAAGATAGAGTGGAAGGCTTGGGTTTAACACAGATAATTAATGAGTCAACATGCACAAATTAATGGACTGGTTCTGAAACTCTATTTGAGTGGATTTTAACATTAGACCGGATAGGAACATGCAATCATTTTGCTTTCTGATTCATTAAGTGATCAATGTCCTGGGCTTAATTCTCAAAGGCCTTCCTAGATCAGTGCAAGCTGCAGCAAGGACAGCTTGCACCAGAGTCCAGTGCGCCATGGTCCCTGCACTCGATTCTGTAACAGGTGGGATCCATTGCTGAAGTCAGCTTACTTGCCACCAGTGCTCCCATGCACAAAAAGGGTGCATGGGAGGGATGCTACAAGCTCTGATATTGCCGTGCAGCTGTGCTCCATGAGCCAGAACTCATTAAGTGAGTGCCCAGGAGGACAGCAGTGGCTGTAGCAGTACTAGCAGTGGGGTGGCTGGAGAGGGATTGGCACTGACCTGGGTGAGGGCCGAGTAGAGAACCACGTCATTGAGGGATAAGCAGCACTCTGATCTGCACTGAGGGGCTAGAGGACCAGCTGACTTGAGGGCATCATAGCCCATGGCTGCTAATGCACTGTTGCAGGGCCATGTAGTAGTTGGCTCTCTCTCATGTACATGCTTTCCATATTACTGTACTCCCACCACTGCCCCATTGCTGCTGGCCCATTGGACCAGCTCTGGTTGGTGTAACCCTGGCTGTGTGTTGCGGACTTTTGTGACCATACAGAATACCACAGTAGGTGATATGGCAGCAAAGGACTGGTGCAAGGCCCCATAAACCATGGCGCACTCCCTTGGTTGGCACAGGGGCTGGCTCAGAGGCCAGTCTGTCACAAGGCCACCGAGTTTGATGCAGCATGCATTCCAGAATTGGGATTGCTGCATGTTTTGATGCAAGGTCCCCTTCGCATCACTTTTGTTTGATACAGGCACCTTGCATCAAAACCGTGGCTTTCAGAATAGAGCTTCTATACTGTGTACCAGGTCACTTCATAGGACTTGTTTATCACCAATATTTATTAACTCATGTTGTTTTCAAGAAGTTAACCAGCCAGAGTTTAGGAATAGCATTGCTAATATTGATTGGTCGTGTGTATCTGTTATTGCTGATATTGATAATATGTTGCATATCTTCTCTTCTGAATTTACAACTGTCTGCTGCAGGTTTGCGTCTATGCAGAAACTTTGAGTGAAAAATAAAATTCTGAACTTGATTACACACAAGGTAGTGCAGATTATGCATGCTAGAGATAAAACCTTTAAGTGATATAAATTAAATACATCAATTCAGAATTTGAATGAGTATAAAAGATTGAGCAATAATTGTAAGAGATTGTTTCAGAAAATCAAGGCTGATTCTTATTAAAATAAATAATACTTAGGAGACAATGAAAGTAAAGATAATTGAAAAATACTTGATTAGCTAATGGGGAGAGATAAATCAGCTAAGACTGACACCTTATCTACTGTGAAGGATGAGATGTTTATACCATTAGAAACTGCTACTGAATTATAGTTTTTGTAATGTAGCAAACTGTGCACCTTAAACTACTTTTTGAGGAAGGTGTTAATGCTGAAGATAGGGACAGGAGCTGTTGATGTTCCTATTTTAATAAACTGATTGCTAGTGAGTCGTTAAGAGTACCTACAACAGATGAACATTAAGACCAGAAATGGGGATGATGGAACTGAAATTAAATTATTTTGTATGTACCTGTAAGTGATTTGATGTTAGAACCTCTCAGTGCGTTGCTGATTTTGTCCTTACAGTTTGGGGTGGTCTTTGAACTTTAGAAGCAGGCAACCATGGTGCCAATTTACGGGGGTGACAGGTCACTGGTTAAACACTATAGACCTGTCTCCTTGCTGTCACCTCTAGCCAAGGTCCTAGAAATGGTTGTCTGACCAAATTATTGGTTATTTAGAACAGTATGGTATCTTGTCCTCATTTCAACATGAATTTAAACAGAACATAGTACCCTTATGGCAACTGTGGAATTTACTTCATTTCCCATGAGACTTTGGACAGAAGTGAGTCAGCTGCTCCAGTTTTCTTGATTTATCGAAATCTTTTGACCTTGTGAGCCACAGTTGCCTGCTTTCCAAACTCAGGGACATTGGATTTTCTGATGGGGTGGTTGCTTGTTTTAAAAGTTACTTGAGTTGCAGGAAAAAGAGTATTATGGTGCCATATCTCCATTGGTGGGGACTGAAACTGGTGTCCCACAAGGATCAGTTTTGATCCCTTTTATTTAGTATTTTTGTTGATGATTTTCCTTTGGTAGCTTCTGTTACTAGTAGTTTACTTTATGCAGATTATATTGTTTTATATAATTGTGGGTCAGATTGTGAATGTTTAACTTTAGATGTACAGAATGAGTTTCAGCTTGTTAATTAGTGACTGAGCAATAATGAACTACTGTTAGATATGTCTAAAACTAAATGTATGTACTTTGGAATGAGGAATCTGTTGTCTGCAATACCTGTTCAGCTTGTAAATAAGGATGATGATGATGAAATGTTTATTTTATACAGAATATAGTTTGCTAGGATAAAACCCTATTTTCAACAACTACCTGTACAGTTACAAGTACATCAATTCATTGACACTCACATATCCACATTTAAGTACATTTAAGTACTACAACAACAACAACAACACATTTAAAAGCATATGAACACACAAAACTGCCAGTAGACACAGGCCATATGGTCTATCAAGTCTGCATAATCCTTTTACTGCAGCTGCTCCTCCCTCCCTCCCCTGTCATGGTGACTCTTCCCTCACTTTGTCCCATCCCCTTTTAAAACTGCCCACCAACATACAGGCCACCACCTTTTCAGGCAGTGTGTTCCACCTAGACACCACCCTTTCCATGAAAAGTGCCTCCTCATTTCTCTCCTGAGTCTTCCTCCCTCCAGTCTCAGACCACTCTGTGCCTCCCCCACCTCAACTTAAAATCCCTCTGTACTAATCTTGTTTATACTCTTCATGTATTTAAAGGTCTCAATCATATCTCCCCATCCCTCCTCTCTTTCAGGAGTACATATTAAGCTCCCTCAGCCTACCTTCATTGGGTTTGTCTTCCAATCCAATGATCATCCTTGTTGCTCTTTGCTGGACCCCTCCAGTAATCTAACATCTTTCTTCAAGTATGGGCGCCAATACTGCATGCAGTACTCAGGGTGTGGCCTCACCAACAATGTGTATAGAGGCAGGATCATCTCCTCCTCCTGAGAAACATAGAAATATAGACTTTGATGGCAGATAAGGACCGCTTGGCCCAACTAGTCTACCCAGTTCCCTACTTATTTCATAAGCTGCAGATCCTAGTTAACCCACAGCCTACTTCTTCTCTACCCCCACTAGAATTGCCTTATGTCTGTCCCATGCATTCTTGAATTCCCCACTGTTTTTGATCCTATAACCTCCTCAGGAAGTCCATTCAATACATCCACCACCCTCCATGAAAGCATACTTCCTCGCTTACCCTGAGCCGTCTCTCTCTTTCTTAAAATTGTGCCCCTTGTTCTTGCACATCTTTTTCTGAAAGATGCTACCTGCATGGATCTTTGTTGATTCCTTTGAGGTACTTGAAAGTTTCTATCATCGTCCCTCCCATTTCCTTGAGGGTATACATATTAAGCTCCTTTAGTCTCTCTTGGTATGGCTTCTGGTGTAAACCCTTTACCATTTTAGTTGCCTCTTCTAGACTGCCTCCATCCTGTCTATGTCCTTGCAAAGATGGGGTTTCCATAACTGCATGCAGTACTCCAGATGGGGTCTTACCAACTGTCTGTACAGGGGACAACAACTTCCTGTTTTCTACTGGTGATGCCTCTCTCTATGCATCCCTTTATCCCCCAGCCCTCCTTACTGCCTTCTCACATTGCTTGTCTACCTTTAGGTCATCGGATATGACTACCCTCAGGTCCCTTTCCATATTTGTTATTGTTACCACCTCCCCATTGTGTACTCTTCCCTGGGTTTTATTTCACATGTGCACTACTTTGCACTTCTTTGCATTGAATCTACGCTGCCATACTTCTGACCATTCCTGCAACCTTCTCATGTCCCTTCTCCTCCCTTCCTCCCCTTGTGTATCAAACCTGTTACAGATCTTTGTGTTGTCTGCAAAGAGGCATACTTTTCCTTCCAGTCCTACCGCAATGTCACTTATGAAGACATTAAAAAGACCAGTCCAGTACTGAACCTTGCAAAAGTGGACATTGTTTAACCAGGAGAGGCACACTAAGTCAAAACTTGTTTCCAGGTATGTCCTGGGAGCACAAGGAATTTAAGTGACCTACTCAGGGTCACAGTATTAGCTGAAGTGGAGCTGTGGGATTCAAACCCTAGGTTCCCAGTTGCAGCTCAGAGCTTTAGACCACTGTGCTATACTGCCTATAACTGGAGGTAATTCCTTTAGTAACATACACCCCAGCATCTGTTGGCTTTTAGCTGCTGCCTTCCTGCACTGTGCTGAGAGCTTCATTTGCCCTGTTATTATCACCCCCAAGATCCTTCTCCTCCTCTGTAGCAACTATCTGCACCCCTCCTAACTACTAACACCTCCTAGGTTCCTTGCTCCTAAGTGCATGACTTTGCACTTCTTAGTATTGAACCCCTGCCTAGCTGTCTGACCACTCTTCAGGTTTTATCAGATCATCCTGCAACCCCTGCCACCCTACTGTGTCATCCACCACCGCACTGATCTTGGTGCCATCAGCAAAAGACTAATCTTGTTCTTAATACCATGTGAGATATGCATTATGAAAGTGCCAAACAACACTGGGCCCAGTACTAAGCTCCTGCGGCACCCCACCACTACAGCCCTTGGGGTTGAGAGTCCCTCTAACACTACCTCTGTTGCCTCCCTTGAAAAACAGTAACTTGAAGGTTGCTTTAACAATCCCATGCACAACTTAAAAATTTTCTTGTATCCTTCTGAAATTTATGAAGATATGTCATTGATTTAATATCATTTGGCAAATCATTCCATGCCTTTGCAATGGTTATTTGTAATGTTGCATCCCAAAACTATAATATATTTGCATAATGACACATTTAAGTTATTTACTCTCAAATTGTACCTGTTGTATCACATTGTTTCAAATTTTAGCAAATGCTGCAATGGATGTGACTCTTTTGAGTTTATAGTTTAATGACACCAGGACAGCCATAAATATAATCTGTTTTCCTCCAGTCTTAGCCAGTCCAAAGCCTGATAAACTTTGCAATGGTGTGTATCCATATACACTCCAGGTTGCAAATCCATAACTTTATAGTACATTTCATCTATTTTACATAGGACTGATCTTGTAGTATTCCTATATATTAAGGATCTATACTCTAAACCTGGGATTAGTAATTGTTTTACTATTTTTACCCTTGTTTGTTTTGTGAGACAATTTGATACTCGTCTCAATGCACTCAGTTTCTGATTCAGTCTTTTAACTGCTTGATTTACATGTTCTGTATATATCATTCTCTCATCTGTCAGGACCCCAGATATTTTTAATATTCCACATTATGTATTTTGGCCCCATTGCTAAATCTAATGTCTAATTCTCCTTCTTAATTCCTTTTCCTTCCAGGCAGAAAATGGATGCAATGAGTTTTTTTCTTGTTTATTAAAATACATTTATTTATTTATGTCTTTGGCTTCCAGGTAGGTGCACCGATGTGAGGGACCATTTTCAGGCATGACCCAGGCCATAAAAGATGGCAAGGGTAACAACAGTGCAAACAAAGGAAAAAATATATACAAACACAATCAACTTATTTACATATAGGAATTGGTATGCAGGGTACAGGAGATAGATTACAGTAGCTTTACTGTTCATGACATAGTAGAGTGCAACAGGGTATCCACCCCAGTCAACACACCTTCAAAAGACACAGAGAGAGGGAGGAGAGAAGCAAGGAAAGGACTTATAACAGGATGAGTAGAAATGCTCCCACCAGAAGTCGGGTTATCATGGTGGTAAGACTGTAGTGTGTGAGGGGAGGGGCTTCCCTGATGGGCAGGAGCAGCAGGTCCTATCCATTAGCCAGGATTCAAAGAGGGGTTTGAAGGCTGTATGGGTGTTAGATGAGCAGAGGGTGCAGGGATCCTGTTCCACAGTGTGAGGGTTGCAACTGATAAGGCTTTTCCTTCCATGTTGGTGGAGACCCTTGGTACTTGAGGGAGGATAGAGGATGAGCATAAGCTCCTGGGTAGGGTTCTGACCTTTATTAAGGAACAGAGAGAGGGACTCGTTACCACTCCTGATGGTACTATCCACTACAGCAGAAAGCAAAGTCAAAGCAGCCTTGGAGGGATAGCCAGCATAGGGTTTTATAGAGGTCACAGTGATGGGTTGAGAACGGAGCAGGAGAGCAAACTGGCAAGCACTATTATAGATGGACATGAGCCTAGTTCTGAGAGCAGAGGATGCACGAGAAAAGATGGGGAACAATAGTCAATGATGGGAAGCAGGTTACCCTGAACAATAGCTGTTCGAGCTTCTGAGGTTAGCAAGTGGTGAAGACAGTAGGCGCTCCTAGCTTTTGACTGACCCTGCAAACCACAGTGTTGATGTGGTTGGAGAAGGTTAGTGCCTGGTTAAGTGTTACCCCAGGTATTTGAACAAGGCAACGTCTTCCAGGACCAAGCCATCTAGGGATAGTACTTGGGAGGAGGAGCCAGAACTTTTAATTTTGGCAAGGGGTTTAGATGCAAATAGTATTTTTTTTCCATTAACCAATAACAGGTTGGATGTGAACCATCTGTGGGCACTGCCATAGCTCTGGGTGAAGACAGAAGAGACCTGGGTGAGGGACTTTTGCTGTGGTATATAACAAGATCATCAGCATACAGGAGCATTTGCAGTTGATGCCTTCAGAGGGAAGGGAGGGAATTAATGAAAATGGAAAGAGTAGTGGTCCCAGGATGGATCCCTGGGAGACACCAGTGGAGACTGGGAGGGCAGGGAGATGGCAGAACCTATGCATACAGATTGGGAGCAACCTGAGAGGTAGCTCCTGAACCACTCTGAGGACACAGAGGAGCAACCAAGTTGGTGCAGTTTGGAGAGAGGAGTTGACCATGTTGAAGGCCTTGGTAAGGACCACAATGACTGCCCCAGTAATGTGCCCTTGATCCATATTAGTAAGGACATCGTCAGTAAAGAGTGTGTAAGCGCAGAGGTGGTTGAGTGGTTTTGTGAAAGCCATGCTGTTGGCTACACATAAGATTGTGTTTATTGATGTGTTCCTGTAGTTGGCAGTGGACTATTTATTCGAGAAGTTTGCTTAGGTGGCGAGGATAGAGATAGGTCTGTAATTGTCAGATGAGTGGGCATCCCCAGCTTTGAAGATGGGTACAATGTTAGCAGTTTTCCAGGTTTCAGGCATGGAGGAAGTAGACAGGGCCAAGTTAAAGATAAAAGTAAGAGACTTGGAGATTGCAGGGGAGATGAGTTTAAGCAGGATAGGTTAATGGCCATCTGATCCCGGCTACCCCAGTTTGGGAGATGTTTGAGAAGTTTAGTGGTGTCTTGAATGGATATGGCCTTGAAGTGGAAGCCTGGGGAGGAGGAAGAGGGCTGCGAGTTTGCACAGGTTCCCAGGTCGGACGGAGGGCTACCAGAAAGCTTACCGAGATGGGCTGACATATCTGTGAATTTTAGTTAAAAGACTGAGCTGCCTCAGATGGCTCAGTCAGAGGGCCTGAAGGTGAAGCAAGTTTTATAACAGAACTGTTCATGTGGGAATTGGTGAGGGAGATAAGGAAGCCCCAGAATTTCGTGGGATTGCCAAGGCTGTCGTGCTAAAGTTTAATATAATAGTCCCATTTATGGATTTGGCCAGTTGTTTGCACTGATTTCTCAAACACCTATATTCATTCCACAGGGAAGGGAGGGGGAATGATTTGTGATCAGCCCACTTTGATCACATGCCTTCATAAGTGTTAGGAGTTCCTGGTGATTCATCATGTACATCCTCCCCACAGTCGTCTAGTCTTGAGGGAAATGGTGTTCCTGAATCTCCAGTATGACATTCATGAAAAAGTCACTGCCAAGTTTGCATTGGGTTGCATGTAGAGGCACGACCAGTTAATGGCCCTAACTTCATCCAGAACGGCAGAAGAATCAGGAAAATGGACATTTTAGAAGGAGAGGTACTTGAGGGGATGTCTAGTCTTAGTGGGCCAGATAATGAGGTGGGAGAGTGGTACCTAAGGAGTCAGTGAGCATCCCAGCCTGAGTTACAGTTATCCTGACTGGTGACTATCCAGTCCAACAGGGTATGGGAAGAGGTGTGCAGGTTGAGCCTAGTAGTCTGAACCAGGTTATGTGATTTCAGTAGACTGGCATAGTCCAGTTCATAGGGTGCTTAACCAGTTTAGGTTGTAGCCACCAAGGAGGATGGTGTCTGAGGGGAGAGAGAACTGAAATTGGTCAGAAGGTTCTGGAGGCCATCAGTGCCCCTGCTTGAGGGTTATAGCAACACCCCAGAAAGAGTTTTTAGAAGAGCCCCAAATCCCCACAGCAATGAGCCACTCACTGGGAGAGGATGGGTCTGAGCAGAGGAGATGGAGGCAGATATTGTTTCACTTACATATATTGCTACGTCCGCCTTTTTTTTCTTCTGGCCTACCATGATGGAGCATAGTGTAGCCGGCAAGTTGACACATGGCATCTGAGATGTATGGTTTTATCCAGGTTTCTGAGATACCAATAACTTGTGGTTTGTAGAGGACTACCCAGGCTTCAAGCTGGGTGGCTTCAGGCCTCAGGCCTTTGAGCCTTGGGCTCTGCAGCGGTCGTGGACCTATTTCACTGGATGGCGGCCGCCATCTCCATAACTCCACCTTTGAGAAGCCGCCTGGGTCCCTGCAAGGAACGGCCCCTGACTTGGCTCTGCAGCGGTCATGGACCTATTCCACTGGCCAGCGCCGCTACCTCCATAACCCACCTATGAGAAGCCGATCCTGGGTCCCTGCAAGGTATGTCTCAAGGGATCTTCTCTGGCTCCTCCAGCTGCTGCCTGATTGGTCTGTGAAATGAGGGCTGAATGGTGATTGGACGTCTCTGCTCTTACTGCCCTGCCATTGGCTGCTTTCTGCACTCTGTTTTTCAGACTGCAAATTGTGGCTTTCTGGGTCGGCTCCAAGCTGCAGTTAACCAGCCTTTTGTCTGCAATTTTCATAACCTACCTATTAAGTCCTGCCTACAAACTGTTATTGAAAGAACATTAGAAACTATGATTTTGCACTAGTGTAGGAAATTTAAAAAAAACTGCTATTGGACCTCTTTCTGTTATCCCTCTCACTCACTTTAGTCTCTGCCTCCCTCCATTCTGCCCTAAACCTGCTTCTCTACCTGTTTCTCCTGTATACTTGCTACCCCATCTCTGTAAATCAAGAACTGAGTGTGTAACACTCTGTGTTTCTATTCCTTCCCCATGTCCTGCTACTATTTCTCACCCCTACTACTTCATCTCTGCTAACTGAGCAGTTGCTCACTCGGTTGGCTCACACTCTCCTTTGTCTTGTTAATTTTACCCTGACATCATAACTAGCCAACCAACTCCCCACCCCTGTTCTCAATACTCCTTCTGTATCCCTCCCAGCTTTCTCACCCCTCCCTCTATTTTGTCTGTAACCATCACCCATCAATTAAGGATCTCAGGCAGGCACTGCTTATCTTGCCCTAACAACCTCTCCTCCTTCCTTTCAGGAACAGTCCCTGACACGGACTCTGCAGCGGTCATGGACCGGCCCCACTGATCGTGGTCACCACCTCCGTGAACTCCACCTTTGAGAAGCCACTCCTGGGTCCCTGCAAGGTATGTCTCCAGGGGTCATCTCTGGCTCCTCTAGTTGCTGCCTGATTGGTCTGTGAACTGAGGGCTGAAGCATGTATTGAACCGTCAGCTTCTAATCAGTTCCCTGCTGCTATTGCTTTCTGTACTCTGTTTTTCAGACTGCAAAGCACGACTTTCTGGAGTCAGCTCCCCAAGCTGCAGTTAACCAGCCTTTTGTCTGTAATTTTCATAACCTACCTAATAAGTCCTGCCTGCAAACTGTTATTGGATTGTTTCATAATATAAATGACTGCATTTGTTTCTTTAAAACTGCTTTAAACTGTGAGTTTTAAAAGTACATTAGAAACTGTGATTTTTTCACCAGCGTAGGAAAGTTTTAAAAACTGCTATCAGACCTCTCTGTTTCCCTGACTCTCTTTAGTCTCTGCCTCCTCTACTCTGCTCTAAACCTACTTCTACCTGTTTCTCCTGTATACTTGCTACCTCCTCTGTAAATCCAGAACTGAGGTGTAACGCCTGTGTTTCTGTCCCTTCCCGTGTCCTGCTACTGTTTATCACCCCTACTACCTCATCTCTGCTAACTGTGCAGTCGCTGCTTGGTCAGCCCACACCCTCCTTTGTCTTGTTAACTTTACCCTGGCACTGTAACTAGCCAACCAACCCCCATCCTGTTCTCAATACTCCTTCTGTATCCCTCCAAGCTTTCTCACCCCTCCTCTGTTTTGTCTGTAATCCTCACCCACTGATTAAGGATCAAGGGCAGGCACTGCTTATCTTGCCCTTACAGCCTCCCTCCTTCCTTTCAGGAACAGCCCCTGACTGGGCTCTGCAGCGGTCGTGGACTCGCCTCCATTGGCCGCCTGCCACCACCTCCGAACCTGCCTTTGAGAAGCTGCTCCTGGGTCCCTGCAAGGCCTCTCCCAGGGTTTCTCTGGCTCCTCCAGCTGCTGCCTGATTGGTCTGTGAACTGAGGGCTGAACGGTGATTCGATGCCACCACTCTTACTGCCCTGCCATTGGCTGCTTTCTGTACTCTGTTTTCAGACTGGAAAGTGCAGCTTTCTGGAGTTGGCTCCCCAAGCTGCAATTAACAGCCTTTTGTCTCTGTAATTTAATTTTCTCCAACCCTCCCACCCCAACCTCTCAGCCACTATTAAATACATGCAAGCACTGCCCTCTTTCCTTTCTCCCTTTCCCATTGGCTGCTTACTACAAG
This sequence comes from Neoceratodus forsteri, assembly GCA_016271365.2. NCBI lineage: Eukaryota > Metazoa > Chordata > Ceratodontiformes > Ceratodontidae > Neoceratodus > Neoceratodus forsteri. The sequence goes on along the minus strand of CM028138.1, from coordinate 75,111,156 downwards.
TTATCTTAACGCAGGGTTCATATCAGTCAACCACTTTCAAGGATCTGAGCAATCTTGCTCCCTGATAGCTCACTTCCTAGCTCTAAGCCCAATCAGTAATATGGCTATAATGGATAAATTCACCCTGAGTGCTTTTCCCACCTTCTCATCCTCTTAATAATGTTCTGCCACCCTGGAAAGCCTAAGTCCAACAGAGAAGCTCTCTCCATAAGGATCCTTGCGACAACCTCTCTACAACAAGGGCTGTATATCTGGGAACTTTTCAACATCAATAAGAGGGCCATGGTCTCCTTTGTTGGTCCATCCTCAACGTAGTGGCTGGCCTATGTATGGCACGCATGCTGGTATCTATGTCCACCCTGATCCCACCATCCTCCTTGTATTAAGCAGTAAGGAAAAAATGGCACTGTGCCCATGAGGAATGTTAAACTTTGTCAAAGCTACTAAGAGAGCACCTCCTTATGATCACCCTCCTGCTGCTTCTGCTATCAGGCAACATCCACCCCTAATCCAGGATCAACTGACCAAACTACAGACAGTGCTCATCCTAAACGAAGTGCTATTAACCAGCCACAATTAACATCTGTAGCCTTCTGTGTAAAACTGACATCCTGAAAGTCTGGGTGGCACAGCACAACCCTGACATATTATCTGTCATTGAGACCTGGTTGTCCCCAAAACACCTGGCACAGCAGTTGTCCTACCAGGGTATACTATATACAGACTGGATAGGTTGTCCAAACATGGAGGTGGCTGTGCCATCTATCTAAAACTCACTAAAGAATATAGCCTTGCCAGTGATTGACCTTGGATGCCACTCAGGCACTGGCAATAAAAGTGCTACTGGGAGCCCACTACAAAACTCTCACAGTACTCTCAGTCTACATACCCCCAAAGACCTGTCCTCAGGACTCCATAGCACCCTGGACTATCTCTGCTCCCAAAATCACCTCACTGAGACAATTATTCTGGGTGATTTCAACATAAACTGGCTGTCGCCAGCTAATGGTGCTATAAAAGATGCCTTAGCTGCTCTACATCTTTCTCAACTTATCAGCTCACCTACCAGAATAAACTATAAAACAGGGACAAGCACCGCCCTTGACTGGATATTTCAAATCACCCTGATCACATCACTAATGTAACAGTGCACCCTGACTCATTAGTGACCACTCCCCAATCACCTGCAGCTGGTCCAACAAATTCCATACCCCCTCCCAAACTATCTACAACAGGGTACTAAAACGTGGTCACCTGGGCCTCTTAAAACAATTAAGCTATCAGGACTGGGCTCTGCTGGACTCCACTGATGACATGAATGAAGCTCTGGAGCACGTCATCAAGGTTTACAATCTGCCTGTGATATACATGCCCCATTCAAAAGATGAAGGTTCATGGCACAGTGAATTCCTGGATCACTCCTGAGCTTATTACCAGTATGAAACAATGGGGCCATCTATAGCACTGCGCCAAAGCATCTAGTAAACAGCAGAATCTGCAAGCCTATAAAGCTGCTAGAAATGCCTGCACACGGGTTATTCACCAGGTGAAAAATAAACACCATAGAGATGTTGACCAATGCCCAGGAAGATAGCAGAAAGGTTTGGTCAAATATCAATGATATCACTGGTAAAGATCCTAAGGTATCTCCTACAATGCTAAACCTTGATGGTACCCCCACCGTTGACCTGCTTAAAATTGCAAACACTTTTAACGATGCTTTCACCAATCTGATCGGTGTCCTTCCACAAGACTTCTTTGATCATAACTCTGCAAACACAACTAGTCGCTATGAGGAAAAGATCCTGAGCACCCTCCTTTCTACTTTAAGAGGTCTCAATAACCCAGGTCAGAAAACTACTAATTAATGTGCTAGGAAAATCGAGACATAGTGGAGACTCTCTAGACCTTAAATGTATCGCACTCACCTTAGAGAAAGTACTCCTACCCACAACAAAGATACTAAACCTCTCACTAACCCTGTTACAGTTCCTGCAAGTGGGAAAACTGCCCTGGTTACCCCAGTGCATAAATCTGGTGATCATTCCTGCATAGCGACTATAGGCCAATATCAGTTCTCCCTCCCTATTCAAGGTGCTTGAGCAATTGTTGCCAACTAGCTGGTGGCTTCCCTCAAAACTTACTCTATCCAGCGTTTGCAACAGCATGGCTTTAGAAAGGGCATAGCACTAGCACAGCATTGCTAGAATTTACGGCTTCATTCAGCAATCCATTGACCAAGACAATCTTGTAGGAGCGGCTTTTATAGATTTTGTGTAGATTTAACGAAGGCCTTTGACACTGTGAATCACCCACTTCTACTCATATAACTCACTAAAATTGGTCTCTCACTAAACAAGCTGCAATGGTTCAGAAGTTACCTTGGAGCTAGATCACAGAGAGTAAAGATATCTAATGTCATCTCAGAACAAAGCGCCGTCGGTCTGGTGTACCACAAGGTTCAATCTTGGGCCTTCTCCTGTTTAGTATCTTCCTGAACAACTTGTTGTCTGCTTGTCATCAATAGACTCTCTTCTATGCAGATGATGCTGTCATCTTTACAAGCCACCCAGATCCCAGCTTACTTAGAAGCAACCTACAACTTGGATTCATGGAAGCTGAGAAATGATTTAATACTCAAAAATTGATACTAAACTAGAAGAAACATAGTTCTGTTTTCATCCTCTCACCATAAGTATAAGGCATGTCTCTCACAGTTAGAAATAACCAAGGAGCCCCTCTTGAACAAATTCAGCACTTTAAGTACCTTGGTGTAACCCTGGACAGTCACCTCATCTATGTGTCTCACATAGATAATGTTGCTAGGAATGTTAATGTTAGGATTGGGCTCCTCTATAGATACAGGCAGTCTGACTCCAGAAGCTCTGAAGCTTGCAATCTGTAGTTGGGTCTCTCAGTCATTGATTATGGCTTAGCCATATATGGAGCTACCTCAGCCACATCACTCAAAGACTAACTGTTGCTTTGAACAAAGCTAGGCAAATCATGGTGCTGCTCATCTCACCCACACTTGTGAGCTTATGATCAATCTGGATGGCTTCAGCTAAGTAGTAGGATCAAATACCAAACATGCCTTCTGGCCAAAAGGTGCTCCTTGGGCTCTTGCCACGGGCGTCGGATGCCTGTTGAATAAATCCCTCAAGACCCGACACACTCACACCTCAGAAATGAAATACCTTCATCCCACATTGCCAGACTGCTCAATACCAACGGTCCTTTCTGTACAGAGCCCCATTTTGGTTCATTGGTCTGTACAGTGAATTGACTCACCCTACCTAAACTAGCACAGTTTAAACATATGCTCCATCAGAATCTCATAACAGAAAGAGCCTGCATTGTACCACCTAATCCTAGCTATCCCTGTCCTTCTACCTCTCTCCATGCTCCTTCTCACCCCAACCCACACCTCTTGCTTGCACTTATAAGGCCTCATGGCTGCCACCTTCTCCCCTCCCATGCTCCTCCCCATCCCTTCCTCCACCTCCTATCTATCCTGTTTTACAACACTGACAAAGCCCCTGGCTGCTATCCTCCCCTCTGGTCAATTAAAAATACTACTACCGTCCTCTATTTCTATTTAATTCTCTACTGCTTCCTTCCTTAATCCTCTACTGCTTCCTTCCCTTTGTTTATCAGTGTATACTCTCGATGTATTCTGAATTGACTATGTATGTTGTAACTTAATTTGTTAGCTCATCCTTCATCTGATTGTAACCCCTTCCCCACTGACATAGAACTTTTGTAAATGAGCTGCCTTGCTCTCAAAGGTACTTTGTAATTTGAGATTGAATAAATAAAAAGCTCAGGATATTTGGAAAGGAGGCTACATGTATTTAGATGAGCAATTTTCATTCCATGGGGTTGGTCCAGATACTATGAGAGGAGGTAACAGGATGTTTACTGGCCCAGGGTTGCTCTCTGTATCATCAGCAAGTAATAGCAATGAGAATAGGAGATGATAGGGTGAGCTACCAAAGGCAAGAGGGAGCGGGAGTAAGAAAAGAGCCAAACAGTAATTTCTCATATTTAGATAGAAACAAAAGGGTAAGAGGGCCAGGTAGCTGTACATTCCACCCAGGTAGCACGGGGGGTAGTTTGAGAAACAAGAAAAGGACTGGTTAGCTTGATCATGTGCTAGTATCAAGGCACATGAATCTACCAATCAGAGGGTGTAACAGTGAGGCTGACATGATTTATTAACCCAGGATTCCATTGAGATCACTGTCTCCTGTAATTTCTGATCCAGTGAGGCATGGCTGTCCATGGACACCACCAAAATGGTGTTGTCCGTGCACAGTCCGATCTCACTGTTGACCATATTTTACTCAGATCATTCACATATACATTGAAGAGCAAACAACACAAAATGGAGCCATGTGGTACTCCTCTTTTTACCTCTTTCATTTGTGACACGTAAGGTTCATACATAACACATTGCTTTCTCTCAGATAGGTAGGATTTGAACCATTGTAGGGACTCCATATGTACCCCAATCCCAAATAGCCTTTGTAACTATATCCAGTGGTCAGCTAGGTCACAGGCCTTACTCAGGTCCACTCCATGCTTAAATTCAGGGAAGCTGTAACCTGATTATAAAATCAATCAGGGCAGTGTCCGTGGCCCTCACGCCTAAAACCATGCTGACTGGCAGACATCAGACCATTTTGTTACAGTTATAAGCAGAGTTGTCTATGTACCAATCACTCCATAACCTTGGATAGGACTCATAACAGAACAATTGGTCTATAGTTTGCAGGTGAGGTAGCTTTCCTTTAAAGATAAGGACTAGTTTACACACCTTCCAAACCTCTGGAAAGGTTGACCTACACAGGCTCCAATTAAACAAATATGTTAATGAAGGGGCAGAATATCTGCTCCCATTCTCAGGAATCTTGGTTCTATTCAATCCAGGCCCCAGCTTTATTTATTTTCAAGTTTTTAGCTCTTTCTCTACTTCTTCAGTTTTCAACTTTTAAACCTGAAATGCAATCTGTGTTGTCCTTTTTTATGACTTCATTTATTAAAATGTCTGATGTTTTATATTAGGTGTCTGTTTTTCAAATCTGGTAGTTCAGTGAAATATGAATTTAAAATGTCACTACTTTATTTTGTTCTTCTATCAATGCTTTTGTTAGTCAAATTTATTGGGACCCTTGTATTTATTAGTTTTTGTAAATTCTTTACACAATTCCAGAATTTCTTCAGATCTTTTACTTGGTCTATGCCTTTCTTACGGTATCATTGTTTTGCTGTCCTTATTTCCTCGATGCATTTATTACACCATTTTGTAAAGGTATTCCAGTCTTCCTGTTGTTTGTTTTTAGCTTTCTTCCACAAACTATCTTTGATCCTTATTTTTCCCTTTTTAATGTTCAGATTGAATATGAATTCATCCACTGAGTATTACATTTCAGTTTTATTATGCCTTTGTTTTCATCATCATTACCCCATCCTATCATTGGGTCCAAGATTCCTTCTATGTCTCTAATTCTTACTTCAGATTTGCAGCATAATTTTAATCGTTCACTTTTAGCATATTCCTAACTGAATTTGCCCATGGAATGACATTTCATCTTCACTCTTTAAATAATGTGACCTTTCAAGTTTCATTATATCTATCATAAAATTCGTGCAGCTTTCAAAGGCAGGGGGTGATGAATCCTTCCATTATAGAAGAATACATTTCTTTGCTACACTCATAGCCACTATTAAAAAGCATTTCTGATGCTGATCCATTTGTGTTTTCTGTCCACTATGTGCAATAATGTTAATAGTGGTTCCTTTGTATTTGCACCTGTGTTATTGTTCTTATTATATTAAGTATTTTTGTCCAGAAATTACTTAAAATGGACAATCGTGTATCATATGTATCAATGTACCTGAAGTAAGTGAACATCGGGGAAATGCTGCTGATATTGCATTGTTTATCTTATGTCATTTAGAAGGCGTAAAATAGGTTCTGTGCATTAGCATTATACTGTATTTGCTGCAGTTTACAGGTTTTAATTTTGCTGTTGGGGAAGCCAATATCTTTCCCATAATTGGTCTAAGATTTCTATCAGATCCTTTGTCCATTTCATTTTCAGTTTAAGAATATCTCTATTTACGCCATCATTGGAGCACATATAAATCAGACGTATAAATGTTTTAATTTTCTTTTGTTGAGTTAGTGCATCTAAGTAAGGTGTAGTTTTAGTATTAAGCTTCCATTTGCTTTGATTAAATAGCTTTTATTTGTAGGTACTTAAATATATGATTCCCTAGTAGTTTATAATGGGTCTGTAGCTGGTCAAAGACATGAACCAATGATTCATAAACAGTTATCTGAATTCATGTTTGTTTAGGGTCTGCCATTGCTTGAGTTATCTTTGATCCTTATGTGAATTTTAATGTTATCTGAAATCCAAAGAAGATTTTTGCTATTACATTTTTTAACTATCTTAGGTGTATGCTGATTAATTATTTGCATCAATGTATTTGTAAAATTTGAACAGCTAGTCCAAGTTCCGGATTAACGATAAGCTATCCCATCTGACCATTAATAGACACTCCTTTAAGCTTTTAAATTATTATTATAATTTTTATTTGTCATCCAGTAGGTCTTGGCCTCATTTTTAGTAGGTATATTCCAGTTTATTATACATTTTATTGGACAATAATCTCCAATATTTAGGGCATTACTCCTGCATATTTTACATCTATGTTACATGAAACAAATAAGTTTAGAATTGAAACTTGGTCTGTGTTATTTATGCTCCTGGTCAAATGATGGATTACCCATCTTAACCCCAGGGCTTCCCTCTCTGCCAGACTCTGTCCTCCTGTTTGTTAACCAGTTTTATTAAAATCCCTGGTCAGAACCATCTTTGAGGCTTTTACAATATCTACTAGTTTATTAACCAATAATTCAAAGTGTTTCAACCTCATTCTGAGAGGGCCAAAGATCACTCCAACAGTTATTGTAGTCATTAATATTTCAGCCAATAAACTCTCCATCCTTCCAGATTTTCAGAAAACATTGCTTAAATGCCCCTAAACTAACCTTGATATATAACATTACCCCACTGCCCTACTACTCCAGCCACCTTTGAGATGGACATCATGTTGAAATTGAGACGGCTGATTGCTTTAAATAATTTAGGTGTTATCTGGATAATTTATTGTCATACAATTTTCATGTTGATTTTGTAGTACATACCATGGGCAGGATTCACAAAGAAAGCCAAAATCCGCAGCTGTGGGAAAAGGCCTGCTAAACTGCAGAAATGCAGTTGCATGATATTCATAAAGATATTTTTAGCAGGTGCAGAACTCCATAAAATCCCCACAGCTGTGGAAATTCAGCAGCTGTGGAAATTGAGCAAGTGCTCAAAATCCACAACTGCAGAACTGCAGCTGCAGAAATAGCTTAGAGGCACAGCAACAGTGAACCTAATTAGCTGAGCAGCAGACTTTAACATTGCTGCCATAGCATAAAGCTGAAAGTACCCTCAAAGAGACCAGCAACCAGTCCTCAACTGGGACCACTGCAGCACCACAGGTACCAGAAAACCATGGCACCACAGTGGCTGACTGCCACTGTTGGTCCTCCTTCCTGGGGCGTTCCTGTTGCCTGCAGGGTAGCATTCACTGCAGGCTGGTCAGACTCTATTGCTTGTGGGGCTCTGTCATGGGCTGCACTGGGTCTGGTTTGCTTGTTGTCATATCATGGCAATGTGTGCTGTTGTTGCTGTAACATCAGCCACTGCTATACTTACTAGGATGCTATTTCCTGTGCCTCACCTCCACCTCAATTGATTCCAATTTTGGGCACTACTGCAGTTTGCTGAGGAGAGTTACGCCTCATTCCACTGTGTAACATTTTCCACTGCGGAAAAAAAACTAGTTGTGAATAGCCTTTCAGGGATGTGCCTTACTTATCTCACCTTGTTTTCCTCAGGGATTTCTGCAGCTGCACTTTTTTCCACATTCCGTAGTGTTTTTTCCACAGCTGCGGAAGGTTTTGTGAATAGCACTCAGTGCAAATTCCCTTTGTTTTCATAGCTACGCAGTTTGGGGACTTAGAAGGTTTGCACCTTCAGAAAGCTTTGTGAATCTAGCCCCATATGTGTTTGGTTAGGTATACTCAGGGCCCTGTGTTCTTCAGCAGAATTTTCTGATTTCTGCGGCATGATTTATTCACTTCACCAGCAGAATGTAGTCCTGTCATTGGCTAAATATGATGTGATGTAATCCATGACATCATATGCTGAGCATAGAAAAGGAGCTTCAGGATGAATGAGATGGAAAGAAAGCCTGATACTGTGAAAAACAGTACATGTATATGAAAATTCACTGAAAACGGTGAATTCTATGGTACTATATATATTCTGTAGCATGATGCAAATTCTATGCAAATTCCACAACCGCAGAACCGCAGGAATTCCAGGGGCCTTGGGTATACTTTTATAGAATTAGGGAAGGTCTCTCATATAATTTGAAGAAGATGTTGGTACAGTCTTTGGTTTTATTGGTGATTGATTATGAACTTTGATTTATTCTTCCACAGCAGAAACTATATTAAATAGGATAAAGATTACTTATCATAATGTGTGTTGTTTTGTTTTGTCATGTTGAAGACTGATGTATCCTTGTATTTTATTTTCTTAGTTAGATTAGTTTTTATTTGAGTATTTATGTTTTTATTACAGATTGATTTAATTGTGAAGATTTTTGCATGGTGTGGTTAAATTTTCTTTTAATGATTTAGTTTGTTTTGGCAATTCTAGATATGCAACTCATTCTATTTCAACGTCTTGTTTAGAATGACCATTTTATAGTTCTTTAGAACAACATTCTTCTGTTAATAAGGTTTTCAAAGTTTGGAATTCCTCCTCTAATTTACATTAACACATGCCTTATTCTGCTTTCAAATTCTGGTTAAAACAGTGTTATGTTTTATAGTTCTAAATGCAAATGTAAATGTCAGAATTGAGTGTGATGTGTTTGTATTGACTAATGTATTTTATAATGCATGTGACTGTGTTTTGTATTATTTGTATAACTTTTTGCATTTGACTGGGTCCTCCATGAAAATGGGCATATAATGTTTTGGACTTACCTGATATCCACATTTTAAAGCAATCAATCAATCAAATAAATACATATATAATAAAAACAGGGCAAGTCCAAATATAAGTTTCATATGTGTTCCAGTACAGCCATATTTTATTCAAACCCCAGATCACAGCCCCATATAGTTAACAAGAGTTTACTTTCATCGCATAGATTTTTAACAAAGCATGTGCTGAATTAATATACTGCTTAGCAAATTTAGCTAGAACAGATTGTCTCCCTTTCTGTTTTGCAGTTTCAAAATGGGAGTTCTGGTTAGTGCAGGAACATATATTAACCCAAAATAAGTGAATTTTTAATCTCTTCTATTATATAACCATCTACGTTTCATGTCTGTCTCAGAATCCTTGGTCTATCTCATACTAAAACTTTCAATTTCTCCATGTGCAATTGTAATTTAATTTGTCCAGTGTTCTTAAAATCTGATGTAAAGATTTTTGTAAACCATAAGCAGATTTGGAGATCAGTACTGTGTCATCAACATAGAATAAAATATTCAGGTCTTGACCATTTATTTTAGACAGGGCCCCTAGTATTCCACCACACTTTGTCCTGATTTCTGTGGCGGTCCTCCTAGGTTTCTACAACAGCATTTTTAGATTTCTGCAGCACGGTTTGTTCATTTCTGTGGAACTGTCATCAATGACATCACAGGCAGAGCATAGAGGAGGGACTTTAGGATGAATGAGATGGGGAAGGAGCAGGGCACTATGGAAAAACTGTATATTTGAATGAAAATTCACCAAAAGCAATGGATTCTGTGGCATGATGCAAATTCTGTGTAAAATTCCATGGCCGTGGAATTGCAGAATTCAGGGCCTTGATTTTAGGGGCCTCAGTCTGAAGCACGTCCAGATCATAGACTAACTGATGAATATATAGTGCTAGAAGCAATGGTGCCAAAAGGCACCTTGCTTAACACCTTTAATGTTCCAATATTAACAGTCAGTTTGCCATCACTGTTTTATGTAATCTGCACTTTAGTATCCATATGTAACATTTGTAGTAGTGCTAAAAGCCTTTATCAATATCCCAACTGGACAGAATATCCCACAAAATACTTCCATCCATGTCATTGAATGCAGCATGCTTATTAGTAAAGCCAGATACAAACCATTGTTTTTATATGCCTTTGAATTTTTTAGGTGTTCTAAAATACATATATTATTCTGAGTAGAATAACTTTCTCTAAAACCAAATTGCCTGTTGCTCAAAATGTGATTTTGTTCCACCCATATACTTAATTTTTCCAGCAGATAATGTGAGAACATTTTGGCCAAGAAACATTTTAAGGATATTTGTCTATAATTATTAGTATTGTCTCTACTATCCTTCTTGAATATAGGTACAAATTCTGCAGTTAGCCAAGTCTCAGGGACTTAACATATTTAATCACAAAATTAAATAATCTCTTTAAATTTCTGCCCACCATAGCAGGTTATACTGATAAAGGTGGGCAGGGATGTCATCTGTACCAGGTGCCTTATTATGTCTGTATTCAGATACGTATTCTAGAACTTGATTTATTGTTACAACTTCCCAAACTGGAAGATCACTCATAACTTGAATAGTTGACACACTCTCATTTCCTGTTCATTTGTCCAGCTTAGGACCTTATAATGTTTCTCCCAAGTAATAGCAGGATAAGTGCTTCAATATTAAGACTATTTGATTTTGCCCAAAGGTCATCAAAGACCACAAGACTTTTGATATCCTTATTTTTACTGCATCTTGTCCCTCCCCAAGAACTTATTAAAAGCAGTTTTCTTTGCTTGCACCAGATTTTTATATGCCTTTTCACAGATATTAATTCCTCTTTCTACTTCAAGATGTTTGTTTTTCTAGACTTTCTAACTATCCAACCTTCTATCCCTCAGTTTCCACCACAATCTGTGGCCTGGTTCAACAGCTACCTATCAAATAGAGTTCAAGTAGTGAAATTTAACTCAAATAGAGTTCAAGTAGTGAAATTTAACTCAAATAGAGTTCAAGTAGTAAAATTTAACTCAACTATATCAGATAAAGCCTCTATCAATGTTGGTATTCAACAGGGCTCCATTCTGTGTCCTCTTCTCATCTCTATTTTTATTGACTGGATTGTGCTGAATACCCCTTCCTGCTCATCCATCCTCCATGCTGATGATCTTGTTCTGCATTCTAGTTCCAGAAATATACTTGATATCAACCTTAATCTCTCCTCTGACATTCTCAGTATCCAAACTTGACCTCCAGACATAAGCTTGTCCTAAATGCTGGTAAAACACAGGCAACGCTTCGCTCCACTGCCAAACTAAAACCTGCTGTGGTCAGCTTAAAATATCTTACCCAGATGGCTCCACTTTGGAGACAGTGAGCTGTTTCAGATATCTTGGGATCCTACTTGATGAAACTCTTGATTTTGATCCTGGCCACTTCTAAATCGGTAAATAACAAAATCGATATTGCCTATAGAACAAGCTACATTCTCACTCCCTCCACCAGACTGGCCATTCCCTGGAGCATTTACTCACATCACTCACCTATAGTGCCATCACTTACATAAATGCATCAAAGGCCACTCTCAGAAAATGGGATACAACTTACAAATATCTGCCGCTACACCTCTTTATCCCCATGACTAAAATATCAATGTTTGCTCTATGCAGATCTTAACTGGCCTTCCCCTCTGCTTACTGGTTCCTCTTCCTTGACTTGCTGATGGATAGTATTATTAGGTCAAATATTCCCATGTTGCTTGCCTCCTTACTTGTTCCTCAGTCCTCCTCCTATGGCCTTCTTTCAGCCAGTCAATCCCTGCTACACATTCTTAGATGTAAAACTTACAAGAGTGCTAATGCTTTCTCCCATGCAGCCCCAAAATACTGGAATTCCCTACCCCTAGCTGTCCATTTAGCAACCAGTAATGCCATTTCAAAAATAAGCATCAATCTCTTCTTGTCAACTTTGCCCCATGCACTTGTTTTAATCCACCTTAGGCTACTTGCCTCTCTAATCTGTTACATGACCTATGTCCTCACTGTAACCTTTCTGCTTTTTCAATCAGCTGTCTATCCTGCTCTCTGTCCTACCTTATTTCACTGTTTCTTATCCTCTCTTGTACTTGCTCACCTACCACCCTTACCTGCCTCTCTTCCACTCTTTGCCTGGCTCCCTCTCCCATCGCTCTCACTACTACTTAACATTCTAACTGACTAGTATCTCCACTTAGGCCTTTTTGTATGCTTGAACATTTTTAATTTGAAAATCATTATGGCACATACCTGGTATATCTTGTACCTACCTTTTGTCTTGTTGTAACTGTTTTTGTTTTTACCATTATTGTACTATTTGTTTCTTGTCCATACTTCTGTATTTCTGTCATTGTTCTAACTATAACTTTGTAACCTCCCTGGTCATGTCTGAAAATAGCCACTTTTGTGTCTAGAGCACCCACGCAGTTAACAAAAACTAACTAACTAAATAAATCTTATTCATTATCATCACAAGTTTATTGCATAACAAGTTTTGTTTTACAATTTAAATACACATTTTTACATTCACATTAAAATCATAATTATCTATACACATATTTGTCAAATATAGTAATAATAAATATACATAATTGTAATACATGTATAATTACCATTTTCAACCTCTGTGTATATTAGGTCTCATATATTGCACAATTTGCTTTACCTTATATTCAGTTCTTTTTTCTTTCTAGCTTTTGGTTACTCTTTTCATTCATTACTCTTATGGTCACTTATTATTTGCATGTTAAGTATTTCTAATATAATTTCATACCATATTCCATGTTAATATATATCCATATTCAAATCTATCATCCTGACTTGCTTCACCTCTAATTATTTCTCCTTATCCTTGTCTATAGATTTATAATATTTTGGATTTGTACATCTAGTACTTGTATATTTAAATGCCCCATAGATGATCCCACATCTTTATGCCTCTTAACAATTCTACTTCTATCTCTTTCCTGTTCTTTCCCTCCTCTTTCTGATTCAATCTCTTTCTTCACTTTCCTTTATACGTAATTTATAATGGTCCCAATCTTAAGACATTATACCACTAATTCTAGTATTTTGATTGAATTTGTGTCTAGCAATCCCTTCACCAGCATTTGTGGATTTCCTTCCATTTGCTCCAAGGTGGGCCCTAAAATTTCTACTCTTTTCTTGTGGTATAAAGGGCATATAATTAATATGTGTACAATATCATCTTGTCCTTTGTTGCATTTACAGTTTTCAATTGGGTTTACAGCTTTCAATAAAATACTTTTGAATCTTTCACTATTATGATAGTCAAATCTGTACTTTATGAAGAGATTCTTCTATATGGATCCTTTATCTTTGTCAAATAGCCTTCCAATTTAAAGATGTTTTTATTATTGGCTAGCCATTTACTAATTTTGTATTAGGACATCTTTCTAGATCTTTTTGTTTGAATATGTCTTTTATCCTTGTTTTTATATCATAATGATTTCTCATATGGTTTCCTATACATTTCTATAATATAGGCAGTATTCCATATGGTTGTATCCATTTTTCAGTACATCTATTATTAGGAACTTAAATTTCTTATCTCGGTAGATCAAAGCCTCTTCCAGACATTGACGTGGTAGTCTACTGATTGGCATACAGTAAACTTTAAAAAATATGATTATTCTTTCCTGTATCAAACATTCTATTGGTACTTGGCCCAATTCAGCCCTAATTAGGGCCGCTGGTGCCCCAGAAATAATACCATTATTTTTCCGTAATATGTATTTATTATTTTTTCTATTTTGTTATTTGTTTTCTGACCCCAAATTTCTGCTCCATATAATATTTGTGATCTTATTTTGGCATTAATTACTTTTAGTATGCCTTTACTGAGCTTCCTCCAAATTTATAGAAGAAACTCATTATGGCTGGTAAGAATTTTTTATTTTGTTTCCATTTTCTGTATATGCTTCCTCCATGACATCTTTTCATTTATATATATTCCAAATATTGAAAATCTTGAACTTGTTCCAGTAATGTGCTTTCATGCCTTATATTATAATTTTTCCTTCCTTTATTCCCAAAGACCATGGTTTTTGTTTTGTCGTTTATTATTAGTTGTGCCTTATCACATTCCTTTCAAATGTTTGATATAATTTTTTGCTCCTAGATTGCTAGTTGAAATTAGTACAATATCATCCACAAAGGCAAAATAGGTACACTATTGTTCTCTCTTTTTGGCATATGGTGTTCCATCTTATATAATTTAGCTAAAATTCTATTATATGCAGTTTAAATAATATCGTGATAAAACACACCTTGTTTCATCCCTCTATTTTCTATAAATTCCTCTGTATAATCTCCTTCTTTATTATATCTTATTTTGATGGTATTATCTGTATATAATGTCTTAATTATATTTCATAATGAATTTTCTATTCCTAGATTCTCTAAACATTCCCATAATAGTTTCCTATTGATGCTATCAAATGCCATTTTAAGTCAATATAGGTGCAAAACAACTTTGCTTTTCAACTTTTGTGTATTTAAATGCTAAGTGACTCAAAACATAACCTTGATCAATCGTTGAATGTTTTTCTATGAATCCAGCTTGTGCTACATCTATCAATTTGTTCTACTCTATCCATTCTAACAATCTATTGTTTATAACCCTTGTGAGTATTTTTTGAGTATTATCCAGAAAACTTATAGGTCTATAGCAAGTTGGATTTGTTCTCTCTCCTTTTTATAAATTGGTATTATTATAGATTTGGTCCAGGTTTTGGAATTATACCTGTTTTCCCACACATTTAAACAGCTTGTTTAATATTGGGATCCATAAATCTATATAATTATTAATGGCATCTATAGGTATGCCATCCAATCCCAGAGCCTTATGTCTTCTAAATTTCCTTATTGCATTATATATTTTCCATTCTTCTATATTTCTCTTCAATGGTGTCCATTTGTTTAATACTGGCTCTGTTGGTCTCCTAAGAGCTCACTATCCTGAAAATACTTTTGAAATGTAGTATCCGCTCATGTGGTTCTCTATATATAACTCAATTCCCTTCTTCATTTCTCCTAATCCCTTTGCTACTATTGTCCAAAATGTCTTTGTATCTTTCTCATAAATAATTTTTCCCAATTGGCTCCATAACTCCCATCTATATTGCTCTTTCTTTTCCTTATTTTATTAAATTATTTTCTCAATTTATTCAATTATTTTCTATTCTACTTGCTTGGTGCCTTCTTTTTTCCTTGTCTGTATATTTAATTTTCTTTTGCCTCAATACATTCCTTTTTATACCATCTTGCCTTGATTTTCTGTGGGTAGCATTTTATCACTTTTGCACTATTGAGCTATGACTTTGAATGATCAGCTCATAATTAGAAATAATTTCCTTTTCTTCTATTTCTGTAAGTAGATTCATTTCGATACTATTCCTCTTGTCACCATTATTGCCCTAAAATTGTGATGATTTATTTCTTTTCAACATATTCCCTTTCTAGTTTGTCTCATTTTGTCTTTAGTTCCTTGTTTCCTCTTCTTATTTTACCTTGTTTTATTTTTTAACTATAATTCCAATGGTAGATGTTCACTTTCCCTTTTCTTTTATATTCAAATCTATACAATGCTCAATCATAGTCATATTAACCCATATCATGTCAATTATAGAAGCCCTCTGGAGTTCATTAAGGTATAGCCTCCTTCACTATCTGAGGTTGTCCTTCTGTTGAGCACTAGGAAGTTTCTATCTCAAAACATTTTATATATTCTTAGTCCTTTATCATTGCATTTGTTGTCTTTAGTGCCTCTTGATATTTTTAATTTTATGTTTTCACAGATTGACATATAGTCGGCTATATCCTCTGTCATTGTTGATAAATTACCAATTCTGGCATTGAAATTGCCTACTACCATTATTTTAACTAATGGATTGTTAACTATTTCTTGGTCAATGATATTTTCCAAATGTTCTATAATGTCCCCTCTTATATTATTTAAATTGGTTGGAGGTAGATAAATATTCAAAATGATAGTTTCAAATACCTCGATTTGTACCCTAACCCCAAGAATATTTCACTTTTTATTCCCAATTCTGATGATATTTGATTACCATTGATTTTACTCCAAATAGCCAAACCCCACAATTTCTTCACTTATTCTTAAATCTCTTTGCACATTTATTATATGCCTTATAACCATTTATATTTACTTCCTCCCCAGCCCAAGTTTCTTGTACACAAATCAAATCAATTCATTCAAATATTTAAAACCTCCTATCTACCAATTTATTTTACATACCAGAGGCATTCCATGACAACACCATCAATGATTTACATTCCAAATTAACCATGTCCTTTCTTTTCTTTCTTGTCAAGCTTCAGTTGAGGTTTCCAGTGCTGCAAATCTCTTTGCATTTTCTAGCATCTTGACCCATTCTGGTTTTACCTAATTTGTTATTCCTTTTTCTGGTATCTCATTATGTCCACACAAGTATACCCCAGCTGGTCCAACTCTCCTGATTTACGTGTTAATTTTTCATATACTCTTTCTCTTCAATCCAAATTGTTATTTGTCCCTTTCTCCCATCTTTCCTATATTGTTCCTAAGGTCTTGAATTTTCATCAGTGGTTCCAACATATCTATCACTTTGTTTTAAATTATTCTGTGTCTCACTGTTAAATTGGCCCAAGCCAAATAGGGATATCAGAAAATTATTATTTGAGACTTATAGTTTCATAAGTTTCATAAGTTAGTCAAGCCAGAGGACGATGTCCATAATGCTTGCCTCATTTTAATCTAATAACTATATTTGTAATCATCTGTCATTATTGTATCCAAGTTTGTTTTAAAGGCATCGATACTTGTACTATCCACGACAGTTGCAGGAGACTGTTCCATATTGCAATTTATCTTATACTGAACCAATTTTTTCCTTAGTGAATGCCATTTCCCAATCAATAACTGTTTGTTATGTCTCTACGGTTGCTTTGCCTAAGTTCAGATTTACATAGCCCCATACCATTAAGGAGTATAGAATTTTGTAATAAACTGTATATGAGACATAGGTCTCCCTAAATTCTATATTTTAGGGAATATAATTTTAATTCCTAAGCCTATGTTCATAAGCCTTTCCTTTCATTCCTGTTATTATCCTGTAAACCATCTCTGTACTCTTTCTAAATTATTAATTTCTTCCTTGGTATATGCTTACCACACTTGATCACAGTATCACAATGTGGGTCTCACCAAAGATTGTACAAGGGCATACTTCTTTAGTCCTGCTTGCCACATGTCTGAATATATAATTTAAGTTTTGATTAGCTTTTTGATTTGTTTAGAACAATGTAGTTTAAATTTCATGTCAGGTGTAACAACAAGCCCAAGGTCTCTTTCTTCTAAGATCTGATGTAATATTTGGTTTGCCAATATGTATGTACATTTAGGATTATGTTTTCCTATATGCATCACCTTACATTTATCATTGTTCAATACTAATTTCTTTTCATGGGCCCATAAAGTGACTTCGTCCAAGAAGTTTTGCAGGATAGTGCCATCATTACTTTTATTTACAATGGATCCCAAACGGCAATCATCAGCAAATTTAAGTAGCCATACCTCATTTATATTTGATTGTAGAGGAGATGTAATTATTAAATAGGCATGGCCCTGGCACCGATCCCTGGGAACGCCACTAGTCACACCAGCTCAGTCAGACAGTTCACCATTTACTACAACTCTCTGCTTCCTACTGCTAAGCCACATCCTTATCCAGTTAATTATATTTTGATTTAATTTAACTTCTTTTAGGGCATTTATAAGTCAGGATGGGAATTTTATCAAATGCCCTAGTGAAGTCTATAAATACTAAATCAACTGAGTTACCATTATCCATTTCTTCAGTAACTTTATTATAGAAATCAGGAGATTAGTTAAACATGATCTTGATTTTGTAAATCCATGTTGATTATTATCCATAAGCTTGTTGTTATTAAGATGTTCCAATATGATTTCTTTAACAAACTGTTCAAATAGTTTACAATCAAGGATGTTAGACTTATAGGTCTAAGATTTTCTGGTTTATTAGTGGGTCCTTTTTTTGGATGGGTACAACTGTTGCTATTCTCCAATCATTTGGGACTTCACCACTATCCAGTGAATGTTGGAATATATTAGTTAAGGCATATAGATTTCATAGGCAAGTTCTTTTATTACTTTTGGATGAATATCATCTGGACCTGGGGATTTATTGATATTTATCTTGTTAAGTTTTCTAGGACATCTTTAGGTTTAATTATATATGCACCAGGTATAGATTTTTCGAATTCGTTTAATTTATCCTGTGGTTTATTATTAAATACAGATGAAAATATTGATTCTGTATATTAGCTAATTCCTGTTTGTTAGATACACATCCGAATATGTAGTGAATGGACCAATAGTCGTGGAATTACTTCTGGTTTTATTTATATAAGAGAAAAAGGATTTTTATTGTCTTTTACCCTTGATGCTAATTTAAATTCAAATTGAGTTTGTCTAATCTTATTTTTGTTTTTATTATTTTAATAATTCCTTATATTTTGAATTAAGATGTGTAAAACCTTTTGGATTTTTTATAGAGTTTTTTATTAATTAAAGATTTAGTTTTGAAGACATCCACTTAGGAGTAGGCTTAACTTTGGATTCATATTTACTATTAGTTGGAATGTTATTTTAATAAGATACTTCAATTTATTAACTAATAGTAGCCATTTGGCTTCCACAAATAAATTTAGGAAGAGTTAGCCAATCCCAACATCTGAAAAGTGCTTCATATTTTGAAAGTTAGCTTTTGTGAAATTTAGGATCTTAGTTGTACCTGTTGCTAGTATAGGTTTACTATCTAATATTTGGAAATGTACAGTATTATGATCACTGTTTGCTAAGGGTGCATTAACATCAATCCCTGTAATGCAATGAGCCACATTAGTCAATATAAGATCCAATACTTTATTCCTCTAGTGTTAGTTTTAACAAGTTGTTCTAAACCTAATTCATTAAATATTTTCATATAACTTCTCGTCTTTTGTCAGTTGCAGTTCGTGTTCCCAATTAATACTATCTAGATTAAGTCTCCATAATTATATACACTACCGGTCAAAAGTTTTAGAACACCCCATTTTCCAGTTTTATTGAAATTTAAGCAATTCAAGTCCAGTGAATAACCTGAAATGGTACAAAGGTAAGCGGTAAACTGCTAGAGGTTAAAAAGTTTAGATTAGCAAAAACTGCTGTAGAGAATTGCAAAGAAAGCCAAGGTGTCAGTGAGTACAGTTTCCTACACCATCAAAAGGCACTTGGAAACTGGAGGAAACTCTGACAGGAAGAGGTCTGGCAGACCCAAAGCCACAACAGAATCAGAAGACAAGTTTCTGAGAGTCAACAGCTTATGTGATAGGCAGCTCACAGGACAACAGCACAGAGTGACTGGCACCCTGAACCAAAGGGCTACCACAGCATTTTGCAGCGCCATGCAATACCCTCTGGTCTACGTCTAGTTGGTCAAGGGTTCATCCTACAGCAAGATAATTACCCAAAACATACCTCCAGGCTATGTCAGAACTACCTTCGAGGAAAAGAACAAGACAGTAGGCTTCAAATCATGGAATGGCCAGCACAGTCTCCAGACTTAAACCCCATCGAGCTGGTTTGGGATGAACTGGACAGAAGGGTGAAAGCAAAGCAACCTACAAGTGCAACACATTGTGGAACCTTGCAACAGTGTTGGGAAGAACTTCCGAACTATATTTGATGTCCATTGTAGGAAGAATGCCACGAGTGTGTTCAGCGGTTACAGTATATCTGCAAAAGGTGGCTACTTTGATGAGTCAAAATTTAGATTAAATTTTGTTAAACAAAATGATTCTATGATTTCTTTTTATCTCCAATTGTTTATTTGTTCTATACTTAAATTTCAGAGTACATTGAGACATTAACCTCGTAAATTTCAATAAAAACTGGAAAAATGGGGGTGTTCTAAAACTTTTGACCGGTAGTGTAATTTTTGAAATATCTAGATGACTAAGAGTATGTAATAAGATATTATCATTCTCAATACTTATGGACGGAGGTTTATATACTAGGGTCTAGATAAATGGGGAACCCATCAACGGTTTTAGTCTAATCCATAATATTTCAAGATCAGAATCATCCTCAATTTCTTCACTGTCAATAGATTGGTGTATATATATATATATATATATAGCTAACCCTCCCCTTTCCTATATTTCCTATTTTTGTAATATAATTTGTAGCCTTGTATGTTTTATCCCAAGAATCATTATCCCCCACCAGGTCTCAGTGATGAGTGCTATACTATATCATTCATCTCAAGATACAATTTGAACTCATCAAATGTATTATTTAAACTCTGTGCATTTACTAGGGCCCCTTTCCATCCATAATCTTTAGTTGTATCTTGATTGTGCATATGGTCTGCCATTACAGGGGTCAAGTATTGTACTTCACCCTTTAACCCAGTTTAAATGAAATTCTATTACCCTATTAATTTTTTAGCCAAAATCCTGATGCCAATTTGGCTAAGGTGGATTCCATCATTTTTATAACATTTCATGTTTTTAAAGGTCTGGGTATTATCCATAAATCCTATTGTCTCCATTTTACAAAAATGTCTTAACCAGAAATTTAATTGTTGCTGTGGTTCATTCTTATGATGATGATTTCCTATAAGTGGAAGTATACCAGACAATATAATATCTCTCTTTTCCCTAATCCTTGCTACTATTTGTCTATAATCTTCCTGAATATCTGTCAGGTCCTTTAAATAAGTTATTAGCTCTCACATGAAGAATAACCAATGGTTTGTAAGTATTTTCAAGTAACCCTTCGAGAAGATTAATTATATCATTAGTTTTAGTCCCTGATAGGGCTGTATGTTCTTTTCTCCCTTCACAGACTATGGTGTCTATTCCTCTCAGTATTGAGTCACCAATTATTACAACATCTCTATCAGTAATCTTGTTTATCCTATTTCTCCTAGTTTAGGCTCATTATTTGGCATGAAGTAATCTCCAGATTTGGGATTTTCAGATTTTTGTGATTCTTTGTGTTCATCCGCTAATACTTCAAATCTGTTATATAAACTAATAGGTTGTACAACATTTTTAAATCCTTCATATGGAGTGGATTTAGTGACTAATTCAGTTTTATGAGCATGAGATAAATTAATCTTTGCAAATTTAACAGGGATATCATCTCCTTTTCATTGATATCTTTCACATTAGACTGGTATGATGTATCAACATGGGGATATGTTTCTGGGTGTGTTTTAATCTGTGTTTCAAAATGCTTAATACTTGCTTCTTAACTGCATCATCAATAAATTGTTCAAGAAGCGTTATTTCATATGTGTTTCCAGTTTATCTTTTAATTTGCAAATTTCTTCTTGTAATGTTACAATCACTTTACATTTATCACAGACAAAATCCAGATCTGGGGTATCGTCTACATACATTAAACATTTGATACACACCCTTTTCTTAATACTTCTTCCTTTTTACCCTTGGTTTGTGCCATTTTAATTAAATCAAACAATTCAGTATTTAATTTACTCACTAGTTTACCCTGTCAAGGTCACAGCATCTCAGCGGACACAGCAGACATGCACAGACATGCCTGTCTCTGCTCGTGTCTTCAAGACACTGCGAGCGTGCACCTGGCCAAGAGTTAGGCCGCTTGCCATCCAGCTACCCAGAAGTGATCAGCAGAGTTTGAGCTGTATTTTGTAATTTGGAACCCAAATAAGCCCAAATATATTTAAAACTGCAGAGTTTTATGTGCTGTAGTTCAATATTTAGCCTAAAGTACTGTTTGTGTGAAGCGATGCAGTAAAATCAGACCTGTTACGAGGTCTCTCTTCCTGGATACCTTAACATGGTAGCAACCAGAGCTCCTATTAGTACTTAACAACTATTAAAATTAGCATCAGTTTCATACATAGAACCAAGGTATATTCCCCCTTTGTTTCAAATGGTAGTTCCCTGTGCTGTTGTCATACACTGGTACAAGATTTCAAACGCCCTGCTAGCAGGGGTCGCTAAGTATCCAGCTACCCGGAAGTGGATCAGCAGAGTTTGAGCTGTATTTTGTAATTTGGAACCCAAATAAGCCCAAATATATTTAAAACTGCAGAGTTTATGTGCTAGTTCAATATTTAGCCTAAAAGTAGTTGGCTAGTGAAACGCGATGCAGTAAAAATCAGACCTGTTACGAGGTCTCTCTTCCTGGATACCTTAACACGGTAGCAACCAGGGCTCCTATTAGTACTAAACAACTATTAAAATTAGCATCAGTTTCATACATAGAACCAAGGTATATTCCCCTTTGTTCAAACGGTAGTTCCTGTGCTGTTCTCATACACTGGTACTCCCCTTTGTTATTTTGCCCTCTTTCTTTTTCATAATATTCTGGGAATAGATGTCCCAAGCTTGTAGATATCTCCACACTGGGTTCCTACATGCTGTAACCTTGTTTTATTATGCTTAATTGTTTTCAAGATATAAAACCTATTAGTTATCAATATGACCCAATCTTGATCTTCAAAGGTCTTATCACACCTAAATGATATATGAAAACTGATTGTTACCAAGAATAGGATAACAAGCTCTTTACATTTTCTCCTAGCATTTTTTCATTTCCATTGGTAGTACTTCCAAATTAAACAGTGAGAGCACAAAATCAGATTCTTTGGTTTTCCTCACAAAATTAGTAAATTTACTACTTAATTTGTATCTATCATTTCCTTTCCTTGCTGCTCTTTACTATTTTTGCTGATATTCCTTCTTTTCCTCTTCTCCTCTTTCATTTTGATTTTACCTCCCTTTAGTCTCTTCTCTTGTTGTTGTTCTTGTTTACTTATTTCCCCATTCCTTGTCCCTGTTGGGTAATAACTCACACTTTTAATTCCTTCTGCTTCTTTGTAGTATTCACTTTCCTTTTTCTTCTTGCCTCCCACTGTTTTACTTATTTTATTCAATTTTATAGATGTCTCTTCCTTGCTTGACTGTTCTCTGTTGTTTTCCTTCTTCTGTTCTATCTCAGCCATCTTAGACTTCTTCTTCTTCTTCTTCATTTTCTATTTTCTCTCCATGTCTCTTTTCCCTTTCCTTACTTTTTGCCATAATCCTTTATGTCTCTTTCTTGTTTCTTCACAAATGCTTGTATCCCTTGCTGTTGGTGTGGGTAACATAACTAATTCCATTGAGGATCTAGACTAAAAGTTTTGTCTTCCTGGTTCTTATTATTCTCCATGATTAGTTCTTTCTTTCCCCTCTTTGGTTATCCTGTATAGCCTTCTATTTTCTATAATGATTCCTTTAATTGTACTCAGCTCCTGTGTTATTTTCATTAGCTGTTAAAATATTAATATATTAGCCATATATTGATCTTTTAAAGAAATGGCCAAATCTTTAGTTATTTTGTCAGTATCGAGAATAAAAGTTTCTTCTTGGCTCATTAATATTGTACTTTGCCATCCAATTTATCACCATTACTAATGTATGACTTGTGTAAGTCTATTTCTATGCTTTCTACATTTTCTATATTTTCTCTTTATATACCAGACTCCCCATCTGTGATCTTTTAACTTTAATCTTGTGTAATTTGAAATAGATGGTCTCTCACTTTATTTATTTTCTGTTGGAGCTCTGTGTTCTGAGCTGAGATATTTTCTCCTTGTCTCTGCTCACCGGATTGTCCTGTTTTTATTTCAGTTTCTTTGTGTATCCACCTTTTATATTCTCTTTCTCAGCCTTCCCTTGCTACTCCCTAACTTATCTATCTCTTCCTTGTTTATTTTTGGGGTAGATGTCTGTTGTTCATTCTCCTTCCTCAGTCCCTAGTTGTTTTCCTTTCCTATTTTCATTATGTATATATGTTGTTATTTTTGTTTGTTGTACAAACTCCTTCTCCTTTGATCTCTTTACTTCTCTTTTCTCCCCATCTCATCCTTGTCCACCAGACTCATTTCATTCTCTTCTGGTTTTCCTTTGCTTTTCATTCCTTATCTAGCCGTTCTTTTATTTCTCTATTACTATTTATTGTCCATGTCTGTTTTTCTTAGTAATATTTTTCTTGTCTACGTGACTCTTGTCCTTACTGGCACTTGACCTTTTTCCTATACTTAAAGTACTGTGATGTTCAATACTTTGAATATTAAAAAATATTTATGTATGTCTTATAGTGTCCAAACAGTATCTAAATGTCAGAGTACTCTTTCTTGTATTCTTTCAGGTAAAGCTCAGTTACCATAGAAACTATACCTGCACGATACACCTCGCATCCACTTTTCTAAAAGTTATATCTTATAAAATGCAGAACCTATGATCTAGAGTTGCTTTTACCCTTTAAAAGACAATAATAAAATCTAGTTATATGTTAATTTCCACTTATTATGCACAAAAAGTGAAAAAGTGAAAGTCCCAGTGGGTCCCATCAACTCTAACACCACTTGTCTTTTAAAGTGTTCTCTACTTTAAATTTTCTTTAGGTTACTTAACTTAAAACAATAAGAAGATAACAAGTATTTGATAGAAATAGAAATTTATGTTATTGTACAATTATATGCTATGACTATATAATCAGACGCCTTTATACGCATTCAGACTAAGTTCAAGAGTTCCACAGAAGTTTATACAATTAAATTGATTTTGAGGAGCAACAATAGAGTCCTCTTTACCTTCCTCGCTTTATATAAGCAGGAATTCTACTTGGTGGTTTCACTGGTTCCACTGGTTCACCGTCTCCACAATTGTCCATTTGCACCCACAGTTTCTATGTTTTCAATGAGTCTCCACACTTCTGGTGATTTCAATCTTATACTCAAGAACTCATAGTTCTCACGTTCTCTATAAGTATTTTCAACCTCAAACCTTCTTGCCTCCTGTCGTAATATGACCAGTCTGTGAGTACCTTTAATAAAACAATCATAAAAAGAGGGCGAAAAGAAGTCTGCATTTTACTATATAAAAACAAAAACATGCTCTTCAATAAAAGCTCTAAATAAAATTTAAAACACCTAAGACACTAGGAATTTCTTATATAATAGGATAAAAAACTCTTATACTAGAGGTTTACTGGCAGTTTACTAAATCAGTAAAACATTGCAGTATCAGATAGACTATCTATCTATCTCTAGTTTAATCAAATTGCAATTTAATTCAAAAAAGAAAAATGGCATGCATCAGCATTATTCA
This sequence comes from Neoceratodus forsteri, assembly GCA_016271365.2. Classification (NCBI taxonomy): domain Eukaryota; kingdom Metazoa; phylum Chordata; order Ceratodontiformes; family Ceratodontidae; genus Neoceratodus; species Neoceratodus forsteri. The sequence goes on along the minus strand of CM028138.1, from coordinate 75,085,780 downwards.
GAAAAACTTACATCGGCATCTTTTTTTAAAAAATGCGTATAGCAGAACCACACGCTGTGGGAGGGATCTTCTCCTGCTCACTTCCAATATCAACAGCCAATGTTTCTTCTATTTAGATGTGAAAAATACCATTGCCCTTTAAAGGCTTCTTTATAATCGATAAACTGCCTGACTACTCTTGCTTATGGCTAGCTTGAGAGGCTTCGCACACTCTTGGCCTCCTTGCTTCTCAGTTGCTATCACTCTGCTGTCTCAGTGCTATACTTTACTTGCTTTCTGTTCTAGAATGGTGATTCAAACACACCATGCAACACCCAAGTTAAGAGTTTTTAGGACACGGCTATGGAGAACCAATTAGAAGGTGTGCTTCACCCAAGAGAGCAAATTTTATAAACATGAAAATATATGTTTATTACTTTCCTAAAAACAACAAACATACTTTCTAGATGTAAGTTAGCCAACCCACCACTGCATTTTGCATAACATTACACAAAAAGATAAAAAGGAAAAACAAGTTGTAAATCTAGATCTACAGCTATATTAAAATACTGTATTAAAGTTCTGCATTAAAGTTCAGAAAGGCCAATAAAATAAATTTTCCCTTAGATATTCCTTAGATATTCCTCCTATAGTCTTGGGGCTTCTTTTACTTCTTTCTTTTGCTTCTTTTCTCTCCGCTTTCTTGCCACTTTTCTCCATCTTTCCACTTTACTAGCTTCCAGCTCGCCTCCGCTCTCACTCTCACTGTCACTCTCAGTTTCCTCTTGGTGGCCATTTCAGGCTTAAGCCTTTCCGAATGCCTCTCTTCTCTCCTGTCCAACCCCACTGCTGGCTCACCTCCTACAGGGAAAGAAAACACCTGAAAACAGCACACCAGGCAACACACGGCACAAGTAAGTCTGGTAAGATCAAATATTTTCCTTCGGTGGCATACCTTTTAAAAGATAGATTCAAGCTTGTATTTGATCCTGCTATCTGTGCTACTACCCAGCACAGCAGCTGCAGCAGTGCATCTGCCTCAGAATTACCTATGCCCAATAAATCTTATTAAGATTTGTCTTTACCATAACACATTCTTTGTCAAACGATTGAGCCTTAGCTAGCAATGTACCTGATTTTGCCCATTTTCTTGCACTAGTAACTAATTTTTTATGAAAATGATCTATAATATCTGAGAAGCCTCTAAATATATCACCTCTGCTCTCTAAGGAATTTGTCCTTCAAGGAGACACCATGAATAGAATTCTGTAAATTAAACTGGCATAAGAGGACTCCACCTAATCTTATTTACTATTACCATTAAATGTGTATCAGCTTCCTTTTATGAGTCCCTACTTTTACAGGTGACTTTTATGTCTAAACCATCCAAGTTCATAACAGTTTTTATGGAGTAATGAACTAATGCTACTTTTGAAGTACTTCAGAATTTATAATACTTTGAAGAGAAAGTTATCAATAATAACCAGATCTAAAACTGAGCCACCCATTTAGTTGGAAATGTGATAGTTCCTGGATGCCCTTTTAAACCTACTGTTTAATAGTCTGGCCTGTTCTTTTTACGGATCAGAAATTGACACATGTGTCTCAAAAGGAACCAAAATTTGTTTTAGGAGAGCAATAATGTTGGAAAGAGAGTTGTTTCAGCATTATTTACCCCAGAACAACAACAGCAGAAAGTGCAGTGGACTGTTCCAAATAAGAATAGAAAGTGTGGACATTGCACTTATTGCAATTTTTAATATGGGGAAGTTCGTAGCACACCAGGGAAAAGATGACATTTATTGCAATGCATTTATCAATTGTAATATGGAAGGAGTAGTTTATGTCATGTTGTGCCAGTGTAAAGCCTTTATATAGGCAGAACTATTCGCCACATCAAAACATGTATAGAGAACACGTTAGGGTGTGGAAGGAGAACAAATAAAATTTGCTGTTGGGAAACATTTACAAGGAAAAATAAAAATGAACATAAAATCAGTTTTTTGGAATTCAAAAGGTACAGAAAATATTTGAGGGGTGATTGGGAAGCATTGGTAAGCAGAGTAGAAACCAAATGGATTTTCAGAACCTGGGTATGTGCATCTTCCGGGTTAAATGATTTGGTAGAACCTGTACATTATCTGTAATTGAGATATTATAATATGTAGGATACAGATTTATATGAGTATATGTATTTATGGTGCTATTGAATAATAATTTGAACATAGTACAAGGATAATGGAAATTTTGATGAGAGTTTGCATGGATATGTCAGAATAATCTACAGCTTCCTCTTTTTCTTGGTAGCATTTTTCACAATGTGGGTCTTTTGATTCCTCGTGGAAATAGGAACGATAAATGGACAAGAAAAGAAAGGAGGTTCAAAGCTGTAAGAAAAGAAGATGATATATGAAATAAATATTTGTTTATAATGTAACATCTGTTTACAGTAGATCGCTGTTAAAGCTTTGAACTGTTAAAATTAGATATAAATGAATGTATTTTGGACAGAACAAATAATAGTGATGATCAATCGTGACATATATGCAATGTCTTTGTGCTAGTTCTGTTTTATTCTAAGAGATTAATTATGGACGATAAACAAATGTCCACTTGTAATAAATGGTTATTTATAAACAATTAATACTTGATAGTCTCTGATTTATTCTTAAACTGTTTAATTATGGTTTGTTTATTTAGGGTGTTAAGGTTAGAGATTTTTATTTGGATAGTTGATTCACCAATTGTATGTCATGTGTACTGATTTATTTGTTTAAATGGGCACAAGATTTGTGCGCTTTGGAATTGAAAGCATAATTGTTTCATTCATTGATTACACTACAAATAAGGAGCAGTCATATGGCTCTTTAACTCCAAGAAGCTCCTCCCAGACGATAGTGAAATGTATGGTTTTTGGCCCTTAGGGCTTTGCTGTAGCTGTGTAAACTGCTGTCCCATCATGCTTTATCTCTTTTATTAGCACGTGTTGTCTATGCTATACCACTGTTTTTGATTGCTGCTATATGGTCTTGCCTTTTACCACGCACACAAATGTTGTACTTTGAATTGTGTTTTAAATATTATGAACTGTATTTCTGTAAATATCTTTTGTAACCAAATAAATTCTTTTTATTAGTTTGGTTTACAGCATTCCTTCTTTCAGTTGGCTGGAGCTGTTGCTAGACTTTTATATATGTTTTCCAGAATGGGTGCTTCACGTTGTTTTTTTTCAGTGATTTATTTTGAGAGCACCATTCTATGTGGATGGCTTCCTGGAGCGCTTTTTGTTGGATTGTTTAATAGTCACAAATTATTTTGGTATAAAAGTTACCAGGGTTCTACTCTACTTGTTTACTCTTTTTATCCATGAAGGCTTTATTATTAATTCCTAGGACTAAAGCCATTTCTTCACCATGGAATTCCTGTCCACATTCAATCACCTCTCCAACCTAGCATTAAAATCTCACATAAGTCAGATAGTTCTGTATATCCAAATACAACAACTTGTCCACAAGGTTACAAATTTGTGCAGTGTATTGTCATAATATGCTGTTGATAATCATGATGATAACCAAACATTCATAATAAGAATCTTATAATTTGACACACTGAAATTGCAGTAACAAACCAATATTCCTGGTCTTGGTTCCAGACCTCAACTTTACAGTCTAAGTTTGATGAGATTCAGGTCATCAGACTTCCTACACCTTCCCTTTTATTCAATTTATTGCTGGCAGTTCAAACTTTTTGAAACCCTGTAACATTATATCTGTGTTTCTACACAAACAGATGGAATCTGCATTTGAATTTCAGGGGCGGTGAAGGAGGTCTCTGCAAGAGGGCCCCCAGCACCAAGACACCACAAGTCCGCTACCGGAGGTTGAGGTGCCGGCTCACTGAGCAGTGCTCGGCAGACCTCTCTCACACCATTATTTTCAAGTATCCTGTTCCCTGTCTGGTGCAGGAGCATGCTCTGACAGAAAGTTAATTTTTGCTGCTGGACTTAATTCTCCTACCTGCCACAAAGGGCTCCTGTGCTGAGCGGAGCTGTACATCATGGGAAATGATAACCTTTCTTCTGGACTGCATTTTTGGGTGTGGTTTTCAAAGGATGCAATAGCACCCGATTGGTCTACTGCTGTTGTACTGACGTGGATCCTCCTGCTACTAAAGGCAGGAATCGACCAGTGGCTCACAAACAGATGGAATCTGCATTGAATTTCAGGAGTGGCGAGGGAGACCTCTCTGCAAGTGGACCCCCGCACCAAGACGCTGAGTCCACTACCGAGGTTGAGGTGCCAGCTCACTGAACAGAGCTCTGCAGACCTCCCTCACACCATTATTTTCAAGTATCCTGTTCCCTGTCTGGTGCAGGAGCGTGATCCGACAGAAAGTTAATTTTTGCTGCTGGACTTAATTCTCCTACTTGCCTGAGGCTCCTGTGCTTAGTGGGAGCTGTACATCGGGAAATTTTTCCCACCCACCCCCATTCCCTCCTCCCTTAAAAGCTCAGTGGCTACCACCCACTCCCAACAAAGGGCCTCTCTTCAGTGAGGCACCCCTCTGCATACTTAATAAGGGGCTGACCCACAGACTGAATTAAGTAACCGAGTGAATGCCGGTTTTCCATATCTCTCTGGTTGCCTGTTCATGTGAAACACTGTCTGAAACCCTTGCAGAATTTACTCTCTAACATGGACTAGGCTAGCAACTGGACACTTCAAGGTTGTCTCGACCCAAATGGACTCTAAACAAAAGCATAAATGCGCACAGTTGTTCTTGCAGTTCTAACCATTTGAAGACTTACAACTGTTGCTTATTTTGCTCCCTTTTCCCTCCCTATGTATGCTAATTTAATTACTTGCATAAATGCGTACAAGTTAATCTTGCATTTCTAACCATTTGAAGACTTACAACTGTAGCTTATTTTGCTCCCTTTCCTCCCTATGTAAGCTGTTTTACTGGTTGCCAGAATCATTGTGATACTACCTATTCAATGATTAGAGGTACCTTCCTCTAGAATAGGTGGAAAAATTGTAAATCCCTGTGGCCCTGTTACTCAGTGTCACTAATATTTCTCTTCCCTAAGAAAATACAGCCTGCAATTTGCTGAAGACAGGTGTCAGCCTAGGACAAGGACAGGATTCCTAGACTTAATGAATACTTAACAATTAGACTTGTATAGTACACACTGCTAACAGAATTTACTGTAGGACTAGAACTAACTGGTATTCTGACAGGCTAAGCAGAAGCACTCTCCACTCCCACTTAACCCTGTAACAACCCCTGTGGTCCAGGTGAGTGCGATGTCCTAGAGACGGAGAGGACACTTGAGTAACACACAGGAGCAACTGTCACGAACATGTTGACCATGAAGCAGACCTGACCCCTTATCCACCCTGTCCCGGCGTGTGGTGAAAAGCCATGTACTCCACTCCCAACTAGGGAGTACTCCTGGCAACATTCTACATTCTGTCCCTACTATGGGTGGACTTGATGGTAGGACAAGGAGACTCAGACATGAGGGGACTGCATGACAAAGATACCCTCCCAGGGACCCTACATTACACCAAGTCCCACACTAGCTACAATCTTACTGATAGCCCATGAGCTAGTGAGACAGGGCATATGCTATGAGTCACTCCACTTTACTAGTAGGAGACTGAGAAACAACCTAATCCTATCAGCCTGCTCCAAGCTACTTGGCCTGCTGGTGATGCTACTTCCTGGTAGGTGACATCCAGCCCAACCCCGGCCCTCCCATCACCAATATCTCAATATCCTCCCCACAAAACCCTCATTGGGCACTCTCCAAGGGTTTAAAGATTGCACACATGAACGCCTGCAGCCTCAGATTAAAATGCAAGAGGTGGCCTGGCTTGACTTCACAAGCCACATATTCTGGCCATCTCAGAGACCTGGCTTAAGACCAACATCCTCAATCATGAGATCTTGGCACATGGATACAATGCCTTCCACAAGGATAGGGAGAGAAAAAAGAGGTTGGTGTGTTAATATACCTGAAAGAGTACCTAACGGTGTCAAACTAACCCTGAAGCTGGACTCCATCCAGACAGTGAATCTTTATTTATACAGGTCACCCTCAGCCAGTCCAAGCACCTCATTATAGGATGTGTCTACAATACCCCAAAGACAGTTCTCCAATCCCTAGAGGCTATCACCAGAACCACTACTAAAGACGCCACCATGGAGCTTCTCATTCTGGGGACGTTAACCTAAATTGGGCCCATGACCCCAATAAAGACCTCATGTCCCTAACACAAGAGGCAAATCTAGTACAGGTTATATCAGAACCCACCAGTTTGAACCATAAGTTGGGGAACCACACTATCCTGGACTGAACTATGGTGACAAACCCCACCAATATCCAGAAAGCTGGGCTCATGGTCGACGCCTGAGTGACCACTCCCCAATATTCTGCATCTGGAGGAACGATGTGCCCAAAGTCCAACCCAGAATATTGACTGGCCGAGATTACTCAAACTTCTGGTGGCACAATACAATGACTACCTCAGTAGCCTGGACTGAGACCTATCAGACTCCTCCCTCCTTGGATGAGGCACTAGAATTCTTCTACAACTCATTGACTAAAGCAGCAAACCTCTTGCCCTAGTAAAGAAACTCAGAGTAAAAGGCAGCTGCTACAAGTGGATCTCTCCAGTGCTAAAAGCCTAATGATCAACCAAGACAAGGCCTGGAAGAGGTTTAGAGTCTTCACTCCAGGCTGACCTTGTGACATATAAAGCCCCATGTAACAAATGCAGGAGCACCATAAAACTGAAAGAGAGTATGTCACGCTTCAAAAAATAGCTTAGGTAGCCCTAAGCAGTTTTGGTCTCATATCAATGAGCTGATCAAAGGAAACATCAAGCTGAACCAGGCCTCATGGAAGTCAGTGGCAGCTAGTGAATGATGGCCTACAAATTGCTGCAGCCCTCATCCTTTACTTCACCAACCTTGATGCATATAAGGCTGGACTACCCCTCACACCCTGGCACCCAACGAGACCAAACCCCAATACTTCAATGACCACTATTCCACTTAAGGCTGGTCAGGACCAAAGAGGTGCAAACCCTCCTAAGGGCCCTGAAAATCAAAGGCCCAGGTGGACCTGATGGAATTAATCCCAGGCTACTCAAGGATGGAGCCCAATCCTCTCCAGACCCTTGACCTGGCTCATAAATAGATCTCTGCTGGAAAGCACCATACCACACCAGTGGAAACAGGCAAACATGGTTCCCATCCACAAGGGTGGCTCAGGAGCACACCAGCAACTACAGGCCAATTTCCCTGTTATATCTACTTCCAAACTGCAGGAAAGACTAATATATAGCCAACTCTGTAATTACCTGGTGACTCCCAACTACTGGCCTCCTCTCAACACAGTTTTCGAACTAACCATGGCATGGACACTGCCCTCATGAATCTCACAACAGATGTACTCAATGCCATGGACAAAGGGACCCCCAGCACGGTATTCATTGACCTGTCCAAGGCCTTCGACCTTGTAAACCACAATCTCCTGCTAGTAAAACTTAAAAAGATGGCCTAGACTCTCTGGCTCTCAAGTGGTTTGAGAGCTATTTATCTGGCCGCACTCGAGAGTTAGCTGGGAGGGTGTGCTATCTGACCCACTACCTCTAAAAGAGGGAGTACCACAAGGCTCAACTTGGTCCCTATTATTCTCGCTGTTTACCAATGACCTAAAACTCCATTGTGGGGATAGTGCAGTTGTACAATACGTGGATGACACCATCATATACCGCTCCTCGGATAACCTGGAGGCTCTTAGCTCCTTACTCCAATCGGACCTAACATCACTGGAGAACTGGCTAAAAATAAACAGAATGGTCTTGAACATAGGCAAAACAAAAGCCATGCTGTTTGGGCCCAGATCCCTGGGCAAGACAAGACCAGCTCCCACAGCTCAAATCACTGGCAGGGACCAGCATTGAAGTTGTGCCTCCTTAAAATACCTTGGGCTTACACTTGACCAAGATCTCAGCTTCAAGGACCATGGAACAAGTGACCAAGACCATCCATGGAAGCTTGGCATCCTGTATTGGATTAATGATCAGCTTATACCAGAAGCCAGGCTCTCCACTGCTACCCACACTGACCTTCGCAGCCCTTGTAATACAGGGAATGGCCAAGCTGGAAGTTCACCAGCTGCAGATTCTATAAAACAAGGTAGCATGGTTCGCTACCCAGGATCACTCCAGAAGCCACCACTGCAATACACTAGCCAAACTACAGTGACCTCTTTGAAGCATGCCTCCAATACCCTCTCCTCTGCCTAGCATTTAAATTACTCAGCCCTGAATCTTCACCCAGCCTCTCAGATACTTAGCCTCCAAAACACAACCCTTGAACCCTGAGGACGCCTAGGCGGATTCTACTAGAAACCCCCATGGTCAGGACCTGCACTGGCCAGAAATCTTTCTCTGCCACAGCCCCTATCTGTGGAACAAACTTCCACCAGTGGTACAGGAAGCCCCTCTCTCATGAACTTCCATACCAGGCTCAAGGTGCACCTACTGGAGGCAAGTACTTGCCAATGCCATGGCACCTGACAGTCCCCCCAGACTTACTCCAAGCACCTTACCTGCACAAACTTCAAACTTGACACAGCACTTTCCTTATCTCAGTAACTCACCAATGTTCATGAGTCATGCCAAACCATTATGGCTAGAATGCCATTACTGTTATGAATCAACGACAAAACTCTAACTTTGAACCTGTATGTACGTTTATACATGTTTACTGCCTGTATCATTTCATGTAATGTCTCTGGCTTGCCCTGAAAAAGGGACCTCCGGGCTCAGTGGTCTACCCAGTCATCAAAATTTAATAAATAAAATAAATCTATCCATGTGTCTTGTAGCAGGACTGTTTCAGATATCCTTATAAATTACAACAAGAAACCATCATCTGTCTTATTTTGAATATATTCCAACTTATTATGTTTATTAATTTACTAGGGGACATCTTGAATAAGTGCCAGGAGCGTGAAAATTGATGTTATCGGTGCCTGGGGGGTGCTTTTGTAATAAAACAAGTTGCTATTTTGAAGCTATTTTATATTTGCGTGTTTTGTGCTGTTGAGCCAACTTTTTTCCTTCTACTGGAAGTCTAATAGCCCTAATAGCTATTCGATCAAACTCTGATTCCAATTGTTCAGAATTAGAGTCATATACACACTCCTCATTAGTCAATACAACAGATCCATTTTCCATGCTTATTTGACTACAATAAGAAAATTGCATACATGTCTATCTCTTCTTCTGAATCCAGGTCAATATATAAAACTAAAAATGTAACTATTATTCCCTCGTTTACCTTTTTTCTTACCCTTGTTTTATGATCCGGTGTGATCAAACCATATAGTTCATCTTCAATTTCCACTGGTTTCTCCAAAAATATAATAATGGTTTAATGGGTTTTAACCTTTTTGCGTTCTCCTTTTTTATCTTGCTTACATTTTCTTTTATCTTGCTTTTTATCAGTTAGTTTACCATCTAACTAAACAAATCCATTCCTAGTCTCATTTATCTCAATAACAGCTTTCTTGATTTCAGTGGCACATTTTAAGATTTGTGCTCTCATCTCATGTTTTACATTCACTTGCGCTGGCGCTAAGAAACGTTTTGGGAGAGTAGTACACTTTGAGGTGTGCCTCCCATCCAATGCATGCTCCCTTGAGCAGGGTGGGGTCCTGCACCAATGGGTGCAGGAGCTCTTGCATGACAGCGTGTTCCTCTGCTTCAAAGGAAAGCTCCACTGCCATACTGAGCGCCACCGCCATGACGCCCCCCTCACGCCATGCCCCTGTGCATGTCACACCACCCCCTAAGCTTTGGTGCCACGCTGGTAGCCCACCCCAGTGTGGCAAACTTTGTTTGCCGACAGGTGCCTAATCCCATCGGCTCCACGGCCCCTCAAACCATCCTGCTGCCATGCTGGGAGCCCACCCCAGTGGCAAACATTGTCTTTGTTTTGCTGATGGGGTGCCCAATCCTCGTCGGCTCTTGCCCCCAGTCATCTAGTGCCATGCTGGGAGCCCACCCATGTGGCAAACAGTCCCACGTCTTCTTTTTAACACCTGTAAAATAAAAGCGATACACGGCGCGTCTCCCAGCCCCCTCCCACAACCCGCACCCACCACCTCGCACCCAGCCTCCCCACCCCACCCATACTTACCTCTGACTCCGCCGACGATCTTCGTGGACCAGGAACACGCCTGCACTCTTCAAAGCGCGACTCGCGAACTGAGGAAATGCCTATAAGCTGTATAATGAGCTAGATAGGGGTTTTCAACTTTATTGCATATCTCAGTCATTTTTGGAATTTTGCACCAAATTTTCAACATGGGTTTGGGACCCCTTCTCATGAATGATGTCACTGTCATGGCGTTATTCGGGCCGAAGGGTGATTTCGCAGGCACTGCACAGTCACTGCATAAAATCACCCTTCGGCTCAATAACACCATGACAGTGACATCATTCATGAGAAGGGTCCCAAAAACCACATGTTGAAAATTTGGTGCACAAATTCAAAATGACTGTTTTACTTGAGCGCAGCAAGCAGCAGTTCCTATGCAGGCTCGTAAGTTTGCGAATTTTCAATATTTGCACTCCAGATTTTCAACATTGCCATTTTATCACACCTTCTTATGAGTTGTACAGCTGTCATTTTCACATCTCACCCAAAACATGTTTCCTCCTTATGGAGCGCATAATGGCGCAGTCGGTGTACAGCAAATCAATGTATGGAACACATTAAGAAAATAACAGTGACACTGTTCATGAGCAGAGGTCTTAAAATGGCTATTTTGAAAATTTGGTGAAAAATTCTAAAATGACTGTTTTACGAGCGGCTATGCAAGAGTTCCTACGCATGCTCGTAAGTTTGTAATTTTCAATATTTGCACTCCAGATTTTCAACATTGCCATTTTATCACACCTTCTTATGAGTTGTACAGCTGTCATTTTTACATCTCACCCAAAACATGTTTCCGCCTCATGTAGCACAATGGCAGCAGTCGGTGTGTGAAATCAATGTATGGAACACATTAAGAAAATCACAGTAACACTGTTCATGAGCAGAGGTCTTAAAATGGCTATTTGGAAAATTTGGTGAAAAAATTCTAAAATGACTGTTTTACGAAAGGCAAGTGCTAGGAAGTTCCTAAGACACTCGTAAGTTTGCGAATTTTCAATATTTGCACTCTAGATTTTCAACATTGCCATTTTATCATACCTTCTTATGAGCTGTACAGCTGTCATTTTTCACATCCTGCCCAAACGTGTTTCCCGCTATGTAGCGCACAATGGGGGTAACAAAAAGGTCATGCTGACAATTTATTGTGCAAATACCAGCAATCGCACAGGGCATTAGGGTAAGCACCATTCATGCCAAACACCACTGCAAATACCTGCAAGCTAACGCTCGCATTGACAAATGCTTGTTTTAGACAGACACTATCTGTGTGAGGTTTAATCTTGTACTTATAAACTGTCTTCAAATCTTCCCATTCAATTCCACTCTTAAATATAGATTTCAAAATGTTATGTCTGTTGCTTTCAATAGCAAGACAGTCTCTTTTATTTTGCCTTTGGTACAGTATCCCTATAAAGTACGTATAGTAATTGTCAACTTTTTAACACTTTTAACCCCTTTTCTTAATTTCTTCTTTTGTTTCATAACCTTAGATACCATAGTATCTATATCAGAATCAGCTATTAGATATTTTTGTTTCATATTCTTAGTCTTTTTTTACATTTTCAAATGGGGCAGTTTGTATGCCTTTTATCATTTTGCTTTGCATTCCTATTTTTCATGCCCTTGATTTTTAGTTGTAACTGTTCTTGTCTGTTTTATTACTTTTCATAAGCATTTCCAGAATTTCTTCCTGTTCTTTCTGTATCACCTCCTCAGTAAATATGTCTAATAAACTTATTACAAGTTTCTTAAGTTTCTTTCTCCTTCCTGAACTTTTCTTTACTTTTCCATCACAGCTTTTACCCAAGATCGTATTTTGGTTTTCGAATACCTGTAACATTTTAGTCAAAATTAAATTATTTTGATTTAAAGCTGCATTGGAAACATTGAAATATAGAATTTTTGGCATGAAAGGACCAGTTGGCCCACCCAGTCTGCCCAGTTTTTTACCTGCCTATTCTGTCCCAGCAACCCCTTACTGGTCTCTGGTGACCCTTCCCTTTCTAGTTACTAGTATCCCTATGTCTATCCCATGCATGTTTGAAACCCCACAGTTTTTGCTCTTGCTATTTCTTATGGCAGGGTGTTCCAGTGTACACCACTCCCTCAGTGAGGTAGTATTTCCTCGCATCCCTTTTAAATTCCCTCTTCTAGCTTTGCTTCATGCCCTATTGATATGTTGCACTTTTCATGAGACTGCCCACCTCTACTCTATTCACTCCTGTGATGTACTTGTAGGTCTCTATCATGTCCACTGTCTCCTCCTCTCCTTCAGAGTGTACATATTAAAATACATCAGCCTATCATCATATGGTTTCTCATGCAACTCTTGTACCATTTTAGTTGCCTTCCTGTGGACTATCTCTACCCTGTCCATGTATTTTCTGAGATTTGGCCTCCAGAACTGTACACAATATTCTAGGTGTGGCTCTCACCAATGATCTATGCAGTGGTAATATTAGCCCTTTCTGCTTGTGTTATGTCTACCTTATGGATCCTAACAATCCATTGGCCCTGCCCACTGCCTTATCACACTGTCCTGTGACATTGAGATCATCAGATATTAACCCCTAGGTCCCTTTCCTTCTTAGTGATGAACAGTACCCCCCACACACACACACTTTATACTCAGCTGTTGGGTTTCTATGCTACATGTCTGTGATTCAACACTTCTGATGCTGAACCACGGCTGCCATACCCTTTGACTATTTCTTCCATTTTCTAAAGTCTCTTTATATTTTCTCCACCCCTTCTGAATATCCACTCTATTACAGATCTTGGTGTCATCTGCAAAAGGCATCCCTTCCATTCAAGCTCCTCTACAATGCCACTTCAAGATATTAAACATGGCCAGCCCCAATACTGTACCCTGTAGCACCCTGCTGGTCACTCTCCTTCATTAGAGTGAATGCCATTTACCACTACCTTCTATCATATATCCATTGACCAGTTATTTACCCAATTAACAACTTTGGCTCCACTCCTATACTATCCAGTTTCTTTGTCAGTCTCTTATGTACTACAGTGTTAATGCTTTTCTAAAGTTCAAATAGGCCAGATCCACTGCCCTTCCTGATTTATTTCCTGGTCACCCAGTCAAAGAAATATATCAGATTTGTTGACATGGCCCTCTTGTGAATCCATTTGGTCTTTGGTCTTGCAACCCCTAGATTCAATATATTCCACTAGCCATTCTTTTAACAGGGTTTCCATTAATTTCCCCACTATTGATGTGAGACTGGCTGGCTTATAGCTGCTAGATTCCTCCTTGTTGCCACTTTTATGGAAACAGAACTACATCAGCTCTCCTCCAATGCCTTGGAACCTCTCCTGTTACTAGTGATATGTACAATAAGTGTGACAGTGGTACAGCAAGTTCATCCCTGAGTTCCTTAACACCCTTGAATGCATCACATCTGGTTTCGTGGCCTTGTCCACTTTCACTTTGGCAAGTCCCTTCAAAACCCTTTCCTCTGTAAATGGACATGTGTTTACCTCCCCTTCTGTTTTTCTGCTGTTCCTTGTTGGCCCATTCCCTCCCTCTCCAAAGTAAAGACTGAACAGAAGTATTTGTTCAGGATATCAGGTTTCCCCTGCTCATCCTCTGTGTAGTGACCATAAACTGACTTCTTTATCCTCACTATCCTCACCCTTGCCTTCATCTTCTCATGCATGTACCCGAAGAAAGTCTGGTCCCCTTCTCCACTCCTTTGGCTATCTTTTCCTTTGTTTGTGCTTTTGCTTGCCTCAGTGACCTTCCTGCTTCCTTCTGTTTTACCGGGTACTTTTCCCAATCCTCCTCTCCCTGAATTTCTCTTTAGATCCTGAATGACATCTTTTTTTTCTTTCACTTTCCTGGCCACCTCCCTAGAGTATCATAGTACACCTAACTCCTTCCCAATTATTAAAGAACACATTCATGCCCAATGGCCATTATAGTTTGAAAGACCATGAAAAGCTCTTTCAAATTAAGTATTGGCCTCACCTGTAGCTGGTAGTGTTCCAGAGATACAGACAACTGAGGCTTTTCAATGTTTATAATGCAGTGCAGCCATTTTAGAACATTGGGATATCATCGAGCAACACGCCATGTTTGACTCAATGTAGTAAAGTACAGCTTGTTCCTCAATGATATCACATGTGCTATAAATGGCTGCAATAAACTACTAATATTGATCAGATTTAGTCACCTGTATGTCTGAAGTCTTCCCAGTTGCAGGTGAGCCCATCCTTATTTGAAAGAGCTTTTGTGGCTTTCATACTATGTCAGCCACTGCACAGGAATGTTTCCTTTAAATTTGCCTGAACCATACATTTCTCAAGTAACTGTTTTGCTGAATTATCAGTCATTGCATTAGGTGAATCTACTGATAATCACTTTATCTGTGGACCACAGTAAAAGAATATCCAATCTATGGTATGGAGAGTGTAGATTTCTTTCTTGACCACATATAGAGTTAAAAATGTATAAAATCAGTCAAGCAGCCAACTACCCAAGGGTAAAGTTATATGGGAAAAATAAGTAATTTTTCATCTCTTATCTGGTATTGTCTTGAATTAATTCTGTAGGATTCATGCCTATTTTTGCATACTGTAGGTAGAATTTGCAACTGCTTCTTTGCTCCATCTATTTCTACCTGATGTCACTGATCCTTAATTGATGCACTGATCTATTAAGCTTTTACTGTCTCTACAGCTTGCAACTGTAATTGCCTTTATCATAGTCAGGACATAATTGTCCTCAACTACATTTTGAAATCAATCAGTCTTTTCAGAGAAGATGTTTATGGTTCTGAAATCATAATATGACTAACTCTCCTTCTGCATTGATTTAGCAACTAAATTAATTTTCTTATTTTGACTTCAGGTTTTCCCGCTCTCTCTACTTAGTCATTCCTTAACCTCATCTCCTGTCATTGTCTGTGCTGAATACTACTCATTCGACAAACAAGCAGCAATAATTGTCACTTTCAAATGTAATCAGAAGCTGTGATAACCAATACATATAACTTAGAATGACTCTTTGTACAAAAAGTCAAATAGTTTAACAAATCTAGTACCCACGACACTTCAAGTGTTTTCCCAATATAAATCTCAACTGCTTGAAGCTGACAGCATTCAATCCTCATACAAGGTTTGGTATAATAAAATTGGCTTGAAGCATGTTCTTCATCTTATAAGATTCAATAGGCATTCCATAGAAGGAATAGTAATAGAGGTTTTGTAACAGACTAGCCAACTACAGGAGAAACTATTCAAGATTCAGTAGTAATATCTCACATTTGCATTTGCAGCTCAGTTCTTTTCAGGCTCACTACAGAAGTAGACTGCTTCATTTACTGTGGCACAATGATTTGTCTTCTAATAAAATGAAGAAAAACAAAGATAGATTCATGAAACTTTTACCCAATGAAAGTGTTTAAAACACTATTTATAAATATAAAAGTCCATCTAGCCCTTGTTTTAGAGACTTACTTGACCATCATCCAATCCAGTCCAAGCCAATCCATCTTTATTTATAAAACACCTTTCCAAAATAGCTCTGAGTGCTGTACAGAATAAAAACAATGTGCATAATATTTAAATATATACTGTAAGAGCACATCATCCCTACAATATATGACATACATAGTACAATGAGACAACACTACAATAAATGCCAAAATAAATTTTGAAAGGACTTAATTTAAATGGTACATGGAATGTAAGCTCCCAGGACAAGCTTGACAAGCTACGGGCAGAAGTGGAAGCCACCTTAGGGAACCAACAAGTTCACACTCAAGAAAGTGCAGAGCCTCTTGGTGTCACTGAATTTCATTTGCAGGGTGCTGTCTAGGGGCCACACATTCAGTAGGCACCTAGAAAGGGCTGCAAGCATCATCTCAAGGAACATCACTGCATTAGAGTGAGGGCCAAGAGTAGGGAGAATCTGAGACCGTGAGGTTCTTTGTGCATTACAATGACATGTCTATGTGGCTAAGTCCAGAGGTCAGTAATGTAGACATTGAGATGTTCACTGATGCTTCTGGAAACCACAACTTTGGCATAATTGTCCAGCTTGTCCAGCTGTAGGTGTGCAGTGACTTGGCCAGACAACTGGAGGAGGTGGGGCATAACTAAGAATGTCTCACTCCTGGAGTTTTCCCCCATCTTGGTGGCACTGGTCATCTGGGGCAAAATATTCTGGAACAGAAGCATCATGTTCAGACATCACAATGGTGATGAAAACCATAAATTGGCAAGGCCACTGATTTACAGTGATTAATGAAATTCCATTTTCAAGACTTGAAATTCTGGAATTACACCAGAGGTTGTAAGTCTGATTTCCAAATTTTTCCAGGATTCTACTGATATTATTTCAGTATATATATATAAATAATCAGAATAAAGGAAGGCTTAATATACAGAGCATTAAATGAATCCAATTGAAATTACTACAGGAAGCAATTATAAGAAAAATACAAAATCTGTAGATTTACTGATCATGTATAAAATGCCAAACTATGTGAAATTCTTTGTTTTACCAGCATGCAAGCAGTCCTAATTCTGGACTTTACGAGGTTTTCTGCTAATACCCCAAAACCCATGGCCTTGTAAATAAGCAGGCAGGTTCAGTGGACCTACAGATGATTGTATGTGGGTGTCTGTGCTCAAATGTTTGCATCTCAACATTTTCTTTACAGAAGAGCATGTTCTGGGGGTTGATAATTGGATAGCTGAAGTTCTGTCTCAGTTTCAGTGGTAGCGCTTAGGAACTCTCACCCCAGACAAAAGAACAACAGCTGCCTCAGGTACCAATGAGCCTGTGGAAACTGGTAAGTGGAAAACATAGATATTGATAGGCAGATCCTCCATGCCATGTGTAAGGCAGGCCCATGGTAGGGGTGGAAAGATTCATACAGGTGTGATCTGAAGAGGGCTGGCCAGCAGTGTGGCCCATCCTATAGGATCAGCTTATGACCTTCATATTTTCAGCATGGACAAGGGGTTGGTCACATCAGATGGTTAACTGACCCTTGGCGGGGTTGTCCTGGGTGGTGAAGGCCTTGGACCTTGAAGATCACACTCCTGCTTTTACTGTTAGTAAGATGATGAAAGTGTGGGCTCAGGGATATATTAGGTCACTGAACACCAGATATCCCTTGTCTCTGGGAGTCATTGATGCCATGGTGTTCTCCCTGCTCTATGCCTGTACCACACCTTATGAAGCTCAGCTTTTCACACATTTTGTGGTGGCCTTTTAAGGCATGCTAAGGGTTTCAAAGATGAAGGTGTAGAATAACCAGATGAACAGGGCAGCCTATTATGTGAGGATGTAGTGATTCACATTGACCAGGTGATGTTGTGGATTCGCAGATACAAGACTGACCAAATGGGTGTTGGAGTTTAGGTGTGAAACCCTCACCAGTGGATGCCTTTTGGGATGTAGTCGAGGTTATGAGAGGATACTCACAAGCATCCCCTCAGGTGGTGTAACTTTATCAGGCATGAGGATGCTTTCCGGTCATGAAGTTCCAGTTCATAAGGATGCTGAAGCTCAGACTAGCTGGGGCAGGGCTTGACCCAGCTTACTTGGTACCCATTCCTTCCAGATAAGGGCAGCTACACAGGCTGAGGGCACCAAAAGTAGAAGCTAATGCACTGGGCAGGTGTCACCCCAAGACATATAAGTGGTACATTTGCTTCCATCGATTATGACTAATGATCTTTTCTTTCTCCCCTACCAGGCTCAACAAGAACTTTGTGTGTGTGAATATGAGGCCATTCAGTCTAACCTGGTCCAACCTGCTTTCAGGCCAGCACTGAATGAGTGTGAACAGTGACCAGGCAATTAATAGTACTCATAGGAAAGCCAATGCCAAGGTGGGGGTATTCGTTAGGACAAAAGTGGAACTGTAATGAGACACAGTGGGGTTTCATGGGAGGCTCAGAGGAGCTTCCTGCCTGATGTTCCTAGCAACTGAAGGGATTAGAGTACTAGTGAGTCAGCTCCATTTGGTGTTGAGAAGTGGCTAGGCAGTTTGCTGGGGAGATAGGCCCAGTACAAGGGGCCTGCTTGGTGTCCAAAATAGCCAGCTGACTGGGGACAGGGAAGGAAGGGGGCTGGTTATAGTCAGTCTGCAATAGGGGAGCAAGGACTGGGAGATTTATGGGGCAGGTGGGCCAATTTGGGAGAGAGTTGGGAACAGACGAGTGTTGGGATGGCTGATAAAGAGCATAAAGGTTCTGGCTCCTTGGTAATCTGGCCTTTCTGCCCTCATGATGGATGAGCCAAAGGTGCTTATGTCAAATAGGGAGGTAGGTAGGTAGGAACCTGTCACAGCCATTGCAAGCAGACAGGGAGTCTTGGTCATGGGTGTGTTATGAGTTGAGTGAAACAACCTGAGCTGGCACGGATGAGGGTGACATCACCTGGCATAGCATGCACCCGATCTATGGCAGAAAGGAGGGGAGATCACAAAGGCCACACCTGGCACAGTAGGCAATGACTCCTCACTTCTCCTGGTGGCCTTCAGTGCATCTCATGGTTCCTTCTGCTCTGCTGATGGTAGAAGGAGTCACAAATGAGGGCCCTGTTCAGGATCCTTATCAGAAAGTGCCACCTGTGGTTGGGTTCCTTGACCAGACTCTCTGTTGCACATGAAAGACAATGAGATAATTGTCTCTGGGGAAGCAGAATGGGTTCTTTTTATTTTATTTATTGGTTTGCAAGAAAAACATACTTATAGTTCCACACAGAAGGTTAACAACTTTGATATTACATCTGCTATACCGCTATCTGAGGATATGTTAGACCCTTTCTCAAGTGATTCAACATTTAGGGGTTACTAAGGCTTTCTTATAAATTAATAATGCTTACTATAGGCATACACCAAAGAGCTGTACAGAGGTAAGTGTATACTACAGAGAGATCACCATGCTCCTGTTTACCATTCAGGCTATACACCATCCAATACTCCTCATGGTTATCCTTTAGTGCCACCAAGTATACTTTCCCAAGAAAAATTCCTATAACAAAGAAAAGGAACCAATAAACATTTCAACTAGTAAACATTTAAATGAGCAGAGATAACATGAACTGCAGTGCACCTGTATATACAGAACAGCCCTCCTATTGTAAACCTTGTGGGTTGTTCAGACTCTTTAGTCCCCTCTCCAACCAGCTAAAGAGTTGAGCTTTCTTTCTTGGCTCTGGATTGCACCATCTGCAAGTGGAAGTTGGATCCTCCATTCCCAGTAACCTAGACAAGCCCTCATATGGCTGTGAGCATCCTGAAAATGTTCTCTTTCCTACGTGTAGGCAAGCAGGCTCAACAGATGAAATCTAAGGGCTTTTATCAAGACATGTGAAGTTGTGAAGAAAGCAGATGAGCTAAATGGAGAAAAATGTGAAAAATAAGCTGAATTGTGTATAAAAATTAGATTTCTTCACAGTATGCATGAGTTGTCAAAGGTTCTTTAAGTGATCTATACAACGTCTCCACACACTGAGGCAGTGACTCTGGTGGGATTCAAGCCTGCATCTTCGGTGCATAGGCTGAAAACAACGAGCCACAGATGCATGTTCCATCATGTTATGACTTATCCATGTGCAATAATTCAGCTTCAGAGCCCCCCATTGTCCCTTCCCTTTGGAAATGGTACAGTTCCACCCTTTAAAAGGGCTGTGGCTGGAGGGACTTTTGGCAGAGCTGGATATTTCATCTGTGCTGGGCGTACACAAAGGGTCCGAGGTAGCCATGGCAGCCTTTAATAGGGCTGTCAGGGGGCCATGGACCTTTGCACCAGCCCATGTCACGCTCACTGGTTTCACAGCTTGGATCACCTTGATTTGATGGTGATCTGAGAGCATTGAAACCAGAGAGCAGAGTTTAAAGAGGTATTGGAGGAAAACCAGGATCCAGGAGGCCAGTCTGGTTCTGATGGCTCATTACAATGAGTATCAGAATGTAATTGCCCACAAAGGCAGGTTTTATGTCTAGGATGATTGCAGCTGGGAAGAATCAACCGCTTAGCTCTTTCAGGTTGTGGACATGTATTTACATCCAGCCTATCTGAAACTCATTACAGCATTTTCAGCTCAGAAATGTGAGGAGTTTATTCAGTTCTTCTCAGACAGAGTGTCCTCTGTTAGGCCTGGGATTTCTCCAGTCAGTTTGTTACCATCTGATAGGGAAGGTACTCAGGGAAATGGGCACGCTTGGTCTCTGTGGGAGAGTTCCAGCTGATGACAATGGCGGAGGTCTGTGGGGTGATCTCGAGGCTGAAAACAACTTTCTGCAGCCTGTATCTAGCCCAACGTGATTACTTGCTGATTGTGTTGGAGCTCTAGGCCCAGTTTATGCCAAGATTGTTGGGTGTTCCTTAACAATGAGGGTTTTCCTTGAGCCTCTTAAAGAAGCTCTGGTGAAGCCCCTCTTGAAGAAACCATCTTTGGACCCTGACATCTTGGTAAATTACTGAGCTTTCTGAACCTTCCCTTTTAGGAAAGTTTCTTGAGAAGGTGGTTGTGGAGTAGCTGAGAGTCACCTCATGGACTTCCAGATTTATGAGCTGCTTCAGTCCAGATTTAGGAATGTGCACAGCATGGAGACCACATTAGTACGGGTGCTGAATGACCTATTCAGGGTGAGGATAGGGAGAGTTATCTATTCTCATTTTCCTCAATCTCTCATCAGCATCTGACACTGTGGATCATGGAGTATTGTTGGACAGGCTGAGGGAGTATGTCGGGCTCACTGGCAAGGTCCTCAGCTGGTTTGAGTCCTTCTTCTGGGGCAGGTCCCAAAGGGTGGTTCTGAGAAATGATTCCTCAACTCAGGTGGCCTTGTTCTGTGGTTTGCCCCAAGGTTCTGTCCTCTCACTCCCAATGTTATTCCCAGTGTATATCTGCCCCGGGTGAGGTCATAAGACAGTTTGAGCTTGGGATTCATTGCTATGCCGATGATACCAGCCCTATCTCTCCTTCACACTGGGAAGATTAGATGCAGTTGATGTGCTGAATAAGTGATTGTCTGAGATCCAGATGTGGATGTCATCTAATTGGTTGGGAATCAACCGGAAAGACTGAAGTATTGGTGGTTGAGCTGGGTTGGAGGGGGAGTGAGGTCCTCTGGATAGGATTTGGGGCTTTTATTGGCTTGGCCAAACTAGAGGCCTCCACTAAGGTGAGAAATGTGGGAGTCCTTCTGGATGGTGAGCTGACACTTGATGCTCAGGTGTTAGCTGCTGTCTGAAAGTGGTTTTATCATCTGCCAAATAGCACCCAAATTAAATCCTTTATCCCCGATGGTCTGGCCACACTAGTACATGCATTTGTTACTTCAAGGCTTGACTAGTGTAATGCCCTCTACCTTGGGGTCAGAGGGGTGCAATATGGTGCCTGCTACTGTTGCAGAATACTGCAACCCAGCTATTGATGGTCCTTCTGAGGTCCTGTCATATTACACCAGTGTTGTGAGAACTGCGCTGGCTACCAGAGTGCTGATGCATCTCCTTCAGAAAGGTCTGTTGACCTATAAGGCCCTGCATGGGCTGGGTCTGGTTACCTGAAGGAGCTTCTGCATCCCACACCCCTGGACACTGTCTCTCTGATCAGTGGTGGAAGTCCTCCTGGAGGTCTCCAGAGCAAGATTAAAGTCTTCCAGGGATCAAGCTTTTGAAGTGGCCACCCTGAGCCTCTGGAATGTTTGCGGGCACCTGTGAGAGGCTCCTCCTAGAGATATTTAAAAGAAAACTGAAACCTTTCTTCTTTGAACAAGCCTTTCAAGTTTAATCTAAAATTAAATATGGCAGGCAGTTTTAGTATTTTAGATTGTTAGGGTCTATTTATGTATTAGAGTATGTTATTTATACTGTACTTGTTTTTATATTGCCATTTGATTGCATTTATATGCTGTTTTGTCAATTTCTCTATTTTGTAAGGGTGCCCTGAGCCTTTGGGAAGGCACCCAAAAAATAAAATCTAATGCTACCACTACTACTACATAGTTGTTACTTCAGTACAGAAGAGAGAAACCAGCCATATGATGTCATTAGTTAAAGGAAGCATCCACAGACATTGGCTGTCATACTATAGTTGGAAAGCTTGTGAAAAGCTCTTTCAAATAAGGTATTGAGCTCATCTGTAGATGGGAGTACTCCAGAGATATAAATGACTGAATCTGTTCAATGGTAATAATACATTGCAGCCATTTGTATAACATTGTGGTGTCATCAAAGAACAAGCTGTGCTTGACTCAGTGTAGTTAGACATAGCTTATTCCTCAATGGTGTCACAACATTCTGACAAGCTCTGACCAGAGCCCACATGGCGCAGCTGTGCTCACCAAGCTCTCAGTGAAACAGTCTGCCGTGCCCAAGATGGCCATGGTGCAGTCACGTACATGTAACTACTCTCGTATGTGCACTATATACCAGGCTGAACACATGGTAAAACAGTCCACCATCCCAAGCTGTCCACAGTACAGTTGCACACGCTACTTCTGCATGTGCACTACACATCAGTGGCCATCTTGAGCATGGTGGGTGACTGGCAACCGAATTAGTGCACCTGCGGTGGAGGGAGTGAACAGACTGTTTTGGAGTTGTGGAATGATCATACTGCAACTCCAAAATAGAACTGCTTTATGATGTCAATCTGGTGGCTCATTTTTAGAGCTACTGCGGGATGGCTGCAGGCTCTCTACTGCAGCCATAAAAATGGCTGAAATATAGTAGTAATGTTGAACAGATTCAGTTGTCTATATCTCTGGAATGCTGTCAACTAAAGATGAGCCAATGCTTTGTTTGAAAGAGTTTTGCATGGGCTTGCACTTGGCATGAATTTGTCCCTTTAAGTACTAGTGTATGGTGCCAAAATGCCTTACAAACAATCTAGGTAAACAACCAGGCCTCAGGGTATTTTTGCTTCATGCTTTTAACTAAACATGCTTCAAAATACCTTACAACAATTACATAATGTTCCACATGTTGCTTACATTTTTGTAATGGGAAGGGTATTTTTAAATTTGTTTTACGTTATTTTTATTTTATTTTTAATCATTATATCAAAATTAACATAGATGGATACTTGGTTCCAAGGCATAAGAAGTGATACAGGTACTGCTGAACAATAAATCAGGATACTTTTCTTATCTCCCTTTGTTACATTAGGGAAGGAAGTTTAATTGATTATATAGATTGAGAAAAAATAATAACAAATGCCATTACAGCCATGACCAGGGACTATATACCGTGTAGAATAGGTGTCCAAAAAGTCCCAGGGTACACGACCTTATAAGTCAACAAGTGACTTATTTAAAAGTCTGTGAACAATCAATCAAAGTGATAATAAAGCCACTGAAAAGGCAAGCCATTGAGTCTTCACTCCACCCATAAACAGTTTAGTATAAACCATAATTATCATTAAATGAGCAATTTATTTAAATTGTTACACAGACTAAACAAGAGCCACTGTTCAGGTTTTATAACTCCAAAAAGTCAGGTAGTGGGCCTTGTTATTAAACCAGCTTTAGCTCAACCCAGATAATGTCCATTTGTTCCTAAATCATCATCATCAAAAAATTTTATTGTATGGTTACAAACCTTCACAATCATATTATCAATTACAACACATACATAAATATTATAAAAGAGAAATAAATTTCCCTTTGAACAACATAGCTTAATACAAAATCATTTACTGTATATACACTTCCATGTGCAAACTTCATAATATGATACATATCCAGAGTGACTGTACATAAGAACTATCATACAGTGCAAATTTTCAAATTCAGTATTGTTGCTCTTATACTGGTTATACAATTTTAATTTGACCCTAACTTTTAAATGGCAGAAAAATAGTTAGCCAACCTGTTTACTGTCCAATCACCTTTTGTATGTAGCAAAATGTCAGTAAGTTCTAATTTATCAACACAATATAAATTATTTGAATTGGGGCCCTGCCAAAACAATGGTTGCCTATCATACCACTGACAGACCAATAAAACATGATAGAGATCTTCCCAATTCCGCTGCCACAGTCACATTCTCCTGAAATAATGCCTGTTTTTATACCTATAGTCCAAAACGTTACTGGGAAACTGCTCAAACTTATATATTATGAAACTGGCGCATATATGAGGGTTGACTAGGATGTCCAGATACTTTTTATAGCCATGTTTGTAATTGTTTGCCACAAACCATTTCAGTACTAGGATTCCTTAATTTCCTTTAAATCACTTGTATTCCAAGCATTACTGATTTTTACTTATATATTTTTATATTTGGAACTTATTTGTACACCTGTTCCACTGATTATTTAAAGCGGCCTAAGTTACACTTTCTTAAAATAAGGAAGACAGCACTCAACCAGAAACCAGATTTATATCCCATATCTTGCCAATACTCTTTTTCCAACAAACATTTTTTGCAAGTGTTTTTCGTTAAAATTTGTAATCCTGATCCAATAATTAACCTTCCTTGATTCAATGGCAGCATCAATATTAGTTATACCCAATTCAGATCAGATGTAGGATGAAGGACAAGAATGCCCCAGCCTAAGAGTGTATCTTAATGATTTATATAATGGAATCATCAGCTTATTAATTATGTTAGACTCCATATTCACAGCCATAAAGCAACTGGGCTTCCATCTTAGTTTTCATCACTCTTAATAAGGGCCCTATAGACATGCCCTCATATTTGCAATTAAATTTGTACAGCCCAGCCAAAGTTTTCCTCATCCTTTCTTTTACCAGTTCCACATCAGCAGACCATTTGCAGTTTTGCTGGATCAGTAATCCTAGATACAAATAACTGGACACCATTTCAACCTTATCTAATCCTATTGACCAGGTACCACCACTGTTTTTTTCCCAGAATCATAACCTTAGTTTTACTCATATTGATTTGTAATTTAAATGTTTCTGATTCCTTACTTAAGAAATTCAATTTTTTTTGGAAGACAAATTTAGTTAAAGATAGAATGAGAATCTCATTGGCATAAAGCCAGAAAGGGGCAGGGAGATACCTAATTTTTGTGAGTCATCAACAATTTGCCACACACTGCTTCAACATATTATCCAGCTATAATGTAAATAACAGTGGAGCAAGGATGCAACCTTGCCTTACACCAGATTACATTCAAAAACATTGGGTAGCTGACCCTAGATCTGAGTCTAATTTTAGCCCAGGTATTAGCGTACAACTGAACAATTATTCTAACTATATTAGGATCTACTCCTCTATCCAATAAAGTCTGTCATAGCAGACTTTTGAAACACTATCAAAGGCAGTACTATAGTCCATAAAACACAAATATATCTTTTGACCCTTAGTTTTACATATTTTCTATCAAATGCTTTAGGACAAAAATATTATCCAATGTGGACATACTGTGTCTAAACCCTATTTGATAAGGGAGATACCCCCAGCTTATTGATCCCTGTTGAAGCCGGTTCAAAATGATTTTTAAGTAGATCAAAAGAATGTTTATTACCATTGTATAGAACATTTGTAAGGCCATATACAGACTATGGTTCATCATTATGGAGCACTTATGCAAAAGGAGAAAAACAAGGATAGAAAGAATACAAGAACATTTACAAAATCAATATGGTCTATGGAAAAGATAGTTAAGAGGACAGATTGAGGAAATTGGGCTTGTTTAGTCTGGAGAATAGGAGAATAAGAGGATTTAATACAGTTATTTAAAATTATGAAAGATCAAGACTTAAAGAATGAAATAGGCATAAGGCTTATGGAAAACCAGAGGGTTAAGAGTGCATAAATTGCAAATAAAATTAGAAACAGCAAAACCAATGTAAAATATTATTCATTTTATATAGAACAGCAAGAATATGGAATGCACTACCAGAATATATTCTTTGGAGTAATAATTTTGATATATTTAAAAGGAAATAGACTAAGTAATATGTCGAAATTAAAGTAGTGAGCCCCTATGGAGTAACGGTAAAATGGGCAAAAATGCCTTCTCCCATTCTATTATCCAGTATAAGACCCAGTATAAAAAAAAACTTTAAGATTTATGTCTACAAGCCTTATCGGTCTGTACTTCTTTGGATCATTTAACGGTCCTTTTTTGTGAAGCGGAATAATATTAGCCCTTGCCAAGAATTAGGTTAGCTATTTGAGATTGTACATTTATTATAAAACACTGTCAAATATCTACACCATAATGGACTTTCTGTTAAATAAACTTCAGCTGGTACCCCATCTTGGCCTGCTGCCTTCTGCTTTTCAATGTATAGGCTAAGTAGGTCTCATGTAGTGTTATAGGTTGAAACTTATTGAAAGCCTGTCCTAACACTTGAAACTTCTCTACCTCAGGGTCAGAATAAATTACTTTAAAGTAAGCTACCCAAGTCCCTTCAGAGATAAAAGTATCAATGTTGGCCTTATATTAATTAAAACCCTTAGCCACAAGGGACCAAAATGTTCTGTTGTCCTTTCCTTGCACTGCCTCAAGCATTTTCTCCCATTTGGCTTCATAAAACTTTTCATTTTGGTCATAATAAGTTCCTTAAAAGCCCTCTTTTCTCATTCAGCATCTTAAGACTAATCTGTTTTCTGCCTTTGTTATACAATCTGCACATTTTCCTAACCTCTGCCTTAGCCTTTCTACAATCGCTATCAAACCAGGTATCAGTATGCACAATCCTACCTATTTTTATTGGTACTTTCAAAGTGGTTTTGATTTCAGCAAAAGGGCACTAACTCATTTGAGATATATCCAAGATCATATTTATTGATACTCTCATAGGACTGAGTTAATACTGACCTTTGAATAATTGGGAGTATAACACTACAAGAGTTCTGCATCCATCTAATTTTCTGTGCAGCTCTAATTTCCATACATAGGAGTGGCTCTACAATCTGCCTATTTGCTCTACCTAATTGAGCTTCCATAACAAAGGGATAGTGGTTGCTTTTGGCTCTTATTAGCACCTGCATTTTGTCCAACAACATAATTGACCAGTCCAAAGGGCAAGATCAATTACAGAAGCACCCATCAGAGAAACATAGGTAAAATTCCCTCTTTATCTCCTTCTAATCCTCCATTTAGGGGTACATATTGTTTTCTTTTAACTATTTTTAATACAAGTTTCCCACTTTTATTAACCACTTTGTCTCTGGACTGTCTACATGGCAACTCATCTATTTGGTTACAGATAAACAAAGAATGATCTGCAAGACCATCATACAAACCAATTTGGGCATTTAAATCACCCACCAAAAATACCTCTGCATGAAGAAATATTTGCTGTACCTCTTTTAGTTGGTCAGAAATTACCTGCCAAATGCCCTCAAAAAATAACTTGAGTTATCCAGGGTACATAACAGTTCATCACTATTATTTCCATTAAACCACATTTAAGTAAAATGATCATATAATTTACTGCACTTTTCCAGATTTCAACCTTATGAAAACACTGATTTTAACCAGCGTGATAATCCCACCAGAGAATCTCCCAACTTTTACATTTATAACCAGGGACTTGAAAGGCTTCATATCCATTTAAGTCAATGCCAACCTCCTTTGAGTTCCATGTCTCATGGAGACAAATTATCTCATGTTCCATTAAAAAGTGAATGCACTCTTCATCAGCCCACATGAACTGCCAACCAGCTATATTCCAAGTAATAAATTTAGGTCTCTGGTAGAGGCTATCCATCTCTGGGACAAAATCAGCCACCAGAAAGGTAGTCACTCATTGTACCCTGCTATCATCGTTAATCTATTTGATAAAGGCAAAACTGAATTATCAGATGGCTCAGATCTATATAATCTATCATTGATAGTAACAAGATCAACCATATGTAGACCTAAATGGTCTAATTTACCAGCTTGGAGTACTGTAACATTAAGTCAGCAAGCCCCTCATTGGAGACACTGATATCCACCTGGCTCCCTCGTGCCTACATTTTGCTTGAATACTGCCGAGATTTCCTTTTGGTACCACCAAAAAATTTGTCAACAGGTCACCAATTGCTAATCTAGCCTAGAATCAGTTTATTGTGTCATGTGATTCATCCCAAAGAGTGTTATAATTTAACTTCTTTTACTACTTTCATTCCTTGTATTCGACCCAATATATTTATATTTATAAAATGTCTCTATTGGGGTAAAACAGACACACCTCATTGTCAAACAGCTGTTCTCTATTAATCCACACAAAATTTGCAGTCCTAGGGAGTCAAATAGATATCAATGATGGTCGCCTCCCAAATTTGTACCCTCTTGTTCTCCACAATATCAGCTTCTGTGAATTCCATGTCCAGCTCCATATTCAGGTACTCCAAAACATGGAAATCAACATAGCCTCCTCAAAGGTACCCCAATTAGGGGACCATATATTCTAATTATAGGATTACTCTCCTCGTCTAGGCAGAAAGGTGCAGTGAATTTTTTTGCATCATTTGAAGTATTACATCACAACTATCTTTAAGAACTTGTTTTCCACAGTCATCCTTGCTCTCAGCAGACTCCATAAAGCTGCACTCACTTGTCTTTATATCACACCTTAAGCCTATCACTTCCTGTTCCAGCTTTGCCAAGGCCTTCTCTAATATAGATGGTACAAATAAATTCTGGGTTACTTGATTTTGTATGTTTTCTATCACCTCCATTTCTTCTCCTTGCTTTCCATTTTTTGCACATTCCCTTTATTTTTATTTCTAGATCTTTTCCTTTTCCTTGTTTTTTACCACTGAAACACCCTTATTAGGAGAATCTGGAAAGTCTATTATACTAAAGTCTGGTCTCAACTGACCT
The DNA here is from genome assembly GCA_016271365.2 of Neoceratodus forsteri. Classification (NCBI taxonomy): domain Eukaryota; kingdom Metazoa; phylum Chordata; order Ceratodontiformes; family Ceratodontidae; genus Neoceratodus; species Neoceratodus forsteri. The sequence goes on along the minus strand of CM028138.1, from coordinate 75,056,778 downwards.
GTCTCTAAATCCGATGGCTGTTCTAAACTTGTAACCATTTCCATGTTCTCAGGTTGTGCTATCTTTTTAGTTCATCTTGCAAGTGATCAACTTTTTCCCAAATCTGGCTGACTTTACTTCCATTATTAGTCACTTGTATTTTCATCTCCTCTAATAAATCCTTATTAATCACTAATTGCTCCATTAGTATCAAATGAGAATATTTAGGACTCCTTAATAGTTCAATTAATTCATCACTCAACCTAGAGTGGATACAATTCTCAAATTCCTTTGTACAAGCATTATTACTAAAGGATTTTCCCATCCGCCTTCAGTCTCACCTTTACAGTAACACCCAGAGTTAATAAAATTATTTTCCATACTTCTAAGACCATCTATTGTATGTTGTAAATCCTCTAACACCTCCTTAAGTTCATTGTTCCTACGCACTAGGCTCACAGGCTTCAGTTCTGGTTCTAGTCCCATCACCTCAGGGTCTTTAAGGATTTTACTATCCATAGAGGTGGAATCCTCTGACTTTCTTCATACACTGGGATCTTTCCAAACTGTTGGAGTTGTATGACAACCTTTTAGCCAGGTAAGCTGTACACTCATAAGAACGATACTCAAACCCAGACCCAAAAGTTCCATCAGTTTCACTATACCATTAGCTTCCCACATATCTGCCCCTAACTCTCCGTGTAATCTAGGACTATAGAAGAATCTGCTGCTGCCATTAAATGTCTCCAATTATGTACACCCTTTGAAAGTTCAGATGAAGCTACATTACCACTCGGAGTGGAGGTGCTAAAATTACCATTCTTTTTTAAATGATCAGTAATCTTGGATTGTCTCTTCACTATTTTGACTTTTCATCTGGTAATTCATGTAAAGGGAGATCTGGCTATTATTCATTCTTTGACTTCTAGTAAATACCATTTCACTTATAACTCACCTGTATCTCAAACACAGGCAGATAAAATATAAGCACCTCTATCATAAATCACATTATATGAGATGTGCAAAACACAAAAACAAACAAAAAAACCCCACAGGACTATAAAATAAGGCAGATAAATTCTTTGTTTGTGATCTAATCAAAGGACACCAAACAGGAAGTTCTTTTGTATCTCTTATGTCCAGCCCAAGTTAACCAGTCCAAGCAAGTGTCCACAGTAACAGCTCAAGAAAAATCTCATCTGAGGATAGATGTGTATTGGAAAAATGCTGCAGTAGCTATCGCTCCTTTTCTCAAAGTTCTATGGAGTAGTAACTCTGATCACAAGAAAGTCCCAGGAAAAACCCCGGCAAGTTTAAGCTCTTCCTGAGAGTCCAAGTACCACTGAGTAAAGTAGCACAAATCCATGTTCAGCTTTCCAAACAGCTCTTTCAATTCAAAGCTGTTCACTGGCAATATTACTGGAGATTGACGACTCGTCCGTCAGACCCCAAATGGTGTAGGGCTTCAAAAAAAAAAAACACTCAATTAGGAACTGCACCACAAATTAAAAACCTCTAAACAAATTTAGGGAAAAACCAGAGCTAGCTAATAACATCAAAGCCTTCTAAAAATCAAAACAGGCCTTCACAATCTTAACACCTATTGTGCACCCGTGACTTCTTTAAATAATAAAAGAAACACTTAAGCCATGTTCAAACCAAGACACCAAGATGCTGGTGAAAGAGTAGGGCAACACTCTAAGCAGTGACACATAGCACGCCGTAGTAAAAAGTTAACAGGAACATTTCCAGCAAGACACAGGCCACATTCAAAGCTCACTCCTTCTCCACTGCCAGATGATCTACTTATGATCAGCAGCACATTCTCATTTATATCGAGGCATCATGAGGACAGGACAGAATGTGGTGCGAATATATAAAAATAAAATAAGACAGACTATAAGGCTAACCCTTCCTAGCTTCGATAAAAACAATTTACAAAACCAATGAATTTAAAATACATTTAAAATGTATTAAGAAAAGAAAATGACAAAACAGCACAATTAACAAAATGATGATAAACACTATACACTTTCCTTTTTAAACTGGATGATGTATCACCAATGTCTTCCTCCTTTAACATTCAACTAGGGGTTCAAGAAGTAGGCTTCCAGGGCAGATACACCAACAACAGTTGATGACCACCACAGTCAGCTGGAATAACCTCGGACTCTCGGCTCACCTAACATGCTCTGCAGAGCTTTCTTCATCGCCTCTCCCCAGGCAGGCTACTCCTTTCTCAGCACTCCAGCCTGCAGGAGAGACAAAAGACAATGGCAGAAGACCCCAAGAAAATGAACACATGAAGACAGTCTGGAAAAACCTGAGTTTAGACAGGTATGGAACAAAGCATAGGCATACCTCTTCTAATATAAAAAAGCTTTACTCAGGTCCTGCTGTATTAGTTACTCCTCAACTGAACAGCTTGCAGAAGCTCACCCAGAAGTCCTGCGAATGAGGGGTAACAACAAGCACTATGGAGAAGGTAGTCAAGTGCAAGGGCAGTGGGACTTGTTCCTAAATCAGTAAACAGCACAACTCCATTAGGAAGGGTCCACCAGGAAATATCTGTATTCAAATGTTTTCCCTGACAACATGATCACAGCCATCTTTGGCCCTCCAGTCTTCACCACCAGGACCCAGCACCATAGGAAAACAAGTTAAAAACATTCTAACAATCTTAGGTGCTCTCACTCCCATCCATTCTCAAAACTGTGGATAAATATTTCCAAAAGTACAACTCAGTAGGTCATTAAAGTGAAAATTCAATCAGGAAGCAAACATTTAACAAGCTTGTGGTCTCTGTCTGATAAGACAGAGAGAGAGAAAAGAGAGAGAGAGAGAGAGCAGCCAAAGCTTCCTTAAATCAAGGAGGTTATTTTCTAGACTACACTGAATTGAATTATTACTTTTGGACCTGTGTAAGTAACTAGTATTGATTCTGTTTTGGGGTTGGCTTTTCTTAGTTTAACTTTAATTTGCAAGGAGGAACTGTAGCTGGGAGATATTTGAAGTCATTTGTGACTAGACCTGTTACTTAACCTCTGAAATAGGTGTCTGAAAGGAAGGAAGGAGGTTCTCCTGGGGTGGAGGGTCAGAGTTGTAGTTGATTGTTTCTGGACAGCATAAAAAATAAAGGGTGATGAGTACCAATGCCCATAGTCTAGGTAGAAAGCTCCCCAAAATGGTGGCCTTGATGGAAGAGGGATGCCTGGATGTCATGGCAGTCACAGAAACATGGTACACAGAGAACCATGACTGGGATGTCAACATACCAGGGTACACAATCTACAGGAGGGACAGGGAGGGAAAGAGGAGGAGGAGGAGGAGAAGCTCTCTATGTAAAGAAAGAGATTAAAGCAACAGAACTAAAGGGTAAACAGGGTGGAGAGGAGGCACTGTGGGTCACCCTGAAGACTGCAAATGGCTCCACAATCTGCACAGGGTTGTATACAAACCACCATCTCAGGGAGGAAATGGACTAGGAAATGATAGATGGCATCCTTGGGATGGCAGAGAAAGGAGATATTGCTGATGAGGGACCTGAATATGCCAGATGTTAACTGGAGCACATTTGTTGTAGCCACATCCAAGAGCAGGGCCATTCTCAATGCCCTACAGGAGCATGCCTCAGACAGCTAGTTTTGGAACCCACTAGGAAGGGAGCAATCTTAGACCAGGTACTCTCAAATGAGGATGGAGAGAGATCTCCAGTCTTGAAGTGGGTAGCCATCTCAGAACAAGTGACCACCAAATAGTGTGGTTCATGATAAACTCAGCTGTAGAGTCAAGCCACACAAAAATGAAGGTACTGGACTTCAGGAAGGCTGATTTGTCAAAATAGGAGTGCCTCTGAAAAGCACTAGCAAACAGGCAAGAAGGTGGGGTGGAGCAACAATGGGGAAACATCAAAACCGCCATCACAGAGGAAACAAGCCTTTGTGTGAAGCAAATAAACAAATCAAATGAAAGAAAAAGACACTATGGTTCTCAAAAGAAGTGGCAGGGAAGGTAAGGAGAAAAGATAACATTCAGGAAGTATATGGAAATGTAGAAGCAGAGGACAGAGAACTGTACCAGTTAAGCAGAAGGAAGAGGGAAGGCAGTCAGAATAGCAAAGCCAACTTGGTTAAGAAGGGGATAATACCTTTTATAGGTACATTAGGGAGCAAAAAGACTAAGGCAAATATACTGAGGCTGAATAAAGAGGAAGGTGGTTGGGCAGAGAGTGACAGTGAAAAAGCAGGGATACTGAATGAATACTTCTGCTCAGTATTTACAATGGAAAAGCAGGGGAGATACCTAATCCAGTCAATAGAAGCACTCTGGATAGGGGGTTGATATTAGTCCTTCACAGAAGAAAAGGTTCTGAAAGAACTCTTAAAACTGAAGGTGGATAAAGCAATGGGGCCTGATGGGATTCACCCAGAATTCTAAAAAGAACTAAGGGAAGAACTAGTAACACTACTGACTACCCTTTTAATAAATCATGGGAGGATGGTGAGGTACCTGAGGACTGGAGGAGGGGATATGATTCCCCTTCACAAAAGTGGGAGCAAGACAGAGGCAGGAAACTACATACCTGTCAGTTTGACCTCAGTGGTAGGAAAATGATGGAATCGCTTCTGAAGGAAAAAATTTTTGAGCACCTAGAGGCCAGTGGGGCACAGGACCCAAGGCAGCATGGATTCACAGACAAATCTAATTGATTTCTTTGACTGCGTGACCAAAGTAGTAGACTAGGGAGATGCTGTGGACATGGCCTACTTAGACTTAGCAAAGCATTTGACACTGTCCCACACAAAGATTAATAAACAAATTAGCCTGCCTGGGAGTGGGTCCCAGGGTGGTAGCCTAGTTAAAACACTGGCTGGACAACAGGACACAGGGGTAATAGTAAATGGAGTCCACAGTGAAGAAAGGGGTTATTAGTAGGTACAACAGGGTTCATTACTGGGGCCAGTCCTTTTAATGTCTTTAAAGTGACATTGCAGAGGGACTGGAAGGAAACTATGTCTCTTTGCAGACGACACAAAGATCTGTAACAGGGTTGATATGCAAGGTGGGGTGGAAAGGATGAAAAGGGACTTGGCAAGGTTGGAGGAATAGTCAAATATATGGCAGCTTAGATTCAATGCAAAGAAGTGCAAAGTAATGCACCTGGGAAACAAAACCCAAGGGAAGAGTACACAATGGGGGGTGAGATACTGACAACAAAATGGAAAGGGACCTGGGGTAGTCATATCAGATGACCTAAAAGGTGGGCCAGCAATGTGAGAAGGCAGTAAGGATAGCTGGGGGATACTGGGATGCACAGGGGCGGCATCACCAGTAGAAAACAAGATTGTTGGCCCTCTGTACAGACAGTTAGCAAGACCACATTTGGAGTACTGTGTATAGTTCTGGAGACCCCATCTCTGCAAAGACATAGATGGGTGGAGGCTGTCCAGAGGAGGGCAACCAAAATGGTGCAGGGTCTGCATCAGAAGACATATGAAGAAAGACTAAAGGAGCTTAAGATGTATAGCCTCAAGGAAAGGAGGAGAGGGGGACATGATAGAAACTTTCAAATACCTCAAGGAATCAACAAAGTCCAAGAGGGTAGCATCTTTCAGAAAAAAGAGTGCAAGAACAAGGGCACAATATGAAGATAATGGGAGCAGCTCAGAGGTAATGTGAGGAAGTATTTCTTCACAGAGAGGGTTGTAGATGCTTGGAATGGCCTCCTGAGGAGGTCATAGAGTCAAAAACAGTGGGGAATTCAAGAATGCATGGGGCAGACATAGGGCAGTTCTAGTGGGGGTAGGAGGAAGTAGGCTGTTGGTTTACTAGGATCTGCAGCTTATCTGTTAGGTAGGAAATGGGCAGACTAGGTGAGCCAAGTGGTCCTTATCTGCTATCAAATTCTATGTTTCTATTTTTAAGCACATAAACAAAGTATGAATAGTTTAGAGTCAATCAGAAACTGAGGACAGCAATGCCAAGTTTGGTTCAGCCCTCATCAGTCTCCCACATGTGCGCAGCTCCATTCAGAAAGTCTTCCTTAATTCTGAGCAGTCTCTTTGCTGGTTCTATAGGATCAGTAAATATAAAAGTTTTACCTGTATAAGATATTTTAAGTTTTATGGGTAGCAAGAGTGCATGACTGACACCCAAAGATTTCAGTTCACTCGCACAGCATCAAAAGCCTTTCAGTGCTGGTGGGTGGAGAAACTTAGATCCAGAAAGAAGAAAATACAGGTGCCATCTGGCTGTTGGAATGGGCCTTTATTTTTTGCATTTGGAGGATCTGATCCCGTGTGGTCCCACTGTGGAGATTAGGACTGTGCACGGTAGGTCTTGATCTGATATTTTTTTCCTGGGTGTGATACAATCCACTATGTAGACAGGATATTTAGATCCAGTGTGCTATAATAGTTGGTGAATGTAATGCTGAAGATCATCCCTTTTTCCCTTGGGGCTCCCAGCAACTGAACATGGTTTAGTCAGGCTCCATTCTCTAAATGCTCTGTTTTGAATTTTTAATATGATTTTTCCATATAATACAGTTCTTGGGAATTTATTACAATTTAGAAATTAGTTGAAAGAAAAATGTGTTTAAAAGTTAATAAAAATGTTTAGTTTGATAATATTTCTACTACAGGAATAAGGAGGAGTAGCCACCAGAGGCCCATGACAGTTGGGGTGGGAAAAGCAGTTAACTATAACAGTAGAAGGTGACATTATTAAGAATATGGACGATCTACCTTATCTGCAAAATGGGAGATATATGATTGGATTGCATTTCTTGCCTGATTACTTACTAAAATCTTTGTTTAACATTAGAATATATATTGGCCAGCCTTTTGGGAGTTATTAAACTTATTGAGAAACCTAGCCCTTTTGGGAAATTTTACACTGAGAAACAATTGCTTGGCTAGCCTTTTGGGAGGTGTTAATCTTTACTTAAAAATTAGAAAATTAATTATTAAGATGTGTTCTGAAACAAACGTTTTGATACTTAATTAAGAATAACCCAGAAGTACCCATGCTAAGAAAAGGCAAAACTGAACAACTTTTGGTGTGAGCATATTATACTGATGATCGATTGCTTTAAGGAAGAAATGATTCTATTCTGTTCATATGCTGCCAATTATAGAAGTGCAAAGATCATGTGCTGTCAGTGGCTGATAAACTATAAAATGATGGGATCGTCTCAGCTTGCCTAGAGTTAGGGACCCAGGCCTGGCAGCTGACCATGACATGGTAACTAGACTTCCACAAATTCTGTTGGAATCTTGGAAATCAAAAATGTCTTGTTGATTACTTAAATGAAACTTGATTTTAAACTTAGAAGCTATATTACACATCATGGTTTCCCACAGTAGTAGAGGATACCTTCCTAGAGCTCTGGAGACCATGAGATAGATATAGGTCACTCCCTGAGGATAGGGTCTCAGACAGCTCAGAGTAAAGGGCAAGCAGAATTGATTTTAGGTATAACCTGGCTAGTTTGGAAGAAAATGTCACAAGATTGGAAGGGTAGCTAATATATTATTAGAGTAATTTCTGACGTTGCAGTTTTTGAATGGTTTTCTTTTATATATTTTTTAGTTACAGTTTATAAATTTTTTTGTCATTATGTTAATGAAGTTATAGTTTATTGATTCTGTTGCTAGAGTATGCAGCTTTCTATATCAAAACATGGATTTGTATATTGCTCATTTTAATACCTTATGAAATTCACAGTTCTGGAAAAATAACTTTATCATTCTGTAACCCTGCTGTATTTGTCCTTCACAATAAAATTGAGTTACAAAATTAGACATATATTGAGCACCCATTTACAATTTGAGTGATATTAATCTTACTGAAGAAAGTAGACCTTCTGCATAGAGTTACACTTAAAAACAAATAGAGTAGACCTTTCTGGAGGTGTTAAACTTTATTTTAAACTTAGAAAATGAGTTGTAAGTGGTGCTCTGGAAAAAGTATTTGCACCTGTGCTCACGCCAAGCAATACAAGCCCTGAATTCAACTCTGAGGATTGCTGGTGCCTGGCATATCACAGAACAGAGGTGTTTGGCAACTGCAGATGGAGTAGCACTGTAAGAAATGTTGAATTCTGCCAGCAGAATTAATGCAGAATGACAATTCCTCTTCGAAATAAGTTTTGGAATTTCTTTTGAACACTGTGGAATTCAAAAAGTATTTCTGTGTATTTGTGGATTACAAATGTGTGGAATATTATTCTGCAGTGTGCAGAAAATGAATCGCTGTTAATGTAAACCATTGAATACTACTCTGCATTTATATGAAACCATGGATAATTCATCCACAGTATAAATACAAAATCCACTTCTGAAATTTCATAGTTTAACTTCGATGGTCTTCTGTGGAATTAGGCAGAATTTCTGAAATTCTACAGAATTCTGGCAGAAACAGAATTTAAAATATCTGTACACTGCTAAAATGAATGCAATACACTACAAGGCATCTGTGTTCCTCCTGTTGTCTGACCAAAGACTGGTATTGACTTCAGCTGTGAAGGTAGACATTCAGCTGCTCTTCCTGTCAGAGGACATCTACAGCTGTGAAGACCTTGAAAATTACAGTAGGAGGTCATTATGGGAAATGTGAACAATGGGAAACAATTATAAAATATGGCTCATTTGGGGTAGGATTGTCATTACTGAGAATAAGAACATTATAAGTGTCTAATTTATATAACTGTATTTATAGGACTCATTTGAATTGGTGGGTGGTGATTTCATGGACTTTAATTTTATACAAGCAGAACTGCTACCTGTAGTGCTTTAACACACACACACACTCACCACTCAGCTTCAGTAAGACTTTTATTTCATCTAATACTGCTCTGGGCATTTAAAGGGAACTTTTTAAAGGAAACTGTCATTTCTTTCTGAAGAAGAACTCTGTGAGTTCAAAAGTTTAAGGATATTCTATAAATATTTGTTGGTCCAATAAAAGGTATCAGATCTCCTGTTTTGTGCATCTTGTTGTACAAGGACCAATATGGTAACATATATTTTTTACAAGAAAACTACAGAAATGGAACAATCTTCCTCTTGGCTTCTGGGGTCATACAGAAACCATTAAAATGAATGTTTTGCCAAAGGCTTTATTTATGTTTATGATTCTACCCTGTAGTATACCAAAAAAATGGTTTTAAACATATACAGCTGTATCTCCAATTTCATCTGGGCTAACAAAAGATGTAGACTGGCTTATCACAAGTTGACTAATTTTAAAAGATAATGGGGGTCTTAAGTTACTTACTGTACATTGTTACTAGCTATCCTGTTGAGCCACTCCATTCACAAAATGGGTCAAGGTTAATGAGATTCAGCTAGAAAGGTGAGACTGGTTTAGACATAGAGATGAATATCTTAAGAGTCAAAATATTAACATTTCCTCCCTGCTATTTGCAAGAACATTTAAGCCTATCCATAGTAAAATTATTTCAGACTCCATTAGACAACTGGCTCAGTGGTCAGCATTACTTGACATGAGTCTAAACAATGCCAGAATACAACCACTGTGGCACAATCCCAAACTTTCATAGAAGGAAACAATTTTAGCAAAAGATGAATGGAGAAAGAAAGGACTATCTGAACTTAAAGATATACTAACCAACAGTGGCTTTATTGGTTTTAGGGAGCTGGTTAAAGTATTTGATATCCCAATATCAGATGGAGAGTTCCATCATTCTCTAAAGGTAATTGGCTTGGAAAACATTAAGAATGGGGAAGGACTGATGTATGGTAGTGGAGTATAAACAACTTTTTGGCGTGCATTAAACTGAAATGTAGAATCTCCTCTCTTATAATTTAATTGCCAAAAAAGAAGGGTGCCTAATAAGAACATTATATGGTGGACAAATGTCTTGTGTATAGATCTAGATAACTGGAACTGATATAAAATATGGTTGGATGCTCTTAAAATTTTAAAGTAGTAAATATAAATTAGGACAGTACAAAACACTTTGTAATCTATACTGTACCCTATTTCAGTTACATAAAATGGGTATGAAAGCAACCCCCATTTGTTCAAAATGTGAAATCAATCAAGTAACCATGCTCGGGAATGTGAAAAAGTTAGAGTACTTTGGAATGATATACAAAACTACTTTGCAGATGTTTCTTGGCTAACTAACTAACTGAATTTTGAAATGTGCATAATAGGTCATTTTCACAAGGATGAGATGTAGTCCAGTGAATACATATGCAACATATAACTACTGGGAGCTTCTGCTAAAATCCTGTACTAAAGGTCCAGATAGAAAACAGTGCACCAACCTTCAATGAGTGGAGACAGGGTTGTTTGGAAATACTTGGAACAGAGATAGTGGTTCATTTTGTCAATGGAACAGGGTACACCTTTTTCTACATGGGGAATTATATGTAATCTTTCTTCAGGTAAACAACCAAACAAAATTTTCTTTATAATCCTTTATTAAACAAACATTCAGTTTTCACATGCCATAAGAAATACATAGTAACTCAATATTTAGATACCTTTGCACAGGTTTTTATATATTAAAAGGGACTTACAGATGAAATACCAGACAGATTTTCATAACAGATCATAGACAACTTTCTTTTTGTTTTTATATCTGTTGTTTTTGTTTCATGCTTGCTTGATGTTCTTCTTTAAAAATTTCACCTGGAATGATAAGGGAAAATGTAAGGAAAATGAAGACTTGTTAGAAGTTCTTTGACTCCATTCAATGATTTTATCTTCATAATCTTCTAATCTTTTTACATATATTGTTAAGAAACATGTGACTTTAATGCTTTAAGATTTATAACATAAAGGTTGTCTTTTCTGTTTACCATAAGTAGATTTTCTGCCAGGCACACCACACTCAGCTTCTCAGCCCTGTCCCTATCTCCCTCACCTAGCAACTGCCTACCTGGTCCACCAAGTCCCATATCCCCATGGTGAGGCCAGAAAGGGAGGGCTGTCCTCCCCATCCAGAGACCTTTCATCCAGAGTTTTGGGTTAATGAACCTGTGACTGCCCAGGGCAAGGGTAGGCAAGGCTTCATAGAACCTGTGACCACCATTTTCCAGTTTTCTCCCTCTATCCTTACTATGGCATACATGCATGTATGTGGAGGCATACACAAGCTGTAAGTGCAGCCCTCCTTCATGCTGCTCAAGCTGCTGACACTGTCTCTGGGCCTTCACCCAGGGACAGTGAAAGGCTGAGTTGACATGGTTTCCCCTCCCAGGAGAGAACAGCTGTCCTCTGAACTCTCAATCCTCTCCTTCCCCAGCCAACCCCCACCAACAGGTGCTCATTCTCAAACCTGGGTCACCAGCATGGTGAGAGGTATGGCGCATAGTGCCTCAGCCCTCTGTGCTATGGCCCTAGTTATGTGTTTCTACATTATTACTTGAAATACTATAATGCATCGTTCACAAGATATTATTTGACTACTAGTATTTTAGTTGCTGAGTACTGCTAGAGTTATGTTTAAACATTTTAAATTTATATGCATGTTATTGAATGCATATATAATATTTAATAAAATCTAATTGAGAAAAAACTTATACAAAATCCCTGCCCCTGTTAAAAATATATGCTGTATAAAGCAGCACAAAATAACTGAAATACCTCAGTTCTGATGCATAGCATACCTGGAATCTACACATTATACAAAACCCTGTCTGCCTGATGGCTGGAATACAGTATGTAGCTTTTTCCCCTGGGACGGACGGTTTTCTGGGTCATTGGTATGCAGCATGTCTTATATGTGCAGATCAGCTAAGATTGCTCAGAATCAGAGGAATTCATGTTGGCACCACTTCTCAGAGAACGCTAAGCCCTGTGGTCTAGATAACTTTGAACATATGGTCAGCTAAAATTTTCATCCAAGTGTAGCTTGCATTGGCATTGATCACAAACCTTAAACTATATTTATAACATTAGCTCTAACATATTATATAGAGCTACCACTGGGCAAGGTATCTCCATGCCATCCCTTGTGATATGCAATCTGACAGGGCATAATCGCACTACCAATTATTTAGATCATTACTCTCTATAAATACAGTAAAGTAAGTATCCTTATTGTCATGCACTTCTCTTCATTCTACTGGATGCACTTTGTTGTGATTAATCTGCTCTGTACATACTGCTTCTGTATAACTTGTATATTCCTGCTTAATTCATGTACAATATTACCTTGTGCTCATTACATGTATTGTTTGTTTTATTGCTCAATGTGTATGTACTGTTCCCTATGTCCCTTCCCCCAGGACACACCTGGAATCAAGCGTTAGTGCTCAGTGTGTCTTCCTGGTAAAACTTTCAAATAAATAAATAAATGGCACATCAGCAACTTCCAAGAATCAAATCTCATTAATTTCTTACCATTGTTTGTTATTTACTGTTATCACCTAACAAAAAATAAATCAGACCTGCTTCTGCACAAAGACTTTCCTTTGTACTCATCTCACTGTATCTCTACTTATGTAGCAATTCATGTTTGACATTTGTATAATTTTCCTGTGTCTGTATTTGCTATGCTGTTTGATGTAATTTTAACTGTCCTACCCAGGACTTCCTAGGAAATGAGCATGCTCAAAGAGGCTTTTCTGGTAAAATAAATAAATTGAATTGAATTGAATACTAGGTGAAGATCTAGGCCAAATGTTGTGTACTTCAAAGTATATTCGCAGTTACATGATTCAAGTCCCCACTAACTTAAAACTATGAATGTATATTATAACTAAAAGTGTCTGTTATGCTGATGCTTGAAATATATGTAGCAGATAGTAATGAAGGATGAGCACCATTCTGTGTGGGTACCACAGGAGTTAGTTTGGGGTCCATTACTCCTTAAATATTAATAACATTTTTATGAACAGTAATCCACTTTAATCTCTTCTTGGATGGATGCCCTCTGCATTTTCCTTGTGGACTTTTTATTTGTAGTAGATATTGGTGGGAAAATACCTGTTTGTCTTTTTTGCTTGTTTTCTTTTCTTTTCTTTGTAAAAGTAGAATGGACTCCACTGCAAAAGTGTTACTAAAGTATGTACCATGTCTATTTTAAACATTAATAAAATAACAAGTGTGTATAAAAAGAATCCTTCCAGACCAAGACTCTTCAAATGCCTTTCATATGTACTTTTGGGGTAAGCATAATCCAGCAGTTCTCTTCTGGTTGTGTTTAGTTTATGGAATAAAATAGTGCAGTATAGACTAGAAAGAGAGTTTGTATAGAATTATTGGAGTTGGAGACAAGTTCTAAAAACATAGAACCCACCTTAGGTTGGAGGGTTGGCTTTCTAAAATGGTACGAGAATGTTTTGGCTAAAACTTGGAGCTTCAGTTTATTTTTGGGGCACTTGGCATCTCACAATCCAGGGAAAAATGTGAAGCAGCAGTTTCTATAATAGTGAAAATTACGGACATATACATTTTATTTTATTTCTAGATCATCATTTCTCCTCTCTTGTAGGCTCCATTTGTTCTCCTTTTGAGTTTGCTTTAACATTTTCTTTTTTATATTTGAAATAACCAATACATAAATAATGATTAATTAAAATTAATAAATAATCATGTAGCCCAATGGGCGGATCCTAAACTCCTCCACATCTCTGTTCCTGCCATTGCATCTCCTCTGACTCACTTACTCCACCTGTCTTTCTCCCCTTAGTGCTGTTCCTCAGTCTTAGAAGTTGGCCAAAGTTCTTCCACTTCACAAAGGCAGGAACCCTTCCTCCCTGCTAACTTCTGGGTAAATCTCCTCCTTCCCTTCTTGCTAAGCTGCAAGAGAAGCTCATCTTCACCATACTGTCTGATTTCTTCTCCTCCTCCACCAGTGTGCTCTTCCATTCCAGTCTGGGAAGCATCACAGCACCATCTCCTGTTTGCTGCATGTAACAGATACTTTCTGTTCAGTGATGGATCAGAAGCACAGCATGGCTGCCATCTTCACTGATGTGGCCAAAGCCTTCAATCTGGTATTCAGTTGAGTCCTCCAGGATAAGCTTATTTCTGCTGGTCTCTCAGCTCATTCTGTTGACGGGTTCCACTCTTACCTCACAGGCCATCTACAGTCTGTACAAGTTGGTGCACACTGTCACTCCCACTTCTCATCCAGGCTAGGGTCCTCACAGGGCTCCATCTTGGGTCCCATTTTTCTTAATGACCTCCCTTCTGTCTGAGTCAACTTGTATATACACATGTTTACAGATGACACAGTCATCTACACCTCTCATCCTCTACTACAGCTGTGAAAGGTCTACTCCAGCAAGATTTCTTCAACATCCTGCACTGGTCCCAATCCAAACAACTCCAGGTCAATGCAGAAAAAAATGGCTCCAGCCAGAAACCGTCAGACTCCTACTTTGTCCGTCTTGTTTATCTTAGATCTCTCTCTCACCTCTAGAACTGGTTATATCCTTCAAGTACCTTGGTGTGTGGCTAGACAACAAGCTTGATGTCTTGCCCACATTGATGCCATTCATGCAGACCTGCACCCCAAATGTTGTGCCTTGTGCCACAATAATGATTGTTTTTCTCTGCAGGTCCACCAGAGCATACTAGCAAAATGGTGCTCCTGGTCTTCAACTATGCAGATGTGGTCTATGACACTGCTCCTCCACCTCCTTGGCCAGATTGGACATCCACGGCAGCTCTTTTGCTGCTTTGTTACCAACTCCCTCCCCGATAGTCATGACTGTTCACATTACTCCTCCTTATCCATTCTCCCCTACTCCCACACTGCCAGATCCTCGCCACCTCCATCATATCCAAATACTGTTTAGGGTCCCGTCCCTCTAACTTTCATCAGTCCTTTCCTCGTCCCTTTGTTTTCTACTCCCTCTGCTTCAAGAATCCTCACATCTTTGCCATTTTCCTCATTCCCATTCCTATCTTGGGCAATCAGCATTTTCCTATAATTTTTCCACACTTTGGAACAGCTCCTCACATTCCTCAACTTCACTGTCTCCCTGGCTGCCTCAGGTATCAGCTGAAACTCCTTCCTTCCTCCTGCTCTTATTTTTCCTCACCCTGTGTTTGCTCTCCTACCCTGAAGAAGGTGTGGCTGAGGTGCATAATTGTTGCTTTTTGTGTAGCTTATTCATGCTGCACTTGTACCAGTTACCAGTACTCATCATGTTATTCTGATTGCACTTTATTGTAACTGTGAACTATGTCTGTGCTATGTATTTTGTATCCTCTCTCTCCGTCCCGGGTTGCACCAGGAAACGAGCTTTGGCACAGTGTGCCTTTCCTGGTCACTAATTTTCAGATAGATAGATAGGTAAATTATAGTGAGCACTATTTATTAAGGCTGCTGCAGGTTTTCATCAGTATGCTGTTTCTGAGCAAAATTGTTTGGTATCACTTTTCTTGTGAATAAGATGAACATGAATGCAACTGAAACTGCTTCCCAACATGTGAAATTGGTGAACATGAATGCAAACTCAGACCACAGAACCTAAACCCTAAGTATGGCAACAACAAAATAGACTATGTCTCCATATATATAAATGGATCTGGAAACAATAATGAACTGCAGTGATCAATATAGGGACTGAAACAAACTGCATAGTGAAGCATAAAACATATTTGAACATAAACTGCTACTTCAGAGAGTCATTTTGGTTTTCAGCAAATAGTTTTATTTATTTATTTATTTTATTTGAAAATTGGTAACCAGGAAAGGCACACTGAGCCAAGGCTCATTTCTAGGTATGAACCAGGGGAGGGAATGGGGATACAATCAAGCAAATACAGAAGAATAGACACATAATGTGCAAACAAAGGTAGTGCAACATGATGCACAGAGAGTGCAAAATAACAACAGCTGGCATCTACGGAATCCAGCTATACAGAATTTCCCAACAATACGAATTTCAGGAACTCCCATTTTTATTACTGGAGATATTTTCATTAACAATGGGTCTTTTTCCTTTCAGCCTCATCTGTTCACATTGCCTGTGCCTGCCCTGAAGTCACAGAGTTGGATTTTCAAAGGGAATGATGAGGTTGCAATTCTAGATACTGTGCTGTGCCAATGACATCCACAATTTCTTTTCATTTTGCCACATTCACATCATTTGTACCTAATTTATGCGAAATAATGATTTCAATGAGCCTACGCAACCAGAGTAAGGTTATGCTTTTGCAACTGTAATAACTGTTTGGCAGTTCACATTCTCTGTTCCATGGAGAATTACTACCCTGTACAAGTACCAAAGGCAAGGAACCCTCGAAGAGTGTTCCATCCCAAGAGGTCCGTGGGAAGATTCACTTGGCTAAAAGGTACCTTAGGAAGGAGCCCCAAAAGGAGCATTGAACAGTTATACATTGATTACAAGGTTGAGAAGCATAATGTCAGCAATGAGACAGATTGAGAATACAAATGAGTTGCATATGTTGTCAGGATTGCACTGATGACATAAGGGCTTCCTAAGGAGAGCAGGAATGGCAGGTAGGATCACCAACCACCTCCATCCAGTAATGGAACCTACCTAAGTAAACTAGTGAGTTGTATGTCCTTTGGCTTGCAGAAGAGGAAAAAACCTATGAGGAGGAAATCTCTGGGGATCAAGACCTAGGTTGCCTTCCCTCCAGGCTTGGGTTGTTTTATTTAGCGACTGCTCAGCTGCTGCAGTTTAGAGATCAAATTGCTAGTAAGCGGAACATATTATAATTTAGAGGAAACTCTTACTAATTCCCTCTAACAGAAAAGCCTTTGAAGGTTGCAAGACAAGGCAAGTCTCTGCAACAAGTTCAGCAGAGGTAAGAGGAGGAGAGAACGACTGCGAGGCACTGCTCAACCTACCAACTATATCAAATCAAGTGAACCAAAAGCAGTCATAGTGAGAATGCACTGATGGTGCCAATGGTAGTAAATTAATACTACAGCCAAAGGAGATTGAACATAACCAGCCTTTGCAGCTAGTCATAAATCCTGCATCAAGAGCTGCCGCTGAATTAGGGCCAAATGTGAAAGACCCCACCCCAGGTTTCACATGCTCAAGATGCAGACTTCTGTGCAGAGGAGTCCATCAGCTGCAGGGGCTTGAGCCACAGAAAGTAATGAGCATGGTTGACAAGCCTCTGATTTATGAAGGAGAATACAAATAACTATGAAGCACTAATATGAGGGGCGGGTGAAGCCAGTAGCCATCGGGTAGGTATTAGCATATGGTAGTCTGAGATGATGGATTGATACCAAGGACTGATATGATTGGTTGATGAAACTGATGGATAGGAAAGTTCATTGATGGAAGGAAGGTTTAAAATGGTTGAATGATATAAACAAAGCCAATGAAAACAAGCCAACCAAGTCCACTATGGAAGCCAAGTTAAGCGGTGTCATGCAAGTTAGGTGATTGAGTAAAGGGAGGCTTTGAAGCCATGAAGCAGTGAGAGGCAGGATGCCAGAAACTGAGTCAATGAGGTTTAGTAAATTGAATTCATGAGATTCAGCAGTGATTACTATGGTTGCAGCATAAGTAGAAAATTGAAATGGGTGGTTAAATAGCATATAAAAGTTATAGGCTTGAAACATTTCAAAGTAACATTTTAAATTTTAAAGTTACTTATAATAAAGCATTGTCAGAGGAAGATGGCTACTGTAGCTGTAAAGGGAGATATAAGAGGACCCACTACATGTTATGTTACATTGTATATGGTACACAAAAGCAAGAACATTTGTTGAAACTGATCCTCTCACCCACACAAGGTGATGATGAGGAACTCATATTAACTTTACTGTTTATAGCAGAATACAACTATATTGTAACACTGGTTGCTAATTTTGTGCACTATAAACAGAGTCCAGGAAAACATGTTTTGAAAAAGAGGGCTAGTGGAGTAATATATTTTCCCATTTAATTCTGATATGTAACTTAGTACAGATCATTCAGAAAACTCTATGATTGTCTAATGTATTTGTGTGAAGATCTTATCACAAAAAATATTGCATTCACAGTATATATATTGAACAGACAGTGTAAACATTTTTAAGTGATGGTTTTGTATTATGCTTGTTATAATTTTATGTATTAATGATTGAACTATAAAGCAGACTCAAAATTGAACTTAAGCTGAAAAACAGGACATACAGTATGAGGAGAGGTTAAAGAAGCAGAGGTTGTTATCCATGGAAAAAGAAGACTGACGGAGTGATGTAACTGAGGTACTCAAACATGGAGTCCAGGATAGCAAGATCAGAAGGCATGAAAACAACAGAGAAGAGGATGGAAACAGTCACAAAGGACATAAATATGTTTTATTTCCATCCAGAGACTACTAGATTTATAGAACAGATTATCATAGGAGGTGATAAGTAAGCAATAAGACATGATGGGGTATGCATTGTGCTGGCACAATGAATGCCCAAAGGTGTATTGAGGTGTGACTCTACAGGCATAGTGCTTTTAGCCCTGGAAGTGTGTTGTGCCAGCACAGCACTCACTTTGGAGTGTCTTATTGCACTTGTAAAATGGGTAAACTGAGAAAATTGTAAAATAAAAAATGCTAACTTTTTTTATTAACACATGTATTTTCTTTTGTTATTAGTAACTAATATAAATTAGTCCCTCCCTATTGTCAAGCATATATCTATCCATACTTTCAATAGATGGAATGTTCCTTTATTTTGGAATGCAGAAATTTAAACATCTGCAGAATTCTACTCTCTGAATGTTCATCTCTCTAAACAAATACACACAACTGAAGGTCTCAGAAAAGCTATGGAGTCAACTGTGTCTGAGGCAAAGTAACCACCAAAGATTTCCCTGATAGGTGGGAAAGGATTGGAGGTGGTGGCTCCATATTCAGAAAAGAAGCTTCAAAAATAAAACTGAGTAGTACTTAATTTTAATTTGTGCACATGTGTAAAAGGGAATATAAAGGAAAGAACATTCACTCAGTTTGTTGGCTCTTTCTATTTTGTGGGAGTATACCTTTTAGGGACATGGGGATTTTCTTACTAGGTAAAGGTGGTAGCCATGTTTGTTATGGATATCAGGAGTTTTAAAGAGACACTGATATTGTTAGAGTGCTGTGTCCTAATTACCATCACTTTTACACATGTATTGTGCTCACTCAACACACTGGTCCTAACTACTCAGGGTATACCATTGTTTTGCAACACCCCAACAGCAAAACTATTACAGTGACAGCCCATTCAACATCCACAGTATCAAATGGGTTGTCAGAGTGCTGTACGGATACAGGGACTCCCAGAGTTGGCAGCTCTACCCAGTAATTCACCCCCAGAGTTGATAGTCTATAAGTCTAGAGGGGTGGGGGCTTCTTCCATGTGTGAAGTGATGGAGGTGAAGTCCCATGCAAACAGTTAGAATGTGCCCGGTGCATGGGCACCACTGAGGTCAGTTGACAAAAATGTGTCACTGTAAAGTTGTCAACAACACTTGGTGGAACCATTAATCTGGATGCAGTATTTTCCCTACCCTTTTTAAGCAAAGGAATAATCTATGATAGGATGTGCAGTGATTCCATAATAACTGTGTACCCAGGGTAGGTTTTCAAGCACTTAAACACCCAGTAAGTGAACTTGTTGCAGCACTCCACACACCATGGAGTATGTTATTCTAAATACAATTGAAGTCTATTCATGAAGCCTAGGCACCACATATATGTGGTGTGTAGGCTCACTAACATCAGCCACTGCACACTGGGGGTCTTGCAGACCCTGTGGCAGGGGCATATTCCTGCACACCTGATCCCTTGTCTGCTGATGTCTAAATATGCAGATGGACTGGGAAGTAGCCAGATGGTGGTGCTACACTCTATGCAATTCACTAAGGTGTGGAGTGCCAAAGGGTGCACAGGCTACATGGGAAAGGACCCTGTGCTAGCTGCTATGCACCTCCTCCCTCTTGCTGAGGCTCGTGGCAGCAGGAAAGTTACCTCACACCAAGCCGCCCCAGCCCATCAGACCTGCAGTGAAGGCTAGGGTCCACTATGGGGAACATGCCCAGAATCATGTTCCTGTAAGGAGGAAGGAACCCATGTTGTCCAGCAATCCTCTTCTCTACATGGAGCAAGGGATCCAGTGCAGTGGCAGGGCAGGCATACAATTGGATGACCACCACCTTTCCCCCTGTCCCTGCCACACTCCTTTGCACTGGCAGGGTGGGGCTGCAGACAGATGGCCAGCAATTGTAAATATTGAGCAATGTATGCCTGTCCAGGGGTGTGGGTGGGGGTGGATCAGCTACATGCCTCTCACACATACACAATCCATTGTAGTACATAAGCCCCAATATGAAAAAAAAAGACTCAAACATGTTATAAGTGCAGATAGTGTACCAAGTTTCAAGACCATCTTAGATAAAAATTTGGAGAGGAAAGTCATTGTAGGTTATTACTCTTGAGAAAACAGGGAGGCAAATTTCAGGGTCTCACAGTCTTATTCCATCTTACTGCACCTGGTCTGTGCTTATGCAACTATGCACCTAAAATGTAACTGCAACATTATCTGAAGTTATAAAATGGGTACACAGTTTCCTCTGTGCTGACTGGCTGAGACACTTTCTACCTTAAATGTTTGGGTCACTATAACCAATGGGTAAGAAAAAGTCCCATTACCAGCCTTACCACATCCAACCTACATATCACTGTGCCAACCATAGAATTTCCATTGTTAGAGTGGCAGTTATTTTGTAACAGAGAGAAACCAAATGTTAGACTTTGTACCTATACACTGTAACAGTTACCATCACCCCACAGCAAACATATTTTCTTAAATTTTCTTACCAGTTTCTTTCTTGTCCAATATGTTCTTTGTTTGTATTGTATTTTCTGAAGCTGCCACCATCAATCTCCATTGGACCACCCACCTGCTCACTTCTTGCCTTCTCAATCCAACACTCAGTCAATCACTCATTCCCAAAACAGCAGAGAGACATCTAATGTAAAACCATGATGACATTAGTTTTCTGCAAAGTCCACCTTGTTTCCAAATAGAAGTTTATCCTGCTTAGAGCTAGAACATGACCATCAAGTTTTTCCCACGAATAACCTCAGATATCAAGTGTCAAAGCCTTCTGTTTGGATTTAACTCTTTACCATCTTGCTCACAAATGACTCATCAGAAACATTTTTAAGAAATCCTCTGTGCTATGAGATGGGAGTGTGTGTTTGTGTATGTATGTGAGTGTGTGTGGTGGTAACTGGATGTTTTAACTGAACTCATCCAGTGCCGTGAGAAAAGAAAGTGTGAGGAGGTGAGGGGTGTGAGATCAGGTGCCTACAGACCATGAACTGAGTGTCATTCAATACAGTATTTGAAAATTATGTAAAGACAACAACTATATCTTTTAAGCATCAGGACAAGGGGTTCAGAATGATGATGGCCTGAGAGACATGATCTAGAGCTTGAGGCCACACCAACCCAGAACACCCAATTAAATCTTTTTAACTAAAACCACTGCTGTAATTGATAGATGAGATCAAAATATACTGACCTTCTCTGAAGAGATGGTGGAAAAATCAAATCTGTCCAAGAAATGTGATCATATTTTCCATGGGCTGCTGTAAAATGGAGATCAGGAAAGCCAGAGGATGCAGATGTAGACACAACAGGCTCACCAAGAATAGCAAGCTGTGAGGACAAATAAAAAAGAAAGAAAAACATGGTCAGATACAAAAGCCAGTCTGCTTGCCACAAAACATTATACTGTCTCAAAAATGCTGACTGCAGCTCAGAAGATGAGACAAGCATTCTCAACCAAGTTAAAAGTATGGTGGCTGGCAGGCAGGGGGGCTTCTAAAGAGCAGAAGAACATCATTGTGGCTAACATTGCCATCTCGGCTACATGTCATCAGGCTAATAGTAGCAATGGTAAAGGAGCAAGAGCCAAAACAGCCAAGAGATGGCCAGGTTCTACACAGTAGTGTGGGAGCTGGAGTAGCAGTAAACTCTGGTTAGTCAAATGTGCAGTACTAGGTGGTAGAAAAAAGTTTATTAGTGTTATTAAACTTACAGGCAGTAAACTATTGAAATAAACAGGCAGAAGGTGATGAGGGGTGCAAAACAGAAAGTAAACAAAACATCTGGAGTGACACATCAGACCCCTCTCCAAAAATTATGATACAGCTTTGAATAAACCTTCTGCATATGCGCCTCTAAAAGTTAACAAAAAACAGTCCTTCTAAAATCAACACCATCCGCAGACTTGAATCTGGGCAAACAAGCAAGAATGCTTAGTGCTGACAACAAAAACTACAATGAACAAGATGCATTTTAGGCATCAAACAAGGAAACAAATGCCCTAAATGAAGGGTAACCATCATTTGAAGGAGAAAACATAAACATGATAGGAAAGAGAATTGGTTCAATAATAACAAAAACTGTGATGACTCCCATCTTAGGACATGGAGACAATGCTGTGCAAAGAGTTGCAAGTGGACAGCATTAACTGGAAAATTATTATAAGAAGATAAATTTGCATACAAGGTGGGAGTCAAACAAATGACCATAAGAAATTGTTGAGATGGAGTAAAAAGAATTAAGAGAAGATAAACCAGTTTCCTGAGGAAGGGATTACCCAAAACATTAAAGTTTTGTTTTACTGGATGTTACATAATAAATTCACATAACTTAATGTAGTTTTTGGGTGAGTGGGCCAATATCCAGTAATTACTTTTGATAAAATTAATTCTAACCTGTCTCCTACATGTAACAGATGTAAGGTCCAAAGAAGCCTATTATAGCATTTGATTGTTACATGTACTAAAATAAAACCATTCTGGAACAGGCTATTTTCCATGTTGAATAAAATTCCAGGGATAGATTTTAAATTTGATCCAGAACTATTTTATTAGGGACTATGATCAACAACTACCCTCAGGTCAACTTAAAATTATTTTGAATATGGGGTTGATTAATGCCAGAAGATGTATAGCAAAACTTTGGAACAGTGAAAACCCACTGGAATTTATCTTTTGGAGAAACATGTTCCTGGAATGCATCCACCTAGAAAAATGGCATTGTTTAGATATAAATGCATTGCATAATCCCATTAAATAACAAAAACACTCCTTGAAAATCACTTGGCTAGTGTTTTGTTGCAAATACACCTCAATGCTGAAAAAAACCAGAAAGCACATTTATGTTGCAACTTTTATACAAGAGCAGTGAATAAATAACTCATTGCATAAAAACATGTATTCTCACTGCAGTGGAATAAATCCATTTATTCCACTGTGGTGACATCGTCAAACCAAAAACAGTCCTATTGTACAAATCGGATACTTTACATATAACAATTGTTCCAGTATAAATACAAACAATAGTACAATACAAAAACATTTAAAGTATAACAACAAAATATCAAATAACTATTAAAACATTTACAAGGCCTAGGAAGAGAGATAAGATATTTTTCAAAGCATGCACAGAAGACACCTTGCTACTTTTATAACGAAACTGTTTTGGAAGATTATTTCAGTATTTCCCTTAATGAGTAGAACAGAATTAGATACATAAGGCATTTACATACATATCTTATGCTTTATCAGAGAGAGAGAGAGATAAAGCCATCTCAGAATGCCATGGCCAATTTCCATAGCCTCCAACTTGTCAATTAAGATTTCACAGTCATGAGGTCAACCCTTTAACTCAATACATCAAAATAAATTGTTTCAGTTAGAAGACTGCTGTCAGAGGCTGAAGTTACAGTATGTCATTCTGTTCTTGTCTTACAGTTGAGACAGTGTAATATAGTGCTGTGGGAATGTGGAATTTTGCGGTGGAATTAGTGCTGAATGACTATTCTGCCAGTGGAATTTCCACCAGAAATTTCACTTGTTCACCTTCAGAATTCTGCCTACTGTGATATGCAGAAAAATATTCTGAGGAACAGTATTTTTCCCATGGAAAATCATTCATAACAGTTTCTGCAGAAAATATTGAGATCCACGGAATATTATTCTGCAGAACAGTGATTTTCCATAGAAAATCATTCCACAACTATTTTACACTGCAGAATTCCACCATTTAATTTCGGAGAATCGGTGGAATTGGTGAATTTGAACATTCTGCAGAATTTCATTCCTCCAGAATTTGAAAATTCCGCACAGCCCTAGTGTAATATTCTCTGTGGGATTTCGACTAGTATGATCAAAAGCTGTGAGTAACCCTTAAAACCCTGAAAGCCCTGTTGAAACTTTGGAAAAATATAGTTTTGCACTTAGTCAAGCTTTTATTCCATATATTTTTAGTATTCTGCACCTGTTTGTTTTGTAACTATAGATATTAACATGAATGCATGATCACTGTCTCCAAGACTTCATCTGATCTGTCTGCTAGTGTGTACCTGTTATCCCTCTCCATTCTTTATGACATCATTATCATTTCTACAGCAACGATTGTGATGTCCCAAGCAGAGGATTGTAGTGTCAGGTGTAGACAAGTAGAAAGAATAAATGGTAAGGGACAGGGATCTTGTTTTCATGTTGATGGCATATTACTGTATAAGAAAAGGAAATAAATAGAGTTAGATGGCGGTAAGCTGAAATGTTGCTAAGAATATTTATTTTTTCACGATGTTCTATAAGATATCAGAGGCTCTGTAAATAATCAGAAATTTGAATATGTGCTGTTTCTAAATCTTTACAAATAACAGGTGGTAAAGAGATATTAGGCAATACAGTACTGAATATTTATAGGCTTTTAGGACAAGATATTCTGTTGGTGGCAGACAAAGCGTTAAATCAGATGAGGCTGCTCTTTGGATCTGCACTACCAGTAGTGAATCAGAGAAGTGTCTATATATTATGGTTGAGCAGGTAGTTTAATGTTAAAAGCAAACAGTTCTAGAGGCCAATGCTGATGCAAAAGTTATAGAGCCTGATATTCAAAGGTTTGCCTGGGGCTAAAATGTACTCCCTGACGGGCAAAATAGCCTGAACCAAATAGCCCAGAATATGCAAAAGGAAAGCCCCGGTGCAAATCCAGATGAATATAGCATGCAAATGAAGCTGGGCAAACCTATTATATTTTGTTTTGTTTTAAAGCTATTTGCACTTGTTTGTTGCAAAAAGTAAAAAAACAACTGATTTTTCTGCTGTTTTGCTAATTATAAAATAAGTAGAATATATTTTAAATGAAACACCACTCATTTTGTAAATATCTTTGTGCCGAACAACTTTTGTGCTTACAGTACCATGCTATTGGAGGAATGGTGAAGTATGGCAGCTTGGATTCAATGCAAATAAGTGCAAAATAAAGCACCTGGGAAACAAAACCCAGGGAAGAGTACACAATGGGGGAGGTAGTAACAACAACAAAATGGAAAGGGACCTGGGGTAATCATATCAGATGACTTTAAGGATAGCAAGCAATGTGAGAAGGCAGTAGGGAGGGCTGGGGAATACTGGGATGTATAGGGAGAGGCATCACCAGCAGACAATAGGAAGTTGTTATCCCTCTGTACAGACAGTTGGTGAGACCCCATCTGGAGTACTTCATTACAGTTCTGGAGATCCCATCTCCCAGAGGACATAGGCAGGATGGAGGCAGTCAGATGAAGGCAACTAAAATGGTGCAGGGTCTTCAAGAGAAGCCA
Source organism: Neoceratodus forsteri (assembly GCA_016271365.2). Classification (NCBI taxonomy): domain Eukaryota; kingdom Metazoa; phylum Chordata; order Ceratodontiformes; family Ceratodontidae; genus Neoceratodus; species Neoceratodus forsteri. Next base: position 75,031,222 of record CM028138.1, on the reverse strand, counting down.
TATGAGGACAGACTAAAGGAGCTTAATATGTATACCGTTGAGAAAGGAGGAGAGGGAGGCCATGATAGAAACTTTAAGTACTTCAGTGGAATCAACAAAGTCCAAGAGTGTAGCATGTTTCAGAAAAAGAGATGTGTAAGAACAAGGGGACACAATTTGAAAATAGAGGGGTTGACTCAGGGGCAATGTGAGGAAGTATTTATTCACAGAGAGGGTGGTGGATGCATGGAACCACCTTTTGAGAGGTTGTGGGGTCTAAAACTGTGGGAGAATTCAAGAATGCATGGGACAGACATAAGGCAATTCTGGTGGGGGGTAGGAAGAAATAGGCTGTTGGTTACCTAGGATCTGCAGCTTATCCAGTAAGCAGGAAATGGGCAGACTAGGTGGGCCAAGTGGTCCTTATCTGCCGTCAAAGTCTATGTTTCTATGTTCTATGTTTCTATCATTTTTGTTTTAACATTATTTGCGTTTGTTTGTTGAAAAGTGAAAAGAAAATTGAGTTTTCTGCTGGTTTTGCTAATTATAAAAAAACTAAAAGGCATATATATACAGTATATATATATATATATATATATATATATACGAAACACTACTCATTTTATAGATATATTTGTGCTGAACAACATTTGTGCTCATAGTATCATACTAACATTCTTTGTTTTAAAGCTATTTGCATTTGTTTGTTGCCAAAGTGACAAAAAATTAATTTTCTGCTGCTCTTTTGCTAATAAAAAAAACAAACTAAAAGGTATCTATAAATGAAACACTTCTCATTTTGTAGATATATTTGTGCTGAATGACTTTTGTGCTCAAAGTACCATGCTATCATTTTCATTTAAAGTTATTCGCATTTGAATACAGTTAGTGGAGCAAAAATGCATAGACACAGCTGGCATCGCTCACTTCACTGATATCATCAAGGCAGCAATTTTAGGATTTTCAGAGCAGGATTTTTGAATCAGGAGGCTGTGTTTAGCATTTTCAAATGCTTTGTAACTACATTTCTCCTACTTTAATAAATGCTGTTTCAGTATTAATGTAAACAACAGCCTATCCTTTACAAGCCCATGGAGTTTTTTTTAAAAACAAAAGATGTAAACAGCTTTACTTGTCATTTAAGTATTGTATACAACAGTCAGGACAGACCCCAGTGTGTTTAACTGCTCCATTGCTTCACGAGGGATTCAGTAGAGCAGATAGGGTAGCGTTGTTAACTGGTGCATGTTCACGATAATATTTAGTTCATCCCTGCTTGTGAAAAAGGGGTTGGGGCAGACATGATGGTCCTTGAGTTTCTTCTGGCTTTAAATTATCATATGATACAATAATAATCATTCTATTACAGAAAACAACATCAGCTGTATTTTTATTTTGTTTGGTCCAGATGCTGCATTTCTCTGTTTATGTTCCCCACTCCCTGATTTCAGTGTTCCTAAAGAATGCTGCACACAAAATATAACTCACAGGAGGCATGAATGGTGGTCTCCTCAGCATTTCACCCAGCCTGATCCATAACTTAGCTGCAGAGGAACTGTAAAGCATGACGGTGCTGTTCTCCTGGCCCAGAGAGTGCATGTATGACCTTCAAGATATCCTGCCTCTCTACCTGGTCCCATTAAATAGGAGAACTGAGATTTCTCCTGAGTCTGTGTCTGCTGCTTGGTAATGTGCATACTGCCACTGCACCACAAAGCCAGCACCTTTAGTTTCACGTGCACAGGTCTGCTATTAGCCTTGCTGATATTGCTAGCATTGAAGTCAGCCTTGACCGCCAAGGTTTTGAAGCTTCAAATTCAGATTGAAGAGTAGACATCTGCAGCCTGTGATGCAGTATCGACGTCTTTGCTTTTATCCACCACCTGCACAACAGTCATGATCAACAGCGTAGCTAATGAGCAGTTCAAGGCGAATGATGAAAGACTTGGCTGGCTCACATATTTAACAGCTTAGCAATAACTAGAGATTTGTGAACCTCTGAAGTTGCAAGTTATGGGCATCATGGGGAGATTGAAAACGTGAATAGCTATCAAAGTCTGCACTGACCAGACCCTGTATTTCACTTGAATTTAAATTATTTAGGTGATTGGGGTAAGTCTATACTTTGTCACTTATTTAACTATGATGGCAATAAGAAAGGTGACAAAACATTTACTTTATATGAGGTGTTGCATGTCTAGACTGCCACTGATTCTAAAATTATGTCTGCTTTGAACATAAAGAGAAGAAGCAGTTGTTCAGACAGTTAAATGGCTTTTTAAATCTGTGACAAGCAGTGTTTTTACAGCAATTGATTTCAAACATTATAGTATGCCTAGGCAGAACTTGGATTAATAGAGGAGGCAGCAAGGTACTCTGTGAAATTAAACAGTGGCCTTGCTATGGCTGTTATAACATCCCACTTCCCATCCTGTGTCATACTGGTACAAGCCACAATGAAAACAAAGTGTAGAATGCTGGAATTATACAACTGACAGAATTCCAAGGAATTTCCAACAATTCCATGAAAATCTGATCCACTGGAATTTCAACATTCCACACAGCAGTAATGTAAGTGAAAACTATCCTTCTTTGAAAAAGGATACATATATTGTAAATGGGGCTAATACATATGGTTGAACCTTGTCTTGTTCTTACTGGGGCCAATGCACTAATATGAGCCAGGTACATGTGAAACACATGCCCAGCCCACACAGCACTGCACCCATAGACAGGACTGTGGTGGCTGAAATTCATTATTGCTGGGCACCTGTCTGTGGCCCTACCTCAGTGGACACAATCACCAGGAGCAGTTCGGAGGACACAGGTGAGCATCCACTCAATGCCCATCCTGTGTGTCCCATAGTGGATCTCCTGCTCCACTCCAGCAGGAGATTCAGGATCAGTGTGATTCCCAGGAGTGTATATGTGCAGCGAGTGCCCAAATGGATACCCTCAGGCCTTCTTGTTATTTCAGTGGGCTGGGGCATCACAGTGGGAGGGTGCCCTGTCCTGCCACAGCAAATGTAATTGGAGGCCACACAATAGATACAGCAGGGTTCCCACTGCTCTGCCCTGCACCCCTTGCCAAGCACTCTACATCTCCGTGAGAGGCATGAAGTGTGGGCTCACCCTCCAGATATGCCCCCACACTAGCTGCGTGTTTAGCTGTGCAATCAGTTTGGGGATCAGGTGTGGAGGGACATGTGTCCCTTCTGTGCATGCTGCTGGGGATCCACAGGACCTTCTATGCATGGCTCAGGGACTTAGATTTGCCTAAGCACTGCAGATTCATGATACAGAGATGACCTGCACTATAGTGCATAGAGCCCTCTGAAACCAGTTCTTATTATAAGCCATTAAGGTTGTACATAAGTCTTTATTTGGAACTTCTTTTCAAACACTGTAATGTAATTTGCTTATTATTTGTATATACATTACTTACAAATTTCATATTTGAATTTCATACCACTAAACTGTTTTTAAGGAAAGCTCTTTTGATTGTAAACTTTAGAACTACATAGTAATATAGTAATTTAAGGTCAGTAGGGACACTAGGTTTGGCAAGTCTGCCCCACCCCAGTTCACAAGCAGAGATTAATAAGAAGGCTGTGTAAACATATGCTAATTTATTGTGACGTACACTTACACTATTACCCTGGGTACCCCATAAGTTTCTCAGAGATCAGAAATTTCTCCAAAATTACCTTTAAATGAAGGCTTATGCTGTCTTCATATCCACTGTTTCCATTAGTAGACTGTTTCATGGAGTCACCAGTTTCTGGTAGAAGACATACCTGTTATAGTTACTCTTGTACTTACCATTTCTGAGCTTCAGTGTGTGTTCTGATGGAGCCACAAGACCAAACATCTATGTCTGTTCAATCTTGCTGATACCTTTGAATATGGGGAATACTAAGATCATGTCTCTTCTCAGCCTCCTTTTCCAAAGGTGAAAATGTTAAGTGCCTCTAACCTCTCCCTAGAGCTTTGTCCCCATTACCCGATCATTTTGGTGGCCCTGGGTTTGTGCCATCTAAACTGCTCCAATGTCCTTTTGGAACTGAGCCAAAACTGTACACAGTGCTTCTTTATTATGTCTTTCATGTTTGGTTGGGACTGCAGGATACGTCTCATGAGGCAAAGCCTATTTTACTGGGATGTCATGACATATCACAACAAAATTCAAGTACAGATAGTTCCCCCTGCAATGCTGGTTACTCCCCCCCCCCATTTGATGCACCCAAGCATTCTTCCAGTTCTCTTGACAGACAGCGTAGTGCTTGTTATGCTTCAGTGTTTTCTTTATTATGATCCATCGGCCCTGTTACTCCTCCAGTTCAGCAAGAGAATCCCCACATACAGTGTATAAGTACTACTTATGTTTTTCTTCCCAAGTGTAACACTTTGCCTTTGGCTATGCTGAATCTTAGACTCTAGAGGACTGACTAATTGCTCACCTTGTTGAGGTCCTCCTGAGGTTTTTCCCAGCCTCATGGGCCACGTGTATTTTTAAAATCAATTTCTGCTCATAGAAACATTTATGGTAATGCAAATACAGTTTGTGATGCAGTATCACCAGCAGACTTCAAAAGAGTACACAAGATGCATGCTAACATTAGCAATGGTGAATATTTCAAGGCATCTTGACATAAATAATGGCTCAGATCAAACATTAAATTGTTGCAATCCTTCTGCCATTTACCTGTTAGGATAATACAGGACGTCTGAGATGTTGGGAATATAAGACCACAGAAGGTCAAAGAAAGCAAGCTATGAAGCCCATTGGGATAGCTCCTATAGCTCAGTTTGCAAAGCACCAACATCTCTTAAGTTTCAAGGACAAATGATGTCATGCTCAGTATCATTTTGTAGAACCCATGCTGTGATGTGTGATAGAGTAGCATAATTCTGTGTGATTTCTTTCCTCTCCTGTAAAGATTGTTCATGCTCTATGGTGTTTTATGTCTGCACAATCCAATCTTGAAGTAGTTAATATATGCTGAACTTCTGGTGTCAACTGGTGCACAAACAGATCAGAACTATCTGCGATCTAATGGTGGTCTTGCTTTTGAAAAAGGTTTGAACAGCTAACCTTGGATGTGCCCTTTAGAAACATAGAAACATAGAGGTTGACGCAGATAAGGGCCACAATGCCCATCCAGTCTGCCATTTTTCTACCTTCTGAATGTGCCACACCTTTACACTGTCAATGACCATATCTTTAATATGGTAAAGCACAATGAGGTTTACAGTTAAGGATGTCAATTTTTTTTAATCTGGAAACAGTTTGCAAAATTTGTCTCTGTCTGTCTGTCTATCTTCTCACCTAATTATAATTTATCTGTTCTTGCAGGGTAGGGTTTTGGGAGCCCCTAGGGCTAATTTACAGGAACCATCTGTTTCTGTCATGGGTGACTTCAATTCTACCAGGTGATCAATATTAAATATGCATTTCTAAACTCCCTCCTCCCATTATTTATATTTGTATTCCTCCTTGTTCTGCATATCTGGAGCAGACTGATTCCTCTTTCAATTGAAGCAAATTATCTGTTGTTGACTGCTACAAGTTTGCATATCTTTTTGCTGAGGAGGGTTTTATAGCAAATAGTAGGAGAACAGTGCATATTGATTTGTGAACTTTCCATGCAACCCATGACAGAGCCAAGCCTTTTATGCAGATCAGACCAGAAGTAAACTCTGAGTAGCTTTTGGGAAAGTATTAGAAGTTGCTACCCAAAAACCTGAACCACTGTTTATGACTCAAGCACATATGAATGAGAGACCCTGGGGAGAACAACCTCCTCCTCCTGGCCCCAGCACAGGGAGCCATTGATGGGGAATTGCAGCTTCAAGTAGGTCCAGGACAAATGATTGCTTGCTTGGGGGGCAGGGACAGGGTGATGAGCCACCTGAAAGGTCCGCAGGTAATTCTCAATTAAAAAAACAAACTCCCTAATAAGATACTGTATGTTTGGAATTTAAAGTAATATTAATTTGTAGAATGGCAGTAAGTACAATGTATGAAAGAAACAGGCTGCATCCAGGGATCAACTGCACATGCCAAAAACCCAATCACAAGAACAAAAGCAGCCACAACAGCTAATTGATAAAACAAGGCATTAACAGATCAATTTACAAACAAAGCTGCTCAGTTTTATTCAATGCCTAATAGTGAAGTAAAAGCGGGACAAGCTCATCCAATGGCAGTGAAGAAGGTTTCTATATGAGCCCAATATATTCTCAATCCCCACAGTAGAGCAGCACGTGTGTAGTATTTACATCTTGCCTATTACAATGTGATCATTTCCCATCATGATCTCACATGAGCTTGTAGCCTGCTAGATGTATAATATGCCTGATGCAGTGTATATAATACTGTGTAAGTCTCAAGCAATTAGTTAACAACAAGGCATGAGAGGAGTGTGTTGTAATGGGATAGTGTCAAACCTTGGGTGTGTTGTGAAGTACAAGACATTGCTAAGTGCCTTTAGCCACCTGAGAAGTGCTATTATCCCACTGCAAAGCTCACCCTGGAATGTCTTATTGGGAGTATAAAATGGGAGCAAAATGTTGTTTTGGGAGGGAATGCACAAAAATAAAATAATGTTAAACATTTTAATAATTTTTTAAACCCATTCATCCACTCCAACAAAATAGTCCAGCACATCCATGCATGCCCTCTCAGTTTCAATTATTATACACAGCAAAATATATTTTTTTAATTAGCCCTTAAACCTTCTATTTCCCTAACCTAGCCCCATTTACCAGTTACAGTACCTTATCTTTTCTCCTTCTTTATATTATTTCTGCCCTTTTCCCACTTATTTTCTCTGTTCTTCCTGTATTCAATGGCTGGATCATTTACTATGGATGATAAACAAGAATTCAAATCCTACTGGCAGAAGGTTGACCCACCCACACAACAGAAGGCCTCAGATGGAACCAGAACTTCTGTTTTATCTATAGCAGGTTAAACAACAGAGTTCCTTGGTAAGCAGGTATGGGGGTTTTCACGGTCAGCAAAGGTACGGGTGATAACATCGTGGATGAAATATCACCGCAAAATATAAAGCAGGTTCCACATTGCCGACTATAATGTCAGCTTGGATCTATATTGCCCACCCAAACCCCATAGGCAGTGCACAGCACCACTCGGCAAGGTGCCGACTGTGACCCCAGCCCACGAATGGTTCCCCAGGCACCATACCTGTAGCCAGCTGCAATGTGATGGCCAGTCCCCCAAACCACTGTGATGTGGTAGCCTACAGCCCTGGTGTCCTAGCGGTCCCCCTCCCATACACCACCCCTGCGGGTAGCTGCCACCCTGTACCCCTAACATACCCCATCACTGCGCAGGCAGCCAGCAGCCTCTACACACTGCCACTGCTGGCAGCTCCACTGAACAGACTGGATGAGTGCGTATCTATATGCCCATGGCCCTTTCTCGCTTCATCTCATGAGCCAGGCAGGTGAAATTTTTCCAACCCCAAAAATTTGTTTTTGCAGTCATTCTGTGAAATCATGCTTTCGATGAGATTTTAAAACCTTCACCTTCCTGGCTCACGAGGTAGGGTCACAAAAGGACATGTTGAAAACAGTAAAGTTATGAGGAAATATTGAATGATTTCAACATTTACTCATACATTTGTGAGTTTTGCAGTATTTGGACCCAATTTTCTACATTGCCCTCTTGTTACCCTACCTCATAGACAAGTGTCATTTTGTAATCCACTCCAAAACATGTTTTCACAGTCACTCTGCAAAAATCACCTTTCAGACCACATTTGAAAATTTCATTTATCTTGATCATACAGTGGGGTCACAAAAGACTATGTTGAAAATTGGGGTCAAAATGTCAAAAAGAAAAACAAAGTTATGAGGAAACATTGACTATTTTCAACATATTTCTCACAACTGTATTTTTTGCAGATTTTGGACCTAAATGTGCAACATCACCCATTTTTTACCCTACCTGATAAACATGAAAGGTGTTATTTTTCAAAACACCCTCTGAAACATGTTTTCACAGTCGCTGCATGAAATCACCTTTGGAGGATTTGAAAAATTCCATTGTCTTGATCATAAGGTGGGGTCATAACAAGACTATGGCCCCTATATTCAGAGCAGGCTGAACATGTGCTCTGACCAATATTATGACAGCATGCTCTGACCAGAGTGCACTACCTGTCTGAATATGGGACTGTAGCAGAGCATAGTGACTATACACTGCATTGTCACTGCCTCAGACTGAATATGTGGATAAAAATGGGTAAAGTAGGACTCCACTGAAACTGAGATATTGCATCTCAGCTGGCCTATCCTGTGTGAATACATTGTAAAGCTGTGTAAAGAGGACCCTACTTAATATGTTACATCTCAGCTGGGTTATCATGGCTAAATACTTAAAAATGGGTAAAATCAGGACACCACTGAAAACAAGACATAGCTGTGCTATCCTGGTAAATACAGTGTAAACATGTGTCAAAGCAGGACCTCACTGAAAATGAGATATAGCAACTCTGGTTTGCTATCCTGGATAAATAGTGTAAGCGATGTAAATGCAAGACTCCACTAAAAATGAGACATTGACTGTGAGCTGTAGTATCCTGGCTTAATTTATAGCAAAAGATATTGCTTCTCAACAGGCATGTCATGGGTAAATACACTGTAAAAATGTGTAAAAGCAAGACCCCAGTGAAAACAAGATATTACATCTCAACTGGGCTATCCTGGCTAAATGCATAGTAGAAATGGGTCAAATCTGGACCCCACTGAAAATGAAATATAGCATCTGCACTGTGCTATCCTGGATAAATACAGTGTAATAATGTGTAAAAGCAAAACCCCAGTGAAAACAAGATATTTCACCTCAGCTGAACAATTCTCAGATAAATACTTTGTAAAAATGGGAAAAAGCAGGATCCCATTGAAAAGAGATATTGCATCTCCATGAGGCTGTCCTGGGTACATACATTGTAAAAATGGATAAAAGCACACCTTACTGAAATAAGATATAGCACCTCAGCTACTGTATACCATACTGAAAACAAGGTAGTTCATCTCATATGGCGAATCATGTGTAAATGCAGTATAGAAATGGCTAAAAGCAGGTCCCTACTGAAAACAAGATATTGCATCTCAGCTGGGCTATCTTGGGTAAATACCTTGTAAAAGATGAATCACAGGGTTCATGTCACAAATGCCAATCCTCTGTCTGCATGAGGACCTGGAGAAGCATAATGTTGAGCATCTTCTTAAATTTATAGTATTGACAAGTAAAAACTAGCAGGACTTTAAAGAAGTGAATTATGTTAAATATTTTAAATATTTTGTTGCAGGAGGCGAGATACAAAATAGATTCTGATGAAATATTTCATTTTGTGGATATGGCGAATCCTGCAAGAAATCCTTAGAGCTGAAATGCTTTGAAACAAAAATAGATAGATTTACAGCTCATCTGACAGGTAACCTGGAGTACCGTGGCAGGTTATGGGCAGAAAGGCTGGATTCAGTCATGTTCACTACATGGCATAGATTGTTGTGGTGGTGGTTTGAGAACATCACAGGTGCATAGAAATAGAACTGCTAACAACAGTTAACATGTGGCTTCATATATGTGTGTTTAAACTGTTTACATTTTCAACAGACAAGATAAAGGAGACTTACAACAATAAGTGAGTGTATATAGAGGGACAAAGAGAGGTAACAAGCATCAATACTGTACATAAATGTAGTATTCTTTAATAAAAGACAAGTGGATGATAGAATGTAATGAAAATTCTCTAATTTGATGTTAAACGTGATCACAGAAAAGAAATCCACTGAAGAAGTCATCAAATTATGGCGAAATATTAGGGCCTACTGCAATGAAAATAAAGTTCATGACTGAAAGTGGGAAAAAAACAATCAATAAGGACTTTATGACAGATTCTTTTTTTTTTTTTAGATTGCTCCAGTATAGTTTGCAACTACAAGCAGGATCCTACTGAAATGAAATATTGCATCTCAGCTGGGCAATCCTGGGTAACCACATTTGTAAAAATGGGTAAAAGCACACCTCACTGAAAATGAGCACCTCTGCTATACCATACTGAAAACAAGGTATTTCATCTCATCTGGCCTATCCTGTGTGAATACAGTGTAAAAATGGCTAAAAGCAGGACTCTACTGGAAACAAGATATTGCATCTCAACTGGGCTATCTTGAGTAAATACAATGTAAAATCTGTAAATCAGGACCCACTGAAAATGAGACAGTAAATCTCAGCTGGGCTGTCCTGGCTAAACATATCGGTAAATGGGTAAATTTGGACCCCACAGAAAATGACACATAGTATCTCTGCTGTGTTATTCTGAATAAATACAGTAAATAACCTGGGGGTAGTCATATCAGATGACGAATGGTAAGCAAGCAATTTGAGAAGGCAGTAAGGCTGGCTGGGGATATTGGAAGTATAGGGAGAGGTACCACCAGTAGAAAACAGGAAGTTGTTATCCCTCTGTACAGACAGTTGGTGAGACCCCATCTGGAGTACTGCATACAGTTCTGGGGACCCCATCTCTGCAAGGACATAGACAGGATGGAGGCAGTCCAGAAGAGGGCAACTAAAATGGTGCAGGGTCTGCAACAGAAGCCATATGAAGAGATACTAAAGGAGCTTAATATGTATACCCTTGAGGAAAGGAGGGGACATGATAGAAACTTTCAAGTACCTCAAGGAATCAACAAAGTCCAAGAGGTAGCATCTTTCAGAAAAAGAAATGTGCAAGAACAAGGGGACACAATTTGAAGATGGGGGACAGCTCAGGGGCAATGTAAAGAAGTATTTTTTCACAGAGAGGTGGTGGACGCATAGAATAGCCTTCCTGAGGAGGTTGTGGGGTCAAAAACAGTGGGGAATTCAAGAATGCATGGGACAGACTTAAGGCAATTCTTGTGGGGGTAGGAAGAAGTAGGCTGTTGGTTAACTAGGATCTGCAGCTTATCAATACGTGAAATGGGCAGACTACTGTAGGTGAGCCAGCGGTCCTTATCTGCCATCAAACTCTATGTTTCTATAGTATGTAAAGATACAGTAAAATGTGTAAAAGTTGGACACCAGAGATAATGCCTGTCAGCTGGCCTATCCTGGGTAAATACATTGCAAAAATTGGTAAAAGCAGGACTCCATTGGAAAAAAAGGTATTGCATCTCAGTTGCTCTAGCCTGAGAAAATGCATTCAAAAATGGGTAAACACAGGACTCAACTGAAAACAAAGTATTGTAATTCCACCATGCTATTGTAGAGAAATACATTGTAGCAACTGGTAAAGAAGCAAGACTGGGCTGGCCAGTAGCACTGAGGGTTGAGGCACTGGATGCCACACCTTGCACCACACTGGCGACCCATGTTTGGGAAGGGCATGGGCCGTCGGGGGTCGGCAGAGGAGGAGAAGGATCAAGCATCAGAGGACTGCTCTCCTTCTCTGGGGAGGGGTTTCCAGTGTCAGCACTGATTGCCACCTGGTGTAGGCTGGGTGACATGGCGCGCTACCAGGGGCGGAGCTGGGGACAGAAGCTCCATGCTAGCGTCATTGCACTTCTCCAGCTCCGGGGAGAAAAGCCTCTAATAAATGCCAGCCCTCTCGTATGGGCGGATCCGATGCCGACCCTCCAGCTATGACAGTTCCACCTCAGTAGCCCACCTCGGGAGAGGCATCTCTGGGTGAGGTTAGGATCACGAAGCCTGGCGAGCCCATTCGCAGGGCTAGGAGTGCTGGCACCATAAAGAGAAATGGGGGAAAAAAGGCAAGACTGAACTGGAAATGTCATTGTAACTTAGCAGGCCTACCATAGGTAAATACATTCTAATAATCGTTTAAAGCAAGAAGGACCACACTGAAAGCGAGACACAGTATTTCATCTCATATTCTCTATTCTAAGGAAAAGACAATGTAAAACATGTAGCAGCAGAGCCCCACTGAAAATGAAATATTGCATCTCAGTATGTCTGTCCCGGAGAAAGAACACTGTAAAGCTGGTAAAAACAAGACTAAAATCAGATATTGCATCTTAGTCATGGTATCCTGGGTAAATGCTGCATCAAAATGTTTAAAACCATCACCCTTACTGAAATGAGATACTTCACCTCAGTTCACCTGTAGTGGATAAATAAATGGAAAAGATGGCTAAAAGTGACCTTTGTGGAGAAAGAATGTATAACAAATATACCAGAAATCTTGAAAGAAAAATAAATTTGCTTACTGAAACTGTCTTTACAGAATATGAGGGAAGCTTGTCCCTGGATCCCACCCAGAAATAACTCACGCCACACTGCTTTGTCACTTTTGGATGCTTGCTGGCAATATTTATATAAAAGGTACAATTTATATTCATCAATTTACATCATACTTAATTTCTAACAATCAGTATTTACAACTCGGATATAACAGTCCCATATCACTTCTAGGACATAACAGTCCTGTCTTCCCTCTCATGGTTCTTCATCTTATTCTCCTCCTCTTTTGCCATTGCTTCGTGGGCTGGACACTGTGATTCGGTCCACTCAGCACCATCACCATAATGGTACCTGCAGACCACTCCCCACACTAGGTGTGGGCGCGCAATCCACCCCTAGTTCTATATCCCACATCCCCTCCCCGTTACTCCCACACCTGGGTTCTTTTGTCCACAACCCGTGGTACCTACCCCCTCTGTCTCCCCCTTTTTCCCCTTGTTTCCAACCTCTTCTCCTCAATTCCATTGCTCTCTCAGGTTCCTGATACCTTCTGGCAGGACTCCACCTAGCCCCCAGACCGTGGCCACCCCACCTGGCCCCGCCAGGCCCATTAGAGATCACTTCCATCTTGTGCCTCTACCTCACCTGTGCTCTCCCATGTTCCCTCCTCTTTCTTGCAGGGAAGGTGGGTGGGGAATTTACAGCAAGAAAGAGGGCTTACTGAGGATTACATGCCCTTAAGTAGCCCCTAAGGACCCCTGATCAGGACCCCATCTGGCCCCTCCCTAGGCCAATGGCCAGTGAGCTCCGAGCCTGGTCGTATGACTCCACCTATGAGGCCATAGCCCCTCCCTTTTCCTGTAGTCCCCCTCCCATCCCCCTCCCCTTCTGTATTCATTCCTGGCTGGGTCCCAGGACAACCTGGCCTGCCTTTTAGTAGCAAGCTTAATTGTCCTTGGATCCCCACCCAGAAATAACTCACACCACACTGCTTTGCCACTTTTGGGTGCTCACTGGCAATATTTATTTAAAAACACAATTTATATTCATCAATTTACATCACACTTCATTTCTAACAATCAGTATTTACAACTCGGATATAACAGTCCCATATCACTTCTAGGACATAACAGTCCTGTCTTCCCTCTCATGGTTCTTCCTCTTATTCTCCTCCTCTTTGCCATTGCTTCTCGGGGTCTGGACAGTGTGATCTGGTCCCCCTTTACATCACCATAACTGGGTACTACACTTACCTGGACCACTCCCCAGTAGGTGTGGACACAGCAATCCACCCCTAGTTCTATATCCCTCCCCTCAACTGTTACTCCCGTGCCTGGGTTCTTTTGTCCCCAGCCCATGGTACCTACCCTCCTCCCCCTCTGCCTGCCCCCTTTTTCCCACTGCTCCCAACCCCTTCCACTGATGCATCTCAAGCTTGGGATGGAAGATGGGGCTCACCCCTTGAGGGTTAACCCCTCAGGCCTTTCTTGTTGGTTTTCCAGACTAGCTCCCCAAATGGTCAGAGAAACAGGCCCATGTAGAATTCTATCAGGTGAACCCAATCTGTCTGGTACACCATCTAATGCTCATAAGAAATGTTCCTGTGGTGAATGTGAACCCCCCATCTCGATCACTGCCTTGACCACCTTCCTGTTCAGCATTTTCATGCCACCTCTATTGCCTTAGGCCCTTTCAGTCCCTCCCATACCCTCAGGAGGTGATCTCAGACCACCCTATCACCACCCTTGGCCACCAGTTCTTCACCTTCTCCAGATCTGGAATTATGTACCTCAACAGGGACCCCCAAGGCAATGTCCCAGGTCATTGCCCCAAATGCACAATGATACAATCAGGTCTGGCCTAGTGCCAGAAGCTCCTCCAACAGGAAAGCAGCTGTGACCACCTCATGCCTCTTAGGCCCCTCCACTGCACTCTGGTGTGCTCCGCTCCTGGGCACAACTGCGGCCCTATCCTCATGGCAGCTGCAAACCTCTCTGCCCAGTAGATAAATGGTGCCCCACAATCCACACCTGTCTCTTGGAACCTGCCAGGAAGAGAAAAGGAACACCATTAGCCAATGTCAATTCCTCACCTATCCCCTTATAACAGTTTGATGTCCATCTCCCACCCTCTTGACCTCCCCTCCCCACCCTACAGCAGTCACCTCTGATGCCACCCCAATCCTGAAGGAATGTGGGTGAGAGTGCTGGCATTCTCCACCATGAATGCCACCACCTTTCTCAGTACCGACCCCACCTAGAACCCCATCACCGTGACCTGTTCCTGCATGAACCAGGCCCCTTTCATATGGCCACCGCACTCTACTACATTCAGTCATGGCCTGGACTGCACAGACTCCCACACCTGGCTATCTGCACATCTCCACTGCAATGTCCTTACCCTGCTGGTCCATTTTGGACCTGTGGAGCCAGATGGCCACCTTTCTGCCTCCCCTCACATTCTCCTCCTGCAAGCCTGCCGCAGCCACTCCCTTTCTGGGTGCCACCACTTCTCCAACCCTGAAAGCCCCTCCTGCCGTGACAGCAAATATGGCCCGGAACAGACAGAACAGACAAGCTTCATTCACCAAATGGCAGATGTGGTCCAGCGCTCTTATCACCTTAGTAAGCAAAGGGCCCATTATGGGTCTTCTGCTATCCTGCATTATGCCCTGCCCTTCTACCAACCCATGACCATCTGCCTGATGGCCCGGCTGCCACAGCATCCAACCACCCCTGATCCCTGCACATCCAGCTGATCCCCTCAGCTGGACCACCATGTAGCATGAGCCAGCCCTTCCTCCTATTTTCCACTATGTACCACATGACCTGCTTTTCCTGAACTGGTTCCACTGTCCCCAGCCTATCCTTGACTGAAATGCCTGGAAACTTTCCGAAGCCCACTCATAGGCCTTCAAGGTGTTGGTCAACCATGACCCCCTGTACAAAGCCCTGGCTTTCTCCCTTGAATCTCCACAGCCAGTCAGGACCCTGGTCTGGGTAGGTGGCACATGTGGTGCCAACTCCCAGAACCATTCTATCTGAAAAAGAGAAAGACAGTCAGCCACCTTATTCCTATCCATTTAATGTGCTGTGCCTTAAGAGACAGGTTCAAACACAGACCCAACAACACCATGCACTTAATACCCATCCCACTGACTCTGTATGGCCACTCTGTCTGTTGATCACCTCTACCACCCCTTTGTTATCACACCAAAACAAGATGCACTTGCCTGCCATCGGTCCCCCAAATCTCCAAAGCCACCCATATTGGGAAGATCTCAAGAAATGTAATGTCCTTGGTATACCTCCATTCCTGCCATTGGGCTGGCCATGCCTCTGAGACCCACTCCCCCTGAAAGTAGGCCCCATCCTGAGCCCCCAGCTGTGTCCGTGTACAGCTTCATGTCTGTATTGCAGGCCCAGTCCTCCTGCCAAAATGTCACCCCATTGTAAGAGTCCAGAAAACCTCCCAGACCTGAAGGTCCTCCCTCACACCTTTACTGATGTCCACCCAACAATGGGGTCATTTGCCCTACCTGTGACCCTCCCCAACCTCCTTGTAAAAGCCCTGCTCAGCTTATGGCCTTGCAGGCAAAATTAAGGTGCTCCAGCAGCTGTTGTACATGTACCAGTGGCACCTTCCTCTCCCCCACTAGCACCCACAAACCCTTTAAATGTGACACTTTGTCCCTTGGCAGGTGAAAACTCCTGCTCCCTATTTTACCTCAATCCTTAGAAACTCCAACCTGTGGGCGGGCTCTCAGTCTTACCTTCTGCCAGGGGATCTCTATGATGCTGCACATGTATTGGAAGTCCAGCCATCATCCTTTGGGTCTCTCTGGCTGACCCCTATCAACAGGAAATCATCCAAGTAGTGGACTACCCTCCTGTGCTCATACTGGGACCCAAACACCCACTGCACCCATGGAACTGAAGGCCTCGAATGTTGAGCACGCCACAGAGCAGTCCATGGGCATAGCCTTGTCAAAGTACAAGCCACCTCAAATTGGAAACTGAGTAGATCCCAGTCTGCTGGGTGGATTGATAACAACCAGAATGTCTTTGCCAGCCAGGCCCCTTCAACCACCCGTATCAGTTCCACTGTCACAGTCCAGTGACACCTAAGAGACCATGCTCAGTGCTTCTGGGATCCCTCCATTCACCGACCCCTTGGGGTAGGACAGGTGATGTGTGAGCCAGAATTCCCCCACTTGCTTTTAGGTACCATCCCCAGTGGTGACACCTGGAGCTGCACACAGGGGGATTATCTAGTGGCCCATCCACACTTTCGGCACTAACTTCCTTCAAAATCTTTAGCCAGACTATATCCTCCTTCCTTTTACAGAACCCAAATTCTTAGCTCGCATCACTACCCATGTCCCTCAAACCCAGGGAAACCCACCCTGAAAACCCAATCTCAGCACAGCCACCCTCTCTTGTCAGGATAGCCTCCATCCATGCCTCCACCACTCCTAGCTTGATGGGGTGCGGGCCATGGTGTAGCCCACCACCCCTCCCTGGTCCCCAATTCCAGCCATAGTTGGATACATATCCCCCTCCCTGGGCCCCAGCCCCTTCCAGATCCCCCTGACCACCCCAAGGGCTGTTCTTGTAGTTGTCTACTGGCCTGCCCCACCCTGTCACCCCTTGCCTGCAGGCCGTTGCTGGATGTGAACCCCCACACTGGGAGCATGCATGCCTAACTTGCACCTAGGCCATGCTCACGAAGCCCTGTTAAACACACAGCAGGGCTTGGCCCCTTAGGCTGGTGCTACTCATTTCCCTGCTCCACCACATGCCTCCCGTTGAGACCCAAGAGGGTCCTGACCCACAACTCGGCATGAGTGCAGTCCTACTGTAACTCACCTTTCACCACCATTCTCCTCCAAAATGCCTCATCATACTTGAGCCACCCAAAACCCAGCTTAGCCCGATATGCATCCCTGATGATTGCCATATCGTCAGTAGCAGGATCACCAGGTCCAGTTGCTTCTCCAGGGCCAGCGCTCTAAAGATTAGAAGCCAGCTTGCCACATATCGATGCTCTTCCCCTTACACCTGGCTTCCTCCATCTTGTGCCCTACCACCGCCAGCATTACTGCCATCTCCGACTTGCCTACCAACTCCATTTGCTCATACTTTTGGCTGTCTCCTCGTCCACCAAACCAAAGATATCCACATACTCCCCTTTCCATATTTTTCGTTTATTGTGGCAGGCACATGGTCACCTGGCAAGAAACTGGGTGGACCTTCATACAGCTTCTGCACCCCCCTGAGTGTCCACACCTTCCTTACCTGGCCTGCCTCCATCCTTTATGGCCTGCAAGGCCCGCTCCAACTTCGAGAACCCATCTGCCCCCATGTCCCCAACAAACCCTCAATATACTCCTTTAAATCTGCCTCATTATTCATATCTAATCATCCTTACCCCATCCAGCTGTGGCCTGCCAGGCTCAGGGGCTCCACCTGCCCTGGGTGCTGCCGGTGGGCTGGGCACCACCCATTTTGGTCTCTTGTTCCCCTTCCGATGCGGCCTTCTCATCTCACTCCCTCCGCTTCTTCTGGGCCTCCTTCTTTGTCTCTCTCTTCTTCACATCCTCCACCAAATCTGTCATCTGCATCATCAGCTTCCCTGCCTTGGCCAACATGGTCATGCTTGACACTGGGGCTCTCTTGGGTGCCATTCCTTCTGCTGTGCCTGTGCTGCACAATAAAAACCACATGAGCATCATGCAACCACAGGCTACCACTCACCATACTCTGTACATCCTGCTACTGTGCACAGCCACATCCTCGAGATCACCCCTGCTGGACCTTGGCACCCGCGAACCACTGAATGAAGCAGCAACCCAGCAGCTCATCTCCACATCCCTGAGAACTGTACTAATATGACCTCGCCTGGGCCAACAAGACCATTGCCTGCCTGAAATGGTTGCTGCCCAGTGGCGACGCGCTGCCCCACCATAAAAGACCTTCTTGGGCCCCTACAGCTGCGGAACCACCAATGGCTGTGCCCCCACTCTTGAGGGAGCCTACCGGGCCTCATGCCTGACCTGCCATTTTCCTTTGTGCCTCTTGGCCAGGCAGTAGTGCATATCCTGCTAAGCCACATTGCAGTCGGTCCCACGCTGTCTGCCGTGCAATGTGGCTAAACCCAGTGTTTCAGGGCCCCACCCCTACACCAGTGAGGAACTGGTGCCTCTTCCATGGGAGCATTGTGTAGGCATCCCCATTTGCTTCCCTTGCCTGCCCCCTCCTGCTGCTCCAATCAAATGTGCTAAGCACCCCGCCCCAAAAATGGGATGGCCACACCATGCAGTAGGCCTTTCTGGACTGCCACCTGCCTCATGGCCACCCGCCACATTGCCAAACTGGCTGCTGCCACCACTTGCTGGCTACCAGGCAGCCCACACCATCATGCTCTCACTGTGAAGGGCTCACATGTCCCTCTGTCAAACCATAGCACCCACCCCACCCACAGTAGGCATCTCAGGCCCCAGACCTGCCCCACTGCCTACCAGCCAAATTCCCCTTTTCTGTCCAGAAAAGCTGCTGCTTGCAGCGAAACCTCACCACATCCACCCGACACCAGCATGGTGACGCAGCATGTGGTAGGCCTTTTCCCGAATCCCATAAAATGCAAGAGTAAAAGAAAACAACAGAGTCCTCTTCAAATGCTAGATCAGTGAAAATCCTAGGTTTCCACAAATTAAAATCACCCACAAATTATAAGATGCTGTCTGCACTACTGAGCAGGATCATAGGTTGTCAAAGGTTAAAATCACCAACAAATTATAAGACACATTCTGCAGCGACTGAGCAGGATCATGGCACATGGTTCCAAAGTTTAGATCAGGACTGTGATAAATGTTCCTGGCCATGATACCTCACTGTTGTCCCATCTTACACTTTCCAGCATGAAAACCCCTCCCCTCCCCAGCAATGCGCCCATGCATGCCCCTTCCCCAACATGGCGACTGCACCATGGTAGCTCCAAAGGTCCCTACCCAGGCTAGGCTCCCCACACTGTAGACCCTCTCTCTCTCTCTCTCCAGGCCCGTGACCCCCAGCATGCTGAAAACCTTTTCTTGGTCCAAACCATGGCTCCACCAAATGCTGCTCTGCCCCAGCCATACAGGAGCCTTTGTCCTGCTCCCTTCCTTTCCACGAAGGCCCACCGGCCTGCAGCCACGCCATGCTACCGAAAACCTGCTGCTGCCTGCAAACACACTGTGTCCCATCCTCACCACGCCACTGGCCCTCTGCCGTGCATCCAAACCAAGCTGCAGCAACTCCACCGCCTTGTGCTCAAAAGGCTTGTTAGGTGTGTTTTTTTGTTTCAAACCTCACATGCAAAAGCCTGTCACGCCCTGCATCCTCCTCTCCTGGGCCTAGCAGCAAAGTTGCTTTCTTCACTCCTGCACTACTTCCATCCATAAAACCCAGGCCTGCTGCCTTTTCCATATCACAGCCTTCAAGTGTCACCTAGCCACACCTAATCCATTCCTGGGCCTAGCAGCAAAGTTGCTTCCTCGCTCCCCACACTACCTCCATCCACAAAACACAGGCCTGTTGCCTTGCACCATATCACAGCCTTCCAGTGCCACCTACCCACACCCCAACCAGCTGAAAAACTCCCTACCACTGCCATTCTGACGACCAAGACCCCCATGCCTGGGCCACCACACCACACTCATTGCCATCAAGCACCTGAATACTGAACATATCCACAGACTGCAAAATGGACAGCAATATTCCAATGCCAAACATGCTTTTACAATAGTTCTACAGTGTTGCCTATGACAAAATTGCATCTCAGCACCGGAGACACCCCAGTCCTTCATTGCCTTACCTTAAATAATGCCAACGATGTGCTATATAACCAATGGATTTTACAGCAAGAAAGAGGGCATACTGAGGATTATATGCCTTAAGTAGCCCCTAAGGACCCCTGATCAGGACCCCATCTAGCCCCTCCCTTGGCCAATGGCCAGCGAGCTCGAGCCTGGTCATATGACACCACCTGATGTCATAGCCCCTCCTCTTTCCTGCAGACCCTCCCCATCCCTCCCCTTCTGTATTCATTCCTGGCTGGGTCCCAGGACAACCTGGCTTGCTTTTAGTGGCAAGCTTAATTATAAGAACAAAGCTAGCTGAAGATTTTTTCTTACTATGGACCTAATGTACTCAATCAATTAGTTCAACAGGATGTTGACCTATTTGTAAAATATCCAGGCCCAGATATTCAAACTGCACAGGCTGTGGTGCAAGCTTGGTGCAGCTCAACTTGGCTGCGCGGGGTGTGGCGATATTCAAAGGAGCTGCGCCATGGCTCAGCAGCTTTGAATATCACACCTGGCCACCCCAGTGTGCATGGTGCAGTGGAACTGCACCAGCGCAAGTAGCCAGAGTGGAGCATGGAGATGCGCTAGCGCAAGTGCCATTGTGCCATTCACAGCACCCATGATATTCAAGAGGTGACATGCAAATGAGGCCATAATTTATACAAGGCACACATGGATCCATTTGCATATCATTATGGCCCTATTTGCATGCAGGTGCGCCGATCCCGGCGACTTGCACCTGGTGCCCTGCCAGGCAGCAGCCGTCAGGACCAATGCCCCCTGCAGCCTGATCGTGGGCTTCTGTCCAAAATAGAATAATCCTATATCCCTGGTGGTCCAGTGGACTGCTATGTCCCCGATCATGGGCATCTGTATCAAGTAAACCCTGTCCTATATCCCTGGTGGTCCAGTGGACCACACTCTGCCAATCGCGGGCATCTGTAAACAGAAAATGTCCTATTACCCTGGTGGTCTATGGTACCCCCTCCACACCGCCCACTGAGTCCCACTGCCCCACTCCCCCATCAGCCGGCAGGTGGCAGCACCCACCCACCTGCTGCCCCACCATCCGACACCTTGGTAGGGCTGCCGCCCATTGGTTCACAGTGTGAGCCAATGGACATGCAACCCATGCTGTCTGACATTCAGATATGTGAATGAAATCATTCACATATCTGGAATGTATAGTATGTTATGGAGCTGCCGCGCCCATTAGCTCACACAATGGGCATGCAGCCCTACGGGAGGTCAGTCAGCAGGCGGGGGGCAGCAGGTGGGTAGGTGCTGCTGCCTGCTGGCTGACCGGGGGAGCGGGTGGTGGGGCTCAGTGGGTGGGTGGGGAGGGGGGCACTTAGACCACCAGGGTAATAGGACATTTTCTGTTTTACAGATGCCCACGTGATTGGGAAGAGGGCGGTCCACTGAATCACCAGGGATATTGCCTGGGGTTTTTTTTATTAAAAGAGATGCCCGTGATCGGGCAGAAATCGTCCACTGGACCACCAGGATATAGGACAGGGTTTACTTAATACAGATGCCCGTTCAGACACATAGTGGGCCACTGGACCACCAGGGATATAGGACAGGGTTTGTTTTACTAATGCCCGTGATCGGGCATGGGAGGCGCCGCCAGGTGCAGCGAACTCAGGTGGCCACCCAGGGTGGCAGCTGCCGTGTTGTGCCCTGCAATGCGGCGGCTCACCTGTGAGTGGCCATCGGTGTTCCTTTTTTGGCTTAACTTTGTGCTGGCTAAGTAGGGTTCGCGATGTATGGCTCTGCACATCTCAGGCTGAATAGCGGGCTGTGCAGGTTATGCATGGGACGCCCCTCCTACTGTGCCTGCATACATTACTGATGCACTCCAGTGCATCGGGTTGTCTGGCGCGCTTTCCCTTTGAATATTGCGCAGGCATCAGTGGGTTGCGATGGTGCTAACACTATTGTTGCTTCATGCGCAACCTTTTGAATATCTGGGTCCCAGCATTTAAAACAAATCTAAATAAGAATTTATGATTATCTACTGTATGTAAATGTATGACTGTTATCTAAACTCTGTGTAATGTAGTTGATTCATAGCTCTCAGTTTTATGCATTTTTTTGTTTTATGTAATGTTATAATTCTTACGGTTATATCTTTCTCCTAGGTGTGGCTGAAAATAGATCATTTTGATCCAGCCCACCTTCCTGGTTAAATGGGAATAATTAAAATAAATAAAATAAATAAAAGCAGGACCCACTGAAAAACAGATACTGCATCTCAGCTGGGCTGTGTACATTCATATATTGTACAACTCAGTAAACAAGCAAGACTTCACTGAAAACAAGAAATTGCCTCTCAGCTGGGCTATCCTGGAATCAGCTGCTTTATCCTGATTAATCTCTCAGTTATTTCCTTGCCTCTAGTACTACCCCATCCCTCCCTGATCCCCAATAGCATTATCCCTGTTGTCTACTGCTACACTATCCCATCTGTCCCACTGCCAATATCCCTCGTATCTGGTGGTACTCCAGTACCACTGCACCTAAATCCCCCAACACAGTCCAAGAATACCACTGGCACATATTCTCTACTGCTCACCACAGCCAGGTGCCATCTGTAACATGGAAGTCCTGTATCACTTTTTATGAAATGGGTATGCTAAATAATGTGCCTTGATTGGCTGAGAGCTGAGCATTGTGACAGCACAACACACAGGTAAAACTAGTACCACCGGCCAGGGAGCAGTGCATCTAGAATATCAAGGAGCTGTTTCAGAGCGCTGACATTTCAAACAGCAGCCTTCTTTTTTACATTCACTAACTAGTGCAACCTAAGGTAAAGTTGACTTGTTGCCTCCTCCCTGAGTTTGAGACTACATTCCACATTAACAAAAATAAATATTTATTATTTAAAATTCACATCTGTGTCAGTGTCATATTTTTAAGATATAAAGTACATTTTGGGCTATTTCTGAAGCGCTATAAGATGCAGCATTGTGCCTCACTATGCCCTGGGTGCGCATTGTACACCTACAATGTACATCCAATTGTGTTGCATTCTTAACAAACAACTACAATAATACACTGCACAATTGTAATGGCTACTTGTGTGTGTGTATATATTTCTGTGTCTGTGTGCACAAGTACATGTGGCCATGTGTCATGCGCACATGTGTGGCTATATCAGGGGTGTACCATATGTCTAAAGCCAGCTGCACCTGCTTCTACATTATCTTAACCTTTAAGGTTTTCTTTTTTTTCTATAATTGTGATGTAAGTCTGGAATTTTAATATTACAATAATATGACAAATAAAGTAAAATCTGACACTTACTTTAATTCTATATATTTTCTTAGGTTAATGCATTAGCAGCCATTTTGTCTCTGACCAGAGTTTATTTAATGTGTGTGTGTGTGTGTGTGTGTGTCTGATGAGGACTATGAGGGTGAATAGTATTCAATTTTTTTGTAAGGCAGTTTTATCTTTAGGTCCTAGTTGAATGTTTTAGTGAGTAAAGGTGTCAGTAATATTGGTGATGGCAATTAGGGATGTGTGTATAGTATTGATTTTATTGTTCAATTCAATTCAATTCAAGTTTATTTGTAGAACGCTATTCACTGTGATCATAGTGCTTAAACAATAAAAACACAATTTTAAAAACATACAATTAATCATACAACAATTAATCCACCCATATTACAGAATAATCAGTAATCTGGGAGCCAGGCCGAATAGGTGCATTTTGAACAATTTTAAAGCTCTCCACAGTCAGGCACTCACGTACAGTATCTGATGAGGTAGAGAGTTCCACAGGGTAGGGCCACAAATGCAAAAGCCCGGGCCTCAAGTGTTTTCAACCAGACCCTAGGAACCTCTAGCAATCCCTTGTGGAATTGGAGTGGGTGGTCGGCAGAGGAAGTAGGGCACAAGAGTTCTTGCAGGTAACTCATTGTGATAACATTGTGGGATATTTATCCAGTGCTGCTGTGCTGAGATAATAGCATGGGTAAATATGACCTTCAACCAATCAGGTTTCAAGATTTCTGAAACCTACTTTGTGATAAGGGATTATTTAAAAGTGAGTTCTAGTAATTGTGGGCCACTCATCTTTTGAGACATCTATTATTTACCATTTACTACAGAGTTTAGCATATTTCTTCCCTGAATGCCATTGTAGTAATTCATGTAAATTAGATGTGATTCAACCTATTCATTCCCAATGGTTCCAAAATTCTTTATATTGGAGATAAAGTGTGAGTCTCCTAAATTTTTCTTGACGAAACTATATTTGTATGTATCTAAAAATGTGTGGGCAAAATTAAAAGGCTAGCTTGAGGTTTGCTGGGTAGGAACAACCAGCCACACCCCCTTCACTGAAAATACCACCAACAGCTTAATCTGGTTCAGTGTCAGTTGGCATCCATCTGTATCCCTCTCCCGGGATGAGGCTGAAAATAGGTTGAATTGCCTAGTCCTCCTTTCCTGGTCCATAAAACCTAAATAAAATTAAATAAATATAAATATGCTTTCTCCAGCCTCATTAATAAACTCAATTTCTTTGCTTCCTCTCCTCCCACCCCCATGGTTGCTACTTTCCTGTTAGTTAGTTTGGTGCTTTCTGTGCTTTGGTTTTGCCTTCGCTTCTGTTTGGTCTATGCTTCTGCCACTCTCTGGGTTAATATGTTTTGCCTTCTCTGGTTGAGACATTTGCTTCCTGATTTTCTCTAGAGTACCCACTCCTGCTGTTCTTTTGCCCTCATTTAACACTCCAGTGCTTACCTTCAGTATGTTTTCAGAGTGCTGACTCAGTTCTATGGTTTGCCTCTGTCATACTGCTGTATTTCATTCTGTTTTTCAGTGTGTTTTACTTACTGTTCTTCACTAGCACTAGCAACCTTTTCACTGAAGACCCTCTGTATGCATTGCATTCCAACAAGCAGCTGCAACCACTTGAACACCAGCCAGTTCATCCAGCCTTTCTCACTCATTCAGCCATCCATCACTCAGCCAGTCTGTTTCAGTATTTTCACTACAGTCATGAATGTACTACAGCTTCCTACTATCCCTACTCATGGCTAAGTGCTCACCATGATAATGGACTTTGATATGCATTCATATTTTCAGTACCTTGCTATTCAGTTCATTTTCTATCCTATGACTCATTCTTCAGGAGTCCTCATTCAGTCCAATCCAATCTATCAGTCATTCCTTCTGCAGTCATCAGTCACTCAATCTCTGCTTCATTCCATCAGGCTTTATGAACAGATTCCTGCTAGCCATTATCACATTCTCAGATTTCTGTTCTCTCACTCCCTTAAAGTCCACATCTTGAGGGTGAGTCCCTCACTGGGTGAAGGTCCTTCTTAGACTGGTTACCTCCTTCAGTGCCTACCAGAATATTACAGTTCAGCATTTTACAACATAAAATACATTCCGTAGAATTGGACAGTGTATTACTTTGTCAAATCTGACACTTATTAAAACTTTTAAGGGAAGGATTTGTTTAACTCACTTGTGGCTCTGCAGCTCATGAATTATTGTCCTGCCCTTCACTCATAAAGATAAATTGTATATTCTGATTTAGGCCATTTTCATTACACACACACACACACACACATATATATTATGTGTATGTGTGTGTGTGTGTGTGTGTGTGTGTGTGTGGTGTGTCTGTCTGTCTGTAGTGATGTGGTAGTGCCACTACCATTATGATTGAGCAGGGGTTTCAATATTAAACCTCAAACTTTGCACTTTAATATATTTGCAACCCTTCAACAGATTAGCATGAAATTTTGCATGTGCAGTGTTGGGAGCAGGGTTCACTCTCTTGATATGCCAAGTTTTGCTCAGGTAAAATGTCCAGATTCTGAGCTACAGATAGCAAAAAAAAATATAACAAATATGTGTTTCTTTGCTGTTTTTGTGTCATCACCTAGCACTTAGACGGTTTGTAATTTTGTTCTGAAATGTTCAGGGTATAAAGGGATTGGCTCATGGATGTGCCTTTCACTGTTTTGGTGAAAAATATTAATCTGTTCCAAAGTTTTGGAATTTTGGTCTGAAATGTTCAGGGTTTAAATTACTTGGCCCATATCAATGCCTTTCAGTGATTTGGTAAAGAAATAATAATCCGTTCCAAAGTTATTACATTTTAAAATTTAGGTTCTGAGCATGCTAAGTGCAGTTGTTTGGATAGCTGCTTAGATCAAAAAAAATTTGGTCCATACGAAAGGGTCCTTTTTGTATGGGGTAATCTTTTTCTTGAGGAAAAAATAATTTTTGTATGGCCGCCATCTTGTTTCCATTTAAAAAAATCTGTATTGCAAAATGACCCCCAAATGTGTTCTTGTTTTAATCTTTAACATTCTGTCTTGTGTCTCACTTCTGTTTTTTGTGGCGCATATGAAAAAGAATTGACCATCGAAAAGGATCTCTTCATACAAAAAAGAATCTAGAAAAAATTAAGTTCAAATTATTTTTTGTATGAGGGCATCCTTTTTATATGAATAAAAAGCTAATGAAAAGAATTCCTTCATATGAAAAAGAATAAGAAAAAACTAAGTTCAAATTCTTTTTCATTTGAAGGATCTTTATGTCTTTTCATTCATATGAAAAGGATGCCCTCATATGAAACAAGATTTTGGACTTAGTTTCCTTTCCAATTCTTATTCATATGAAGGGATCCTTTTTGTATCATTTTGTTCATATTAAAAGGATGCCCTCATACAAAAAAAAAAAAAGAATTTGGACATAGTTTCTTTCCTGATTCTTTTTCGTATAAAGAATCTTTTTCATATGGGTTTTTATATGAAAAGTGCCCTCATACAAAAGAAGAATTTAAACTTAGTTTTTCCTCATTTGGACTTCAACAAGACACAACTCCCTGAATATTTTCAGTTATGGGATAATATATACAGTATATAAAAATGAAGGTCTTAATGGTACTGCAAGAATAACTCTTAGTCACCCTTAAACATTTTGGAATGTAAAATATATATAAAAAATTAAAATTCCC
Source organism: Neoceratodus forsteri (assembly GCA_016271365.2). Lineage (NCBI taxonomy): Eukaryota > Metazoa > Chordata > Ceratodontiformes > Ceratodontidae > Neoceratodus > Neoceratodus forsteri. The sequence continues at coordinate 75,004,183 of CM028138.1, read as the reverse complement.
ATAGGATAACACTGAAATTGTAACCATCGATAACTCCCTCACGCTTTGCACTAAGAGTCAATCTACATATCAAAACATAGGCCTTCGTACTACAAGAATAACAGATCTCACCCCACCCAAACATTCTGGGGTAGTGCGAAAAGGCATAAAAATAAAAATGTCAATTACCATAGGATAACATTGGCACTTCAACAAGCTGTAAGTTCCTCAATATTTGGACTTAAGAGCAAAATATATATATATGCATATATATATATAAGCAAAAGTCTTAAGGAGTACTACAAGAATAACAGAATACTCTGTAACAGAGTAGACACACCAGAGGGTGTAGACAGAATGAGAAGGGACCTGCAGAAACTTGAAGAATGGTCAAGGGTTTGGCAGTTGAAATTCAATGCAAAAAGTGCAAGATAATGCATATAGGGCACAAAACCCTGGCACAATATATCAGTTGGGGGTGAGTATAGCATGCACCAAGCAGGAAAGGGATCTTGGGGTTGTCATCTCTGATGACCTCAAGAGAGGAAACAGTGTGACAAGGCATCAGGTAAAGCAAATAGGATGCTGGGATGTATAGGCAGGGGCATCACCAGCAGGAAAAGGAGGTCATAATTCCTATACAAGACACTAGTGAGGCCCACCTGGAGTACAGTGTACAGTTCTGGAGACCATACCTACGTGTAAGGACATAGACAGGGTAGAGAAGGTTCAGAGGAGGGCAACAAAGATGGTGCATGGGTTGCATCACAAGTCCTATGAAGACAGGTTGAAGGAACTGAACATGTACTCCCTGGAGGAAGGGGGAGAGAGGGGATATGATAGAGACATACAAGTATCTTACAGGGAGGAACAGGGTGCAGGAAAACACTATTTTTAAGCAAAAAGATGTTTCAGGACTAGAGGCATGGGATGAAGTTGGAGGAGGACGATTCAGAGGAAACATGAGAAGGAATTTCTTCACAGCACGGGTGGTGGACAAGTGGAACACCCTGCCAGAGGAAGTGGTGGGGCTGAAACAATCACAGGATTTAAGAATGCATGGGATAGACATAAAGGAATTCTAGAGGTCAGGGGTAAGGGAAATAGACTTCTAGGAAAACAAACTGAACTTACAAGCTCAAATGGGCAGACTAGGTGGGCCATAGGCCTTTATCTGCCGACACTGTCTATGTATCTATGTATGTATCTATGTAACACATACCCCACCATGAAACATTTAGGGGCAACATAAAAAAAATAAAAGTGTATTTGTATGAAGGATCCTTTTATATGGGTTTTTGCTCATACACAAAGGATGCCTTCATATGAAAAAAATAATTTGAACTGTTTCCCCCATGATTTATTTTTTGAATGACAGAATCCTTTTTCATTCATATGAAAAAGGATCCATCCATATGAAAAAGATTTTGGACTTAGTGGGCAGGATTTTCCAAGGATTGTGAATGCCACAAGCCCTGGGGGCACCATATACATATACAGCGCAAGGAGCTTGGGTATTCACCTGCTAGCAATCAGGATTTTCTAGCCTGTCGACAGTGCCACAAGTTAGACCAACATTTGTGGTCTAACTTGTGACTTGTGGCAATCCCAAGAACCTTTTTTCATAGAGCTTGTACCAGATATCTAGCACAAGCTGCCATAAATCATAGAAACTGTCACAACTGCACCCAAGATTGTAAAATTGGGCACAATTGTGGTGAAGAGGGTTGGCGCACTACCAAAACCTAAGTGTCATGGCGAAAGCCCTGCACCACATTTTGAAAATCTAGCCCAGTTTTTCTTCACATTTCAACTTCAACCAGCCATAATTCCCTGGAGTTAATACAGGTAGAAATAAAGATGCAACACAGCAGTTTCATTATAACAATAATGGTCCCAATTCTAGAAGGGTTGGCGCAAGTCCTGCAAAGGTGACTGGCGCCAAACATTGCTGTGCCAAGGACCCTGTCCCTGATTTACTGTCAAGCAGGCTCCCCACGGATAGGTCCTGTGACTTGCACCAACCCAAACTGTACACTAAAGGGAAGGTGTACCTGATTGGGTTTGGTGAAAGCTGTAGCAACCATGGTATAAGGGCACAAGAGATCACCCCCATGCCCCAATCCCCAATGTATGAATGAAATGCCCACAAGGCTACAAAACCCCATGCCCCAATCCCATAAAGATGTACTAAGAAAGTGCCCAGAAGGGCTAGTGGACCCCAATGCCCTGACCCTCCCATATGCTTAAAATGCCCCACAGGTCTAGCAGACCCCCAATGCCCAATCCCCTGATGTATGTGCAAACAGCTCTGCAGGGCTAGAGGACCCTCCACCTCCCAGCTAGGATCCCCATACCCCAAGTCAGACAAGTAATAAAACCTTGATAAAAATTATCCCATTATCCTTGGTAGTCCAGTGACCCTCCAACCTCCTACCCAGCAGTGCCAGATAACCTCGTACCCCCGACCCATACCAAGCCAGCAACTGGCAGCCAATCTCTCACCACCACCATGGCCAGCCACTGACTGAGCTCTGTATGAGCGTGTACTACTGTAAATAGTATGATCTCATTGATTGTCATTCATTGAGTGTGTACTATTTATAGTAGTACGACTCATACAGAGCTCAGCTGGCAGCTGGCTGTGGTGGTGAGAGGTTGGCTGTGCCAGTGCCAGCTAAGGTATGGGTTGGGGTGCAGGGTGGTCTGGCACTGCTGGGTGAGGGGATTAGAGACTGCACTACCAGGGATAATGGGATTTTTTTATCAAGGTTGTATTACTGCTCTGACTTGGGGTATGGGAATCAAGACTAAGGAGGGTCCTCTAGGCCTGCTGGGCTGTTTGTACATATTGGGGACCAGGACATTGGGGTCTACTAGCCCTGTAGGGCATTTTTAGCATATATGGAGGGTCAGGGCATTGGGGGTCTGCAAGCCCTGTGGGGCAGTATATGCATATATGGGGCTCAGGGCAGGAGGTTCCATAGCCCTGCAGGGCTTAGTCTATGACTGATTGAGGATCAGGGCTAGGGGGTCTGCATATACTGGGGATGGGCTGGCAGCACATTGGCCGCAACTCCGGGTGGACACAAGGTACACTTACACCAACTAATTGCTGGTGTAAATGTACTTTGACAGATGTCCTCAGACATTGTTCCAGAATAGCAAATCTGGAGATCTGCCAACTGTCCTTCCAGAATGGGGTGCAACTGCTGCCATAAACCCCTTGTACCATGTCACAGAGGGTTTATGGGCGCAGCTGGTGATGTAAGTCCACTTTGGCGTAAGCAGCCTGTGACTTGTCGCAGGCTGCTTTGCAGAATTTCAAATGTTGCAATTCATGGAGTAAAGTGCTACTTGCATCATTTTTTTTGTGCAAGTCACTTTACACCAGGCATAACCCTTCTAGAATCGAGCCCAATATTTTTATAAAACTATTTTAAATAAATAATATTTTACTTACTAAAATACATAACATATAAAACAATATAAAATTAAATGTTTTTAAACTCATTCATTTAAATGAAAATAAAATGGCAATGTTTGCTGCACATTGCAAAATAAATGTAACCCCGAAAGTAGAAATCTGTTGTTTTTTTAACAAAATTCTTTTTATGTTGGCATGCTTGCGCAGCCAGCATCTTGGAACAGTGCAGCTTTGGAGGCGCGGTCGCTGTTGGGCGAATGCAGGGCATGCACCAGTAGGTGCGTCCTGCATTCCTCAGTCAGCCAGCAGGGGCCAACACCCTGCCTGGCTAATGAGGTGATAAGATCAATCAAAGGTCCACTGCAATGAGAGTGAAGCTCTCATGCAGTGTGAACACACACCTCTCTCTAAGTACAGGCAACATAGTGGCAGTGACTGCCGCTGTTGCATGAAAACTCCCTTCCTTTATTGTGTGCCGATGGGGTGCCTAATCCCCATCGGCATCATCTCATCCCCCTTTTTTGATTGCCAAGGGGTGCCCAATCCCATTGGCATGTATCCCCCTCCTTCCTCTTGAATGTTGCTGACGGGAGCCCACTCCCTGTCGACATAATGTCATCCTCCTTCCATTTCTATAGCCGAGGGGTGCCCTATCCCCTCGCTCCCTCTGCTCCCCCCTTTCCTTGTTTGCTGGCAGGGGTGTTGAATCCTGTCGGCTAGCATCCACCACACACACACAGGTGGCATGCTGGGAACCCACCCCAGCATGCCAAAGCACCTGTTAAACAGGAAGCAGTCCCCAATGTCTTTTTTTCACCCTGTAAAGAAGGAAATGGTTCCTCAGAGCTCTCCCAGGCCCCCCTCCACAACCCGCACCCACCACTGCACACCCTGCCTCCCCACCCCTTACCCTATACTTACCTCCAGGTCCAGCATGATGATGTTAGGTGGACGGGAACTCATCTGCACTCTTCAAAGCCGACCCATGAACTGAGGAAATGTTGGTAAGCTGTATAATGGCATAAATGGGGGTTTTCAACTTTGCTGCATATCTCGGGCACATTTTTGGAATTTTGGCACTAATTTTCAACATCGGGTTTTGGGACCCTTCTTCATGAATTCTATCACTGTCATGGCGTTAATCAGCCTTGAAAGATGATTTATGCAGTCACTGTGTGGAACCACCTTTCAGGACCGATTAATGAAATGACAGTGCCAGTGTTCATGAGGTAGCCTCTCAAAACCCTATGTTGCAAATTTGATGGAAAAAAATCCAAAAGGACTGTTTTGCGGTGTCGTTCGCGGTTGCTATACACACTCATAACTTCACGATCGCAATATTTTCATGCCAGATTTTCAACATTGTCATTTTGTATATGTCCTTGTGAACAGTACAGCTGCCATTTTCCACATCCTGCCGAAATGTGTTTCCGCACTTCTGGCGCACAATAGCGTGATCGCTGTTGGAAATCAGTGTTGCGCCAGATTATGAAAATGACAGTGGCACAATTCATGAGCAAAGGTCTAAAATGCCTATGTTGAAAATTTGGTCATCATACTCCATAAAATTACTGTGTTAGTAGCGTGCATTGGCAGATTGCATGCACACTCATAACGTCGTGCATTTGTAATATTTTCACTCTGGATTTTCACCATTGTCATTTTACACACCTCTTGATGAACAGTGCAGCTGTCATTTCACATATCGAGCCCAAAATGTGTTTCGCACTTCTGGCACAGAATAGCCGTTAAGCTGCCGAAATCACTTTTGAGACAGTTTGAAGAAATAGCAGTGACGCTGTACATGAGCAGAGTGCTAAAATGCCTATGTTGAAAATCTGGTGCCAAACACCTATAAAATGACTGTGTTCAAGCGTGCATTGTACATTTCCATGCACCCTTGTAGCCGCCAAATTGCTATATTTACATGCCACACACACAAACACTGACATTTTTACACCTCCTTATGAACTGTAAGCTGTCATTTTCACATCCTGTCCAAAATGTTTTCCTGCACTGCACTACCAATGCCAGCGTGACAACATTCGGCATTGACAAATGCTTGTTTTTGGGAGATGAGGAGGTACCGGCTCTAAGACATCATGATGCAGGGCTGTCAGTCACTTCCTGAATGAGATCACAAATTGAAGCAGGTGCTCACCGACAGTATCCATGTTGGGGGTACTGATCTGGTGGATCACACCCCTCCTCTTCAGTAGTGAATTGAGGAAGGGGCTGTGACAGAGAATCTTCTGACTCCTAATGAGGTCTCACAGATGTGTCTGGTCTTTTCACTGTAGCAGTATTCTGTTGGTCTCAAGGATGGCTTCTTTTGTCTTGCATGGTTCCTCAGTCAGTCCACAAAGCAACTCATCTATGGTCTCCTGTGCTGCAGCACTGTCCTCATCACTCTGTTAGAGCTCTCCAATACTGTGAGTGAGGACAGTGTTGCCTCTAGAACCTCAGAGAAGCCTCATAAGTTTGGAAATCAAGTCTGTTGCAATACTGCATGGTGTTTAGCATTTCATTTTGAGTTTGTAGTACCATCACAACAGGCTCTACCAGGCTTTTGACGCTTTGTCATAGCAGCTTGTGAACTGGTGGAGGTCCTCCTTCAGTGCCTTGATTGCTATGTGAGATGCTGCAACAGAAAAGAAAAGAAATTAGTATACTTTGTATGTATGTGTGTGTGTGCATTGTAACAACTGTTAGGATTTCTTGTTCTTGCCATGTGTTATACTGTGAAGAGAATGAGTAGTATTAAGGTTGTAATGAAGCTTGTAAACCTGGAAGTGAAGACATTATTGTCTTTTGCTCCTATAGTTATCATATCTGAAGACACTATCTGGTGATTTTCGTTCGCTTGCGCATGCACAAGAACGTTTGGGAAAATACACCTTGCAGGTGTGCCTCTCCATCAATACACTGCTCCCTTGAGTAGGCGTGGGGTCCTGCACCAATGGGTGCAGGAGCTCAGCAATGTAACAGCAGTGTTCCTCTACTTCAAAGAAAGTACTGCTGCCATACTGGCGCCGCTATCCCCGCCGTCATCGCTCCCCTTGTGTCACGCCACCCCCAAAGCTTTAGTGCTATGCGAGAGCCCACCCAGCGTGGCAAATGTTGTTTGCTGATGGGGGTGCCCAATCCCGTCGGCTCCACGGCCCACCCCAAGCCATCCTGCTGCCACACTGGGAGCCCGCAGCGTGGCAAGCGTTGGCGTTTGTTTTGCCCGTGAGGTGCCCAATCCCCGTCGGCTCTCGGCCCACCCGCATAGTTTGCCGATGGGGGTGTCCAATCCCCAGTCAGCTCCTCGGCCCCCACATCTTCTGCCTCACGGGAGCCCACCCCAGCGTGGCAAATGTCCCATCGTCTTTTTTTTAAACCTGTAAAATAAAACAGTCCCTCGAGTCTCCCAGCCCCACAACCGCACCTACCACTGTGCAAGCCTCCCACCCCTCTCACCCCATGCTTACCTCGGGCTCCGGCGTGATGATCTTGATTGGACCGGGAACACGTCTGCACTCTTCAAAGCCGACCCTGAACTGAGAAATGCGGTAAGCTATATAATGGGCTAGATAGGGGGTTTCAACTTTATTGCATATCTCAGTCATTTTTGGAATTTTGCACAAATTTTCAACATGGGGTTTTGGGACTCCTTCTCATGAATGATGTCACTGTCATGGCGTTATTCAGGCCCAAAGGGTGATTTCGCAGGCACTCGCGAAGTCACTGTGAGAAATCACCCTTCAGCCTTGAATAACACCATGACAGTGATATCATTCATGAGAAGGGATCCCAAAACCCCATGTTGAAAATTTGGCAAAAATTCCAAAATGACTGTTTTACGAGTGTGCATTGCGCAGTTCCTCACGCAGGCTCGTAAGTTCGCGAATTTTCAATATTTTCACTCCAGATTTTCAACATTGCCATTTTATCACACCTTCTTATGAGCTGTATAGCTGTCATTTTCACATCTCACCCAAAGCGTGTTTCCGCCCATGTAGCCATAATAGCGCAGTCGGTATGCAAAATCAATGTATGGAACACATTAAGAAAATCACAGTGACACTGTTCATGAGCACAGGTCTTAGAATGGCTATGTTGAAAATTTGGTGAAAAAATTCCTAAAATGACTGTTTCTGGCGTCGTTGCGCAGTTCCCTACGCATCGCTCGTACATTTCGCAATTTTCAATATTTGCACTCCAGATTTTCAACATTGCCATTTACCACACCTCCTCATGATCAGTATAGCTGTCATTTTTCATATCCTGCCCAAAATGTGTTTCTGCCCATGTAGTGCACAATGGCACAGTCGGTGTCTGAACTCAATGTATGGGGCACATTAACAAAATCACAGTGACACTGATCATGAGCAGAGGTCTTAAAATGGCTGTGCGAAATTTGGTGAAAAAATCCTAAAAATGACTGTTTTATGAGTATGCGTTACGCAGTTTCTGCACGCTCGTAAGTTCTTGAATTTTCGATATTTTCACTCCAGATTTTCAACATTGCCATTTTACCACACCTCCTTATGAGCAGTACAGCTGTCATTTTTCACATCCTGCCCAAAGCGTCTTTCCCCATGTAGTGCACAATGGCGTAGTCTGTGTGCTGAAATCAATGTATGGGACACAGTAAGAAAATCACAGTGACACTGTTCATTAGCAGAGGTTTAAAATGGCAATGTTGAAAATTTGGTGAAAATTCCTAAAATGACTGTTTACGAGCATGCATTGCACAGTTCCCACGCACACTGGTAGGTTTGCGAATTTTCAATATTTCCACCCAGATTTTCAACATTGGCATTTTACCACACTTCCTTATGAGCAGTACAGCTGTCTTTTTCACATCCTGCCCAAAACGTGTTTCCGCCTATGTAGTGCACAATGGGGGTAACAAAAGGTCATGCTGACAATTTATTGTGCAAATACCAGCAATCGCACAGGGCATTAGGGTAAAGCAGCATACATGCCAAACACCACTGCAAATACCTGCAACGAACGTTCGGCATTGACAAATGCTTGTGTTTACCTGTGACAATAAAGATTTCTGTGAAGGAATGTAGTATGTTATACACCTGTAATCTGGAAGAATATATTAGCAAAGAATGAAAAGAATCTTTTCTGGTGGTGTATCAATCTGAAGTCAAGTGAAGAAAGAGTATGGTGATTTGTTCACCTGTGAGGATAGAGATTTGTGGCAGTTGATGAGTTTACCTGTGAGGATAAATATTTCTGTGAAAACAATGGACACCATTCAGAAGGTCCGTGCAAGCTGCGCAAGGCAGCTTGCACCGACTCAATGCACCTGGGATCCTGCATTTGATTCACTATCAGGTATTGTCCCAGCAGCAAAGTCTGGTGGCCTGCAGCAACAGTGGTCCTGCACCACACAAACTGCACTTCTGGAGGTGTGCAACAAGCTATGGAGTGGCCATGCAGCAATAGCACCATGGACAGCAGTCCTTGGTAGTCTAGTAGACCCTCGGCCCGATCCTGTGCACTGAAAAAAATAACATCCCTGGTGGTCTGAGTGGACCCCCTCCCAGCATGATCTGACAATAAATTATACAGATATCTTTCCCTGGTGGTCTAATGGACCCCACCCCTACCCTGACCGGCAGTGCCCCACCCCGCTGCTTTCCCATCCCATTCAGAGCCAGCACCAGCACAGCCCTCTGCTCTCCACCATGGCCAGGCACCGACTGAGCTGTCAAGAAGAACTTACTGTATACAGTATGTGCAAGCTTTCAATCACAATGAGCACGTGCTGTACCTAGTGCATGCTCCTTCACAGCTCAGCTGGGTGCCTGGCCATGGTGGAGACTGGAGGGCTGGTGGGTGCTGGCTCTGGGATGGGCTGGGGCAAAGTGGGGTGGCTGGACACTGCCTCTGGAGTGGGGCTGTGTGGGTCCACTTGACCTCCAGGGAAAGATAACTGTGTATGTTTTATGGCAGATTGAGGCTGAGAGGGTGGGTCCACTAGACCCACAGGGACATTATTTTTTCAATAAAAGGGAAGTGGTATGGGGGGCCTTCTAGACCACCAGTGATGGGATTTTTTTCAATACATGAGGATTGGGGTGGGGGGTCCACTAGACCACCAGGGACAAGAGTTTTTCTCATAAATGGGATCAGGGTGGGGGTCCACTAGACCACGGGACCTATTTTTTTTTTATAAAAAGGGATCAGGAATGTGGGTCCACTAGACTACCAGGTACCTCATTATTTTAATAGAAGGATTGAGGCTGGGGAGGGGGAACTGTGGTACATTGAGGCAAGATACGAAACCATCCCAGGGACATGCTTCTGTGTGCCTTAGACCAGCCCTATCTGGTCTAAGGGTACTAAGTGCCCTCTGGGAGGTTTTGTGAATCCTGAATTAGGAGATATGGCAGCCTGCATTTGCTGCAAGCCCCTAGCGTCATGCTGCAGCTGATTTTGTGCCACAAGAGGTGCAAGCCCCCTTTGGGGCCCTGCACTTGGCGTCCTAACATGAGGCTGCATTTGTGGAATTGCTTTAAGGGCATCTTTGGCACAAGCCATACCTTGCACCATTCCCTGTGACACAAGCTCCTTGCACCATTCAAGGGCACTTTGTGAATTAGGCCATTGTATTAGTTATGAGCAAAAGGCATCTTTTTTTTTACTTTGAGTTTGTTTACCTGTGAGGATAAAGATTTTTGTGAATACAATGTCATAGTTATGAGCCAAAAAGCTGCTTTTTCTGTTGCTGTTTCAGTATGTTATTAATTAAGACTATGGCACTAGTATTTTCATGTGAAGAAGTACTACTGTGAAGGCAATGTATACTATTGTACCATGAGATGTGGTAAGCAGATTTTGAAGAAGACTGCAATGTTTTCTACAAATACAAATTACAGTTTACATCTGTCATTTATTTCAGATTCACTTTGTCCACGTAAGTACAGACTGTACAGTTCAATACAGTTATACATTTTCTAGGAACAGTAAGCATATTCACAGAAGGCTACAAATGCCCACAATTACAATTACAACAGCTGTGAATGTTGAAGTTTTCTAAATATTTCTACCATATGTGAATGACACCATCACTCGGCTTTTTCATGCAATGTACAATGCTGCTACGTACAGGCCATGCAGAATGGAGCATGTAGCAGTACAAGACAGTGGTAGTAGGTACAGCCTATGGAGACAGAGCAATGCTACAAAACTTAGCATACAAGCTGCATTATTTACGAGGGGAGGAGGAGAAGAGAATGAAAGATGTACTATAGCATCAGCAGCACTGCTACAGTGATGTCTGTGGCACACAGAAGCAGACAAATACCATGTTGTTGGGACTTTAACATCAAACAATATTCAGTTTTCAAATGGAATACCTGTTTATCATAAGAAATAATGAAAGACAAAGAAAACACTGATACACAAGAAATGAAAAACAGAAATTATACTGTATAAGTCTTGTGATATTATATATGTTGTAAGCAATAAGACATGATAGAGTGTGGCTAGTAATGTGATCATCACATGCCCCAGTGTGTATTGAGACATTTGGCTGCATGCCAAGTGCCCTGTTGGGGTGCAGTGAATGCACTACAACCCAGAGGCTGAAGTGTGTTATTGCACTTATCATATGCTATTTTCTGATAAAGACAACTTTTCAGGCAGAAAGCATACATTTTAAAAGTCAGATTAGTTCATTTTGTCTACATAGCATTACACTGAAGGAACTAGTTCCAAAACTTGGAGGGGGATAGGAAGACAGAGTATTATTATTATGTGACACTTTTTCATATGTTAGAAATGGCTGGGGAGCTCAGTTCCATGAACAGACAACATTTCTGTAACTGGTTTGTAATGTAACCACAAATATATACTACTTGGGTGATTGGGCTGCTAGACTGGTACTTATTATTGCCCATCAGTAGTAATGCCATCTAGCATGGGACAGTAGCCAATCAGAGTAAAGCTTTATTCATTGCTACATGATGAAGAGTTATTTTGCACAGAAAACACATTCATATTTCTACACATCCGTAGCATTGGTAAAAGATTTGTGTACTACTTATGCATCTTCTTGCATGTGTGTAACATTGTATTGAGACTTGCTTTCTCTTTAATAAGAGAGATGATTTATCTGTCTCAGCAGTAACCGTGTGGTGGCACCGAGGAGGTAGATATATGGAAAGGGAAATAAATGTATGTATTTAGAAACATGTTCTCTATCTGTGACTGTTCTATATTATTGCAATTAAAATTCCCAAGGCTAACTTTATGTAACATCTTGAAAGACTGTCTATTATCTGAGAACAATTGTACACCTGCAGTTGTTTTCATATCTTATAACCTTGTGGACATTTTCTGAAACAGGTGATCTAGTACATGATGCGTCATTGTGGCCTGATATAGAGAGGACCATCTGTACTGTAGAATCGTATAATACATTGCTATGGTATGACGTCTATGTAGAACAAGTAGTATTTTATCTCCTGTAAGAAAACAGTATTGCACATAACACAACTTTTTCACAACTTTTTCAATGATTGTTATAGATCTATCGCCTGTTGGTCTTATGACAGTGATGAGACTGCATGATTTGGAATCCAGGCATGCAATGATATTGGACATGTGTTACAATGTCTTGTATTTCTATGTATCTGTGTTGCTACTGGTGTAGAGGATGTTGCAGGATACTGCCTGAAGGATTCCCAGCTCTATTACAGCTAGCTGTGATGGGGCATCATGGGTTGAGGGAGGGCCATGTTGGGATATTGAATCCCCTTGCTGTGATGCTGTAATGCTGCGATGCTCTGGCCACGTAGCTGTATGGTAGGGCTTGGGGTATCCGTGCAGTTGGTACACTGTCTCATCCTCTACACTGGTAACTACAAAGATACATGATAGTAGTAGATAGTGGAAGAACTGCCTTCTAGTATGGTACCAGGCTGACATGTCCAATATCATAGCATACTGGCAGTCCACATAGTGGGGTTTCACAGTCCTGTTCCAGTGGTGATATGGGTGGTGCAGAATCTATGCTGCTGGGTCTGGATTAGTCCACCTGTCCTGCTGTGCAGAGATGGTGTGTATCATTAGTGGGGGTGCACAGCACAGTTATAGCAGGGTTGCTGCTTCTGTAAGATGCACTCTGTCATGCTCTGCACTCTGTGCCTTTGTGCATGGCATGCAGTGTGGGCATCACCCAACTTTTCCCCATAATACCCTTGCATGCATGTATGTGTATGACTGGCAGGAGGGATCCTTGCACATGTAGCTTGTGCACATTTTGTGAATGCCGCTGTGTGTCCACCGGACCCCAACTGTGTGCTGCTGAAATAAGGGTTGCCTATGTGTCTCTGTGTAGGCAACTTAAACATTACTGAATAGGAACATTGATTCTTGTACCACCTTACTAAAAGAAGCAGTGATGGGAAAAACTACATAAGAAATGGAGAAAAGCTGATTATTATACAGTAATATTTCAGGGAAGTATTTTTTTTAACTAACATTGTTATGCTCAGGACTGGCTTCCTGCTGCAGCACTGTATGTACTGGATAGATTAGGCTGTGGCTCTTCATCTGCTAGTGTTCTGCACCTGAGCCATCAGCATGCAATGGTCCTTCAGCTCATGTCACATAGGGTCTGGGGCTGTCTGGCTACCTTCCTCTGTGCCTTCTTCATTGGGACCACTGGTGCCCTCTCTGTGTTTTGGTTGGTCTATAATTCACAAAAAGCACATGCTTTGGTATTATGTAGATATTGTTTTATTCCTATTTAACCAACTGTCATTATGGAATATCATACTGTATTTTACTTCATCAGCCCTTGCCTGAAGTTATAAAATTTTAACATCTAGTCATGCCTATAGTTATTGTGAAAAGTTTGTGTGCCCATGGAAATCACCAGTCTTGTACAAAGCGATTCAGTAAAGTATCTGGTGGAGCTCACCAAGTTTCCAGTACATTCAAATCCAAAAACAAAACTCTGGCCTGCTCGAGCAATGAATGCTACTACACACGAAGTCTTTTTAAAGTTTGTTATTTTATGTATATGGTCTAATATGGAAAGATATTAAAATCGAAAATTAAAAATTGAATATTATTTTCAAATGTAAAATATAGTAAATATTTGTTTATAAATCTTTTACAGTTCCCCAGAAGAAGCATAATACTAGGTGAAACATTGGGACTTTATAAATAAAATAACAAACTTTAAAAAGACTGTGTGTAGTAGCATTCATTGCTCAAGCAGGCCAGAATTTTGTTATAGTTATTGTTATGCATGGCACCAAAGTATTGCTATTGTTTACTGTGCTATGGCAGCTCAATTATTTAGTAGTGTTATAGCAGACACCTATACTTTGATGTTGTATAATACACAAAAAGTACTCAAACTTTACCACTATAATAAAACACATATTGTATGCTTGCAACTGAACTGACATGTATATGTATTACTGTAGTGGATACTTGTTACATTAGACAGTTATTATGCTCTGATGTACTGTTATACACACACAAACAAATAATAAACAAAACCTTTAGCACTATGATAATACATACAAATTGCTGCTGAGACAGAGGGAGAGAAAGCAGCCAAAGCTTCCTAAATCATGGAGGTTATTTTCTAAGCTACACTGAACTGAATTTTTACTTTTTTAACCTGTGTGAGTAACTTGTATTGATTCTGTTTTTGGGGTTGACTTTTCTTAGTTGAACTTTAATTTGCCAGGGAGGCACTGTAGCTGGGAGATATTTGCAGTCATTTGTGACTAGACCTGTTACTTAACTTCTGTGAAATATGTGTCTGTTAAGGGAGGAGCTGAAAGAGGGCCTAGTTGAACTGTGGATTTAAAACAGGAGTTGTTTGTGGTCTCTGTCTGCTGAGAGAGAGAGAGAGAGAGAGAGAGCCGCCAAAGCTTCTTTAAATCAAGGAGGTTATTTTCTAGACTACACTGAACTGAATTATTACTTTCTGGACCTGTGTAAGTAACTAGTATTGATTCTGTTTTGGGGTTAACTTTTCTTAGTTTAACATTAATTTGCCAGGGAGGAACTGTAGCTGGGAGATATTTGCAGTCATTTGTGACTAGACCTGTTACTTAACCTATGTGACATAGATGCATGAAAGGAAGGAACTCCCGGGGTGGAGGTCAGAGTTGTAGTTGATTGTTTCTGGATGGCATAGCTTTACTCCCACCTGCCCTGTTCCTCACCCCATCCACCCCAAGCGCAATAACTTCCTTTATAGCAGGGGTTCTGACATCACTTCCCAAAACGGCAAACAACATACACCTGTTCATATCCTTAAAGGCACAGCACACTGAATAGGGGGTAGAGACTCACAAGCTTGCACACACTAAAACAAGAACAAAAAAAAAGCATCTGTAACAGGAAGGACACAGACATGAGGGAGTGGTGAAATGCACTGGCTGTGGAGCAGCAGTCTTCTAGAAGGCAATCCAGAGACTGCATTGCAGCCCTATTTGCAGAGCACCTCTCTGGTCTGAGGAGGAGGTTGTTCATCTCCATGCTGACCAGGCAGGACACGAAACCTGCTCCCCACCCAGGGACCACCAGACCACCACCACCACTACCTCAGAGGTTGCCAAGAAAGAGGAGTGGTTGGACCACGGTAGGCTCATAAATATGAGGTTGGTGGAACAGAGGTGCATCTCTCCAGTTGTGCCACTCCACTATTCATTCACCACTCTTGCAAGCATGGTTCCTCTATGGAGGCACCCACAATGGAGACCAAGGATGATGTTGGGAACCTCCACAATGGAGACCCACAGGAGGGTGGCACAGGACCCCACATGGGAGAAACAACTCCTGGTGGGGGACTCAATTGTTAGGTGGTACAACTGGGAGAGGGAAGGGAAATGGAAGGTGCCTGCATGGTGCCACGGTTTGGAGGGACAGGAAGCGATTCCTCAGAATCATGGAGCAGCTGCAAGGGAGTGAGCTAGATGTCATTATCCACTAGAAGAAATGACCTGGCTGAGAATGGATCAGAGCAGTGCAACAGGAGTTTGTGGAGTTGGGGAGGGCCTTAGACAAGTAGCACACATGGTAACTTTCTTGGAAGTGCTACCTGTCTATGGCATGGATGAGGCTAGAGTACTCCACATCACGGATTTAATGACTGGTTGGAAAACTGTTGCAGAGCTCAGGATTTGGCTTCACTGGGGACTGGGGCTCCATCTGGAGGGATGCAGGCCTATACAAACATGCAGGTCTGTACCTATCCAGGAGGGAACCAGGATCCTAGGTGATAGGTTTAAGTGCTTCATTGGCAAGCATTTAAACTAGCCAAGGAGGGAGGCACTGGAAAGGAGAAGGAAATCCTAGCCCCCTAAAAAATCAAGGTAGTTAGTGAGGTAAACACCAAGATAGAGCAGTCGATAGGGAGAAGGGCAGGGTAAATGGAGAAAAAGACAAAGGCAGTAAGGACAGGGATGGGGCAAAAGAAATAAAGCCATAAAAATGGAGGGTAATGAGTACCAATGCCCATAGTCTAGGTAAAAAGCTCCCCAAAATGGTGGCCTTGATGGAAGAGGGATGTCTGGATATCATGGCAGTCACAGAAACATGGTACATAGAGAACCATGACTGGGATGTCAACATACCAAGGTACACAATCTGCAGGAGGGACAGGGAGGGAAGAAGAGGAGGAGGAGGAGGTAGCTCTTGATGTAAGAGAAGGAATCAAAGCAACAGAACTAAATGGTAAACAGGAGGAGAGGAGGCACTGTGGGTCACCCTGGAGACTGGAAATGGCTCCACAATCTGCACAGGGGTTGTATACAGACCCCAGTCACAGGAGGAGAAATGGACAAGGAAAGGCTGGAAGGCATCCTTGGGATGGCAGAGAAAGGGAGGTATTGCTGTTGGGGGACCGAATATGCCAGATGTTAACTGGAGCACCTTTGCTGCAGCCACATCAAAAAGCAGGGCCATTCTCGATGCCTACAGGAGGCATGCCTCAGACAGCTAGTTTTGGAACCCACTCAGGAGGGAGAAATCTTAGACCTGGTAGTCTCAAATGGGGACAGAGAGGATCTCTGATCTTGAAATGGGTAGCCATCTGGGAACAAGCGACCACCAAACAGTGTGGTTCACGATAAACTTAGCTATAGAGTCAAGCCACAAAAGTGAAGGTAATGGACTTAAGGAGGACTGATTTTGTCAAAATGAAAGCATGCCACAGAAAAGCACTAGTAAATAGGCAAGATGGTGGGGTGGAGCAACAATGGGAAAACATCAAAACCGCCATCACAGAGGAAACAAGCATTTGTGTGAAGCAAATACACAAATCAAAATGAAAAAAACACTATGGTTCTCAAAAGAAGTGCGGGAAGATTAGGAAAAAAGATAGCATTCAGGAAGTATAAAGAAACACAGAAGGAGCAGGACAGAGAACTGTACCAGTTAAAGCAGAAGAAAGTGGGAAGGCAGTCAGAATAGCAGAGGCCCAAATTGAGAAAGATAGCCAACTCAGTTAAGAAGGGATAAAACCTTTTATAGGTACATTAGGGAGCAAAGAAAGACTAAGGCAGGGATACTGAGGCTGAATAAAGAGGAAGATGGTTGGGCAGAGCGACAGTGAAAAAGCAAGGGATACTGAATGAATACTTCTGCTCAGTATTCACGATGGAAATGCAGGGGAGATACCTAATCCAGTCAATAGAAGCACTCTGGATAGGGGGTTGATATTAGTCCTTTCACGGAAGAAAGGGTTCTGAAAGAACTCTTAAAACTGAAGGTGGATGAAGCAATGGGGCCTGATGGGATTCGCCCCAGAATTCTAAAAAGAACTAAGGAAGAATTAGTAACACCACTGACTACTCTGTTTAATAAATCATGGGCGGATGGTGTGGTATCCAAGAACTGGAGGGTGGATGTGATTCCCTTCACAAAAGTGGGAGCAAGACAGAGGCAGGAAACTACAGAGCTGCCTGTCAGTTTGACCTCAGTGGTAGGAAAATGATAGAATCACTTCTGAAGGAAAGAATTGTTGAGTACCTAGAGGTCAGTGGGGCACAGGACCCAAGGCAGCATGGATTCACAGCAGGAAGGTCATGTCAGACAAATCTAATAGATTTCTTTGATTGGGTGACTGAAGCAGTAGACCAAGGGGGGCTGTGGACATAGCCTACCTAGACTTTATAGAGGCATTTGACACAGTCCACACAAAAGATTAATAAACAAATTAACCAGCCTGGGAGTGGGTCCCATGGTGGTAGCATGATAAAACACTGGTTGGACAACAAGACACCGTGGGTAATAGTAAATGGAGTCCACAGAAAGAAGGGGTTACTAGTGGGTTCAGTACTGGGGCGGTCCTTTTAATGTCTTTATAAGTGACATTTCAGAGGACGGAAGGAAAGTATGTCTCTTTGCAGATGCACAAAAGATCTGCAACAGGGTTTAACATGGTGGGGTGGAAAGGATGAAAAGGGACTTGGCAAGGTTGGAAGAATGGTCAAATTAATGGCAGCTTAGATTCAACACAAAGAAGTGTGAGGTAATGCACCTGGAAACAAAAACCCAGGGAAGAGTACACAATGGGGTGAGATACTGACAACAACAAAAATGCAAAGGGACCTGGGGTAGTTATATCAGATGACCTAACGGTGGGCCACCAATGTAGAAGGCAGTAAGGAGGGCTGGGGGACACAGGGATACATAGAGAGAGAGCATCACCAGTAGAAAACAGGAAGTTGTTGACCCTCTGTACAGACAGTTGGTAAGACCACATCTGAGTACTGTGTACAGTTTTGGAGACCCCATCTCTGCAAAGACATAGACAGGGTGGAGGCTGTCCAGAGGAGGGCAATCAAAATGGTGCAGGTCTGCACCAGAAGAGAATCTGAAGAAAGATTAAAGGAGCTTAAGATCTATAGCCTCGAGGAAAGGAGGGAGGGGACATGATAGAAACTTTCCAAATACCTTAAGGGAATTGACAAAGTCAAGAAGGTAGCATCTGTCAGAAAAGAGATGTGCAAGAACAAGGGGCACAATTTGAAGATAGAGGGGATGGCTCAGAGGTAATGTGAGGAAGTATTTCTTCACATAGAGGTTGTAGATGCATGGAAAGTCCTTCCTGAGGAGGTCGTAGAGTCAAAAACAGTGGGGAATTCAAGAATGCATGGGACAGACATAAGGCAATTCTAGTTTGGGTAGGAGGAAGTAGGCTGTTGGTTAACAAGGATCTGCATCTTATCCATTAGGTAGGGGAATGGGCAGACTAGGTGGGCCAAGCGGTCCTTATCTGCCATCAAATTCTATGTTTCTATGTGTCTTTGCTATTGAACAAATATGGTACTTTGACATCAGGGTCTCTATATTGAAAAGTTTGTGCCTGGTGCCTACTGGAGTTCCTCTCTCCAACACCCAGTAAGGTCATGAAACAGACAATCCATTTCTGCTTAGCATCCTAGTCCTCTCCATCTCCCCACCCAAACACCTGTATCCCAGATACTGTATGTCATGAACAAACCAGTGTTCTTGGTCTAAAATATATCTATGCAGATATTCCTGAGATACAAAAGTTTCTTTGTTTTGGAATGCAAGTATTTAGATGTGTGCACAGTTCTCGTGTGAATGTTAATTTGTCCTCAGAGAATGAAACAGTACTAAGGGTCAGTAAATCCAGGGATTCAATCTGTAGGCAACAGTAAGCTGCAAGCATTTCATTGTTAAACAAGTGACAATGGCTGTTGGGGGCATGTTTAGAGGAAAGGTCTGAAACAAGCATTTGTCAGTGCCAAATGTTGCTTGCTTATATGTGCTGTTTAGGTATTTGGAAGTGAAAGTACCATGCCTAAGAACTGTCAGCAGGGTTGGAAGCTCATGCTGCCCAAAAAGTGCCCATTTTCCACTTTTCTCACCTTTACGGAATGTGGGCGAGAAATGGCAGCTTAGGCATAGGTGTGCCAAGCGTCCGCCACACCGCCTCCCTTTACTACACCACTCGAGTAGCGCCCTGGTCATCACCAGGGGCCACTGCAGAGTGGCAGGTCCTGGATTCCACCCGGGATAGGAGAGGAGTCCTCAGATGCTCAATCCTATCCCTCCCTGCCAACCCCTGGTGGCCTGGGCTCACATCAAACCTGGATCGCCAGCGTGGGATGAGGTGTGGCGTCCAGCGCCTCAGCCCCTCAGTGCCAGTGGGCTGGCAGTAATGCTGCCTTTAATACTCCCTTCCCTTCCTGCTCCAGTGTGACCCTGTCCCCGTGTACAAGTTACTATTCCCCAGACCCTACCACAGTTAGTCACTAAGCCATAATGTTTGGTGTGGCACAATCCCTCAACCTCTTGTTGAACTCCTCAAGCCTACCCTTCCTCCCCATGCTTGCACAAGGTACTGGCAGTACCTCCAAGAATGCCACCATCTTCCCCACCCGTCACTGCCTCCCACTACTTGAACCTCCCCTCACTACTTCCACTGTGTCCCCGCCAAGTCGTTTGTGATGCACATGCAACAGTAAATGAGGTTTCTTCCTCCCCTAGCTGTACGCTTGAGCAGTGCCTGCCCTACCCCTCCTGCAGTCAACCTGGGGACAGCTTCAACCCAAATACAGCTGTGCCTTCCCCTTTCTGCCTCATCTCACCCATTCAGTACAGAATCCCTAGGACAGTACCCTCCTGTCCCTTACCCACTTTCCCTTCTAATGCCCCTTCCACCACCCGTATTCATTCTTCCCTGCCCTTACACCTCAAGCTGCACCCTCAGTGACTTCAGTATCTGTACCCCCTACTTCGCCTCACTCCTTTTCTCTACCTTATTCCTCCCATTCCCTTGAATCTCTTCCCAGCCTGACTACTTCCTACTGGGCTTCCCATGTAGCCTCTCCTCCTCCCCTGCTGATTTCCAACTCCTCTCCTATCCCGCTGTTGTCGAATTAGAGCCCCATTCCTTCTACCCCAATAGTCATCCTTCCATCCTTCCCTTTGTAGTCTTCTCTCCTCCAGTCACCACCCCTCCTTCCTTACTATCCCCTTCTACCCTTCATCCTCGCTATCTCTTCCGCACTGTTGTCATCCCTCTCATGCCCCACTTGTCCTCCCCTTCAGTATGTTCCTGCTCCCTCTCTCTCTCTCTCTCTCTCCCACAGCAGAGGTTTGAATCTATTCCTAAACGATACCCCTCCTACATCTCTTCCCCTATTGGTTCCCCCTCCTACTTGTTCTCCGTGCCACCCTGGTCTCTCCCTACCCACAGCCATCTGCTCTCTCCCTGGTACTCCTTGTGGTCTCTGCTTCCCCATCAGGAGGCCCTCCTCACCTCAGGCACCCTCCCTTCTCCTGTCTTTTCTGTTAGTGCCTCTGATACTGGGGTTAACTTCACTCCCTAGTTGTTCTTCCTGTGTCCTCTTTGCCATTCGCTACTCCCCCAGGATGCCTACTATACTCATCTGCCCTGCCACTTAGACTCCTCCCTAACCTCCACAGTTCCTCCCTCAAACTAGCCAGTCATCTATAGACCATACCCCCACCATCCTCCAGGCCCAGTCCAGGATCATGGCGGACTCACATTCCATGTACAGCCCAACCTTCCAAAGATGTCCACCCTATTGACATGTGGCACCTGCCCCATGTTGGCCCCATCTTATGTTATGGGCTCTTAGTCCCAGGTTCTGTACCCTGCTACAACTGTTAGGCCCCTATTTACTCAAATTCCTGTTCCTCCCACACTGGTTCCCCTAAGTGCCCCTTGCCATCTGGGTTAATTCACTCTCAAATCTCATCCATTAGATACTGCATTACTGTAGCAATTCTAAAGCCCCTAGTCTGTTTTTCACCCCTCAGCTACCATACTTTTGTTCTCAGCTCTCATATAGTTTCACTTAGCCCTGTTAGAAATCCTATAGCACTCAAGTATTACTCAGCTCAGTTAGAGAAATAAACAGAACAAATAAATACGTATTACAGCAATCATAACAGTATAGCTCAGTACTTAGCTCAGTTAGAGAAATACTGAATCGGTATTATTACAGCAATACTAAAAGTATCCAGTCATTCTTTTGTCTCCACTCCCAAGACCCTGCTGTAATATGGGACCACAGGACCCTAGGCGGGAGGGTGGGCAACTGTAAAGTCCTGGCAGAGCTCCACTGAGCTCGCTCACTCCCCCTCTCTCACTCGCTCATTCTATTTCTCCCGACACTGCAGGCAGCCCTTTTGTACTGGGCTTCTGCTTGCATTAACACCTTTTTCTGACAACAAAGAAATCTGCAGCAGTCTGACAGAGCTCCATTGAGCTCGCTCACTCCCCCTCTCTCACTTGCTTGTTCTGTTTCTCCCGGAGCTGCAGGCTGCAATTTTATACTGGGCTCTTACCTGCGTTGGTACTTTTTCTGCCCAAGAAATCTGCAGCAGTCCTGACACAGCTCTGTTGAGCTTGCTCACTTCCCCTCTCTCACTTGCTCGTTCTGTTTCTCCCAGCGCTGCAGGTTGCCCTTTTGTACTGAGCTCCTGCCTGCATTGGTGCCTTTCTGTGCCCACAAAGAAGTTCACAGCTGTCCCAACAGAGCTCTGTTGAGCTCGCTCACCCCCTCTCTCACTCATTCCTATTTCTCCCAGTACTGCAGGCTGCCCTTTTGTACTGGGCTCCTGCCTGCATTGGAGCCTTTTTCTGCCCACAAAGAAATCCACAGCAGTTCCAACAGAGCTTCGTGAGCTTGCTCACTCCCCTCTTTCACTCGCTCATTCTGTTTCTCCCAGTGCTGCAGGCTGCCCCTTGGTACTGTGCTCCCTACCTGCATTGACACCTTTTTTCTGCCACAAAAGAAATCCACAACTTGTTGATCCGGCAGAACTCAGTTGAGCTCGTTCCTCCCTGTCTCTCACTCACTCAATCTCAATCTGTCCCAAACACTGATTTCCCACAGCGACTGCACTATTCTGCACCAGAAGTGCAAATACATATTTTGGCCAGGATGTGAAAAATTACAGCTGTACTGTTCATAAGGAGGTGTGAAAAATACCAGTTGAAAATCTGGCATAAAAATATTACAAATTTGTGAAGTTACAAGGGTGCATGGAAACAGTGCAACGCATGATTGTAACACAGTCATTTTATGGACTTTCGTCCCCAAATTTTCAACATAGGCATTTTAGGACCTCTGCTCATGAACAGTGTCACTGTCATTTTCTTAATCTGTCCCAAACACTGATTTCCCACAGCGACTGCTCTATTCTGCGCCAAGTGCAAAAACACATTTCGGCCAGGATGTGAAAAATGACAGTTTTACTGTTCGTAAGGTGGTGTGAAAAAATGCCAGTGTTGAAAATCTGGCATGAATATATTACAGATTCTTGAAGTTACAAGCGTGCATGGAAACTCGCAATGCACGCTCATAGAACAGTCATTTGTTGGATTTTTTCACCAAATTTGCAACATAGGACTTTTGAGAGCCCACCACATGAACAGTGGCACTGTCGTTTGTTAATTAGTCTCAAAAGGTAATTCCATGCAGTGACCATGAAATCAGATTTTGGGACTGAATAACACAATGACAGTGACCGAATTCATGAGGATGGGTCCCAAGAACCCATGTTGAAAATGTGGTGTCATAATTCCCAAAAATGCCTGAGATATGCACCAAAGTTGAAAAACCCTATTTATGTGATTATACAGCTTACCAGCATTTCTTCAGTTTGCAGTCAGCTTTGAAGAGTGCAGACATGTTCCCGGTCCACCGAAGATCATCATGCTGGGCCCAGAGGCAAGTATGGGGTGAGGGGTGGTGTGGGGTGGCAGAGTGCACAGATAGTGGTTGTGGTTTGGGGTGGGACCACAGACTCAACGAGGGACTGTTTTATTTTTACAGGGTAAAATAAAAACATTGCGGGACTGTTTTTCAGGGACATTTGGCATGCTGGGCTGGGCTCCCAGCATGCCACCTTAGTGATTTTGGGGGCTGTAGCTGGCGGGGTTGGACATCCCTGTCAGCACATACCGAGGGTGGGAGAGCTGAGAGGATTGGACACCCCTCGGCAGACAAAACATTGGGGAGACATTATGCCAACGGGAAGTGGGCCCCCATCAGCACCACTTCAACGGAGAAGGGGACGAAGCCAACAGGGATTGGGTGCCCCATTGGTAAAGAAAGAAGGGGGCATGATGCTGAGGGGTTGGGCACCCCTCGGCATACAGTAAAAACTTGGGGTGGGGACATTATGCCAATGGGGACTGTGCCCCATCAGCAAACTGGTTCAGTGGAATGCAGGTACCACCTGCAATGACAGGTCACTTCCTCATTGCAGTTGAATGGCTAACGCTGCAATGATGAGGTGGTCCCTGATTGCAGCAGCTAAAACATTTCAAGGTGATGGCACGCTGGCTGAACTAGTGTCAGCAGCAGTGTGCCACCCTATTGGGGAAAGCGGGCCAAGCCTCAAAGGCAGTGGGGGCATTGGCCACAACAGTGCAGCACCTCCACAACCTGCTTCTGCAGCAAGCTGCGCAACATGTTTCTTGCACATGCGCACAAGCAACATAAAATGAAAGTGTGACTACCTTTATTGTAGTAACATACAGACTGAGCATTTTTGTCAGACAGGCAGTATACTTTATTTTAATTTAAATTCACATGTGATTTGATGTAAGAACTGATAGGAATGTCAGGGATGGTAGTATTGTGCATGTTTCTATGCAAGATGTCTAATACTATAAAGTGTAATTCTGTAGTTGTTACATACCATCATGCTTGATGAGTTGCATCTCCTTGCCAGGAGCCACTGGATCCTCCTCCACCAGATCTGCTGGAACTGGTTCCAGTCAGGCCCTGTGTGCTGCTGTGGCGGAAGCCCAGATGTTCTGCAATAACAGAGATGATATATAAACATATTACAAGGTAAATTTGTTTCAAGAACATATCTTTTCATCTACACAATATTTAAGATACAAGATGAAGTTTTATTGCATTCTACTGCACTTAAAGAACATGTTACTGTTTTGGAAGACTTGCAAATGTGGCATAAAATCATTCTGGGGCTGGATTTTCTGAGCCCAGAGAATGTTGCGAGCTCCTGGTGCACTGATTGTTTAACACATGGGCCTTGCATCATTTTCCTGGTTGCCTATTGGGATTTTCAATCCCAAGGGTCAAATGTCATAAGTCAGATCAGGTTTTCACTGGTGTAACGTTTGCCATTTGGGAAGCTCTTTTCTTGGGGCTTACCAAATATTTAGCTAAGCCAAAAGTGTGAAAACTGTCGCAACTACACCTGATGTACTAACATTGGGTGCAATTGCATCAAAGGAGTTTGGTGCAGCTGTGCCAAAGAATGGGGCTGAGGCAGGGCTTGATGCAAACCCTGTGTCAGCCTTTGAAACTCGAGCCCATTGTGACCTGTTTTACATGGGGTATGCAAACCTATGCATGAACAACTTTTGCTTTAAAAATGTACGAACACTGTAGAGAACTTGGATGTGACTGCAGCACTGCAAGTGACTCATGCCTGATAGGTGAACTGCTACAGTGTTCTACAGCACTGCAAGTGCATCACAGGTGAGAGCTGAACCGCTATGGTGTTGCTGAGTGGGTGAGCTGTGACACACTTTGTTACCTTTACTAAGACCATGCACCTTGTTTGGCAACAGCAGATATATTAATGCAAGGTTGTGTTTTCATTTCATTTTAAACAGAGTTGTTCAGTTTGTGTCTTAGTGGTGGTGGAGGAGGAGGTGGCTCAGTGCTGGACAGGACAGGGACAGCCACTGTAAAACAGGTTATACTGTAAAACAGCAAACACTGATAAACCCATGACAGACCATCATAGAGACATGTGTCAAACATGGGGGTGGCAGCACTACAACCCATTACAACTATAAAGCTGATCCACACTGGAAATAAATTAAGTGGCTGATTCTGCAAACATTTAGTACATCTACAGAGTAATGACAAAGAAAGCTTATGTGTTTGAACCTGCAATTTTAAAGTGTTTTCCCTTTAATCACTTTCACTTTTTTCTTTGTAGTGTGACCAAGCAATATTTGCCCTGCCAAGTGACATGCTTGCAAAGCTTTTTGCAATGATGAAGGTTTGATTAAGATGCATGTAAAGGTCATATTTTATGTAATTTTAGTTAGCTTTATTTGTGATAGACGGTGCCAACTGTAAAGGAAGGAGAGGACGACTTCAGAATAGTACTATGCAAGATGACCAACCATTGCTATAGCAAGCATTGCCCTTGGTTACATCTGCTCTTCTGAAGCTGCTGATTTGTTTGTTTTTGCTTGGTCAATGGTTGGTGGCTTGCTTTGGGAAAAAGGTTGCTAAAATTGCCAAAATATCATACTTTACACACTTCTTCAAGAAAACCTTCTTTATTGCAAGCGTTGCAATCATCTCACATGCTGAGATGAACACTACCTGGTCACATTACAACAAAGAAAGGGAAAGTGCATATATAGAAATTACTGTAAAAACTGCAGCATCAACCACATTTTTTATATCTTTTGGCTATGCAATTTTCTCAGGATCAAGCGATATAACTGCTTTGTATCACCTAAATCAATGACAATCATGAGAGGATCAAGCTAATCAATTAAATGAAACAGTAATCATGTGACACAGGGGACCTGATTTTAAAATGCTCTGGTGGCACAGCACACTTGCTTCAGGGTGTGTGATGCAAGTTGGGACTTCGTCACACCTTGCAACAAGTGGGATTTTTGATTAAGTGTGCTGCAAACACCTGCCACGAGTCCAGAACCTGGGACACAAGGAGTTGGACCAGCTACTGCCTGGTCTAGCTTTATGTCCAGGATCATAGCATTTGCTCCAACCCTTTTCGCAGGTGCCGTAAATGGAAAATGTTGCAAATGCATCACCCTTTGAAAATCAGACCACTCTGCATTCAAGGTCAGCAATATCTACGACCCCTTTGTGTTGAATGTGTTGATTGATCAAGCCCTGCATCCACCTTCTAAAATTGGGCCCCACCGATGTATATCTGTTGCCATTTTATAATATAGACAATACAATGCAGAACATGCAGGATTCTGTCCCTCATCACTGACCCAGTTAAAATAACTGAGACTTTTCAATGCTGTTACCATTCCTATACACAGCATCTCTAAAGGCCACATACTCCTCACTCACACACTACAGTTTCTGAAAGGGGTAGATATACCAAAGCTATCATTAGAGAAGGGCAGAACACTAATTGTGCCCATATTAGAACAAGAAATCCTTCAAGTCATAAGTGGTCTCCCATCTGACAAGGCCCAGGGCCTGACAGCTTCTTTCATCTGTTCTACAAATGCTTTGTAAAAGAAATAGCTAATATGTTGAGGGACCCTCATAATTACTTATTTTATTTTGGGATTAAAGAAACAGCTCTGTTTGAAGCCTGAATTAGAATGTTACCAAAACCAGGGAAAGATTCTACCTCACCACATAATTAGAGGCCCATATCCCTTCTGAATATAGATATTAAAATTTTAGACAGTGTTTTGGCAAATAGGTTAAAACATGTCTGGACAGACTTAATTGACCCTGACCAAGTTTGTTTTGTCTCTAGAGACACTAAGCGATAATTTTGAAAGATTTTTTATCTTATCTCTGCATTGGGGAGGGGTGCCATCTAGGTGCTTGTCTACCTTGATATGCGGAGAAAGACTTGACAGGGTGGATTGGGATTTCATGTTTGATGTACTGCCTCTGTATGGTATGCCTGATGACTTAATTAGATGGGTTGTTATTTTATACTTGTCCTTCAACCAGAGTGGCCAGTAATGGAGCCATTTTCAGAGCAATTTTCTTTAACTGGGGTACTTGCCAGGGATGCCTTCCTATCCCTGATGCTCTTTAACCTCTACATAGAGCCTTTGGTGAGAAAAGTCAAAGCATACTGGCAGATAAAGGCATATGAATGGAGAATCAGGAGTACAAATTATCATTGTTTGTGGATGATATATTACTGCACATCTCAAACTGGAAACATTCCCTTGGAGACCCTTCAGTTGATTTCAGAATATTGCAAATAATCTGGATATAAGCTCAATTCCCACAAGATGAACGTGTTGTCTTTAACATCCACCTGTTTGCAAGCAGATGTACTAACATTAGCCCAAAATGGGTTCTGGATTATATTACTTACTAGAAATAAAACACCCTAAAAATTTAAATGCTGTCAGGAGGCTCAATGTAGACCCATTGGTGAAAAATTGGAGCAAGACCTGCAGAGATGGCAACTTATTCCACTGATGTTTTGGGGAAGAGCTAATCTTTTAAAAATGGTAGCTCTCCGAGGCTAATGTATCTCTTGTCTTTCTTAAATATTCCCCTCCCAAATCAATGGTTCCAAAATATTGCAGCTATATGGACAAACTTTTTGTAGTTAGGAAACACCTGAGAAGGGCTCTGGATAAGTTATGTAGACCAAGACAGGTTGAGGGTTACAACTTCCACACTTTTTCATATATTACTTGGCTTTTCATGGTGCAAAATACTACAGGTGGCAAGGGACACTAATGCTGATAAGAAACTTTTGGACTGGCTTTCCATAGAACTGGCTAAGGTGAAAGCCTGTAATATTTCATTAACTTCCCTCTTATACATTAAATCACCAAGCTTCCCTATTTAAAAGATTCACCAATTGGATGGCCAGTCTGGGCAACAACAGATGATGTATATTTTTTAGATTCAATACAAAATGATTTGGGATAGCCACTCTTTGAAAATCTCAATCTGAAGACTGACAATAAAACTATAACACAGGATTTGGGTCTTCTCAGAAATGATCTCTTCTGTCAGATTTAATTAAACAGAACACTTTTATCACCGTTACAGAATTTGGGAACTGTCTCACATCAATTTTTCAACTGCAAATCATTCTCAAAATGACTTCTTCTGGCAAATTGTCCAGCCCTTCTCAAAACTGAACTACCAGAATTCAAATTGTTGTTGTGTAGCCTCCTACCCTGCTTAGTCTTTTTCAAGATTGTGCAAGTGACAGCAATCTTAAAGCTTCCTCAATTTTGTAAATATCATCAGATCAAATATTGTATTCTAATCTTTTTCGGAAAACATCCAAGGTCTATGGAGGTTAGCTGCCTCTTTCTTCATCTCACAGATGCAGTTTTACAAAACAGACCCATTTCTCAGCTCTATAAGTCACTAGGGCTCTGATTTGGGACAAATGCTTTTCAATTGCATTTTATTGACAACAAGCTATATCCTTGACCTATGATTCTAGCTCATGGCAAAGGATCTGGATGGACCTTTACCACCTAGGTAAATGTGGATGTTCATTGGCCTGGGTCATTTGGAATTCACTATGGGCCTGGGGTCTCATTAGAGGTGGGAGGGTGGAGGGAGGAGGGAGCTTACGACTGTTGTGGCATAATTTGGATGTTTTTTGAGACAGTTTTCATGTTTGTATCAGAAAATGTTAATAAAATGTACTAAATGAAAGAAAAGTTGTGGTAATGCTGTAGCCCTTGCTGGGTGGGGATGACCCTGTGCTACCCTTGTGTAGGCACCCTACAACCACTGACTGCACCTGAGGACTTCTGCAGCAGTGGATGTTTGTGCTAAGTCTAACTACCTATCCCCCACCATGCTGGAGCTGGCGCCAGTCTCCCCTGCACAAAAAAGACCCATACTGTTCATGCTTTGATGACTCATGTGCGAGTATGTTGATGGGGTGGTGAGTAGCCCTTCCTGGGTGGGGATGACCCTATGTTACTATTGTGAACACATGCTATACTCACTGACACCACCCACACCACAGCTGCAGCTGTTGGTGCTTTATGCAAGGTTTAATCCTGCCAGTACCAGTACTGATTCACCCCAACAGACACACAGTCTTCATACAGTTGGCCAATTAGGGACACTTGTACACCCACCCACATTCTGACCTGTCCAAGCCCTTCACGAGGCAAGGCATGCCTGTAAAGCCTGTCTGTGACCATGCTGACTGGCTGGCAGATCACCATTGTTGCCCCATGCTGCCACAAGCCTGTTTCACAGACTGCAGCACTCCCCTTCAGTGCACTGAGGCATTGATGCAGCTGTCTGTTTGCATCAAGCCTAGTCACTCTGGTGCTTGGACGCCAATGTTTCCAAAATCAGATACAGGGTCCATGGCACAAGCAAAACAAAAATCACAAAAATAAAAGAAAAATGCATATGTATGTGATGTAGGTGTAGTTCATCTATTTTCTGACCAAGGTATGAGTGGCTCTGAAAAGAGCCATTGTAGGCAACATTAAGGAACTGTACTTTTCTGTATTGATTATGATGGCACATAACAACACACTTTGGATCCCATGTTAGAGATCCCCAGGAAAATAGCATTGCCAGCATCTGAGAGATACATACCATCTTTTAGGTAAAGCCAATCATTATAATATTTAATTTGGGGTGGGTAATAGTGTGCATACCTGATCACTCAGGAAGCCAGCTATTTGAATGTTAACTTTCTGTGTGATCCTTTAATTCCAGGTTCATACTGCTGGCCTCCCAGATCATGCATTCTATAATATCTGAATACAGAATCTTACAATTATGCAACATTCAATGTAATGCAGTCAAATCCAATTTAAGCTGCCTCTATTAAATCTATACCCCTTTTATAGCCCAAATTGTTACCTCCAAGATGGATGAGTAGTACGTGTGGAGTCTGAGTTTCTAAAGTCTGTGCATCATTGGCATGAGTTGCTCATACCTCATGCCACCCTTACCATGCCAGTGGACATGTCAATTCTGCAGCTGCAAATCATTCTCAAAATGACTTCTTCTGGCAAATTGTCCAGCCCTTCTCAAAACTGAACTACCCAGATTTCAAATTGTTGTTGTGTAGCCTCTTGCCCTGATTAGTCTTTTTTCAAGATTGTGTGAGTGACAGCAATCTTAAATATTGTGTGTTCTCTCAGCAGTCTCTGCCAGATGATAGTTTCAATTTACCAGCTGTGTATGTTAACAGGTAGAGTACAGAGTGAAGTAGCAACAACTGTCATTCTTGATATTTTATTAGCTAGTATCCATCTGTGTGTACCAATAAAAAGTTAAAACATTTCTTATGCCCATTGTGATTGGTTAAATTGTTTGAAAACAGATACTTGTTTTGAGGGAAATTAAAAAAGGTCTGATAGACTAATATTGCAAACCTAAAAAAATCCTACTCTACCATTGGTCATAGAATGCCTCTGTATACCTGTTTACAGCCTGTTCTCCCTCCATTTTGGTCTTATATCCTAGGTGGTAAGACTGTACTATACCTGCTATATTATAATGATATTGCTAGACAAAAAAATGACCTGCACTGAAACAATTATCTTGTAACCTCAGCTTTAATGTTTTTATAGTGTATAGTGGAATGCTGTTATGCATGAAATTCCATGCCTGGAATATGCTTGTTCTGCTGCAGTAGTGATGTCATTATGTTTGTTCTGCTGCAGTAGTGATGTCACTACTGCAGCAGAACCACTCCTGAATCCTGGCACATTGTTGCTTCCTCTGTTTAATTCTGTGGTGACAGTATTCTAGAACCTTTAGAGACTTTTCAAGTCAGTTTCATTATGAAAGAGAAAAAAAACAAAAGCACACATTTCACTAGTACTACTATACACTATAAAAATACAGGATGAGCAACTTTATGCACAACCTGTGTGTTCTATCACCTCGGGCTTCTGTTTCCCATGGACCTCTAGCTGGGCTTTGAGGTCAGAGGAATCAGAACCTCTGTGTAGAACACACTGGCTGTGCATAGTTACATCCAGTATTCTCTATGTCTTAGAAGCTGCTATTTTAACTTTCACTATTGAGTGCATATATATATATACATATATGTAAGATAAATTAATTCATTTAGAGAGGTACTTGCCGTGTTCAGTCATTTTGTCTTTATTGGAAAACCAAGATGGCAGACTTCCTGTTTTGTCTGGTAGTGGAGGCACCTTCTATTGGCTGCTAGGATGCATTTCCTTTGTTTTTTCACATTTTTTAAATTTCTTTTCTTGAATGGGGGCATACTAAAAAGAAATCTGCTCATGAAAAATATATTTTTTCATACGGAACCAAAAGGAATCAGTTAGAGATGTCCCGCATTCCCCTCTTTTTGTTTGCATGATCCATATGAAAAGGATCATGTTTCATATGAAAAAAGAAATCAACTCACAAAAAGGACCCTTTATTTTATGGAAACCAACAAAAAATGTATCAGGAAAGTCTTGGTGAGCAGAGATTCTTTTTCGTATCACCCATATGAAAAAGATGTTTTATACAAAGAAACAAAATGGGTCATGAAAAATATAATTTTTCATATGGAAAACCATAGTAAATGGCTGAGAAACATCCCCAAACTTATTTTTGTATGGAGGTGCTATTATCAGTGATAAAGAAAGTGTGCTGTTGTACGTATGAAGGAACATGTAGTGCTTGATAAATGGTTTTGTGCATATTAGTTTATTAATATTAACAAGTGACAGTAATCTGTAACTCTGAGCATTTTTTTAATCAAGTATACTTTATTTGAGCTTCAGCCAAGGTGACATGACATACAGTCTCAATAAGCTGTACTGATTCAATTACAATTGCCTCCTCCTCAAGTGTTTTACCATTTTACACAATACTAAAAGAAAAGAAAATTTACAAACTACCACTATATAACCTACCCAATACCACTCCCTCAATCCCCCACCAAGTGTTAAAGACAAGAAATATTGGCACATTATTATGCCATATCAAACCGATGTAAAAAAAAAAAGAAAAAAAGAATATTAAGGTTTCCATGACGTCAATATGACATCTAATGGGCCCCATAAGTTTAGGTAGGCATGACTCTATGTCGATACAGGCAATATGCTTTTCTAGCTGTAATGCCAAGAGCATCTCTTTATACCACTCCATGACCGAGAGCAATTGGTCATCTTTCCAATGTCGCATAATTACTAATTTAACATTTGCTGCCACTAGGGTAATGTGGGCCTTTGCATTTTGGAGTTCCTTGAGGAAACAAATGCACCAGACAAACTTCTGGAAAACAACAATTCCAACCCTTGAAGGGGTCCAACACCCTCATAACAGCCTTCCAGAAGATCGAACCTTTGAGCAGGTCCATAACACATGGAACAGTGTGCCTCTTCCTCCTGACACCTTGTGCAGGAGGGAGAAGGTATAAGAACCACTCCAACAAAGTTTTGCTGGCATATAATACAAATTATGCATTATGTTAAACTGAATCATCCGAGTCTATCTTGTTTTATAAATCTATAACAGTTTTGCCATATTTTCTTCCAGGTATCCACCTCTTCTGCCAGATTTAGTTCTCTTATCCAATAATAGCAGAGTCCAGTGGGCAGATGTGGATCCAGTGCTTTGCAGTTTTTATACGCCACTGAGACAGGATGGGTTGGTTCGCTGCCTGCATAAACATCTGCACATTTGATTCCCCTGACATCTGGCCAGATGCATCTCCTATAAAGGCAGAAATTGCTTGACAGAGCTGGATAAACTTGAATTTATGGCAATCCGGTACTTTGTGACGAGATTGAAAATGGGAAAATGAAACTAGTTAGCCTTGCCAGAAAAAATCTACCAGTGTACAGGTTTTCAGTGGGGCCCAAAGGGAAGGCAATATGGGTTTTTATCAATTTTGAGGTGGGGGTTACCTATAACAGGTTGCATGAGTGTCTTATGTCAATTCAAAGAGAAATGATGCTGCATTTGGTGGATTGCTCTAGTGACCATCCTAACAGTGTATTTCAAGTGACTTTGGGAAGTGGTAGGAGTGGCATATTTAAGGGCAGATAATGAGTAATGATATCTAGTTATCAAATATTTCTCCACTTCCACCCAGAGAGGGACGTGACTTATCCATTCCTAAGGGGAGCATTTTGTGACCAGAAGGCCACCTTACTAAGATGCTTAGCACAATAGTAAGTGAAGAGGGAAGGGTTGCCGTCGGCCCTGTATCTTAGGAGCTGTGAGCTTGAAACATGCCCTCTGAACCTGTTTTCCTTTCCATATGAATACACTTAACATTTTCTGCAATTTACTAAACCAGATCTTAGGAAGGTAACGCCTATCATTCCTAAGGGGTAAAGAAGGTGGGGAAGGATGTTCATCTTTACAATACTAATTCTTCACCAAAGGGAGAGAGGTAGTGATCCCGCCTACCCAGATCTGCCTTCAATGTTTGGAGCAAGGTGCTTAAATTCTCCATCACCAGTGAATTTATGTCCCTTGTTATTTTAATACCTAAATATATAAGTGATTTTGTCTCCCAAGACAGATTGTAGGATGTTATCTGGGCCTGTGCAAGCCGGCTGTTCAGTGGGAAAATTTTGTTTTGAGTAATTCAATGTATAATACAATACTTTCGAAAAAGTATCTAATTCCTTTAACAGACTGGGGATAGTTTGTTGTGGCTCTTCGATATGCGAAGTATATCATCCACGTAAGCAGAGAGTGTAAATCTCTGCTCACCAACTTTAATTCCTATAATGTTCTGTGAAGATGAGAGCCGCGAATTAAGGGCTCTAAGTAAAATTAAAAGAAGGGGAGAAGCGGACATCCCTGTCTAGTGCCACATCTAAGAGGAATGGGATAGAGAGAATACCATTGCTCCAGACCCTAGCAGTTGGAAAGGTATACAACAAATGGATCCACCTAATATATTCTTCTGGAAGACCAAAGCGGGTTAAGGTTTCAAAAGAAAATCCCAGGAGACCCGATTAAAGGCCTTCTCGGCATATAAAGAAATTAAGGCAGCGGGTTTATCAGAGTTCCTTGTGATTGAGATAAGATGCAGTAGCTTTCTAAATGATCTCCTGTGGCCTTCCAACCATGAATCCAACCTGCTCGGTGCTGATGACCTCTCCCATTATGGGGATAGTCTATTAGCTAGCATCTTTGCCAGAATTTTAAGATCCGAGTTTAACAGGGAGATAAGGTGGTAATTCTCAGGGTACATAGGGTCTTTTCCAGGTTTGGAATAAGAGTAATCAATGCTGCTTAGGAAAGGAGGGCAGGATGGGAGGGGAAGGATGGAAGGTGGTTACCCTTAATGCTAGGAGCCTTGGGAGGAAAACTGCAGAGTTACAGGTTCTCATGGCAGAGGGAGAGGTGGACATTGCAGCCATCACAGAAACATGGGCCACCCAATATAATGACTGGGACCTGTCTGTACCAGGGTACAGGTTATTTCGTAGGGACAGCATGACTGGGAAAGGAGGGGTGGCACTATATGTGAAGGAAAGACTGAAGTGTGTAAGGAGGAAGGGAGGGAGGAGGGTAGTACAGAGTCACTTTGGGTGCAAATCCAGGATTCCAAGAATAGGATTCTTAGAATGGGAGTGGTGTACAGGCCACCATCTCAGATGGAGGAGTTAGACAGAGAACTAGCGGGACAGATCAGGAGGACCTGCGAGAAGGGTAGTGTGGTGAATGTGGGGACTTCAACATGCCAGGAGTGGACTGGAGCACCCCAACAACCAGGAACAGAAGGGAGCAGGTACTGCTGGATGCCTTCCAGGACAGCTTCCTGCTGCAAATGGTTAGTGAACCAACCAGGTTAGGGAATACCCTTGACCTTGTGCTGGCAAATGGGGACTTTGTGAGAGAACTTACAGTGGAGGAACCGCTGTCAAGGAGTGACCACCTCTCAGTATGGCTCACATTGGATATAGGCAAGGAAGGAGTGGAATCTGGCACAAGAGTGCTGGACTTCAGGAGGGCCAACTTTGGGAGGATGGGGAAGTGGTAAAAGGGTACCTGGCCAGAATTCAATCTAGTATGGATACTAACCAGAGATGGGAGCTCATAAAGCTGGGGATAGTGGAGGTAACCAAAACCTGCTGCAAGGCCCAGAGCAAGAAGGCTAGGGCTGAAAACCAAGCTGGTTGAGCAAGGAGGTCATGGAAAAGGTAAGGAGGAAAGAGCTGCCTTTAGGAAGTACAAAGAAAACAGGGAGGGGAGGACAGAGGAGTACTTGTCAGAATCGAAGGGTGACAAGGGCAGTAAGGGAGCCAAAGCATCTACAGAACTCAGGCTGGCACAAGGCATTAAGAAGGGAAGGACTTCTTTAAGTACATCAGGCAGAAAAGGAGCTGTAAGGACCACATAGTAAGGATTAGGAAGGAGGGGGTTGGGTGGAAGCAGGGTATGATAAGGCGGAAGCACTAAATGAGTACTTCTGCTCAGTATTTACTAAAGAGAAGAGGGGTGACACCCAAGGTGGGAGAAATGGCAGAAACAGGGAAGTGGTGACAGATGGGGAAATCATGGAGGACAGAGTTCGAGAAGGTTTGAAGGTGCTGAGGGTGGACAAGGCACCAGGCCCAGATGGCATCCACCCCAGGGTACTGAAGGAGCTGGCAGAGGTCCTTGCAGGACCTTTGGCAGGCCGATTTAATGCCTCACTACATTGGGGTGTGTACCTCAGGACTGGAGGATGGCTCATGTGGTGCCCCTCCACAAGGTTGGCCCCAAGGATGAACGAGAAACTACAGACCAGTGAGCCTCACATCCATTGTGGGTAGCTAATGGAGACTTTCCTGAAGGAGGCTGGTGGCCCTCCTAGAGGTCAAAGGACTACAGGACAGCAGACAGCATGGCTTCATGTGGCAGATCCTGCCAAACCAACCTGGTCGAGTTCTATGACTGGGTAACTAGGCAACTGGACAGGGGCCATGCAGTGGATGTCCTGTATCCGGACTTCAGTAAGGCATTCGACTCGGTGCCACATGGAAGGCTGGGAAGGAAGTTAGTAGGCAGGGGGTGCAAAGCTGGTGAGATGGGTAGGAAACTGGCTGCAGGGAAGGAAACAGAGTGTGGTGGTGGGTGGGAGCTTTCACACCCAAGGGCAGTGATGAGCGGTGTCCCACAGGGCTCAGTGTTGGGACCAGTGTTGTTTGGGATATTCATTGCAGACATATCATGAGACATCAAGAGCAAGATCAGTCTGTTTGCTGACGATACCAAGGTTGGCGCAGTGGTGGATAACCTAAGGGGATGGCAGGGGTTGCAGGATGATCTGGCAAAGCTTGAAACCTGGTCAGACACCTGGCAACTGGGCTTTAATGCCAAAAGTGCAAGGTGCTGCATTTTGGGATGAAGAACCCAAGGAGGACTTACCAGCTAGGGGAGTGCAGCTAGCCCAGACGGAGGAGGAGAAGGGTCTGGGTGTGCTCATTACAGGTCAATGAACAACTCGGTACAGTGTGGGAAGGCAGCTGCAAAGGCCAACAAAATGCTGGGTTGTATTGCAAGGGTATATCCTCGAGGAGGAGGTTGATTCTGCCACTGCATGGGTGTTAGTTAGACCACCTGAGTACTGCGTGCAGTACTGACATCCGCTATCTGAAGAGGGACATTGTTACTGGAGGGGTGCAGCACAGGGCAACAAAGATGATCAAGGGCTGTGGGACTTATCATATGAGAGGAAGTTGAAGGAGTTGAACATGTACTCACTGGAGGAGAGGAGACAGGGGGACATGATTGAAACCTTTAAATACATGAAAGGAATAAACAAGACAGGTACAGAGGGGCTGTTCAAAGTAAGGAAGGGAGGGCCACCAGGGCCATGATATGAGACTGGAGCGAGGAAGGTTCAGGAGGAGATGAGGAGACACTTTTTACAGAGAGGGTGGTGGCTGGGTGGAATCGTTAGCTGCAGAAGTGGTATGCAGTAGAACAGTGGACTGCTTCAAACAAGGATGGGACAGGACAAGGGGAGGGTTAATGAAAGGGAAGGGTGGAAGGAGGGGCAGCTGCGAATAAAGGGTGCTAGCTGCACATTCAAGCAGACTTGATAGACCTTTAGGCCTTTACCTGCTGGCAAATTTCGTATGTTCAGTATGTTCTGAAACTCTGCTCAGAGAAGCTGTTATCATACCAATAATTGTAAACCTCCTGTAGTGTCGGTATTAAGACTTTTGACAAGTTTTATATAAATTGTTAGGTAGTCCATCAGGACCTGGTGATTTATCCATGGGCAATTGACTAATGGTCTGCTGTATTTCTTCTTGGGTAATGTAACCTCGAGTGAAATCTCCTGTATCAGTGATATTCTGGGAGGTTGACTTCATCCAGGTATTGATTTATTGCAGCCGGGAAGGAGATGCGTTAATGTCTTCTGAGTAAAGAGCCTGATAGTGAAGCCCCATTCCTTTGGCTATCTCTTTGGGGTCTGTACAAATCTGACTATTGTTAGAAAGGTATAGGCCTGGAATGTGTCGGGCAACTTCCGCTTGTCTTATTCTAAGGGTCAACAATTTCCCATCTCTCACCAGACTCAAGATATTTGATTTTAATACGATGCAGGGCTAGTTCAGCTCTCTGCACCTGGAAGTCTCGTATTTTGTTTGTAACCTATATAATTTAATTCTTTTGTCCTTCCCTAATTGTCGTCTGGTATTTTTCTAATTCCCGAATGGGCACAACATCTCAGAAATTTGAGCTCTATATTGGGATGTCCTAATAGCAGCCAACCTAATACATTTGCCGTGAAGCGCACACTTGAGGAGGCCCAAATCATGTCAGTTTTGATAATTGTTCCTTTGTTAATCTCCTGAAGAAATAATAAAATTGGTTATACAGTTGAGGAATCTGAACTCTGTAAGAGCTGGGTATTTAATCTCCATAGGGAGTCCTCTTAACTCCTGGTCCCAACAGAAAGGTAATCACTACTGGAGAGTGATCCGAGATCACCCTGACATGAATATCTACTGCAAGAACCCCTGGCAAGGCAAAGTCACTAATTAGGAAGTAAAACTCTGAGCTTTTAAAAAGTCCTGTTCATCTATACATATGCCATTCTTTAATATTTTCTGCAGATATGTTAAGTAGACTGCTGTTTGGCATTTCCAGTGGCCAAGAAATTATGCTATAATTATGCAAATGTGTCCCAAAGTGCAATTTCGAGTCGCTTAGTGAAATGTACTTTACGCATGATTTCTGCTGTCTGTGTGTTGTTGTTCATGCAAGGTGTCATAACTTTGTTTGTTTGAAATTTTGGAATGATAACATGTGAAAGTGATACAGTTATGACAATGTTTCCCTATTTAAAGAAATTGTGCATCTGATAATATAATTACTTCATTGTCAATGTATATGTTTTGCAAAGCTGCATATGGTCACTTTTTATCACATATAGTAGAGTTCATGGATAATGATTCTTGTATGTGTACTCAGTCACACTGATTACAAGTGTTAAAGGGCACTGTCAGCTTTTCCCCTCTGTTTTGTTAACCTCCAAGCATTGTGCCTTTTGGCACACACCTACATCATTGCAGTGTACAGTACCCCGTCAGAGCTAAAAATAAGCAATTGCACCATATTTGTGTATTTTTAATATCATTAGGGTTTACCTTGGTGTGAGGTTAAATCATGCACCACTGAAGCAGATCCTGGTCCAGGACATGTAGCAGGCATGAGCATGGGCCCAATGTGGCATTTTATAACATACCCACTCTACAGACATGCTTCTCCTGTAAATTCTATGATTGCAAACCAAGCCTGGTATTATAGAACTCAAAGTGAGCACTGTCACAATTTATTTTTCCCAGCTGGAGCTGAAATCCCACACATGCGATAAGAAACATGCGGAAAGATCCCGAACGCATGCAAGAGCATGCCACCATTGTGCATGTGCAGGATTTTGGCTCCAGTTGGGAAAAGTAAATTGTGACAGTCTATGATTGTTTTGAGTAAAGACACTTTGCTTCCTCTCAAGCTTTTCTATCACGGTAACTGTAAGGGCTGTTTGGTATAACTAGTGGCCTTTAGTGCATTATTGCTTAAACAAATGAAATGGGCAATATGATAGGAATCTGAGTACTAGAATGGTAATAGTCAGTACCCAGTTACAAATTCATGGGTTATGCACATCACTTTTAAACAACCTGCTAACACAGCATAGGTTAACATTCACCAGCTGCTAGCTCTAACTTTATGACTGCAGTTTAAAGGTATGCCTGAAGATGTGTTAATTCCTAGAAAACTGCATGGGACTTAAACACATCTCCAGGCATACTATAACACTTACAGTTGTGACACACTCAGAAATTATGACAAGGGTAAATGTAGTCTATTACCTGCTTGTGATATGGTATTCTATATATAGTTTTTTTAAGCTCTGGTATTCTTTTTGTTGATACAATGTGTTTTGAAGTATAGTACCTGTTTGTCAGTAGGGAAAAGCACTTATCAAACTTTACTACAGTGTAGTAATTTGTGTTTTGTCTTTTTTTTCAGATTGTGGGAAAGTTTACTGTCTCAGAGTTTAGTAATTAGTATTTCTCTTTTTCCACAAGTTTCCACAAGGTTTCAAGCTTGAGGCAATAATTGAGATGACATGAAAAGATGCCTACTAGAGAATGGGCACAAAATAGTAAATGAAAAGAAAGGTATTTTGGTAGCCATGGTTTGCCTAACAAGGCTAATGGTACAGTATTCAGCTATACACATGAGGCAATGAGTCATGCATCTCATTGGAAAGAAAGCAAAGATACCAAAGAGCATAACGTGCTTGCAAGATCAGTGTTTGCTATGCAAAAAGCATGGGATACACACACACAATAAAAGTCTAAAGTCAACAGTAAAATGGTGACTAGAACTCACATGTCAAAACAAAGCAAAAAGGCCACACATGTCACTGTAGCCAGCAGGTATCACAAAAGAGTAAAATATTTCAGAATTTTGTCTGCTAAAGCCAAAGTTGAGTGAATCATATCTGCCATAGTGAGACATAGTGGTAAAAAAAAAAAAGAGAAACATTTACCAGATGAAACTATGTCTGAAAGTAAAACACTTTGTCCAGATGGCCATTAATGTACTGTCATGATTGTTGGCAAACATGATAGCTCAAATTGATAATCTGAGCAAAAAAATTGAGAATATCAAAGTCAAATTAGATGACTTTGAACATCTAAGCAGAGACAACTCTCTGTAGTATTTTAATATACTGAGGCATATTTCTGGGAAGAAAGTAATCATCTACAAAGTAAGCAAGTGCTCTCTCTTTGTAGATGAAGCAGGAAAAAGCACTGAGTGTTTTGTCAGTACTCCAAGATGGCAACTTGCATTAGATGGATAATGAAGATGTTGTGGATTCAGACCACAGAAAGGCACAGTATTTCACATGGACATGAGATTACTCATGCAATATCAGAGAAGCATCTTTTAATGAGGTGGAAACGTTTTTGGAAAGTATGTCTCACAACAAAGAAGAGTGAGAAATACATTGATAAATGTGAGATTAGATCCCGCCATGAATTTATGGGCCATTCTCTGGCATGTTTATAAACTGGAGCCTGTGACAGTGTATTTCATCACTTCAACATGATTGCTGTACACAATTCAGGAATGAGAAAATTTGTGACAAAATTATATTGTGTCAGAAGTGCTGTTAACAACTTCACACAGTTGGATTCTTTATTATCTGAACGTGACATGGAAGCTGTGCTCAATTTTATTAAGCAAGTAAAAGAGTCAAAAGCATGTTCTGATGAAGTTTTGGGATGCAGTCCAGACCATGTACAGTATATAAGTATGTGACAGTAAAAGAATCACAGTTGCTTCAGAAATTTGGTAATGAAATTGCCACATTTGAGCTAGCTAAGAGACAAAATGTTAGTATGAATGTGTCTCATGCAACTGTCTATTCTACCATGAGCAAATGGTAAAGTTGACCTGTCTAACATTTCAAGGTGGAATGAAATGCAGGGTTGCTTGGTTGCTTATCTCTTACTAAAGAGTAAGTTTCACCCACAGGAAATCGTGGACATGTTTTCATACTATTTCTGAAAGCTAAAATCAAATACTTTGCCTCTTAGGTCTGTGTTAAACAACATGGAGGCAGATGTTACCCTCCTGAGATAGCCAACTTGAATTTGTTTGAGCAGATTCTAATCCAGACAGTGAAACTGTTTCAAACAATCCTGAGACTAAACACAACAAGCATTTGTCAGCGCCGAATGTTTGCTTGCTGGCATTGGCATTGGTAGTGTAGAAGTTACAGAGCTGCATAACAGAAATGGCAGTGAAGTATTGAACTGAAGCCAACCCACCACCACCCTGCAGAGGTGACAGGCATTGGCTGTGCCTTTGGGTCGTCAGGCATAATGGCCACGCCATTTCACCACACCCTACCCTGCAGACACTGACAAGTGTCACGGTGTGCCTTGGGGTCTTTGGCCCTTACGCATCCAATTCCATCAGGAAATACAGTGAGATGGGTGTGGTATAGGAGAATGGGGTGAACTATGGGGCCGAAGAGTCCAAGGCATACCTCAATGCCTCTCACTGGCTGCACAGTGTGGAATGGTATGAGCATTACAGGCAAGAATCCCAAGTCACACCCTGATGCCTGTCATTCTCTACAGGGTGGGGGTGTTATGGTTGTAAACCCTAACATCTCAGGCATTCGTTGGTATTTTCACTCCAAATTTTGAACATTTTTTTGTGACCCCCACCTCATGAACATTGGCAATATCAGTTTGTTAGTCAAAGCTGCTTATGCACAGCAACTATGGCATTTAGCACCACAGGTGCAAAACACATTCGAACAGGATGTGAAAATGACAGCTGTACTGTTCATGGGGAGGTGTAAAAATGGCAATGTTGCAAATCTGCAGTAAAAATATTAAAAACTGGTGAAGTCATGGCGTGCATAGAAACTGTGCAACGCACACCCGTAATGTAATTAGTTTGGGGATTTTTATAGCAGATTGTCAACACAGGCATTTTGGGACCTCCGATCATGAACAGTGTCACTGTGATTTTCTTTATCTGTCCTGAACAATGATTTTCCACAGCGAACCCACATCTCTGCGCTGAAAGTGTGAAAACACATTTCAGCCATGTTGTGAAAAATGACAGCTGTACTGTTCATAAGGAAGTGTGGAAAAATGCCACTGGTGAAAATCTGGACTGAAAATATTACAAAGTCATGAACTTACGAGGTGCATGGAAACTGTGCAATGCTCCTCATAACACAATCATTTATGGACTTTGTCTACAAATTTTCAACATAGCCATTTAAGATCTCTGCTTATGAACAATGTAACTGTGATTTTCTTAATCTGTCCCAAACATTTCTTTACTTTACCGACTGCACCATTGTGCTACATGTGCGGAAACACATTTTGGGTGACATGTGAAAAATGGCAGCTGTACTGTTCATAAGGAAGTGTAATAAAATGGCAATGTGGAAAATCTGGAGTGAAAATATAGAAAATTCGCAAACTTGACGATGCATAGGAACTACGCAACACTACGGTCATAAAACAGTCATTTCTAGGAATTTTACCAAATTTTCAACATAGCCATTTAAGACCTCTGCTCATAAACAGTGTCACTGTGATTTTTTAATGTTCCACACATTGATTTTGCTACCGACTCGCCATTATGCGCTACATGAGGAAACACGTTTTGAGCAAGATGAGAAAAATGACAGCTGCATTGCTCATAAGGAAGTGTAATAAAATGACAATGTTGAAAGTCTGGAGTGAAAATATTGAAAATTCACAAACTTACAAGCCTCATGAGGAACTGCGCAATGCATGCTCATAAAAGCAGTCATTTTTAGGAATTTTTCCACCAAATTTTCAAAATAGGCTTTTGAGAGCCAACCTTATGAACAGTGGTGGTGTCATTTCATTACTCTGTCCCAAAAGGTGATTTGCACAATGACTGCAAAATCACCCTTTAGAGACTGATTAACGCCATGACAGTGAGATAATTCATGAGAAGGGCCCAAAACCCATGTTGAAAAATTTGTGCAAAAATTCCAAAAATGCCTGAGATATGCAGCAAAGTTGAAAAACCCTGTCTATCCCATTATACAGCTTACGGCATTTCCTCAGTTCGCGGTCAGCTTTGAAGAGTGCAGATGTGTTCCTGGTCCACGAAGATCGTTGCGCCAGAGTCTGGAGGTAAGTATGGGGTGAGGGGCTGTGGGGAGGTAGGGTGCGAGTGGGTGGCTGAAGGTGGGGCAGAGACAGCGAGGACGTTTTTGATATTCAGGTGTTTTTTTAAAATGGCGATGACGCAGGATGTTTGCCATGCTGGGGTGGGCTCCCAGTGTGACAGAAGGTTGGCTGGTAGGGGAGGGGACATGGAGCTGACAGGGGATTGGACACCCCATCAGCGATAGCATGTGTTGCCACGCTGGGTGGGCTCCCAGCGTGGCACCCTGTACTCTGGGGGCCAGTGGAGCCGACAGGGATTGGGCACCCCATCGGCTATACTATGTGTAGCCACACTGGGGTGGGCACCCAGCGTGGTATATAGAACTCTATTTTGGAGGCGCAGCAGAGCCAATGGGGGATTTGGCACCTCCGTTGGCTACACAGTGTGGGGCCCACAGTATGCTTGTGTGTGTGCTGTGATGGGGAGCGCATGAGCATGCAATATCT
Organism: Neoceratodus forsteri; assembly: GCA_016271365.2. Taxonomy (NCBI): domain Eukaryota; kingdom Metazoa; phylum Chordata; order Ceratodontiformes; family Ceratodontidae; genus Neoceratodus; species Neoceratodus forsteri. The sequence continues at coordinate 74,960,411 of CM028138.1, read as the reverse complement.
TATCGCTGCTCACTGAAGCATAGCCCCCTTTCAACTGAACGCCACTGCATTTTGACTGCTGTCATAGACAGCTTGAGCAGGCATTGGAGAACTGCGTCGCGTGCAAACACACTGCCTGAATTGGAAGAGGGCTGCCACACCTCCGAAAACTCGGATGATGGCAGTGTTTCTTGCACATGCGTTCAAGCAAACATAAAATGAAAACATGCCACAAAAGAGCTCATTAAATCACTGAAGGGTTCTATTATGTACCTGCCACTCGCACTCCAGGAAAATGTTGAGACAATGACTAAGGACAACAGTATTGCCATTTTGGTGAATGGTGTTCCAACAAAGTCCAAAATAATTTGGCAGGAAGTTGTCAATGTAGAGAAAGTAAAAAATGCTCTACACCATTTAAAACATACAAAACCATTGTATGACGGTATAAATGTGGATCACCTTGGTGACAGTGATGCTGAGTTTGGAATACTGGACACTAAAAGGCAATGATTGAGAAGGTCTCAATGAATACACATGAAAATGTGTATGAACAATACACAGTCCATCCACTGCATGGCAAGGATCCAGTACTTGATAATACTGACTTGTACCAGATGAAGCAGGTTGAAGGGAATCCTGTTGGTGTCTGGGAGAGCACATTGGAAGCACATTTTTTCCTGATTTGTTTCTGCATGGGACTGGTGGTCACTTGGATGAACGTAAGGTATGTGTTCCTAGAGCCTTGTACTAAACATCCAGAGTGTTTCATTCTAATGGTAAGTTCAGACAAAATATTTTGGGCAGGATTCTCAAAACTTTCGGGACCAAGTCCACTCTGCAACTACAGTTGCAGGTTGAATGCCCACAGCTGCGCTTGGTTGTGATTCTCAGCCACAGCAGTAGCAGAGGATGTTACGCTGCTCCCAGCAGCCGAAGCATCTTGCCACAGCAGCAGAGATCTCCCAGGCAACACCTCCCAGCAGCCATATTACTTGGAGCCAGTTGTAATTTGGCTCCAGCTTTGAGAATACCTGCTGCTGCAGGACTCCTGCGCTCTGTTAGTGGTCACCCTTTGGTGCTGACATTTTGCATCAGCTGCAGGAATTTCGGGATCTTTGTGAATCCTGCCCTCAGTATTTATTTCACCTACTGTGTGACAGTGAGTTAAGCATATTCTTTGCATCCATTGCCCATACTCTGTTGCTCACTACATATTTCGATGGTATGACAACTGCAAAGTTGCTCCAAAAGTTACAAGAAAATCAGAAGACACTGCACATGAATCTGAACCTGGCATCAAAGAATATTGGTAAGAAAGGCACTCTGAAGTTTTGTGTATGTTATGAGAATATGGTGCAGTCACTTGGTTTGTTACCCTGAGCTGTACAGAATACAGCTGGGAAGAATTGACCAACATTCTCAAGTGGACCAGTGCAGATGTAGATGGCATATCATCTAAGACTCTCAGTGAGATGTGCTCTATAGACCATGTGTCTGTGTCTGTGTTATGAGAATTTCACCACTTTTAAATGCACTGCTGAGATTCATTCTGTCATAGACTAATCCACCTCTTTGTATTGTGGGAACACTACTTTTGGAGAGTGACTTCTGGGTCATAATGTCACATGCTTAATAAGCTATGACATTACATGGCTAACCAGTATAGTGCAGTATGCTACTGCACTAGTGCAATACTGTGTATACTGTTGTACGAGGTGTTGCACCAGTAGCACTTTCCCAGGTAGAGAATAAGACCTCTGCTGGGAGCAGTTTCGACAAGCAGCTGCTGTGGCTCACAGGACTGAGCCACAGCAGTAGGAACCTCAGTGCTGCATCTGGGACCGGGTTTGATTCCTGGTCCCAGAAACATTTTTTTCTGACTTGTGCACTCCTGAGTTGGACTCCCCTCGGAGTTGAGAATCTTTAGTGAGGGGTCCGGGATACAGTGCCCTGTAACATGGACGTGGGGTGGAGCCCCACAGAAAAAAAAAGACATGCCTCATGGCATAAATCATGCTGTATTAGCAGATTTTGCCATGCGAGCATAATGTCTTGCAACATTATGACCCCATGCCAAGAGTGGAATGTCAGGCACATGGGACTCCTCATATTCATATGCTGCTGTTGGTAAAGGATGCTCCCACACTGGTAACAGTGAGGACTCTGAGGTCTTCAAGTTTATCATGCAATACATTACATGTCAGATCCCTGACAAGTGTGACAGTCAACATCATGAAAACTGGTGGAAAAGTTCCAGTGTTATATCTGTTGTAACTACTGTCATAAAAGGTGAAAAAATCATGGCAATTGGTACACAAGGTGCTGGTTTGGATTTCCAAGATGTGTCTGTGAAAATGGTCATGTGAATGATTTGTTCTCCACAATATGGCATCATCTGAAAATGAAATCCACAAAGAGTATATGAGTCACTCAGAAAGGAAAATGAGACATTCATAAACTATTACAGTCTGTCTTTGTTGTTGATGTTGCAGGCTAACATAGAAGAGCAATTTGTTACAGGCAATTCCATAGCCCTGGTATGATATTTGGTTTCATACATCATGAAGAATGAGCAAACCTGCTTGTAGGAGCTTTGGAATGATTTGTGCAACAGCAGAATATCTATCTCTTCATGGTTATGGTCACTAAGGTTAAAGAACTCTGTCACACCATGAATGTGGAGCCTATGAAGCCAGTGACCAGTTGATCAGAACATGCCTGTATGGAAAATCCAAGTCAATACAGTACTTGAAGAGGAAGGGTTACCGCTCATGATGCCAGTGACCTGGGGTTGGGAATGGACTTGGGCTGCTGGATGGCTGGGGAGGTGGATTGAGCACCTATTGGCAGCTCTCCTCCTCTGGGGAGGGTGGGGATGCCAATCCCACTGTTGCACTGTCACTTGGGTGACCATGGGTGGAGGTGCAGTGAGAAGATGGGGACGTCGGCTGGAAGCTGGAGTGGCAGCACATTACAATGTGCCCTGTCCTAAACATAAAACAGATGTTGTTGGAAGATAAGGACCTCAAGGCCCTACCAGTCTGCCCATTTTTCTACCTTATGAATGTGCCATAGGCCTATACTCTGTCAATGGCCTATCTATTCATACTCATCTGTACTGCTCCCTTATGCCCATCCCATGCCTGTTTGAAGCCTTGCACTGTATTCATATCCACCACTTCCTGAGGTAGGCTGTTCCATGCATCCACCACCCTTTCTGTGAAGAAGAACTTAATCGGCCTCCCTCTAATCTCATGCTGTGTCCTCTTGTCCTGCTACGTTTCTTATATTGAAACATGTTAGACTCTTTTACCTTGTTAATGCCCATAAGAATGTTTCGATCATATTATCTCTCTCCCTCATTTGCTCTAGAGTATACATATTAAGATCCTTTAATCTGTCCTCATATGTTTTCTGATGCAGTCCCTGCACCATTTTGGTTGCCCTTCTCTGGACTGCCTTCATTTTATTCTGTGAGGCCTCCTGATGCACAATTCTAAGGACTGGAGAGGACTATAGGAAGGTATCTCTCCTCCCCACCCGGAGGGTAAACTGAGGCAGGATGGGAGCAGGCTCACTGACACCCCAAGGAGTTATCTGGGGTGGAACTAAGGAGCATGCATGGCCTAGGGGCTCCCAAAGGTAGGAGCTTGATGCAGTGAGTAAGGGGTATAAAGAATATATATATATATATATATATATATATATATATATATATATATATATATATAAATAGTACTTCAATGGAAACTCAAAAAAAAGAGACATTGTGTCCTCAGATCTTATGATCAGGTTGAAAAGCTTACAGCAACTAGGCCATCTTCAACAAATATCTTGAGAAACAATTTACTTGGTACATACTATCCTCAGCACCACAATACCATGGAGAACATGTGTCTCTTTGAAGTCACACAATGGTACAACTACAGGTCTGGTATCAAGTAGGATCCTGCAAGACAGATATACCACATTACAGGCTGTAAGGAAGTCTGGTCAAAAGGCAGAAGCCTTGGTTGATTGACCATTGCAAGCTCAGTCTCAAAACTGCAAAAAAAGAGCATTACTACTTTGCTCCTCTTCTCTTCCAGTTAAAGTCATGAAGAGAAGAAAGCTCACAGAAAGGTGACTACAACAAATTTGAAGAGCAGTTCAATTTGAGCTATGAGTCCTTCAAGACTGAAGCAACAGTTGCTTATATTAACAGATTAGAGTTAGAAAAAGAACAACTAGAAAAGCTTATACAACAACGGAGGAAGATACTCCAGCAAATTCACAAGAAATGTGTTACCCAGAGGGAGAAGGAGCTCTGGACTACCCCTCTGTCAATGATCCAGTAGTACTGAAGTCAGAGGTTGAAAGTGCTATGTAACAGAGTGCTACTCAACTGTTGAGAGCTGCACGATCCATTAGCAGTTGAATTCACATCAGGAAACTGTACACTGCTCTGATGTATGCTATGAAGCATGGTATCGCCATTAGAACAGGGATGTAGTTGTGATGAGCACAGACCCTGAGACATGTTTGTGAGTGGTTCTGCTGTGACAGGCAAGATTTTCCTCATTGAAGTCATTAATGCTGACATACGGAAACATACTGGACTAGCAACATCTGTAACTGTGACTGCTCCAACTGGACTAGCAGTGTGCAACATAGGTGGAGTAACACTGCACCATCTTTTGTGCTACCTTTTGAACACAGCAAGGTAGGTGAGTACCGCAAATTGCCATTTGAAGTTGCAGGTGAGCTATGGACCATGTTTGACAATATGGAGCTCTTGATTATTGATGAGATCAGCATAGTTTCCAATATTTGTCTTGCCTTCATTCACCTATGTCTGCAGGAGATTGTTGGAACAGATGATGATGATGTTCCTTTGGGGAAAATATATTGTTATTTTTGGAGACTTTCTTCAACTAGCACCTGTGAATGGTCAGCATGTCTTTCTACACATTCTGTTGAGGAAGCTAAAGTGACTATTATGTGCATTGGTGAAATAAGCCTGTGGGAGTTTTTCACCTATGTTGAATTCTTTCAGAATATGAGACAGAGTGTTGATCTTCCATAGAAAACTCTACTTGATGAGGCCCGCATTGGAAACTTGTCACCTCAATGTAGCACTGTTGAAGATATGTGTCAAAGCCAAAAGTGATACTTCTATGCTTGATGCATGTGATCTATTTTCAAAGTTATGCACTGATGGAAGATACATTTTCTGTTTGATGCCAAGACGTAATCTGTGTTCAGAATTCAACCAAATTATGCTGGAAAGACAACAGCAACAAATTCTTACCCTGTCATCACTTGATTCAATCAATAGTGTCTGTTGAAGTCCTAATATGGTATGAAAGATGGTTGAATGTCTGAAAGAATTGACCTCAGACATGTCACAAACAGCTGGTTTGGAGGCAGCTCAGACAGTGTGTAAGAATGCATATGCCATGCTACATTGTAACCTTGATGTGGATCGTGGACTTGTCAGTTTTGTAATGGAGCATATAGTTGACTTCAATATAATATTCAGAGAACATTTGTTGAGATGATTGTGGTGAAATTTGACAACATTGATTACTCACAGAACATGGAGAGATGTTCAGTAAAACTCCAGATTGTGAAAGACATTTATGTAACAAGAAAACAATTTCCACTGTGTGCTGCAGGTGTTGTCTCAATTCACAAGTCTCAAGGTTTGAGTTTGGATGCAGCAATGATTGTCATAGGCAATGGTATCTTCAACAATGGCATGAGCTATGTGCTTTGTCTCATGTCAGAAGTCTGGTAGGACTTCACAGCATAATAACATTGCAACAAATAAACTTTGTGCTGATAAAAGTGCATTGTTGAGTACAATCATCTGTGGACACTGTACCAACCCAACCTGTCCCTGATCCCAGTACCTACCAATGTACTGAAGCAAGATTTGTCAAGAGATGTGTCACACACATTGAAGAAAAGAAGCCTAGTGTACATCAGTCTTCCAGCTTCACAGGTCATGGATGATTTAGCATTGTTGGTCAAACTAAATCACCTCCAGCAAAGATGTGTCTTGGTCTCTCTGTGATGGTAACATTTGACAACAGTACTGGAGTAAACTGCTATGCTAACTCTGCAATGCAGGTGTTCCTTCATATGCCAGAGTTTGTTGACATGATTAGAGCTTTCGATCAACAATTTTGTCTGAGTCAATGAAGCAAATTGTGTCAGTCAACAACAAGTTAGCAGCTTGCAGACATTAGCACCACTGGGTGTAGCTCTGGCAGCTTATTGTGGACATAGAACATTTGCTGATAATGCTCAGCAAGGTGATATAGAGTACATGATGGCTATTATTAATACTTTGGAAGATGAACACATTGCAGTAAGGCAGTACTTCACTGTTAGCTATGTGTCCAAGTATATATATATATATATATATATATATATATATATATATACCTGTCGTGCTGTACAATAGAGAGAGAAGTGACAGTTGACATGCTGTGGATTTCTGCGTATATCAAGATGACCCATCTGTGAAATTTGAAAAGTTGTTTAGTCATGCAAAATCTGGGTGGGAGTGCTGAAGGTGTAGTAGAAACACCACATGCTCACTGAGAGTAGCACAGTCTTAAAACTATCTCATGCTTTTGCTACAATGATTTGACTCACAGGGAGTCAAAGTTGTGACACCAATAACTGACTTTACTGCAGGTAAAGTCATGTTTGACAGGCTCATTTGACACTCATGCAATAATCTTCCACTGTGGACCTTCTGTGCAATCTGGTCATTATGTGACCTGGCTCAGATACACTGGTGGGTGGACAGAGTGTAATGATGCTACCTGCACCTTCAAGAGAGATTACCAAAGGATCTCAAGGATGCATGTCCTGGTTCTCAAAATAAGGAGTTTGCAGAAGCTTCAGAACACTAGCTCCTCAAAGTATGCCTCTGACATATGTATACTTGAACGTTGTGGATATCCATAGTTCCCTTGGTTACATGCATGACACCTGCATAGTATCCAGCCATAAGTACAGTGCAAGGCATTAGCTTTTTGCTGTTTCTTTCTGCATGTAACACCACAGTTGCTCTACTGATTTAATGATCTGGTTACAGCTTAAGTGGGCTTTTACATGGGTGCCAGCGGAGCTGTATGTATAATCAGTTAGCCTGACATATCTTGGCACAGATAGATCTTTTCATGGCATAATCATCCAAAAAATGCAATAGCATCTTGCCATAAGTACAGTGAAAAATATTTATTTTGCTGTTTCTTTCTACATGTAATACCTCAGTTGCTCTACTGATTAAAATAAGCTGGCTACAGTTCATGTGGGCTGTTATGAGGGTGCTGGGCTATATGCACAATCAGTGAGTGTAACATATCTTGGCCCACATAGATCTTTTCTATGCCATAGTCCTCTGGAAATGTGCTCAGTACTTTCAATTCAGAAGCATACCTAATATAAAAGTCGATGCTCTACAAAACCACGGCCCAGATTCTAGAAAAGTTATGCCTGGTGTAACAGCACTTGTGCCGAAATAGAATGGCACAAGTAGCAACTTACACCAGCAGTTGCTTTATGTCGGATTCTACAATGTGGCCTGTGACATGTTGCAGCCACTTGGCGCCAAAGAGCTGTTAAGCTAGCAGTTACACCATAAACCCCTGCGACATCGCTCTGAAAGATTTATGGCAGCAGTTGCACCCCATTCCAGAAGGGCAGCAACAAAGTCCCCAATGTCGGGATTCTAAAAGAACCCGGAGGAGAACCAGCAACGTAAGTTATACCAGCATTTAGCTGGTGTAACTTATGTATGCCACCCAGGGGTTCTGTAGACCCGCCAGCAGCCCAGCAGGCAATCCACATGTGCCCTCCCCATGACCAGCATACACCTGTAGGCGCCCCACAGGGCTGCCCACACACCCTGCCCCTGGATCCCTGAATAGTGAATGCCCCCAGGGCTCCTCACACACTCCATGCTCCCAAACCCCACTGCTAAATCCCTGCAGGGCAGCATTGTCAACCCCCACCCATGCCCAGACCCCGAGACACTGCTGCAATTGCTGTCTGTATCCCAGACCATTTCTGGTAGTCTAGTGACCCCCCACCCAGTTGTGCCAGTCCACCAGCACCCCCATCCCCAGTCTGTGTCTGGCACAGCTCACCTCTCACCTCCATGTCCAGCCACTGACTGAGTTCTGAGTGCTTACTGTATAGACACACTCAGATATTAATTTCTGAGTGTTTCTATTCAGTAAGCACTCTACTGAACACAGTCGGTGTCTGGTCATGGAGGTGAGGTGGGCTGTGCCAGTCACTGGCTGGGGATGGGTGGGGTGCTGGGTGGACTGGCACAGCTGGGTGGGTGGATGTGCTACCATACTACCAGGTGCCACAAAAAATCAGACTGCGTGTACTGTACATACTGTAAAGTACACCAGTTGCAAGGGACATGGGATTGGTGTTGGGGACACATGGTGGCATGGCAGTGGATGGGGGGTCTCTTGCCCTACAGGGCTCTGCTGGAGTTCAGGCATGGGGGACACTTGCACCTTGTGGCATTATGGTTGGGGCTTGCAATTTCCTCACCAGATGCGCCCTCTTTTGGCATACCTGGCTGTATGTCGCAAGTCGCAGGACTTAGAACATGGGGACCCTGCCCCTTCTAGAATAGGGTGCAGGGTCCATGTAGCAACAGCTTGATTGATGCAAGTCACATTTGTGGTGACTGGCACCAACTTTCTAGAACTGGGATCCATGTCTTCAAACTGCACCATACCTGACTGGGTTTATACCTCCTACAAAATTATGACTCAGACTTGTAAATATGTATATGGCTGAAAATTAATTTTCTGCAAATATACTACATTGCCATTGGTGTATTTATATATTTTGAAGATCAATGCAGTTGATATCTCTGTGTGCCCTTGTATACAGTAAATGTTTTGTTTGTCAGCACAAAGAATAGATTGTTAAGTTAATAAATGTTTCAGCACCTAAGTAATGATATGTCACTTAAATTTCTGAATTGGTTCAAAAGATACATCTTTTGTAAGTAACAAGCTGAAAACTAAATGTTGAGTTATTTTTCACTGGTGCACATAGTATGCTACTCATGATGTGTTCCTGCTTTTTTCTTAGGATCGCCTTCATTAAGGGGTCAAGTGAGTTTTGTAAATAATTTTGAATAGTTTCTAAATGCCATGATGTCCATATGTTGTTAACAGTTATCTATGTTTTAGTACTCTGAGATGACTTACTTGTTTGTGGAGTGGAAGATTATGTTTTCTTTATTAAAGCACAGTACAAGTCACATTAAACTGTTCCATCAATTCACTGGTGTAGAATACTTTTGTGTGTTGCTACTGGATTGGCAACTCAAACTCCTAAAGCTTTCAACTCTTTTCCAACCATCCTTCACTGCCTATTCAGCTCACATGTAACAGTTTAGTGAAATGGCAGTAGCTGCATTTTGATGGCATTGTTTATAAATATCACAGCATTCCTTAAGAGCACTGTTTATACATATCACAGCATTCCTTAAGAGCATTGTTTATAAATATCACAACATTCCTTAAGAATTGTTTAATCTGCCTTCTAAAATGAAACTCATAAGCACTCAGTTGAAAATAAAGCTTGTAGTTCATAGCAGCTAGATGCAAACCAAGACTAAATTTTTACTAATTCTTTGAATTAAACCCTGGACAGATTAGGACACTCATTGAACAATGCTACACCAGTGAGTTGAGGGAACAGTTTAATGTGACTTGTACTGTACTTGGTTGTTGGCCTTCTCTGGGAGCATGGCTGTAATTTGGTACTAATTCAACTGGCATTTTTCAAATAAATTTTTTAAACATGCATCCTGTGTTGTGTCTCTTTCTTGATAGATAATGATGAGATGTTCTGGGGTTGTATCACAATCAACTCAAATACAGTTTACAAAAGCAATTTCAACTATGAATATGGTATGTCAAATGGTTTACAAACAGAAATTCAATTAACATATGTTAAACATGGATACACTTCTTTATGGTTTTTGTTGAAGGGAACTCAAACTTGGCACAATACATAGTAACAATAACACTTTGATATGGAGATTTCATGCAGTGCTGTGATAAGCATTGGGCAGTGTATGTACTGGTACACTGGTGTCAAAAGGTACAGTAGATAACAAACAAACAAAATGTCTGTCTTGTGAAGAATTTCTAAAACGTATGAAATTCATTTAAAAAACTTTGCTAATGCATCAGTTAGGGTTCAAGTTAATGCTACAAAAGTTGAGAATGCAGCATTAGGTTTCCAACCCTAACTCTGCATTACCCAAACAAGCAGCAAAAGAGGCAAAGGCAACACAAGCAACCAGAGACAGCCATCATCAGGTAGGATAAATAACATATGATGCTCTGCAGATAACACAAGAGACTTCCATCATCATGATCCAGCACTTCTGTAGCCATGGATACACATGCACACTTCAACACATATATACCCACTTAAGGCTGCAGAAATACGCCACCTTCAAAATGGTAAATGGAAACATAAAGGAAACATGAAGAAGAAGATAAAAGTATAACAAAACTATTAGCCCACTATTTTGTCAGGCTATGCATCAGAAAAAGTGCATTTTCTATTGTTGACACCACTTGAAAGAGTATCTGTCACATGTTATTACGTTTTGATAAAACATACTAAAAACTGAACATAGTTGCATCAAGTTGTAATTTTTCTGGTGCTGTGCTAAAATAAATAAAACTGCGCCCTATGATGACATTACATTGCTATGGAAACATTCTTAATATTTCATTTATTGACATTCTGTTGCTATGGAATATTATAGTAACAACCTTGAAAAAACTGTGAGTATAAAGACATAAATTATGACAAGAGAAAAGAATTAAAAAACACTATAGTGTGCTGGTGATGTCATGAAATGCCACTTTCTGTGCTGCACAGTCAGCTGCTATAATAACTAATGGAATCATCACTACAATGAAAAAAACAAATTGAAGTTACACACTACATGCTATTATGATTTCAGAACATTACTACTAATAGTGTCCGACTATAAATTTGTAGATATCTTTGGGTATTATTGTCTTTTAGAAAATGGGCTTGAGAATAAAGCATGCAGACTGGCTGAAAGCCGTGGTCGGGCATGCATTCATTTCAATAGAGCCCTGACTAAAACAAGTGCCAGTTCAGGGTACCCCATTACTTAGGGTATCCATGGGCACCTGAATTTTCAAACTTGAGCTGTCACCATTTTTTCTTTCGCTTAGTGTGTCTACTATCCCCATCACTGCTCATCCCCTAAAAGCCATTAAAAAACACAGGTGGCACCTCAGTTTTTGTTCATTTAAATTGTATCTTTTTATATAACTCTATCCCTAGCCTTTCCACCTGCTCTGTTCCTCAGCATGACTCCTGACTGCAAAAACTTGCCAACCCCCATAAATGACCAGTTAGCGGGGTTCAAACTTCGTTCTTCACAGCAATGAAAAGTACTTTCATACCAGTTCAGTCTCTACTGATGGGTGGTATTACTTGACTTCTCCACTCCACTCAGTTGTCTCGCTGACATGCAAACAGAACTGGCTTGGCTCCTGATATGCTGGGGGACACTGGCAAACAGCTGCTGTGTTAAACTGAAACAAATAATTTAGACCTCTGCCAGCTCAGATATCATGTCTAGATTTCCACTTCCTGGTTTTAAGTACTAGGCTTGCTCAAGGCCACGTGTCCATCTCCCAACTGCAAAAGAAATGTCTTCCAGAAAGGGTAAAGAACTGATTTTCAAACACAAAAAGGAAGCCAAGAGACTGGGAAACTGTAAAAAACACTCTGTCTCTTCTTCTGGATGTGGTGCTGTGTGGGAGGGTAGAATATGTAAAGAGAAATGGCTCTGCTGAGGGGGCAACAGAAAATGGAACATCTCAGAAAGGGACTACTTTACCAAAAAAAAAATTTTTAGTGTTTATGTTCATTCTCAAAAGAGCATTATCTCTATTAGCATGTAATTATCTAACATGTACACAGATGCCAATTTTCTAAGTGCCATATTTCCCTCCAGAGTGGGCAGTACTGGGCAATACCAGACCATCCAGGCTATAAGGCCCCCGCCCATGGCGAGGGCCCTCATTACCCCTGTGGTCCGGTATTGCCCAATACCGCCCACCCTGCTTGGTATAATTGTTTATGTATTTATCACTTTTTGTGCATATGACCTATCTGTAAACAAGAAACAAAAATTATGTAGCACTGAATTTGCATAATAAACTGACAGAAAACCATTACCGTACAGTGATAGTGTAAAGCGTTTTCTCACAATACTCAAATTTCTTCAATCCATTTCTAATAACCTTTTCCACAAATAACTGTCTTATTGAACAAAACAAACAATCTACTGCTTAGTACAGTTTCACAGTTACTTGACAATGACATTGATTTCTTCTACAATGCTATGCAAACTCATACAATCAAATTATAATGTAATGATTATTATTATTTCATGGTTAAACAACACTGCATCTTTCATATACTACAGAAAAACTCTGCAACCTGAAGTGGATGTGTATCTGTTGAAGTGTGCATGTGTATCCATGGCTACAAAAGTGGTGGATGATGATGGATGTCTCTTGTGTTATCTGCACAGAGTTGTTTGTTGTTAGTCTTACCTGATTATGGCTGTCTCTGGTTGCTTGTGTTGCCTTCCCCTTTCACTGCTTGTTTGGGGAGGGTGTGGCATAGGGTTGAAAACCTTAACATCGCGTTCCCAACTTCTGTTGCTTTAACCTGAACCCTAACTGATGCATTAATGAAGATCTTGCAATGAATGCTTAGATGTATGCAAGCTCTGTGGGAGGGTGGACACAGCTGAAGGATACAGGACCTACAGGAAGATCTGGAAAAGCTGGGGTGGTTGTCCAGAATCTGACAGCTTGGCTTCAATGCCAAGAAATGCAAAGTTATTCATATTGGAGCCAAGAAGCCCAGGACAGAGTACTACCTGGGTGGAGTCCTAGTATCTGCATCAGAGGAGGAAAAGGACCTGAAGTGATGATCACTAATGACCTGAAGCACTCCACACAATGCAAGAAAGCAACAGCAAAGACAAACAAGATGCTGGGATGCATATCTAGGGGGTCAGTAGTAGGAGAGAGGAGGTTATACTGTCCCTGTACAGGTCATTGGTAAGGCTGCATCTAGAGTATGGAGTTCAGTACTGGTGCCCACACCTTAAAAAGCACATTAATCTGCTGGTGAAGGTCCAGGCGGGGCTACATTAGGATGATGCGGTCAGCAGGGTAAGGCATATAGGAGAAGTTGACAGCACTGAACATGTACTGCCTGGAAGACAGGAGAGAGAGAAAGGGGACATGATTTGGACCTTCCAGTACTTGAAATAGATAAATAAAGTTGATAAGGAGAGACTCTTTAAGCTGGTGGCAACCATACCATGAGGGGCACAGTCTTAAGCTGGAGGGTGGGAGGTTTAGGAGGGAAGTCAGGAAGCACTTCTTCACAGACATGGTGGTGGACACTTGGAATGTGCTGCTGGAAGAGGTAATCTTATTGAAGATAGTGGGCAACTCTAAGAGAGGCTGGGACAGGCTTAGGGAAGGTAAGGATCATAGGTATGGAGGATGGGAGGAGTGGGAGGGAAGGAGGGAGGGCAGGGAAGAAGCTCAGCTGTGGACCCTGCAGTATTAGCAGACTAGATAGACCAAATGGCCTCCTTCTGCTGGCTTCTTCATATGTTTGTGTGTGTATATATATATATATATATATATATATATTAATTATAGTGGTCACGGGTAGGCTACTATAGTTAGGGTTGAGTACCCATTTAAGGTTAAAGTGTGGAATTTTGAAGCTTAATAACTTTGCCACCATATGATGGATTTTCCTTGATATTTGGCATGCATGGAGCGTACCATAGGTCTCTAGATCTACCAAGTTTCGTAATAGTCAGATATACAGTTGCGGAACTATATGCGCCGTAAAAGTCATATTTACGCTTTTTGTACATCTTTGCTCGCACCTACAGGGCACGTGGTTTGCAAGACTGGTCCAAAACTTCAGGGAACGTGCAGCTGGGGTCCCGATGTGTCTTTTGAAGATTTAGTGAAAAATATTTAACAGTTCAAAGTTATTCAGAAAACAAGTTTCCCATTATAGTCAATGGAAAAAGTTTACAAAAAGTTCGACAGTGTCACAAATGCAGTTTTTAGTGTCACAAATGACCCTGTAGTGTTGCAAATCCACCATCTTGTTTTCAGTTGGTGGTCACAGAAATACTTGGCATTTAAATTTGGGACCCTCTAGGACACAATTCTTGCTGTATTCACCTAGTCGACTCCTGAGGATGCTAGCCATGTCTGTTTTGGGGGTTAAACACCCCAGAAATATGTTTTAAAATTTTTGTAAACAGTAGTGTCACATTTGTGACACTTTTGTGCTTTATGTGAAAGTGTTATGATTTACATACTACTTTGCGACACTATGCCCAAAATAGTAGGAAATCTTTGCCACCTTGCTACAAAAGAACAGTTTGATCTTTTGGGATGGAATTTGAGGGAAGAGAGCCAAGATCCCACAGATGTGCCTTTTGGTGGTTTGGTGACAAAATATTAGAGGGCTTCAAATTTACAGTACTCTGAAGTTGACAATTTTTCCCATATACTAACATTACGGCATCTGCGCACCTTTTTGTGGCCTGTATCTCGAAAACGCTCAAGATATGGACTTTTCATTGGACAAATGTTAGCCCCACTGCTAGGTGCTATGCACAAACTAGCCAGGAAAGTCATAGATAATATGAGATTTTAATTTTATTTCTGCCTCAGACATGTTACTGAGATATAAGCAATTTAGTATTCCAAGTGTTCATTTTCTGCTCCGAGGCCATTATTATGCATACATTCGTTGTATTCATTGTGCTTCTGAATGCACTTTTGGGAAAAAAGTGTGTGCATTTCAAGTATTGTTACAGTTAGCGTTTCGCTTGTGTTTCTGTTACTCGCTTCATTAGAGTTTCTGCTATACTCACCATGTGCATTACCTTGCATTTGCATTTATGCTTGCACTTATGCTTACAAGCTATTGTTACCATTTGTGTTTCCATTACTGTTTTGTTTGCATTTCCTTTTGTGTCACCATGTGCATTTCCATTTGCATTTGAGTACGTACTTCTGTTTCCTTTGGCATCATCGTTGGTGTTACCATAAGCATTTGCATTTCAATTGCATTACGTGACCATGCATGTTATCATTTGCATTTGTGTACACGCTTGCGTTTGTGCTTCTGTTGCATTTGTGTTTCCTTGGCATCATCGTTGGTGTTACCATTAGCATTTGCATTTCAATTCCGTTACCTTGACTGTGCACTTTACCATTTGTGTTTGTGAACATGCTTGCATTTGCTTTTCCATTTTGTGTTAGTGTTCCTTTGAGCGTCATGTTAATGTTACCATAGCCTTTTGCATTTCAATTGTATTACCGTTGCTGTTTGCTTGTCGTTACCATTTGCATTTGTGTTTCTGTTGGCCCTTAGCATTAGCGTTTTGGTAGCATTTCTGTTGTCGATTGCGTTACTGTTCCTTCTGGTCACCGTTGCCATTACCATTTGCATTTCTGTTTGCGATTCTCTTGCTGTTTGCGATTTTATTACAATTTGCGTTTTGCGTTTCTGTTGCAGTGAGCGTTTGAGTTACTGTTTGCATTACTATTTCTGTTTTCATTAATGTTTGTTTGCGTTTCTTTTACCGTTTGCATTACCATTTACATTTGCACCACCATGTGAGTTTCCGTTGCGCTTGCATTTTGCGTTACAGTTAGCATTACTATTTTATTTTACCTCACTGTTTCCATCACCATTTGCATTAACATTACCATTTGTGTTTTGTGCTTCGTTCCATGACATGTAGCACAGCCAGTGTGTGATCGATTGGTCTGAAACTTTGCATGTAGAAAGACCTTTGTTAAAGGAACATGCCATTTTTGTTTGGTGAAAAATGTTGTTCCATACCAGAGTTAATGTTTGAAATTGCCCTGCTTCAGAGTCTGTCATTTTAGTGCCTTTTCGGCGCAATTTCCACCATTTTTTGTTGGAAGACTTCTTAAAGGTACAGAAACATAAAAATTGAATATCTCTGGAACTGTTTGATCTTTTCACATGAAATTTGAGGGTGCTGAGTGGATGTCATGGCAATGTGAATTATGCTGTTTACATTTTTTTAAATAATTTGCTGTGGAGATACTGTGTGACACAGTTAACATTTTTCGCATAGAGTTCCACATGGTGCTGCTGCCTTTATATTTATAGTGTAGGTAGCCCTAGTGGCTGGAGGTGCCTTGCAGTGGTTTTGTGTGTAAAACATTAACAGGTGCAGAATTATGCCACTCCGACAAATTCAAATTTGGTTCATTACGCTCAATAACTTCTGAACCATGTATGCGATTTGCCTGGAATTTGAAATGTACAAAGATTAATAATTCATCTTTCAGTGTGCCAATTTTGGGTCGCTGGCACTTACAGTTGCTGAATTGTGTATGTTATGTTGTTTGCATGTGGCTGTGTGACCGTTAAACAGATGTACACACAATTATGGACACATGGTGTGCCATGGTACATGTCTTCATTTACCAATTTTCATTTCACTCAGTCATACACTTTTGCACAGCACAGTGACAAAAATCACATGGTGGGAGTGCACCACCACCACATTCCATTCACTATTTATAGTTCACATTCTCAAAGAAAGGAAATTCATGGCAAAAACTCAATTTAATGCATCAGTTAGGGTTGTTCCACAGTGACAAAAGCAAGGAAATGTGGTGTTAGGGTTGAAAACCCTAACTGCGTATCCTCCACCACTCACCACACATACACATACATGCAAGTAGGGGAAGGACCAAGGCAACACAACCAATCACACACAACCAGCAATAGGTAACAGGAATAGCACAACTATCTAAAGCATGAAACCATACACCCATGCTCCCATCGGCTGTGGCATGGGGATGTCATTGCTAACTCTAAGCCCAGACATTCCATGCACCGCAAAACGCATATCACAATGGACAACTGGGCATGTTGGGCCACACACTGCCACCAACACATAACACAGAGTACACATATGGTATTTTGGGGTTTGCAAGATTCAAAGAAGATTTTGCACATTCCCTGAAATACTTCAGAAAATCACTTTCACAAATGTGACAGAGTTGTACTATGCATTTGAGACACTTTCATGTTTCTGACAGTATTTTGCAACACTACTTTTATATGCTTCCACAAATGAGACACTTTTGTGTCCTCCGTTTACAACACTTTCATGTTTGAGAAAGTATTTTGTGAAAGTATGCTCCTAATGACTGCACATCTTGCCATCATCCTGCAAGCAAACAGTTGGGTCCTTTGGGCTGAAATTTGCAAGGTGGCAAGACCTGTCCCACAGATGTGCCTTTTCCTGCTTTTGTGCTAAACTATTTAAGGATGACAAAGTTACACTGTTCCAAAATTGAGCAATTTGTGACAGACTAACATTGCAGTGCCCATGATACCTTCGCCACCCATATGTTGAAAATGAAGCGAGGTACACTGTTATCGCTACTGCCAGCTTGGTTCACTTTAAGTGAACTAACCTCATAGAACAACTTTGTAAATAATGTATGATATCTGAAGTTGGTTCTCCACTTCCTACAGTAACACAGGTATTACTCCTCCTGCTGGTTGTGTGTGATTGGTTGTGTTGCCTTGGTCCTTCCCTACTTGCATGTATGTGTGTGTGTGGTGGTGGGGGGATGCGAGAGTTAGGGTTTCAACCCTAACACCAAATTCCTCACTCTTGTTGCTGTGGAACAATGCTAACTGGTGCATTAAACTTTTTGCCAGGAAGATATATATATATATATATTTTTTTTAATGCAAAAACTTCATTCTTGCACCAGTTAGGGTTTCTGTCATGCCCATGATAGGATGGCAATATCATGTTAGGGTTTAGAATCATAATAGACACCCAGACTCATCACACAGTTACACACATGACTATATACAGAACTGTAACCATGAGACTTACAACACTTATGTTACACACACTCATAAGGTTAGCACTCTTAAACCAACGCATGCCTAATGCTCAGTAGAATAGGTAAGAATAGGAAGTCTGCAGTACAGTTGTGATTTCATATAACTGACTAATGTGATCTACTGAGTGTTGGGGCATGAGTTGGTTTAGAGTACTAACCCTTATGAGTGTGTGTAACATAAGGTGTTGTAAGTGTTGTGGTTATAGTTCTGTCACGTTAGCCATGTGTGTAACTGTGTGATGAGTCTGGGTGTGCTATTATGGTTCTACACCCTAATGTGATATTTCCATCCTATCAAGGGCATGACAGAAACCCTAACTGGTGCATGAACAAAGTTTTTGCATTTAACTGTCTGACTTTTTATGAACTGAACTATATTTCTACAGGTGAAAGAGAGGGCTGAAATTTAGGAGATGATTGTCTCCATATGCCAAGTGCCTTATCTTCTTTCCTTGTTTTGACACCTTTAGGTGATCAGAAAAGAGAACTCCTAGGTCTTTTTCTTCTTTGACGACCATCAGCACCTTCCACACTCATCCGTAGCACTTCCAGGGTTTCCTCTTCCAGGTGCATTACTTTGTACTACTTTGCATAGTACTTCAGTTGCCATGTGATTTTTAACCAAATATTCAGCATGGGCTGTTTGGGACCTCCCTCATGAACAGTAGCACTGTGATTTTAATAATCCATCCCGAAATTTAAAATTGCACAGTGATGCCATTCTCAACACAGGTTTGAAAACACATTTAAGCCAGGATATTAAAAATGACAGCTGTACAGTTCACATGAAGGTGTACAACACTGTCCATATGTAACAGTGGGGTGCGGGGTTATTCAGACCCTCACACTTCCATTCCACAATCCAGATAGCACAACAATGTCCATATGTCATGGTGGGGCACAGGGTCTCCATCGAGACAGTACAGCAGTATCCATATGTTATGGTGGGAGTGCAGTGTCCAAGGAGTGCTGGGCCCTTCTGACCTGAGCTCCCATCCTCCATCAAGATAGTACAACAGTATCCATATGTTACAGTGGGAGCCAGGTCCTTTGGACCCTAATGCCCCATCCCTCCATCCATATAGTACAACAGTGTTAAAATGGGAAGCCATTGCAAGTTAGAGCATGCATCGAAATTGTGCAATGCATGGTCATAATATGCTAATTTTTGGAATTTCTTTACCAGATTTTCAACATTGGCATTATGGAAACTCCCCTCTTAAACACTGCAACTGTGATTTTGTAAATCCATCGCAAAGTGCCAGAGAGTGCAAAATCACATTCCAGGCAGGATGTGCAAGATGACAGCATTCTGTTCTTAAGGTAGTGTGAAAAATGGCAACATTGAAAATCTGGGTGAAAATATGAAAAGTGGCAAAGTTACAAATGTGCTTAGAAACTGCACAACATACGCTCATAAGCAGTCATTTTTGGAATTTTTTCATCAAGTTAGGAAGGGTGACTTTGCCAAAATGGGTGAGTGCCTAAGGAATGCACTAGCAAATGGGCAGGAAGGAGGGTGGAAGAAAATGGGGAATAATAAAACTGCCATCACAGAGGTAACAAGCCTTTGTGTGAAGCAAATAAACAAAATGAAACAATGTAAGAAACCACTATGGTTCTCAAAGGAAGTAGCAGTGAAGGTTCAAGAAAAAGAAAGCATTCAGGAAGTACAAGGAATCACAGAAGGAGCAGGACAGAGAACTGTATCAGTTAAAGCAAAGAGCAGCTGGGAAGGCAGTCAGAACAGCAAAGGCCCAAACCAAGGAAAAGATAGCCAACTCAGTTAAGAAGGGGATAAAACCTTTATAGGTACATCAGGGAGAAGGAAGACCAAGGGAGGGATGGTGAGGCATAATAAAGGGAGGGAGGGTGGGCAGAGGTGACTGTGAAAAGGCAGAGATACTAAACAAATATTTTGCTCAGTATTTACAAAGGAAGAGGGAGGTACCTAAAACAAACAGTAGAGACACTCTGGATACAGAAGTTGATACCAGCCCATTTACAGAAGAAAGGGTTCTGAAAGAACTCTTAAAACTGAAAGGTGGACAAAGCAATGGGGCCTGATGGGATTCATCCCAGAATTCTAAAAGAACTAAGGGTAGAACTAGTGACACCACTGACTACCGTCTTTAACAAATCATGGGAGGATGGGGTGGTACCCGAGGACTGGAGGAGGGCAGATGTGATTCCCCTTCACAAAAGTGGGAGCAAGGCAGAAGCAGGAAACTACAGACCTGTTAGTTTAACCTCAGTGGTAGGGAAAATGATGGAATCACTTCTGAAGGAAAGAATGGTCAAGTATCTAGAGGCTAGAGGGCACAGGACCCAAGGCAACATGGATTCACAGCAGGAAGGTCATGCCAGACAAATCTGATAGATTTCTTTGACTGGGTGACCAAAGTAGTAGATCAGGGAGGGCTGTGGACATAGGCCTACCTAGACTGTTAAAGGCATTTGACACAGTCCCACACAAAAGATTAATATACAAGTTAGCCAGCCCGGGAGTTGGGCCCAAGATGACAGCCTGGGTAAAGAATTGGCTGGAGAATAGGACACAGAGAGTAATAGTAAATGGAGTCCACTCTGAAGAAGGGGTTTACTAGTGGGGTATATGAGGGTTCAGTATTAGGACGGTCCTCTTTAATGTCTTTATATGACATTGCAGAGGGACTGAAGGAAAGTATGTCTCTTTGCAGATGACACAAAGATCTGCAACAGAGTTGATGCACAAGGTGGGGTGGAAAGGATGAGAAGGGACTTGGCAAGGTTAGAGGAATGGTCAAATGTATGGCAGCTTAGATTCAATGCTAAGAAGTGCAAGGTAATGCACCTGGGAAACAAAAACCCTGGGGAAGAGTACACAATGGGGGTGAGATACTAACAACAACACAAATGGAATGGGACCTGGGGGTAGTCATATCAGATGACCTAAAGGTGGGCAAACAATGTGAGAGGGCAGCAAGGAGGGCTGGGGGATACTGGGATGCATAGGGAGGGCATCACCAGTAGAAAACAGGAAGTTATCATCCCTCTGTACAGACAGCTGGTCAGACCCCATCTGGAGTACTGCATGCAGTTCTGGAGACCCAGTGTCCCAAAAGACATAGACAGGATGGAAGCTGTCCAGAGGAGGGCAACTAAAATGGTGCAGGGTCTGCACTGGAAGATATGAAGAGACTTAAGGAGCTTAATATGTATAGCCTTGAGGAAAGGAGGGAGAGGGGACATGATAGAAACTTTCAAGTACCTCAAGGGAATCAACAAAGTCCAAGATGGTAGCATCTTTCAAAAAGAGGTGTGCAAGAACAAGAGGGCACAATTTGAAGATAGAGGGGCAGCTCAGAGGTAATTTAAGGAAGTTTTTTCACAGAGAGGGTTGTGGATGCATGGAACAGCCTTCGGAGGAGGTTGTGGAGTCAAACAGTGGTGGAATTCAAGCATGCATGGGAAAGTCATAAGGCAATTCTAGGGGGTGAGGGTAGGAAGAAGTAGGCTGCTGGTTAACTAAGATCTGCAGCTTATCCATTAGGTAGGGAAATAAGTAGACTGGGTGGGCCAAGCAGTCCTTTCTGCTGTCAAATTCTATGTTTCTATAAGTTTTCAACATGGGCTTATAGGTCCTCCCTCATGGACAGTTGCACTGTCATGTTGTTGATCCATCTTAAAAGTTGATTTTGCCAATGACAATGCCATTCTGTACCACAGGTGTGAAAACATATTTTGGACAAGATATGGAAAATGAAAACTGTACTGTTCACATGGAGGTGTTAAAAATGGCAATATTGAAAATCAAAGTGAAAATATTAAAATTGGCAATGTTATCTTGATGAGAAACTGCACAATGCACACTCCTAATGCAGTCATTTTAGGAATTATGTCACCAAAATTGCAACATGGGCCTTTTGGAACCCACCTCATGAACAGTGGCATGTCATTTCAGGAATCTGTCCCAAAGGTGATTCAACATAGTGACTATGAAATCACATTTTGGGACTGAGAAAGAAATGACAGTGGCATTGTTCATGAGGAGGGTCCCAATAACCCCATGTTGAAAATTTAGGCCAAAAGTTCTAAAATTGGCTGAGATATTAACCTAAGTTGAAACTCCCATTCAGCCCCATTATACAGCGCTTATCCGATTCCTCATTTCGCAGTTTGGCATCCAAGAGTACAAACGTCTCGGTCCAGAAAAGATCACGCTGCTGGCCTTTGAAGGGTAAGTATGGGTGAAGAGAGGGTGGATGGAGCTGGGTGTGCAGATGGAGGGTGGGAATGGGGTAGGGGAACAGGGAGATGACGATGGACTGTTTTCTTTATTACAGGTTAAAAACAAAATAAAAAATATTTCGCTAGACGGTTTTGTCATTTACAGGAACTAAAAAAACAAAATGTGGGCACACTGGGGTGGGCTCCCAGTGTGCCACATAATTGTTTTCTGGAGGAGATCATGATGCCGACAGGGGGTTGGACACCTTCCATTGGCAAAGAGTGGGCTTGGAAGGGAGCATCCCAGTGTCAGAAATATAAAAAGGATATCTGGACACATTGGGGTGGGCTCAAGGGTGTTACATAACTGAGAGTGTGGCAGGTATACCAACAGGGGCATAGGCACCCGATGTCGGTGAGGAATTGTGTGTGTGTGTGTAGATCACAGTACTTTGATGCATGATCCTGCATTGAATATTTCAATGCAGGACTCTGCATGGAAGATAAAAGACATCGGGGGACAGTTTTCTGTATTTAACAGGTAATTAACACAAAAACAAAACATTTGGGCACACACTGAAGTGGGCTTGCAGTGTGCCATATAAATGTGTGTGGTGTGGGAGGTATACACACATGGGGACTGGGCACCTGATGTCAGAGACAGTTTTCTTTATTTAACAGGTAATGGAGAAAAATAACAACAACATTTGGTCATGCTGGGGTGGGCTCTCAGTGTGCCTCATCTGTGGTGCTTGTGGTGGTGGTAGATTCCTGCTGCTGACATGGGTATTGGGGCCCCAATGTTGGCAGTACAATAAGAAAGGGCACAGTGCTTTAAAGGAGATAGGAAATGATTTACAGTGGTTGGAAACTAATAAATAAATCATAAATACCAAGCAATGGTCTGAGTGTGTTTTTTTTATTATTGTAGAGTGGTACAATGTATTTTTATGTGCTGTCCTGTTAATAGTGAAACCCCTTCAGTTTGACTGGCTTTTTCAATCGTGAGCTCGTGTGCCAAACTGTGAAAGGCATGTCACTGACTCCGATTTTAGACTGCTGCAGTGTGCTGGACTACAACGGTTTAAAATGGCAGCTTCATCAAATAATCAGACTCCTGCTAGCTCTGGTAAATAACTATGGAATCCCAGATAGAAACACTTTATATAACAAGCTCCCTTTGTTACCCCTGCCTCCCCATCACACAAACACACTTCGTCGGGCAGGCAACTCAAGAAAAGTCAGGACACTGGTTTCCAATAATAGATATCTGCACTACCATCTTGCTGACCAGTAACACCGCCCCATCTAGAGCTGCCTTACAGTCCAAAAAGCACCACCAGCCTCCATTGACTTAGCAGCTGGCAATGAATTATCAACTCAGTTACTGATTCTTTGTAGCGCCCCCATATTTACTGCCATAGCCCAGCGTCTTCATCTTTGTCTCCCTGCCTGTGTTTGCGGTCTTGGTCCTGCTCCCAATACTATGTACTAAGTAACTGGGACATTTATTTATTTATTTTGTTTAACTGCATCACTTTCTGAGGCGATAGGATCTCAGTCTCACTCACAGCTCTCTTCATGTATATTCTTTTTCCATCTTGTTCTCTCTTTCTTTTCTCTTAGAACCCCCCAGTGGCTACCATGGTGTCCTCGCTACCTATCCTTGCTTCTCCATCCCAAGCACCACTGTCACCTGCCATCACTCTCTTTTCCCTTTCTCTATGTCCTGGCTCTGCACCCACATATCAGTCATGTTTCACGCATACCTGTGAGAAGCTCTTTGCCTTGCACTGCTAGGGTCCATCCAAGAGGAGTTACAAGTGACCGTTTCACTGTCCCCTATCTCCTGGAAGCCATCAAGATAACACTTGGCTGTGTACACTCTGCATCAGGACAGAAACCCCGAAGGATTGATTTCAGTGGAGGCTGATGGTACTTCTGGAACTGGAAGGTAAATTACACTCCAGATGAGGGGAGGGAGCACGGGTTACGGACAAGCAAGTGTGTAGTACGGTTATCGGTCATTGGAAACCAAGACCAATACAGTGTCCTGACTTTTCCTTGATTTGTATGCCTAACCAAGTGTATTTCTGTGTGTGTGGGGGAGGGTAACAAAGTTATCTGGTTTTAAAAAGTGTTTATGATTTATTTATTAGTTTCCTATTTTCTTGAATGGCACTTCGATGCAGGATTCTGCATCTAACATGACAGTTCGATGCAGGATTCTGCATCAAAAATGCCCTAATCCTTCATCATGCCTGACATTAAATTTTTCCCATAGGAAGTAGTGGGAAATATGTAATGCAATAACTTTGGAACAGATTATTTTTGCACCAAATCTTCAAAAGGCACATCTGTGAGGCTAAGGCTTTCTACCCTGAAATTGTCAGTCACTAATGTTAACCCATTTCTGAAATACAGGTGAGCAAAAACAGACAAAATAGCAAAATCCTCTGTTTATTTAGCACTCTGTATCTCAAAAACTGCAAAAGAGATTGATACAACATTTGGCACATCAAGAGACCTTCGCTACATAAAGCATGTCAAGTTGTGCAAATCCATTCAATGGTCCCAAAGTTATTAAAGTGCAAAATCTGAGGTTTAACATTAAACTGTCCTGCCAACCCTAACTATACTGGCGCTACCATTCCAGTATAATATATATATATATATATATGTGTGCTCAATAAACCACTCTGAGGTGTAGGTCATGCTCTGATATACGCTCCTTGGTGCGTTGTTATGACCTCGTGCATCAACCACCCAAGGCATGCGTATATCAGAGTGTGACCACACCTCAGAGTGGTTTATCTGTCTTATAAAATGTCAAAATTGTTTTGGAGAGGGATAAAAGTGCAGGTGTGTGGTCGTGCTTTGATATACACAGTCATGTGATGTGTTCCAACAAACTAGAAGACATAATTTTCCCACCTATTTTATAAAAAAATATATATATATATATACTGTATCTCTCTCTCTCTCTCTCTCTCTCTCTCTCTCTATCTATATATATATATATATATATATATATATATAATATATATATCGTGCAGGTATAGTTAGGGTTGCACGGCCACTTCTATGTTAAACCCAATAATTTGCACTTTAATAACTTTGCAACCATTTGTCCTATTTGCCTGAAATTGTGCATGCATGGTCAGGTGACATAGATCTCTGGATCTGGAAAGTTTTATTCTGGTTGGATTTGCAGATGTGGCACTGCATAATGTCAAACAGTGTGAAAAAATCCACGTTTTGCAAAATTCTTTGCTCATATCTACAAGCCTGAATGGTTTGTCTGTCTGGTCTGAAATGTTCTGGGTATATGTGGACTAGGTCACTGATGTGCCTTTTGATGGTTTGGTGAAAAATATTAATCTGTTTAAAAGTTATTTAAGTTTAAAGTTTCTCATTAATTATAGCCTATGGGAAAAAAGTATATGTCGGAGCACTTTTGCTTTGACAACCTGTTTACTGCTGCAAAGTAGATTTTCACTTTTGTGCTTCTGCTATCTTGTTTGCAGTTAGCAATGCCGAAAAAACAATGCAGCTCAACAAAATACTGCTTCTTGGTAAACACCAGCAGTTGGGGTTACCTAATTGGGGCCCTAGGAGCAAGACCCAGGCAGTAGTTTTCGATAGGATACCCAGAAATATGTTTTTTAAATTTTCCACCATTTTAGCCATGGAACATTCATGAAAGTTTCACAGAAGTTCCACAGACTTTCACAAAACTTTCTCAAATTTGTGAAACTTTAACAAAATTCTGTGGAACTTTCATGGAAGTATATCCATCTAAAAACAGTTTCTTTGCCACTTCATAGCCTACAAATGGTTAGTTACAACATTCCAAAGTTTACACATTTCCCGTAGGATAACACTGTGGCATATGCACCACCTTTCGGTGGCTATATCTCGAAAATGGTTGAGATATGGATTTTTGCTAAGCAAAGCTTAGTATACCTTTAGGTGTCTCAGCTGATGTAGAGGTTGCCAGGTCATGATTACAACTGCAGTGGAATTTTTTCAGAAGTTCCTAAGGTTACTGAGATATTGCCACATTTGCAGCACAAGGGTTACCTAGAATGGTTCCAGGCTTGCGCTATGCCTCTATACTTATGCAATAATGGGAGTGCAGGGCCCTACATTATGCAGTAAGCGGAGTGCAGGGCCTCATCACAGGGACATACAAGATCATTAAAATATCCCTACACTTCTGTATACATGGAGCGCAGGGCCTAGATGCCAGAAAGAGCTGAATAGGGGGCAGTTTCAAAGAATATGAGAAAGGGACCCAGAAGCAGAGCTGCATCTCCAGCATTTATCATGTGGCATACGCCCATAGCATGGAGTGCTTGAGGAGTCCTATACCAGTGAAAGAGAATTTGGGGTTGGATTAATTGGGCCCTGATATCTCTGCAGGCCACATGGGCTCTAAACCAACATTTATGCCGTACCTCTTCAGGGATGGTAATGTGAGACTCAGACTCCCATTTTACTCCAAGGGAGTTAGTGAAGCTGTGACCATTGTCCCTCAGGGGTTTGTAAACCTACCAGCTCTGCCTTCGGGTAGGGATAGCCATTTATGTATAGGTGGAGGACAGGGTAGAGGGCTGGGAGTTGTGTGACCTGAGATGTGGTATGGGAGCACATCTTAATTGAAGGTAGTGCCAGAAATCCTTTTGGAAAGGTCATATTTGTCCTTCAATTCAGCATATGACATTGGAGAGAGTTGGTTAGAGGAACATAGGCCTGTAACCATGTCCCCTACTATTATGACCCAAGGACAGTCTACTGAAAGACAGCCATGCATCAATGGTATGGTACCTCATACAAGGTCAATGTGTTAAAAACTGATATATAGCAAACCTGTCACCACCTTTTCCCCCTTCTTTACACTTTTGACTGATGGTCAGGGTACATATCCAGAGTCGTGTCACACAGGTCTGGTGTTTCATACATATGGTATGAATTGTAGTTCTGTAATTAGAAAGAGGTGCATGCTTGTAGAAGTACATGTCCATTTATAACCTGTGCTTATTTTGCACAGTATTGTAGACCCTCCACAAAGCAGCAGAATAGTTACACATGTAAAAGTACTATACACATTGCATAGTTGTAAGTTGCTTTCTTTAAGACGCATACTTAGAAATGGCAAATAAAATTGTATGTTTGGGACATGGGTATTATTTTACACATGGTGTTGTTGCTGCATGCAAGTTACAAGTTGATGGTGCATATGGTAGTAAACAATGTAAACACAAAATATCACTGTTACGTATGTCTTACTATACAGAGGGTCCATAACAATACGCACTCACAAACATAGAACTGTGTGGTAACTGTGCAAGTTACCATTGACTCTCAAGAAGAGTGACATATAGGATTGTGCTAGATCTGTAGCTTGGTTTTGTATCATGAACATGTTGGGAGAAATCATTTTGTAAGCTGGTGGTCAGTTTGTCAAATAGGTTTCAAAATTATGTAGCCAGTTCAATATTTGTAGTGGCCATCATTTCTTTTTTTACTCTTATATTTCTGGCCTTCAGCAAGCGCACCAGTGAGAGGCATCGAGCCACTGGCCCCCACCGATCTGGAGGACAGAAGTCTCACTCGATCGTGGGGGTCCAGTACAGCTGTTCCAGCCCATTGAAGGGTCTCCCCTCACCTCTCCATCCCAGGCTGGCCCAGACCACCCCCTCAGGCGCGATTCCATGACAGGCCTCCAGGTCCTGGCCAGTGCGAGCCATCAAGCTGCAGGGTTGCACAGTCTTTCCTCCTTAGTGCCGCAGGGGTGCAAATATGCAATGATGTCTAGGCACAGCATGCTGATGTCCTGCCGCTACCCCCAGATGCACCAGCACTGGTAGTGCCACTGGGCATCCTCAGAGGCCACTACAGTGTGCTGGATTTTCCATCCCTCCCTAGGACTAGGAGAGCAATCTGTGGATGCTCAATCCTAGTCCTCCTCCTGACAACTCCGACAACCCAGGCTCGTTCCGAACCAGGTCGCTGGCATGGTGCGGTGTGGCATCCAGCGCCTCAAGCCTCAGTGCCACTGGGCCATCTAGTGGTCATCATTTTTAAGTGCTGAGATCACTTCATAGGCAGGTAACTGGTTGGCTATTAAGTATCAAAATGTGGTAGCAAAACAACTGTTTTACTGGCCATTGACCATCTAGTTGTTTTGTCCCACCCTTGTCTTAAGGGAAGGGAGGTGGGAGGGTGGGAATTAAGGTTCCTATATACCAGTTTTAATATGTTGACCCGCATGAGGTACCATACCATCGATACATTGCCTGTACCTGTAAACTCTCCTTGACTCATGACAGTAGGAGATGTGGTAGGGTGAGTGGGAGTTAGCTGTAACAACCCTCATAGCACCTTTCCAAACTTTGTGGGCATTGTGTTTGCAACCCTAATACTTTATTTCAACCCCATGTGCAGTTTGAGTTTTGTGCTATAGGTGCCCTAATTAGTGTTAACGTAGTGTGTATATAATTTTAAAATATGTAATATACTGATATATATATATAATATATATACATATATATAGAGAGAGAGAGATTTTTTAAATATATAACATACAGATAATATAATAATATAAAACATATAATTGGAAAATCTAAAAGGCCATCAGGAGAATGTAGTAACTGGCAAGGAGATAAACTACAGACTACAGAGGGCTAAGCTCAGAAATTAATATCACCAATTAATGTAGCTCAGCATTGGGCTACAGCAGTCTTACAGTAGCTGGCTGCAGACTCTGTCACACCTCCACACACCTAGCAATCCACAGCAGTGGTATGCTAATACCACTTACCGCAAAGCGGCAGTAATTATATCCCTTGCTGACCTTCAAGGCTTTTGTACTCCCAATTTGTAGTCTGGTTTGCACTGTGACTATTACTGCATTGGGAGTTGAAGTGGTTTGAGTGAATTTCAAAGCTGAAATGAATCCATGGTGCCCAACTCAAAGCTGAACTTGAATTCACTGCTGACCCACTTCTCTTACTCTTATCCTGCTGAGGTTAGATCACATCATGTTAGCACTGCATAAGCTACATTGGCTGCCTATTAGGCAGAAGACTGGCTACAGGGTTATTGTTCTGACTTTCAAGGCCCTGAATAGACTGAATGTATCTCCCACCCATGAGCTTCTGGCCCTACCAACTAGGTACAGCCTTTTATCCAGAGACCAGGAGTTGCATTTGTCCCCTGCTTGAGGTAAAAATATCAGAGGTTACAGCATTTTCAGTACAGTGCCAGCCCTGTCCCATGGAGCTCTTTAAAACAGTAATTTCAGCAGATTCACAGTCTCTGCCACTTCAAGATGGAAGGCTGGAAATGGCTCTTCTAATCTGCTTACTTGGCCTGTCTTCAGAGATCTCTTTATTCATTTACCGTTTCATTTTCCATTTTGAGTATTTAATGGCTGATTATTTATCTGTTTAAGTATTTGCCTCTGGTGCTGTACCCAGGGAACATCCCTATGAAGCATTCTCTACCCTACATTTGCCCCTCTGGAGAAGAGACTCACTTTCTCCCTTCTCGGTCTGGTTTTTCACATGGTCAAAGTGTAACCCCCAACAGTCTGCAAGGTGCTCTTTTTACTAAACCCCTCAGGCAGGTGATATTGTTGTCTACCTGCATTCTGCTTGAGTTGCCTAGGTTTAAGTCAGGCTCAGATAAGAGGTCCTTTGCCACCTCTGCTCCATCCTTTGAATGCCCTCCTAGGGCATTTGGAAACTGTTCCTCCTTTGATGGCATTAAGAAAGGGCTAAAGACCCATTAACTAAAACACCGCCAGTGCACCTATTATCTCTAAACTGTACCTCTCAACTGGTGTACATTGCTTCCTTGCCTAGACATGTCCTAGTATTTTGTCTGCTCTCATACTGTCTTAAATTCTTGAATGTTTCCTAACCTCTGTCTAATGACCAAATGTAATTTTCACTGGCTTGTGTGTAACTTCAGCACTTGTGGGTTGTCTTCTTCTGTGTAATTAATGTTCATTCACCCCTGAAAAATAACTTTTGGTCTCAGTGGGCCTACTAGGTTAACACAATTTAATAAATAAATGTACTTAGTTAGTTTACTGATTTTATAACATATATTGATTTAATTGTACAGTGCTCTAAGATATGATGATGGGCACTTTATGAACTACTATACGATGCTATATTATATTATACCATACCATACCATATCATACCATGCTATACTATAATACTATATACTATACTATACTATACATCCCATACTATACCATCCCATGCCATTGTGTCCCTCCTGACAATCCTATCCTATCCTATCCTGGCCTGTCCAGTTCTAATAAAGTAAAACAATTTTCAATTGCAATTCCATTTTTCTAAGAAAATTGAGAGTTAATAATAGCAATAGGCTTTCACAAACATTTTTGAATTTAGGAGTGAACATTTTAGAGTTTGGTCAGCAAAACACTAACACACACTGTTCCCTAGGCTGACAGCCAGCACTGTTTCCTGCATATAGTGAGCAGGGCAACTGAATTACCTTTTGCACGCCATGAAAAGTGGTCCCTTAAGGCCAGGGCTGATTGTGCAATGATAGAGCAATGTGCATGTGTAACACTGAGAGGAGGTGCATTTGGTCTGTCTGAAATATATACTTGAATTATGCATAATCAGGGACCTCCGCTGTCCAGTGTTTAAATCCTCTCCTGCATTTGGTCTTTCTGTAATATATACTTGAATTATGCATAATCAGGGACCTCTGTTGTCTAATGTTTAAATCCCTCTCCTGCTTGAGGGCTAGAAAACAAAATCGCATCTGTCTGACTATAGCAGATGGAAAAGAACTACTAAAAGGGTCAAAAGAGACAAAATGCATTGCACTCACAGACTCTCTGATGAAAGCTTCCTATAAATAATGCTGCAGATTACCAGTTCTCATGTGGATGCAGTCGTCAAACAACCTTCACCTTGAATACAATATTCCTTGCAACAGCTGGCCAGTAGCCCACTTCTGCTCCCCAAATCAATTTAGGAAACATTGGAAGTCAATTAGCAATGTGGAAGGCTGACTTTGCCAGCCAGTTCCACATCTCTGAACAGTTTTCAGCAGCCCTCGTTGTAATTCTTTAAGATGCATGACCCAATTAAGGGCCCTAAATATTTGTTGCATACATAATTCATTAATCCAGAAGTCCTTACAGACATTCACATTCTTGATTGTATGCTCCATTTCTTACCCTATGTTGCATCTGGGAAGACTAAGGTACAAAGCAAGTCATATGGACTTGATAATGGCACAAATCTCCATCCAATACTACCTCTGAGGCAGCTACAGCGGTAGTCAGAGATCTCAATAATATTTAGAGATATCTGTAAATTTACAAACATGTGTACTGATATATAGCAAAAAAAAAGTGTCATCCTGACCCAAAATAACAAAATAATATTACCTAGTAAAGCAGGGTATTTCACAATGCCCAACATGGCAAGGTAGTAGGTTATGCCACAATGCATTCTGAACCAGAGTACATCTATCACAATGCTGATGAAAACCCAATAGCCAAGTGTAGCACTGAAGTCAGCAGTTGAAATCAGACAGAAATAGTTATATTTTCATACAAGAAGCACATCTGAAAGAAATAACTAGTAAACTGGTGTTGTATAAATCGAAATTCGATGGTCTGACTCAAGATACACAGTTTATCATCACTTGTGTGGGGTAGGATTTTGTAACTCACTTGTGGCTCTGCTACTCGTAATTTATGGAGTGCCCCATCACACATAAAGAAAAATGTGTATTTTGAGTCAGCCTATTGTATAGCCACTATATATCACATGCCATTCCATTGAGATGTTAGGAATTTCCTGTGAAATCTTGAGATACATCTAGTTATATTGGAACATACCCCTGGCTACCACTGTAGGTTGCTTTTCTGATATTTTGTGCAACAGAACTGCCCTGAATTCAAGCCCTGGATTTAAACCCAGTATTCTGGGTTGCTGACTTCCTGGTCACATGACTTAATCTCTGTTCCACAGCAAGTGACAATTATTCTCCTGACTACAGTTTGTTAGCATGATGGAGCAGTTTGAGGATTAGCAAACTGGAGACAGTGTTCAAATCTTAGCATGATATTACATTTTGGTATTTTTAGCAAGAGACTGAGAACCCTTAAACAGTTGAAAATGGTGCAAACACAGGGTACAGAAGGTCCATACTGTGCTTCCACCAAAATCTGCAATATCTTTGACTTGTCAACTGGGGAGAAATCAACCCTGGGACAACAGTAATTCACTATGCAAATGAGATGTTAGTAGCACAAATGAATTTTGTACCCACTAGTGTTCTGGATTGCAATACCTGTGAAGATCTGGGCATGGGATAGCATCAGTTGCAGGTTATTATCTCAATTCCAGAGCTCCAGGGCAATGGCACTGCCACCATATTGTTCCCGTCCACTCATTTGACCCTCACCATAACTTCTGCTTCTGGCATGGCGAGTAAACAATTTTTCCAAGAGGAAAAGAAGAGACCAGTTTTGTTCCTTAATCTTATGAATAATCTGAGAAGTGATGACTTTTAGAACTGGAACCTGAAAAATGCATTTATTTATTTATTGAATTTTGATGACCGAGTAGGCTCACTGGGCCCCGAAGGTCCCTTTTCAGGGTGACCAGGAAACAGAAACAGTACAATACAGTACAATACAGTCAGGTGTTACAGGGTAATGAGAAGTAGACATGATAATGAAGATTACAATAAAGGCAATGTTTCAATTTATGGACCATAAGTGCAACAATTGAGAGAATTAAAGCATGATTTGGTGTCAGTTTTGGTGAGAAGAAGGGATTGGTGTTGTGTTGTGTTTAGGACTGGGGGTGATTATCCTATACCCTCACAATGGCAGGAGCTTGCCCCAAGCAAGTGGGACTTGAGCCTTGTGCAAAAGTTTAACAGCAAGGGACTTTCTGTACTAAAGGTGGGAGAGTGTTCCACAGCTTAGGGGCAGTGAGTGAAGGATTTGCCTCCAGTGTGAGTCTTGACTCTGGGGATTGCCAGTAGGGACTTACCTGAGGGCCTGAGCACTCGAGGTTAGGCTTAGACATGATTATTCTTGTTAGGCTTGATGAGGCAGCTGGGCTCTGCAATTTGTATGCAAGGCTGAGCAGAGGATACTGTAGATGAGATTCAAAGGAAGGCCAGTGCAGCTGGGCTAGTGAGATGCAGGGTTGGCTTCTTGGGTGACTCACTGTCACAAACCTCACCACCTTGTTGTACAGGACCTGAAGCCTGTCAACCTCACCCTTTGCCATACCCTGAATTACAGGGCAGCGTATGTTAATGTAGGTAGGAGGGACACTGGAAGCAATTGCTCGTCTTGCCTCCGGGATAAGTTGTTTTTAGCCTGTACAAGGTGCTCAGTTTGGCGTGGATAGACCTAGTTACCTGGTCTACGTGGGGCTTAAAGGTGAGACCTTGGTCAATAGTTAGCCATAGGTATTTAATGTTGTCTACTATGTCTATTCGCTTTCCAGTAAGGGAAGTCAGTTGTAAGAATTGGTCCTGACCTGGCCGAGGGATCGAGGGCCAAACAGCAAGGCTTTAGTTTTGCTGCATTGAGGATCATTCTGTTAGATGTGAGCCAGGCCTTGAGTGTATTTAGGTCCCTTGGAGGAGAGGGCCCAGATCATGTGGTGTAGACCCTAGACTGGTAGATAACAGTATCATCAGCATATTAAACTACTGAGCTATCCCCACAGTGATGGTTGAGGTCATTTGTGAAGAGAGAGAGAACAGGAGAGGCCAAGAATTGAGCCCTGAGGCACACCATCCTTGATGGGAAGAGGGGCAGATAGCTCTCCCTTCCAAATGACCCTCTGGGATCGGCCTGATAGGTAGCTCTTGAACCAGTTTTGGGCCTAGGCATCAAGACCTGGGCATCAAAATGTCTGGATGATACTGTATTGCCGGATATGCTGTCACCATACAAGCCATGTTGGATAACATTTCCAAATGGACAAATAGAATGGTTATAAATTCATGAAAATCTGAAGGCATTTGTTTGACTGCAAAGCTGGAAAGGGATGTTAATCTGACCCCTATCTTTTGGACAGAACAGAGGTTGAGAGTGCAGCCTATTTCTTTTGTTAGACAGTAATATTTCCAACAACTTAAAGTGGTCCCTAGCTGGCCTGGTAGCACTGAAAGTCAAGGCACTGGACACTACACCTCGCTCCCGAGCCAGCAACCCATGTTCAGAAATGAGCACGAGATGCCAGGAGTTGGCCGGGAGGGGACGACTGAGCACTTGATGGACTGCTCTCCTCTCTGGGGGGAGAGGACTGCACGCCTATGCCAAATGACTGCCAGCAGGAGTGGACGGGAACAGAAGAAGAACTGAGGTGCTGCAGAATTCTATAGTATGTGCATGCCTCCACATGTGCACATTGATGAGTGAACCCCTGCATGGGAAAAGAGACAAAGTGGAGAAAATAGTGACAGGACAGGCATGTACAATGTCCACCCTCCAATCCCCTACCAGCTGTATCACTGGGACACAGGGGGCCAGAAAGCTGGATTTGTGCTTTGGAGGGAGGATGGTCCTCACCCTCCTGACCTCACAATAGGGGGATCTGTAGAGCTAATCCAGTCTTCAAGGTAAGTCCTGGGAGATGTAGGACAGTGTGGGTCAACAGGGCAGTGCAAATGGGAGCCTAGCCTGTCCTGGCCACACAGAGGGATACAAACTCATATAAAAAGTGGTCCCTGTAAGTGAATCAATCGAGTTATAAAACTAACAAAACAGTGTACTGTCTTTCCATTCTCAAAAGAACAAGAATTAACTCCTGTAACCTTTCTGTCATAAACAAAACCATTTGTCAGCCCATTTTAGAGTACGGTAGTCCTGTTTGACATTTCTCACTGAGCAGCAGAGTCATGCAATAGAATTTCTAAAGAGATGGGCTATCAAGTTAATACAGGATATGATTTACATTTAGCTGCTGTAATGCAGTCTGTGGGGTTACAACCACCAACTGTTAGATAATGTGAAGCCAGTCAAATGTTTTTAATATAATGCAAAACCCTGATCATAAATTGAATAAACTTCTTGTATCCTAAACAGTTTACACATATTGTTTGAGAAGATATGAGTCTTTGGATTAAAAGAAAAATTAGAACAGACAACAGTTTTATACCATGGCTTTTAAAGAGCGTTTCTAGATGAAGCACTAATTATTATTTACACTGTGTGACCTTAAAGAGAAACTCTGCACTTCAGCATGTGTTTTATCAAGAAAATGTTTCAGCTGTTACACTTTACTAGAGAATACATTTTTTTTTTTCAATGTTCCTTTCCAAGATTTATAGCACATCTCGGTAATCCAGCTCAAACGTCTGTATAGAAAACATTTGAAAACATTTGCCTCTTCCTGTTAACCTCACAGTGCCTTGATTTTATGACATCATACTGCTCACTATGACAACACACTGTGATGCCACAGGCAGCAATTGTGTGGTGAGCAGGAGAATCAGATGCATTTTAAAGACTCAATGAGATAATTGCCACATCATCTACAATATTCAGTAGACCAACAGCAGGGGAAGTAAAGAAAATAAAAATGAATAGAAAATAATACAGTTAAAACATAACTGGTGTAAATCTAGTGTTTTGAAGCTTTTTATTATAATGAAGAGTTGCTCTTTAAGGATGACTGTATTTTTATATTGTTTGTGGGTTTTTCCATCATCATTACATATTAAAATTTATGCTTCTATGGATACTTTGAGCTATCTTAAGCCTTTGGATTTAATTGTACTATTTAATAAAATGTAATGGAACTGAAATTGTTTATTTAGTTTTTGTTCACCTGTTAAATAAACAAAACAAAAATACTTAGTTTTAGGCATGACACAGAAGAGTACTGTGCAAACTTCACAAGGACGAATGCGAATTTCAGAATTACAAGTACAGTACAATTTGCATGAGGAGTACAATAATACAATTTAGTCAGTTACCATTCATTGAATACACAAAAATAATTATAATGTATGGTGAGCCCTTATTACCACTAAAAAGCAGCAAGATTATTTCTTGATAATCCATTGTTATGATGTCAGGGGTTATAAACCCCTTTGAGTACGTCATAGTGATGGGATTACAAATGGAGCTGATCTAAGCATGCACACACCTTTTATCCTCATGCACTGAGGGCCTTACAGAAAACAGCGCAGCAGTGAAAGCATAACCCAGAAGGGCCATGGCGACTAAAACGGCAAGAGTAAGGAGCCTTCTTCTTTTTTTTCTTACGATTTATGGGGACCATACACTATAAAATATAATATATGGCCCTCTATCAGTAATCAGTTTGTGTAATGTCTCAAGGTTGCCATGACGACATAAACCTCTTGTCGCTCTCAAGGTTTAGAGGTTGCCCTGGCAACCTCTGGGAGATTAACAAACCCGGTTACCGATAGAAGACCATACCTTATCCTCTATGTGGTGTCCAGTGGGCCCTCCTCCTACTTCCCTGTCCCAACAGACTCCTCTGACATCTATTGCCCTGCTATTCCTAGCCCTGTTTGGACAGTTATGGTCTGACTGCTGCTTGTGGCACTGAGCTGTTTTCCACACCAGCTCAATTACAGCACTGAGACACTCCCATCTGCCAGTCTACAGTAGTTCTACAAGAAGGGAGTGCTGCTAAATACAGTACTTCAACCAGGTAGTGAAGAGGAGCAGCAATTTGTTGAATAAAGTTAAAGAAAGGCGCACAAAGCAGTGGGTGCTAACCAAAGCAAATGGTCACTGCAGAAAATAAAATTCAAGGCACTCACCACCCTCTTAAAGACAGCACAGTAAAAGTCACTAATAGTTAAAAAAGGTGTTACTTCAAGTTACATGAGCATCTTAGAAAATGCCACTTGTGCATATGTATGAAATGTGCAAAACAATCAGTTTAAAAATCCAGAGATCCGAAGTGATCTCCCTGACATGTTTCACATCCTGTGTGATGCTTTATCAAAGGCCTTAAATAAGTAATAAGCTGTGACAGGGTGTGCATTATAGGATTTTAATTCACGCCCAGGAGTGTGTGTAAGGCATGAGGCTGAATGCCAAGTATCCTACCACCACTGGGAAATGCATTAAAATCCTATGATGCACACCCTGGGGAGAGAGCTTATCACACTTATAAAATGTCTCTAAGTAACTTGTTGGGGGAGAAAAATGAGATTTGGCACTCACTGTGTGTTTATAGAGCTATAATGCATGGTCAGGTGACAGCTCTCTGCTAATGAAATTTCTAGATTTTTCTTGTCATTTTATAACAGGAAATAGAGCCATTATGCACCTTTAGCAACATCTGCTGTTTAGAGATGGGGAAAGTTTAAAATCATGAGTGAATTTGCCATGAAGTGGCCAAAATTCACCACACGGAGCTATGAAGGTTTCCTCCCTTAAGAAAGTTGAAATGGTGAAATTCCACCATGAAGTGTAGAATTTCACCCATGAAGTACATACTTTTGCAAAATTATGCAAGTCATGGGTGAAATTCTGCACTTTATGGGTGAAATTCCACACTTTGTGGTGGAACTTTGCCATGCAGAATTTCTCGTGAAATTGCAATGGAATTTGCAAAATTAATCCACGGAGTGAAGTTTACCAACTTTGTCCATCTCTACTGCTGTACTGTCCACAAGAGGGTATTGAATGTCCTAATTGTTTTTTTTTTTTTTTGTGGTAACTATAGTTTGTGTATGTGCATATGGGTCATTTTCTGAGTGACCCCTCCCCCTTCCCATGTGATTTTGATGTGTTTAGCACCCACATGGTGAAAGTCTGTTGTCCCTTTTGCATATAGCACAGTGAGGTTGTATTTGAGGGACTGTCTTTAACTGGTCATTGAAACCACTTAGCAACAGTCTCTTGAAATTGTGTTCATTTAGGGGAGGCCCAGGTTCAAATCCATTCAGGAATGTTATGAGTTTTTCTAATAATAACCTCATTTCATCAGCGTGGTGATCCAAAGTTATGTTACATTAGAGTAGTAAATCTCCAGAAACAAAAGACTTAGGGCTCAGTTCTTAATATAACCCTTGTTCCCAGGGGTTACTAGAATCCAGTTAGATCAGTGGCAGGCAGGAAGGCAGCTTGTGAAATAATAGGTAAATGGGTTTCATACTGTCTCACTCTGTTTTCAGTCTCAGCTGAGCTGGAGTGATGATGTAATCATGGAACTCTGCAGCAGCATAAGCCACATTTGTTCAGCTGGCTTTAGAGTGAATTGGAATGTTGAGTGAGGTCTGTAGAGTGGAGTTTGAGGAGGAGGCTGCACCTGCTGGGCAGCTCCTCAATTTAGCTCTGACAAAGAACTACCCACTTTGTTTTTGTGGTAGTTTGTTCTCACCCTAGAAGAAGAACAACAACAGACAGTTTTTCTGAAGTGGTGGAGACCTGTGCGAACTCCAGGATTCAGGGCAATCCCTTGATCCCTTTGGTTGGTGAAACTGCCTGGACATCTTCATTCATTGTGAGTACAATTTCTTTCTGTAAGCCCAGGAGCTTTTGTAATACCTAGGGGTGAATTTCTCTGACAAAGGGAGTTTGTCACCTAGACTTTCTGTTTTAAAAGTGTCTGCCTATGCTGGAGTCCAGTATGTGACTGTCCAAGTACAGAACTTTTAATTTCTGACACCTCAGAGGTGTGAAAGTAATATGTTAAGTGTGATATATATTTCAAGACAGCATCTACAGTGTTTCTACAGTTGTGTGGTGTTATTAACCAGATGAATGGCTGACTATAAGCTTGGAAACAAAAGTGGGAGACCCCCACCTGGAGTAACCAGATTGCCTCTATGGGTTCTAAGGGCCCTATTACTTTTCTTCAGTGCAATTGGCCAATGCCTGAGAAAGTGTTTACCCTGGATGTGGTTGTTTTCTGTCAGTTTACCCCATTATAGAATGTTCTGAAAGTTCTGAGTCTGGATGTGCTCCTTTGTGGTCGTGTGTACCACATTCATTCCTCATGAAATATGGGAAAGTGTTCTAGTACTGGCCACATGTGCCTAGTCAATGGGAAAGGTACCAGTACATGGCCATGTGTGCCAATCTACATTTCAGAACCAGGAGAGTTTGCTGTTTTGTGTTTCTTCTGCCTGTGCTAAATGGGAATTCAGGAATTTCTGTACCATGGAAAATCTGCAATACCAATATGTGTAGCCCTATGGAGGTCCATCTTCACTCGTGATTATTCCTACTCTGTTACATGAATAAAAACCACACTCTAGAATCTCAGCCTGGTTTGGACAGTATTGTTATTGCTTCCTGTGTCTGGATTTACTTGGGTGCCCTCTCCAGAAGTCAAACTAGCATAATTGTGAGCAAACATTTTCTCCCAGGGACCTGGGTTGCTGGCCATGGTAATTGGTCCCACCAGTTGTATGCCAGGTGGTTGGCACACTTGGTTGACTGTTTTTGCATAACAGTCTGGTCCACCGAGTCTAATGGTGGCTGTCTTCCCTCCTTTTATGTCTCAGTATTGGTTATGTAACCCCCACCTCTCTGTTGCCCTAGATGTTTGTGGTGAGAGAAGGCTCTGCTATTTAAACAAGGGGCTGGTAGGTATTACATTAAAGACTGGTGCCGTACAATGGCAGCATGCGCTGATTGCTGGTGCACCAGGGACCTGCACCCACTTCACTATTGGGTAGGGTCCTGGTGCCAAAGTCCCACAGCTTGCAGCAAATGTGGCCATGTGGCAAAAGATGGTGCAAATGAGAGGTTTGATGCAAGTTGTGGAGCGGTCATGTGGATTCTTCATCCAGGAACAGAGAGAACTACCGGGAGGCTGCTGGGTCAAGGGGCAGGGGCAGTGCATGGGGAGGGCTGGTGGGACACAGATGGGTGATGGGAGGGTTGGCACCAGCACCCTGATGGGCCTAGAAGGTACTCTACCATGCTGGTGTGTTGGGGTTGCCCACATGCTGGGCACCATGTGAGGGGTTGCTGCAGGTACAGTATCACAATGGGCTCCAGATATCATAGGGTTGTGTGAGACCATGGGTGGGCAGAGCACATGTTCCCTCCCACCCAGGGGGGCTCTGAGGATGGCGACAAATTGTTAGACCAGCACTGGTTGGTTTAACTGTCCCGGACTGTGTGTCCTCTGAAAGAGTTTCCTGAATCCCAGTGTTGGGCATATGCCAGCTTGCCTCAGCCCAAGGCCCCTAGCACCCTGTACACCCATCATCTTGGCTGACCTGGCCCAGGGCGGGCCAGCACACAGGGTCCTGGTTCATGGTCCCAGTTTTGCACAGGGCCTTCCTGGAATGAACTCCACAGGTTTTGATGCAAGGTGCCCTTTGTATCACCTCTGTGTGATGCAGGTACCTTGTGTCAAACTTCAGAGTTTCGAAAATCAGCCCCTTACTTAGGTACAGTATGTGAAAAGAATATGTACAGCAGAAAATACTACCTTGGAGGCAACTTTCTGCCTCGCAGGAAACTTTGGCTGGAGATTTGTGCTCCTTTTCAGTTAGATTCACCCATGGCCACATTATAAAGCTGTTGGCTGAGATGGGATTCAAGCTAGGATGTCATGGCTTCACATTCTATTGCTTATCCAGAGACTACAACTGCATATTTAGGATAGCATTGTTAGCTTACCTGGACCATCCTACTTGACTAAATGTTGTAAGGTACAGAATAACAATATCTGCAGTGCAAGGCAGCATTTGTAATACCGGACTCTATGTAGACCTCTGCCAGCAGACTGGGGTCTGCACCCTTTCAGAAACAGGGCTTCATTTAAGAGTTGCCTGCTGTTTCTACAGGCCTCTTAAACCCCAGAAAGGCTTTCTTTTAATTCTACTAAACAAACATTGAAGGATGTAGGGGCTTTGC
Source organism: Neoceratodus forsteri (assembly GCA_016271365.2). Classification (NCBI taxonomy): domain Eukaryota; kingdom Metazoa; phylum Chordata; order Ceratodontiformes; family Ceratodontidae; genus Neoceratodus; species Neoceratodus forsteri. The sequence goes on along the minus strand of CM028138.1, from coordinate 74,919,245 downwards.
TGGGACCAATACAGGATTTGTTGAGGGCTAGTGAGATGGAGTGATGTAACGGTGGGTAACAGCAACCAGACTAAAGTATACTATATATAGGATATGCAGTGAAGGGCAGGACAATGACTCATGTGTGACAAAGCAATACATGAGTTATATAAATCCTGCTCCCTCTCAACTGATGATGAGTGGCATATTCTGAGCCAGGCCACTGTGTGTCACCTTTTACAATAAAACACAGAAACATAGAAAGTTTGGGCAGAAAAGGCCCAAGGCCCAACCAGTCTGTGCTGATACCTACTTGGTTGCCAAATGCATTTTATATTGTAAAGCTTTTAATAACTTCTTTTTATGAAGATTTAAGTCTTTCTGTTGGATTTACTGCTCTGTTTTGAGTGTCAAAGCAGTGTGACAAGGCAGCAGGCAGGCCAGTGGGAAGCTGGGGTACATTGAGAGGTATCACCAGCAAAAGGAGGGAGGTGATGTTACCACTGTGCTGGTCAGTGGTGAGACCCCACCTGGAGTACTGTATCCAGTTCTGGGCTCCATTTCAGAAAAGACATATACAGTGTGGACACACTCCAGAAGTGGGCAGCTAAAATGGATCAGGGATATAGCAAAAGTTCTACAAGGAGAGACTAAGGGATCTTAACATGTACACCCTAGAAGAGGAGGGGAGGCGTGACATGATAGAGACCTACAAGTACCTCATGGGGTGAACAGGGCACAGGATGGAGTCTACTTCAAATGAGGAAGGACCCAAGGACAAGAGGACATGCAATGAAGCTGGAAAGGGGATATTTAAGAGGAATGTGAGGAAGTACTACTTCACTGAAAGACTGGTGGATGTCTGGAGCAGTCTGCCATCAGAGGTGGTGGGAGCAAAAATAGTGGGGGCTTAAAATATGCATAAGATAGGCATAAGGGAATATTGGCATATAGGCAGGAAGGTGGGAGGTTCCATGGAGACCTGGTAGAGTCTGTGGAGACAGAATAGGCAGTGAAATTCTGGGCAGACTTTTCTGCTGACAGTTTCTATAATTCAATGTTTCTATAGAGTGCAGCAGTGGCAATTATGACATCATCAGGTCTTTTCATGCTACTCTTCAGTTAGTTAAGGGTTCCTCTGTAACAATTACAAAAATAAATAAATGTCCGAATGAAGATGAATGATTTATTTTCCTTAAAATGCTTTTGCAGTTAAAATAAGCCCTTCGTCTTGTACAGCTAGCCCCGATATCAGATACGGGTGGAAGTGCAGAGCTGCCATTTGCACAGTGCTTGCGCTTGCATCCACACGTCTCTGGCAATATTCAGATGGATAGCGCTCACCAATGAAGCAGTACTATCTGACTGAATATCGGTGCATGTTGGCACAGTACTATGTGGATCTGTGCTGAGGTGACACAGACCAGGGCCCCATATCACCCACAAGAGATAGTGCTGGCCAAAACAGGATATGACCAGGTCCCTGTAGGCATATTTAACCCAAGCATGCAAATGAGTCCATTAGGCACTCAAGGGACTAGTAACATGAATATGTACTGAGCGATTGAGGGGCCCTCTGGACCACCAGAAACTTATTACATATAACTACTGCATGATTGGAGGAGGCAGCTTGGCACAGTGAGGGAGGGGCGCAGTAGAGTTGCCCTGCTTTTGGGTGATGGTAGCATGGGCTAAGTGCCTAGTTAAGACATGTTTTTGTGGTGGAAAACAGCACCGCTGATGGGCCATTACCACCACCGGAAATGTTTGAATGTGCCATTGCACTAGTATGCATGAGGGGACATCCCTCATTTGCATAGGCAGAGCAGTATTTTAGCACTTTGACACTGCCAGCTTCAGGGGACACTCCAGGGGCCTCTAAATATGGCCCCACCTGGAGCACTACTGCAAATCCAGGTCAGTGCCAATGCTAACCATTTTGTGCCAGCGCTAGCCTTTGAATATCAGACCCTTTGTCTGTCACCTACATTTTATCAGTAACAGTCTTCTACTAGCTCAGTTATAGGAGCTGCTTCTTTAACTTGCTGGTAGACTGTGGGATGACAACCAGAAGGTTGTAAATTCCTAATTCAAGTTGCATGTTTTGGAAATATGAGATTGCAGCACCAGTGAATGTTCAGTAGGGTCATAGTGGTGGTACCTTCATGAATAGTGGATTTAGTAAGGGGTAGCAATTTCCAGAAAAATATACTGTAAATCAGACCAATTCAGAACTTTTATTCAACTGAAATAGAAATGATTTGCCAGTGAAAATGTAGTGGGGACTATTTCCCTACATAGCTGAATCCGCTAGTTGTACTTTGTCAACCTGCATGGTCCTGATGAAATGACATCAGTATTTTGTCGCTGTGTCTGAATGGCAAGAGTTATATGATGTACCAAAATAGAGGGTTCTGTGGCATGTAGAAACTCTTGGGTCAGGTTTTGTAATGTTTAAGGCTTTGTTTCCTTAAAGTACAAAATTGTGAGTATCTCATCTCTACTCTATACTTCACTATAAAAAAACGTATTTTTCTTTTTGTGTAGTCAACGGTTACCTTGGTTTTCTAATATGTTGTTATCTGCAGCTGCATTTATGCTGTGTTTGGAGAACAAAAGCAGATAAACATGTGTCTCTGGCTAAAAACACCATAAGCTGTATTTAAATTAATTGTATCAATATATAGATTTTTTGATACCTGTACCATCTAATAACCCTATTGTAAAGTGCTGATAAAGCATTCAGATCAATAATTACTACTGCATTTCTTTAGTGTATTATTTTACCATCTTAAATTAAGAAAATACAAAGGTCTCCCTGTATTGTGTAACCTTGAGAATCTGAGCAACCCTGAAGATATTAATGTAATTGAACTTATTTCATGTGAATATAACTGCATCAACTAAGTGGCTTGAGTCTAGTTCACAAAATGAACAGAAATCTCTAGCTATTTATGACTTGAACTAAAACCTTCTATACATTGGCATTCACTAATAAAATAGAAGATACTGATTTTACAAATTACAGTGCATTGCATAAAGAGGTATTTTCTCTTGGTACAAGAATGAATGACTCATTACTGTAGAATCTTTAAAACTCACCACTAAACAATTGGATGATTAAAGAAAGAAACCCCTTATCAGGTAATTTTCTGTTTTTCTACCCAAAGAAGCAAACTAGAAGAATCAGTCACCAACTCTCAACAACTACATAAAACTGCCAACCACCAGGAGCAGGGTGCCTTAGCAATCCAGAAGTTACTTAAAGTCCACTTCAAACCTGGTAAATAACTAATCCCTGTAGGGCTACAAACACTGCAAGCAAATTAAGCAATAATGCACAAGACTGTGCATCATACTGGGATAACATCATGGCTCAGGTAGTTGGGCATGAGGCCATGCATCAACACCTGAGAAGTAATGTTATCCCTGCACAACACACACCCTGGTGGGCATTATTGCTATTATACAATGGCTGTTATTTATTAATATTGCAGGGACGAAAATGAGCACATGTAGGTGGAGAAAACATTTTATAGTTAGGCAGAAAACAAGTGTTGGAACATTCTTTTATATGAAGGATCTCTGTTTTATAGTATCAGTTTTACAGTTTTATTTTTAATTAATTAATTGTTTCTTTTGAGAAACACTCCCCTGTGAAAGTTCTGCATCATGGGCATGCAAATAATCAATTGTCTGGTATCTCTGTAGTGTGTTATGCGATACCAGGCAATTAGGTATTACATATCCATGATGCAATGCATTCATATGTGGTGTGTTTCCTCATAAAAAATAAAACTGTAAAACTGATACTATAAAAGAGATGTTCCCACACTATAAAGGAGATATTCTGACACTTGTCTCTGCCTATGAAATGTTTTAGCCATGACACATATTTTTGTCCCCACAATATTAGTAAATAAGTATTTATATGAAACTAAGCTTGTGCTGTTTCAGTTGCAAGATGTCAAACTTTCTTAGTAAGATGCAGTTATGTTATATTAAGATAATAGCACTGTCCCGGGCACACACTGACCAGTCAGAGCTCTTGGTTTTTTTTTTTTGCCATTATATAATACTTTTTAATGGCTGTAGTCTGATTGCCATCTTGGGCCTGATATTAAAAGAGCACTTACAGCAATGCAAGTTGTGTCACCCTAAGGTGCTGTGACAAACTCCAGGTGCACCAGGGACTCTGTGCCTGATTTTACAAAAAGCAGAGTCCCTGCACTAGCTCCCTGGATTTGCCACAAGTGTCAAGCTGTGTCAAACTGGTGGCACATCTGCGGGCATTGCTGCAGGGATCTTATCCTCCCACCAGGTGCAACACTAGAGGCTGGGATAGTGAGGGAGAAGAAACAGCATGCCAAAGAGCAGGCCAGAGGCATGTGGGGCAGGGGTGGTGGCATAGGAGGTGTTGGGGAACAAGCTGGGCAACAGCTAGAGTGATGTTGTACCGGTGGGGTGTGTGTCCAGTGTACTGTAATATAGATGGAAATATACATTATACTGATGAGTATCCTTAGTGGTCCAGCAGCTCCCCAATTTCGATGAACACCCATACAAAAATTTAGTTATAGTCCCTGGTGGTATAGCAGACCCCTCCCTGATCCCCAATGTCCTGCAAATTACCAAAAGCCAAATAAAGACATGAAATATATCAATGCTACTTTCCTGGCAGTCTGGCAGCCCCTCTCCCCAGTCCTTGATTTCTCCTAAAACCCTGCAGATCACAGTTCCTGGTAGTCTAGTGGACCCCCACCCTCCCACCCTAGCAGGCAGTGTTCCATCATCCCAATCCCCTATCCTGCCATGATCCTGTGACCGGCACAACCTCCGCTCACTACCATGTTCAGCTACAGAATGAGCTGTCAAGGAGCATGTACTGTTTGGTGCCCACAGTATCACCTCAAAACTAAGGAGTGAGACTTAACAACTGTTGGGCTCATATTGGAAACCTAGTATTAACAAAACTGTGATAATTTTAAACTGTGTAGTGATATACCTTTTGTGTGTACTGCATCTTTAAATTTCAAGGAACCCTGCCTCCTGGTGTTACAGGAAGCAGGAATAGAGTGCCTGTAGCCTCTAGACATGTTCTGAGAAGTACAGAGGCACTATAACTAATTAGTTTCTTACTAAAAAGATTTTATGAGTTCATTTTGGGGGGTTGTTTTAACCAGTAAAGGCTCTTGGGGCATATTTTAGAGCTTGTTCAGGAGCGATCCTTTGCAGGCGCTTGTTCTGCCTCGCTCAGTCACTTCCGTAATCTCCCCAGTCATAACTTGGGCTCATGTGAGCAGGCAGTAATAAGGAGTGAGACTTGACAACTGTTGGGCTCATATTGGAGACCTAGTATTAACCAAAACTGTGATAATTTTAAACTGTGTAGTGATATACCTTTGTGTGTACTGCATCTTTAAATTTCAAGGAGCCCTGCCTCCCGGTGTTACAGGAAGCAGGAAGAGAGTGCCTGTAGTCTCTAGACCTGTTCTGAGAACTACAGAGGCACTATAACTAATTAGTTTCTTACTAAAGATTTTATGAGTTCATTTTGGGGTTGTTTTAACCAGTAAAGGCTCTTGGGGCACATTTTAGAGCTTGTTCAGAATGATCCTTTGTGAGCACTTGTTCGGCTTGCTCAGTCACTTCGCTAATCTCCCCAGTCATAACTCAGCCCTCGTGAGCAGGGCTGACTGGCTAGGGCGCATGTCGCAGCGCCGCTGGAGACGCCGCACGTCAGCGCGTGTTGGCTGTGTCCGCTGGGAAACACTGGGCACAGGGGCCTTGAAACCGTGTTTTTCACTTTATAATGGCTGAAGCATCAAAGATGTTTTCTAAATGCCTAGAATGTGGTATGTATACTGATAAGGATGTATGCCTAACTTACACATGTAATAATTGTATAACAATTGAAGGATTGAGGCACATATAGACAGATTGGAGCAACGGTTACATATTCATTCGAAATCAGTAATCTTGAGGATTTTATAGACTCTATGGCAGATACCTTGGTTACTGATTTACTTAGTTCTACTATTCCTATTAACGATAGTTTAAACCACGGAAGATGAATGGTGTCAAGTTCCTAAAAAACTGGCAAAAAGGGTAGACACAACATTGGGGAATTTCAAACATAACTAATATTCCACTCACTAATAAATATAGTGTTTTGGAAAATGTACCTAGTAGTGTTACTCCCCACTTGATACTTCTCCTAAGCGTTAGCGTAACGGTATCTCAGAACACTAATGAATCAAATCCCATAGATGTCCCAAGGGCGTCTTGGTCATAGGAGACTCAATGTTGCGCTATACAGATAGGACTACATGTAAAAACCAAAATATGCATACCACTGTCAGTGCCCTGTCAGGAGCAGAAATAGGCAATATTAGGAATCTATTAACAGGACTACAAGAACACACGAAAACCTCTTACTCTACTACATGTGGGAATAAATGATTTGGGCAAACGTCCTATCACTGAAATACAGAGAGATTTTGAATGGGTAGGAAGCTCAATAAAAAACAAGGAGGAGACCTAATTATCTCAGGATTACTACCTGTCCCTCGAGCAAACCCTGTTAAAAGATAAAATATAATATTTTTAAATGGATGGTTTAAACGTTGGTGTCATAGAGAGGTTTTGTGTTCCTTGAAAACTGGGAAGGTTTCTTAAACCAGGGACTATATGCAAGGGATGGATTACATCTGAATAAGCATGGTAAATGGATTTTGCAGACAGGCTAAGGAAACATATTGACAATTGTTTAAACTAACTACTGGGGGACCATCTTCTCAATTCAAGCCTAAAAGTAGTAAGGTTGGTCCGAGCACACCCAATTGGAATTGTTTACTTATCAATGCAAGAAGTTTAAATAACAAGTTCAACGAACTATTACTTATCTTGGAGCAATTAAATATTCATATATGTGCAATCACTGAGACACGGTGGCAAGACACAGATATCTGGGACAAGGATATTTCTGGATACACCTTATTACATAAGGACAGAACCTGTGCTAAGGGTGGAGGGGTAGCCTTTTATATTTCTAACAACATCACAATTGGTAATATAGTAATGAGTCAGTGGCCTGATATAGAAGCCTTATGGATTAAAGTCCTACCTAAAACTGGTGAGCATATTCATCTTGGTGTTGTGTATAGGTCTCTGTCTATTTCCCACAGTGACAATGTTCAATTACTTGAATTTATAAACGAGTTCTCATCCTCAACAAATGCTATCTTGATGGGGATTTTAACTTACCTGTATTAATTGGAATACATTTTACACTATTACTATTGCTGAAAATAATTACTTGGAAACCTTTTGGAGCACAATATGGAACAATTAGTTAAGGAAAACACTGGGTACAAATATATTAGATTTAGTCTTAACTAATTTGGGTTCTAGTTTAACAAATGTTAAAGTTATTCCACCACTTGGGTCTAGTGACCACTTAATGGTATACTTTAATTATAAAGTTAACCTTGAATTTGATCCTAGCATTATCTCAGTATATCATTTTAACAAGGCTAATTTTGAGATTTTCACTATGAAATGACCCAATGGGACTGGAAATCGAATTTAACCATAAATCATTGACAGAAATATGGCAGTCTCTAAATACAAAACTGACCATTACTTCAAAAAGTATATCCCCTAACTGGGAAAATTGACAATAACAAACCTAAAATTCCATGGATGAGCAAAACAGTTGGAAACATATTAAAAATAAAAATAGGGCATTTATTAAAGCCAAATTAAGTAATTCTCAACAGAACTGGTTTGACTATAAGCAGTACTTAAAAATATCTAAAAAAGTATTAGAAAAGCAAAGATTGATTATGAATATAAGCTAGCTGAGAATGTAAATTACAACTATAAAGCCTTTTATACTTATATAAATAGCAAAAGGGAGGCGAGCCTGTTATTGGCCCATTAGAAAGTCAAAATGGAGAACTTCAATCTGACAAAACAGATATGGCTGCAGTTTGTAATAACTATTTTAGTCAGTCTTTAATAGCAAAACCACCCTACTATGAATCACAATATCCATACCATAATCACACAATATAAAATTGAGGATAAGAAATGGAGAATTTACTTTTGGGACTTGACCTAACAAATCAGCTGGACCTGATGGAATACACCCCGTATCTTGAAAGAACTGGCACTCCCTTATCTGGTCCACTAGCTGCCCTTTTACAAAATCTCTCATAGAAGTGAAGTCTTGGAAGAATGGAGACAGGCTACTGTCATTCCCATCTATAAAAATAAAGGATCTAAACATAATGTTGTAAATTATAGACCCATTAGTTTAACATCTGTCCTGAGTAAAATCATGGAGGGTATAATAAAAAATCATATAGAGACCATTATACAACCAGACCCTACACAGCATGGATTTGTTAAGTCCCTTTCCTGTATGACCAACCTGCTTGAATTTTATGGTGGAGTTAGTTTGGCCTTGGATGGGGGTGAAGCCGTGGATGTAATCTTACTGGACTTTTCAAAGGCCTTTGATAAGGTGCCACATGGAGAACTTATTGATACCACGATAAAAATGGGACTAGATGGGAACATTACTAGATGGATTGAGTCTTGGCTGTTTGAGAGGACGCAGTGAGTTTGTATAAAGGGATACTATTCAGAATACAAACCTGTGACTAGTGGGGTCCACAGGGTTCTGTGCTGGGACCCTGTCTTTTAATATCTATCTCCTCACTGACATCCCATCTAACGTCTGGTTGACTAAATTTGCTGATGATACTGCATAGGCCACAAAATTAATAAACCGAGGATGTAATTACTTTACAATGCGCATTAAATGAACTTGAAAATTGGGCATTACCAAAAACTCATGTTCAATATTGAGAAATGCATTGTAGTGCACCTTGGGAAAATAACCCATTAGCCAATTATCATATGGGCACAAAACTCTTAAGGCTGTTGAAAATGAGTGAGACCTGGGAATCAGGGTCAAAATGATTTAAAAATTTGGCTTACATTGCCAACAAATAATTAACAAAGCTTGGGGTATTCTCCACTGTATTAATAAGCATATCAAAATACAAATAGTAGGGTCCTACTCCCATTGTATTCCTCACTGGTTAGGCCTCATGTTGAGTACTGTGCCCAGTTTTGGTCCCCTGGAGACAGGGGTTCCATAAATGCCCTTGAACGAATACAGAGAAGGGCAACAAAAGAATCAATGAAGTTCAGGGTCTGGATTATGATAATAGGCTAATCAAACTTGGATCATACAGTCTTGAATATCGCAGACTGAGAGCGACTTGTGTCTGGTGTATAGAGCCTTACACGATACTTCTTTATGGGATTCTTTAGGACTGGTTTTTAGAGATGTAGTTTATGAAACTAGGGCTCACCCACTGCAATTATTGGTAGAACGATGCAGAACTAAACAGAGAGGTACTTGGTTCTCCGTCAGAGTGTCTAAAATTTGGAATGGGCTACCACTTTCTGTGGTGACTAGTGATAGTATGAATCTATTTAAAACTCGATTGGATATTTTCCTAAGAGACAAATCAATCAAGGTTATGACTAAATTATATTGGCGAGCAATATGGCCTACGTCTCTCTGCTCTGACCCTACCTATGATACCTATGATACCTATGAACTCTACTTGATCACTGGCCCATTTTTCCTCCCTCCTTCTTTCCTTAAGATTCCCTTATGCCTATCCCATGCATTCTTGAATCCCAACACTGTTTTCACCTCCACTGCCTCTGTCAGAAGGCTGTTCCAGGCATCCACCACCATTTCTGTAGAGGTATACTTCCTCATATGTCTCCTATAGCTACCCCTCTAGCTTTATAACATCTCCTATTGTTCTTGATAACCTTTTGTCTGAAAATACATCACTTCTGTACCTTGTATACCCTTGAGGTATTTAAAGGTCTCTATCATATCACCCTTCCTCATCTCTTCTAGGCTGTACATATTAAGGTCATTTATTCTCTCCTCAAAGGGCTTCTGATGCAGATCATGCAAATTTTAGTTGCCCTTCTCTGGACCACCTCCACTATGTCTATGTCCTTTAGGAGATGTGGTTTCCAGAACTGGACACAGCACTCCAGGTGGGGTCTTAACAACAATTTATACAGAAGCAACACTACCTCCCTCCCTTCTGCTGTTGAGTACCATCCTTATGCACCCAACTTGTCCTCCCAAGTGCCTTGTCACACACTTTGGCCACCTTTAAGTCATCTGATATGATTACCACCAGGTCTCTTTCCTTCTTGGTGGTTATCAATACCACTCCACCCATTTTGTACTTGGTCTCTGGATTTCTGTGCCCCAATTGCATCATTTTTCACTTTTTCATATTGAAACCCAGCTGGCATACTCTTGACCAGTCCTTGAATTTTCTCAGGTCTCTGCTCATCTATCTCCACCCCGCTGGAGTGTTCACCCTATTACAGATTTTGGTGTCATTCATAAAGAGGCAGACCTTCCCTCCAGCTCCTCTACAATGTCACTTATAAAGACATTAAAGAGGACTGGTTACATCACTGATCACTGAGGCACCCCACTGGTCACCCTCCTCCCTTCCTTGGAGTGAATTCCATTTACCACCATCTTCTGATGTCTAGCCCCTAACCAATTTCCTATCCAGTTTGCCACTTTTGGCCCCACTTTTAAACTACCCACTTGACTAGTCTCCTATGTGGAATGGTATTGAAAGACTTACTGAAATCTAGGACATCCATGTCCACCACTACACCCTGATCTAGTTCCTTGGTCATCCAGTCAAAGAAATCTATCATATTTTTACATATTGAGGTTACATATTGTTCTGCAAAACATCATGTTTCAGTGTGAAATGTCCCAATTTGGGCTTCTTAAAGATAGCAACCCCAGGTCATTTGCATCTCATTATGGCATCATTACAGACAATGAGCAAACAGCTGTTGTAAGATTTGCCACCCCTGCCCGATTGCCATTCCGATCTTCCCTTACAGTCTAGTGCCCCTCCCGATTGTCATATCAATATTGGAAACCAAGGTCCCTGGCAGTCTCGTGTCCTCCCATCCTCAATAGCAATATGATATTGTATAATAAAGTGCCTGGCAGTCTAGTGCCTCCCCAATCCTTATACTGGTGTTTGTAATAAAATCCCTGGCAGTCTAGTGTCTCCAAACCCATAGTCACTTTTCTGATGACTATAACATACATCCCTGGTAGCCTAATGGTCCCCACTTACTGTAATGATGATGAAATCTAATGTCCCTGGCTGTCTAGTGTCCTCCACCCACAATTACCTCATTGCCATTGCCCTGAAAAAGGGACCTTCGGGGCCCAGAAGGCTACACCGGTTATCAAAATTTAATAAATAAATAAGAAATAAAGTCTATGACAGTGTACTGTCCCCCAACCCACCCCTGATCACAGGACTATTGTTGAGAGAAAAGTCCCTTGCAGTCACAGACACTCAAACGTATGCACCACACCCCACCCTGACGATGCACTGAGCACTGACACCCCACCCCTTTTGCCCCTGATTCACCCATCTGTACTGGCCATAGGTGTCGATAGGTCAAATACATCTGCAAACAATTAAAGCCCTTGACACACTGCCTTGGCTATCTGCCATCTGACTGACAGAAGAGGGCATGTTGTATATAAAAAGCAGCCGTTTTGGGGGCTGCAACATTGTGGCAGTTAAGACCAGGTCTGTGGAGATTGTTTTATGTCTCAACAAACCACTGAGTATGCAAGGTACAGTTATGCTACTGGCAAATGTGCCTGGAATATGTTAAGCGCTGCTCGTTAATGGGTTGGTGCTTAACTATGCCTTACAGAAGGTTGTTTTTTAGCAAGTCTTCAGCTTTAGAGGTGCTAACCACTGTTAGCAAGACACTAACCCTGCTGAAGATCACAAACCACTTTTGAATATCCTGCCCATAATGTCTATCAAGCTAAATCCGTGCCCCACCCTATGCTGCTCAAATGTGCCTGAAAATTATTTAAAGTTATTCCATTTTCTGACTTTTATTCTTCAGTCCATTATTTCAAAGGGGGGTCTTGGTGTCTTCACTTAGCTGGACCATGATTAGCCTGCCTGATCACTGACAGAAAGGTGACCCCTCATTGGTCAGGTCTGCTCGTTCAATTGTAAAAGCTAGAATAAGTAATTACTAAATAGTTCCTCACTGGTGGGCTGCCTGCAGGGGAACTATGACTGGGACTGCAGAGAATGAGGACTGATTGTATCTTCTTCTTGTTATTTCAGTCTCTGCTGCTTATCCTTGGGGCCAAATACATATTGTATTTTTCTTTAGACCCGCTCCTGTGCAGGGACCAAGACTCACATTTTCTAACACTGTTTTTTTTTTGTTTATCATCTATTTGCTCTCCTGTTCTATCTCTAGCACCCTTTTTCAGCTAGTGACCCCCAGTTACATTACCTACTATCTCCAGGTCTCATCCCACCACCAGAGGGTTTTCCTCTGCTTTTTCCCTCCCTCCTGATAAGGGTCAGCACACCTGCCATGACATGCACAGGCAGTGTTAAGACAATGTATGCCTCAGTGTCTGTGCCCAGTGACATGGGCAACTGAACTCTTGTTACACCCAGCTAAGCAGCAGTCCATGCTGCCCACCCTTTCCAAAGGAGGAGAGCAGTCTTTGGATGCTCAATCCTCTTTGCCCTGGCTGGCCCTCAAACAACCCTGGTCTGTTTCGAATCTGGGTCACCTGCATGGTGGAAGGTGTGATGTCTAGTGCCCCAACCCTCCGCACCACTGGACTGAGTATGTTATTGGTTTTGGTCCCTGCTGCCTGTGTTAGGGGCAGAGCCTATGTTGACTTTTTTTTGTCCCCACTGCCTGTGTTGGTTCTGAATGGACACTGCTTTACTTAACAGAGTTAGTGCCACTCAACTTGTTCACCTTCCTGTTAGGTGTGGCAGGAGCTCAAAACTGGCACAGTTCAGGAGATAGCATTTTCTAAAAGCATACAGTGCAGCCTTCCAGGATGAAATGCAAGTATCACCATTTCCTGTATGACAAACAGATTAACTCCATTGAAACTGCCTTGTTTTCTGAGCAACTCTGCTGCAGAATCCGCAGACTTGGGCTTCATCCTGGTAAGCTTCACTGTATGTGTGGGAGACGTGGAGACAGGGTAGAGTGCTATTGGCCTTGGTCACTGAATAGTGAATAGCTAGAAATCTTGGGTGCTTGGTACGACTACTCACCAAGTGTTCAAAAATAATGGTCAGTCATTCTGTTTAGCATCATCAATGATACAACCTTCCCTCCTCCCTCCCGGTTATGGTCCTGCTCCCCAAATGGTAATATAGTAAGTTGACTGTAATATTTAATGGGAGTGGGTGCATTGTAGATTCAGGAGGGATGATGGAGTTAGCCATGTTTGTATGCTACTATTGGAACCCCAAATATTGGACTGTGGTCAAGTGACTACTAAGTAGTTGCATTTTGGGGACTGGGAAGCAGACAGCAAGGAATAAGGTGTCACTGAAAAGTTGAGATCAGTTCCTGGTACACTGCCAGAAGCCAGTATGTTTTCAAAGAATGTGTATGAGCAAATGGGAAGGGATGGATGGTAGGAAATGGTAGCAGGTGGCCAAGGGACTAACTCTGTCTACCTGGAGAAGGCTGGATTAATTTAAAAATGTATTTCATTTTGCCTTGAATACAGAGTAACAAATAGCTGAGTATATGGAGTGTGAAGAACAAATGCCCCAAGTATTCAAAAGGATGCTTGTGCTGCCCTCTAAAACATCTCATTGCACAGGCAACAGAACTTTCATAATTTTAAACATGGTTCTCACTTTCAGTGTCATTCTCTGTCCATTTGGGAGTGGTAGGGGCACAAGCCCATTTTGCTCCTTCAGATTTCCTTCAGCCACAAGGCACAGCCACACTTTCCCTCTTAGTAAGGGTAGATAATGCTTTTATCTTTGAGTCCTGGAATGGTCATGGCAAATATTTCCTGTTATGCACAAGCCCTCAAGCAAACCAATGGGTCAATTAATAATGCATAACACAGTGTCAAAATTATAAGTTTATAGAGCCTCCAAGGAATGCCTCTTATGTTATAAGAGACTGAGTGTGAGATTTGAATGTTCTGTCTGCTCAAACCTCATGATAGGAGTCTCTTATACTATGAGACATCTCTAGGAGATTATATTCATGGGATTGTGGGAGCAGCTGCACAGAGGGAGGGAGCTGGATGTCATTGTCCACCTAGGGACAAATGACCTGGCTAGGAATGGGATCAGAGCAGTGCAAGAGGAGTTTGTAGAATTGGGAGGGCCTTAGATAAGTAGCGCATACAGTAACCTTCTCGGAGGTGCTGCCTGTCTATGGCAAGGGTGATGCTAAGGTGCTCCTCACTAGGGGATTCAATGAATGGTTGAAAAACTGGTGGGATCTCAGGGTTTTGGCTTCATTGGGGACTAGGAGCCATTGGAAGGATGCAGACCTATACTGGTGCGATGGTCTGCATCTGTCCAGGAAGGATCCAGGATCCTAGTGAGAGGTTTAAATGCTTCATTGGCAAGCATTTAAACTAGCCAAGGGGAGGCACTGAAAAGGAGCAGGAAATCCCAGCCTCCCCACAAAACACGGTAATTAGTGAGGTAAACACCAAGGTAGAGAAGTCATTAGGAGCAGAACAGAGGTAAATGTAAAAAGGCAAAGGCAATAAGGACAGGAATGGGGCTGAAAGGGGTAAGGCCATCAAAAAGTGGAGGGTGATGAGTACCAATGCCCATAGTCGTGTGACAAGCTCCCTGAACTAGTGGCCTTGATGGAAGAGGTTGCCTGGATATTGGCAGTCACAGAAACATGGTACACAGAGAACCATGGCTGGGATGTCAACATGCAGGATACACAATCTACAGGAGGGACAGGGAGGGGTAAAAGAGGAGGAGGTGTAGCTCTTGTAAAGGAAGAGATCAAAGCAACTGAACTAAAGAGTAAACAGGTAGCAGATGAGACACTCTGGGTCACCCTGGAGACAGGAAATGGCACCACAATCCACATGGGGTTGTATACAGACACCCATCTCAGGGAGAGGAATGGACAAGGAAATGATAGAAGGCTTCCTTAGAATGGCAGAAAAAGGGAGATATTGTTGATGGGGACCTGAATATGCCAGATGTTAACTGGAGCACCTTAGCTGCAGGCACATCCAGAGCAGGGTCATTCTTGATGCACCTGGGGGGCGCCTCAGACAGCTAGTATTGGAACCCACTAGGAGGGAAGCAATCTTAGACCTAGTACTCTCAAATAGGGATGGAGAAAGAATCTCAGATTTAGAAGTGGGTAGCCATCTGGGAACAAGCGACCACCAAACAGTGTGGTTCACGATAAGCACAGTCATATAATCAAGCCATACAAAAGCAAGAGTATTGGACTTTAGGAGGGCTGACTTTGGGAAATGAGAGGTGCCTCAGAAAAGCATAGCAAACAGACAAGCAGGGATGGAGGAACAATGGGGAGTAATCAAAACAGCCATCACAGAGGCAACAAGCCTTTGTGTAAAGCAAATCAACAAACACAGCGAAGGAAAAAACACTATGGTTCTCAAAAGAGATGGCAGGGAAGGTTAAGGAGAAAAGGATAGCATTCAGGAATTATAAGGAAACACAGAAGGAGCAGGACAGAGAACTTTATCAGTTAAAGCAGAAAGAGGCTGGACAGCAGTCAGAATAGCAAAGGCCCAAACCGAGGAAAGGATAGCCAACTCTGTTAAGAAGGTGGATAAGAACTTTATAGGTACATTAGGGAGCGAAGAAAGACCAAAGGAGAGATACTGAGGCTTAATAAAGGGAGGAATGTGGGTAGAGGGTGACAGTGAAAAAGCAAGGATACTGAATGAATATTTCTGCTCAGTATTCGCAAAGGGAGGTACCTAAACCAAACAAGAGAAAAACTCTGAAGATGGGGGTCGATACCAGTCTATTTACAGAAGAAAGGGTTCTGAAAGAACTATTAAAATTGAAGGTGGACAAAGCAATGGGGCCTGATGGGATTCACCCAAGAATGCTAAAAAGAACTAAGGGTAGAACTAGTGACACCGCTGACTACTCTTTTAACAAATCATGGGAGGATGGGTGGTACCTGAGGACTGGAGGAGGCGGATGATTCCTCTTCACAAAGTGGGAGCAGGACAGAGGCAGAAAACTACAGACCAGTTAGTTTGAAATCAGTGATAGGAAAATGATGGAATCACTTCTGAAGGAAAGAATTGTTGAGTACCTAGAGGCCAGTGGGGCACAGGACCCAAGGCAGCATGGATTCACAATGGGAAGGCTGTGTCAGATGAATCTAATAGATTTCTTTGACTGGGTGACCAAAGTTAGTAGACCAAGGAGGGGCTGTGGACATGGCTTACCTAGATTTTAGCAAGGTATTTGATATAGTCCCGCACAAAGATTAATACACAAGTTAGCCAGCCTTGATGGGTCCCAAGGTGGTAGCTTGATAAAAATTGGCTAGACAACAGGATGCAAAGGGTAGTAAATGGAGTCCACAGTGAAGAAAGGAGGGTTACTAGTGGGTACCGAGGGTTCAGTACTGGGACCAGTCCTTTTTAATGTCTTTATAAGTGACATTGCAGAGGAACTGGAAGGAAAAGTATGTCTCTTTGCAGATGACACAAAGACCTGCAACAGGGTTGATACACCAGATGGAGTGGAAAGGATGAGAAGGACTTGGCAAGGTTGGAGGAATGGTCAAATGTATGGCAGCTCAGATTCAATGCAAAGAAATGCAGGTAATGCACCTGGGAAACAAACCCAGGGAAGAGTACACAATGGGGTAGATACTGACAACAGTAAAATGGAGAGGAACCTGGGGTAATTATATCAGATGACCTAAAGTTAGGCAAGCAATGTGAGAAGGCAGTAAGGAAGGCTGGGGGATACTGGGATGCATAGGAGAGGCATCAGTAGTTGAAAACAGGAAGTTGTTATCCTCTGTACAGACAGTTGGTGAGACCCCATCTGGAGTACTGTGTGCAGTTCTGGAGACCCATCTCCACAAAGACATAGACAGAGTGGAGGCTGTCCAGAGGAGGGCAACAAAATGGTGCAGGGTCTGCACCAGAAGACATATGAAGAAAGACTAAAGGAGCTTAATATGCTTACCCTTGAGGAAAGGAGGGAGAGAGGGGACATGATAGAAAACATTCAAGTACCTCAAGGAAATCAACAAAGTCCAAGAGGGTGGCATCTTTCAGAAAAAGAGATGTGCAAGAACAAGGGGCACAATTTGAAGATAGAGGGGGACAGCTCAGAGGTAATGTGAGGAAGTATTTTTTCACAGAGAGGGTTGTGGATGCATGGAACAGCCTCCCTGAGGAGGTCATGGAGTCAAGAACAGTGGGGAATTCAAGAATGCATGGGACAGACATAAGGCAATCCTAGTGGGGTGGAGGAAGTAAGCTGTTGGTTAACTAGGATCTGCAGCTTATCTGTTAGGTAGGAAAATGGGCAGACTAGGTGGGCTAAGTGGTCCTTATCTGCCATCAAATTCTATGTTTCTATGTTTTTATTATTTTATAAAATGACAAGAAAAAATCTAGAAATGATATTGGCCGAGATACATCACCTGACCATGCATTAAATCACTAATAATGCACACCCTGCTGTGGCTTATTACTTACAGAAATTTGTGAGTTTAGAATGTTTATGTTTTATTATGCTGTTCTCCCCAGTGCTAAATGGAGCACTCCTCTTAGTGGTCCTGCACAATACTGCACTGTACCCAGAATAAGAGGAACAGTGCCTCTGCATTCTAAATGGCTGAAATCATATTAGTGATTTATAATCATTCAATATACTGTGAGACTAGCTTTCTAAGCACTGGAAATATCCATAAAGTAAGGTACAGTGCTACATAGGCACTGCAGCACAGTGTTAGATACAAGTATCACAACTTGACAGGAGACAAGGAACCCCTAGTACTGCTTTTCAGGAATCTGCCAAGTCGTGTTAAAAAAGAAAAACAACACTTTGAGATTAGCTTTTTCCAAGGAGCAACATACCTATGATCTGTCTTTTTATAAAATGCTATAGCAGATTTTTAGTAACAGGTCCAGGAATTGCAAAACATGCAACACACACAAACACCACTGATTATAATAAAGAAAAAGAGGCAGACGAGATAAAGACCAATTAAAATTATTTGTTCAGAGAGAATGATGAATGGAGCAGAAGTACTACAGACACATGCATACACAACTACATAATAAGTTCCAAGGGAGATGAAATGTCTTCCTTCGGGGACAGTGGCTTGTTTGATAAATTGTTGTGTCATCCACTCACTGGTAGAATAAACTGCAAGTTCCATCTCTTTCTGGGGCCCATTATGTACCTACACCTTGAAATGCAATTGCATCATGTATGCAGAGTTGTCTACTAGGAAATACTAGGGAATAACGGCATTAAATTTCCCAGTGCTATTTAAGATCAGGAAGCAGCACTCAGGTTCAATGAGTTGAACTGGTTCTTTTGCAGGATTTAAAGCCATAGAGCCAATCCCAGTCTCATATCTTGACATCTTTCAAATTTTGTTACCTGGGAAGACCAAGGTTTGTACATAACATCAGTCAGCTTTAGATTTTGCAGTGCTTTATGCCAAAGAATAGGGCAAACGATTTTCTTACAGTGCTTGCAACTTCAAAAGTGAAAAGTCATGGATGATGCATTCCAGCTACAGTGAGGACAATGTGGATCTCCAAATCCACTTAGTTTCATGATACAAAGATGTACAGTATGATATTTTAAAAAACAAAATAATTTACATGTTATCTTCAGATGAAATTATTTAGACACACAGTACGCACTGGGAATAACAGTGTGTCAATTTTCCATGCATAAAGCTATGTGGAAAGTAATAGCAGCACTGATAATATTTCAGATGCATAAACATCTGCTGCAACATGACTTAGATGGATGAATCTATGATAAAAGGAGAATTTTGTTTTATAATTCTGGTTATTGATATATGTTTTAATAAATACAGAGCTGCAACCAAATGAGACTACCTGTAATTTTTACAACGGCAAAGACAAAGAAATATTAGCATTTATTCAAAATGTATTACTGCATGTGGGTGGAGACTGGAGAGCCATGAGTGGATTTACAGAGAAGATAAATAAACGTAAATGTCAATAACCGTTAAATGAGACCAACCCATTCATTCATGATCTCAGTGATACAGAGACTGTAACAAGACTGAGCTACATGCCTATCAAAGTAACACAAATTAGAGAGACAAACCAAGCTACTAATTTCTTTGATGCATTTATTCATTTATTTGTTTATTTGTTTAGGTATGTATGTATGTATTTACTTATTTATTTATTTAGTTATTGATTATCATTTTTACCAGGAAAGGCACCCTGAGTCACAGTACATTTCAGGCGTGGCTAAGAAGCACTGGGAGGATACGTGACTGTCTCAAGGACACATAGAATGCAAGGGTAGTTAGGATTCAGTCCCAGGTCTGCCGCTTCTCCAGGTTCACAGCCTGGGGTTCTAACCTTTAGGCTAGTATGCCTACATGTACACAGGTATAGTTACTGTATTTCTTTTTACAGTATTATAAATTATGACATTGGTCTTAGCCAGTCAAGGATTGTTTATTTCTAAACATTCCAGGTACTTTTTAACCATTATAAATCACTATGGTGATTTCAACCAATCAGCGTGCAGAGCCACTGTGCCTGTTATCTTGTGTATGGTGTGCTCTGGTGCTGGAGTGGTAGAAAGAAGCGCTTCTCTTCAGCACCGGGAGAGGACAGCAAAATAAAATTAAAAGAAAGAATCTAAACCTATAAATCCTCGAGCTACACTGGAGAGATTAATATATAGAATAATAGATACCTAATGTGTATTACCAGGCAGTATTCTCATTGAGAGGTTCCCAAAGTCCCAAAACCTCAGAGATGGGATTACTGCCTGGCAATACACAACACTTAGGTATTTGTTATTTTTTTAATATATGGATCCAGTTTCTTTTGTAAGGCTCGACTGCTGTGGGAAGACTCTGTTCTGTCCAACCGCTGCACTGTCTTGCTCCTTTACCTACTGCACTGTCTTGCTCTTCTAACCCATCCCATGGCCAGGCACTGACTCCTCTATTGAGGGAAAAGCTTTTTTGAAGGCAGACTTACCTTTTCTTTCTTTTTCCTCCCCAGAATGCAGGATCAACTGGATAGTTCAATTTTCTGTAAGAATTAAAATAAAAAAAATATCTCGGTCGCGATTTTGTCTCGTAAGCTAGAGATGGCTGCCATGTTATTCAAAATGTTCCACCCGCTCAGAAAGAGAAAGTGGCCAATCACGCAGCCACGTCTTTCAGATGATAGTGTTTGATTGACACTGGCAACATAGTGTGCTGTGGGAGAGCTTCGTACTTGCGGTGTTCCATTTTTTATGATAATATCTTCAGAGCTCCAAATTATAATATTACAGACTCAGAACAATAGTATTATCAGCTGCCAAGTATGGTATTATCACTAGGGATGATACTATTATGAGATTTTTGTATGCTTTTCAACCCTGTTATTTCAATAATCCATATATTAAAATAAGATAATAGGATCTCCATGGGATGTCTATTTTGGTATAAGAGACTCCGATCATGAGGTTTGGACAAACAGAACTGCTCAGCTTCACTTCATGGTTCTCTTGCCCAAACCTCATGCTCGAGCCTCTTATACCATAAGACAGATCCCCCAGAGGCCCTATAAACTTATTTAAGATGGTGTCCCATGCAAACGGTTTTAAAATTCTTAAGTTCTCAGTTCAGTTGGCATAGTCAATTTTTCTCACAGTGGTTTCTCTAATTTTCTGCAAAAGTAAAATATTTGATTTTAAATTTGTTTCAGTTTAAACAAGCATTTGTCAATGCCGAATGTTTACTTGCTGGTAGTGCAGGAGTTAGAGAGAAATGCATAATAGAATGGCAGTGAAGTGTTGAAGTATTGCCAACCTCCATCGCACCCTATAGAGATTGACCAGCATTGGGGTGTACCTTTGGTTTGTTGACCGTAACACTTCATGTCATTCACCTCACCCCATCCTGAAGACCGGCGGTGTTGCAGTGTGCCTTGAGGCCTTTGGCCCTGGCGCTCACCCATTCCATAAGAAATAAGCTAAGATGGGTGCAGTATAGGAGAATGGGGTGAACATTAGGGCTGAAGACTCCAAGGCACACCCTCAATGCCTGTTAGTGGCTGCAGGGGTGGGGGTGGGGTGGAATGGGGTGAGCATTACGACTAACGATCCCAAGTCACACCCCTGACACCTGTCAGTATGTGCCAGGGTGGGCGTTACAGTTGTAAACCCTAATGCCCCAGGTGTTTGTTGGTATTTTGCTCCAGAATTTCAAAATGGGCATTTTGGGACTCCACATCATGAACAATGACAGTATAATTTTGTTACTCAATCCCAAAAGGTGATTTTGCACTGCAAGTGTGCCATTCAGCAACCCAGGTGCAAAAACACATTTTGGGAAGGATGTGATAAATGACAGCTGCACTGTTCAGGAGGAGGTGTGAAAGAAATGGCAGCTGAAAATCTGGCATGAAAATATAAGAAAGTGGCAAAGTTACAAGTGTGTGTAGAAACTGTGCAATGTCGCAACTGTAACGCAGTCATTTTTGGAATCTTTTCACCAAATTTTCAACATGGCCTTTTCAGGACCTCCCTCATGAACAGTGGCACTGTGATTTCATTAATCTGTCCCAAAAGTTGATTTCTATAAGGCAACTGTGCTATTCTAACTGCAGGTGCAAAAACACATTTTGGGAAGGATGCAAAACATGACAGCTGTACTGTTCATAAGGGTGGAAAATGTCAATGTTGGAAATTTGGAGGAAATATTAAACACTGATGAAGTTATGAGTATGCATAGAAACTGCACAATGGGCGCCTAACGCAGTCATTTATTGGAGTTTTTACACCAAATTTGCAAGAAGGGCTTTTAGGAACCCACTCATGAACAGTGGCACTGTCATTTCATTAATTAGTCCCAAAGGTGATTCCACGCAGTGACAGTGAAATCACTTTTTGGATCGAGAAACAAAACAACAGTGCCAGTGTTCTGCAAGGTGGGGTCCCAAGAACCCCTATGTTGAAAGTTTGGGACCAAAACTTGGCTGAGATATCAACCAAATTGAACCCCCATTCACTGTCATTATAGGGCTTACCATCATTTCTTCAGTTCACAGTTGGTCTTTGAAACATAGAAATATAGAAACATAGAATTTAATGGCAGATAGGACCATTGGCCCACCTAGTCTGCCCATTTCCTACCTAATGGATAAGCTGCAGATCCTAGTTAACCAACAGCCTACTTCCTCCTAAGCCCCACTAGAATTGCCTTATATCTGTCCATGCATTCTTGAATTCCCCCATTGTTTTTGACTCCACAACCTCCTCAGGAAGGCTGTTCCATGCATCCACAATCCTCTGTTGTCCTGCTGTGTGACTGGTTGGGAGGGAGGGGAACTGCTGCTGCAATGGTTAAACTGCCCCTGATTACAGTGGAAGATTTCATGGGGGTGCGGGATGGGCAGCAGCAGTGGGAGGGAGCTAATTTGTTGTCCAGCTGTGTGACTGGTTGGGAGGAGGGGGACTGCTGCTTCAGTGACTAAACTGCCCCTGATTGCAGTGGCAGATTTCTTTCAAGTGCAGCCCTCACTCTGGAATGCACCATCATCACGGCAGATTCAGCATTAATTGGTGGCTGACGGACACGCCTATTAAAGCGTCTGCTGGATTGGCCACAACACTGCACACACCTCTGCAATGCTTTCACTGCCTCAATATGTTTCTTGTGCGCTTGTGTACATAAGCAAGTTTACGAAAAGAAATCTTCAATATGATTTTAATATAGTTATATGTATAACTCTTGTGATAATATGGTTATAAGTACCTTCTAAACTCCTTTGTGTGTCAGAACTGCTCTGCTTTACATATTTTGTACTTTGGCTGGTAATATTGTACATAATCTGTCTGAATCTTATGCTATGCCTTAGTCTTACTATGTAAATACCTCTAAGTCAGGCCCATTTGTTGTATGTACATATGTAGCTCAGTTAGTAGTCCTATGTCTTTTGTTGCTCGTTTACACTGTATTTTGTACTATATGCATTTTATTGTTACGTTGTACCCAGGTCCATCTTGTAAATGAGTTTGTCTCGATGGTGTTCCACCTAGTTAAATAAAGATTGATTGATTGATTGCTGATTGATTGATTTGGCTCGTAGTTTTCTCACCCAAAGAATTCGAGAATGCACTCTTATAACAGTAAGTGACTCTGGCCCTATTATTAGAAATTTGCATGTAACTGTGCACTCAACCAGGATTAGCTAGCTAGGATTACCATGATCAGAGGGGTCAGAGGCCATATTCAGTGGCTGCCAGTGTACAGTGCTAAGCTGCTAGCACACATATAATATACTTCTGCACCAATGCAAATGTGGGTTCTATCTTGCATAAAGGGTGCAGCAGTATTATTCAGAGGTTTTGAATGCTCCAAACAGCCACTGTTGCAGTGCTGTTTGAGGAATTCAGAACCCTATTTTTACCAAAGAGAACAGTGATCCAAAATGCCCCAGGGTACTGGACTGGAAAATGGGCTGTCAGTGCCTACCAGTGTCTCCTGCCCTCCACCTCCAGCCTGATAATCAGTCCCAGCTGTCAGATTTGTACAACCCTATATTTCTGGTAGTCTAGTGTCCCCACCTCCTGATTATTAGTCTAATGATGTCCAAATCCCATTCTCTGGCAGTCTAGTGTCTCCCCACACCTCAGCCATTGGTCTAATTAACAATATCCACAGCCCATATTCTGGCAAACAAGAGCTCCTACCCTCAATCAGTAGTCTGATCAGTCTGAAGATGCCTACAGTCCATATGCCTGACAGTCTATGGACCCCACCCCTCCAGTTCCCAGTCCAGTCAGTCTAATTATGTCCCAATCCTATGTTCCAGGTAGGTCTAGTGGACTACCACCTCTGCCGCATTGCCATACCATTCACTAACCCTTCCACCTCCTGCCCACTCTGCATCCTCCACCCCCGTGGCATTTCCTCCTCCAACATAGCAGAAACCATCAGCTGCTGTCACACATAGACTGCCCTGGCACAACCCCTCCACTCATCACCTCGGCCAGCCAACATCTAAGTGACAGGGAGTGAGTGCACACCTACTGATAAAACTAGTGACATCAGCCACACCAAGTATTACAACTAGTTTCAACTAAGGACATGGTTGCAACAGCATCCAGATATATTTAGCTATGACAAAACCTAATGGTGGGCACCATTGTATGTTATTTTTTTAAACTTTGTTTCAATAATTTTGCAGTTGTAACTCCTAGGTGGCACTATCTCTAGGGTTACTTCTACACCTGTACTTCTGACAACAGGTTGAGGGCCTGGGTTCCAACTTAACAGTTACCAGGGTTTTCCTGCCCTCAGTAACCACAATATTTTGGTGTCTCCACCCAGGGTAATATATGTGGGTGTATCTACCTAACCTGGTATGGCCCTCTGGGAAGCTATAATCACCCATAAGCTGTCTAGGGCCCATGCACCTTGCAATATGAAACAACCCTTCACAGCAGTTACACAATTAGCAATGAACATTAATAATATGCACACACCACTTGCACTTACCACCAGTGTCTGGTCTTTGGAAAACACCCTGGAACCCCCTGTAAAACATTATTCAAAACAGGCATGCACTTTTAAATACATTTCTCCCAGACACATTAGCCTTAATCCAGCCTTAAAGCAGGAGTAAGAGGGTGGAATCTTAGTGCTGGGGACTCCAATACTAAGAGGAATCAGGTGGGGTAGCAAGGGGAGAGGCATAGTCGCATTTGGGTGGAGGCCATGCCAGGAATGACAGCGGAAAGGGTGGGACAATCTGTTCTGAAATATGCTAGAAGGGGTAGGGACAAGCCTCATTTAATTATACATCTTGGGACAAATAACCTGGCTGACAAGACAGTAGATATAGTCCAGAGGAGGTTTGAGGAACTAGCACAATTATGTGAGGGGCAGGAAGATCAGTAACTTTTTCAGAGATACTCGGTGCCAAAGGCAAGCACAACAAGAAAGCTGAGAATAGAGGAATTTAATGGATGGCTAAGAACCTGTTGCTAAAGAAGGGTAATGGGCTGTTGGGGTGGTGGGAGGGACCTGAGAGGACAGTAGTCTCTATGCAAAGGACAGACTACACTTGAGTGAAGAGGGAAAGAAAGTGTTTAAACAGAGGATGGAGGAGTACATAGAGGAAGTTGGGAATTTAAACTAGGAGTGGGGTGGCAATTGGGGAAGAGATATGCAGAGACCACAGGTTGGGAAACCATATGAGCTTACCCCCATAACAGTGACAAAGGACAAATGGCAAGCACTATTGGTGATGCTAGGAAGGTGGGCAGGATGGAGGGGGAAAAGGGTGAAGGTGGTTACCCCTAATGCTAGAGCCTGGGAGGAAAACTGCAGAGTTACAGGTTCTCATGGCAGAGGGAGAGGTGGACATTGCAGCCATCACAGAAACATGGGCCACCCAATACAATGACTTGGACCTGTCTGTACCAGGGTACAGGTTATTTCAGAGGGACAGGGAGATTGGGAAAGGGGTGGCACTATATGTGAAGGAAGGAAGGACTGGAAGTGTGTAAGGGAGGAAGGGAGGAGGTAGTATGGAGTCACTTTGGATGCAAATCCAGGATCTCCAAGAATAGGATTCTTAGAATGGGAGTGGTGACAGGCCATCATCTCAGACGGAGGAGTTAGACAAGGAACCAGCGGACAGATCAGCCGGACCCAAGCAGAAGGGTAGTGTGGTGATTGTGGGGCACTTCAACATGCCAGGGTGGACTGGAGTACCCCAACAACCAGGAACAGAAGGGAGCAGGTACTGCTGGATGCCTTCCAGGACAGCTTCCTGCTGCAAATGGTCAGTGAACCAACCAGGCTAGGGAATACCCTTGGACCTTGTGCTGGCAATGGGGACTTTGTGAGAGAACTTACAGTGGAGGAACTGCTGTCAGAGAGTGACCACCACTCAGTATGTCTCACATTGGATATGGGCAAGGAAGGAGGGAATCTGGCACAAGAGTGCTGGAATTCAGGAGGGCCAACTTTGGGAGGATGGGGAAGTGGTAAAGGGTACCCACAGAATTCAATCTAGTATGGACACTAACCAGAGGTGGAGCCATAAAGCTGGGGATAGTGGAGGCAACCAAAACCTGCTGCAAAGCCCAGAGCAAGAAGGCCAGGGCTAAGAAACCGAGCTGGTTGAGCAAGGAGGTCATGGAAAAGGTAAGGAAGAAAACAGCTGCCTTTAGGAAGTACAAAGAAACAGGGAGGGGGAGGACAGGGAGGAGTACTTGACAGAATCAAGAAGGTGACAAGGGCAGTAAGGGGAGCCAAAGCATCTACGGAACTCAGGCTGGCTCAAGGCATTAAGAAGGGGGAGAAGGACTTCTTTAGTCACATCAGGGAGAAAAAGAAGCTGTAAAGACCACATAGTAAGGATTAGGAAGGAGGGGTTGGGTGGATGAGGCAATAAGGCAGAAGCACTAAATGAGTACTTCTGCTCAGTATTTACTAAAGAGAAGAGGGGGTGACACCCAAGGTGGGAGAAATGGCAGAAACGTGGGGAAGGGGTGACAGATGGGAAAATCATGGAGGGCAGAGCTCGAGAGGGTTTGAAGGCACTGAGGGTGGACAAGGCGCCAGGCCCAGATGGCATCCACCCCAGGGTACTGAAGGAGTTGGAAGAGGTCCTTGCAGGACCTTTGGCAGACCTATTTAATGCCTCACTACATTCGGATGTGTACCTCAGGACTGGAGGATGGCTCATGGTGCCCCTCCACAAGAGTGGCCCCAAGGATGAACGGGAAACTACAGACCAGTGAGCCTCACATCCATCGTGGGTAAGCTAATGGAGACTATCCTGAAGGAGAGGCTGGTGGCCCTCCTAGAGGCCAAAGGAGCACAGGACAGCAGACAGCATGGCCTTCACATGGCAGATCCTGCCAAACAAACCTGGTGGAGTTCTATGACTGGGTAACTAGGCAACTGGACAGGGGCCTTGCAGTGGATGTCCTGTATCTGGACTTCAGTAAGGCATTCGACTCTGTGCCACATGGAAGGCTGGGAAGGAAGTTAGTAGGCACAGGGTGGGTGCTAAGCTGGTGAGATGGGTAGGAAACTGGCTCAGGGAAGGCAACAGAGGTGGTGGTGGGTGGGGAGCCTCACACCTGGGCGGGCAGTGATGAGCAGTTCCACAGGGCTTGGTGTTGGGACCAGTGTTGTTTGGGATATTCATTGCAGACATATCATAGGACATCAAGAGCATGATCAGTCTGTTTGCTGATGATGCTACGGCAGGCGCGGGTGATGGATGACCAGGGGATGGTGGAGGGTTGCAGGATGATGGTAGCAAAGCTTGAAACCTGGTCAGACACCTGCAACTGGGGTTTAATGCCAAAAGGTGCAAGGTGCTGCATTTTGGGATGAAGAACCAAGGAGGAGTTACCAGCTGGGACAGAGTGCAGCTAGCCCAGACAGAGGAGGAGAAGGATCTAGGTGTGCTCATTACAGGGTCAATGAACAACTCGGCACAATGTAGGAAGGCAGCTGCAAAGGCCAACAAAATACTGGGTTGTATTGCAGGGGTATATCCTCGAGGAGGAGGAGGTGATTCTGATGATGTATAGGTCATTAGTTAGACCACACCTGAGTACTGCGTGCAGTACTGGCACCGTGATCCGAAGAGGGACATTAAGTTACTGGAGGGGTGCAGCGAGGGTGACAAAGATGATCAAGGGGCTGAGGACTTATACAAGAGGAGGTTGAAGGAGTTGAGCATGTACTCACTGGAGGAGAGGAGGGACAAGGGTGACATGATTGAAACCTTTAAATACATGAAAGGAATAAAACAAGACGGGTACAGAGGGGCTGTTCAAAGGCAGGAGGGAGGGCCACCAGGGGCCATGATATGAGACTGGAGGGAGGAAGGTTCAGGAGGGAGATGAGGAGACACTTTTTACAGAGAGGTGGTGGCTGGGTGAAATGTGTTACCTGCAGAAGTGGTATCCAGTAGAACAGTGGACTGCTTCAAAGGGATGGGACAGGACAAGGGAGGGTTAATGAAGGGAAGGGTGGAAGGGAGGGGCAGCTGCAGAATAAGGGTGCTAGCTGCACATTGAGCAGACTTGATAGACCTCTAGGCCTTTATCTGCTGGCAAATTTCATATGTTCATATGCTCATAATCCAGGAAATGAGACATTCGTGAGGCAATGTAACAGTGAAACAAATTAACTGATTTATTAAGGGGATTTGAACAAGGAAAGGGCAGATCCAGATGAATGACTACTATGCTGGATTTAAACGCCGTCTGCCCTACCTACCAAAACCACCCACCCACCCAGGGGCGGCCGGTTTTATTGGCTCAGTCATGACATCACTTCCTGTGACGTCACTTCCTGTGCACTTGAACCTAAGTCCCTCTTTCCATTAGCAGGTTATACCTGCTGGCCACCAGTGGGCACCTGTTTCCCTAGCAATCCTACTGCTGTGCCATCACCCCGGGTCCCATATAGGCTCTATCACCTCTTTCCTCCAGCTACCATCCAGCCCTGTTAGTTTTTTTCACAAAAAAACAAAACAAAAAAAAAAAAACAATGGCACTACCACCGCCTTGCATGTCTATCACCCCACGTCTCGCCTCCCCTCCCTCCTTCCCCTAATTCTAATTTTAGTCACCTCCCCTAGGGTACTATATCCCCGCTGTTGAGCGGTTCCTATGCCCCAGAGATCTGCCTGCAACCCACCCCACATCCCACCCTGCCCCACCCTCCTGCGGCTTTCACCACCCTGCATGCTCCTCTACCTACCACCGATCGTGTGGTGACCCCTCGCCACTCCCCTTGCCCCTTCTGCATCTCATCATGCTTGCTTGTCCTGTCTGTACCACGCTCCTATCCCTTGCACCCCACACCCCCTCATCCCCCCCACCAGTCGTCAGAAACTCATGCTGCCACTTACTCCCAAGAGCAGCTCTCCTCCTCCTACTTCTGTCTGGCAACATCCATCCCAATCTTGGGCCTGGCAACACTAGCCCTCCTCGAATCCACTGGACTTCAGACGCATCTATGAACATCTGTAGCCTCCTGAAAAACTGGACTCACTACACTGCTGGATGTTGGTTCATAAACCAGATGTGGTTGCCTTGGTTGAAACCTGGCTGTCTGACTCCACCTCTAACTCCCTGGCTCTCTCTCCTGGCTACACCTCTCCACCGCTGGACTGGGTCGGTAGGAGAGGTGGGGTTGTTCCTTCTACTTAAAGGACCCGTCGCTGGACTAGCCCTCCTCCCCAGACCTTGACCATCATTCCCAGGCCCCAACAATCAAACTATCTCCTGACCTCTAGAGGTCCTATCTTCCTGACTACGGCTCACATACCTCCCAAAACCAATCTCAGGCACTGGGCCCACTAATTGACTACATTACCTCCTACCCAACCCCTCTGACCAAATTCTGGTGGTGGACTTGAACATTAATTGGCTTTACCCCTCAGCCTCTTCCACCCTCAAGGCCCTTTGCTGCAATTGATATAACCCAACTAGTCTTCCAGCCCACCAGAATCAACCCCAGATGGGGCACTAGCACTATCCTGGATGTGGTCCTTACTAACAGGCCAAGCCACGTCCACAATATCCAAATCCTCCCTGACTGTCTTAGTGACCACTCTCCTGTTCTCTTCTGGGTAACCTCTCAGCCCACACCTCAGTCAAACCACCTCTGAAGGTGGCTTAGACTCCGGGATTGAAAGACCTAAAGCATTACCTTGCTCACACAGACTGGTCCCCACTGATAAATGCGACTAACATTGACATGGCTCTGTCCTTCTTTATCAACACTTTCAACTTTGCCTGTGACATCTTCGCTCCTATAACTGCCCATAGGTCTCAAAATAAGATATGCTCCTTGGCTCACCCTGCACTGAGGCGGCTTTTAAGCGGCGTGGGATAATCTGTGGCACCTTGCTGTTGCCTCTGGCCGACCATCTGACAGGCAGACCTATGCTGCAGCTCGAAACCGTGCACCTGGGCTATCCGTAAAGCAAAGGTGGACTACTATCAAGCCTCCCTTACCTCCTCTTGGGGAACCCTAGGTCTTTCTGGGACAACGTCAAGCAGCTGAATGGTCACTCCCGTCCCCTCTCCACACTTCTTAACATCAATGGTACTGTCTCTACTGATCCTACCCTCATTGCCACTCACCCTCAATAACTCCTTTACTGACCTTAGCTCAGTACTTCCTGGTAACTTCTTCAGTCCTCCACCCCTAGTTCTGCCCCTCCATCACACGCCTTGTTCCACCTGCGTTGTGTGACCTTGCAAGAAACTAGGCCATATCTCCTAAAGCCTTAAAAGGTAACGCCATAGGTAACGATTCCCTTGATCCCTGCCTCCCTCGTCAGGTCCTGGATCAGGTCCTCGCCCCTATCACATGCATCTTTAACAAATCCCTTTGCCTCGGACAATTTCCTGCTGTCTGGAGGGTTGCTACGGTTACTCCTGTCCACAAAGGTGGCGACAGGACTCTGCCAGGTAATTACTGACCCATCTCAATCCTACCCCCTCTCTAAACCCTGGAGAAAATTGTTGCCACTCAAGTCTCTAACTACCTCTCAAAGTACAATGTTCTTTGCCCTGAGCAACATGGGTTCAGAGCTGGTCATAGTATCAACACGGCACTCCTGGAGTTTGCCAACTTCTTCCACACCTCCTTGGACACTGGTGCCCTGGCTGTGCGGTATTCATTGACCTGTCTAAAGCTTTTGATACCGTGTCGCATCCACTCCTGTTAACTACCCTGGACCACATAGGCTTTGCCACTGGACAGTCTCCTGGTGCACCAGCTATCTCTCAGCCCGCTCCCAATGTGTGAAGTTAGTGGAAATCTCTCCAGGGCCTGCCCTATTCACTCCTGGAGTACCTCAGGGCTCTATTCTTGGACCTCTACTCTTCTCCCTTTTCCTCAACTCGCTCCAGTACATGCTCAGGTAAGATCCTGCTATATGCTGATGATGCTGTACCTTTTGCCTCTGATAGTAACCCTACGCTGCTTCAGAGTTCTCTCCAACTTGCTTTTGATTCCGCTGAAACCTGGTTCTCTGAGCATCGACTCATAATCAACCTAAAGAAAACAAAACAATGCTCTTCTCCCACCCCCAAAACAAGTTCAGCAAATTTCCCTCACTGTTCACTCCACCTCAAAATCCCATCAACCTGTGCAATCCTATAAATACCTGGGAATTGTCTTTGACCTTCCCTCTCCTTCCATGACCATATCTTCTCTTGAACTCTGCCGCCAACTTGCGGCTGGGCATTCTCTACAGGCACAAAAATGTCTCCCTGTGGATGCCCTCCACCTTTGCTGTCACCTCTTCTGTCATATCTCATCGACTATGGCCTCCCGGTCTATGGGTCAGCTGATCAGACAGCCCTCAGCAAGGTCCACCTTACACTTAACAAAGCCTGCAGACTTATCACCAGTGCACCTAGACATACGCACATGTCAGCTGTATGCCTTGACTACCCTACTCAACCTGGATGGCGGCTCATGTATCAAACCTGCCAGCTCACCTTTAAAGCCCTGCATGGCCTCTCTCCCACTGGCCTAGCTGGCTCTATTCACTGTACTGCACCGGCTAGGAACACCCAGGCTCATCCAAAACAACTCTGTTCATACCAAGGGCTAGGACTTCACAAGGCCAAGGGCATTCCCCTACAGAGCACCTACCTGGCATAACTCACTCCTCACCAGTATCTCTGACTCTCCCACATTAGCAAGCTTTAAACTCAGCCTCAGAAACCACCTGTTCATCTCACACAGGTGTTGCTGCCAATAAAAAAAAAAAAAAATGTTCTGACAATGCTCGCTGAGCAGCATTCCCCCGCCACTCTCTCCTCCTCCCTTAGCACCCTCCTTCCCCTGGCCTTCCTCTCCTTTCTTCTCCCCATCCCTTCTCCCTCTTACCGCCTCCCTACTCTCACCCCCTACCTTAACCTCTAACTTTTACAATCATATGTATTTTGCCTACTGTAACCCTGAATTGTAACTTGCTTGAATCTGTATTAACTGTTGTTCCTTGTGCTACTGTCTGTTGTCCTCTATGTGACGAGGTACCTTTGTAAATGAGCCTCTGGCTCAAAGGTTATTAAACTGATGTTTAAATAAATAAATAAATAAAAATAAACCAGGGTACTTTTCATGCATGCATTCAGTCCCACTATACAGTCAGAAACTACTGGGTACTCAGACTGTTGGTGGCCAGCCTGAATGTTGCCTGAGGTTGCAGCTGTGTTGAGGCCCTTGATGGAAAGAAAAAGGCAGTTAAACATGCAACAATAAAGACCTTGATTATTTGTATCCTGGTTAGTTGACCCAGTCCATGATAACCCTGTAACACACTATAGAAATTAGATGGTATCACAAGGTGATTTAAAGAACTGTTGCAGGAACTACCCTGAGTTTATTCACAACACCAGTTGGTAGATCATGGCTTCATGATATGAAGAGCTGTTGCAGAGCACTGAAAAGCGTGGGGAAGCTGGGCCTGTATGACACACCTCCGCTTCATGGCCTTTCCTTCAGGTGACCACAACCTGTGATTCCTTCCGCACAGGTTTTTATCTATTGGTCCAGTTAGCAGACAGTCCAATCACTAGTAATGGTGGGCTCTTTCGGCAATCAGAGTCCGTGGACACTAAGGTCTAGACCCACGATAAGCATTCAGCACATTTAATGGAAGCAGCATTCAATTATCTACCTCTCAGCTAATTTTTAGGCTGGTTCGCAATTACAGCTGGTATACTGCAAAACCTCTCAATCTGCAAAGGCAGTCTCTGAACACAGATCCCTGACTCTGGACCGTAGACACCCACTGGAGGATACCAGGGCTGAACGCTCTAAATAAGCTCCTCCTCGAGATCGAGCTGCACTCCTCAGAGTCTCAGGGCTAACTGCCTATAGTTTGAAAAGGGTTTTGAACTAGTCCATTTTTCCAGCAATCCAATTGGTTAGGGAGCTGTCACCACAATCCTGTGCTCCCATTGATTTCTTTAGGTGTCAAACTGAAAACTACAAGAACTATAGCTTTTATCATGAGGCACTTGAGCTAAGGACCCCTTGAGGTCCCTTTGTATCCTAATTGGTCCAAATTCTAGAAGTTCTGGACCAAACATGATGGCTTCCATCTGATACATAAGCTGTAAGAAGGCAGGTTAAAATGAGCACTCTAATTTAAATATAACAACAAATTAAAAGTAAATATTTACAGTACTAGTTAGAGCCTCCTCTGCTTCACTATCAACTACAGAGTAGGGAAAATCAGGATGGTGCCTGGATGGTCATGAGCTTTGAAGCACTCGGACCCAGCCCAGTCGATTTACTGTATACACACTGGTTTTGGCCTTAAAGGGACAGGTGCAAAGGCACATCATGGCACTTCACGCAGATCAACAAGATGAACAAATACCTATGGATTTACTATCTCTGCAGGATGTCTGCATGGCAGTGGGCATTACTGAAGCCCTGGGAGACACTTAAGGTAAGCCCCAAATTGGTTTGGGGCTACAAGTAAAGCATTACAAATAAAGCAAGTTTATGTAGCTGAGAGATTATTGTTATAGAATTACGTGATAATTATAATAGGATACCAGACAGACAGTTTTTTTACTACATAATGAGGGAATTACAACTGACATGCCATTAAAACAGTAAACTTGATAAATGACCACAAGTGGCCTCTGCAACAAGACACTGAACCTGGAGATAAGGAAGAGTTCAAAGTCCAAAACAATGTCCTTTTCATGAAGCTCCATCAAAGAGCTATAAGGTCCAGAAGGAAGCAGTGATTGATAAACAATCCATATTAAAGAGTCTCTGTGAGGTCCCTCCATCCATGACCACGCTACCAAATACTAGATGTTATTTAGTTTTAAGAAAGGCTATAGCTGTACTGAATACCAGTTTCACAAAATATTGAATATGCTGTGTTGGTATATCATTACTGGTGACCCGCTTTATCACACTGAATACTAAGCTCTTTCAAATGCCTTAATAACCTGGAATCCAGTTATTATGGTGTTTTGTTTCGTAGAGTGTCTATGGCATCAGTAGCATGCCCCTCATAGGCACTTCATCTGCATGGTTGAGCCGAACCTGTAAGAATATGGTGACTCTTTTTCTGTGTTCTGAAAACTTCCTGATAAATATGTGTGCTGGAATAGTGAACAGACACCCAGCACAGGGTGAGGAGTTGGATAAAGCACTTGGGAAAACATAATTAGAATGGCAAGGATGAACAAATACCTATGGATTTACTATCTCTGCAGGCTGTGTGCATGGCAGTGGGCATGCTACTCGTTGGTGACTTCAATCTGCCAGACATGGAGTGGAGTCTTCCAGCTGTGCTTTAACAAAGAGCATGGCCATTCTTGACTCCCTGCAAGGGGCTTTTCTCAGGCAGAAGAAGTTAAAGAACCCACTAGATGGTGCAGTCTTACCCTGGTGCTTACAAACAGGAACAGCATTGAAGAAATCATAGTGGGAAGTCCCATTGATACCAGTGATCACTGTACAGTATGGTTCAACATGAAAGCAAGGGCACAGTCTAACCATACAAAGATATGGGTTCTGACTTTAAAGGGAAGATTTAAAAGAAGTGGGTAACTGTCTCAAAAGCTATGTAAATGAGTAGGAGGAGTGCCAGCAAGGGTAGAGGTGCACTAGGAGAAATAAGGGAGGGAATAACAAAGAAACCAACCTGGGCATGGAAGTAGTAAGCAAAAACAGAAAGAAAAGGAAACCATTGTGATTCTTCTATGAAGTGGCAAAGATAGTAAAAAGAAAAATGGTTGTGTTCAAAGAGTACTGTATAAAGAAACACAAAGACAGAAGGTCAGGAGATATACACAGAAAATAGAAGAAAGCAGGCAAGGCAGTGACGGATGCAAAGATGTAGACAGAGGATAGGATTGCCCAAGGGTTGCTACAAGGAAAAATACTTTTCAGGTACATAAACAAGAACAGGAAAACAAGGGAAGGGATAATTTCATTTAATTTCATTTTTATTTTCACCAGGAGGTGGGCTGGACACAGACCTTTTTAGCCACACCTGACATATAAAACATCACTTACAAGGAACAACAATAAAACAATGCACATAAAACATTTAAAGGAGAAGACTCCTGTATATTTATGATTTGGATATATCTGATGTATTTATTATACATTACATCAAGTACTGTACATATGTCAATAAGAGATCAGCCATTTCTTCTGTTGCAACACATATCTAGAGTTTGAGGCTCTGACACAAGGTAGTAAAATGTCAAGCAAGCCTCCATTTACATGCAGATGAGTCACTTGTAATACAGCCCTCCCATTCCTTGATGTCACTGCAGCAACAGTGCAGAACAAAACATAAGGTATCAATGCTGTCTAGCATGATATTAGTTTAAGTTTGCAATGGCTTAAGACAGTTCTGTCATGCAACTCACACAGAGAGTGGTACTTGTAGCCTTAATACTGCATGTGCAGAGCAAATAATACATCTAATAGTATTTCATTCACAGAAAACAAAAGCAATTCCTGTGTATTGCTCATTTCTCTCTAGAGACAGCTGTAACATGTTGTGGAAAGCAGTAGACTGAATCAGTTAATCAACCAATCAACCAACCAATCAATCATTTGAGCAGTCAGTCACTCTGTAGTGGACCAGGTGAACACCTTGAAAGGATTCATTTACAAGGATGGCTTGAGCAGTTTCCCAAAGGATCACACAAGACTGAATTCCTCCTTTGCACAATGATACACCCTTTCAGCAGCCTGAAAGTGGAGAGCTAGATCACTTACTTTATAAAGTGTATTGTTTTACATTTCAAATGCTCCTACATCTGGGTTCTGACTGGAAATACCAAGATACAGAATGCATATGACATGGGAGGAATGAGCTAAGCAAATACAGAGTACTACAAACACTGAGACTGATTAGTTTCTTTACCTACAACAGCTGACGTGTAGCATTTGATTTGTGAGGACATCCTACTTCAAATGCTGGCATTACAAAAAGGGGCGGCTGCCACAGGTTGTTTTCAGTACCTTCAAAGTGAAGTGCTGTAGCTCTCACATCACTGCTAATGATTTATAATGGGAATGGGGCACTGTTAAAGTCATGGACCTGAGGGGCCATCACAGTTCCCAAGGAGGTCAGGGGAACTTGTTAAGGGTTAGAGAGTAAAGGACTTTAGTAGGATTTGAACCAGAGTTTCCCAGTTCTTGTGCCTGTGCTTTAACCACTAGATTAGTCTTCTTCCATATGCTGCAACTGATGTTGTCCTGGTAACCTATTCCTTATTATAGCTGAACTCTTTATTGCCTTACATCAGCCATCCAATCACTGACTGCCTAGTTACAAAGGAAAAGGCATTTGTGCAAGATTCTGTCTCACTGCTGGTGTCAATCAAAACAGAGAATGCTAACACACACAGAACATAATACAGCAGCTATATAATACCACTTAAGACTCTTGTTGTATCCAGAGTCATTTATTGGTAAACTGATTTTGCTAACAGAAACATTAACACAACACATACAGGCACTTCCTTATAGGCATACTGTATATACATGTCAAATCAGTGCTGAATCACACTCATATGGTCCTAGTCCTTATTAGACCTGCACTTCAGGATGTGCACGGCACTTAAAGAGTTCCCCATTACTCAAGTGGGGACCAAACATTGTGGGTTCTGTTTACTGGTGGAACAGCATTTAGTGCAGCACCATTATCTGTTGCTCTGATGACATCATCCTCCAGAGGACAAACACATTGGTAACTTCTGGGGGCTGATATTTTTATTTATAATCTAGATTTGGACAGCAATAGGACTGCTGGCAACTAGAGGAGGAACACAACAGTTACACATAAGGAGTTGGGAAAATATGGGTGTGAAACTATGGAAGACTTCCTTCAAGTACATTTACACACATTTTGTGTATACAAATGTTTGTCGAATATATGTTT
Source organism: Neoceratodus forsteri (assembly GCA_016271365.2). Classification (NCBI taxonomy): domain Eukaryota; kingdom Metazoa; phylum Chordata; order Ceratodontiformes; family Ceratodontidae; genus Neoceratodus; species Neoceratodus forsteri. The sequence continues at coordinate 74,882,134 of CM028138.1, read as the reverse complement.
AAAGTGCAAAATTGTGTTTGCATTACATATCTTGCTACCATACTCATTTAACAAAGTTGGTGCATACCATATGAAGGATTTCCTGCTCATTTGAAGCTGAAAGGCAGGGATCTGATAGTGTTAAACCACTAGTCCTGGTACTTTTCTCACTAGTTTTCTGGGTCAAGGAATTAAATAGAACCTGTGATTCTGCTAAGCTGGCAACTCTATATGCAAAGGTAGCTACTAAGCTTTGTAACTGAATTGCTGAAGATAGAACACCCAGTTTAGTGCATAGATGGCAGTGATGAGTCTTTAACGAGGCCCTTAGTGAAAATCTGCATATATTGTTATATGAAGTTTTATATTTGGACTCAAAATGCCATTACCATGATAGAAAATAATGTTCCCATATTCTAATATGGACATGAGAACTTGCTTAGATATGATTACTCTGGCCTCATCAGTCAGGAGTTCACATTCTGTACAGAAATCCCAGTTTTGACTGTTTCTTTCCAATCTATCCAAGTGGGTACCATTCTCAAGTAGGAGTCCAAGTATATGCCCAAATATTTAAATATTGTTACTGTTGGCAAAACAATCCATTCTGACCCCTAACTTGAAGTTGACCCTGTTTCAACAATTTTGTTTGGTTCCAAATAGCATCACATTTGTTTTACTTTCATTTATAAGCATACGATTATCTTTTATCCAATTTGATAAAACACTATTTATTTTGAAGGGATATCTGAACTTCTCTACTGTTTGATCCAGAATCCCATAACACAATATCATCTGCATACAAAATACTGTTCTCTATAGTAAAGGGAGACGCACATTTTTCATAAAAATTTAAAATAATACTGGGTCAAGCACCTATCCTTGAGGGACCCCTGCTTGAACATCTTCCACTTGTGATAGACAACCATTAATTGTAACCATTTGTTTATGACCAGTCAGATAACTCCTAAAGTAAGAAATTAGAAGGAGGGAAGGAGAAGGTAGTGCAGAATGAGAACAAGAAAAAGTCAACAATTTAAGCAAGTACTTCTGCTCAGTCTTCATATTGGAGAGTGAAGGGATGGACCACCAGGGAGAAACAATGATAGGGTGGGGATGGGGTTAGGAATAGGTCAATTTTCAGAGGAAAGAGTACTGAAAGGACTTGCAACCTTAAAGGGACACTGTCAGCTTTGCACCTTCATTTTTGGTGAAAGCAGTCGCTCATGGCCATGCAACACTCAGTGATGTATTCTGAACACCCTATAGATAAAGATCAGGATTTTACCCGCGTTCTTCTTTTTTTTTCCTTAAAATTGTTTCCAGTTGGCCTGGCGCTAAACCCCATCAAACGGAAATGCATCTATGTCGGGACCACGTGTCTGCCACAAGCGCAGTCCGAAGTATGATTTTGTCATAAACAGCCAGTAGATTCATATTGTCCATGTCCCTTGTGTTATTTTAAAAAGTTGCAGCTATCTGCCATCAGCGGAGCACTGGAAGTAGTATTATTAGTATTCATAAGCTGCAGCAGAAATCCCATACATACACATCAATGGCATTCTGTTGCACATGCGGAGATATTTTGTTCATGAAAATTGCACACATGTGAGGGATTTTGGCCGTTGTTTACAAATACAAATAATGCTACTTCCAGTGCTCACTTTATGATGGCAGATAGCTGCAGCATTTTAAAATAACATAAGGGGCGGGGCAATATGAATCTACTGGCTCTTTATGAAAAGCATACTTCGGACCATGCTTAGGTAGACACACACGGTCCCGACTCTGATGTGCTTTCCAGTTTGTGGGGTTTTAGTGTCGGCTGAGTGGAACAATTTTTATGCAAAGGAGAAAGCAGGAAAAATCCTGATCTTTTATATCTATAGGAAAATTCAGAGTACATCACTGAGTGTTGTGTGGCCAATAGGCACACTGCTTGCTTTTGCCAAAAACAGAGGGGCAAAGCTGACAGTGTCTCTTTAAGATGGACAAGGCTATGGGACTGGATGTGATTCACCACACAGTATTAAACAAACTTATGGAGATTCTGGCTATCCCACTGGCAGCTTTATTTAGCAACTCACTAAAAACAGGAGTGATTCCAGAGGAGTGGAAAATAAATGATGTTGTCCCTCTACATAAGAGCAGCACCAGGGAGGAAGCTGGCAACTATAGGTTAGTCAGTCTGTCTCACTTCAGCAGTGGAAAAACTGATGAAAACGCTACTGGAAGCAAGAAAGCTAGAACATCTTGAAGCAAATTGGCTGCAAGATCAGACAACATGGGGAGGGAGGTCACGTCAAACCAATCTAATAGATTTCTTTGACTGGGGACTAGGGAAATCGTTCAGGGTAGAGCAGTGTTTTACCCTGTACTACACACACTGATTTTATTTCAATCCAAACCTAATGAAATTTAATTAATTAATCTAATAAAATTTATTGAGTTTTAAAAATACAATTCACTGGATCACAGAACACATATCAGCCTATTGTGCCAACAACTGAAAGTGTGTGCTTTATCACTTCATTTGTACAGTAGAGGCCCAATAATGACAATATTTCTGGCTCAAACAGATTCAAAGGGAATGCTCAGTGACGTTACAGTACATTCCAATGTGCCAAAAGCACTGTTGGTGCATCTGAATGTCACTGGGAGTAACAATGCATTTGTTCTCCAGGACCATACTGGATATGTTGTGGGCTCCTCAGTCTGCCTTGCATCCCAGTGTGAGGGTTCCGTGTCACTGCTTGCCAAAGCAGGTGAGGACAGGGTCACAATTATACAAGAGGGTGGAGCTGGAGTCTGTCAGCCTAAGGAGTGGTGGTAGTTTGAAGCATACCAGTCCACCAGGTGTTTTGGGAGTGACTGGTGATGGAAGAGAAACCCCTGGACACCAGTGAGTCTTGTCATAGGGCAGAGGACACCACTGGGCCACCAGGGATATCATTCTTAGTAGTGTGAGGGGGACATTGAACTGCAAGGAAACCATTTACAGGGGAGGGAAGGATACATCTCACCTGGATGGCCATGTGCCCAGTGCTGAAAAGGCATTGCAACTTTCCAGCATCAGGAGAACATATGCCTGGCTCATGTTGCAATATCGCATTGTGTTGCATTTGTGGGAGCATGCCAGGATGTCTGCAGGTGCAATTGATTTTGCCACTGACATCTGAGATAACAATTTGCATAGTAGTACACTCACAGAATAGATGATTCCATGTCATAATAGAAAAAATGGAATGGAGTCTCACTTAACAGTGAGTACATTTCGCTGAACCTGAAAATCGCTACACACTCAAAACATCAAACCCCACATGAGTGACAGCACTGCAAACAGTACAAGAACCACAAAATTTACCAATATTTAATGCAGGGGCTATGACTCCCCATCCCTCATTGCAGTGTGCAAGCCCCCTCCAATTATTATAATCAGCTCCAGGGGAGCGGACAATGGGGAAAGGGGAATTCATGGGAAGGGGCTACCATCACTGGGGAACACAGTCGAGGAACAGGGACAGGGAACAAAAAAGTTGCAAGCACCCACCCAAGTTACAAAATAAATATCTGTGGCTAGTTCTGAAACCACAACCCTCAGCATTGGAGGCAGTGACACACTGCAGCACTTCAGGTGGCCATTTCAGCAACACTCCGCTGCACTACTCCATTTAACCCACAATGTCACACCATCCCCAACATCACAGTGTCACATGCCCTTCAGTTGCCTTTGCTGTTCTTTCTTCCCACACTCACAATTCCCCTCATCCCCATTCCTCCATTGTCACAGTTTCATTGGAGCATACTGAGTCACTCATATGAGTTGCTCAATTTGTATCATCCTCATCCTCATCATAGGATACTGAATAGATTACTCCTCCTGCAACTTGGGCTGGCCACTGAAATGGTAGTTTTAGGAGATGGCATAATTTAAGTTTGCAGTGCAAACATGGATCAATGACACTGGTGTGACAAAAGTTTGTCAACCAACATTACAGCAATGGATTTATGTCGACCGCAAGTTGAGATTGGCATAAATCCCTGATGTAAACTGTCTTTTTAGAGCGCTTTGCTGAATCCACCATGTGGGGGGACTATGCCCCTGTGCCCCCCACTTTGGGATTATCAACTCTGGGTTGGATTGATTTAGGGTGGGATGCAATACCTGGTAAAAACAGTGCCGGAGGCCCATGGGTTTATTACAGCGGCAATAGCGAATTGCTGCTGTAATGTTGTTCACTATGCATTGTCGCTGCCTCGAACAGCATACCAGCTAAGATGCAAAATCAGGCCCCAAATGTTTACACATACATTCTCATGCTCTGTGGTGACACATAGTTACAGTTACTACACACTTTACTTATACAGATTACAGATAATATGCTATGGGAATACTAAGGAATCATTTTGGAACTGTTCTGCCACAGCTTTCACTTACAGAAACCACAGTTACCCCTTTAGCTGGGAACAAACAAGTCACCATGATCTTTCATTCTGACTCACCTTAAAACAAACAATGATGATGTGGACTCAGGTCTAAACTGTATTTTACTGATTAGAACTTTTTTATGTTAGGGGACGCTTAGTTGACACAGGGGTAGAAGAAAACATTTTCTTCTTTTCAGTATAGCCCTTTTAAGGTGGCAGCTAGTTATGGATAACTATACAGCAAACTTACCCATTCTGTATATTAATATACCCCCTGGAGCCGCTCGTTGCAGAATTAGAGTGGGTTCCATGCGCATTCTGCTCAACAGAGAACAGTAAAGCAAAGCTGTGCTGTTTTGGCTCAAGCAGAACGCATCGTGAAACCACTCTTACCTGCAACTAGTGGCGATGGGGGATGTATTAATAATTTATAGATGGAGGTAGCACTCAATGTTACTTTAAAAAACTGTCCCAGAATGTGTCCATTTCCAGGGCATCTGTGTGTGAGACAGTCTTCAGAGAATAAGAATGTTTTACTCAGGGAAAGGAGCTCTGATTGGTCCTGAGTGCTCCCTCGATCTATAGTGATTCATACAGAGGCAAAAGGAAAAGACAAATATTTAAAAAGTACTTTAAAGTTGGGATAGGAGAATTAGTTTCAATGTGTTCTAACTGGAACATTCCAGAACCTGTGCCATTTTCCATAAAATAATTTAATCAAAACCTTTATCAGATTCTGATGACTTTTAAAACTTCGATTTCAGAACTTAATAAGCTGTGCAGAATTTTCAGGTTCCACTTCTGGCAGTCTTCCATGGAATGTCAGACAGTCCACCTAATTCCATGGAATTTTATTAGAAGTGGAGGTTCAACATTTCAAATGAGAAACGCTTAACCGATTTCACAATTTACGTAAACCACCGATTAATTTCCACAAACCACAGAATACTATGCCATGGTTTGCAAATAAATGCTTTTGGAATTCTGCAAAGCATTTAAAAGCAGAATTGCTGTCCTGTGCAAATTCCTCTGACATAATTCCACATTCCGCACAGCTCTAGAACTTAATATACAGTACTCTGCAGGTTCTACTCCAGAATCAAAGTTTGGCTGGTGGAGAAAGTACCTGGTGAACCAGATCTGTATAAAGTACTCATATTGGTGCTCTGTTCAACTAAAAATAAGGAACCAAAGTTAGCCTTTAAGGTTTTTCTATAAATTCTGTGTGTACCTTTGACCACTATCTCCTTGAGGCATACTCTGTAGTGTAGCATGGTAGTGATACATCATTATCTATATATCATCTCCCACACTGAACAGCTGTGAGGGAAACTTTAAATCTGGGTCAGTGTGTTTTTTAGCAATACAGTAAAAGCTGCCTTGTCATTCTAGACAATAGTTGGTTATGACAACTTACTTGCTACTGTTGGACTGTGGAGAAATAATTTGTAAAAAGTGTTCGTTGCAGTTTTTGACCAAATTGGGAGCACTCCATCACATGGCACTAGGACTATCATTATTGCTGTAGGCCCAGCTGCTGTTCATTGAGATTCATTCAATTATTTGTGCTGGCCCTTCCTATATAAAAAGAAGGCTTAGTTATTTTCCTGATGTTTTATATGTTTATCTACAAGATAATTCAAGCAAAGTTTCCACATGCTTAGCGGATTTGTTAAATCCAATATGCTTCCTGTTGGTCTTTGTTCATATTAATGGGTTTCTTTAGGAGTCCTTACAATTCAGACTAATCATGGGACAAGTGCTTTTTGTTATAACACATCATGGCACTGGGACATGTTACAGACAGATGTAAAACTGAAAGTATTGATCAATTTAAATGAATTTACCACAAGGATCTTCACAAAACTATTAACACATTCTACTTGCTACTTTTGAAAATCTCTAAAGGATTGTTTTAATGGCTTGTATTTTTTTGTGTCCATTATGTGTGTGCAACATTTATATGTATGGACTGACTGCATAAAGCTCCACATAAGCATCAGTGAGGGTTGAAGTAGAAAGCACAAAAGTAGAGAAATGAAAACTTACTGGAAAAAGTCCTCCGACCGTTAATAAATGTGTGCTATGGTGTTTCTCCAGGTTTGAAGAATTGCTCAATACAACACTGGAATTGCATAACTTTGGCACTGACATTCAAGCCATATAAATTTACTTATACACTAGTGCTTTGAGGCGTGGTGATGAAGTTAGTGTAGTACCAATACTACACTTAGCAATGATTCAGACCAAAGGAACACCACACACACACTTATCAATAATTAGGAGACTTTAGTTTTACTTTAACTTTGTGTATCCATAATCTTGTGGCTTTGTTTTAATTCTTAAAGCAGCTTTTACAATGACTTTTTCTTACTTTAGAAAGGGATATTTATGAATGGATGCTTACTGCTTTGTATTGTTGATGTCAGCCTTTGGTCAGCATTGTCAAAGCTTTACCTACAAACTGTCCCTGGGGTACAGTGACACCCCTGCTTCACCCCTCCCCAGTGCCAAGCAATCCTTTCATCTAATGGCTGCCCTCCCACACTCTGCCCAAATCCAAGATTCCCTGAATTCAGTAGCAACCCCCCATCGCCAAACATCCCTGCTGTCCAGTGGCACCCTCTCTCCTCACCCTGCTTCAAAGAAAGTAGCCTAGGCATCCAGTGGCACATTCCTGGCATCCAGTGGCACTCCTCCCAAATCCTGCTGCAACCTAAGTATGCCTGGCATCCAGTACCACTCAGAAGGGCAACCATGATAGCCATCATATCACCACTGCAGCTGGCCACTGTCTAGATTATGCAGCTGCAGACCTGGAATTTAATAACTACTGTATCTATTAAAGTGTGAGTTTTTGATAACATTTTCACAGCTCAATGTGATTTTCATAGTCCAAAATTACACATTAATAATATTAATAAAGATATTGTGAGATAATCATTCAAAGGGCTATACAGCACACTTGTGTTAATGTAAACTATATATTTCTTTTCTGCCAATTTTTCTTGCATAAAATAAACACCAATCTAAGCTGTGGATTTTGCAGTTTTCTGATGAAATATGGTAGAATTCCACATGTTCTCTATGCTGAGATTCTGCAACTTTCAGCACAAACAAAGTTTGCAAAGTTTACTAGCCTCTAGATATCATCATCAGCTTGTTCAATCTAGCTGCTCTATCATTGGTTAAAAATTAATTGTGACAGGCCTAGAGGAGATAATCAGGTGATGATGCATCTAAAGTGAGGATACAGTATCATGCTGCAGTTCTCATTTTTCTCACTGTAGCTAAATCATCAACAAACATCAATTTTTTTTTGCATACTGTATTTACATCTATAGGGGCATGTGTGTATTGTGTATTTATATAATGGGCTTAAGAAATTGTGGTCTGCATTTGCTAATGTATCACATAACTTTGCAGTGATCTCCCACATACTACGTGACGTGTAAATAAACTTCTTTAGCATTGCAAGCAGTAATCAAATAGTTCCATGAAGCTATAGAGTAACAGTGCACTTATATTCTGAAAATATAGACCATCCATATCTTAGAAACATTAACACATTTCAATTCATTTTTTACACTCATTTTCATTTTTCTTACATTTTCAGAAAACCATTTGTGCAATAAGACCCTTCAGGATGGGAATGATACAGAATAAATGCACTCTCAGACAGTTGAAGGCATTCAGCAGTGCCTCATGCCTCAAAACATATAGGTATGCAAGCAATGCCCACCATGGCATGGCTTATTGCTTATATATTTTATACCACACCAGTAAGAATACGTTTTAGATAGGTGTCTTTTTTGTTCATTAAATACCTACTAGAAGCCAAAACAAGATATAACATGTAAGATATGTCACAAACAAAGATAACTTAGGTTTAATATGCCATTCTGCTGTACATTACCAATGGGAGTGTAGCTGAATTAGTGTTTGATGAATTAATATCAAATTAAATTTTCCTTTCATTTTGCACATTACCTAACTTTGTAAGCATATCTGGTTGTTCAGATGAACAATTGTGCAGACAATGTGGAACTTTTTATTTACCTGTTTACAACATATATAACATAGAACCATTAAAATGTAAAATTTGTTAGCAGATACAGCTTGGCACATCTAGTCTGACCCTTTTTTCCTGCCTATACTTTCACTGCAGACCCTACTTGATCCCCAACTATCTCCTCCCATTTCCCAATTCCCTTATGCCTGTCCCATGCATGCTTGAAGTCCACCACTGTTTTCACCTCCACTTCATTCACTGGAAAACCGCTCCAGGCATCCATCACTTTTCACTAAAGAAGTACTTCCTCACATCCCTCCTAAATTTTAAACCTTCCAGCTTCTTTGCATGTCCATTTGTTCTCGTGCACCTTATCCTCAGAAAAATCTCCTTCCTGTACCTGTTAGTTTTATTTCCTTTATTTACTGAAACTTCAGAATAACCTTTGAGCACAAGTGCTCATTTACAAATGTTCCTCATCAAATACATAGTCACAAAAAATATTACAAGTACAATAAGCAGTTCCAGTGGAAATGCAGTCAAGTCAGGCTCCAAACACTTAAGGCATCACAATTACATACTGTTTGAAAATAAACTGAAACCTATCGTATAAAAACTCACAGGTTATGTACAGTGAGAAACAGACTAAAATTGTTTAATAGTTACAGCTGCAAGGGACTGCAAAGGCAGACCACAAAGATCTCTTAAACTGATTAAGCTTGAGAGATTCGCAGTATATCAGGCAATTCATTTAACCATTTAGCAGCCCTGACAGCAAAAGACCACCTTTCCAGCTAAGAACATCAGAAAGGAGGCTTTAGGGCATTCCTAGCCATGTTCCTGTTATTGTATTGATTGGAGACAGTACGAAGCAATTTGTTTAAGCAGGGGGTTAGGTCCAATAACACCTTTTTGGCTAACAAACAAATCTGGAGCTTTAGTCTGCTGGGTAAAGGTAGTCAGTTAGCGAGTGTGTAAAGGGTAGAACTATGAGTATGGCTTGCCTGCCAGCACAACGGTTGATTTCTGCTTGCAACGCCAGTGACCTAGGTTCAGTAATGGACCCAGGGGCTGGCGGGGCATCTAGAGGAGAAGGATTAAGCACCCCTAAGGCTGCTCTCCTTCTCTGGGGAGGGTTGGGGAGAATGCCCAGTGCATGAGGACTCCTAGTGGAGGCCAGGAGTACTCGCCAGCACCAGCGCCCAAATGCTCTGAGGGGCAGGGCGGATGCTGGACATCATTGCACATCCCTGCACCTGGGGATACAGCAAAAAAAAAAAAACCTTGCTTGTGGCTGCCAGTAATGATGCCCACCCTTGGCCTTGATTAGGCTCCAGGCTGACTCCCAACTCTAGTCCCATGTTTGCAGCACCATGGGCCAAAGTGCCACAACCCCACCCAAGGGGAAAGCCGGGTGTGAGAGTTGCAGCCAATATGGAGGTGGGAGTCCAGGGGTCCATGGCTGGGCAGAAGAGCTCATGGATGAAAGCAGAATAAAGAAGAAAATAAAAAATATGAGTATGGTTATTTGCTCCAAATACAGAGTGGAACACCTTATTACAGGTCAACTTTACTCTGTTTAGCACCATGTCACAGGCAGTAGCATAGATAGGGAGCCCATAATCTATAAGTGACAGAATGAAGCTAGCCAGAATAAGGCATCTAGCATCCCCAAGAGATTGTTCCTGTTATGATATAAGGCACTCAGTTTCCTGTTAAATAATTTTGCTGCTCTAATACAGAAGTAATTATCTCTGTGAGAATTATTGGCTTTAGGATCAAGAGTTATTTATTTTGACTTCTCAAATTAACCTTATGGTCTGAAAACTGGAGCCTGCATTGCACATGCTAGATCCTGATCTTGGAGTATTTTATACAGGTGTAATAAATCTCCCTGCTCCTTCTGTCTTCAAGGCAAAATAAGCCAGGTTTTATTAATCTGTCTTGATAAAACAGGTTCCTTAAAGTTGATATTCATTTAGTGGCTGTATGCTGCTCCTACTCAATCAGATTAATGTCCTGCAAAACATAAGGACTCCACTTGCTAAGTTGCAAGAAAGGCTAATCTACAACCAACTCCCGGACTACTTGAAGCTCATCAGCTCCTTGCTCCTCTCAACATGGATTCAGACCAAACCACGGTACTGACATTGCCCTTATTAACTTCTCGGATGAAGTGTTCAGGGCAATGGACAAAGGGATACCCACAGGTGCAGTCTTTATAGACCTGTCCAAGGTATTTGATCTTGTCTACCACAATCTTCTGCTACAGAAGCTGCACAATGTGGGCCTAGACCCCATGCCCTCAAGTGGTTTGGGAGTTATTTATCAGGCTGGACACAGAGGGTCACATGGAAGGGGGCCATGTCAGAGCCACTACTCTAAAACAGGAGTACCTCAGGGTTCAATACTAGGCCCCTCCTATTCTCCCTATTTACTAACGAATTAAGTACCTACTGTGGGAGAGCTCGGTTGTACAGTACACTGACGACACTGTCATCTACCGACCCTTGGGCGATGTGGCCACTCTTGGTCCACTCCTCTAAAAGGACCTCAAATCCCTAGAGACATGGCTGTGTGAGAACAGAATCATACTTAATGCAGCACAAAACCAAGGCAATGCTATTTGGGCCAAGATCACTGGGACTTGACAGGTCCTCATCCCTCTGACTAACCACATTCTCTGGCAAAAGCATTAATGTAGTTCCCTCCCTAAAATACTTAGGCCTAACTCTGGATCAGTCCATCACCTACAAGGACCACGGGACCAGGTCACCAGGACCCTACATCGCAAACTCGGTACCTTGCACTGACTCAGGGACCAGCTCATCCCTGAGGCCAGGCTTCCATTGCACAAGTGTCCTGCTCCCTACCCTGGACCTATGGCCCCGATTATACAGGGCATGGCAAAGCAAGAGGTATCCAGGATGAAAATCCTATACAACAAAATAGCTTGGTTCGCTACCCAAGACCACCCGTGATGTCATCACTGTGACACTTCTGGCCTAGCTCCGTGGCCCACATTGCCACTCGCCCAATACCCATTGCTTGTCCAGGCCTACAAGCTACTCAAACCCCCGCTCCACCAAGCATAGCCAGAAGCATAGCCATTAAACACAACCCTAGGAATTTAAGGCCATCAGAAAGAACACTACTAGAAGTCCCCAGAGTAAGGACCAATGCTGGCAGCAGATCCTTTCTTGCCAAGCCCCAGCCTATGGAACAAGCCCCCCGGTTCAGGATGCCTCCTCACTCATGAATTTCTGTACCAGGCTCAAGTCCCATATACTGGCCAACAAGTGCATGCCACTGTCATGGCTCTTAAGGTATCCCTTTTCTGCATCAAACCTTCCCAAAGGTGAGCTGACCATGTACCTCCCTCTAGTATCTGGACACCTAGGGACCAATGCTACTTCATGTTTATCACTATACCAAGTAGTGCCAAGGCAAAACTGTGTCATGATGAAAACCATGTCTGTAACCACTGTCTGTAACCACCTTATGCTTGAACAAACTATGTAATCAAAAGTTTTTCTCCACTGTTTTTATCTTGTATTATTATCCCGGTCACCCCATGAAAGGACCTTCGGGCTCAGTGGGCATACCTGGTCACCAAAATTTAATAAATAAATAAATAAAATAAATAAATAAATAAAAGGAGAGTGAAATCTAATGTGGTCTGATGTATATTCTGTGTACTGTTCACTTTTATTGATGAATGTGCACTTTACATTATTTAATATCATGTTTGATGTGTGGGAATTTTTATAGTGCTCAGATGAAGTAAATTTGTTGTTAATAGTGATTCCCAGGTCTTGTTCCTTAACCCCAGACTTTAGAGTTTTGCTATTTAAAACATGGTTGTAGTTGGGATCATTTTTCTCAAGGTGAAGTACTACACACTTATCTAGATTTAGAGTCATTGGCCCTGATTCAAGAAAGGTTACACCTGGTGTAACAGCACTTTGCGCCAAGTAGAATGGCAAGTAGCAACATGCCAGCAGTTGCGACTTGGCTATTCTACAAAATGGCCTGCGACTTGCACCGAACAGCTGTTACGCTGGAAGTTGTGCCATAAACCCCTGAGATATGGTGCTAGGGGTTTACAGCAGCAGTTGCGCCCCATTACAGAAGGGCAGCAACAAAGTCCCCAATGTCGGGATTCTACAAGAACCCTTGAGGAGAATTGGCAATGTAAATTACACCTACAATTAGCTGATGTAACTTACATCCATCCTCCAAGAGTCCTGTAGAACCCGGTCCATGTGCCCCCCATGTCCAGACCACCCCTGTTGTTGCTCCACTGGGCATCACAGCATGATCCCACCTGATCCCCGTACTGTACATGCCCCATACAGTAATAGCCCTGCAGTGCTGCCCACACCAACTGCCCCTCATGCCTAAGTTACATGCTCCACAGGGCTTCCCACACCCCCAGCCCCTGAATCCCCATTGTAGAACACCCCACAGGGTGGCGCTGTCATTCCCCCACCCATGCATGCCCCGACCGGGGTCCAAAATAACCTGATATGCCCTGGTAGTCTAGTGGCCTCCACCCAGCTGTACCAGCCTACCCAGCACCTCCCCACCTGTCCCCTCAGCCAGCAACTGGCACAGCCCACCTCTCTCACCTCCATGGCCAGCCGCTGACTGAGTGCTGTGTAGAGCGCCTCCTGTAAAGATGCGCCCAGAAATTAATTTTGTACTACAATGGGGATCTGGGGGCTAGGTGTGTGGGCAGCAATGTGGGCATGTAACATGGGCATGGGGTGCCAGTTGGTGTAGGTCAGTACTCATGGGCACTGTTGGGGTTTTGGGTCCAGTTGGTGTGGTCAGCCCCTGCCAGGCAATTGCTGAGGCTTGGGGGCAGGGATGCTGGAAGCCCTGTGGGTGGCTGTTGTGGCTTGCTGGGCAGTGGGTACACTTGCGACCTGCAGTTGTGGGTTGTGACATGCTGGCCAGGTAAGCCCTCTGTGCAGCATACCTAGCCACATGTCGCAAGTCACAGGACTTTGCTGCAGAGCCCTACCCCTTCTAGAATAGAGCACAGGGTCAATGTATAGCAGTTATGGTTGGTGCAAGATTCGTTTGTGACAACTTGCACCACCTTCTAGAATCGGGCCCATTTTTTTATCTTAGCCCAGCTCTCAATGCATTCAAGATCCTTTGCCAGAATTTGATGCTTAGCAGGAGTATCTACTTCCTCCAATTTTAGTATTGTCAGCAAATTTACTAATTGAATGGCATATATTGTTATTAACCTTTGTTGTTTGTTATTTAAAATATCAATGCAATATTATTTTACAGCTCCAAAAGTAGCTTATTTGAAAGGTTTACATTTGAAAATGTGTAACATAAACTAAACACACAATGGCCTGAGTCAGAATATGGCATTTAGCATAATTTTTGATGACAGGTGCAGGACCTTCATTATAGGGGCATGGTAGCACCCTATAGTTAAGTCAGTGGTGAGTTCTGTTAAATCCATTTTGCTGCTTGCGGCTTGCACGAAGATGGTTGTAACAATTTGCATGGAACCTTCAGCAGTTGTCTGTGGTAGAGTGTACAATCCCTGAAAGTTTCATGTAAATCTGTCCAGTAGTTTTAGAGGTACTAAAGTATGAAAAATGCATTTTCTCTTTGATTTTCAGTGGTGTTTTTTTCCTGCATTTTTGATCTTGTTTAAGGACAAAAGCATAGATCTTTGAATTGTGAAACTTTATGTGGTTATGTAGGATGATGGGGAAGGATTTTGAGGGGGTGTTGATGTTTTGAATTTTGTAGGTTTTAAGTAGAGGTGTGTGAAAAAAACTTCCACCGTGAAATTTCACGAAGTCTGATTTTAGCTTCTGCAAAATGTGGAAATCAAATTAGCAACTTTTGCAGACATTTTGACATAAAATGGTGGAATAAATGTATAAATTGTGGATAATTCTGTTACACTGCAGAGAAAAAAGTCCTCAGAACTGATCACTGAACCTGTGGAATACTTACATGTATTGCAGAATAATGCATTAAACCACAGAAAAGAAATTCATCAGAACTGTTATTCTGCAGTTCATGTGTATCATTGTGTAGTTCAGCCAAACAATTCAATGTAACAGGGTGAAAAGCTACTAAACACACTCTGAAGAATCCAATCTCTCCAATGGTATAAATTCAGAAAATTCGGTGAAATTTCCAAATTTTCGAGAAAGTTCCATTAAAGCAGAATTTGCAACTTTCGTCCACCTCTAGTTTAAGATAATTAAGTTTGTAAAATCATATTTTGGCAGTTGACGTCGGTAACGAAATTGGGGTCCGAGTTAACATACCACATGCACAGAACAGTTTCAATGCTGTTGAATGAAGTTCAGTATTTTGGGTGCCACAAAGTTTTGCTCTCATCTGCAGAAAACACTATAAAACTAACAATTGTGAAACTTGGTGTGGATATGTGGATGGGGTAGAATGATTTCCTAGGGAGGTTCGAGGTCCATATCCTATTTAGTTTTTCAGTTTAAAATTGGGTTTTCACTTATTGTCAGACATGCACAGAATGAGAATGGAGCACATTTGCCTGATAGGATTATGTCTGCCACTGGCACAATCTAATGCAATAGTGCATTGTATCAAATTAGACTGGTTACAGTTTGCTCTTTAGCTCTCTCAGGTCATATCAAAAGAAATGATCAGAGTGGAGACAAAGAGTGGGATTTTTAACTGTCTCACTGAAGTGCTTTGCAATTTGCTGATGAAAATAGTATAGGAACGCCTGATGAAACCCATGGTGACTTGGGTCTCTAACAGCGACATTTGACAGCAATACTGCACTCCTAAATGCAAAATTGTAAAAACTAGGAAAATGGCTTGCACTGATCCATTCCAATATTGCAACAGATAGGCTTTACAAAGTTAACATCAGTGACATTTGGGTAACCTGAAACTACGGTTTCATTAATGTTTAACTTTGTATTTTGACTTGCTACTCATCTGCATGAAAAATAATGCTTTGCACATCCTATTAACCAGAAAATGTGGGACAGTGTAGGAAGGCAGCGGCTAAGGCTAACAGGATGCTAGGGTGCATAGCAAGGGGATTACATCCAGCTGTAATGAAGTCATATTGCCCCTGTACAGGTCCCTGGTGTGGCCTCACATGGAGTGCTGCATGCAATTCTGACACCCTTACTTGAAAAGGAATATCAAACTACTGGAGGCAGTGTAGTAAAGAGCAACAAAGATGATCCAGGGGTTGGGGATAGAACTTATGAGGAAAAGATAGAAGAGAGAGAGGGACATGATCGAGACCTTCCAGTACCTGAAGGGATGAACACAGTTGGCTTCCAGGGTGGGTTCACTCTTCAGAATTGAGGAGATTCCAGAGGACACTCTCTGAAGTTAAGGGGGCAGATTCAGG
This sequence comes from Neoceratodus forsteri, assembly GCA_016271365.2. Taxonomy (NCBI): domain Eukaryota; kingdom Metazoa; phylum Chordata; order Ceratodontiformes; family Ceratodontidae; genus Neoceratodus; species Neoceratodus forsteri. The sequence continues at coordinate 74,866,316 of CM028138.1, read as the reverse complement.
AGGGAACAGTAGAGGCACTACTTCACTGAAAAAGTGGTAACAGGGTGGAATGCCTGAGCAACTCGTATCAGTGCAGACTGTGGGGTGCTTCAGGAGAGGTAGGACAAATTCAAGGGAAAATACATACCGGGGGAAGAGTTGGGGAAGGGAAGAGCTAATGGAGGGGCGGCTGCAGTCTAATTGCTTGAAGTACACACTCGAGCAGACTAGCTAGGCCATATGGCCTGTGTCTGCTGGCAATCATATGTTCAACAGTTGAGAAGCTACAGTATCCACTCCAGAGATGCTGTACTGGGCAAAATGTTCTTCTTACTGAAGGAGGATCATTCATTCATTAATCATTTTCAGTGGGGGAAGGGGTCTGCTATTAACAGAACTGTACTAGCTAATTTAATTTCTTCTTAAGAGGACTGGGGTGCCCACCACCAGTACCACTTATGTCTCTCCCCTTCTTCCAGATCGCCCACCAATCCTTCCTAATGTTAAGGTTGGCTGACAGGAGTGCCTTCACCCCGCTTCTGTTGACTCTCCTTCCCTCTAGGTCACTGACCCCCATTTGCAATACGAATATGTTAGCACTGGGGGATTCACCCCTGTGATGCCAAATAGTAGCCTGACACTGGGGTGCCATATCCCCACTGTCAGAATATATATCCTGGAATAAAGAAAACCACCCCTCAATGATTTTCTTTTAACCTATAAAAAATCCATCATTGATCTCACCCGCCCACACACACCCCACCCACCTACACCATCCACACCTCCACTAAGCATCCACCATCCCATACCCACGCACCCCCACCCAACCTTACTCACCAGAACATATCCCAGTGTGTAATTCACTCTGATCTAAGACATGTCTTATTGCTGGAACTGACCAATGTGATAGGAGAAAATTGGGTAAATTCTGCTTAATGTATTTCAATGGGTTTTGAACTTTTATTCATAAATTTGTAATGTTTGAATATTTTACACCAAATTTTCAACATGGCCTTTTGGGACCCCATCCCATGACCAGTGGCAGTGGATTTATGCAAATCTGGCCCAAAGGATGACTTTCCAGTCGCTTTGTGAAATCACCTTTCAAACAGGATCTGAACATTTTCACCACCTTTGCTCATGAGGTGGGATCATAAGAAAGGCAATGTTGAAAATCGGAGTCAAAATATGTACAAATAAACATTATGAGCATGCATTGAAGTTTTTGCTATGCTTGCTCATAACTGGTAATTTTCAATATTTTGACCCCGAATTTGGCAACACAGCCATTTTTTTCACACCTCCTCATAAATGTGATAGTTGTCATTTTAAAATCTTGTCCAAGATGTATTTTTGCACCTATGACATGGAATGATGTTTTTGGGGGCTGAATTTTTTACCCACTGGGTTTATGAGGTAGAGTAATAAGAAGGTTTAGCTGAAAACTTGGTGTACAAATATGTAAAATTTACAAGTAATGAGTGAATGTTGCAATATTATAATGTTCACTCATGACTTTGGTACTCTTCAATATTTTAATTCCAAACTTTCAACATAGACATTTTTCCACCACCACATAAACGTGACAGATGCCAGTTTTTAAATCCTAGGCGAGATACGTCTTTGCAGTTGTAGTGCGAAATGACATTTCAAACAATATACTATAAATGCCACATGTCATGTTTATAAAGGGAGTCATAAAATGACTATCTCAAAGAGTTGGGGTCAGAATTAAAAAAAATTATAACTATTAAGAAACTTTGTGTGTAGCACCAGTATTCACTCCAGCAGGTATGCTTTGTGTTCCCATGGCAGTGACCTGAATTTGGGGTGAGCTCAGTGATCCAGCTACATGGAATGAGGTTATTGAGATGGCACTGTTATGTGATACCCCCAGACTGGAAATGAAAGCTGCAAGGTCACCTGCATGGGTCCAGATACCATATAGTGAAGACAGCTCTTCTCTTTGCATAGGGCCTGCACCTCTGCACCTGTGGGTGGCAGAAGGCCTGTTTATTGACTGACAGATTAACTGTTTGCCCTGTTAATCTGTATCCTTTTCTATATCCACGTGCAGAGACCAGAGGGCCCTGCACTACTGCAGCTCACCAGACAGGCCTATGAATTCTTCACATCTTCGATGCATGGAGGTGTAGCCAAGCCTTTCTATAGGTGGAGGAGTCTGCCCTTAGCACAGGGCTCAAAGGATCCTGCACATCTGTATCTGTTCGTGCAGGTCCTGAAGAGACCTGTTTGAATGAGGATACAATTCCACCATCTCAAGAAGAAAGGAAATTCTTTGTAAAAACTTTGTTAATGCACCAGTTAGGGTTCAAGTTAACACCAAAAAGTAGGGAAATGTGGTGTTAAGATTTCCAGCCCTAACTCCCTTCACCCCAGAGCAGCAAAGAAAAAATTAGGTTTGGGTTTCCTTAGTCTTGTTGAATCAGTGGTGGGGTCTTCCTTGGGGTTGTCAGCCTCAATGCCCACCCTGTTCCCTAAACAAACATCAGATGTGTTGTCTTTCTTTACAGGGGCCCTGCTGAAAGCTACAACAAATTATGTTGGCAACATGTGGCGAGACATACTTCTCTACCTCTGAAGAGTGTATCACTATGAGGCACGGGTTGGAGCTGCATCTTCTCTTTCGGACAGGAGACAATGAATTGGGGGAGGGTGGGCATTAGGGTTGACAACCCCAAGGACGACCCCACCACTGATTTGCCAGGACTCTGGACACCCAAAACCCAATTTTTTTTTCTTTTGCTGCTGGGGGTGGGAGTTAGGTTGGAAACCCTAATGCTACATTTCCCTACTTTTGTTGCATTACCTTGAACTCTAACTACTACATTAACAATGTTTTTGCAAAGACAGTGGGGTGGATTTTCAGTCCATCAGGGCTAAGTCCTAACCTGTAGCTATCGCTCCCACACCCGCACTTATGAAAATTAGTTTTTCAACTAGCACAGCTGCAGTGAATGTTATACCTGGTCTCACAGAGCGTATCATTTTCCCACAGCTGTGCCACAAAATGTTCTCAAGCTGTTGTAAATCGTGGAGCTGGTTACAAACCAGCTCCACTTTTGAAACACATAGCTGTGGGAAAAACTGCAGCTCCACAAGTGGAGACCCACTTGCGCTAGTTTTTCCCTGCAACTGCGGAATTACAAGGGCTCTGAAAATCCAGCCACATACTGTTATAGTCATCATCACTAAATAATGTAATGTTTACTAAAAATACTTTCTGCTGTTTACTGCCTTATATCATATGCTCTCAATTTTCCCAAACATAGAGTTCATTTCCATAACCATTAAATCTTACAGTTCTCTCAGGCACCCCTATAGTGGAGAGTTAGTTAGCAGCATAAAGGGATGAGCATTACTCCCTTGTGCTCTTATTCTATCTTTAGACTAAAGGTAGTGCCTTGCCCAGTGTAGATACAGCATTTCCATTAAAAGACTGGCCCAGGTTCCTACTTGGGCTTGTAAGGCACATAATCTACCGTTAACTGAGGAACTAGCTGGCTCATTTAAGCAATAAAGAATTACAGGGTTATGTTAATTTCTTGCTAATCACCCCGGGACATAATGTGGCATGAGGTGCAGCTGAGTTCCAGATTACCCCAGAGGGTGATTAACTAGACATTAACATAACTGCTGTCATGCCTTATTGCTATTATTATAATTGGGTTCAGTTTCCTTGCAATTTTCCAATCTTGCACTGTATTTATTTTTAGGTATTCTCAATTAATAACGTTAAATATTCTCTCCGCCAAAGGTTAACATTAGTATTGTAACTAGAAGTAAACAGAACAAAGTGTATCTGTGAATATAAACTAACATTTTAAGCAAATAACAATAACATATTTTTGTTATCTGACCCAAAACACTTTCTTTAAATAAAATCTGGATGTACAAATAAAATTACCACGTTATAAAGTTGTACTTTATTTCACTGCTACACTCCAACAACACTCCAGTGAACTGTTAAATATGTATGCATTTCATTAGGTATGCTTTAAATATTTTTCCCATGTTTCCATGCACATTTCATTGCTCATGTGTATATGAACTCCCCTGTGATTGTACAGTTTGGCAAGAATTTATGTCTTGGCATTAAGTTATCAACACTGTGCTTAGTTGCTGATGGTTCACCCATGGTGCAGCGACAGGCATGTTATCAATGCCAATTATGGCACAGACAACATGCCACCTGGTATACTGATGCCAGGCATTATGCCTCCCGGGATTTACAGAGCCAAAGTGCCATCCCGGGAAGCAGTCAGTTTTTCTTGGAATATATATATAGCCTCCTCCAGGGCAGGCATGCCATGAAGGGCACAGAATGCGTCAGTGTCCAACACAGCATGAGGGCGGAGTGATCTAAAATCAAAATCACTCCTGTCACTCTCACCTTTTTGTGGCGACAGCATTACCACACTGTAATGCTGTCACTGCATTGATGGGACACAGTAGCTGATTGCAAACAATTTTTACCTCAGGAAAGCTTACAGTTTTACATTTTCTCATCTTGAGATTTTCTAGTAGCTTACCCAACAGCACTGATGATCATTTTAGATGGTCAGTCATGGATGCTGTCCAATAGTTTTTAACCGTGGATTCATTCCTATGCCCAGTTACAGTCATTATTTACTTTGAGTCAAGCCCAGCTTTGTGAAGCAGGTGAACTGCTGTACTTCTCACAGAGTGGTTTGTATATCTCTGTGATAGGCCTGCTAGCTTGCTAAGCTGTGGCATCATACTGGCTAGATATGTGGCACCATAGGCGATGTGTGCCACACTTCCTGTGTGTCAAGCAGTTCCTGGCATAATCACTTAGGGTGCAGGTACAGTGCCTTGGCATTATGAGGATCTTACTTAAATATTTTTCAAGTGACAGTATTGTGCACAGGGGTTATTTAGGGACACATACATGCAGCCCCTAGTTCTTGTTTGTTAGCTTCATAGAAGCTCTTATGATTTTAGGGTGCTCATTGAATGACAAAGTTAAAGTTGCATATTTATTACCATTTTCATCCATTTTAATGCTACTGATGATGGCTTCAGATCCCTTATGCCCTCTCTGCCATCTCACAAAATGCAACTGGACATCTAACCAAGCCTTGTGAACTAGTCCAGTTGCAGTTTGAAGACTAAGACTGGATAAATTCTTAACTTTTCAAGATCTCTTTGTGTGATACATGGATAGTAAGAGAATTTGTCCTCTTCCTGATTCTTTAATGATTTCATGACCCCCCATGAAAACATTATTTGCTGTTCTATACTCATTCATTGGAAATTACATTTATTTTATGACTTTAGGGAGGGTCATTAAGGTTGCAGTTTAACACAGCCTGAATACTTACATAGCTACCCAAGCTGTAGTTGTTGCCATCTTTATTTTCACAGAACTGTAAAGCTGTCTTAGACAATTATTGAGGTTATTAATATCAAAATACTCAAAAGTAATATCCTTTTTGTTTTCAGAAAGCCAGTGTCCAAATAACCTAACTGACCACTTAGAGGCCTTCTAGTGTTAGCCTCATTGCAATTTTCCTCAAGCTGGTTCAATTCAGCCTCTGAAGCTTTCTTGTAACATACTGTATATGTTTTCTATTGGTTCGGCTTTTCTCCCTAATGAGTTTGCTTTCCATGGAATCCTAGTTGAAGCTGAAGGATCATAGGATCATTGGATCATAGGATGTTATGAGTTTATGAGACCATGGGGCTATAGGAAACTCACCACACATATATAGGTGGAAAAGATTTGACATTTATTTAATATACTGTACTTTTTGTGTCCCATAAAGTAATCAAGTTTGTTTTAAACACTAACATATTTTCACTGTTAACATCTAATGGTAGTGCATTCCAGGCTGAGGCAATTCTTTGACTGTACCAATTATTATGTTTATTACTTCTATCAATGTTACCCTTCAATTTTAAATTAGAGTTAGGGAAAGGTTATTTATTGTATGCATGTGTCATCCCCACTTTGCATCATTACTATGTTTTGTATGCTGTTTCGTTTTGTTGTTTGTTTGTTTTTGTTTTTGATTTTTTTTTGCAATTTACTGTAAGGTTGTCATCATTCAACCTAGCCAACCCAGACTAATCTCCTCCTCTGGGGAGGGAGGTTCTGGTGCCCAGTGGACAGCGTCCCTTTTGATGGTTGTGGGTGGATGTACCTGAGACCAGCAGTGAGGCATGGGATCAGAGGAGCAGTGCATGACCACTATCAATGTGTGGGGTGGATGCACATTTGATCAGCGCTGATGCATGGGATTGAGGGGTAGCACACCTCTGTGTGTCAGAAGTGTGAGTACCCACAATAGGAGTTGATGTCACCACACAGGGACTCTGAGCAAGCCTTGCAATGAGACAGAATAAAAACCCTTCAAGAAATGTGCCAGCTGACACCGTAGCTCCTTCAGTCCTTCTTGCATGATGGCCATTGCTGCTTGTCAGGGATCTAAGGTTAATCCCACTCTGTCCTTCTGCCCCTCTCCCAGATGCCATGTTCTTATGTGTAAGTCATGGTCCTCTCTATGAGGGTGGATAAGAAGAATGCTGGGTGGGGATGGGTTGTTGGGTGGTCAAGGGCAGAATATGGGCTATATCCATGATATGTTGTAAAGCAATAAACAGACTTAAAAATAAAAACACACATATGTAACCAATTGATTATGCTGCAACCATAACTTTTCTACTGTATGTCACATTCAGTAACCAGAAACAACAGAAAAATAAATTAATAAAACTATGAAGAAATGAAATACATTGACTGTGGTGAAAAGTAGTTTCTGCATACAAACACAGGTCTGCCGTAAGGTTGTTGTGCCACCACATTTACAGCAATACAGGGTTTTGCAGCACTACTGATGTCAGTACACCAGCATCAGCATAAATAAATAAATAGATAAACAACAAACAAACAAAACTTTAGGATTCTGCCACAGTGGGGTTTTCTGTGGGTAATCTAGGTATAACCTGTTTCTTTTTTTTCTTTTGTTACATTAACTCACACAAACAATGTAAGCTACTGTCACTAACCACATGTAAAGGTGTTAGTTCACCCATCATCAATCCTCAAGTGCATCACTCCCCCACACCCCAACAACTGGCATCACGTCTCATCGCTATGCATTCTATTTAATGTTATTCTCTACCATGCAAATGGCAAAATCGATCTGTTTTCCTGAGATGTGCTTTTCCATACCTGCATTTCATCCTGATTACTTTTTGTTATCAACTAGTGGGTGATGTTCTTCTGCAAAGTCAGATATCTGAGAAAAGAAAAATGTTTCTTGACAAATGCTTTTTACAATGTTTGCACAGGTGCTGTTCATGTGAGCAGTCCTGACACTAACACCACCCAAAACCCAACCCCATAATACAACTTCTGTGTAAAATGTTTTCCTTTTCTACCGCTATTGGATGTTGCAGTTTAAACACGTCATATCTCTGATTTTTACATATTGTACTCATGTTTTATTTTGCATTTACTTACCATTGTTGGATCTGTATTAGCAGTATACGCTTCTGTCTGAATGTTGTTTTCTGCACAGGAACATTTCTAAAACATCCATAGGTTTTATGTATTATCTAGGCATGATCACACCAATGTACAAATTTAGTTATGTAACCCCAATGTTGACTAAAAATAGAATAGCGTATGGTTTCCGATACATTACCAGAAAGTAATACCATCTAGAGTTCTGGGCATGTATGAACCTCAAAGTGAAGCTCGAGAGGGTCCGTGTCCAGAACCTCAAGATGGTATCACTCACAGTAATGCACTGGAATCTATACATTATCTTTTAATATATGGATCCAATTTGTTTCTATTTTTGGTTGTTTTGTAAGGGCGGTTGGCTGCTGCTTAAGACATCTCTTGGTCCTGGCCAACCTCCAAAGTACTGTCTTGCTTGTCGGGTTCTAACCCCTGCCCCTCCTTACCTCCTGCCCTAGGCTATACAACTAAAATGTGTTTACTTTGGTAGGCAGTCCTACCTTTTTGCTTCTTTTGAAGGAAGGATCATTTAGATAATTCCATTTTTTGTGGGGAAAAAACCAAGAGAGCGTCAAGCACCAGACACGATTCACTCCCACTAAGAGAGGCGATCGCCATGTTTTAAAACTTTTTGTGCTTACCCACAAAGAAAAAGTGGCCAATCAGAAGGCGCTTTGGAAGACAAGGCATGACGAATTTGCAGTTACGCCATCAGTGTCAGTGATAATACTATTGTTTAGGTCCCGAATGATACTATTATGGAACCTGAATGATAGTATTATCAGTCATGAATGGTGTTATTTTCAGTCCAGCACCAATAGTATTACCAGAAAAATTTGATATGCTTTACAGTGGTATTAATTTTAGAATCCATATATCAAACACTGTTAACACTATTCTTTGTCACTACTGCCAAACTCCCTCACACAATATGTCAGTTAGCTATTAAAGATCAATATTATTACATTTTGAAATTCAAGTTTTCACGAACCTTAATACACTACTGAACATATTCAGCCACAGCAATGCTGCTACACTCAGTGTGTTATCTGGAAACACCCCCACACATTCACACACATGCATCCCTCAATTTGGGCATCAGAAGTCAGAGACCTGACACTTACAACAGAAAGGACACAGATATTTTGCAGTGCCTCATTTGTTGTCTGTAGTACAGTACAACATTGGAAAACTGCAAGAAAACTGAACAACTATAATTATAGCAGTAGCAATAAGAAATGACAGGGTTATGTTAGTGTCCTGTTACTCACCCTCTGGGGCAATATGGCACTCTAGTTGCACTTTGTGCCACATTATGCCCGGGATGGGTGATTAACAGGAACATTAACTCTTATCGTCCCTTATGATTAATTAATCACCCTGGGGTGTCAATACACTTGGCTGCACCTCATGCCACATTACACCCCAGGCAGTGATTAACAGGACATTAACATCAACCCCTGTCATTCCTTATTGCTTAATTTTCACAAACTCCCCAATATGGCATACTGCTATGCTACTGCTGCATAATGACTAATGGGATCCCATGCCAATATTGGCATGTCAGTAACCTACACTAGCCTTGCTGCTTTTTAAATGAATGGTGCTGACTTACCCCATCTCCCAACAACACTTATTCAAGCAGACACACACACACACGCACACACACACACATAATGGCAACATTTTCATGCAAATTTTGATACATACCTGGTTATGTAGTAGTTGTTCCTGTATGTCCAGGTCCTCATTTGTCAGCTCTATTGGACATGTAGTTCTGGAGTTTCTGTTTCTGATGGTGATTGATTAACGGGAAGAACTTTCTGCTCAATTGTTGCTCTTTCATTATTGGTAACATCTATTTGAACAGAAGTGTTCTCAGTGTTATTGTAACTGAGGAGGACACTGTGGCTACACATACTGTACATCACCCACTGCAATGCTGGCATTTTGAACCTCAGTATTTTCAGGTATGCAGTTTTCAGTTCTAATTCCTTTCAGTTATATCTAATTCCTGCTGAAATTCTTCACTGCTGCAATTTTATACAGGCAGCTCCTGTGAGTGATTACATTATTTATAACCTACTGTGTTTTATGATCTTTGTTTCTCCAAGATTGTTTAGCCCATAGAATTTCCCGTGACAGTGATGATGCTGCAGACCTTGTCAGTATTCGGGGTGAAATTTACAAATGAATGGAGAGTACACTGCCTCTGACAGACTAGGGTTAAAAATACGGCAATCTTATGCCTCTTATATTATGCATATCATTGATTGTACCTGCATTTGCACATGTAAATAATTTTGTCTTTTAATAGAATAATACATCTTTTTTTTAGGATATAATAATAATAATATCTTTATTTTTATGGTTCCTTTCAAAATATCAAAGCCTAACAGAGTTTAAATATCAGACATCCCAGCATCATTAATTATATAAAACAATTAATAGTTACCCAGTCTTTCACCAAATGCTTGGGGCCATAAGTATGTTTTTAAAGCTTGCTTGAATCCCTCCACAGTCATGCACCCCCATAACCGATGGAGTAGAGAATTGCAAAGGGTTGTGGCCACATGCATAAATGCCCAGGCCCCAGAAGATTTCAAACACACCCTTGGAATCTCTAGCAACCCCTCATCAGTTGAGTGGAGTGATTGCCCAGGGCAGTAAGGAATCAGAAGCTCTTTCAGGTAGTCTGAGCCTAGTCCGTATAGGGCTTTAAAAGTCAGAAGACCAACTTTGAAGGTGATCCACCACTGTACTGGCAGCCAGTGCAGTCCACACAGCACCAGCAAAATATGACAGGACCGGGAGTTCCCATCAAAAGCCGGACCACTGCATTCTGCACTAGCTGCAAGTGGCGGATTTCCACCCCAGGTAGCCCTAAGTAAAGGGAGTTGCAATAACCTAAGCATGAGGACACAAAGGCATTGACCAGTGTAGGAAGATCACTGGACAGAACAAGGTAGTTAATCCTGGAGATATTCCTCAGATGGTAAAAGGATTTGATGACAGCCGACACCTGCAGAATGCAGGTCGGCCCTTCATCAAAATTACCTCCTGGTTTCACACCCATTCAGAGGTTGGGAGCGATAAGCCCCAAGAAAACCCTGAGGGTGAACCAACTCCAGTCCCCTCATCCGGCATGCTGGATCCACAACCAGCACTTCAGTCTTTTCTGAGTTCAACTTCAGCCAACTGAATCCATCCACCCTGGATTTCTGTGAGGCAGCTATTAAAGACCAGGATGAAGATAGGTAGACATACTAAACTGCCCTAAGGGAAGCAGGGAAGGCAGTAAGGCAGACAGAGTCCCAAACTGAGGAAACACTAGCATGAACAGTAAAAGAAGGTGACAAGACTTTCTATAGATACATTAGTGAAAGGAGAAAGTCCAGAGGGGGTATTGCTAAGCTCAAAGGAGAAGAGGGGCATGTGAGGAGGAGGATCCTGTAAAAGCATCTATCCTAAAAGATACTTTTGCTCAGTATTTACTGAAGAGAAGGTAGGGCAGGGCCCACAGCTCAGCACCATGGACACAGGGGAGGTGAGCACTACTCCCTTCACAAAAGAAAGGGTCCTACAAGAGCCTCGATGTTTAGGGTGGACAAGGCAATGGACCTGATGGCATACATCCCAGGGTACTTGAGAGCTAAGGTGGAACAAGCAGAGCCACTAGCAGAACTGTTTAGTGAGTCTCTGAGCACAGGAGAGACCCCAGAAGACTGGAGAAGGGCTCATGTGGATCCTGCTCCACCAGAGTGGTAGGAGGAGGCAGGGAACTACAGACCAGTCAGTCTTACCTCAGTAGTGGGCAAGATTATGGAGGCACTCCTTAAGGAAAGGATAGTGCAACACCTGGAATCCATAGGGGCACAGGATCCAAGACAGCATGGGTTTACAAAGGAAGGTCCTGTCAAACTAATCTCATAGATTTTTTGACTGGGTAACAAGAGTGGTGGACCAAGGGGAGCAGTTGATGTGCCTACCTTGACTTCAGCAAAGCTTTCAACACTGTTCCACATAAAAGATTGATTAATAAGCTGGGTAGGCTCTGGGTGGGTCAGAAGTTGGTCAACTGGGTGGCAAACTGGTTGACAGGCAGAAAACAGAGAGTGGTGGTAAATGGTATACAGTCAGAAGAGATGCAGTTCACAAGTGGGGTACCTCAGGGATCAGTTCTGGGGCTGTTCTCTTCAATATCTTCATTAGTGACATTGCAGCTGGACTAGAGGGTAAGGCTTGTCTGTTTGCAGATGACACCAAGATCTGCAACAGAGTAGATGATCCAGATGGGGTGGGCAGAATAAAAGAGATCTGGATAAACTAGCAAAATGGTCAGAAGAGTGGCAACTGGATTTAATGCAAGAAGTGCAAGATCATGCACATAGGAAGAGAAACTCTGAAGCCACCTATAGGCTGGGAGGGAGTTGCTGGCAGTCACAAGGAAAGAAAGAGACTTGGGCATCATCATCATCACAGATGACCTGAAATCATCCAAACAGACCTCTAAAGCAGTAGGTAGGCTAGGGGATGTTAGGTATTAGTAGGGTATCACAAGTCGTAACGAGGAGGTAATAATCCCTCTTTACAAGACACTGGTTAGGTCCCCATCTGGAGTACTGCATGCAGTACTGGAGGCCACATCTTCACAGGACATTAACCAAATTGATGCAGTCCAGAGAAGGACAACCAAAATGGTGCAGGGACTGCATTAGAAGACATATAAGGACAGATTAATGGAGCTCAATATGTATACCCTTGAGCAAAGGAGGAGAGCGGTGATATGATCGAAACATTCAAACACCTTAAGGGCATTAACAAGGTGAAAGAGTCTAACATGTTTAAATATAAGAAAAATAGCAGGACAAGAGGACACAGCATGAGATTAGAGGAGGCCAATTAAGGGGAATGTGAGGAAATTATTTTCACAGAAAGAGTGGTGGATGCATGTGGTGGCTATGAATACAGTGCAGGGCTTCAAACAGGCATGGGATAGGCATAAGGAGCAATACAAATGAGTATGAATAGATAGGCCACTGACAGAGTAAAGGCTGATGGCACATTTATAAGGTAGAAAAAGAAATGGGCAGACTGGATGGACCTTCCAGTCCTTATCTGCTGTCAACCTCTATGTTTCTATATGTTTCTAAGACCAAGAGAGCTCCATCCTGGCAAGGTGCAAAAGAAAGGCAGAGCTGGCATCATTAGCATAACAGTGAAAACCTCAGCCCATACCTTCTAAAATGTCTCCGAGGGCAGCATATACACTGTGAACAGCATGGGGGACAACACTGAACCCTGAGGGACCCCACATGACAGAGAAACTGGATCCAAGGATTAAACTTGAGATACCACTCTCTGAGTTCTTCCCATGAAGAAGGATGTAAACCACCTGAGGACTGTACCCAACAGTCCACAGAGGAACCTCAGGTGACCAAGTAGGACCCCATGGTCCACAGTGTCAGACACTGATGAGAATCCACAAGAAGCAAGATGGAATGGCTTTTCTGATCTCTAGTCATCAAGAGATCATTAAGCACCCAAACCAGTGCTGTCTCAGTACTATGTCTCTTTCAAAATCCAGACTGGAGGTGTTCATAGATGTCATGGATGGTTGAATGGTTCTCCAGCTGTACAGCCACTACTTTCTCAATTACCTTCCCTAAAAGGGAAGGCTAGAGATTGGTCTACAGTTAGCATGGCAGTCTGGGTCCAAAGAGCTTTCTTCAGGAGGAGTGTTAGCACCACCTCCTTCAGGAGCTGGGAAACTCACCAGTTTCCAAGAAGCACCAGACTATCTGTGCTAGGACTGGACTGATAGAATCAATACAACCCAATGTCAGGAAAGTTGGTCCTGGGTTCAAACTACAGTACATAGGACACGCACCCTGGACAATCTGCATGACATCCATGAACTCCGGTTGGTTGAAGGTACTCCAGGAAAGCTGTGAGGCAGTGGCCTTGTGCTGATCCAAAGCAACCCCATAGAGTGTGCTGGCTGGAGTACTGCCCTGATGTCAGCCACCTTAGTTGCAAAGAATCAAGCAAGTTCATAGCACTCTACTGTGAAAGGCTTTTCAAACTTGTAGACATGGCTTGCAAAGTCTGTCCACAGTTTGAAACAGCTGAGCTGGTCAATTTTGAGTGGCCACAATCTCCCAGGACAGGAACTCTGCCTTCTTATGGTGATTGTAGATTGATAGACTTGATAATGGTCCATCAATCTAAGGTGGTCAGCATCAAGGATGGATTTCTACCAGCAACGCTGCAACCTCGGGTCTCTAGTCGCTGCATCTCCCTCAGAAGTGCCATCCAACCATGGGGACCGAGGGGTGAAGGGAGAGGACAAACGCAGACAGAAGCAATGACATCCAGGGCTGCTGAAATGGCTGAGTTTATAGGCCATCATGAGGGTCTCTGGGTCACTGTTTGCCACTGGGAGAGATGATAGGTCAAGTACCACCACCAGGCCTTCAGAGCTTACATCTTGTAAGGACGATACCTGACCATCTCCACAGGGGTAGACCTATAAAGGGAGGCACTAAAACTGATCCCCACAGTGTAGTGATCATACCATCCAGCTGGTTCCACTCCCAAGTCAGAGGCTTCGATCCTCAGGAGGAAGACTAAGTCAAGAGAGTGACCATGTTTGTGAGTAGCAGTGGTAACTATCTGTGTGAGGCCCATAGATGTCATCAACTGGAGGAAGTGCTGTCCAAATTGTGAGAGTTCATCATAGACCCAGGTGTTGAAGTCACCCAGGACCATCAGCCTGAGTGACTGAATGCCATGACGATGACAAAGTCAACAACTTCCTGAAGGAATCACTTCTCTCTCTGGGTGGACGGTAGATGAGGATGATCTGACAACCTACACCTGCTACTATGGTACACTCAGATGACTCAGTCTCCTCAACTGGTACACTCGTGAGGTTAAGTTCAGTCTTGAAACAGACTACAACCCCCGGCAATCCACTGTCGGGCGGTGTATCACCAAGTACCTGGCTGGAGTTAGAGCCTCCAATATGGGGCCAGAATTCTCATCCAGCCAGGTCTCAGTGATGCAAGCCAGGTCCACTGTTTCAACAAGATCTGCAATAATTGCAGTCTTGTTTAATGGACCTGGCATTGCATAGCACTGCCTGAGTTGAATGAACCTCCCAGGCCACCTGAACCACCTTCCCACCACAATTGATAGTGACCTTGTGTATGGAAACCAGGCATGGCAGACCACATTCTAGGTTCCATTTCACCCCAGGGTGTTTTCTGGATCTTACCACCCGATGGGGTGGCCCAGCTCATTCACCCTCCACTGTTTGCATCCCCCCACCCTCCCCACAGGCAATCCCAGTGCCCTACAGTGCTGGTAAGTTGTAAACTGTAATGGGGAAGGGTGGAGGTGTGGAGAGCAAAGGTGAATAGTGTGCACAACTGAGGGGCAGGCCTCCAACACATTCTCATGACCTAAATATAAAATAACACTCCTTAACTAACCAATTATATACCTAAAACAACACACAAAATATTATAAAATAAAAGAAAATTAAACAAAAACTCTTACTTACAGAAAGATAAATAAGCCTTTAACACTTATCCCCCAAATAAATAATTAACCTTGCACCTCCCTAGTATTAAAACTCTAGGATAAGTTAAAATTATAACAACTTAACGGAAATTCAAATGCAAATGAGAGATAAACCTTCTTAATATTATAAATTAAACCAAATATAAAAAAATAAATCAAACAAAACAGCAGAATCTTCACCTCCCCAGGGCCTCTCATAGCCTCAGGAGGTGATCAGAACAATATTAAACTGGAAAGTAAATAAAATAAAACATCATAGTCATAAAGTCAGGTTATCAGAGTCAGTCAAAGTTAGCTGGTAATTCTTTGATGCTGTAAACTAAAAGAAATATCAGTGGAAAAGTGCAGTTTTCTAGGCACCAGTGATCCTCTCACAACCAGCAGATGGTGGCCAAGTCCAGATCATGGGTTTTTACTGCAAATACTAATTAAAGCTGTGTTTAAGTTTTCTGGTGTGTTTAGGAATGAAACAATTAATGCTTGGTTTTGCTAACTACATTTTGGGAACTATATCTATTGAACTGAAAAGCAAACAATGTGTTGTGACTTCCTGAAGCTGCTCATGTGCTCAGAGATAGGGGCATACTCATTGTCATTGCTAAACACTCGTCTAGTGATGAGTCTTATTTCTGTAATTCCTGCAGTCTTTTTTTTACCATGGCAATTGTGAGAAGAGTCAGAGAGATGGACAGTGAAAACAAGCTGTCAGAATTTACACTACCTCCTACTTCAGAATGAAGGCTGATCACTCAGTGCTAACCAGAGTTGTGATGTTTCTGTCAGATGACAGTCTCTAGGGGAACAGCTTGATTGGTGATTCATTTGTACAAGCTTCACTTTTTATTAAAATATTTAGACAGGAAATCTTTAGGGAAAATGGGTTAGTGTAAGAGTATTAAACAAACTGCAGCATCTAACACTTCACCATTAAAGTGAGTGGGAAGTGGTCAAGAGGAGTTAATGGACACAAGGAAGATGGAACACACAGGTACTGTTGTGGAGATAAAAAGAGACTGATGTGACTAGAGGACAGGGTACAGTTGAGTACCTTTATTGTGTTTCTTTCAGTGGGGCACTTTCTTTTTAATGTTAAAAGCAGCTGGGGAAGTGCTCAGGAGGAGCTGCGTTGATATGGTTCACATAGGGTTACCACCTTTTAGGAAGCCCAAAGTGGGAAATTTTTACGAAACATGATTTTTCGCAGGACAGTATGTAACCGCAACCAATGCAACAGACTTGTTTTCACTAAATAATCAAAATTAAGACTAAATGTTGAAGTTTTTAGTTGCTTCTATTGTTTGTTATCATTATAAGGTATTATAGTTAAGGTATTATATTTTCTATAACATTTAGAGGAAAATTTGAAAATATATTTTCTACTGTAATGCCAGGGCATAGTATTTTTCAGATGACACTAAATGAGCAGTTAACATTGGGTACCATGGGGCATTTGTAACAACCAGGTTTTCATTGAGGCTATAGCAAGGAGCAATGTATCATTTAAAACAGCTACAACAAATTTACCACTTTGTCACTCTTATTGACTTAAGGCTGCTTGCCACTGTCAGTATTGCTATAATGGTGACCGTAAGTTCAACATATAGAATGCTTAAAGAGTAAGTAGTACTTTATTTTTCAAATCAATGCTCAGGTAATTAAGCACAGAGGTATGTTGATAAGGAGATGAACATAAACTGTTGGAATGCCAGCAACCAATCAGATTACATGAATACCTAGACCCTTATAATAATTTCTAAAATCATAACTTTTCATTACAAGGAGCTTGTGTCAAACTTCAGCAAGGAGCATGTGAGGAATATAATCAGGAGTCAAGGACCATTTCCAGTGGACACCAATTTACATCATAAAACCATAACTTGTCATAGTTGGTACAAATGTCAGTGTTTGCTCAGAAGCTGTTCAGATTGAATTACCACAGATGTTGAATACCTCTAATCTTGGTTCTTCATTGCCATGTGGCAGAATTATGCAGAGGAGCCTGCCTGTACCCATAGCACTGCTCTTGATCAGTTGATGAATGCAGGGCTTCAGTTTCCAAACATATCAAGGCTTTGCCTTCTGCAAGAATTACATTTAAATATAACAATGAAGGCAAAAGAAGATGATGAAAATAGAGAGCCAGACTCTGTGTAGCCCAGCTTAGAACTAAATAAAAAGAACAAGCATTTGTCAATGCCGAATGTTTGCTTGCTGGCATTGGCAGTGGTAATGTAGAAGTTACAGAGCTGCGTAATAGGAATGGCAGTGAAGTACTGAACTGAAACCAACCCCACCACCACCCTGCAGAGAGTGACAGGCATTGGGTGTGCATTTGTCACAGGCAAGCAATCGCCTCGCCATTTCACCACACCCCACCCTGCAGATTACTGGGACAAGTGTCACGGTGTCTTTGGGGGTCTTTTGTCTTTATGCACACCCCATTTCATTAGGAAATGCGTGAGATGGGTGCAATATAGGAGAATGGGGTGAACTTTGGGGCTGAAGAGTCCAAGGCATACCTCGATGCCTCTCACTGGCAGCAGGGTGTGGAATGGTATGAGCATTACAGGCAAGAATCCCAAGTCACACCCCTAATGCCTGTCATTCTCTACAGGGTTGGGCGTTATGGTTGGAAACCCTAATACCTCAGGCATTCTTTGGTATTTTCACTCCAAATTTTCAACATGTTTTTTTGTGACCCTACCTCATGAACAGGGGAATATCAGTTGGTTAGTCAAAGCTGCTTATGCACAGCAACTACTGCATTTAGCACCACAGGTGCAAAAACATTCAAACAGGATGTAAAAATGACAGCTGTACTGTTCATGGGGAGGTGTAAAAATGGCAATGTTGCAAATCTGCAGTAAAAATATTTAAAAATGGTGAAGTCATGAGCATACATAGAAACTGTGCAACGACACCCGTAATATAATTAGGTTGGGGATATTTTACAGCAGATTGTCAACTCAGGCATTTTGGTGCCTCTGATCATGAACAGTGTCACTGTGATTTTCTTTATCTGTGCCAAACAATGATTTCCCACAGCGACCATGCATCTCAGCACTGAAAGTGTGAAAACACACTTCAGCCATATTGTGAAAATGACAGCTGTACTGTTCATAAGGAAGTGTGAAAAATGCCACTGGTGAAAATCTGGACTGAAAATATTACAAAGTTATGAACTTACGAGGGTGCATGGAAACTGCGCATTGCCCACTCGTAACACAGTCATTTTATGGACTTTTGTCACAAAATTTTCAACATAGCCATTTTAAGACCTCTGCTCATGAACAGTGTAACTATGATTTTCTTAATCAGTCCTAAACATTGCTTTCACACCAACAGCACCATTGTGCGCTACATGTGCGAAAACACATTTGGGTGACATATGAAAAATGGCAGCTGTACTGTTCATAAGGAAGTGTAATAAAATGGCAATGTTGAAAATCTGGATGAAAATATTAAATTTGCAAACTTACGAGCATGCATAGGAACTACGCAATACACAGCTCGTAAAACAGTCATTTTAGGAATTTTTTCACCAAATTTTCAACATAGCCATTTAAGACCTCTGCTTATGAACAGTGTCACTATGATTTTCTTAATGTGTCCCATACATTGATTTTGCACATACTGCCATTGTGCACTACATGGGTGGAAACACATTTTGGGCAAGATGTGAAAAATGACAGCTATACTGCTCATAAGGAGGTGTGGTAAAATGGCAATGTTGAAATCTGGGTAGAAAATATTGAAAATTCGCGAACTTTCACAGAAGTGCGTAGGAACTGCGCAATGCACCCTGGTAAAACAGTCATTTTAGGAATTTTTCACCAAATTTTCAACATAGCCATTTAAGACCTTTGCTCATGAACAGTGTCACTGTGATTTTCTTAATTTGTCCCACATTGATTCGCGACACCGACTGCGCCATTGTGTGCTACATGCAGAAACACATTTTGGGTGACATGTGAAAAATGGCAGCTGTACTACTATAAGAGAGGTGATAAAATGGCAATGTTGGAAATCTGGAGTGAAAATATTGAAAATTACGATCTTACCAGTGTATAGAATCATGCAATGCACCCTCAGAAACAGTCATTTTTAGGAATTTTTCACCAAATTTTCAACATAGCCATTTTAAGACCTCTGCTCATGAACAGTGTCACTGTGATTTTCTTAATTTGTCCTGTACATTGATTTCACAGACATCGACTGGCGCCCATTCTGGCGCTATACATGGGCGGAAACACATACTTGGGTGAGATGTGAAAATGACAGCTGTACTACTCATAAGAAGGTGTGGTAAAATGGCAATGTTGAAAATCTGGAGTGAAAATATTGAAATTTCTCGAACTTACGAGCCTGCGTAGGAACTGTATAATGCACCCTCGTAAAACAGTCATTTTTTGGAATTTTGGCACCAAATTTTCAACATGGGGTTTTGGGACCCTTCTCATGAATGATGTCACTGACATGGTGGTATTCAGGCCTGAAGGGTGATTTCACAGTCACCACGAGTCACTGCACGTAAATCACCCTTCGGGCCCAAATAACGCCATGACAGTGACATAATTCATGAGAAGGCGTCCAAAAACCCATGTTGAAAATTTGGTGCAAAAATTCCCGAGATATGCAATAAAGTTGAAACCCCTATGTAACCCATGATACAGCTTACTGGCATTTCCTCAGTTCGCGGTCGGCTTTGAAGAGTGCAGACGTGTTCCCAGTCCACCGAAGATCATCGTGCCAGAGTCCAGAGGCAAGTATGGGGTGAGGGGTGTGAGAGAGCTGGAGTGCGAGTGGGTGGTGCGGGAGGTGGATGGGGTTGGGAGACACGCTGGGACAGTTTTTATTTTACAGGTTTAAAAAAAAAGACATCGTGATCGCTTGCCACACTGGGGTGGGCTCCCCAGTGTGGCACAAGGACCTGGGGGCATTCAGAAGACGGATTGGGCACCCCTCCAGCCAAAGGACTATAGTGCTTGCCATGCTGAGTGGGCTCCCAGTGTGGCATCTACAACTGGGGGGTGGGGACACAGCTCAGCAAATGGGGGATGCAGCTCAGCTGACGAGGATTAGGCACCCGTCGGCTATACAGTACGGGGCGGCACGCCTGTCTGTGCGTGGGGGGGGAGCTGCGATGAGCAGCCAATATCTTATCGGTGCTCACTCAAGCGCAGTCTCTTTAATCAGAGTAAGATTGCATTTTGGAGCATGTCATAGACAGCTCCAAAATGCATTGGCTTACAGGGGCCAAGGCCACAGCCCACTGACTGAATTGGAGGAGGAGGGACACACCTCAAATCTCCGATGAAGGCACTATGTTTCTTGCACATGCGTGCAAGCAAACATAAAATTGGAATACATATATATGTCAGATATTAGTGTTTCATTTCCAAAGCCCAGGCAGTGTAGCCCAGCTTTGAACAATCTTTTCTTGTCTCCCTTTTCACAGTCCTGTATTAGAAATGAAAAGCAGTGATGCACCAGTAGTTTATTTGTAGCTATTCATGATGTTTCATCTAACTCTTTCACCTTCCTTAGCAAAAAAGAGTGGAGCTTCAGTTATTAACCTTTCAAACCCAATGTGTGGTATAATGTAATGTCACAAATCCATTTATAACTAAAGTAGCTTCTACTTTTCACTATCATTTAAATGTGTAGTTTGTATCTCACAGTGTCATTCCCTATTAACCTCCTGTTCCCATTTTCGAGTGCTGGGATGATAATTCACAGGACCCCAACTCTGACAGAAGCTGACCCAGACAGGTAGTCAACAAACACAGCATACTAATGTGAATCTACAGTATTCTGAAAGTGACAGTAGAAAAGAACAGAACAAAGCAAAATGAAATCTGTTTTTTGTTCTACCTTCCGTTGATGATGGGTGAGCCTTTTCTTGATCTAAGCTGAATACAATTTTCTTCTAAAAAATGTTCTGAGTTTAAAGACAAATAATATATTTGAATACTGATTACATGTTAATGACATGTGAATTACAATTTAATTTTAAACCATTTAAATTGATTCTAAGGAGGCAATATTTTTGTGTGTAAAGTTTAGAACCAATCAGATTTAGGCTATGGTGGAGAGTCCACTCTATTATCTGTCTCAAAATATTAATGACAGGATTATCCTTACATGAAGTCTATACATAAACAGTATTGAAAATGTAGATGATGAGCCAGCCCGGTGGCACTGAGGGTTGATGCTCTGGACACCACCCCTCAGGCTATGCTAGCGACTTGGGTTTGTGAATGAGCTGGGGTCATTGGGGTTCAGCAGGAGGAGGAGAGACCTGGGTTGAGCAGCCAAGAGGCAGCTCTCCTCTCCTGGGAGGGTCCCTGTTGCTCCCACCACATGGCTGCCACTGGGTGGAGGTCTGGTAATCATGCAGTTCGGGATGCAGCATGCAATGGAAGGATGTCAGGGTCAGCAGTGTGCATGTGCTTTCAAGTGCATGCACCGCCATGACCAAGGACAGGAGAAAATAGGTGGACAAAATGGTGCTTACTGGCAGGATGATGATGATGATGATGGTCCCCTGCAGGCTTTACAACCCAGCCAGCTGGACACCTCCATGCCATCAAGGTATGTCCTGGTGAACAGCTGGAGTGAAAGGGCTGGGGACTGATAGATCAGGCCAGTCGGACAGGGACGATAAATAAATAATAATAAAAAAAAATATGTAGATGAAGGGATGAATGGCATATAGGAACTTTGTAGTCATTATGACAAACTTTGGTATGTAAACAATATGAAAAAACATGATGTGGGTTGTTATAAAATGGAAGAGAAAATCCTTCATCCTGATTGGTTGTTTACTGTGCATTAGAAGCATTTAATGCATGGCTATATACTAGCGCTACCAACTTTGATGCAAGACATCAAAGGATTCCTTGAGTCAGTTAGAATTTTGAAACCAGTAACAGACGCTATTTTCCTCTGTTTAACTAGACTGTTTGCTGCCTAATTCCCTAATGCACAGCTGCTTCTTCTTTTCCTGTTGCCAAAACACAGAACAAAAACCCCTCAAATTCAGTCTTTATTGAATGCTTTTGTCTGTTTTCTCCTTTTGTGATCTGTTTTCCAACCACCAGCCCATGCCTGCTGCTCACTCCCTTGCTTACTGAAAATGATTTTTAAATCTGCATGTTTGCTGCTTCTGACCTTCCCTACTAACAGTCATGGCACTGTGCCCTCCAGTGCAATTCTCAGCTCTACTCAAATGCTGCATGACAAATAAGCAGCTTGTGATTTTTGTTTCTAAAGTAAATTTCTTATGATTATAGCAATGGACAGGGTCTCAACTGCAGATTCATGGCTTGTATCCTGACCAATCAGTTAGTTATTCAGCTGCTGTTGTACTGGCGGGGGAGGCAATCGCTTCAAACTAAAAAATTTATTCTTTAAAACACAAACTACTTCTTTTAAACACATAAAAGTACTTGCAGTGATTATTCATAAAGACCTTCCAGGGAGACCTTAATAGAAGGAAATGGACAGGTTGATATGCTTATTAGGGACAGACTTGTACCCGACTGGGGCTGCCGACAAGCATTCAGTTGATACTGTTCCCTCAGTCTGCAGCACATCTTAAACACCTTTTGTAGTCTTTAATTATAGGACAGATTTGCAACCCAAAACAAATGGGAAAGAAGAAGCTCATCGGACTTTTTTATTGCGACAAGTAATGAGCAGGCAAGCTTTCATGGGAGGCAGCCAGGCAGGGCAACTTACTTTTTCATGAGGAGAGCTAACGTTTTTATTTTTATTTCAAATTACACCCCAGGAGTGTCAGCACTGAAGCTTATAGAGGCAGAGTGTAGAGTAAACACGAAGCAGGTGCATTCTCAAATTGTGAAGGAGGAAAGTCATGTGTATAATGGAGGCGAGGTGGAGGGAGGTGAATGCAAATGCCGAAAGAGATCAAGTCAGCATCTCAGCATGTTGAACAAGAAAACTGTCAGTATGTAGCATCAAAGTAAATTTATTTAAAGTATTTTCACTGGTACATCAGATAGCACACTCACTCTCTATCCTTGCCCCCAAAAACAAATTCATAAAAAACTCTAACTAAGGAAGCCCATTCAGTACAAAAGTCCTAATGTCAAACAAAATGCATCAGCATAATACAGGCAGAGGTACTATTGTATAGAAGAATAAATCAAAGATTAACTTTTAGTATTTTAACTTTTAATATCAACAACAATGTTAATGTAAGATACAGAGTCCAATTTTACAAGCACAATAAGACACTCTGGAGTGAGGAGTGCATTAGATAGTTCTAATGCATGGACAGTAGCTGAATGCACTTGGCCTTCAGTCTTGTGCCTGCTACTATCCCCTGGCCATGCCTTAGAACTGTTTATTGCACACCCCATCATGTCTTATTGCTTACATAATCACATTCCTAGGTGCATTGTGAGACGTGAGTCTTTCAACATCTGGAAGGGATGTTATCTCATAATAATCAACACCCTGGAGTGTCTTACTGCACTTATAAAATGGCAAAACTGAAAACATTTTTAAAACAAAATACCAACTTTTAAATTAAAGGGATACTGTTAGCCCCTTAGGCCTCAAAGTGTCCCAAGTTTAAAAAACACATTTTATGATTGTTCACATTCTATAAAGACTGTTTATGCAGCTGGTAGTTACATTAAGATCCCTTTTCTCTTTAAAAGTGAAAACTGAGTGTTCACAAATTGGTGTTACCACACCAAAATATGTTTGTTTACATTTCTTGACCAACTCCCATTGCACCTTTCCTGAAACAGGAACACCCCAACACAATCTAGCCACTCATTATGTAGTGGAGTAGAAGAGACTATTGTATCATGAGTGACTGCACTGTTTGAGGGTGTTTGTAATGTTCAAGAAGTATGCAATAAGAGTAGATTGATGATTTGAAGCAAAACAGGGTTGGTTATAGCTATACATTGCCATGCATTTCAGTTCTAGCAAGCAAGAAAGCAGATAAAACAACCAGCTACATCAATGAATTTTATAGAAGGTAAGCAATCATAAAATGTGGATTTTCACCTAAAAATAATAAGATGCAAAATGTTGACAGTATCCCTTTAAAACAGATATTTTCTGTTGTTAAAAGTAACTAGTAAAATGTATCCTTCCCCACCCTTAATTAACTGTCTTTCCACTCAGTCAGTAGATACATTTTTTTCATGGAATACAGGAAGATATTTTGCAAAACTACACTGGCAAAATGATTGTCTCTCCCACATACACTCACACATAACAATATATGTTGATATTCACAGAGAAAAATATTTACACTAAAATTAATTGAAGTTGGCAGCAGTCACATTTGTACTGCATGTACCTCAGTCTGCCATTCATTGAAAACTGTTGTTTAGAATCAGTAAATTATCCATATAATATGGTCACACCAAAGGATCATCAGTTTTGCATAGTCTAAGCAAGGGGTCTTCTGGGGTGATTCTAAATTAAATAT
Source organism: Neoceratodus forsteri (assembly GCA_016271365.2). Lineage (NCBI taxonomy): Eukaryota > Metazoa > Chordata > Ceratodontiformes > Ceratodontidae > Neoceratodus > Neoceratodus forsteri. The sequence continues at coordinate 74,841,759 of CM028138.1, read as the reverse complement.
TAGAAATGTTAGTTCCAGAGCACACCTTAACCCTTAGGCTGCTGACAAAATTAGAACATATAGAAATTTTGGACTGATATATCAGTCCATGGCCATGCAAGGGTTAATAATTACTGTTTTATGTTTAAAATAAAGTTTACCACCTTCCATAAAATTTGGGCATTTAGTTTTCTAAGTTTAGCACTTCTTAAAAGGGATGGTTTTCTCAGTTAGCTTAACTCTTCCAAAGAGTATTGCTCAATCCATTTTATAAGTTTAAAATAATTTTACCAAGTAATCAGTCAAATAGTTTTTGGTTTCCAGAGATTTCAATAGGTAGGTTTAAGCCGCATCAAGGTACACTGCCAGAGCAGGGTCTGTAACTCTAATCTAAGCTGAAATGATACCACCTGTGTATGTTACCAACCTCTGAAAGCACATGGTCTTCAAAGTGTTGTAGTTATGAGCACATGAAGAGGGAGAAACCATTCCCCTTGAAGAAATCAATTATGAAAATTAATTTACTTCACCAAAACATCTACAGTTTGGTATTTCCTAAGCAAAGGTGCTTTCAGGGTGGTTCTTAAATAAATACCACATCAGAAGGCTTAGTTTCTAAATACACATTAATAGTTAGTTTTCTGGGAATCTCTCAACTTAGAATTGGGGTCAGGGGTCACCTAACAGCCAATCAGTCTGCAAGGTGCCAAACAGTAAGGACAGTGATGTCCAAAGTTGAATCTTGGGTATCAAGACATGGTCTGGCTGGGGCTGCAGAGTATAAAACCTGCTGCAGGATCAACATTATTGAGATGAGAGTCTGTTGGGATTGGTAAACCAGTATCAATTCTGGGAAATATCCACATTCCACATGGTGTTTCCTAGGTGGAAGCCCCTCATCATATGATATTTTTCTGCTTTTTAACATCAGAATCCAGACACCTCTGCCCACCAATGGCTAGAAGACCTATACCATCCAAACATCAAAGGCTGTAGCCACATGTCTTGAGCCTTTGTAGTGAGAAATGTTTATTTTGGGGTGAGTTTGAGTTTCATGTGGAAAACACATCTGAAATTAGAACCAGGGACTTCTGAACATTTATTTATTTATATAGGAAATCAGAATTACAACCCTTTGAGTCATAGACTTGTTTCCAAAGGCTCCATGTCAGAATAAAACACAGACAGTCATACAGTACTTACATAGAATAAATGTGGGTGAGTAATCATACAGAGTATAAATACAATAAGCATGGGTTAATGCCTATACATTTGGTAGCTAAAACAGGGCAGAGCTATCGACATATTTACCTAATGAGCGGTTAAGACCTATACAATTGGTAGCTAAAGCAATGTATGCTATGAGTTGGCAGTAAGTTGCCTCGGGAGGTCTTGTCTTATACATAATACAATGCATTCACAGTCCAGTGCAACTATATGGTAACTGGATTGCCATAACTTAAGACAGGTTGTGAATGTGCACACCCATCAGAGTAATCATATTCTTGACCTAATTATTATCCATTGTGTTATTCTTACTGAGGTTAAGCTCAATGACATTGGCTTATCTGATCATTTTGATTTCTTTTAAATTACACAACACCACATTTGTGATCAAAAGTCATTTACTTAATTGAAAACCTTAAAAGGATTAGTCCTACTGTCATAAAATCAAGTATTATTGTCACATCCAATGAGATAAATTCTTTGATTTTGAAGAAACTATAAGAAGCTATAGCCCTGTAGATCTTCATATTATTCTGATTTAATTCAGAAGGAAAGTAACTGCTTGCTCATGTGAAAAATGTAAGGTCTTCTCATAATCTTTTACTGGCAGAATACAAAATGTTATTGCTGTCAATGTCTGGAATAAATTATTTGCAGGGCTTAGGTTCTATGCATCTGACATCACAAAATGCACTTGTGTGTTCAACTTACTTTCAGTTTTCATTTCTGAGGTCTTCTGGCTCCTCACGAGTGTCAAACTCACGTATTGTGTGTTAGATCCTTTTCCTTTCAGCTGCTGAAAACCTATCCTGAGGAATTTGCTCTAGTCGGCTATAGCTGATTATGTCCTCCTTAAATGTGGGTATTTTCCAGAGTCTTTAAAAATACCTGCTTAGTACTTTAAAAAGGTTAATCTTGATCATAATGGTTTACAAAATTTTGGACTAATTTTAATCTTCCATTTGATTCCAGATTACTCAAACATGTAGTTAATAACCACCTTATATCTTACTTGGATGCAAATGACATATTAGATGTCTTTCAGTCTGGGTTTTGGGCACCATGTAGTGCTGAGATGACATTTGTTAGGGCCATAAATGATCTTCTGATGGCCACTAATAGTGGCTGTCTGGCTGTTTTGCTTCTGTTGGACCTCACTGCGGTGTTCAACACTGCTAACCATGGCCTGATACTCCACAGGTTGCAGACCCTTGTTTGGATACCGGTACTGCCTTTGCATGGTTTAAATGCTTTCTAACCTCTAGGGCCTTGTTTGTCTGTCTAGGGAACTTCAGTTCTACCCTGTTCTTTAACATATAGGATTCCCCAACAATTTGTTCTCAGACCTTTATTTTTCAATATCTTTAAGCATCCCTCAGTAAAGTTACTACATCTCTGGCTGTGTCCTTTTATTTGTATGCTGATGACATCCTGGCATATTTTAAGATAAATTCTCTGCATGAGATTTCTGATATATTGTTCCCATGTTTACCTGATACTAAATTTTGATGAATGAATATTTCCTCCAGCTAAATCCTTCCAAAACCAAAGGTATAACTTTCAGCCCTCCTGCGTCTACATAAGTCTCCAAATGTGGCATTGCCTTTATTGATGTCCAAATCAAATCCAAATCATATATTAAGAATTTAGGTGTTAATTTTGATTAAAAGCTTTCTTTAACGTGTACATTACTAACATTGTTAAGATTGATTTTACCACTTACAAATGTGGCAAAACTATGGACTGTTTTGGCTTACCCTCAGCTTGCTATGTTAATGTATACTTTTATTACCAGTCATATTGACTACTGTAACTCACTGATGGCAGGGTTAACAAAGTGATCATGGATAGGGTACGATGTTTTCAGAATTATACAGCTCTTATTCTGACCGCCTTTAGACTGCAGGATCATGTTACTTATGTCTTCAGCTCCCTGTACTAGCTCCCTGTTAAACAAGGAGTCAATTTCAAAATACTCTCTTTGATTAAAAGTCTTTACATTATCTTTTTCCCAGTCATTTAATTGAACTCATGGTTCCTACCCCTTCTTCAATATGGACTTGCTCCACCCTTTAAATTTGTTATTTGTCCTCACTCACACTTGAAGACTCAAGGGGACAGAGTTTTGTATTCACGGTTCTAAGGTCTGCAATAGAGAAAGCAGAGGTACTCGATCTGCAGAACCATGATTTGAATGCATTTACTAGAAACAGGGCTTGTATAACAAATCTATTGGCTTCTATGAAAAAGTGAGAAGAAAAGAGTAATGACTGAGACAAAAATCATACCCACGGATATAATTTTCCTAGACTATAGTAAGTCCTTTAATGAAGCCTTCATGACTTGTTGGTCAACATATCAGATGAATCAAACTATGGGTCGACAACAACCAAATGGATACAAAGTGTCTGAAAAATCACCAACAAGTGGTTGGTATTAATGGAGCACAGTTAGTGAGTGCTGATGTTAAGAGTAGATGTCCCCAGAGATCCATTTTAGGACCTTTACTGTTTATTATCTTTGTCAAGGACATGTCCAAAATTATTTCTGTCTGGTGCAAAACGTTGGTAGATGACACAAAGGTTGAAGGGTCAGTGGACACTAGCCTGGGTTACCCCTCACAGCAGTCCAACTTGTACAAACAAGGAACTTGGTCAGGCTTGAATGGTATGCCTTTTAACAAGGATAAATATGTGGTCTTACACCTTGGTATCACAAAAACCAAAACCAAAATGAATACACAATTCAGGGTCTAACTATAAAAGAAGAATGGTCAGAAAGCAGTGCAATGATCTTAATTTGTGTGGATTTTAAGATTAACAGATTGCACAGAGGTTGCAACTAAATCAAGAAACATTCTGAACTACAAAAAAGAGCATTCAAAAGTAGGAGCAGGAGGTTGTGGTGCCACTGTATGTGTTATGTGAGACCACAACTTGACTGCCACTCACAGTTTTGGAGTCCTTATAATCAGGCTAATAAATTATGCATTTAATGGGTCTAGAGATGAGACAAAAAATGATATGTGGCTCTAAAACTGCAGTTATGAACAAAGATTAAGCTGACTAGGCATGTAAAGCCTGGAAAACAAGAGACTTGGGAGTGATCTATTGCTAAAGTTTAAGATCATTAAGAACCAACATTTGTTTACTGAAATGAACTTTGAGTTCAAAAATAGCAAATAGGAGACTTGAGACCAGTCTTCAGTTAAATGAAGAGTCATTTAGGAATGAACACCACAAATGTTTCTTCACTCGGAGAATTGTAACTGCAGAGAATACACTTCAAATGGAGATAATTAAATGTGATAAATTTAATACCTTTAATAAGTGAACTCAGCTCACATGTGTTTGGTGGAGACAAATGCCTGTGAAATGGTGAAAAATAGAAATGGTCTTGATGGGCTTACACCTATTTCCATTCTTCTCACCAAGTACAGAACCAAGTATAGCACTCTGTTCTATATGAGACGAATGTTCCTTCTTTGGGATGCTTTAAATGTATGTTAAAGACCTATTTATTTGAGCATGCCTTTTCTTCAAGTTGAGGGCATACGTTTCTGTATTTTATTATTTGATTTCTAGGTTGTTAAGAACATTGACAGGTACAAACTGCCTGCCACCATTACGTACGGTAGAAGTTTGGCAATTCTTTAGCAAGTGTTTCTGATCCTGGATCAGTTCAGCTGCCACCAATGAAATCAGAAACAAAACTAAAGACAGAGCTAGTCAATTAGAGGGAAATTGTACATAACTTAGCAGCTTTTCATGACCACCACTAGAAATTTCATGGTCTAATCTGAAATATTCCTGAATGCATTCAGCTCCTGGTTGGAGGAATCAAACAAACTAAAATAGAAGTCCAACTGGTACAAAGTAGTGAGGATTTTGACACCATCAGACCGAACCAACATGGGAGGATGGCTTTGATATTTGGACTGAGCAAGTAATCCAAATGGTACAGGACTTGCAGTTAGAGATGCAGGAAAATTTTACTACACCGATGAAGTAGGTGCAAAGTCAAGAACTCCAAACTAAAAGCAGCACAGCAAAGTTTACCTTCTTCACTGCAACCACCACCCTCCAGCACCATTCTCCATGTCCCCACTGTCCTGACAAAGTTTGCTATAATAAAAACAAATGTACTAGTAGAAGAGATCCTCTCTTCTCCACCTGTGCTACATTACCTAAAACACACAACATCCCTTCCCACCCCTGCCTGTCCCCAGTTCAAGAGAATTACACAAACACCCCACCATACCACTGTCTTTGTTGTTTTCTGGGGTGGGACTATTGGGGCTAGTTAAACCAATATATTTTCTATTGGAGGTGGGTAAGAAAGCAATAATACCCAACAGGGTGGGTGGTATTGGGCTATACTGGACCACTCAAGGGATGTAATGAGGCCCGATGCCACAGGTGTAGGGTCTAATAGCCCCTGGAAAGTCCTTTATAGCTGATACTGCCCACACCAGAGGATATTATTGTGCTTAGAAAATGGGCTGTATTTGACATTTTTTATGTAGTTTTTACAAATGAAAAAAAAATTACCACAGATTAATTGAAAGTTATTTTGTTGCAAAATAGTCACTCTACTAGTATACTTACCAGTAGAGGCACTGCAGAGTTTCACACTTGTTTTATCTAACTGTGCACTTTACTTTAGTTCTGTGTGTTTCTTTCATGTCCTCATTAGTATAGACCTCTTGTTTTCTGGTGTTCAATTTTACCTTTTGGAGGGTCAATTCTGGAGTCCGAGGAATGGAGTGTGACAATGGGGTGGAGTGTAGCAGGAACAGAGTTGGACAACTGAGGAATAAAGTGTGAGAATGGAAGTGGGGTGCAGCTACAATGGAATTTGGCAATGGAGACAGACTGCAGTAGGTGGGGTTCTTTACAGATGGAGCCTGATCTGTTGAGGCATTTTAAATTCAGTGGCTGTGCATAAAACAAAATGAATGTCTTCTTTGTTTCTCTGTTTGGGTTAAGTGGGAGTGGAGGCTGGCCTGTCTTGCAATAGGCTGACAGTGATGTGCTAGCACTATATCTCTTTACTTTTAAAGTTATAGAAGTGCTTGGCTTAGAGACTCAACTGCACTGGGGGGACTGTCACTTGAAAAGTTAGCAGAAAAAATGGTGACCAGTTCATTTGATTTGGAATGGGGACACAAGGATACAATTTTGTGAATGGGCACTGCCAGCTGGCACTTGTTTTTCCTGGGGCATTGTTGAAAAATAAACGTATGCCTAGTCAGGGCTCTCAACCAATCAGCATTCAGTATTTTTCAAGCACATTTCTAATAAAGGAATAATGCATGGCAGAGGTGTGTGTCGTGCACGCCTTGGGTGGTTGGGCACGAGGTCGCAGGCAAGTGCATCCAACATGCAAGGCGTGGTGTTATCCCAGCACGACACACACCTTTGGAGTGCATTATTCCTATTATACAATGGCTTCCTGTAATAAAATACAAAGAAAAAAGATGGAAATATGTTTAAAAGTATTTTTATATCTTTTTACTGAGTAAGAAACATAGAGGAAAAATAGTCCCACGAGTTGCTTGTATGACTACCCCTCCCACACACACACACACACACACACACACACACCTCACATTTTTAACCAGTCCTGCTGCTTGCTCTGCTACAGGGAGAAAGGTGTTTGATTTTTCATTTTATAGAACAGTCCTGTATGCTGATGAGTGAGCAACATAGTGAAAGTAAAGCCGTTACACTGCCATCCCCCAAGCACAAAGAATACAAAATGTGGAAGAAACGGCACACAAGAAAATGTGGTGTTGTGAGTTACTGGTCTCATTGTAATTTTTAAAATAAAAACGTTACCACGAAGCATGCACGTGATCTGTTTCAGCGCTCAGCAGTCATAACATAGACAGTGCATGTCCTTATAAAAAAACAGACCAGTAACGGTGGTTCTCCCAGTACAGTTTACTTCTCTTTGTACTGGGAGAAGAATACAAAATGTGGAACGAAAGGGCACACAAGAAACGTGATGTTGGGAGTTACTGGTCTGTTTTTTTTTTTTTAAGGACATGAACTGTCTATGTTCGTGGGCGAGCGGGAGCGCTTGAAACAGATCACGCGGCATGGCTTCATGGTAATGTTTTTTCTTTATTTTAAAAAATTACAACTTTGGTGATTTGGAAGCATCTGACAGGGTTGTGGGTTTAATTACAGTTGTTGCTGTTGTATAGGGAGGAGTTCTTTTAGGGTAATGTGCTCAGTGTTTTGGGGCGGGTTCCAGTTTTCCACAAAGCGGCAAACCGGGATGGGTAAAGCTGTTTGTAGGAGCGGAGAGATGCCTTTTTTTTTTTACATACGGTCACTTGTGTAATGGGACTAGATCCATGGTGTTATGCCAGGATAACATCACGGGTCCAGTGCCATGCTGACCAATCAGATCCCTACATTCTTTCTTGCCATTGTATAATATCCTGTGCACAGTGGTGCTCCATCATGACTACAGATCGCCTGATGCTACTTTCATAATTCCCTCAGCTGCAATTAATTACACTGCTTGATGTCACCATTTTTAAATGTTATAAATATACATTGTCTTCTTCTGGGTTGTAAAACATCAGCATGTGGCTTTGCACAGAAACAGTGCTGCACAGTGTGCCTGCACAAGCCTTTTAGCCTGCAGATTCCAGTGGTCCTCTGGCAAACTGCAAGAAGACAGGCAAGTACAAAATGATGGCTTTGATGATTGTCTACAGTACTTCAGTCAAGATACTGCTTGACATGACTAGACATGAGGAACATGACACTGGGCACCACTTTACAACTGAATAGCAGACAGGGCTTCCCTAAATTGAAGCACAGCATCACTTAATATTTCTCTGGTCTGAAACATCAAAATACAAGCCCTCTACCAAGAGTTTAAAAGGTCCAGACATCAGAGGGTGGAGCCAAGTGTCTCATGTGACTGGAAAATCACAGAACCCGTTGGTTATCAAAGAGGGAACACTGGCCATGAAACTTGGGTAATCCACCATGCTTTTTGAAGTGTCATGGGTGCATCAATGTTTACCTGGCCAACTCCAGAAAGAGCAGGTAAACCCTGGGTTTTATGCCCCATACAAGTGTCAGCACCTCCAGCAGTGTGGTATCTCTTTTCTACTGCACTGTGGTATCTTCATTGGTTATGAGCCCATGTTTCTCATATAAGACTTGAACCCATGTCCTTTTGGCCCACAGTCAAGAGTGCTGCCATTTCAGCCACACCAACAAGAACTGCGCACTTTGATTGACTTCGATGTGATGGCTGCCTGATCAGGTTCTCTCGCTGTGAGCTCCAGTGCCAACCCTACTCAAAGCGTGTCTCCTCCTGCGGTTTTAATGTCTCAGCTTTTAATATCAGACCGGGTAAAGGAGTAATAATGGCGGCCTGTGCTGCTTAGCAGCGAAACTGGAAAACTCAGGAAGATGGAGATAGAGATGAAGAAGGCCCCGATGAAGCACACACCTCCGCCTACCCCATGCAAAGATAAGACGCCTAAGCGGCTAAGGCTAGCGGAGGAACTGAATCCCTATACCCAACAAACCAGAAGTGCTCACAGAAAAAGATTTCTCGAAGAACTAGCACCCATGAGAGATTCACTGTTGGTGCTAGCCTCAGAAATGAAGGGTATGAGGGCGTCGCCGAGCAGCTAACTACGGACCTCGGATAATGAGGCTCATATATCATCCTTCGATGACTGGCGGCAGTGCCTGAACCAGAGCTAGTACACCTGAAGCACAAGATTAAAAACAGAAGAAAAGCTGGAAGACCTCAAGGGAGATCGAGGCAAATAACCTTGTGGTGCTTGGATTGCCTGAGGGGGAAGAGGGTTCCTACCAGTGGCATTTGCCCAGAAGCTTTGTGAAAAATTAGCGGAGCCCTCCCCAATGGACCTGCCTATATAATTTAGCGGGCACATCAATCCTTAAGGCTATACCGCCTGCAGGCTCACCTCCTAGGCCCTTTCTGTTCAAGCTACTTAACTTTTTAGACAAGCAGCATGTAAGGGCCAAGTTCAAAGACCTACAGGAGATTAAATGGGAGGGCAGGAAAATAAGAGTGCGCAGGACTTACCATACACAGTGCGCGACACAAATGGTCTGCCCTTCACCCTGTGGTCACTAAGCTCATCTCTGCGAAAGTATTAAGTTCAAAGTGAGGTACCCAGCAACTCTGCAAATATTCCATGAAGGCAACTGGCACTCGTTTGAAACTGTAGAAACAGCCACTGAATCCTGCAAACACGTTTCCTGATTTGTTTAAATGGCAACTGGCGGCATCTAGTGGCCATTTGGTAGTACAAGTAATGCCTATTTAGCGAAGAGACTTGTATAGATTTGCATTATTGTTTGTATTAAATAAAAGGACATTTTTGCAAGCTTGAGTTGTTGTAGTGCTAAGAGTCAAATGGAAATGGTCCTGAAATCCTCAGTTAGTCAAGGGGTGTCTGGCCTCATCAGCATTTGAAAAGGATGGGGAACTCTGTTGTGTTTAACCCATATTACTAGGGTAACGAGCCTTATCATAAGGACTGTTGCTATATTGATGGCATTTTGGGATTTTACCAAATAATGGAGGTTAAAAGTTATTTGAGATTTTCCTTTAGAAGTTTTTGGCTGCAGGCATATGGAACCTATAGTTAGTTTATTTACTCTTTCTGGTAGGGCGACAGGAGTTTTTGCAAGTTATAGTGGAGAGAACAAAGTACAGGTTTTGAGTGGGGGCAGTTATGGGGCGTGGGTGAGCTCTTCAGCGGCATGGTGTCATCATGCCAGAAAATGAGGATGGAGATCAGTCATGTGGACTGGGGATAAAAGTAATCTATTAGTGTTTAGGGTAGGTTATGGATGGAGGGAGGATAGGGGAAAGGAAGGAGGTAAACTTAGGATTGTATAGGGATAGGTATGGAGTGGGAGGAATGGGGTGGAAGTAAGGGGAAGGGAGGGCCAGAGCCACTTTTTATTACAACTCTTAAAGGTGCAAAGGGCACAAGTTGTTACCCTAGTGGATCTTCCAAATACTACACTTTAGTATGAAAGTTATATCATGAAATGTTAAAGGCACTAGGTCTCGGTAAAGCGGCTTCAAATAATTAAGCACTTAGTGGTGTTAAACTGTTGTGTCACTCTTTACAGGAGAGCACATGTTGGATACAGAAATTAACTTACTAAACAGAGGAAATATTGGGACAGTATATATGGCAGGGACATCCACAACCCAATGCGGAGTGGCAATACTGGTCACTGAGGCACTCAGTTTCTCGTGATTAGAAAAGTGGCTGACCCCCATGGTAGGTTTCTCTTCCTGAGAGGAATCTTAGAAAACAGGGAAGTCCTCATAGGCACGGTATACGGACCAAATAAGGATTCCCCAGAATTCTTTGTTAATCTATCAGTGGTCTACCCATGATACTAGATGGAGATTGGAATCTAGTTATAGATTCTGCTCTGGATAGATCCTCCTCAATAGGATCTACTGTCTCCCTGCCCAAAGATCCTGTGAGATCTCATAGAAACATATGGTTTAAGAGATCCTGGCACGTTTGAATCCGGGCACAAGGGCCTATACCTTTTATTCCCTGTGCATAAATCCTTTCCCGGATTGACTTTTTCTGGTAAATCAGAGAGTAATGGCAGGCTCTATGGGAAGTGAGATCACCCCTAGAGTACTCTCCTGACCATTCCCCAATCTAGTTGGAAGCTAATTTAGCCCCAAGTACTCAAAAAGATACTATCTGGAAATTAAACTCTCAGCTTCTTAACCAAGAGGACATAGTTAACTGGATTAAAGATCTTATAAAGCAATTTATGGATCAAATGAGGGATCTATCTCTGATTTTGATAAAATATGTTGTGCTCTAAAGTGTGTTCTGTGGGGGAATTTATTAGAATTTTGGCTACCAAAAAGCAAAACAAGATGCCAAAGTTAAAGCCCTTTTAGAGGAAATTAAAGCCTTAGAAACCTCATTATCAAACCCTCCACTAGATGAGGAAATGTTACGTCTAGTAGTGTTACGAATGACTATGCGGAAATTTTGAGGAAAGAGCGGAATATGCCCTCTTTAAAACCCAAGCCAAATATATTGAACAAGGGATAAAGCCAGCCATCTCCTGGTGATGAAGCTTAGAAAAAAGATGAGTCCCGTCTAGTTCCTTTGTGTATTCCTATCGAATAACGCTGTCTTAACCACCCCAGGCAAATTGTCAAAGAATTTGAACAATATTATATGCAACTGTACCATCCTCCTGAACCTAGCCCCCCACCTACTGAAATCTGGGACTATCTGTTAGCCTCATCATTGCCTTCACTGGAGGTAGCCCAGCAAGAACTTTTGGCATACCTTATTTCTCAGCAAGAAATTAGAGATACTATTAGATCCTTAATTAGAGACAAAGCTCCGGCCCGGATGGCTTTTCATCTAACTTCGATAAGGTTTTGAGATGGAGTTATGCCCTATTCTTCTTCACCTGTTTAATTTATATGTGAGAAGGGGTTTACAGATACAACACTCTTGGAAGCCATTATAGTGGTACTACCAAAACCAGGAACAGAGAAGAATAGGGTCACAACTTCCATCCCATTTCATTAATGAATTATGATATACAAAATATTTGCCAAAATATTAACTGCAAAGGGTGTCCAAGGTTTGGATGGGCTCCTGAGCCCTGAACAAATTGGGTTCGTACAGGGCAGAGTCTATCGGACCATATCTGCAAGTTGGCACATGTCTTCTCTCCACATCCAGGGAGGCAGATAAGCCAATGGCTCTGGTCTCCTGGATGCAGAGAAAGCATTTGACAGGGTCAACTGGGTATGTTTGTTTGATGCCCTGGCTGTAATGAGTTTTCCAGCTTCCTTTATTTCTTGGGTCAAAGCATTATATTCTGAACCTAGAGCGAAAGTTTACTGCAATGGAGTTTTTCTTTGGCTTTCCCTTTAAAATCAGGTACCAGGCAGGGTGACCACTTTCTCCATTATTATTTAACATATATCTGGAACCATTGATACAAAAAAGACACCAGTACTGCAAGGTATTAAAATAGGGAAGTTTCACTTAAAATTATCTGTTTATGCGGATGACATCCTTCTGCATGTCACTAACCCATGAATCTATCCAAGCTGCCCTCCAGATAATCTATAGGTTCAGCAAGGTATCGTACTACAAACTCAATATTAGTAAACCGGAGGTGATGCCCTTGAACCCCTTTGCTTCCAGGGAAGACATTACCGTTATCCATGGCTTGGACTACCCATCTTAAATACCTAGGAATAACACTATCTACATCTGTGTTCCTGATGAAAAGTTGAATCTAGATAAACTAGTAAAAGAAATCCAATTGGATCTAAATAGGTGGAACTCTATGCACTTGTTCCTTCAAGTGAGGGTTACGCAATTAAAATGAATGTCTTGCCAAGGGTATTTTATCCACTCAACATGTTGAATGTTTATCTTCCCTGAACTGATTCTGTAGACTCCATAGTATAATTTCCCAATTTATATGGAGAGGCATGCCACATAGGGCATATAATCGTTTAAGCGCCCCAAAGCAATTGGGCGGTTTAAAACTCCCCAACCTATACCATTATTACTTCGCTAGTCACATAGCTAAGTATATGCATTGAGGGCTATCCTTCGACACAAACAGTGTTGCCAAACTTCCCATATGGTTACAGTTGGAACAATATTTACTAGCTGGATTATCTCCGGAGAGCCTTTTATTTATAGGCCCGGCAAGGTACCCAGTAATGTAAAGGTCGTCTTCTGTATACCTCATTAAAGGTCCATTCACAGTTCTGTAAGTCAATGAAATACAATAACCAATTGGACTTATCACAACCAGTGTTTAATAACCCCAACTTTAAAGTAGGTGATAAGATAATTACTGCTCCCAAAGAATGTTCTGATCCCCAAATTAAAGTTTGTGATTTGGTAGTCGGTTAAACTAGGGGAAATGTCGGAAATATTAACTTCTTCAGCTTCCCAACAAATACCTTTTTTCGTGCTTCAAATCAGGAACATGTTGATAAAGTGGTTCGCCTTCAGGAATATGGAGTACGCAGCAGGTGCCTCCTTTTCAGGAGCTTCTTGAATGTGATAATCAACTACACGCTGTATCCCAGTTGGTTTCATTGTTATATGGGAAACTTAATCTGGAGATATCAGGTCAGTCCAGTTATTGGGTGCATAATTTCCCACATGACAACTTTTCATGGGATAAAATCTGGGAGGAGTCCTCCTATATATTGCCAATGACCACTTAAGATTAACACAGTTTTACATATTGCATAATATCTATTATACCCCAACTAAACTGCATGGAATGGGAAGATACCGAGCCAATTGTGCTTTAGGTGTGAGAAAGAGCCTGGGACACTACTCCACATATTATGGGATTGCCCCAAAGTAGCTTCCTTTGGAGAACTATTCGGGAAAGGGCAGACCCACTGTTGGGGTTGCAGGATTATTTCTCACCACAGGTTTGTATAGTGGAGATTATACCACTGTCCCTTTTAAGGAGAGAAGGCACCATATGGCCATTATCTCTTTGTCGGTTAAAAGGCTTGTCCTTCGTTATTGGAAAGACCAGTATGCGATCTCTTACCTTGAGTGGATAAAGGAACTCTTACGCAATTAAGAATTGAGAAGGCAATTGTGAGCCTATGGGGCAAGCTCCTGTATAATCCAGATGGGAAAGCTTTTCACGCCTGGTCCCTCCCTGCTTCTTAGGAAACCCAATTAGAAAAGAAGAATAGACAAGTGAGCAGCAATATCCAATATGGCTACCCTATAAATAGTTTCTAGGATACCCCATCTTAAAGAAGCTCACAGATGATTCTTTACTTCATGCACTATAAGTAAAAAGGGTTGTGGTGTCAGCTAGTAGCTAAAAAAGGCACCACTAGAGATGGTGAGCGTGGCTCTGGGGGTAGGGGACGGATGTGGGATGGGGAAGAGTAGAGAGGGGAGTAGACAGCCTTCGACTGGAAGGCATGAGGAGGTTATGTTTCTATTCGTGTATTTAATGAATGACAAAAAATGTTAAATGTCATAAATGTTCTGTTACATGCTTTGTTAAGATCTCATGCCATTATACCAATGTATGTACTGCTTGGAAATTGTATGCCTGCTAACAAGGTGTTGTATTGGTATAAAATGAATAAAGTTTATTTAATTTCAAAAAAATTGCGTACATTAAGTGGCATGGAGGTGCTCCCTGATATTGACCACTTTATCCCTTTCCTGACCATAATAATGGTCTCTATCAGTGCAACTGGTTTCCATGCAGTATTCCCAGTGGAGGCCCAGACCTGTACCAGATGTGCATCAGAACTGAATTTCCTTCACTCTGTCACCAAGAAAGAGATGAGAGTGGTTGTAGAAATTACACAGGAGTCTAGCCACTAAGAAAGAAAGAAAGAAAGAAAGAAAAATAAAAGTAATCAAAGCTGGTATTAGCTGAAATTAACTGCATTCTAAAAAAAACTTGAATTTCAAGTAAAGATTGTAGGATACACTGTCAAGACTTCTGGATATCCCCAGGTTTCAAAACTTGTCGCCTGAGCAGTTAACATGTATATTGTGAGCTCCCACTGGTTGATACAGGATTTTTCCCAGTGGGGTATCTGGGGATGTGGGTTATACATTTTTAAATGTTGCTATTATTTGCTCCAAAGCTCTTTTTTCTCTGTTTATCAATATACTTATAGCCCATTATGTAGCAGGTGATATTACTAATGTATGTATTTTTGTATGATTTTGTGTTGGGTGATACTTAATAAAGCATATCAAATAAAAAATACATTTTTTAAATAAAACCTTTATCCCACCTCAAATGACCAGAGCTAGCTCTTGGCTACCCCGACACCAATAATTTTCCACCCACCACCTTTTTCCTAATCCTTTCAGAAACTGATCTATGAAAAACAAATTCACAGTTTGTGGCACTATGATGGGATCCTCACCACCTATTTACACAACACCCCTCTAACCCACCCCATGCCCTAAAATATCATTTTCAATAATTAATAGATTTGTCATTTTGCCCAGTATCATCAATGATTTAGACCACTTCTCCCACTCCTCCCAGTCACGCGCACCACACCTGCAGTGACATCACATGATGACTGTATTAGCTACTGTAAACGTTAGTGAGCTGTAGATTGAGAGGGGGACCCAACCAAATTAGCCTGGCTTTTATTACCATGGTCCCCTCCAAATCATGGATTTGTAACCAGGGAAAAATTAATATTCTGGCTGGAGGCGGGGGCAAGGGAAGTTGTATAAAAGAAGGTCTTGGCTTATGGTACAGCACCAGAAACTGAAATCTTCATTTCTTGGCTCATTGTCTGTGAAGATAGGAATACACTGCAGGAGGATCTTGAGCACTCCAGGAGATCTAAAGAATCAATAGGAGAGTGAACTGATCTAAAATGAGGCTTTATTTGATAAAAATAAATAAATAACTCTGCTCAAAAGATACAGTAACCCTAGTGCATGCTGAGCGAACATAGCCCACACTAGAGTATTGTACCTTGTGAGCAGAATTTTTTTTTCAAATAAAGCCTCATTTTGGATTGAGCTCACTTCTTGGCTGATTAGTTTGGATCTCTCGAGTGCGCAGGATCGTCCTGCAGTGTACTAGTATTCAGGACTGGCCACCCTCTCTTTGAGCACCAGCCCAGCACTGTTGAAACAATAGCTCCACCCTCTTGAACTGCTCTGTCTCTGGGAAGACAGGGCATGGTGGAGAGTGAGAAATGACTGGAGTTTGAGTGTATCCAGTTAGACCCTAGATACCAAGAAATGTTTTAGGATAGATCTAGTACTATCCTGAAAATGTTCCACAGAGCAGATTTATTCCCAGATAAGGTGTTATCCAGTGGAGTACCAAGGCTACAACATTTGCAACTATAATTTCTAATCACCTTGATCTTTACAACTAAGGGATGATTCCAAGATGGCTACCTAAGGAGAACATGTTCTCACTTAGCCTTTCATGCAGGCAATGTTTATTTTCTTAGATTCTCTTACTGGATTGATGGCATCCCGCTTAGGGTACATTGCAGTGATGGCAGTGGGTAATCTGGAAAATTCAAAGACAGACTCAGACTCTCCAGATATTTCCCACTTATACATGAAACCATTTGGCCGCTCGCAGAAGTCACAGCCAGCAGAGTTCACCACAGAGACTTGGCAGCTGCCATGGCTTCCTCGGTGGTAGGATCAGATGAGAGGTGAGTGACCCAACTCAGGATGCCTTGTTGATGGAGCTTTGGTAGAGATTTTCAGGAGTTACTTACTCCCGCTGGGGCTCAAAAAGGAGATGAAAACAGTGTCAGGAAACTGACTAACACATTGGCTGGAGAAAATATGAACAAGTCAGCTTATGTCTTCACTTGAGTTACTTGTGATGCAGCATGAAAAGAAACTTCAGTTTCTTCTTAATAAAGTGGACACAGTCAAGAACCAAGACCACAGATTTAATATTAAGCTGGTGGGGAAAAGAAAGGTCCGGTATGCACATAGTTAAATGGATTTTATGAATCTCTGATTAAGTCCTTTATAGGAGTGGCATTGGGGCACTGAATTTGATATACAGCATGTCCATAGAACCCCAATCCCAAAGCCTGTTGAGGGGACAGAACAAGAGTCATCTATGTGCAATTTCACATACATAAAGATAAGGAACAATTTTTAGAGAAATGTGCATTGGGGGGAGGAGGGAGCATATCCAGAGATGTGGGTGACTCAAATTGAGTGACTCACTTTTGAGCAACTCGATTTGAGTGCCTGTCAGGAAAGTGACTGTTACAGAATAGCAATTGTAGGGAATAGCAAGGATGAAGCATCAGTATAGTGAAAAGAAGAAGCGATGCAGCATTATGGGTTCAATGTGATAACGGCAAAAGCCTAAAGGCGATCAACCGTTATGAAGAAGTTTAGAGTGCCAAAAACATTTTCAGCACTCTGACACCCTGTGCACAACAAAACAGCACGGGGACTTACTTTTTAAAAATGTTTTCTGTAGGGGACTGTGCCCCCCACCCCATGAGAGACTTCACCCCCACCCCCCACTAAAGGATTCTCAACTGAAGGGTGCATGTCTGGGGTGTGTGAAAACATAAAAATAAAGGTTCAGGTCTGGTGCAATAAAATTGCACCAGTGCCCAGACCTGAACCCCGTACCTCATAGACCAGTGCCGCAACCCACCCACCTCACCACGGGAGGTCAGCTCGGCAGCCACTGTGGCACAAGCGCCTCACATTCCCTTGCTGTGCATGCTCCTCCCCGCCATGTACATATGCTTAGCAACATCCTGTCGCTATACTCGCCCGACCAGTCCGGTCGCCCTACCCTCCCATCACCATGTGGGATTCACTGGGGAGTGGGTCACAGTTATGGTCATCGCCCTTTCTCCAGCGCCCTCATCAAGGGATACCAGCATTATGCAGCATTAGGTGGATTCAGTCATGAGCATTTGTTGGAGGGGGTGTCGATGTGAAAAGGAAATACTCCACCAAGATTTTTTTTTTTGCTGTATTTCCCTTTATTTAAGAGAATGACAATGGGTTTGGAATGTACTGCTATCTCTTATCTTTGCCTTGTTGCTTATATATTCGTTTGTTGGGCTGGCCACCACTTTGTTTGCATGTATGTTTGTCTGTTGTATGTATCTGTGTCATTTCCTCAGTGCATAAAAATCCCATTGTCCATCCTATTGTACAGGAAAAGTGGTATTCAAGAACATTCCCAAACAGTTGCTGACGTCAGGACTACTTATACTATGATAAAAACCCTCATTTATATATTCATAATTACATTAAGATGTTTTCTATAGACTCAGTTGGTTCCTATTATAAGATAGGGTTTACAAACCTCCTTTATATGATACAAAATATTATTGATATGATTATAGGCAACAGAAAGTGATATAAGGTATAAGAAAAAATCCTGTTGCGTTTATTTCTATGGAGGACACTGTTTCTTTAAGAATGGCTTTGTATAGGCTGTATATAGTATTCTTGCCGTTTTATAAATGTGCTGGTCAAAGAAAGAATGATTTCTGTAGCCTCAGAATGCCCCTCTAAGCCCTTTCCCCTGCAAAGCGCTTAGAAATGCGACTATTCTAGCTCCCATTTGCTTCTGAAATCCCCCTCGGCATTCAGGTTGCGGTAAATTTACCACCACGATAAATGCGCATGTTCGTGAAGGCATTTTGCCTTCAAATACCTCCAAACAATGGTGTTTTGCTATGAACCACTTACTTTTGTCTGGGCATACCTCGAGGAGGTAAATTATGCAGTTTGAAGCAGTCTTTGAGACGTTTTGCAGATCGAGGGCTCTGTGGTGTTTCTGGTTCTTCTGGCTGCTCTGTGTCTCTCTCTGCTGCTGCAAGTCCTATAGGAGCTGGCTGGCCTTGAATCTGCTGTTTTTATGCTGGCTTAAAGGAGCGGTGATTGCCTCTGCTAGCATTTTCTCTCAGATCCTTTTAAGAAGGGCTGTATATCACTTCTTTACATTAGAAAATAATGCTGTATGTAAATAAAGGTATAGTAATGTTGAAAATAGTTTAAATGTCTTGTAATTAAAGAAATAATATTCTAGAACAAGTTCAGGGAGGTTGAATAGTCACGTGACCCCTGAACAGTATAAAAGTTGTGTTCTCAGTCTAGTGGAGTTCAGTTGATCGGAAGAGATCAGACCTGGATATGCTGCTGTAAGCATCCTAGGAAGCTAGTATCTGCTAGCCTATAATTTAGTTATGCGTTTGTTTTCCTCTTCTTAAGTTTGTTGTACTCAGTTCGTATTTTGTTCCTTATTTTTATTATTGTTCTGAATAAACAAATTTTGAATTTCATACTTCAAAGACGCCTCTTTGGTCCATCATTCCATGGCATGTGACAGATGGTGTAAGAAGTGGGATGCTGTGGCGGAATTGAGCACAGATTCCAGTGGACCTGAATGCAAGAAGAAGAGGCAGTCTGGAGTGGAACAGCCACACGGTCCCGTGTTCAGAGGCTACAATTACCTTTATTGACTGGTGTGGAACCGGTTGTAAGAAGAAAGACAACAAGAAGGGGAATGGAGATGGAAGACAAAGAAGCCTGTGGAGGGTGCCCAAGCAGCTGATCCTGAGACGGAGGAACCCCTGAAGACTTGAGGGAATTATTACGCTGGCTCTGTGTCTGCCAGATGGAGAGGGAGAGGGAGAACTAGCCAGGTGGGCAGGTACCCTAAGAGTAATCCAGACCCTAGGTACTGCCAGACCCCTGCTACACCAGGGACAATACAAAGGACATTAAGTTAGTTAAACTCGCCAGTTCTGATGACATAGAGGCATTTTTAATGACTTTTGAGAGGTAGCAACTGCTTGTGCTTGGCCCAGGACCAGTGGGTCTCACGGTTAGCTCCCTATTTAACTGGAAGGCTCAGTTGGCCTATAGTCATGTTGAAACAGCTCATATTAATGACTATGACCAAGTAAAACAGGCCATCCTGAAGAGGTATGATATCAGTACTGAGACCTATAGACAGCGATTTAGAGCCTTTAAGTTTCATTCTGCAGACAATCGTCAAGACGTGTATACACAATTGAAAGATTTATGCATGAAATGGCTATAGCCTAATACTCAGACAGTAACCCAAATGTTGGAAGTTATTGTACTAGAACAATTTATAAACATACTTCCCAAGATGTGCAGTTATGGGTGAAGGAGCACCGCCCTGAAACAGCAGAAGTGGCTATAAGATTGGCGGAGGAATATATAACTGCAAGACCTCATAGAACTCGTCCTATAAGAAGTTCCTGGATACCTCAGTCTATGGTAAGACCACCTTCCCATACTTCTATACTCAATGTAGCTGACAGTAATACCATGAGGACTAAAACAAGTACTAGGCCTGTGAAGGGATATAAGCCGAAATTGTGTGCCATAAATGTAACAACAAAGGGCACATAGCAAGATTTTGTCCTAAAAGACATTGGAAATGTCCATCTAGCTTTGGCTAACTGGGGTCATGTCATTATATAAGACCAGTAAGAATTGGAGAAAAAGTGGTATCAGGACTTATAGACTCGGCAGTAAACAAACTCTAGTACATGCCTCAGTTCTGGATACTAGCTTAAAAACAGGAGTCTGACTGGTGTTATATGCATACATCATTCCACGGCCTGTGACAGTTGAGCTGCTCGTATGGCATGGTGGTGAGTGTCCTGGTCCATGATGCAGGTGGACCTGGGTTCGGTCTAGGCACAGGTCTATTTTATGAAGTTTGTTGGGAGTATACAGTATGTTTTTTCTTGTTGTGATGAAAGTCCTGTTTTCTCCCCCCCCTCAGGTTGCCCTTCATGTTCTCCCCTCACAGCTTGTGTCTCCCTCCCGAGTTGCATTCATCCCGGGTTTCTCCCCATCCCTGAGATGTGCCCCGTCCAGTTAGTAATCTAAATTTAGGGAAGCAGGGGCACAACCCCCATATAGAAATTTAGTTACAGTTGTTCCACTATTTAATAGTTTAATTCATTGCTGTTCTTGTATTTGGTGGAGTGTACATCGGCTGTTTGTGAGTTTTGATGATGTACACTTGCTGTAAAGCAGTCGCTGTTTAGCGCTCACCATTATGACATGAAACCGGAGGCCTGCAGAATCAAGACTTCCATATTTCTGTCTTTCTAGACTTTAGTGCAACCCTCATTGAACAGATGAGGGTACCTGATATTCAAGCAAATGCCTGACCAAAACAACTACATGTATGCCCTATTTATGCCGACAAAGCTGCGGATTATGATGAAGCCCCACAGTTTTTCATGGATTGTGGAAATGCTAAAGAAATTGTACCTTCACTTCCTGACAAATAAGATGTGGTGGAACATGACAAGTTGTCTGATTTTAGTAGTAACCATGGTGGAAAATTACAGGACACTGGTGACCATCATTTGAGACCTGTTTGTGGCATAACTTCTTCCTAAAGTGTTCCTGATCAGCATGACCCTGCTTTTAATAAGGGTCATAGCTTTTGCTTTATTGGTATACAGTATCATGACATTATAGACATGATGCATTGTTCTTTGCAATCTTGAAGGTTAGAACTTGTGGGAGCATAAATCTGCTTTCTTTCCCTTTAGCTGACTCTTGCACCACTCCGTTATTTTGAGGGTTTGGGTATGATGGTCTCTTTCCTGCTTTGAGCACTGACTCTGATCTGGTCCCATGTCCTGCTAATAGCAGGGCAGATTAATAAGGTATGGGGCAGTTTGAGAGGGGACTCCAGCACCAGATATTTCAGGCTGGAGTACGGTGCTTCCTTAATGGGCAGCCAGCTTTGTTTGGTTGTTTGCAGGGATGTATGTACCCACTCCACATGACTGGTGGAGGGCAATTTTCTAAATATAGTGGCACATCCCTTGCTGCTTATTTTCTCAATATAGTGGTACATTCCATCCTGCCTGGCCATGGGGAAGCACCCACCAACTACTGAGGCATATCCCTCAGAAGTTTTACAGAATGTATTTTACATAGCCCAACTACTGAGTTGGAAGGCAACATATGCAGCCTGCCTTTTAATTTCACACATGAGACACAGAAGATTTTGTTATGTTTCTCACTATATAAAGGATATTAAGGAGATGCATCTCTGTCATTTTGTTTGACTTTTTCCTTAGTTTCCAAGAAGGAAGAACTTGCATGATTAAGGCATAGTGCCCACTTTTGTTTTCAAAGTGAACTTGGAACCCTAGTGTCTCTTGGCTGAGGAGTAGCAATCAGTATGTCCTAAACAATTGGAACTGTAACATTTTTATGTTGATTGTGTGCATCAGCAAGAAACATGTTACGACAGCTTTCTGGAGAAGCAGATTGTGGAGGCACGCACTGCTGGGACCAATACCCCACAGCCTGTAAAGGCTTGTCCCGCTTCTCCCAATGCCATAGCACGCTGCTGCTGACTGGTTCAGCCAGCATACCACCAACTTGTGGAAATTTAGCCACTGCAGTCAGGGTGCCACCTCATCATTGCAGCGTCAGCCATCCGCTGCAATGAGGAAGCGACCCATCATTGCAGGTGGGATCTAGAAACATTGATATTGTTTGTGAATGTGGCGGTGACTTGCTGCTGTGTTCATAAATAATATAACCCCCTCTATTTGCCAGCAGGGCCCCAATCCTGTCGGCTGCAGTAGCAATGTTGATTTTGCCGACCAGAAACCCTCTCTGTCGGCAGATAAACAAGCAGCTGGCAGAAGCCCAGTACAAAGACCAGCCTGCAGTGCCAGCAAAAATGGAATGAGTGAGTGAGAGAAGTCAGCAGGCTCAACAGACCTGTGTCCAGGACTGCTGCAGATTTCTTTGTGGGCAGAAAAAGCCCCAACAGAGGCGAAGCCCAGTACAAAAATGACAGCCTGCAGCACCAGGAGAAACAGAATGAGCGAGTGAGAGAGGAGAGTAAGCCATCTCAGGAGCTCTGTTGGGACAGCTGCGGATTTCTTAGTGGGCAGAACAAGGTGCCAACACAGGCAGGAGCCCAGTACAAAAGAGCAGCCTGCAGCACTAGGATAAACAGACTGAGCGAGTGACAGAGGGCAGTGCGAGCTCAACGCACAACGCAATCAACATTCGGCATGGACAAATGCTTGTTTGTTTGTGGTACTACTCTGGATCCTTGTAAAGTTAATTGGGACTAATACTGGACTGTCATAATTCAGTGTAGGGCCTTTGGGTTCATACCACTGTTCAGGTTTGGAATTGGAGATGCTAGTTGCACTTTGTTTCCTACTAGCTGGTGGTTAAGTTTATGAGTTATTTTTCTTACCTTTGTTAATATGTTGTGGT
The DNA here is from genome assembly GCA_016271365.2 of Neoceratodus forsteri. Lineage (NCBI taxonomy): Eukaryota > Metazoa > Chordata > Ceratodontiformes > Ceratodontidae > Neoceratodus > Neoceratodus forsteri. The sequence goes on along the minus strand of CM028138.1, from coordinate 74,818,709 downwards.
GTCTTTTACAGGGATTGGTTTACAAACCTATATATTTATGTGTATTTTTTATGTAAGGAAATATGGTGCTGCATTTACAGTTCCCTAGATGAGTTGTTTATAGGTCTTCAAAATTTTATGGTGTCTCGTGTTCTTTAATTTTGTGGAACATCAGGGTTTCAACCACCTATTAAGAGACATAGGGTGCTTGCCTGTTTAAAGAAAAAGAACATTAGCAGTGCCTTCCTAAAGAAGACATGAGATTCTGTACATTTGAAACTGCTCTGTGATTGGGTTTGAAAGTTTTTTTATTTACTTAGCATGCTAGAGGTGTGGCCATTTTGATACATAAAGGGTTTCATTTAGATGCATTGCTGAATTAAACACACCTCAGCCAGATGGGCAATTGTATTGGGTTATCTGTTTAAAAACAGTTCATTTTATTAACCTCTATGGACCTAATTTTGATGATCCTCAATTTGTTAGGATCTTATTTTAAAGTTAGTCATACTAGGGGTGATATCATTTGGGAGGGATTTTAATTTACTTTAAGATGTCAGTTTGGATTGGCCATCCACTACACCTTTCAAACAAAGCAAAGCTGCTCAGATTTTGGCATTAAACTTGCATTCAATAGGTTTAACAAAACCTTGAAGGAGGTCACTTCACCCTAGTTGCAGAGTTTCTTATATTACTCTATGGTTCATTCCACTTGTATTAGAATTGATTATTTGCTCTGCTGTAACTCAATGGTTCAACGGCTTCAACAGGTAAATTGTCTTCCTATCTTGATTTCTGATCGTGCTCCTTTAAAGGTAAAGTTGAACTTGAACTTAAAGAGTCAGTCATCAGGATGAGAACACTAAGAAATGGGCCCTATTATTTTATACAGTAAAGATTTTTAGACTCTATTCAGACTGAAATTTCTGAATTTTTGGAGTCAATGCTACTTCTCAATTCTCTAAGGAATAATTTGGGTGCCTTAACTCTTGCAGGGCGCAGACTGATATATCAGTCCAAGATTCCTATATATTCTAATTCTGTCAGCAGCCTAAGGGTTAAAGACATTTTTGAGAGGTAGGGCTCTGAGTTATGCCAATCAAGCAAATGTTGGAAAACTGGAAAGCTCCAAATATTAGAAATATAATTAAGTCAGTCATCAATTAAATTATACCTCTCAGTTTTATTTAACAAAACTTTGAAACTGAGAGCTTTAGTATAATTAACACCTGTAGCAGCTAAAGTAGCTTTGTACATTACCAAGCTAAATATTATGAGAATGGCAATAAGAGTAGTAATCTGCTGGTCTGGCAGATTAAAAGGCTAAACAAGACAGATTTATTAGCGATGTTAAACAACAAGACTAGCAGATTTCTTATGATCCCTTAGCTATTAGTGCGACATTTGTTCAATATTTTCAACAGTTATATACAAAAGGGATAAGAATCTTTTATGTGATGAGATGATGAGTACTTTTTAGCACAAAGACACCTTCTACAAGTTTATGAGGGTGGACAAACAACTTTGGAGGCTCCTAAAACAGTTGAGGAAGTTTGTTCAGCCCTATTTTCTCTGCTCTCCAGAAAGACTCAGGACTGGATGGTAATGTTTTAAATGCACAGCCAAAGTTCTAGTTCCAGTACTACAAGACTTTTGGTTGAGGTTGTAATGGACGGTATTCTTCCCAAATAATTTTATGAGGGTATGAGAATGAGTTGATTGCTCTTAAAAGGGACAATTCATTCCAGAGGTTAGAGGCCTGACATTCAAAGACCAAGAACCATACTTATTTTTGGCAGAATGGGCTACCAGAACTATACCCTGGTTAGATCTTAAATTGGCTTGAACTTCTCAAACTACCACCAAATTAGTCAAAGGAGGCAAATCTTTAGCATATATGGCGGATGGACCAAGTTACCTAAGGCATACATATATTTAAGTTGAGGTGATGACCAGCAAGGATGAATATAAGGAGCAGTGATGGGTCATAACTGGAACATCCAAAACAAATGGCAAATATTATTATGTCGACACTTAGGACTTCCTCTCCCTCACACCCAGTTTATTATATATAGGGAGACACAGTCCAAGTGTGACATTAAAACCCTATAGCTAATGTTCTGTGGAATCATAAGACAAATATGATGTGAATTTGTAAAGCATCCTAACTTATGATTGATAGTTCTCCTGACCATTTTACCTGTGAGAAAAAGTTTAAAGAGGCATCAAGTAAACTCCCAATTATTTAAACTCAGGCACCTGCTCAAGTAAAGCACCAAGAACATCATGAATAAACAAACATTGATTTTCCTTGATCCAAGTGGAACCACCAAAAACCATATCTTTAGTCTTCCTTACATTCAAACCCATCAGATTAGAGGACATCCAACTGCATAATCTTTGAAACTCTAGTTCAAACACCTCATTTATATAATTCAATCGACTGGCCCTGACAATACAAAATCAGATTGTCAGCATAAAGAAGACACTTACTTGAATGAAATATAGAGGAACCTGATTGATAAACAAAGAAAATAACAGGGGACCGAGAATGGACCCCTGAGGTACACTAAATACAATAGAACAGGAAGTTGACAAAATGAAGTCAATTGAAACATTTTGAGAATGACCCTGCAAAAATCTCTAATAATAGCCACCGCTGAATCAGTCAACCCAAGATCAATGAGTTTCTGACAGAGCAAGGAGTGATTTATCAAGTCAAAAGCCCTGGACAGGTCCATGAACACCACCCCGTAAGCAAGCCACCATTGCAACCTTGTAGGACAGCACTCATGAACCTGACCAGGGCAGTATAAGTCCCCTGACCACGCCTAAAACCATGCTGCTTGGTACACAGGACATCACCCTCCTCCAAAAATTAATTCAGCTGATTAACGGTTACTTTATTTCAGTGTGTTATTTGGCATAGGTCCCATAACGTTTTCTGCTAGGGGTAAATTTTCTATATTTACACTCTGAGGAACAATTCTTGTCTTCTGACCTTTTTAAAAGACCCTGGTTTTGAACTTTGGAGAAATGTGTGATTCATTATATTAGTCACTTATTTCTGGAGGAAAATTATTATCCTTTCAGATTTTTGCACTAAATTTAGGCTCCTTGCAATGCATTTTTAAAATATTACTAGGTCCATCATATGAGTGTTGGCTACTTGTCAAACTTCCAAGTACAGATGTTAGAAATAAAATTTTGCGGTGAAATTGCCGTTAAATTGGAAATTTTGCTGTGCAAAATATTTTGTGAAATTGCCCATTTCACAAAATATTTCATAGATGCGAAATGTGAAATTTCACCTGGAAATTGTGAAATTTCACATTTGTAGGTAATATTTTGCCATTTTCAGGTGAAAATTTGCAATTTTCTGGTGACATTTCACCATTTTGGGTGAAATTTCACATTTTGTATCCACACAATATTTTGTGAAATGTACAAATATCATGAAATATTTCATGTAATACAATTTCTCAATTTAGCACAACACTATTTCCAGGTACTGGAGCAGTTAGGTATAGATAGTCTCCTTCTGGCAAAGAACTTGTATAAGGGGCTAGTCTCTTCATTGTATAATTTGCTAGCCAATGGATATGGTGATATTTATTATTATCTAATGGTTTTCTGGGGAACTTGGGGTAGATGACAAAACTTTGGAGTATTGGGAACAAATCCATTATGATATGTTTCATCAGATGAGATGTTAAACCAAGGTCCCACCTGCCTGTTCTGGTGGTAGTTCAGGTAGATGTTAAAGATCCCATGGCACATCTTAAAAGAGCAAGGAATTTCCCTGGTGTCCTGGCCAGATTTCTCCCATTCACAAAAAAAAAATACTACAAACAGCTTAATCTGGTTCAAGGTCAGTTGGCATTCATCTGTATCCCTCCACCGGTCGTGCCTGAAAATAGGCAGAATTTGTCTAGTGAACTTACCCAATCAACAAAAACTAAATAAAATAAATAAATAAATAGTCTGATTCAAATGAACCACAGACAAACCCAATATCCCAGTTGTCTGAGATGTGGAGATGAGAGGGCAACTTTAATGCATAAAGTATGGTCTGTGATTGTCCTATGCTTTTGCTTTCTGGCATGCAAGGAGCTGAGAAAAGATTAGGAGAGATTCTTCAAAAACCTTTTACCTTAGAAATTAAATCTTTTAGGGATTTCAAGACTTACTTCAAAGCACAACCCTTGACATCAGGGGAGGAAATGTTCTTATACTTAGCTATTATTAAAGCAAAGCAGGTAATATTTAGGAACTGGAAAATGTGGACCATCCCAATATGGCACAATGGTTGGTTGCCTTGGTACTTTGCATTACTTGGAGAAAATTATCTATCATTCCAGATGGAATTTTCGTGCTTATAAGAACAAATGTGGTAGGTTCATGGGTTAGTTATGAGCTGAGTGGACAATTTGTCCATGTATGCTCAACACGCTTTAAAAAACAGACCCAGTGATTTTGTTTTCAATTCGCTAGTTGTCTAGCTTTATTTTAAATTAATTTATTGTTCTGCAACCAAGGGACAGCTTATTCCATACTGAAACTACTCTTTCTAAGAACCAGGTTGATTTTTGTTAGTATGATTTATATGACCTTTGAGTCAAGAACATGAGATCTTGTGTTATATTGACATGCTTTTAATTCTAGGTCTACGCTATCCCAGAGATCAGCTTTGTTAAAAGCTCAGAATACTAGGCTAAAATCCCTCTCATTCTCCAATATTCCAGGGTGTTAAATTCAAACATTCCAGCACTTCCACATAACTCAGACCTCTCATACCTGTTATCGACTTAGTCATTCTTAGCTGTACATGTTCCAATTAATGGATGTAATTTTGGCTGATGGAGCCCAGAAAAGGGCATAGTAATCAAAATGTAGTCTAATTAGTGCACTATAAAGTGGCAGTATCACCCCTCTATCCCTGATAGTTATATGCTTTTAATACAGCCCAATGTCCTGGAAGCTTTTCTTGTGACCTGGTCACAGTGTAGCTAGTCTTCATATAATTTTAAACTATATCTCCCAGGTCATCCACCTCAGAAGTGTGTTTTAGGATTTGCCCACTAAAACATATGATGCTGTACTGTTAGTTGCACTGAAATGCATTATAACACATTTCTCAATATTAAATTCAAGTTTGTGTTTGTGTCCGCTTCTCAATCCTTAGCAACTCATGCTGTAGGTTTTCTATTTCTTCCTTGTTGCTGACAACACAGTCAAGCTCAGTGTCATCAGCAGACTTGGTCAACTGCACTCCTCATTACCCTGAAACATTGCAATATAGATGTTGAATAAGCATGGTCCCAGAACTGAGTCCTGTGAGCCCCACTAGTCACTGCTGCTCATCCAGATGCAACGCCCCTCAGTACCACCCTCTGTGTTCTGTCTATCAGCCATGAATCAATCCATGATGTCAACCTAGGGTTTAATCAATGTCAGCCAGGCCCTTCACTAGTTCCCTGAGGGACTTTATTGAATGCCTTACTTAGGTCCAGATAGACCACATCCACAGTGCCCTGCTCACCCTATCAAAGAAGGTTAGCAGGTTTGTCTGACAGTGGTAAATGGGATGAAAATTTACAATCTGTATGTCTACCATAAACCAGTAAAAATGTGGCTGGAAATACTATTTATGACACCTTGTTAACTATTGTAGGTTTGTTAGTAGTGTTAGCGTATTAACTTAAATGCTTAAAAGATAATAATGTAGCAGCAATACAAGACAACACCAAAGAATTGAGTTATTGTTATTCATTTCATCTTATGCAAGATACAGTATGAAAAGTTTTTCAATTAGTCATTGTATATCAGTTTTTACAATGAAGACAGATGAAAATATTTTTTTGTTACAGAGGTTGGAGGACTGGGGGGCTCTTGATGGTATGGGTGGCACTAGTTGCTCAATCTGCTATGCAGAATGACCAAGAGCAGCTGTGGATGCGAGAGCCCTTGTCCCATAATACATAGAATCTGATGTTAAATACTTCACAAATACAATCTTGAGAAAAATATCTAGAGTTCATTATTGCTATTTTATAAGGTATTGGATGGCAATCTTTTCACTTTATGTGGTCGCTTGTATGTGCTGTACTGTGTTAAAAATAAACATTGTTTTAAATAAAAAAATAAGGGTATTTGTTTGAAAAGAGGGGTTTTGGCTCTAATTCTTCATGTGCAGTAGCAGCATATCTTGGTGCTGAAGTCAATGCCTTGCTCTTGACATCATAGTCATTTCCCAACAACAGCACATGATGTCACAAGCAATGGATTATGATGTCAGATGGTGAATAAGCCTCAGCTGTAGGTGAATTCAACTGTTAGGGGTATCAATCCAGCCTGCATGTACTGTAAATTTTATGAATGAACATAATGATGTGAGAGTCATATTTTTTCATTTTCTGTAACTGGGTTCTACTGATGCCAAGCATGATTTTTTTATTTTCTGTTGCTTTGTTTTAAGAACAGAATGCTTTGTTCTTCAGTTCTTCAGCTTTCCTCAACACTAAAACTGATCTCACTATGAGAATGTCAGTTTTGTGCTTATTCCTCCATACATGCTCTGTATATAAACAGAACATGGGAGGTAGGCTTATGCAGGCATGATGGTGGTTGCACTGAGTGAGCTCCTTAGGCATTGACATTGAAGTCGACCTTTACCCAGAAATCCACTCAGGCATGGAGTAGCTTTGGCAGGGAAAATCAGTGCTATGTGACAAGGGTGACTGCAGGATGGTGACCCTTGGAAGGCGCAAGACCACCAGGTGCCCCCTGCAGCCCCCCACACCCCTTTACTTAGGATTCCTACTCCAGGGGTGGCAACTCAGGAAATTGGGGAAATCCCAGGTCACTCACAGTGTCGGCCCCATTGTGCTGTCGCCCATATGACCAGTTGCCAACATACAGTCGCCCACATCACAGGCTACCGTGAAATCTACTGACGGCACATGGTAGCAAATAAATCTAAAAATAGGTAAGCAAAACTCTTTTGTTGCTGCCAAGCCATGAAAAGAACAGCAGGGCTGCCAGGACTCATGCACCTGGCAACAGGCCCTTATCACAGTGGAGGAGGAGTCGGAAATGTCTGCACTGGGCGCTCACTAGCGGGGTTCCTTCAACCCTGGAGACCATGCAGCATGAAATGATGACTGGATAAACTAACATAACAGCCCAAATTGTTCACTTACAGTCCAATGTCACTGGTCTCATGGAAACCACCACCTCTCATTCCACCCAAATAGGAGGTTTCAGCAGAGGGTGAGCGACCTGGAAGACTCACTTCATAATCTCTCTCTTGACAAGAAAAACTATGCTGAGTCTATAAATGAACTGAGAGAGACAGAGAGAGAGAGAGAGAGAGGGACTAAGAACAATTGGTCCCACTGGTCTAACCTCCACATCGTTTGGCTGCCTGAGGGACAGAGGTTTGAAACCTAACTACTGGACTGCACCAATGGATTGTAAATACCCTTAAATTACCCCCTGAGGCTGAAAATGTGAAGTGGAAAGGCACACAGAGTGGGACCACTAGTCAAGCCCTCAGATTGCCTTAAACATTGCTTAATTAAATATTTGAGATTCAGTAACAAGAGAGGATCCTTCGGCAGCCAAAAAGCAAGGTTGATACAGGTGGGCAGCTCCAGGGTGGCCAGATATCAAGATTATAGCCGTGAACTACAAGGAAATGACAGAAGTTCAATGTGGTCAAATCCAAACTCCACTCCATGGGATGGACGTTTCCTTCTTCTATCCGACCAAACTCAGGATTGACCACCCCGAGCACCTCCAAAATTTTTACTAACTACCTAGAAGCGGAGAAGTGGGAACAACACCTCTAAGCAAGCTGAGCTGAAGATACCCCAATAACTCCAGTCAAGAGCTGAGCTGACCGATATAAGGTATTACTTATCGAAATATGGATTTATTCTCTGATGCTGCACGAGGCTGAATTGTAGTTGGGCCCCAAAGGTAGAGTAACACACACCCAGGTAATGTACTCATCTTTTACCTGCCTAATTAAATCATCTGCTCTATCGGGTGTGTGAGACTGAATATCTGATGTGATTCCCCCATTTTGGAAGCGGCCTAGCAGCAGTGGACCTGTGCAGCAACTTGTTGCTGCGCCCTCTTCGTGGTGGTGCTCAGACCATACTCTGTGGCTCCTGTGATAGCAGGAGAATTTGTGCACTCTCTAAGCTGCCCTGCCTGAAATATCTGCTTTTTCTTTTCCCTCACTGAAATGGATAACAAGTGAAATTTAGGGGTGGGCAATGATTGTATGGAGCTTATTGTACTCACCAAGCTGAACTCTAACAGATAAATACTCCAAAACTAACCAACCCACGCCCATTGCCCAACGAGAAGCTACCCCTAGAGATCACTAACTAAGCCCTGTCTACTGTACATCTTGGCCAGCACGACCTCATCTAGGGATGTGGGTACCAGTGGGTGGCCTAGCAGTATTTGAACCTCTACTGCAGGACTGAATCAGGAAGTGACATTGCAGACCTGTCATTCTGGACACATGTGCTGTTTGGAAATGTTATGAATATGGGGGTGCAAAAGGAGGGAGTGACACATCGATGCTATTAGTAGTAGATTATATAGGAGTAGCAACTTTTATGCTAAGGTGGGGGACATACCAGACCTCTAGCAAACGACACAGCAAACTGTAGCGTCCTATATGTCCCAGGGGGTTACATAAAAGGGAATGAAATACTGCAGCTGCAAGCAGTTGATTATACTTAGGAGCAGCAAGGTTTTATGTCATGGGGACCTAGACCTCTAACAAATGACACAGCAAAAACGTGAGGTCCTAAATGTAAAGGAGGGAGGGAAATGGAGAGGATCTTAAACAAAACAAGGCCCGGCCATTATAAGTTGCAACAACTATCCTCACTAGGAGGAACATTACAGGGACTGGTGGCAAGGGGTAGAGGCAGAATGGAGACTAGACAGGAGGGACAGAAACACTCACTAGAACTTTCATAACTTCTCCTATATATGCTAAGAAATGATACTTTGTGCTGTATTTGCTCCTCTAGGGTGGCAGCCTTGATGAACATCCAGATAGAAATTGAACCTAAATATACAGGCACTACCTTTAACCTCAGTGTGGTTGGAGGAAGGGCTGATCACACAACAAGGAACAACAGGTACTGATTATATCTTAATCAAGTGTTGGGGATGGAGGGTACATGAATGTCTGATCCTTGGCTCCTGCTTAGTTCCCGGTGGAAACTGGGCTAGAGACACAGATGGTGTGCTCACTGGGGTAGAGTTATGGTGATGCCCATAACATGTAAGCTAATTGCCATCTATGAGCAAGGGGAAGCTGACAGGGTACCAAAGGGCCCAGTCCGGGGTGGTAGGAGGGAGGAGGGAAGGGTACTTGTTAATGCCCGATTGGCAAGTTATCTGTTTATTACACTGTTTACTATTTTGTTCATACCGGGGAATGAAAATATGCATAATGGGTATCAATACTGTTATTATTTCACAGAACATCTTAGAACCTAGCCTACTAACAGAAAGAGAGGCTTTGTTGCCACGCACTGTAGCCAACTCTGTTAACAATGGGTAGCCCAATGAAAATAGCAACCTGGAATGTTAATGGCCTGAAGTCAGTGGCAAAAGAAAGAGGGTACTTGCTGATATGAAGCAGGGAGAATACAATTAGTGCTCATGCAGGAGACACACATGTCTCAACAAGAAGCTGCAAAGACCGAGAAAAGCATGGGAGGACACTGGATCTCAGCTTGCTTCTCTTCCAAAGCAAAGGAGTGTCAATCTGGGTGCCTCAGGGCACTAGAGTCACCGTATACAAAATGTCTGGACCCAAGAGGGAGATATGCCCTGGCCAACCTGGCTCTGGAGGGGGAAGCTCTGTCTCGAGAGGTTCTATATATGCCCCTAACATAGAAGATCCAGGCTTTTTGGCACCTGGACCTAGATATGGCAACATTCCCAGGCCCCTGGATATTGGGAGGTACTATAATTGTGTTAGAGATATGGTTTTGGACAGATCCAACCCAGCCCTGTGCAACCCTCGTGAAATGCTATTGCCTTGGGAGAGATTGAGGACACCTTCTCCCTGATAGATGTATAGAGACACCAGAATCCCACCAATAGGGAGTATAGCTTTTACTCACATGCCCACTGGTCATACAACAGACTTGATCAGATCCTTGATAGTACCTCGCTCCCTGGCAGCATGGCTGGGCCAACTACTCACAATTGTTGATCTCTGACCATGCCCAACTCTCAGTGCCAGTTGACCTGGGGTGGTGCCCCCAAAGACCCTGGCAACTGGATCCACTCTTACTGAAGGACAAGCAATTTATCTCCTTTATGTTGAACATGTTGGACACATTTTAACACATAACCAGAAGGGTGCAACCTCACATGCAGCCAGATGGAGGCCCTGAAAGCATATGTTACGGGACAGGTCATATCTTACTCAGTGCATGGGAAGAAGGTAGCACAAAAGAAATTGAGCTCTTAAGAGATAGAATTAAAGCTTGTGAAGAAGCATATGAGAAGACCTACACAACCGTTATATGTAGTTATTCAAAATTAAAATACAAATTTAACCTCTTAGATACTGCTAGGATTGAACAGGCCATACTGTTATCAAATGCTGGTGCCTACTTTGATGGAGACAGGGGTGGTAGGTTCCTAGCCTGGCAGTTAAAGAAGAGGAAGGGACAGGACCATCACCAGCATCCAAATGACAAGTGGTGACATCACTACATCCACCTCTGAGATGGGAAACGAATTTGGGAAATTTCACGGGAGGGTATACACCTTGGAGGTGTCCCCAATCACACAACAATTGCAGACCTTTCTTGACAAAGCCCCTATTTCAGTATTGCCCCCACTAGGGCCACAGAACTGGATGAACACCTAAAGAAATCTGAGCTGCAAACAGCTATCAGAAAGCTAAATGGAGGGAAAGCTCCAGGCCCAGATGGCCTTCCATCAATTTTTACAAAACCTTCTGCTCCTCGCTGATTGTTCCACTGTATGAAGCCCTGCAGGAGAGGATGGAATTGGGGATTATGCCCCTTCAATGAGGGTGGCCACCATAACTGTCCTCCCAAAGCCGGTGAGACCCCTTACTATGTGCCTCAGATTCGCCCTATTTCCGCTGCTCATGGCAGACTATAAAACTTAGTTGGGTCCTTGCTGCCTGTTTGAAGCCTGTACTCCCTACCCTGGTCCACAGTGATGAAACAGGCTTTGTTCAGGTACAGTAGAAAAGGAAATGCAACATAAGGAGAACTTTAAATGTTATACATAGCTGGGGTAAAGCGGCACACAAGCACGGGCTGCTATTCTGGCATTAGATGCAGAAAATGCCTTCGATAGGGTAGAATGGGGCTATATGTTTGAAACCCTCAGATATCAGGGGTTGGGTCCCAGACTTATACAGTGGATCAAAACCCTATATACTGAACCATCTGCCCAGATATTGGTAAACAGGGTCCTGTTTGCACCCTTTGTTCTGGAGCAAGGCACTAGGCAGGACTGCCCCTGTCCCCAGTCTTATATGTATTGGCCCTTGAGCTACTGGCAGCCATCATTAGGGTGCATGGGAAGATATGGGGTTCTTTGAGGGCAGAGAACACAAGGTTGCACTCTACAGTGGATGACCTGCTACTGTACCTGTTGACCCATCAAGAGACCTCCCTGTGGTGCACCAGCTTCTAAGAGAATACGGTGACCTGTCCGGACATAAGGTAAATTGGTCCAAGAGTGATCTCTTGCTCATTGGCCAGCTGGGCTGACCCCAACTGTAGCAGGCATCGGGAAGCCTTGTGATGGTCAACAAGCTAAAATATCTGGGTATTTACAGTATTTAACCACAAGGTTGGGTTTCTTATACTCCCTCAACTATGGTCCATTACTTAAGAAATCTTGCTGAGGACTGTGACAACTGGCAAACCCTATCCCTGACCCTTATAGGAGAATAAATACTGTAAAAATGATGATCCTGCCCAGATGTCTGTACCTTTATCAGTCCCTGCCCATAAACGTACACTGCTCCACTTTAAACAAATAAACACCCTTCTACATGGCTTTATAGAGGGAAAACTGCCAGAATCAAGAGAACAATCCTCCAGCAGCCTGCCGGAAAGGGGGAACTGGGACTCACTCACTTTCAATATTACTTTTGGGCAGCACAGCTGGCCTTCCTGCCAGTGGGTCTAACCAACCCAGACCCCTCATGGATGGCTATGGAGGAGAAACAACTGGGTGGATCCTCACGGTTCTAATGTTTATCTGGAGGCCTGGGCAGGGACCCCAGGCTGAAACCTATCAACTCCTGTACATTAACAACAATCCAGATATGGAAAGAAGCCATGATAGATTGGGGGCAAACAGGTTTCTTCCCATACACTGACCTGGTGTCTGCCATACGTAGTAAGGGAGCATACACAGTGCACATGCACCAGAGACTGAGGCACTTGGAGGGTAGGGGCTGAAGTATGTCCTCCAGCTTCTCAGAGCGGGAAGAATCTTAGAATTTGAGGAGGTCAGGGGCAAATGGCTTATAGACCCAGGTGATTTTTCATCTACCATACGGTGTGTCACAGACTGGGGGTTTCTGACACTCGCATGTAGCCGGACACCACCACACTATTTGAGGAGGGTCTGTTTCACCCACAGCTGGGAGCAAAACCCCTCCCCACATACTACCATACTCTATTGGGAATTAGCACAGATACCTCTTTGAGCATTAGACAAAGGTGGCAACAGGACCTAGGCACTACTATGGATGACCATACCTGGAAATTGACAATAAACCACCTTAACTCTTGCTCCAGAAGTAACAGACTTAGGCAGAGAGCACTGAATATATTGTACAGAACTTACCTCACCCCACCAGACTCCCGATATGTGCCCCAACAATGACCATGTCTGCCCAAAGTGTAAGAGGGATGGTGCTGACTTTCTCCACATGGCATTATTATACCCAAGAGTAGCCCCTTCTGGCATGAAGTCCATAGAATAATGGAAAGCACATTGCAAAAACGATTATCTTGTTCTCCACTAGAATTACTACTGGGGCAGACCCAATAACTGAACATGGTGGAAACACATCCACTCTGGGCTACTGCCCTGGTTAAAAAAAAAAAACATTGTTCAGTCCTGGTTGTCATGTTATCCCCCACAATTCAGTAATGGTCTAACAATTTGAAATTATGCCTTTCTCTGTAAAAATACAACACACTGCAAATGGCTCTGCAGCCCAGTTTGACCTGGTGTGGCTTCCACTTATAGGAACAATAGGAGGGCATCTTTCCTGTATAAACCCTACATAGTTTTTGGGGTTGATAGCAGCCCCACGATAAGAACAACATGTACAACTAAGTGTCACACTGGTGGTGGGCAGTGTCCCACTGCAGATACCCTGTTGATCCCTGGACTAAACTTAGCTGATCAACTGACACAAAAGCTATTAAATCATTCATCGGGCCCTTGCAATCTTTCTGTAACATTCACGTAATAGTGATGAAAAGTAACAGGCGTTGTAATACAGTATGTAATGAATACACCCATAATGCTGAAAATGTACCTGTATGAATATGTTATATATGTTATTGTTTAGACTCAATAAAATATTTTACAAAAAAAAATAAACAGAAGATTTTGGATTAGCTTACAATACTGTTAGTATCTGACAATTCACTAGTGCTAAATCATGCCCCCAAATCACATGTCTATCTCTCTGTCTAGCTATCTACATATATAAGACATCTGTGAATTTGTGATAAGATGAGCTGTACTTAAATTTGAATTGTTCTTTTAATTTCATTTTTAAAGCTGCTCTTTTTGTAATGACTGGAAAGTCGATCAAATAAAGTATACTAACATGTATAAGAATTTTGTTAAAGATTTCCAGAATGCTAGCTCTCTACTTAGCGAATACAGAGCTTAGAGTACAGATTTGTTCTGAGTGACTGAATAATGTTGCATTTGCAGGCAGTGTGTGGCCAAACTGCAGTATAATGGCCTCAGTGTTGGTGGGAAATTAATGCATTCAAGACCACTGGAGATGTTTATTTTGCTCTCGGCAGCACTGTCTGGAGCTCAAACCATAACATGTGGCATGAAACTGTTGCCAGCATCTGTGTATGGGTTGTGAACTGGGACAGCAGTCAGCATTACCCAATCTTCCTGTTCCTTTTATCATTAATAGGAAAGAGCATGATCCTGGCATACAGTTTTCTGTATGTATTCCACTACTTGCTCACAGTCAAGTTAGACATGCTAGGGTTGGGTGGGGGAGGCGTGTGAATGCAGTATTACCACTGACAGTACTGTGCGCTTCTGGAAATGAGCTGTTCTCAGCTCATGTTGTCTTTCCTGTAAAACATTTCCAAAATAAAAAAATTGCACACTTAGGAAAATAGACAATGATGACAGAAAAGACTAGTGGTAAATTTAGTTTGCCTGAAGCACCCTATCATACCCTGAGACCTTTTGTTTAATATGCCGTCTTTATCTACACTATCCACCCCTTGCTCCCTGTTTTCAACTACCACTCAAAGTAATTACTAAGCGCTAACTCCTTCCCAACTATGTTTAAAACCATTAATGGTTTTGGCACCCACCACCCTGCTGGCAGACTGTTCCATGGCTCAGCCACTTTCTCTGTAAAATATAACTTTCACATCCCTCATGAATCTCCTACCATCCCCCACCCACCGGCATCCACTCATGACTTCGTGCTCTAGATTCTCTCCTCTTGTTGAATAGTTCCTAGCAGTTCACCTTGTTCTTGCATTCAGGAAATGAAAGGTCTCTATCATACCACCCCTCTTGTCTGACCTCAAGTGAATGCATGTTCAGTGCCCTAAATCAGTCCTCATGGGATCTGCCTTGTTGGTCGTGCATAATTTTGGTTACCCCATGCTGTACTGTTGTGAGCATGTCCTTGTCTTTCCTTAGCTGAGGACTCCAGCATGGGGCACAGTACTCTAGTTGTGGTTCCACCAGTGCTCTATAGAGAAGAAGTAATACCTCTTTCCTCCTCCTGTCAAAACACCTTCCCATACACCCCTGCATCCTGTTTGCCTTACTGTAGACCATGTTACATTGACTAGATTGCTTAAGGTACTCAGTATATGAGGACTCCAAGATCCCTTTCCTCAAGTGGTGTTCTGCTTAACTCTTCCCACATACTCCATTCTGGGGTTCTTGTGCCCTATGTGCATGATTTTGCACTTTTGGCACTGAATGTCAGCTACCAAACCCTGTGTCATCAAGGCATGGGTCAGAAAGCATAGGAAAACCAGGAGAAGTCATAACATTTACAAACAGCATTTTATTATTATCAATATAAAATAAAAATGAAAATCATGGAGGATAGCTCTTATACAGGCAGTTCAAGCAAATTACTTCAGCTGAGGGATCTCTAATTCTAAATTTCAATCTCTCTCTCTCTCTCTCTCTCTCTCCCCCCGCCACCAAAAGATTGTTCTCCTTATATACAATGTCTTTTCTGGCATTAACTTCTGCATCCTGACTTGTTAACATACATCTCCTGTTTCTCACAAAATTAAAACTTTGGCAATTTCTTTCCGGCAGGTGCAACAAAATAGAACATTGTGTCCCAGAACTGATCTCCTGCTGACAGCTCTGCAAATGACCTTGTTGGAGGTTGAAATGCACCTCAAGGTTAACCCTTGCATTCCAAGTAGCTTTTGCAATCATTTCAACAAACATAACTATATATATTTACAAAGCAAGGCATCCCAGTTTGATATGAAGATTCACATATATCTTTTAACCACAGAGAGGCAAGTGAAGAAAGAACAGAAACAGCAAGTAAAGGAAGGGATACAATGGGGAAATTGTGGGACTATCCAAGTGGCCAGTTCCGAGGTCGCACAAGGAAAATTTGATTGTGCAGTCAGATGAACAACAGATGGACAAGTAACAGAAAGGAGAGGATAGAAAAATAGATCCTTGCTTTTAACTCCCTCTGTATAAAAAAGGCACAGGGTCCCATACAACCCTGTCACACTCTGTACCATATCTCGCCTTGCAGGTCCCTCTGCATCTCCCTTAACCTCTCCTCACTGTCTACCCTACTGCATAGCTTAGTGTCATCTGCAAAGAGCACAGCTTGTCCTGTATTCCTTTTATCCTGTGTCACTGATGAACATATTAAAAGGACTGTATCCAGGAATGATCCTTGTGGCACTCCACTGGTGACTTCCCTCGTCTCAGTTCAACTCTGTTTATCACTACCCTCTGCTGTCTCTCCTCCAAGTAACGCAACCCAACTAACTATTTCTTATGCTGGACACAGCTCCTTTAGCTTCTTCAGCAACCTTTTGTATGGTGCGAGTCAATTGCCCTACTGAAGACAAAGTGAGTAAATCCACTGCATGACCCTTTTCCACTGTCTTAGCTACCCAGTCAAAGAATACTGTCAGGTTGGCCTGAAAAGACCTCCCTCCTGCCACAAACCTATGCTGTTTACGATCCTGCAGATTGATTTTCTCCAGGTAGTCCACTAGGTACTCTCTGACAAGTGTAGCCATCAGTTTACCCACAACAGAGGTAAGACTGGCAGTTTTGTAACTACCCAGCTGCTCTTTGTCCTCACTCTTGGCTAGCAGAACTATGTCCACTACCCTCCAGTCTTTTGGAATCACCACTGTCTGAACAGAGCTGTTGAATAGCCTTACCAGGAGTTCAGCTATTTTCAAGTCAGTTCCCTAAGTACCCTTGAATGCATCTCATCTGGCCTCAGGCCTTATCTATCTTTAAGGTTGCTAGCTCTTTTCTGACCCTTTCATTAGTAAATACCTGCTGTCTCATTTCTGGACCCCCACTTCAGTAGCATTTATGCCATTCTCTGCTAAAGGCCTGCTGTCTTCCCTAATGAATACTCATCAAAAGTAATCATTCAGAATGGCTTCTTTCTGCTTTTCCTCCTCTATTAACCTGCCTCCCTCTGTTAGGCTAACAGCTTCCCCACCATCTTTCTTTTTTCCCTTTTATACCTGAAAACTGTTTTTCCCAACCACTGTGTCTGCTTTTGCATGCTTGACTGTCCTCTAGGATACTTGCTACCCCTTATTCTTTATCCCCATGCTTCTCCTTATACCTGATGCAGGCCTTCCTTGTGGCCTTCACTGCCTCCCTGACCATTTCAGAAAACCACAAGTAGGTTTTAAAATAAAAACCAGAAATAATACAACTAAAAAAAGTACTGTACTTGAATAAGGAATGCCTGATTTACAACTAAAATTGCTAAGCACGTTTCTTTGAGTGGGGCCTACTAGTCCATAAATGCCTACACTTTTCAAGGTTATGGGAGGTATGTACAGTCCAAAGTGTAAAGAAATTGCACATATTCCAAATTTTATATATTGGAATGACAAGGCGGTTTATTAGACACATAGAGGCTTTGCATTAGGCTCATAGTATTGAAAGGAAATGGCAGGTGTTTGGTGTTCATTTCAATGTTATCCTACCTATGGCCTGTAGGGAGGTAATTTCAATCTGTTTATTGACTGCTTTTTTGCAGTTTAGTTTGATTCTATTAGCATATACTAAAGATGCTTGGAACTGGCTGATTCCAATTCAGTTGAGCTGTTTAGAAATGTAGGAATATCAGATTCTAGTCTCATTCCTATCTAATTCCTTAAAGGACCCCAAAATCAGAATCAGATTTGGATTGTGAATCCTAAATCCTAAATGCCATTGCAAAAATAGGTTTTAGAATGCTATTTAGGAATTTCTGGACTGCAATTTCAAAATCTTATTTCCAAAAATCAGGGCAGACTCAATGAATCCAATTTTGTTCAGTAAATTCCGAGCAACCACAGGGTATACCATTTAAAGGTTCCAGTTCTTTGTACCACTTTGTACTGCTGCAACTGTCATGCTTAGGTATTTTTTCAGGTTACTTGCATGTTACCCTGACTCCACTTTGGGGAATGGACCTTGGACTTCAGTGCTGGACATTACATATTAGTGATATGTCATGCAGCTCTTGAACTTGATAATACAGTTCTGTATGGCCAAAATAGTAATGCACCTTACTTAGCTCTACTTTAGCTTTATCCCTCTATGATGTACATCTAGATTGTAAAAGCAATACTCTACTTGACATTAAAGAGATTTTGTTTTATCCAACATGGTTGCTTGAGGATGGCCACTCAGTCTTCTGCCTGGGTACTGCTTTGATTAATCTGCCATCTTTATGCTCTAGCACTGCTGCAGTCATGAGTAAAGTTTTCTGAACACATGGGGAATAACCATGGCCTGTATTCAGCATTTCAAAGTCTGTCCACTGCACAAAAGATATATCACGGCATTTTAACTAGATAAGAAATAGAGGCATTAAGCTCCAAATATTTATGTGCTTTACCTGAGCTGACAACAACTGTCCCAAAGCACTTGGCTGCACACTCTACAGCAGAAGAAACTCCAATTTATTCAATCCACAGTTTGCTGCATTGCCGGACCAGCTCTGTCAAAGATTCCTGTGACAGCAGCATGTAATAAAGCTCTGCCCAAGGCCCGGACCCTGGTTAACTCTCTTTCTGCACCACCCAACCTGGAAGCCCCACAGCAGTGGAATCAACATGCATCAGGTAACAACTCGCCTAAGCCCTCAGACACAGTAGCTGAGGTTGTGTGTTCTGCTATAATAGAGTCAGACACCCAGGAAGCAAGTTATAATTTGGACTCCGATGCCCTTGTATCAAACATTTCTGAAAGTGCTTCTGATTTTTCTGTCACACACAATCATTTATATAAATTTGATTCTGAGTCTGCAGTTAAACACTCGACACCCACACACTCCGTGGTCTCAGAACAATTACCTGTGGAGCTAACTCCAGATGAATCGACCCCATATTCATTAAAAACCGCTCAAACTTCTCTCAAGTCAATATATTCATTAACTAAATCTACTGTGGATTTTATTCAGATTGACCTTGTCTCCGATCATCTGAAATCACTTCTCATTATGGAAGATTGATATCTGGATCTGCTAATACAATTTAAAATGAACTAAAGCTGATATTCATTCAAAAGGATTTGATTCTTTAAATGCTACTTTAACCTCATTATGAAAATCTGTTTCTAGACTTGGTGAAAAATCCGATGCTTTGAGTCTATTCACAGGGAGACTGAAGACAGGATTAGTGATATTGAAGACTGTGTGACCCTTTTAATACAAACAGTCGACAACCATGCCCATCAGCTACTGATGTTACAAAGAAAATGATAGACCAGGAGGACAGATCACGACTGAATAATTTAAAATTAAGAAAGGTGCCTGAAGGTTTGGAGGGAAGGGATCCCATCCCTTTTGAGAAACTACTTACTACAGCCCTAGGCTTAAAATACCCAGAAAAAAATAATCCTTGACGGAGCCCACCAAGCCCACAAGATACTGGGTCCAGTATGGGGTTAATTCAACTTCCCCAACCAGTTTACATTAAGCCCCACTACTTTTCAGACCATGAATAGCTGCTGAGAAAAGCTTGCATTGAAGAAGCTTATTTACTGAGGGCATTAAGTTTTGGTCTACCCAGATTTCAGAACAGAAGCATTACAGTCAAGGAAAGCTTATGACAAAGTTAAAGACATTCTGAGGGAAACAGATATAAAATCTGTTCTCCTTCCTCCCACCAAACTCCAAGTGAGCTGAAGCATTCTTTTTTAAAACTTAAATTTTTTATTAAACTAAGGGTTCTTTAACACAAGGTGCATGTTCAAAATAGACACTGGTAATGTAGCACTCAGATAATTACATAAGCATAAAAATCAGTCATAGTAAATAGAGCACAATATTGTAAGTACATTAATTAAAGTAAAATCCTTTATCAAGTTGTAACCATTTGTGAGTTCTGACTTTTTAGCTGCAGTTAAGAAGATATTAATTAAATAAGTGTACTGTTTTAGTCTGAATTGTTTTGGATAATATAGTAAGAGAACTATCTCTGGAGTAAGGCCACCCAAGCTTGGAAAAGATCTCGGACAACAGCTGCGACTCCCTCCTAAAACCGGTACAGCATGGAGCAAAACAAAAAATATGTGTGTGGTGGTAACCTCACTGCCACAGCTCTGCCAGCAAGTGGAGTTCCTTGTGGAGTAAAATTTATCCATAATCTGGGGGAGGTTCTGAAGAACCTCACCACTGTTTTCCATCAAACTCCCTCCAAGTATAAGAGCTGGTGATGTGGTGCTGGTGGTGCCAGATCTCTACCCAGTCTTCCTGTGGTATAACTAAATCAAGGGCCAGTGTCAGTTTCAAAAGGCCACTGTAGGTGGCTTTCTCCTGCCATAGAAAGGAATAAATCATTTTGTTCCACCTACTTATTTCCATGTGTCACTGACTCTGCCTCCCAAGCCTCATAAACTCTGTCCCTGCTCAAATCAAGAGTATCTCTCAGGGATTTATATGAACATATGAACATATGAATGTGACAGCAGAAACAGACCACCCGGTCTATCTAAGTCTGCTTGAGTGTGCAACTCAGCACCTCAGTTTGCAGCTGCCCACCCTCTCTCCCTTTGTCATCCCACTGCCACCTCACCTCCCCCACCCTCACTCTGCCCATTTCCTGTCCCATGCCCTTTAAAGCTGTTCACAGATTTACATGATACCACCATTCTGGCACTCGTTCCATTTGCTACCACCCTCTCCGTGAAATAGTGTATCCTCATTTCCCTCCTAAATCTTCCCCTCTGTTCTTAGCCTGTGCCCTCTGGTGTCAATCCCCATCCTTATTGATTTCCCTCAAATACTTGAATGTCTCTATCATGTCCCCCTGTCCCTTCTATCCTCCAGGGTGTACATATTCAGGTCTCCAGCCTGCTCTCATAGTCTCTCCCTCCATTCCACATATTATCTTTATTGCCATTCTCTGCACCCCATCCAGTAGCCTGATATTATGCTTCAGGTATGGCCTCCAAAACTGCACACAATACTCCAAGTGTGGCCTTACCAGCAACCTTCAGAGGCGATATCACCTCTCTTTCCTGGATGAAAACTCCCTCGCTATACACCCAGCATTTTGTTTGCTTTTGCAGCTGCTGTCCTGCACTGGGCAGTGCTGTTCATGGTCCCTGTTACCATAACCCTAGGTACTTCTCCTCCTCAGTGATCCCCATCTTAACCCCCAGCCAGTGTTCTGTCCTTGGGTTCTTCACCCCAAAGTGCATAACCTTACATTTCTTTGCATTGAACCCCGCTGCCACCTCTCGACTACTTCTCTAGCTTGCTTGGTCCCCCTGCAGCTGCTTCATCCCTCCCCTCCATCCGTCACTGCTTCCATTTGGTGTTGTCTGTGAACAGACTCACCTTGCTCACCACCCTGTGATAAATGAAGTGCCTCAATTGAATCTCTTCCTAAACCTATGTGAGCAAAATCAGAGAGGGGAGCTGTATTGACGTCATGTCGGTCCCAAGTTTTAACCAAGAAATTACTTATCTGTAGGTATCTATAGAAGTCCTGTTGATGAAGACCAAACTCAAGCTGCAATTGCTGGAAAGATTTAAGAGTGTCATCTTTGTAGAATTGATAGGCATAAGATAAACCTAGAAGACACCAGTGGTGGAACTCATGGTCCAGACAGGCTGGAAGGAATGATGGGTCCAAGAGGGTATACTCAGCCATCTAGCCTCTCACATATTAGTTTTTGAGATATGTCCTCCAACATTGTAGGATATTCAGTACTAGAAGTACAGAAGGAATATTCTTTGGAGGATTGTCAAAAGGTTGGTAAATCATTGTTTGATCAAGGGGAAGAGGAGGAAAATCTCTCCACCCTAAACCATGGAGGTTTGTGTTGGGGAATGGAACAAGTAAGTTAGGTGTGCTAACATACTTGCCATGCATAATTCTGTATGTCAGGAAGGGCCAAAGCCTCCCCTCTCCTTAGCCAGTGTCAGTTTCGAAAAGGCCACTGTAGGTGGCTTTCCTACCATAGAAAGGAAGAAATCATTTTGTTCCACCTATTTATTTCCACCTTAGGCAGTGTATGGGGACATGCTACATGATATACAAGATCCTGGGTAGGATGTTCATCTGTATAATTTGGATACAATTCATCAGGAGAGGAGGAGATGGGACAAATGCTTAAGGTCCTCCTTCACCCAGAGGAGTAGGGGTCATAGTTTAGGGAAAAAACTTGGAGGGTCCACTGTGAGATGGATCCCTAGATAATAAAGGTAAGATTTACTCCACTTGAAGGATATTTATGTTGTAGGTCCTGTGAGGGAGCACCCTGCAGAAAGATTACCTCGGTTTTGTTTGAATTTAGTTTGTAACCAGACACCTCCTCAATCTCAGTAAGACTTTGTGCTAGGGCTTGAAGTGAGAATCCACTTCTGTGAGATATAAGAGCAGGTCATCTGCATATCGTGACCTTGTGTTCTTCATCCTCTATAGTAAGGCCCTAGATGAGAGTCTGTTGTCAAAGGTATTAGAGATCAGCTCCACATAAAGGGTGAAGAGATATGGGGATGGGAAGCCCTGCCTTGTTCCCCATAAATCTGGAGGAATGAGATCCATTGATTTAATTGTGGCTTCCAGGCTAGAGTAGTTTCCTTTAATATTTTGTAGAAAATCCTTGGAAACCAAATTGCTGAAGGGTGTAGTATAGGAAGGCCATGAAACACCATCAAATGCTTTTGTGCATCAAGACTTAGAATCATTGGGGGTTAATGGTAGTAGCATGGGAGATTAAGTATAAGGTCCACTTAATGTTGTCAGTGGTTTGACAGATCTTAATAAAGCCTGCCTGATCGAAGCGTACTAAAGAAGGAATTATATCATCTAGGCAGTGTGCCAGGATGCTTGTATAAATCTTATAATCCTGGTTCTGAACAGAAATAGGATGGTATGATTCAAAGAGGTGTGAGGTTTATTAGGTTTTAGGATGGCCGTGATAGTGGCCTTTGACCAAGACTTGGGGTATTCACCGGTGGTGTGACTCTTCTTAAGGGATGAAGGAAAGGGTCTTTGAGAAGGGTCAGGTGGCTTTATAAAACTCAGCGACGATCCATCGGGACCTGGGGTTTTGCCATTTTAAGATTCTGGATTGTTAAGAGAATTTCAGAGGCCAAAACTGGGTGGGAGAGGGTGCTGATCTGTGCTGGATTCAGGAAGACAGTTTTAATTTAGAGAAAAAGGCTTTAATTTGAGCAAGCAAAGATGAGTTAGTGTCTGCAAATAACTCCAAGTAGTACTGATAAATGATTGTTGTATCTGAGAAGTGAGGCAGGTTGTTTTGCCCGTCCACAGATCTTTGATTTTAGAGATATGGGTTAGTTGGGTTTGGCTCCTGAGGTGGTATGCTAGTATCCGAGCTGCCGCCCTTCCCTCATAATACTGTTGCCAAAGCCAAAGAAGTGCCTGTTCTGTCTTTTTGTTCAATAATTTTGAATTTCCTGTTGGGTTTGTTTGACCTGAGTTTCTAAGGAGTAGTCCTGCATACATACAAGTTGTAAAATTGCAGTTTGTTTGGTAATTCCTTTAATTTAGCCTCCATTTGTTGTTTCCTTTTGGTGACATAGGCAATGATATGGTCCCGAAGAACCACTTTTACTGTGTCCCATAAAGTTTGGGGTGAGGCATGTGGGAAGTATTGTCCCATATAATTTCTGTGATCTTTTCTTTAAGTAGAGCTTTAAACATAGGATTCTTCAATAAGGAGTTATTAAAGGCGCGGTAGGTATTCTTTGTTTCTCATGTTGTTGTTAACTCCAAGGTTATTGGTGCGTGATCTGAAAGGTAGATATTTTAATACTGGAATGGTGGATTTGTTCTAAATGTTCTTTGCTTATGCAAAAATAATCTAAGTAGAGTAATGTCTATGAGTGTGGGAATAAAATGTGAATTTTCTAGAGGAAGGGTTTAAGTGTCACCATATATCTATAGGACCAATTTCTTTTAGCAGTTTTCAAAGATGCTTTTGCCCAGATGTCGTGGGAAATGGACGGAGGCAGATGTGTCTAGAGTGGGGTTTAATAAGGCGTTCAGGTCACCACCTAGTATTAAGGTGCCTTGTGTGTTTTAAAGGACCACATCTATTAATTGCTGGATCAATGATGCATCACTGCCAGGTGGAATATAAATACTACCTATCGTGTAGTATGTTTTTCAATTCTGCCTATACGTCATGGTAAGTCTGCTGTCTTTTCTGCATAGGAGTCTGTCAGAGTAAATGGGAAAGATCTGAAACCAGCACCCCTGCACCCATACATCTACCATTTTGATAAGAAGATACTACAATATGAGAAAAGCCAAACATCTTTAGTTCGATGTGTTCAGTTGTGGATAGGTGGGTTTCTTGTAAAAGTAATAGATCAGGACGCAGTTTCTGAAGTGCAGTTATGATTCTATACCTCTTGATTGACCCGGACAATCTACTCACATTATGGGATACAATTCAAAATGATTAACCATTGGGGATAGGTAAGTTAGGGTCCCTAGACTACCACCCCAATGCAAAATAAACTTATTCAACCCAAATTTTACCTCCCGGGTCGTGCCTGAAAACAGTCACTTGCTGGCTAGTGCACTTACCGGTTAACAAAACTAAATAAATAAAAATAAATAAATTGCATCTTCCATTCCCAGCTCATTGACCACTGCATACAGATCCCATGATACAGACAAAAATATAAAGGAACAATCTGTGTGCGTTGATATGAACTAGTCAAAGAAATATGACATGAACCCTGTGATTGAAAGGAAAGTGTGGGCTTCATAAACCCAAATGGGGTAAACTGACTGTGTAGGACTGTAAACTGTTTATGTGAACAGAGCCATCGCCTGACCAGTGGGGTCTAGCTTGGGCTAACAGGTCGATTAGTGAATAACAGTCTAACCATCTGTCATCTTGTTGGGAAGGGATGGTGGTGACTTCCAAGTTCAGGCCCATCCATGTTGGGGGCAGGTATTGAGTGGGCTAACCTACCCAGAGGAGGAGTATCTCTAAATAGGAGATGGCTCCCTCAGGGTACCACTGACCCATAAAAGGAGAAAAGGATGGGTATAGAGAGGTAGTACCATAGAATAAAATAATAGCAAGGTAAGAAATGGTGAGGGGCATGAGATTAAACAAAATAAAATGTGTGTCATGATCTTCAGGTCCCTGAGATCATACTCCAGCACCCACCCCTCAGATGCTAAGTGTAGGAGGAGGCAGGTCATGAGTTCTCATGTGCTAATTAGAGCTGCGACTCTGGAAATATATGTAAGCAGGACAGGGAAGAAGGGAGTTCTAGTTAAATTTACTATGGTATGTCCCTTGGTAGCATGCAGCAAAATATTGTAACTGGTTACTATGCCCATATAAAGAAGTCCCACTTCAGATGGTAGAATGTCACATAAGGCGGAGGACAGGTTGCTTGGATCATTATCAGTGTCCTTATCGGGTTCTGTATGCTCTCTTTGTCAAGGCATCTCGTCCCCAAATGTCTGGTGTAACATTGTTCAGGAGCCCCACAACTGCTCAATGGAAGCTCAACATATACTCCATCAAGGTAAAGGAATCTTCTCCATTTTTAGACAACAGTCTCCAGCCCTTGTGATGTAAGGTCCCGTCCCACCAAGCCCCATAGAGCAGGGTGGAGCAAGTCCAGGTGCTGCAGCCAACCTGTAAGCCCCAGGAGAAGACTCACAGGAAGATGACCCATCCCCAGAAAGGGAGCCTTGACCCCGAGCCCTAGGTATCAGGCAGGAATGTCTGACCCTAGCAGGAGGCACCATCTGTTCCTGAGTCCACATCAAGAGACCCCGGATAGCACAAAGAATGTTAGAGGTGGAGGCCCAAGCTGCAGTAAAGAGTTCTCCACAGAAAGCTGTGTTAGTACCACAACATGGTGGCCATCGATAGGTGAGTTGGGTAGAGACCTGTTAGAGGATACCCATCGACTGGGAGAAGTCACGTGTTTGGAGCACCTGACAGTCCACCAAGCACTTCTCAGTTCCCCCAAGTCTGGTAGCCACCCTGCTGAATGCTATATGGGGAGCAGTGAGCAGATACAGGAATGGACCTCTATTTAATGGGAAATTCACTCATTGCTGGCTGTCGTGGAAGGTCCAACAATTCCTTGGTGGTACCATCCACCTTCTCCAAGTTACCAGGCATAGATATCATGCTTGTCAGATCCTCCAACTATCTTGGAAAAAGAGCCTTCATTTTGAGAGGGTACACTCTATTTATCGAGATTCTCTCTTCAGTTTCTGCGTGGGCCACCGCTCACTCCTCTCCAGCCATCACACATCAGGAGGACTTCGCAGAGCTAAACACAGTACATATGCCCCAACTGGGTCTTCAGCTCCACTGTCTCAGGCCGGCACCAGAACCTCCCTCAAAGGAAGTGTGTAGGAGGCCAGAAACCCCCTGAAGTCCCCGGACCCCCAGGGCTGAGAGAGGAAACAAAGACCCCTCACCCAACAAGAGGGACTTACTGTGATCAGTTCAGGATGTCGATAGTAAGAGATCTTCTGTTGTTTAGGAGTCCAGGGTGGTAAGTTGAGTAAGCAAGTTCTTCACTGAAGTCATGGCCTGGTGTTGTGCCATTTGTTCCATTGAATAGGAGCTTCCTGATGTCTTGCAGTCAGAAGGTGTCGAGGGAACAAACATGAAGGTTTGGAGTCTCTTTATGAAGGTTTGCAAAGGCCACTGTGGCATCATCATAAATTTATTGGCCTTTGGGTACTGTATTGCCAATCAAGAGGGATATGATGTTCTGAATTTTAGTATGTTCTGGTGCAATATTGGGAAGAGTGGAAAGTACTCCTTGTGGTGCTTCATAGTGATGGAGGCATAATTGTTGTCCACAGATATTCTGATGGTGATAAACTATACTGTGCTCTGGGTCCAAGCCTTTCTTAGAACTGCTTATTTAGTTTGATATTGAAGAAAATGGTTGATGGCAGACCTTGGTCAAGCATTTGAGTCAGAAGGTTTCGGTCAAGTGCATGATGCGTGCTCAAGCCCCAGTGGGAAGTCCGCTCCCAAGGCTAGAGGACGCAGATAAGGATTCCAGAAACTCCATTATATTTGAGCCCTCACTGTTTTCTGGTATGGAGTAAATTCTGATATTTTGTCACTGCTGTCAGTTTTATGCATCTTCCTGCCGATTGATAATAAGCTGACAAACTTTTGAAAGCAGATCCACCAAGGCTTGCAATTTTTCTATTTTATTTTCTTGGTCGACTCGGGCAGTATCCAGGGTGTCAACCCAGTCTTCCAGAGCTGTGATGTCTGTACAAAAGCTGAGAGACTACCCTAGAAGGATTTAAATTCCAATTTAAAGTCAGTTAACTCTCCCAATATTTTATCTATTTTGGTGGCCATGGACTTTGATTTCCGCACGTGACCACCATGAGCTATAGCGACGGGTCCTTTATTTATGTATTTTATTTTATTTATTTAAAGTTTCACAGGGAAGGGCACACTGAACAACAAGTTGCTCATCTCACGGTGTGTCCTGGGGGTGGGGGAGTTGGAAGGCACACAATAAAATGTAATCAACACAACAGTATACATTGCCAATATATGGAACTAGAAGACATACTGAATATGTCATGAGGCAAACAACAAAACATTATATAGTGCCAATTATGTATAGGGTAGGTTACTAAGTAGAGAACAATTAACAAGCAGTAACAGGCAGCAAGAAATTACAGTTGGTATGTATATTCCATTACATCATAGTGAACAGAAGGCCCACAAGTGCGGTAATAGGATATCTATCACAGCCCATTTAGATGCAAAATAGTCCGCTCAGTTGCAGTTGTGGTTCACAGACAGGTAATTGTGTAGGCTGAGGAGATAGAGGAAGGGGAAGGCGAAGGTGAATCGGGGGTTCCACAGTTTAGGGTAGCAGTACGAGAAGGCTGCCTGGCTGACAGTAGTCATACAGTGTCAGCCACCTAAAGCACTGGAAACTGAGGCCCTAAGTGAATGGGCGGATGATGGGGATTGTTAGGAAGAGTTGAGATAAGTAGGAGGAGCCAAACCAAACTTTGTAGATGAATTTAGCACAGTGGAGGAGATGTCTGTTATCAAGAGACTGGAAAGCCAAAGTGTGGTAAAGTTGACAATGATGAGTGAGTAGAATTAAGTGCAGTGGAAGAAGGAGTGAAGAGGTGCCAATCTAGCTAAGGAGGTCTTAGGCATGGCACAGTGAGACTATGTCGCAGTAGTCAAAGAGGAGGTCATCTTCTGGACAAGTTCACTCCTAGCTGGGAGAGGAAGACAGTTCGTTCTTAAATAGTGCACCTAACTTGGGGCGCAGCTTTTAAGGATGGCATCTACATGACCAGAGAAGGTGAGGCGTTGGTCAAGCCAAACCCCAGATATCTGAATGAGGAGGTGTCCTCGAGGACCATCCCATTGAGGATGTGGAAAGTGGGTAGGGAGGGACCTTGAAAGTCTCTGCCTAGTGCCGAAGATCATGGAGACAGTCTTCTTGGCATTTAGGAAAAGCTGATGTGAACAAAACCAGTGCTGAACATTGTTGAAATTGTTCTGCAGTCTGGTTGCAACATCGGTGGGGGAGTGGCTGGAGGTGAAGGACCATGTTGTCAGCATACATATGAATACAGGTAGATGTGCAGACAGAAAGCAAGTCATTGAGAAAGATGGAGAGGAGTATTGGGCCCAACACTGATCCTGTGGGACCCCTGTGTTGATAGGGAGGGGTGAGGATATAGAATCTGGTATTCTAACTGATTGAGTCTGACCTACCAGGTAGGCACGGAACCAGTTTGTGGCAGCAGCCGACAAGCCTGCAATGGAGAGAGTGTAACAGAATAGAGTGGGAAACAGTGTTAAAAGCCTTGGCTAGGTCAACAAAGATGGCGGGCGTGATTTGACCACTGTCCATCCCAGTGAGAACTGAGTCAGTGAGCCTAATCAGGAGATGGTGGTGGAGTGTTTTTATTAAAGCCCGATTGGAAGGGGTGAAAAGTTAGAGCAAGAGAGAGATAGGCAGAGAGTTGGGTAAGAACTAGGTGTTCTTGCAGCTTAGTGAGGTGGGAAGTAGGGATATGGGTGATAGTTCCCACGGAAGGATGGATCACCACCCTTAGGGAGGAAGAACAATGGCATATTTCAGACAAGAGGGATAGCTTCAAATGTGAATGAGAGGTTCAGTGGCTCTGTCAGTGAGGCAGAGATAGCCATAGCAGAAAGATAAAGCAGCTTGGGTTCAGCCCATCAGGCGAACTGCCTTTAGAAGGGTTTTGGGTAAGCAAGGCATCCAGGGTGCCTGAGGGTGTTATGTTAGTGAATGAGAAAGGAAGGGGCTGGGGGTAGGTGTGTGGTGAGTTAAGGGAGGATCAGACTGAGGGAATTTTTAATTCAATTCAACTTTATTTTTATAGCCTTTCAAAACCAAGGTGCTTGGTTAGGAGGATAGAAGGGCAGAGGCACAAGAGGTGAAAAATAATTAAATTCAGAGGCAACACTCAAGTGGTCAGAGGTAATAGAAGAAGCATACAACAGCCAGGCTTCAACATACAGTATAGTAGAACACAACCAGATCACACAACCCTAACATACATGTGATATCTCCCTCTTTACACAGGAGACTACTGTTTTTTGACTGAGCTCCCTCCCTCCCTTCTGGGAAACAAAATCTCCTGCTTAAGTAAAATTCTGTCCAAAATATCCATCTTTTGGGGCAGATAAAGACACATAAAAAATTAAATCAGTGATGCACAATGTATCTGATAACTTTATATAACTAGTTGTTTATTCTTTTTAGTGCTTATTCTTGACAAAATGAAATGCATTACATTTTGTAATGACTTTTCTTATGTTTTTGACGCCATTTAAGGACAAGCATACGACGTTACAGCATCTCCCTACTAGCAGGCCAATCTCCCTCCTAATTTGACCCAAATCTCCTCTTAAGCAAGTTGGACATATCACATGTATGCTCTAAGCTTCCCTCCCCCAGTAGACCAGTGAAACAGACCAACCCTGAGCAGTGTACAGGCCAATCCCACCCACAGAGTATTTAATAAATGGTTGGGGAGCAACACTGAGAGACAGAAGGAGCTGAAAGTGTCTCTGGAAAACCATGATGTACACAGGTTAATTAGTTAACTTTTAACTCCATTTTCAGACACAAAAAAGGATCTCTGGAAAACCTTGATAGACACAGGTTAATTATCTTACTTTTAAGTCCATTTCAGTCTCAGATTCAATTCAGTTGGAAGCAGGGTGATGCAGGTCAACTTGCTAGGAAAACACATTCCACTGAGCACAGAAATGACCAGTCTTCTCGAGCAGCATATTTCAACTTGCCAGATGATAGCTCAGATTAAAGACTCTTGGAGAGTTAAAGATTTAGCACCTGAAATGCACCCTTCTCTTTCGCTGCCTTGAAATCAAATCAAAACACTGAAAGACAGAAGGAAGCTGAAAGTGTCTCTGGAAAATCTTGATGTACACAGGTTAAATAGCTAACTTTTTAACTCCATTTTCAGTCACAAAAAGGGATTCCTGGAAAACCTTGATCTACACAGGTTAATTATCTTACTTTTTAAGTCCATTTCAGTCTCAAAACCAATTCAGTTGGAAGCAGGGTGATGCAGGGTAACTTGCTAGGAAAACACATTCCACTGAGCACAGAAATGACAAGAATGTGTGGAGTGCGGAAGGCCTCCTTCTGCTTGCTGGAGTACTTAAAATCTGTTACTGCCTCCTTTATCCTTACTATTTGCCATTCTCGGCTGAGGTTTAAAGCTGGTTTAGGTGAGGTTAATATGTAAAACCTGAGGTAAATAACCTTGCTGGGTGCAGAGTGATGAGATCAGGCAGCCATTAGCAGGATGACATCACCAGATGTCCAGGCTGAAGCATTCTTGATGTCCAATCAGGACCTGGCCCCATCTAAGAAAGCACTGGTTCACTCAAAGCCACTCTTAAAACCCAGCTCTACAGTTTTAAACAACATTATAAAAGGGTCTCAGAAATGCTGCAATCTGATTGGCTGCTAGGATTCCAACAACCTTACATTAATCTATGTTATACAGTCATGTACAGCCTGATCACCATGGCACATGGATTCTTCCCATCAGCTTTCCATCCTCTAGCACTGCTGAATGTGTGGAATGATGCATTCTGATTTTGAACCAGCATTCTTAAACCATTGGTGGAAGAACTACTTTATTAAAAATCTCACTCTAAATGAGGAAAACATTCAAAAATATACTTTTAACACTTTTCTTTTGGGATCATTTTTATAATAGCAATAAGGCACTCCCAGAGTTAGATTAACAGTCAGTTAATCACTAGAACAATATGGCACTTTCGACGGCACCTTGTGCCACATTACACCCTAAAGGGTGATTAACAGACTACTAATCTAACCTGGTCATGCCCTATTGCTTAATAAACTCAGTCCTATTGCACACAGCAACAAGAAATACAGAAACATCATGATTCTGTCCAATCCTCCCACAACATGTCAGAAGGATCCTAATCAGCTTAGATTTCGTGAGATAAGTCTCACCAATCAACCCAACCAAATCCTATATCTTATGAGCAAGTCATTTCAGGTAATCTGGTTATGGCACCTCCAGAGGGGCTCAATAGATGCCTTTGGCTTTGGCCAGAACAAGTTGGGGTTCATGCACAGACCCTTTGACTTGACCTGATCCCAAACCATTCTAGCTGAATTACATAATTGAACTTACAGCTGGGGTCAGAGCTTGTATTTAGTACTGAATAGCCTGCTGCTGGTAATGGCTGCTGAAGCTGAACTGCCTAGGGCAGAAGTAGATGAGAGAAGGGTCATGAGTATTCACTATAAACACTCTACATGCCTTAAGAATAAAATAGCACCTTTATGAGATGCAATAACATGTGGTGCCCCCATATAAATACATAGACAATGTATATAATTGCTTCTTCCTTTTTTTTTTTTTACTCAGGGGTCCATGTAAGCTAGATATTTTTTTTTATAAAGTTCACAGCACTGATCACATTTATATTCACTTTAGTCAGGCTCTTAGCATGATTTGGCTCATCTTTGAGTCCCATGGTCATCACTGACAATGCAAAATACTAATGCATGACTGCTGCACTGCATGACAAAATTTGTGGACCAGACAGCAGGAGCACTGGGCAGGTAAGTACTGTCCTTCACTATGGCCACTCATGTTGAAGTATGGGGTATAGGAGGGGAACCTTCCCATGTGCCATAATTCGAGATCTTGGTTTATTTGTTTGTCTCTTTGTCCTGGCCTACATTACTTAGTTTGGTGGTCGAATAAGCTTGGGGGAATCTGTGTTTTACAACCAGACTAAACAGATATTTAAATTTTCCTTGTCTCAAGGGAAGGTGGGTAGGTGGGGGTTGGTTTAATTTTGAAGGAATCGTGTGGGATTGGGCAGTGGTATGAGAAAGGGGCAATAAGGGTTATTAATCTTTTCTTTTTGTTTGTTTACCATATTGATATTGAAAAGAAAATATACAGGATACTAGATTTCGTCTGGTTAGTCAAAATGTTGGGTAGATAATACATTAGCATGTTAACTGACCCATTTTGCTAAGGAAATGGTTAATTTGTTAAAAATCCTTACATGGAATGTTAATGGGATAAGAGATCGAATTAAGAGTAGGAAAACATTTAGCTACGTGGATACAATTGCTGCCAATTGTATTATGATTCAGGAAACACATTTGCTACAAGAAGAATTTAACCTTCTAAGTAAAAGATGGGGCCTGGGGATAAATGCTCCATTTAGTTCTAATGCCAAGAGGTGGTTATTTTCCCAAAAACTCAGGGATTACAATTGGTAAGTCTATTACTGACAACCAAGGTCATTATATTATTTGTGAAATCTCTATTCAATGGCATTTATTTACTCCTGTAAAATGTTTATGGCCTAATGAAAACTCACCTTTATTTTTCAAGGAAGTCTTTTAACAGTGGCACATATAAGGCTCCTTTGATTATTGGGGAGATGTCAACCTCATATTAAACAGTTTTTGGATAAATCACATATTTATTCAGGTAAATTACAGTCTGCCTCAATTAAACTTACCATGGTGGACTGGAGTTTCAAATCTCCGATGCAAGCTGCGGCAATGGCAGCTTGCATTGAACTAGTGGTGTCCAGGAGCCTGCACCCAATTTTCTATGGGACAGGGTCCTGGTGCTAAAATCCTCGCAGCCTACGGTGACAGTGGTCGTGTGCCAACAGGCGGCACACCCACAGGTATCCCGCAACAGCTGTGAGAGGTGTAGCAGACACGCATCCTTGGACAGGTGCATGGCATTGGCTAGTGCCCCACCACCACCACAGAGCTGCTGGTACCTACACAATCCCACACCAGTCCCCTGGTGATCTAGTGCCCCATAAGAGAAAGCAAGAGAGAGAAGAGCAAAGCCTCCTTAAATCAAGGAGGTTATTTAATAGACTACACTGAATTGAATAATTACTTTTGGACCAGTGTAAGTAACTTGTATTGATTCTCTATTTTTGGGGCTGACTTTTCTTAGTTTAACTTTTATTTGCCAGGAAGGAACTGTAGCTGGGAGATATTTGCAGACATCTGTGGCTAGACCTTTTACTTAACCTCTGTGAAATAGGTGTCTGAAAGGAAGGAAGGCACTCCGGGTGGAGGGTCAGAGTTGTAGTTGATTGTTTCTGGAGGGCACAGGTTTACTCCCACCCTACCCTCACCCCAACCGCCCCAAGTGTATAGCTTCCTTTATAGCAGGAGTTCTGACATCACTTCTCAAACTGCTAAAACATACACCTGTTCATATCCTTAAAGGCACAGCACACTGAATAGGGGGTAGAGACACTCACAAGCTTTCACATACTAAAACAAGAACAAAAAAAGAAAAGCATCTGTAACAGGAAAGGACACAGACATGTGGGGAGTGATGCAATGCACTGGCTGTGGAGCAGCAGTCTTCGGGAGACATTCTGGAGACTGCATTGCTGTCCTATCTGCAGGTACCTCTCTGGTCTGAGGAGAGGTTGTTCATCTCCATGCTAACCTGGCAAGGATTCAGAAACCTGCTCCCCCACCCAGGGACCACCCAGGCCACTGCCACTACCTCAGAGATTGTCAAGAAGAGGAGTGGTTGCACCACAGTGTGCTCAGGGAGGGTGAGTGTGGTGGAACAGAGGCACACCCTCCAGTTGTGCCTCTCCACAATTAATTTGCCACTCTGGAGGAGCATGGTTCCTCTATGGAGGCACCACAGTGGAGACCAAGGAGGATGCTGGGAACTGCCACAATGGAGACCCATGAGGAGGGCACAGGACCCACAGGGAAGAAACAACTCCTGGTGGGGGACTCAATTGTTAGGGTGGAACTGGGGAGGGAGGAAAAGGAGGGCAGCCTACCTGTGCCAGCTGGCTTGAGGGACAGAAAATGAATCCTTAGGATTGTGGGAGCAGCTGCAAGGGGAGTGAGCTGGATGTCATTATCCACCTAGGGACAAATGACCTGGCTGAGAATGGGATCAGAGCAGTGCAACAGGAGTTTGTGGAGCTAGGAAGGGGCCTTAGACAAGTAGCACACATGGTAAATTTCTTGGAAGTGCTACCTGTCTATGGCATGGATGAGCTAGGGTACTCCACACCATGGGATTCAATGACTGGTTGAAAAACTGGTGCAGAGCTCAAGGATTTAGCTTCATTGGGACTGGAGCTCCACGGAGGGATGCAGGCCTATACCGCGTGATGGTCTGCATCTATCCAGGAGGAAACCAGAATCCTAGGTGATAGGTTTAAATGCTTCATTGGCAAGCATTTAAACTAGCCAAGGAAGGAACTGAAAGGAGAAGGAAATCCTAGGCCCCAAAAAATCAAGGGTAGTTAGTGAGGTAAACACCAAGATAGAGCAGTCGACAGGAGAATAGTGGGGTAAATGGAGAAAAAGACAAAGGCAGTAAAGACAGGGATGGGGCAAAAGAAATAAAGCCATAAAAAATGGAGAGGTAATGAGAATTAATGCCTGTAGTCTAGGTAAAAAGCTCCTAAATGGTGGCCTTGATGGAAGAGGGATGCCTGAATATTGTGGCAGTCACAGAAACATGGCACAGAGAATCATGACTGGGATGTCAACATACCAGGGTACACAATCTACAGGAGGGACAGGGAGGAAGAAGACGAAGAGTAGTAGCTCTCTGTAAGGGAAGGGATCAAAGCAACATAACTAAAAGGTAAACAGGGAGGAGAGAGGCACTGTGGGTCACCATGGAGACCGGAAGTGGCACCACAGTCTACACAGGGTTGTATACAGACCCCATCTCAGGGGAGGAAATAGACAAGTAAGTGATAGAAGGCATCTTTAGGATGGCAGAGAAAGGGTAGATATTGCTGATGGGAGACCTGAATATGCCAGATGTCAACTGAGCACTTTTGCTACAGCCACATCCAAGAGCAGGGCCATTCTTGGTGCCCTACAGAGGGCATGCCTCAGACAGCTAGTTTTGGAACCCACTCAGGAGGGAGCAATCTTAAACCTGGTACTCTCAAATGGGGACAGAGAGAGGATCTCCAGTATTAAAGTGGGTAGCCATCTGGGAACAAGCAACCACTAAACAGTGCAATTCATGACAAACTTAGCTGTAGAGTCAAGCCACTACAAAAGTGAAGGTACTGGACTTCAGGATGCCTGATTTTGTCAAAATGGGAGCATGCCTCAGAAAAGCACTAGCAAACAGGCAAGAAGGTGGGGTGGAGCAATGGGGAACATCAAAACGTCCATCACAGAGGCAACAAGCCTTTGTGTGAAGCAAATAAACAAATCACAATGAAAGAAAAAACACTATGGTTCTCAAAATTAGTGGTGGGGAAGGTTAGGAGAAAAGATAGCATTCAGAAAGTATAAGGAACCACAGAAGATGCAGGACAGAGAACTGTACAGTTAAAGCAGAAGAAAGCAGGGTAGGCAGTCAGAATAGCAAAGGCCCAAACCAAGGAAAGACAGCCAACTCGGTTAAGAAGGGGATAAAACCTTTATAGTACATTAGGGAGCAAAAAGACTAAGGCAGAGATCCTGAGGCTGAATAAAGAGGAAGGCAGTTGGGCAGAGAAGGACAGTGAAAAGCAGGATACTGAACAAATACTGCTGCTCAGTATTCACAGTGGAAGAGCAGGGTAGATACCTAATCCAGTCAATAGAAACACTCTGGATAGAGGTTGATATTAGTCCTTTCACAGAAGAAAGGGTTCTGAAAAGAACTCTTAAAGCTGAAGGTGGATAAAGCAATGGGGCCTGATGGGGTTCACCCAGAATTCTAAAGACTAAGGAAGAACTAGTAACACCACTGACGACCCTTTTAATAAATCATGGGAAGATGGTGTGGTACCTGAGGACTGGAGGAGGGTGGATGTGATTCCCTTCATAAAAGTATGAGCAAGACAGAGGCAGGAAACTACAGACCTGTCAGTTTGACCTCTGTGGTAGGAAAACAATGGAATCACTTTTGAAGAAAAGAATTGTTGAGTACCTAGAGGCCAGTGGGGCACAGGACCCAAGGCAGCATGGATTAACAGCAGGAAGGTCATGTCAGACAAATCTAATCGATTTCTTTGACTGGGTGACAAAAGTAGTAGACCAGGGAGGGGCTGTGGACATGGCCTACCTAGACTTTTGCAAGGCATTTGTCACAGTCCATCACAAAAGATTAATAAACAAATTAGCCAGCATGGGAGTGGGTCCTAGGGTGGTAGCCTGGGTAAAACAGGCTGGACAAAAGGTCACAGAGGGTAATAGTAAATGAGAGTCCACAGTGAAGAAAGGGGTTACTAGTGGGGTACTGCAGGGTTCAGTACTGGAGCTGGTCCTTTTATTGTCTTTATAAGTGACATTGCAGAAGGACTGGAAGGAAAAGTATGTCTCTTTGCAGATGACACAAAGATCTGCAACCAGGTTGATATGCAAGGTGGGGGGGAGGATTAAAAGGGACTTGGCAGAGTTAGAGGAATGGCAAATGTATGGCAGCTTAGATTCAATGTAAAGAAGTACAAAGTAATCACCTGGGAAACAAATACTCAGGGAAGAGTACACAATGGGAGGGAGATACTGACAACAACAAAATGGAACAGGACCTGGGGGTAGTCATATCAGATGACCTAAAGGTGGGCCAGCAATGTGAGAAGGCAGTAAGGAGGGCTGGGGGATACTGGGATGTATAGGAGAAGCAACACCAGTAGAAAACAGGAAGTATTTGGCCCTCTGTACAGACAGCTGGTAAGACCACATCTGGAGTACTGTGTACAGTTCTGAGACCCCATTTCTGCAAAGACATATACAGGTGGAGGCTGTCCAGAGGGCAACAAAATGGTGCAGGGTGTGCACCAGAAGATATATGAAGAAAGACTAAAGGATCTTAAGATGTACAGCCTTGAGAGGAAAGAGAGGGGACATGATAGAAACTTTCAAATACCTCAAGGGAATCAACAAAGTCCAAGAGGGTAGCATCTTTCAGAAAAAGAGATGTGCAAGAAAATGGGGCACAAATTTGAAGATAGGGGGACAGCTCAGAGGTAATATGAGGAAAGTATTTCTTCACAGAGGGTTGTAGATGCATGGAACAGCCTTCCTGAGGAGGTCATAGAGTCAAAAACAGGGGGAATTCAAGAATGCATGGGACAGACATAAAGCAATTCTAGTGGGGGTAAGAGGAAGTAGGCTGTTGGTTAACTAGGATCTGCAGCTTATCCGTTAGGTAGGAAATGGGCAGACTATGTGTGGCGGTCCTTATCTGCCATCAGATTCTATGTTTCAAATGCCATTATGGAAATAGTATGCAACAATCTCTCCCTGTTGAAGAAGCACCCCCAAGCCCTGTTATGCCCTAACATACTGCAATATAATACTTGAAATATATGGCATTCCCTGGTATCCCTTCCCCAGTCCCCTAATGCCTGTACTGCAAAATATCCCCAGTCTGTCATTGTGAGCTAGGGTCCCTGCCACTGGCATATTATTCCTGAATAGGCACTGCAGACACCATCCCTACCTGGTGGTATAGTGCCCCACCCCGAATTTAGCAGGTAGTGGTCACTACCCCGCCTTCCCCCATCTATTCTATACCCTGATCAGGAAATCAGAACAACTCTTCCTAACGCCACCATGGTTGGCCACACAATGATCTGTCAGAGTGCATACTATATACAGTACATGCTCTGATAGTTCATTGGGTGGTTTGCCGTGGTGGTGTGAGGAGGGCTGTGCCAGTCATCTGATCAGGGTAAGAGAGAGGGAGCAGGGTGGTGACCACTGTCTGCTGGGTGGGGGCACTAGAACACCAAGTAGGGATGGTGTCTGCGGTGCCTATTCAGACATAATGGGCTGGGGTGGGGACCCTAGCTCACCATGACAGATCGGGATATTTTGCAGTATAGGCATAACTGGATTGGGGAGGATACCAGGGAATGCCATATATTTGCGTGATTAAATTGCAGTATGTTAGGGCATAACATGGCATGGGAAGTGGCCACTTCTTCACTGGGGAAGGACTGTTGCACACTATTTCCATTATGGTATAATGGGAGGCACTAGATCACCAGGTGACTGATGGGACTGTGCAGGGTACTGGCTGATTGGGGCGGGAGGACACATTGGCCTATGGTTGCCGACCCTCCCAGATGATCTCTAACTACTGCTAGACCAGCCTTTGACTGGTCTAACTATATAACCTTTGTCTTTTGGGAATGGTTTGAAATTTCAAGATCAGGATGCGGCAGCCTCTGCGGCCATAAGCCCCTGCCACCATGGCACACCAAATCTGTGCCACAAGCATGGCGCAAGCTGGTCTGGTGCAGCAGACTCAGTTATTCTGCACTCTGCCAACCAATCGGGTTAGGTGGAATGTGTCACAAGGTGCCTTGCATCATTCTTGGACGCAAGGTCCTTGCTTCACATTGGACCTTTGAAAATCCTGCTGGACTTTATGCCAGACTTTAAATTACTCAACCCTTGGCTCATACAACTGAAAGTCAGTGTTCTTACTTATCACTAGTACATCAAAATTATTCCAGAATTGATTTCTTTTGGTCTCAGATACTTTATTATATATTATTTGGAGAGTGAATATAAGGCACCTGTATTTCAGATCATGCTCCTGTTATTATAACTATAGAACTTACTCAGGGCAGACAGGCATATAGGAAGCTTACGCTTAAGCTTGATCCTACTCTACTACAAGACCTACATTTCAAAAATTAATCAGTAAAGAAATTCCACTGTTCTTTCAGGTTAATTACAATACAGATACTTCAATTACCACAGTCTGGGATGCACTTAAAGCTTATGTTAGAGGAGTTACTACAGCATTTATTGCTAAAGAAGAAGAAAGATAGACATCAGATACCTACACATTAGAAAAATTCCTTAAACAGAAAGAACAATTACATAATGTCAATCATGACTCTAAACTGTTACAGGAGCTGCTAGATACAGTACGTGCAATCAGTATAATAACTTGACAACTCACTAAGCCGAGAAACAGTTATTGCTTACCGCTCCAAACACTATGCCCTAGGGGATGACAAAATCTTTGCTTGGCAACTTAAAAAGAATATAAAGAGAATAATATTACACACATTAGAAATGATTCTGGTACCATCATTAATTCTCCTCAGGAAATAAATGAGGAGTTTAAGTTTTAAAAAAAATATGCTTATTTGAAAGAGAACAGAACAATTCAGATACTGATTCCTTTTGCAAAATATTCCTCCCTATGTTAAATCATGTACAGCTAACAGCCCTGGAGGCAGAGATCTCCACTAGGAAATAGATTTGGCTATACATGTTCTTGTCAGAGGTAAAGCTTCAAGCTCTGATGGCATCCAATAGTTTTTATAAATGTTTTCTCCTTAATAGCTCCTTGCTTTAAAAAATATTTGACTCCTGCTATCATACACATTCTCTCTCCCCCTTCTTTTAGTGAAGCTGCAATTTATTGTTTCAAAAAAGGCAAAGATCCCGAGATCCTGGTTCAGCCCGGTCCCATTTCTTCAATTAACTTGGGTCCTAACATTTTGGCTAAGGGCTTAACTAATGGATTAGATCTCATTCTGCCAGACATTATACACAATGATAAGAATGGGTTTATTAAGGGTGTCAACTCAGATCAAACATTAGACATAAAATTAACCCTGCTGATAGGTTTGAATCCTTTGATTGTTCTATGCTTTCTCTGGATGCGAGAAAGCTTTCAATAGACTAGAAAGGATTATATCAATGCTGTTTAAGGCTTTTCTCTTTGGTCCTTACTTTAGATCTTGGATTGATATTGTATATTCAAAACCTTCTGCTGGCATTAGAACTAACAAATTCATCTCCAACCCATTTCTATTGCAGCAGAGTACTCAACAAGGCTGCTCCCTCCCCTCCTTATATTTGTTCTCACCGTGGAGCCTATGGCAATAGCCATTACAAAAAAAAAAAAAAAAACATTAAAGAACTACTAGTAGACTTTGTTGAACATAAGATCAGTCTGCATGCAGATGAAGCTTTAATTTTTACTGATACTCTTAGTCACTGCTTCTCAGAATTAAATAATTTCTTGACTCATTTTGGTACTGTTTCAGGTTATAAAATTAATGGGCGTAAATCAGAGCTCATGGAATCAAAGTTCACTCTGATAAATTCAAGCTACCAGTGTGCATAATCTACAAAGGTTACTCGGTTAAGATATCTAGGGTTTATATTGCTAATGTCCTCTCAAATCTTTTGTGATAAATTTTAAACCTCTGGTAACTAAGGTTAAAAGATTTAGACCATTGGGAAACCCTCCCTCTTACATTAATTGGCCTCTTGAATGTAATTAAGATGAATATACTTCCCAAATGTTTATTTGTTTTCCAGACATTATCAATTTGGATTATGGATGCATTCTTCTCTGATCTTGAAAAATTCATTGAAAATGTTTATGGAAGGGAAAAGCTGTGACTAAAAATGGGCAAACTTTTATTAGAAAACACATAGGTGGTCTTTCACTTCTAAACTTTTACTGGTATTACCTCACTGCCAACTTAGCACCAGCCCTGGCTTAGTTCCACCATGATATAGATTGACTTAAATGCCAAACAGAGTCTGTCTTTAATCCATATGAAGACATTAAGTATGTTCTATATGCTTGTTCGTATAGGAAGCAATTATCAAATCTGTACATGAATACTATTACAACTTGGAAAACTTTGGATAAAATATCGACTTCAACTAAAATAACATACAAGTCTTTCCTCCATTGCCCTATATATTTCAACGGAAATTTTACCCCATATATCTTAGATACAATGTTTAAAAATGGCATATTGAAGGACAAAAGAGATAAGAAATTGGTTCAGTAATAATGGGCTTATGGATTTCACCACTTTAAAATCCTTATACGACTTACCATGGAAAGATTATTTTAGATTTCTTCAAGTTTTCAACTATATTGCAAAAATATGGATATTTTATCATATCATAAACAAAATGCCTAAGAGGATATATTTACTGGTGACATTAGATTTAACATCATATATAAAAATGTATGCATTTCTGGGAGTTAACTGTGGGAAAAATCTTTTGACTATTAAATCCAAATTGGAAGCTAAATTAGGCTGTGAAATCTCAACACAGAACTGGAAAAGCATTATTGATTTCCCAAATTTAGGAATCCTTTCCACAAAACTGGAGAAAACTTATTTTAATATCTTACATAGAACTCATTACATGCTCAATGAATTAGAAATGTTCAAGCCTTTGCCCCAGAGTACCAAATCCATCAGTATATTAGAACATATGCTTCTTACCTACCCTATTCTGGAATCCTTTTAAGTAAAGTGATAAAAATATTATCGATGCCATCCTCGCTGAATCTAATTAAGAAGGCGGAATGTGTTATGCTATGTGTTGGCAGACAATAAGATCTGGGTATACTGCCTCAACTTAGATTGGTATGTTTGGCTTAATAAATGCATTTAAATGCATCCTAATGAAGCGTAAAGATTCATCTTCACCCAATTTTGTAACTTAGATGAACTTTACAAATGACATATATAGAATAGAGAAGTGCATTATGCCGTAGAGAAAACCCAAACAAATCTGATGATATGTCACAGCAGTTTAACAATATTATTAAATCTCCCAAGATTTTACCTCTTTTGGAGTTGATTTGCATGCATGGCTGAAGATTATTTGACTTTTATGACTTTTGTCACACCAAAATTAGTTGTCTATGCATTTCTTTATTTCTTTTTTCTCTGAGGGTCATGCCTTTTTACTTCAAGATATGGAGAATTTATGATTTTTAAACTTCAGACTGTACATTCATTTACAAGGTGTTAAA
Source organism: Neoceratodus forsteri (assembly GCA_016271365.2). Taxonomy (NCBI): domain Eukaryota; kingdom Metazoa; phylum Chordata; order Ceratodontiformes; family Ceratodontidae; genus Neoceratodus; species Neoceratodus forsteri. The sequence continues at coordinate 74,776,383 of CM028138.1, read as the reverse complement.
ATTCTCTCTTCTCTTGTAGATTGCTCTTTCCCAACAAAATTATAGGTTTTCATTGATGAGCCTGCTTTAACCTTTGTATTAACATTTGTTATGTATGTTATATTCTGTACTTTTCTTATATTCTCAATAAAAAGGATTTTCCCCAATATTATATGTAACTTGTCTGTTTACTACCTGCGTAATGGTAATCCAGTTGAAAATAATAAAAATAAAGTACACACACAAAAATGCCAAATTGCCCTGATGATGAGTCATGGTGACTCAAAGTGTTGGGGTGAGTCAGTGCTGTAATTCTTCCTGCACTTTTCTTTTTGCAATAAATCTGCACATTTTGGCATTTTTTTTTTTTTGAGCTGTATTACTTCCAGTATAGAGTGCATCCTACTTGTACAGTATGTGCTGTTACCTTCCTGGATTTTTGGTTGCACTCAGCCAGAACTCAGTTTTATGGTCTAGTGTGTGTGTGTGTGTGTGTGTGTGTGTGTGTGTGTGTGTTCTATTTATTAATCAAACCAGGTCCTCAGACTACAAACAGCACAGATGAGCTGATCAATATGTCAGATGGTTAGCTGACAATTGGTATTAAAAGGCTACAAAATTTATTCCAGACATCTATTTTCAGGCTCCCAAATAGAATCTTCAGAGGATGCTGTGGTTTTATTGATCTTCATGTATCAGGTTAGTAAACACTTTGTTCAGATTCATTGCCTGACTCTCCAATAGAGGAATAGGATGGCATGTTTTCATAATTCACTTAAAAGTCAGAAAAACAATTTTTCCCAAACCTGAGAATGTTATTCTTGATTTAAAATCATAGAAATGGAAACCAGTCTGTATCTCTTAAAGAGATACAGTTATACAGCATTTCAATAGTTGCTGCTTGGTTTATTAGAACCAGCTGTGCCAATCTGGCTCTGCCATGGACCAGTCAGATGGCACAATTTTAAATGACACAAGACTGAACTTTATTAGCAAACCCTCATCATGTAAGAATGGGTTGCTCAGCCCTCCCATTCCATACATTGAAGATACAAATCTGCCAGCAGAAACAGGCCTCATGGTCTATCAAGTCTTCTTGAGTGTGCAGCTAGCACCCTAAAGTGCAGCTTCCCACCTCTCCCACCTCCAGAGATTTCTCAGTACTGTTTTCCCAGACTCCCCATGTCCTGTCCCATGTCCTTTGAAACTGCCCACTGTCCTGCAGGATACCACCTCCTCTGGTGGAGTGTTCCATTTGACACCACCCTCTCCATGAAATAATGCCTCCTCATCTCTCTCCTAAATCTACCCCTCCAATCTTGGCTTATGCCCTCTTGTGTCCCTTCCTTTCTCAGGCTAAATAACCCATCGGTGTCAGATCTGTTGATCCCTTTAAGTACTTGAACATTTCAATCATATCCCCTGATCCCTCCTCTTCTTCAGGGTGTACAAACTAAAATCTTTATTCTGTCCTTGTAGGACTTGCCTTCCATCCCTGTATCATTTTGTTGCCCTACACTGCACCACCTCTAGCAGCCTGATATCCTTCTTCAAATATGGACATCAGTACTGCACACAGTACTCAAGTGCGGCCTAAGAACCTGTACAGAGCCAGGATCACATCCCTATGTCTGGACAAGAATCCTCTTGCAATACACCCCAGCATCCTGTTAGCCTTAGCTGCAGCCTTTCTGCATTGTGCAGAGTTGCTCATGCTCTCTGTTACTATTGCTGCTAGATCCTTCTCTTACTCAGTGACACACAACCACACCTCACCAACCAATATTCCCTCCTCAGGTTCTCTGCCCTGAAGTGCATAACTTTGCACTTCTTGCATTCAAACCCAATTGCCACTTCACTGACCACTCTTCCAGTTTTATTTATGTCCCCTGTATTCTTGCCACCCCTCTACACCATCCACTACGGCCCCATCTTGGTATCATCCACAAACAGGCTGACCCTGCTCCTAACTCTGTGTGAGATATCCAATATGAACAGCTCAAACAACACTGGACTCAGCACAGAGCCCTACGGACACACGCTCATGACTGGCCTAGGAGATGAGGTTCCCCCACCACCACCACCTGTTGCTGCCTCCCCTTCAGCCAGTTCATGATTCCGTCAATCATCTTTGTCCCCACCCCCATATTTCAGCTCCCCCAGCTGCATATGAGGCACTGAATCAAAGGTCTTGCTGAAGCCAAATACAGGACATCCACTGCATGGCTCCTGTACAGCTCCCTTGTTACCCCAGTCATAGTATTCTATCAGGTTGGTCTGGTATGATCTCCCCAAGATGAACCCATGCTGCTGCCTATCCTGTAACCATTAACATCCAGAAAGGTCACCAGTCTCTCTTTCAGGATCAGGGTTAATTGAGGGTTATTTATTTTATGGCAGGGGATGGGTGTTTTGGTTATTTATTTTTCTTAAATAAGTGTTGTGGGTTTATGTTCTGTTGTGTTTTTGTGTTATTTTGCTTTATTTTTTTATTTTATTTTGTTGGTTAGCTAAGTGACAGTTCTTTGATAAATTGATCACCGAATGTGTCAGAGGCCTGCCTCCATGGTCGTGCAATATTCACCCTCTGCTCTTCATGCCCTCCATCCCTTTATCCTCCCCCATTGCAGTTTACAACATACCAGCACTGTAGGGCACTGGGTATCCCTCACAAGGGAGGAGGGAGGGGGTGTGAACAGTGAACGTTGAATGAGCGGGCCACCACCATTGGGGTTGTAAGATCCAGGAGACACCCTGGGGCTAAATGGAACCAAGAACTGGTTCGCCATGTCTGGTTTCCATACCCAAGACACTACCAATATTGGTGGGCAGGTGGTTAGGGCAGCCCTGGTGGTTCATCCAACTCAGGTGGTGCAATGCAATGCCAGGTCCATTAAAAACAAGACTGCAATTTTTGCAGATCTTGCAAAAACAGTGGATCTGACTTGCATCACTGAGACCTGGCTGGATGAGAACTCTGGCCCCTTTTGGAGGCTTTACCTCCAGCTGGGTACTCGTGATTCACCACCTCAGATTGGATCGTGGGGGATAGGGACTGCGGTCTGTTTTAAGACCGAACATAACCTCACGAAAGTGTACCAGTTGAGGAGACTGAGTCATTTGAGTGTACAGTGGTAGCAGGTGTAGGTTGTAGGATCGCTCTCATCTTCTGTCCACCCAGGATGAGAAGCAGTTCCTTCAGGATGTGGCGGACTTCATCATCAACATGGTGTTTAAGTCACCCAGACTGATGGTTCTGGGCCACTTCAACACCTGGGTTGATGATGAACTCTCACAGTTTGGACAACACTTCCTCCAGTTGATGTCATCTCTGGTCTTACACAGATAGTTACCACTACTACCATAAACATGGTCACTCCCTTGACTTAGTCTTCTTCCTGGGATTGAGGCCTCTGATCTGGGGTGAAACCAGTTGGATGGTCCGATCACTACACCATGGGGTTTTAGTTTAGTACCCCATTCATAAGCCTACCCCTCTGGAGATGGTCAGGTATCGCCCATTACGAGATGTTAGCTCTGAAGGCCTGGCGGCAGTGCCAGCCTGCTCGACCCTTCCAGTGGCAAACAGTGACACAAGGCCCTCATGGTAGCCTATAACATGGCTATTTTGGTGGCCCTGGATGTCATTGCTCCTGTCCGTGTTCATCCTCTCTCCCTTCGTCCTCGGTCCCCATGGTTTGATGGGACCTTGAGGGAGATGCAGCGACTAGGACAAAGGTTAGAGTGTTGCTGGCAGAGATCCTTCCTTGATGCCACCACCTTAGACTGATGGAGCATTACCAAGCCTACCAATCTGCAATCACCCTTAAGCAGGCAAAGTTCCTGTCCGGGAGACTGTGGTTGCTCAGAATCGACCAGCTCTGCTTTTCATTCTGTGGACAGACTGTGCAATCTCACTTGTCTACAAGTTGAAAAGCCTTTTGCAGGTAGAGTGCGATGAACTTGCTCGATTCTTTGCAAATAAGGTGGCTGACATCAGGCGCCTCCATCCAGCACAGTCTAAGGGTGTTGCTCTGGATCAACCGCGTGGCCGCTGCTCCTAAACTTTCCAGGAGTACCTTGACCAACCGGAGTTCATGGATGTCATGTGGATTGTCCAGAGCGCACCCTATGTGCTGTAGTTTGGACCAGGACCAACCTCCCTGATTTTGGGTTGTATTGATTCCATCGGTCCAGTCTAGCACGGATAGTCTGGTGCTCCTTGAAACAGGTGAGTTTCCTAGCTCCCTGAAGAGGGCGGTGTAACACTCTCTGAAACTTCTTTGGACTCCGACTGCCATGCAGACTACAGACCAATCTTAAACCTTCCCTTTTTAGGGATGGTGATTGAGAAAGTAGTGGCCGTACAGCTGGCAAACCATTTGACCATCCATGATATCTATGAACCCCTCCAGTCCTGTTTCTGAAAGAGGCATAGTACTGAGACAGTGCTGGTTGGGTGCTCAATGATCTCCTGATGGCTAGAGATCAGAAGAACCATCCCATCTTGGTTCTTCTAGATCCGTCATCAGCATTTACACTGTGGACCATGGGGTCCTACTTGATCACCTGAGGTTCATCTGTGGACTATCGGTGTAGTCCTCGGGTGGTTTGATCTTACCTCACTGGAAGAACTCAGAGAGTGGTGTCTGGGGTTTATTCCTTGGACCCAATCTCTCTGTCTTGTGAGGTTCCTCAGGTTCAGTATTGTCCCCATGTTGTTGCGGTGTCATGCTACCCCTCAAAGACAGGAATGGTCTGAACTTTCACTGCTATTCTGATGATACCCAGCTCAACCTTTCTTTTGCACCTGACCAGGATGGAGCCCTCTTGGTCTTTAATAACTGCCTTGCAGAAATCCAGGAGTGGATGGACTCGAGTTGGCTGAAGTTGAACTCAGAAAGACTGAGGTGCTGGTTGTGGATCCAGCGCACTGGATGGGGGGCTGGGGTTGGTTCGCCCTCCAGGATTTACCTTGAGGGGCTTATCACTCCCAACCTCTGAACAGGTGAGAAACCAGGGATAATTTTTGATGAAGGACTGACTCTGCGTTCGCAAGTGTCTGCTGTCATCAAGTCTCTTTTACCATGTGAGGAATATCTCCAGGATTAAGCACCTTGTTCCGTCCGGTGATCTTCTAAGCTGGTCCATACCTTTCTGTCCTCATGCTTGGATTGTTGCAATTCCCTTTGCCTAGGGCTACCTGGGGTGGAAATCTGCCTCTTGCAGCTGGTGCAGAATGCAGCGGCCCCAGCTTTATGAGGAACTTCTTGCTCTGGTCATATTGCCAGTGCTGCATGGACTGCACTGACTGCCAGTACAGTGGCGGATCACCATTAAAGTCTGTCTTCTGACTTTAAAGCTCTACATTGACAGGGCCTGGACTACTTGAAAGAGTTCCTGGTCCTTACTGCCCTGGGTGATCACTCTGCTCAGCTGATGAGGGGTTGCTAGAGATCCTGAGGGTGTGCTTGAAATCTTCTGGGGCTGGGGTATTTATGCATGTGGCCCCAACCATCTGGAATTCTCACCCATCAGTTATGGGAGTGCGTGACCATGGAGGTTTAAACAGGCTCTGAAAACATACATGTGGTGCCAAGCATTTGGTGGCTAATTTCTCCTTCCTAACTGCATCAGTAGTTTTATATACTTTTTAAGATACTGAGATGTCTGATATGCTTTTAAACTTTATTTAGGCACCTTGGCTTTTGAATGGCGCCATAAAATAAAGATTATTATTATTATTATTATCCCTGGTTTACCTACTATGGAAGTGAGACTATGAGTCTGTAGTTGTCTGGCTCATCCTTTGGGCTGCTCTTGTGGATAGGCACCACATGAGCCATTCTCCAATCCTGTGGTATGCATCCTGTGTCCAGGGAGGTGCTGAACAGGTCTGCCAGTGCCCGAACAACACCCTCACCATCTCTCTCAACACCCTGGGGTGAATGCCATCAGGACCTGGTGCTTATCCACCCTTAGTGCCTTCAGGCCCTCCTGTACCCTGCTTTCTGTAATCATCCCATCAGTCAACCCTTCCCCCATCCCCACCTCCCGGTCCACAGGGTAGTAGACCACCCTCCTCCTTCATGAACACAGAGCAGAAGTATTCATTCAGTGCTTCTGCCTGTTCCACCACCTTCTCCACCACACCCCTTCCTTCTTGATCCTCACTATCTTGTCCCTGTAGCTACTGTTTTCCCTACATATCTAAAAATTCCTTATGCTAAGGTTCATACTAAGGTGGAAAAGAAGCCAGAGGCTGTAGGGGCCCATAGATGCTTCCTTGTATTTACTAATAACAAAGGTTGAAATCCTTCCCCACCCCTGATGCCATGAGCCAGCCTCCTGCTCTCTGAGGCCTTGGCCTCTTACTAGCTTGCTACCTTTCTTGGACCTCCTGACAAGCACCTCCCTGTTCTCCCCCCTCCCGTCCCTCTTGAATCTCTGAAAAGTTGCTTTCTTAGCCCTCACCCCCTCCAACACCTTCCTGCTCAGCCAACATGGCTTCTTAGCCCTGCTCCTCTTGCTCAGAGCCCTGATGCATGCTTCAGTAGCCTCCATAGACCAAGTCTAATGATATCCACTTCTGTTGTGCATCCATCCCGGCCTAATCTCCTCTAGGTACCCTTCAGGATTTCCTACATCTTCTCAAAAGTTCACCTGTCTGAAGTCCACCACTCTTGTCGCTGAACCTACAGACTAAATGCTCAGGCTGACTATGAACCACACCCATTGGTGGTCACTCCCAGCTAGTGGGTCCTCCACCTTAGTTCCCTCACTGCCTTCCCATTCTATAGTACCAGGTCCAGTCTATTACCTGGCTGGAGTGGGCTCATGACCATCTGTGTGAAGACTATCCTGAATGGATCCAGGAGTACCTGCTCCCTGGCACTAGAAGTGGCTGGGGTTCCCAATCCACCTCAGGTAGATTGAAGTCCCCACAATCACCACACTCCCTTTTCTACATACCCACTGAATCTGTTCTGCTAACTCCCTATCCAACTCCTTGGACTGAGCAGGTGGCCAATACACCAAAACCAGCCTCAGTTTTCTACCTCTAGAATCCAGTAAGTGCATCCAGAGCCTCTGTCCTCTCCTCCCCCATCCCTTGTGCACTCTAATCCCATCCCTTACATAAATTTCACCCCTCCCCTCTCCCTACCCCTCTGTCCTTCCTATAAATTCTATACCCTGGGATTGTCAGATCCCAGTCCTGGTGTTGGGTGGCTGGGTCTCCGTGATGGCCACAATATCCACCATCCCTTCAACTAAGAGAGCCTGTAGCTCAGGTGTTTTGTTACCCAGGCTCCTCGCATTCAGGAGACCACCCTCCATCCAATTCCATCCTTCTCCCTACTCTATGCCCCTCCAAACTGGCCCTCCCTCCATTCTTCCCCTGTAGCCAGCACTGTTGTCATGGGGGTCAACTTGTTCAACTCCCCTATCTGGCAATCTTGCATACTAGCTGCACACTCACCTCCTCCACCTTCCCAGTTTAAAAACCCTAGATGCTATGTATTCCTCCAGCTTATGCTTCAAACTCCCTGTCCCACCCTACTCAAGTGTAATCTATCCTTTGCAGTACAGGTCGCTGTTGTCCCATGTGTTCCCCCAATCTCCCATCAGCCCATACCCCTGAGTACAACACCACCCACCCAGCCACAAGTTGAACTCCACTATCCTGTCCTTCCTTACCCTGCTCACCCTGGGTACTGGTAGCATTTTGAGGAAAGGCCACTGGGCTCCCTACTTCTACACAACCTCCCAGTTCCTCAGATCTCTCCTAACCAACTCCATCATACTATTCCCAGGTCATTGGTGCCTATGTGCACCCCACATGAGGTTTCTCTCTTCCCCCCCAACACACCTAATCAGAGACTGCCCCACCCTATCCGCTGTCAAGCCGGTACAGATTCCACTATATCTGACTGTGTCATCTCCCTTACTCCCCATCTGATCCCATTCAGGTAAGAGTCCCAAATCACTACAACTCCACCCCTCTTCCCCACTGTTTGCATGCACCTTCCTGCTGTCCCCACCCCTCCCATGAGTGTCCACCTTCCCTGTCACCAGTGCCTGGACCCCACCCCCACTCATCCCCCTCCAGTTCCCACCAGACTGCTCTTCCTACTATACTTCCCCTCTTCTTTAGTAGCCATCCCACCATCTGTAGCCCCCCACCTCACAAGCACCCTTTCATCCCCCTGGGCTGCACTCCTCTCTGATGCCATTCCCTACCCTACCCCTACCTGTTATACCCCCACTGGTATCCTGTCCCCTCCCCATCTGGACTGTTGTCCCTGCATTCCCCCTACCATCATGCCCTTGCCTCATCCCAGAGAACCCCACCATCCTCATCTGTCACTGACACCAGTACCACATACCTATTACCTGAACCTGCCCTCTACTACAGGCATTGCCTCTGCTGCCACCTGGGTACAGCTCCATATATCTACTAGGTTTCCCCATCCCTCATAGGCCATACAGGCTCAATTTCCCCTGTATGCGCAGAGTGTGCCCAACATACCCTCTCTTCCCTCTCACCCCTCATTCTCCTTAATTCTCCTGCCAGCCACTGGACCTCTGCATCTGGATCCCCCAACCTGGAGCAAATGGAGCAATCCCATAGCCTCCACAATGTACCCATTCAGATGGCCACCCCACAGCCATTGCAGCTCACTAGTCTGTCTCCACTGATTTCCCTTCTGCCCCCTTCACCCTGTACCAGTCCCCTTTCCCTGGAACCAACCCCACCCTTTCTTCTTGTAATACCAGCCTCTGTCCTGCCACCCAAAACTCCCCAACCTCCACCTCCCCAGGCAGTTCTATTGCCCTCCTCCACCTCCCCTTTTGGCTCCCGAGACCTTTCTGTGACAGCATAACTGAATCCCACCCCACCCCCAGCCTGCATCTAGAGCCCTGCCGTAGTACCCAGGTGAATTAATTATGGTTAATTGAACATCAGGTACAAATCAACCCTCCACCAAAACAGTTGCATTCAGCCCAACAGAATAATTATCCTTAATACAAATAACTCCACTCAATATATATCAATGACAGCACCAACAGAGAAAATACACTTTAGGAACAATTAATCCCACCCTACACAGCTGTGATCAGAAGCACAGGGTATTAACCCCTCTCCAGAACAGGGGCAATCAGCCCAACTTGATTTTACCTCTAGGAGCAAATAACCCACCCAATACATCTATGAACAGCCCAACAAAGTATGCCCCCTAGGAACAATCAACTCCACCCAATATAGCTGCCACAGAGTGTTCTTCCCCAGGACCTCAACCCTGTAAGCAGCCGCTGACCCTTTAGATGCATAGTACCTTCAGTAGCAAGTTGCACAGTACCTTGAGTATGCTTCACTTCCCAGCCCTCAGTGTCCAGTTTCTGTCCCTTTAAGATAGATGATCCTGCTGGCTGCCAGTCAGTCTGAAACCAAAAGCACTCCATGGTGCCCCCACAGGGTACTCCACCCTGCTCCTCCCTTCCATTGCAACAGGATATTTTTGTACTGGGTAGAAGGGCAGTGACTGCTCATGTCAGTCATACTCAAGGTGATAATGGGCCTTCCAGGGTTTTGCAGCTGAGAGCCCACCAGCATGGCCAAAGTTTACATCTCCAGCATCACATTCACTGGACCACCATGGTAAGGACTTTCTTCAAGGAGCCAGGCCTCCATACCTCTCAGCAGTCCCCAATTTTCAGGGACATCCCTAATTTTACATTACAAATTTCCTGTCCCTCCTCGTTTGGCATTTTGCCACTAAAAGTATAGATTTGAATCACAAAATCATACCAGACAACAGTTTACAGACTAGTTCTCCATCAAACAATGCTCACACAGGTACAGTATATAGTCAGAGCAAGGTGTAGGTTGGATTACGTCGAGTCAGGAAATGCTGATTCTATTCATCCTAATGTGCAATTTCTAAGTTCATGGTTGGTACCCTTCAGGCATTGATTGGGCCTATACTAGTCAAAATATAAGGTCTCAAGTAGATCAGGGCTACAAGGCACTTATTCCAAGCTTGCATGACCCTAACCATAAACTTTGTGCTTCCTCCCAGGCATTGCTGGGGCCTGTACAGGTGGAAGAAGTATGTGTCCCCTGGTTCTCAGGTATTGGTGCAATGTTCCTGTATCAATACACACATATTTTCATTGATGTATTGTCTTTACATCGATAATGACAATTCAGCTTAGAAGCAGAGAGCTTTTGCACTTCCTAGACTAGATCTTTATGTTATACACTGTTGGAAAGGTCTGTAAAATATCTTAGCAACATTGAATAGCATAAGCTTCTTTCATGTACAGTCATGGAAATATTGTCCTCTAAACTCACATGTATATACCAATGAAATGCATTGATGTAACAATTTGACAGACATTTTAAAATGTTTTAGCATTATCTGATTTTGGTCCATAATCATGGAAAATAAGTTATGATGGTGTAAATTTGGGCATGATAAAGTATTAAAAATATTGTTTAGCCTAAGAACATTAGTACTGCATTTAGTGAAGTGTTTATCCTAAGCACACAGGTGTGCAATAGGCAGGTGTTGCACTGATCTCCTCTTGTGGATCTATGTGATATGGCTGGGAAAATCTATCATCCGCTACCTTTGGCTAGCATAGCAAGTAGAGCTGCAATTATCTCCAATAATAAAAGGTTCTGCTCCAGTTCTTGCAACAGACCCTCTTCTGTGCTCTAACAGTTTCTAAATGTTGTACTGTACCTGGTTTGAGAGGTCTACTTCTGGATCTAAGGGGATGACCTCATATGGAACAGCTTCGCTAAAGAAGACATTAATTGGGCATGCTGTCTGATTTAACACAAAAGATAAAATAATGATAGTAGTTCTAACTAAGACTTTGAGGAGGGTCCATGTTACTTCTCATATCATAGAAACATAAACATAGAAACATAGAATTTGATGGCAGATAAGGACGCGTGGCCCACCTAGTCTGCCCATTTCTTTACCTAATGAATAAGCTGCAGATCCTAGTAAACCAACAGCCTGCTTCCTCCTACCCCACTAGAATTGCCTTATGTTTGTCCCATGCATTCTTGAATTTCCCACTGTTTTTGACTTCACAACCTCCTCAGGAAGGCTGTTCCATGCATCTACAACCCTTTCTGTGAAGAAATACTTCCTCATGTTACCTCTGAGCCATCCCCCTCTATCTTCAAATTCTTCCTTGTTCTTGCACATCTCTTTTCTGAAAGATGCTACTCTCTTGGACTTTGTTGATTCCCTTGAGGGTACTTGAACGTTTCTATCATGTCCCCATCTCCTCCTTTCCTCAAGGCTATACATATTAAGCTCCTTTAGTCTTTCTTCATATAACTTCTGGTGCAGACCCTGGCCATTTGGTTGCCCTCCTCTGGACAGCCTCCACCCTGTCTATGTCTTTGCAGAGATGGGGTCTCCAGGACTCTGCAGTACTCCAGATGTGGTCTCACCAAATGTCTGTACAGAGGGACAACAACTTCCTCTTTTCTACTGGTGATGCCTCTCCCTATACATCCCAGTATCCCCCAGCCCTCCTTACTGCCTTCTCCACTGCTTACCCACCTTTAGATCATCTGATATAACAGTCTCAAGTCCCTTTCCATTTTTGTTGTTGTCTGTATCTCAACCCCCATTGTGCTCTTCCACTGGGTTTTGTTTCCCAGGTGCATTACTTTGCCGTCTTTGCGTTGAATCTAAGCTGCCATACATTTGACCATTCCTCCAACCTTGCCAAGTCCCTTCTCATCCTTTCCAACCCACCTTGTATATCAATCCTGTTGCAGATCTTTGTGTCCTCTGCAAAGAGACATGCTTTTCCTTCCAGTTCCTCTGCAATGTCACTCATAAAGACATTAAAAGGACCTGCCCCAGTACTGAACCTGCGGTACCCTACTAGTAACCCCACTTTCTTCACTGTGGACTCTGTTTACTATTACCCTCTGTGTCCTGTTGTCCAGCCAATGTTTTACCCAGGCTACCACCCTGGGACCCACTCCCAGGCTGGCTAATTTGTTTATTAATCTTTGTGCGGGACTGTGTCAAATGCCTTGCTAAAGTCTAGGTAGACCATGTCCACAGCCCCTCCCTGGTCTACTACTTTGGTCACCCAGTCAAAGAAATCAATTAGATTCATCTGACATGACCTTTCTGATGTGAATCCATGCTGCCTTGGGTCCTGTGACCCACTGGCCTCTAGATACTCAACAATTCATTCCTTCAGAAGTGATTCCATCATTTTCCTACCAGTGATGTCAAACTGACAGGTCTGTAGCTTTCTGCCTCTGTCTTGCTCATACTTTTGTGAAGGGAATCACATCCACCCTCCTGCAGTCCTCAGAAACCACACCATCCTCCATGATTTATTAAAAGGGTAGTCAGTGGTGTTACTAGTTTTCCCCTTAGTTCTTTTAGAATTCTGGCATAGATCGCATCAGGCCCCGTTGCTTTATCCACCTTCAGTTTCAGGAGTTCTTTCAGAGCCCTTTCTTCTGTGAAAGGACTGATATCAACTCCCCTATCCAGAGTGCTTCTATTGACTGGATTAGGTACCTCCCCTTCTCTTCCTTTGTGAATACTGAACAGAAGTATTTGTTCAGTATTCCTGCTTCACTATCCCTCTCTGCCCAAACACCATCCTCTTTATTCAGCCTCAGTATCCCTGCCTTAGTCTTTCTTCACTCACTAATGTACCTATAAAGGTTTTATCCCCTTCATAACTTGAGCTGGCTATCTCTTTCTCGGTTTGGGACTTTGCCTATTCTGACTGCCTTCCACTTCCTTCTGCTTTAACTGGTACATTTTCTCTGTCCTGCTCCTCCTGTGTTTCCTAATGCTTCTTGAATGCTATTTTTCTCCCTAACCTTCCCTGCCACTTCTTTTGAGAACCATAATGTTTTTCTTTCATTTTGATTTGTTTATTTGCTTCACACAAAGGCTTGTTACCTCTGTGGTGGCAATTTTGATGTTCCCCATTGTTGCTTCACCCACCTTTTGCCTGTTTGCTAGTGCTTTCTGAGGCACTATACCATTTTGACGAAATCAACCCTCTTGAAGTCCAGTATCTTCACTTTGTATAGCTTGACTCTACAGCTAAGTTTATAGTGAACCACACTGTTTGATGGTCACTTGATCCCAGATGGCTACCCACTTCAAGATCTGAGATCCTCTCTCCATCCCCATTTGAGAGTACCAGGTCTAAGATTGCTCCCTCCCAAGTGAGTTCCAAAACTGGCTCTCTGAGGCATGCCCCTGGTACAGCTACTGATGCTCAGACTACATATTGAGGAAATACCAATTAAACACACAATGAATGTACAACACATCACTCTGGAGACAAAGATCGGCACACAGCAAATGTCTTACATGAAGTGGGAAAGTTCATTAATTAGTCTACCTTATTATTGGAAACAGTGATGTCTCACTGATCCTTTAACGAATCATTCCATTAACTATCAGCTTCTTTTAAATGTCTTGGTTCCATTTAGGATACAGCTGACTGCATAGAAGACTGATTGTACATCACTATTCTAAAGCTCAACTGGAATTAATTTTTTAAATAGTTTTTAAGTGGAAAATATTTCTTAATGTGCATTGTTTTGTTCTGACATTCCAGGTTTTCTCACCAGTGCTCCTGCAATTACAAATTGCCCAAAAGATGTCAGCCTAATGTCATATTAAAAACAGGTACTGTATGAAGTAATAATTTATTACTTAAAATGAATGGACACAAGATGCTTTATTATGGTACTTTAAAAACTTCTGAGATATCAAAAGGCATTTTTGTCTTTCTGGCTGTAAATGTTCTGAAAACAGCCCTAACGTGGACCGCTGCTTTAAACAAGGACAGTGGTACAGGATGCTATTGGTCCCATTATGAAAGTTCTGGTCTGGACCAAGTGCAACAGTTTTGGCATAAGTGTGCTTGCTTCAGAATATCCAGTTAACTGTCCAACAGTGCTCATACCTATGTGACCAGTTTAAGGGGCGAGCACATACTTTACTGTAGAAAATATCCAATAACCTGCCTGCAATGTGTTTCTCTAGACCAAACCTGTAAATAAATAAATAGGCAAGGCAAGGCAAATTTTATTGATGTAGCACCCTATCCAGGGCTCAGAGCGCTTCACAATAAAACATTCCCAAGAGTTACAAACAAATATATTCAAACAAAACTAAAGGCTTTCTCAAATAAGAATGTTTTAAGGAGGCTTTGAAGGCCTCCACTAAGCCAACCGCTTGAATGTGGGGTTGAAAAGAGTTCCACAAAGATGGTGCAGCTATACCAAATGCTCTATCGCTAGATCGCTTTAGGTGAGAGGAAGGTATAACAAGCAGGCCAGCATCAGCGGCGGGCGTAGGGGTGAGAGGCCAAAATGGAACAGGAGCTCTTTAAGGTAGTCAGGTCCCAAACCACATAGGGCCTTGTATTTTATGAAAGCATAGCTTGAAGGTGATGAGTGAACTCACCGGTAGGCAGAGCAGAATGAGCAGAACAGGCATGACAAGATCCTTCATTGAGGCACCCATCAACATCCTGGCCACAACATTCTGAACTAGCTGCAGTCATTACATCAATCCTCCAGGCAGCCCTAGATAAAGAGCTTCTCAGATAGCCCTTTTCTGCATAGAAATCCATATAAAGTGAACAGGTGGTGTACAGCAGTTCAAAGGTCATGGAATATCATTGTACCCTTCTGAGGTACAACAAGCCACCTGATTTCTTTAACTGCATTCCCTCCTGCCCATCCACACACTGTGACTCAACATCTGCCATGGCAGTGGCAGTCTCCCAAAAAGTAAGCAATGTGCCTTTTTTTTAATTCTGCAGACTATCTACATTAAAGAGTAGCTGACACCTTCAAGAGAACTTTAACAAAACATAATATTTAGATAAAGTTTAGCTTGTATTTCACATTAGTTCTTTATTCCTCCTCCCATTATTTATTGCTGAGGTCATTTAAATGAAAACAGGCTTTTAAGCTTCTGAAGAGTTCATCTATTTCTGTTGCTGTCTCTACCTGAGGTCATAATGCACTGCTTGTGACATCACAGTTACTCTCATGGCAACAGATTGTGATGTCACAACAGAGCATTGTGGCATTAGTAGGAGTAAACTACAGAGGCAGATTAACTTTAAAGTAACTGCAAGGGATAAAAATCATGTATTCATGCACATTTGCCCAGTAATAAATCATAGGAGGAGAAATCTGGAATATATATGGAATACAAGCAGAATTTTATCTAATTATTATGTTTTCAAAGTTTTCTTTTAGACGTCAGTAGCTCTTCAAATAAATGACACATCAACTCAATGGAAACTGCTATGAATTTGGAAAAGTTTCAGCTCTGCACTGTTTCACTTTCTCCATTTGTTTTATGCTTCTGTTTAACAAAAAGTTACTTAAACTGTTGCACATTTAAACTTGCAGTAATGAATAAAATACAGCTCAGAACTTCAACATGTTCTCCATATTTGTAAATATTTTGCACTGTACAGTGTATAAAATAATAGATGGTCAACAATATGCACAAATCTGTATTGCCATATAGGGATCTGCTTACATCACAGAGATATCACAAGCTGTGCATGAGGTCAGTGATATAATCTGAACCCCTGATGGCAACACAGGCTTGTTGTGCAACTGGCCATCCACTACTCTGTCTATGTAGTAAATGGTAAGGCACAATGGGAGGAGTTACTGTGGGGTAATCCTCCTCTTCTCTCAACCCTTAGATCCCAGCTAAGGCATCTTCTGGTTCCCTCCTGTCCCCACCAGCCCCTCTTGACTCTTCTCCTCCTCTCTGACTCCCTCCCTGCTTAGGACCACCATAATCTAGGCTAACTGTGAATCCCCACAGTCTCAGTTTGCCAACATACTGTCACTTCTCCCCAATAGGCACTGTGCACTGTGCACTTTATTTTTCTTGCAGCTCTGTTGTCATACCAGTATGATGAACTCCACAGTATGTTGAATCCCACAGCCCCCACTTGCATACTGTGTGACCCTGAGCAAGTCACTTAACTTCCTTGTGCTCCCACCTGTAAACAAGCTTTCATCTTACTGTGTCTCTCCTGGTAAAAATCAAAAATTAACCTTACTGCTGCTACCCACTTGTTTCACCATATGGTCTTACACCTGTAATGTTGCCTATGCAACCACTACCTGTTGTTTTTGCAATGTTGTTCTTCCATACTGACACTCCCCTCTCCTGGGTCCCATCTCGAAATGAGCCTCGGCTCCATGTACCGTTCCCAGTTCCCAGTTTTAAAATAAAGGTGAGTGCTGTTCACTGAGGGGCTCGGATTAGGATTACTAACCCCACGCCAGAGTTGCCTGACTGCAATTATGAAGTATAATAAGGCATTGAGGCAGCATTTCCAAATTAAATAGCTAAACTACCAATGGTTCATGTTCATGTGTCTCTGCATCACTCAATGGCAGGGCACGCATGAGTCATGTGACTACCTGTGGTATTCTTGCGGTCACATTAATCAGAAGACAGGGCTTACTCTCCAGTTTTATAGTGTATGATTATGAATGAAGTATAAGGTGACTCTTACTCTTTCACAAGGGTCTCTTGTGCTACTTAGGTGAAGAGGACACACAAAGCGATGCTGAGTGGTTCTGCCTGTACAACCAGGACATAAGACCCTTGTGAAACAATAGAGACACCCTTATTAGAACCATGATCATATTACAATCATATTATATAGCAACAGATCACCATAGTATGATTAGGGAGTGAGTTTTGCTGTATTTGCTTTCAGTACTGCCTCTGGGTGAGGTGGTTTGTTTGATATCCTTCAGCCACTGTGAATGTGAATGATCATGTGTCCATAAGAGCTCAGTGCAATGGTGTGGAGTTGCTGGAGTATTCTGATTATAGATATTTTTCTGGTGCCCCATTTCCTTTTCAAACAGCAAGATTATTTATTTGATGCTGCTGTTTTCTGCAGAATCATCAGGCAGCGATATGACACTGCAGTCTACTAAGTGGAAAGACAGTGCAAGTGAACGTCTTTACACTTCAGCTCTTCTACTTTGAAATTGGGGATGAGTGGGTCAGAAGCACAGCACAAAGAGACAGCCATACATGGAATAAAGTACAGCCCTTCTCTTCATTGATTGGTTAATGGTGAGCCATTACCTTATAATAGTTAGTAAATAAGTAGGTACTAAGCCATGTCAGGAGGTCATTGTGAGGAATCAATGCACGCCCCTGATGTGTTGTGATGTCTTGTGCCTTAAGCCATCTGGGAGTGCACAATTACCCACAATATTTGTTCTGGAGGGACTTATTGTATTTATAAAGTGGTCTGTTTCCTGAAAATCAGTGAAATAAGCAGAACTCTTTAAATTAGTTCAACAGGCAAATTTGAATGTATTCACATTTCTACGATATAGCTTTTGTTTGTCTTTATAGAATCTATGTACATTGTTACAAAGTTCTGTAGAACTTAAATTATTGAAAACAAAGGTAAGCTGCACTAGGAGACAGGTGCACCCTGACATGCAGTCCAAGTCTCAAGGGCAAATAAATCAGGACACTCACCAGCGTATATACAAAGCATAGAAGCACTTATAAGTTCTGTGTAACTTGTTTGCTTGTCAGTTAAATTTATCACAAGTACTGTTCTTGCTTATCAGGATAAAGCAGAGACTTTTAAGTAGTCACCTAGTGCCTTTCACATACAAGATGCTTTTCAAAGGTGCCTGCTCTTTGAAATGATGTCAGTTGTATACTCTGCATCTGTACACCTTTAAAAACTGCACTTTGAGATGAATTCACCTAACAAAGAATCAAGTCACAAAAACTTGTGTTTCATTGCTTTCTATATCAATAGTGAGTTCCTTGAAAATGACTTTCTTTATTGAAACGCTTATATTATTACTGTTTATATTGCCAAGGCATAAAAGGTATAAAAGTTTGTTTACAGAGCTGTCATAGCTGAGGAATCACAATCACAGAACATAATTCTTAATCCCATTTTATAATGTCTGCGCAAGTTCTTTAAAGTGCTGTACACTAGTGCAGATATTTTATTATTAAATGTAACTGATTAGTTTAAGCAAAATAATTTCTTGAATGACCAAGAAGCAAGGAGTAAATATTACTTATAAAATGGGTAAGTGAAACCAAGACATGAGATTGGTCAAATGGGATCACATGATCATGCATTAATTAAGCACAACAGCACAAGTCAAGAATAGCTATATTTTAACCCTCATTACTCAGTTCTAAAAGTAATAATCAGGGTAGGGTATATATAGCTTGCCCCCCGTGAGGAAGCATGCAGCCATGCTGACCCCTGTAGTCAGTGTAGGGGATAAGGAATAATGCGGTGGAGGAAAGCAATACCCAGAAGATATTTAAAAATGTTAAATGTCAAACTGAAGTCCAACAAGCAAAACATTTTCTAAAGTGCTTCATATTTCAAACCAGTTTTGCTGTGAAGATTGCACTTCAGATGATTGTACCAGCAGTGGTATAACCATGTACAGTGCACCTTTCTACTATAGATCCAGGACTATTTGTCAAGAAGGGAAATCTTTCATTGCTGATTGGGGTGGGAGATTAAAACAAGCCACTGGCCATCTCAATGCTTTTCCCTCATGCCTATGTGGTTCTGGGTTCAATTCGAGAGCTAGTCAGGTCTGTGGGAAGCTGAATGCAGTCTTAATGAGGCGTGTTCTATCGTGGGAAGGGTGCACAGCTTCCTTAACTAGTCACTACATGCTTGTTTTCTGGAAGGCTGATTAGTGGGAGACACGGTCAAAGCCAACAGGGGAACAATACTTAGCTTGGATTGGAGGTTATATGGGGAGGGTGCACATTGCAGAATAAGACCAGGATGTAACAATTCAGGAGAGCTAATTTTGAGAAGCTGAGGCAAGAGCTGTGTGAAAGTAAAATTCCACGGTGGAATTCCAGTGGATATCAGAATTTTGCATCTGTGAAATTTTGGAATGCACTTTGGCAGCTTTTGAGAAATTCTGACTTAGAAGGGATGATGACAACTGTCAATTGTTTTACTGAAATCCCTTTAATCTACAACAGATAAAATAAAAACTCAGGGTTCATTTAAGGCTATTAGTGTGTGTGTGTGTGTGTGTGTGTGTGTGGTGGGGTGAACATTCTGTTAGTAGAACTGAACAAAAATTTGAATTATTTTATTCCATAATAAATATTCAATCTACTGTACTGGATGTGGAAAAGATCAAAAAGAAATGGTGAGGAAAGGGGCACAATTAAAGGAAGAAGGAGAAATGGTGAGGAAATAGGCAAATGGGGTGGGGTGGGGTGGGAGAAAGAGGGTTTAAGAGTCTGTGACACCTCTGTGACAAGTTTTGAAATTCAAAACAGCTCTAGTTGAACTTTCTGCTTTTATATTCTCTTTATTTACTAGAAATTTGCATGTAAACAGGATCCTTGTCCTTTAGACTTCATCTGCATATGTCAGTTGACTATACACATAAGGCTTAAGCTATGCGAAAGGATGGGTCTACTGTGGAATTAATTCATGGTGGGTGGCATGAGGCTAAAGGCTGAGTGCTTCCAATGAGCCATCCATGGATTAATTCCACATTAGATCCCATCCTTTCGAGAGAATATCCTCTTGTAACATGGCAATGATTGTATGAGTAATATTCTGTCAATAAATGACAAAAGACAGAGTGATTTTGTTTTGCAATGCTTTATACTAGAGCCCTTAAACACAGTGTAAACACAGTACAAAAAATTGGAACACACCTACAAAATATCACTGCTATTATTTAGCTTATGCAAAAATATCTTTGATTACAAGTTTAAAGCTTTGTAAGATGGAAACATTTACTCATATGGTACTTTGTCTCCAAACTTACTGTTAGGATTGATGTTACCTACTTTGATTTTCGTCTTTGTGTATTACAAGATATGGGTGCACTGCATGATGGGACCATGCTAGATTAGATCTTCATGTTTTGTTCCTGCAGTTTTCCTTGGCAGGCCAACAGATGGCTGTGAAACAATGCTAGCAGCACAGCACTGTTTTACAGCCATTTTTAGATCAATTTCCAAATGTACTGAATTGAGCCAATCTGAAAAAACTTTCATAGACCAAGTACTATTTTTGTGAGTATTAACTTCCTTTTTACTTTCTAAATTATCTAGCTCAGCAGGAGATAGAACAACATAGTGTTTACTGCTCTCACCTTTCAAATACTTGTTTAGACTAATATTGTTAGTCTCTTTCTTTGATGTCCTTTTGGTTTTCTTACTTTTTCTTATTTTCTTTTCACCCATAGAAGCAGCCTCTTTCTTTTATCTTGCTTTGTTTATCTCACTGTCTTTGTTATTTTTGCTTTCTGTTATAGAAAGTGCAGGCTCATCCTTACAATAGTGTGTATTTACCAAGGTAGTGATGCCCACTACTCCACACACTAAAGCTGACATTAAAATTATCCATCGCTCTCCTTCTGTGATTCACTTGTGAATGGCAATCCACCGAATGGGTGGGAAAATCAGGGAATTTATCTGTTTTACAATGGTTCGAAACAATGTTAGCAGCACAGCACTGTTTTACAGCCATTTGTTGGGCTGCCACGGAACTGTACTTGAGCAAATAATTGCTGGCACAAGCATGGATTATTAGAGAACTGTGCTGTATATTTTATTGCAGTTCATATTGGTATTACACAAGCAACCATGGTTCTACTGTGGAATTAATCCATGGTTGCTTAATGGTCACCTGTTGCTGTTTATCCAATCTGTGTTAGTTATTTTAGTCTCTTGTTTAGAGCCATGTTACAAAGTGTCATAATCTCCTGCTTGTGACATTACATTAATTTCCATGGCAACTGGCTGTGATTCATAAAGAGGACTGTGACATTTATTGATAGACATAAGAAGCAAAGTCAAGTCTGAGAGGCAAACTAATACTATTTTCAAGTAGCGATACCTAGTATTAAGGAAAGCAGTGACAATAAATATAGACAACAGGGGAAGTATAAATAGAATTGTGTGTAAATATTTTGGCTTTTAAAGTTTTCACAGAGATGTCACAGACTCTTTAAGTGCTAATGTAAAAATAAAGCTATGTATTTCACTGACTGCAATAGCTGAAATTGAGCTGGCATGCCAGTTCTAGGATGTAACATGGCTAATCTGAGTGGAAGGATGAACATTTAAAAAAATCATTAAAATGTTAAACATTATTTTATTTGTGGGCATTCTTTCATCCCCCAAATCATGGGCCAATTTTATAAATGAAACTAGACATTCCAGAGTGTGCATTGTATGGGAATAATGGCACTTCTTGAGTGGTTGAAGGAACTTGGGTATCTCTCCTGTATCATAACACACCTGAGGTGTGCCTTTATCCTACCACAGATTCGTAGGATGTTGGCAGCAGGAGCAATGGGACAAGGATCTCAGGTAATGTTGAGGAGGATGCAATCTACACAAAATAATAATTCAATGTGTGGCAAGCAGCTTGGTGCTTGTATATATAGGAGCTGACTGGGATATGCTTGGTGTTCAAGACATGAGCTTTAGTGCTTCTCCACATCCCACCCTGTGTAGGATAGTGGGTAGGTGTAGACTTAAGACCCAGTGGAGAGGGTGAGACAGGAGTGCTAGAGAAGAGGAGGAGGCAGGGGAGGATGGAGGTGTCACCAAAATGCTCAAGCACAGCGGGAGGCAGCCTACTGCTTAAGTAGGGAATGGGAGGAACTATTTTCCCCATCGAACTACAGGCTAAAGACTTTAATTCATTGTGTGGCAAACAGCTTGGTGCTTGTGTATACTTAGGAGCTGACTGGGATATGCTTGGTGTTTAAGACATGAGCTTTGGTGCTTCTCCACATCCCACCCATCCCTGTGTAGGATAGTGGGTAGGTGTAGACTTAAGGCCCAAAAAGAAGTTGCAAAGTGACTACCTTCTCCAACTCTGGAGAGTATGATCAGTAGCATGCAGGAGAGAAACCACCCTCCTTAGGGGAACCTCCGAGGACCCATGGCTACCGACCTGCCTATCCTCTGGGCATACTAACAGGATAATAATCTGAAATGTGCTTAGGTTTAGGTATGGTCATGTCTAGGAGTATAATCTGATATATCTGGTGGCAGAGTCCAGTTTATGGTCGAGATGAGTAAGCAGTAGATGTTTACGGTGAAGGTTCGAGCAGATGGAATATCCAACTGGAATGATGCCAGATACCATGACAATGGTTAATCTGAATCTGAGAAAGATGATTGCAGTAGATTCATAGTACGGCCTTTGAATATTCAATCGATCTGCATAGTGGGACTGTTTGTTGGAATGGCTGGAACTTGCAGCAGGCTCAGCTTCATTGTATTATGAGCTTAATCCTAGATAGGAAGGTGATATCTTTTGTAGGAATGGTAGGAGCCACGTGGTCCACCATCACAGCAGTACAGAATAATGCAAGACATAAAGGATGGGAGTCACTGAGGTTGATTGAAATATGATAAGGTACCATATAAGACCCATAGTGGGGCATGCATAAATGGAATGGCGAGACCCCTTAGGTTCGCCATTGCCACTGACATGTTAGGTAGGCCTGTGATGATGATAGTAGGCTCATAGGTAGGCTAGCTAGGGAAAGATAATCCTATGTAGTAATGATGAATAAAGAATAATGTGTGTGACTGAAGTCTCAGATGGTCAATACAGTGAAAGCGAGAACCTGACAAGGGTTTTCCATAGTGCGAAGGAATCTGTTTAGTAGAGGATAACTTCCTGTTGAGGAGGAATACAATTGGTGGAATGGAGAGACCCCCAGGTTCCTGATAGCCATAGAATGATGATTCTGAGGTGAGGAGGCAAAGTCCACTGAAACTGGCAATAGGAGATGCAGATCAAGAAGGAGGTCCAAGGGTGCATTGAGGATGTAGTGGAAGATACTTGCATGACTTGAATCGCTAATTAAACCTGATCTGAGATCGTCTATCAACGTAGTCCTATTGGTGAGTTGAAAGTAAAGAGTGAGGGTCCCAGAAGTTGGATTGGAAGATGAGGAATAGGGAATATTGTCGCGGGACATGTGGAAAAGGACGGCGGGACCCCACATAGTCCGCCATCACCATAGTATGGGACAATCTAGGTAGCAAGGGGTACTCTAGGAGCCAGAGTGTTGCAGTCCAAGATAAGGAAGGTGATACCCCTTGTATGTACTCTTATCATGAATAGGAAATACTTGAGATATGGCAGGGCCATTTCACAGAGCAATATATGTTCAGGATGGCGGGACCCACATGGTCCACCATTGTCGTAAATAGGCTAACTAAGAAACAGATGCAGGATTGCGCTGTCCATAGAACTGAAGATGTTCTCAAGGCAGGAGAATGACCCAACATCAATCAATCTGCAGCACGGGGACTTGATGGAGCAATGAGTTGAATCCCTGGAGTAAATGGTGAATGGGAAGGTAGGACCTCCATGGTCCATCCTCGTGTAGCAGAAATTATGCAGGAAATGTAGGTGGGACCCCGCCCCATGGTGTAGTGCAAGATAGGGATAGTGTGACCCCATGTGGTCCGCTATCACTGTATCACTCGAATAGAGTATGAATGGGAAGGTGATACCCCCGTGGTTTGCCCTCACCATGGTAATCAGTAGTGCCTGATAGGGATGGCGGGACCTCACGTAGTCCACCATCACCATATCTGAGAAATGCAATTCCTTCCATCGAGTAGTGTGCAGTAGACATGGTGGGACCCCGTGGTCCGCCATCATCGTATCATAAGCAGTACAAGATTGGGAAGACGAGACCACGTGGTTCGACTTCACCATGGAAGGGTGCTAGATTCGAGGAACCATCAGAAATTAATATAACGAGATCAAGCCATAAATAAATGCCTTCTTCATTGCCAATAATAAGTGGTCTGAGGTAAGGGGGACACTCCAGGGCTCAGTGCAATAGTAGAAGCAGTTGTGGTATAAGAAGGGCACCCTTTGGGCATGGCAGTATGGGAAGGAGAACACTAAGACAGGTATGGGCAAACTTATCCATACACATAGAGCTGCAGAAGTAAGAAACATGAAATAAATGGCGAAAGTCTGGTCGTATGATCCTGGAGAAGCAGTAGCTCTTAAAGCTGGAAATATGTTAGACAGATTCCTGGAATAATGTATTATTCACAATCTTACCAGCCTAGCAAGGTCTGGCTGTATTGCAATAAAACCTCTGGATGCAATGGGCTGTCTTAAACAACAGCAGACTCTGTGCTTTGAGGAAACACTACAGTGGGTCTGGGCAGACTCAGTGAAGATGACAGAACTGAGGTAGGTAAAAGATGTCAGTAATTGGCATTATTTGGTAGAATTAATGGCCGCTCATCTACCTCCATAAGCATTTGAGACATAGAAGGACATGCAATAGTGCTACATGAGTGCAAATAGTAAGTATCCACACAGCCACTTGATATAGTTCATTACACATTACAAAACAGGAACAAGCGAGACAACAGGCTTTCAGGGAGCCCTGGGCACTGACCTGCAGGTCACCGCATCTCGTTTCTTTCTTGAAAGTACTAGAGGGATATATGGTCCCTTAGTTATGATAGCTTTTGTAGATTTTCCATTTGTGGCACCTGAAGTAGCAATAGGGAATGGAAAAACAAATAATTATAAGTCTTGAATGCAGTGAGCACCCCAGGACAGGTTGGGAGATTCGGAGTGCAGAAGAAGGAGGGAGATGTACCTTGAGTGGGGTGAGCTGCTGTTGGAAAGAGAGAGACACCATTCCATAGCAAGCCAGAGTCAACACAGCTGGGCATTGGGTGGGTAGCCTGTAGGACTCTGCCAGAGCTGAAATACTGCTGTGGAAAAACAAATGGGATGGAGCCCAGGACAGGGGAAATGAACAGAGAGCGCGGGTTTATTCTTCATTTTGGTCTTTCTGAGGAAGTTCTTGGACTGTCTGAAAGACGGAGAGCAACTGGATGGACTTGCTGGACCCAGCTGCCAGCTCTAACTATACGGGAGAGGTTAAGAAGGATACACAATCTTGTCAGTAGAGTAGTTTTAAATTAGAGTAGATGGCATTGTATTTCCTAAAAGAAGCATGTAAACAGAAAGAAAATGGCATGGCTGTTCAGCTCTGTAATCCAAGTGTGGAAGTGGTGGAGAACTGTGGCGAGGCAGCATGGCAGCCAACTGGGAGAAGAGGTCCAAAAGAAAACAGAAAAGGATGGGGAAGCAGGTGAGGGAGAGGAACGAGGAATGCACAATGAGGGTCAGGGACACAGGAGGAGCAGAATGAGAGGAGGAAAACAAAAACAGAAATGGGTAGGCAGAGTAGAAAGAGATGCAGCACAAACAGCAAAGACAAGGAGAAAGATGACAAAACAAGAAGCAGGAGGAAGCCCACAGCCAGCCAGCCATGCAGCTGTGCCACCAAAATGTTCAAGCAGAGGCGGAAGGCAACCTACTGCTAAGTAGGGAATGGGGAAGAGCTATTTCTCTCCCCATCAAACTACAGGCTAAAACCTTTTAAAAAAAAAGCCTATTCATTTTTTTGTCAGCTGTGCAATAATTGGTGTACTAAAGTATGTGGGAGAAGAGGGCAGGAAGAAGTTGATGCATCGTAGAGGCAGAGGGCTGAGCGTCAGCTGCCAGTTTTGACACCATCTGTGAGAGGAGCATGAAGTCATGTGACTGCTAGTATACAACTGGAGCACTACCAGTCTAGGACTAAAAGTGTGAGCACTCATTGTTGCCAGTTGGTGGTTGGAGCAAATGAGCAAGGAATACAGTTAACACTGAGGATGCTGCTACCTGCTTGAAATAATATTTAAAAAGCCTATTGGATTTTTAATTCTGCTGTGAGAAACTGGCGTATTGTGTGGAAATGGAGGTTGGGAAGTGGGTAGTGCATTGTAGGAGGCAGAGGGAGTATAGGCAGCTAATTTCTGTGCCATTTGTAAGAGGGCATGCAGTCATATGACTGCTAGCATCCAACAGTGCTAGCAGCCCTGTATTTAATTCCCACATGGCCAAAAAAACCTCATGTCAGCAACCCAGAGTGAGGACCATGAGTGGGAAGACAGGGTCTTTAGGTGCAGCTGCAGTTAATCCACAGTTCCACAGGGGACTCTGCTTAATCACCATCAGAGCTCTCTTAAAGTAAGATAAGACCAAGCCAACTTTTTCTGTTCATTGGAAGTGGCTTGGTATCTCTCCTATAACCATCCTGAGGTGAGGCTGTGTAGTGTACACTTGAGGCACTCTGGTAAAAAAGTGATACAGAAGAGTCCATAAAGCCCATCAGATAAGTGCACAGTTTGGATAAATGTACATTTTATATTTCCGATTTTACATTAAACTGCGCGCATGTGCAAGAACGTTTGGGAGAGTAGCACACTTGGGTGTGCCTCTCCACCAATGCACTGCTCCCTTGAGTAGGCATGGCGGTCCTACACCAATGGGTGCAGGAGCTCAGTATGATAGCGGTGTTCCTCTGCTTCAAGGAAAGCACGCTGCCATACTGAGTGCCACCCTCGCGTCTGCCTACCTCCCCCAGCATGTCATGCCACCCCCAGAGCTTTGGTGCCATGCTGGGCCCACCCAGCGTGGCAGAACAGTCCTTTAGTTTGCCGATGGGGGTGCCCAATCCCGTCGGCTCCTCGCCCCCCGTAGTTTGCGGTGGGGTGCCCAATCCCGTCGGCTCCTCGGCCCCCCAGCCATCTTCTGCCACACTGGAGCCCACCCCAGCGTGGCAAAGCGTCCCACATAGTCTTTTTGTTTTCTAACCTGTAAAACAAAAACGGTCCTGTGTGGCGTCTCCAGCCCCCTCCCACAACCGCACCCACCCACTGCACCCAGCCTCCCACCCCCTCACCCCAGCCAGGCTGCCTCCGGCTCCGGCGCGGCGATCTTCGGTGGACCGGGAACACGTCTGCACTCTTCAAAGCTGACCGAACTGAGGAAATGCGGTAAGCTGTATAATGGGCTACATGGGGGTTTCAACTTTATTACATATCTCAGTCATTTTATGGAATTTTGCATCAAATTTTCAACATGGGATTTTGGGACCCCTTCTCATGAATGATGTCACTGTCATGGCGTTATTCAGGCCCGAAGGGTGATTTCACAGGCACTGCGCAGTCACTGCATGAAATCACCCTTCGGCTAAATAACACCATGACAGTCACATCATTCATGATAAGGGTCCAAAACCCATGTTGAAAATTTGCTAAAATTCAAAAAAACTGTTTTACAAGCATGCGCTGCGCAGTTCCTATGCAGGCTCATAAGTTCGCGAATTTTCAATATTTTCACTCCAGATTTTCAACATTGCCATTTTATCACACCTTCTTATGAGCTGTACAGCTGTCATTTTCACATCTCACCCAAAATGTGTTCCGCCCATGTGGCGCACAATGGCGCGGTTGGTGTCTTGAGGTAATCAATGTATGGAACACATTAAAAATCACAGTGACACTGTTCGTGAGCAGAGGTCTTAAAATGGCTATGTTGAAAATTTGGTGAAAATTCTAAAAATGATTGTTTTCTGAGCGTGCGTTGCGCAGTTCTAAATACGCTCATCGTTTGTGAATTTTCAGTATTTGCACTCCAGATTTTCAACATTGCCATTTTACCACACCTCCTCATGAGCAGTACAGCTGTTATTTTCACATCCTGCCCAAAATGTGTTTCTGCCTATGTAGCGCACAATGCGCAGTCGATTATCTTGAACTCAATGTATGGGACACATTAAAGAAAATCACAGTGACACTGATTATGAGCAGAGGTCTTAAAATGGCTGTGCTGAAAATTTGGTGAAAAATTCCTAAAAATGATTGTTTTATGACTGCGTTCGCAGTTCCTACGCACGCTCAGTAAGTTTGCAAATTTTCAATATTTTCACTCCAGATTTTCAACATTGCCATTTTACCACACCTCCTTATGAGCAGTACAGCTGTCATTTTTTACATCCTGCCCAAAGCGTCTTTCCGCCCATAGTGCACAATGGCGCAGTCGAGTTGTCTTGAAATCAATGTATGGGACACAGTAAGAAAATCACAGTGACACTGTTCATTAGCACAGGTTTTAAAATGGCAATGTTGAAAATTTGGTGAAAAAAATCCTACAAATGACTGTTTCTGACTCGTTGCACAGTTCCACGCACGCCTCGTAGGTTTGTGAATTTTCAATATTTCCACCCAGATTTTCAACATTGCCATTTTACCACACTTCCTTATGAGCAGTACAGCTGTCATTTTTCACATCCTGCACAAAACATGTTTCACCTATGTAGCGCATAATGGGGTAGCAACAAGGTCATACTGACAATTTATTGAGCAAATACCAGCAATCGCACAGGGCATTAGGGTAAAGCACCATACATGCCAAACACCACTGCAAATACCTGCAAGCGTTCGGCATTGACAAATGCTTGTTTTCCTGTCTCTGCAATGTTAAATGTTCTGGGTTAAGTGCACACTGGTTAATAACACATTTCAGTTAGATGCACTTTTCACAGTTCACCAATGCATCTGTAACATGTAACTACATGCAGCACCTATTAAGCACACTGCCTGTTTTCAACTGGAGTGAAAACAGTTTTTAAGGAGCACCCTGCTTGTAATGTCTTCTAACACAGTGAATTAATGTAGATAAATAAATATACTAGCAAAATAATTTTTAAATCATGTTAATGCATTTTATTTGATATTGTACTTGTTTTATGCTTTTCTAGGAATAAAAATAAAGGAAATAAAACATGATCCCAGTATTAGTCTTTCCCATTGAAAACATGGCAGTCTGGGTAAGTGAACAGCCTGCTTAAAGAGATCCACCAAGTTAAATTTAATGGGATTTGCACCTGTCTGATCAGTGCCTTACCCTTTCAGATGTTACTGCTGCAGAGATTATGTCCAATAATGCAAAAGATAAGAAATGCTATCCTCGTAACTCAGCCCCACCAGGTCCTGAGGACTTCCTGGTTTCTGGGGTTACCCACACTCTGTCCCCAATGCTCACTAACGTGTGACGTGATGCTAGAGAGTGCGTGGGGACGGCGCCATTATAGTCTATGGGGTGGTACCTTCGGATCATTTTGTTATAATGTAATGGACAGTTGGTGATGAAACATGGGCACTGGTTGACTATTTATTTATTTATTGAAAATCGATTTACAACCTTTGAGTCAAAGACTCATTTACAAAGGCTCCATGTTAGCAAACAGAACAGAACAGATTAACAGCATACAACAATACATGCTTATTCCATGGTATTAATACAGTAGATACATAAAGAGGAGGAGTGTATTGTCTATACGATTAGGTAGCTAGTCAGGTCAGGCTAAAGAGTTTGTAATTGCCATGATTCAAGCAATCGGGTACCGACATTGTCATTAACACAGTCAATCTTGAATGGAGAATTAACAGCATTAGGCCACAAAGCAGTATTGCCCATACTTAATCCAAGTGGTGTAGGTGATACTTAAGGTTTAAGGCTTAATGTACCTGCTGAAATCTAGGTTCCAGCTTCACTACTGAGACTGGACAAGGCAGGCCTAACCAGGGTCCAGTAGCCAAATATTGGTAGTACTTGTGCAGCAGTCCAAAACTTAGCGGTGCAATGGCAGTGGCGTGCAGATAGTATGTGGTTTTGAGGGCTATTTTGAATGGGCCTAGTCTGGTGATAGAGGTAACAGCTGGTGGAAGATCATTGTACCATAGTGGTGCTCTATAGGAGAAGGACTTTTGGGCAAGTGAGGTTGAGACCTTGGGAACAGTCCATATCTGTTTGTTTGTCAGCGGGTGTGCACTGAGGCATGGGCGGTGTGTGGGAGGCAGTAACTCCAGAGGGAGAGGCCTAGATGAACTTTTGGTGAGGAGAAGTGTTTGGTAGTGGACTCTTTCATCAAGGGTGAGGATATTTGTTAGGGCATACAGGGTGCAGCTGTGGGTGCACCTGTCTACTCGGTGAGGAGTCTACATGCTTTGTTGATGGCTAGGTGGATTTTATTTAGAGCAGTGTGGTCAGTGGCCAAGTATACAGTTAGTCCATAATCTACTAGAGAGAGAGAACAGAGGAGGTAGCAGCAAGGTTAAGGGCCTCTGGAGGAAGGCAGGATCTGCGCCCGATAAAGTAGTCCAGTATGAATATTTATGGCTGAGGTGAGATTATTGATATGTGGATGAAATGAGAGGCTCGGATCAAATGTAAGGCCCAAGTATTTATAGGTATGAACCTGTTCAAGTGGGAGGAGGGCTTTAGAAAAGATTTCTAGTTAGCGTCCCAGTCCTTGCTCTGTCGGTGGGCAAAGAGCATTGACTTAGTCTTTTACATTGACTACCAGTCTGAGATCCATAAACCAGTTTTCCATGTGGTTGAAGGCAAGTTGTAGGGATGACTGTAGGATTGTGGGATCTGGGTGGGAGGCAAACAGTACTACGTCATCTGTATAGAGTAGAAGATTATTTGGGCATGATTTAGGAAGAGTGTTCAGGAAGATGCTGAAAAGTATTGGACCGAGGATGGAGCCCTGGGGACCCCTGAGCAGACTGGCAAAGGAGATGAGAGCGCTGTATATCTTAACACATTGGGACCTATCTGAGAGGTAAGTTGTAAACCACAGAGATGGGTCAGGGATAACCAGTGAGGCAGAGAGTATTTATGAGTAGGGTGTGTGAGACAGTATCGAATGCTTTCGACAGGTCTATAAATACAGCTCCTGCTAGGTGTTTCTTATCAGGGCATTGTGCAATGAGTTAGAGAACACTGTGAAGCGGTTGTTGTTGTGCTATGCCCTGTTCTGAAGCCATGTTGTTCACTACAAAGTATATTGTGTGTCAGTAGGTAGTTGGTGAGTTGGGTGGCAACAATTTTCTCCAAGGCTTTTGAGAGGGGTGGTAGAATGGAGATGGGTCGGTAATTGTTAGGTGAGGTGGGGTCCCACTCTTTAGTATCAGTGTGATTGTAGCCATCTTCTAGTCAGTGGAGAACTGCCCTAGACATAGGGAGCGGTTAAGGAGATCGGTCAGCGGGAAGAGCACAGTGTCAAGCACCAGGTTAAGGATTTTCATATCAAAGGAGTCTTTGCAGTAGTTAGAGCCCCAGAGGGCCTTAGCAAGGTATGGCCTTGCTTCGTTCATTGTAATAACCCTCAGGTGGAAGGGAGGTAGGCATTGCTTGGCTCAGGGGTTGTAGGGTATCCTTGTTAGTCAACTGGTGCCCACGTTTCATCACCAACTGCCCATTACAATATAAAAAATGATTCAAAAGGTACCCCCATAGTCTATGAAGGTACTTGTCCCTCTGCACTCCCTAGCATCACATCACAACTTTAATGAGCAGGGGCAGAGCATGAGCATCCCAGAAACTGGGAAGTGCTCAGGACCTGATGGGGCTAAGTTTACGAGGGATAGCATTTCTTTTCTTTTGCATTATTGGACATAATCTCTGCAGCAGTAACATCTGAAATGGGTGAGGCACCAATCTAGTAGGTGCCAATGCTAAAACTCGTAAGTCTCTTTAAATGCACATTTGTCTGTGCTACAGGGATCTGCATTTAAGCAGGTTGCACTATATTTGGGAAACAAGCTAAAACAATTCTAGGTTAAGGTCACAAAGGATTTCAAGCATCTGCATCACACACAGACATGCAGGAGGACATTGATGGGGTGGTATCGGTGGACTGCAGGGACAATGAAACTGTGGTAACCTGGAGGTTGCTCTGAAAATGGCCACTATCACAACTGTAGGATATTCTAAGCCTTAAGGATTGAGCTCAGAGTAACAAAGGCTGCAATATGTCACTTGAGGGCAGAATCAGTTGGTAGTCAGCTGATATAGATACTACAGTCTTAACTCACAGAAGGCCCATCAGGCCTGTAGTGGTGGATGGATGGTAGTGGGGGAGGGAAAAATGGAATATGGTGATGTACCTCTAACAGGTAACTACCCCTGTTGTATGAAAGTCTTTGGGATTTATAAACTGAGGTGGTGATGACTAGCATGCCAGAAACAGGTGCACCGTCCATTTGTGACAAGCCACAGAGGCCCCAAATGGGGACAAAAGATGGTACTAGTTATTGATGACTCAATAGTCAGGGTATGGGGGAAGGTTTGTCCATCCCCGTGGTCAGGATGTAGTCCACTGTTACTTTGGGGCCATGGTGGACAGACTAAGGTCTCTGGTGGTAGAGCCAACCAGAAGTCTGGGGAGACCAGATGTAGTGGTGCACATAGGCACAATGGATCTGGATAGGAGGAGGGTAAAGAAGTAAGGAGAGTTCTGTGCTCTAAGCAGCACACTAAGGGAAAAATAGGGAATGGTACTGTAACTTTTCAGGGGCACTACCATGGCTGGCCACACTATAATGCCAAGGAGAAGTTAAAGGTATACCAGTTTAATGTGTGGTGGTGCAAGGGGAGGCTTTTACGTTCTTAAGGGACTGCAACCACATTTGAGGGGTCAGAGGCTGTTGAAGCAGGATTACTTGCACCCAAACAAAAGAGCACCAAGGTGTAGAGGGAAATATTTGCAGAGCACATTAAAACACATTTCAACTATGAGATGGTGAAGCAGTACTGTTAATGTTAGACACACCTATACAACCAAAGGGGCAAGACAGCCCTCCCCTGCACTAAAACAAACAGATGGGACAACAAGGCAGAAAATAAATAAGGGATAGGGGAAGCAGAGAAGTGACTCAGTTCAAGTGGGTACCAAAAACAAAGGGGTGTAGGAGGGTAGGAGGGGGCAGTGTGCAGCTGGTCATGGGATTATGAAGGGATATGGATGCATAGGGAAGGGATGGCCATGGGGGCATAGTGGCAGATGGGGGACTGGGGTTTGGAATAGCTAAATGGAGGAAGAATGGGAGAGTTATCTTAACAATGCATGGGAGGTCAGAAAGTTGGTGAAGGACACCAAGTCAAATACAGAGTTGAGGATAGCAGGAGGGGGGAGCAGAGGAATAAAAGCATTCATCTAATACTGTACATAAAGAAGAGCACATTTAAAGAGGAGATCATCAGACTTATAAAGGGATATGGAATAAAGGGAAAGGGACAGAGGAAAAGGTTACATAGTGAACCAGTTATTCTATTTGGTATAATGAGAAGAGGAAAAGCGGTCACTGCCAAAATGTGTCATCAAGATGGGTTGGAGGACATCAACAGAGAACCTACAGGGTTCCCAGCATTTGGTTCCATCATGACTAAAGATGTCTGGATACTGGTGTCATGAGGTCCTCAGCTGCAACTAGTTGTGATGCTTGGTGTTACTTTGCGTCACTGGTTTCTAATGCTAAAAATATACATTATCTGTAAGGTTGTTAAAGAGTTATCAGGAGGTACTATAGGAAAAATGCTGCATATATGTGTGTGTGCGCATGTGGTGTGTGTGTGTGTGTGTGTGTGTGCTTCCACAAGCCCTTTAGCTTGAGGGGTCTAGTAGTCAGATAGCAAATTTCAAGAAAACAGGCAAGTGCAAAGTGATGTTCCTGACTGTTCTTCACTCAAGATACTAACTGACACAAGGGAACCTGATGTGGGCACCACAATATTTTGGATGTATGGGTTTCTGAAGGACTAAAAGCTCTAAAGGTGGAACATTTTTGGACCTGAATGGACTGCAGCCCAGGTGCTGAAAGATATGGTGCAAATTCTAGCTGCACCACTGGCAGATCTTTTAACTACTTGGACATGGAGATAATACCAAGGGACTGGAGGATGGTGGATGGGGGCCCTGCATAAGTGCAGAAGCAGGGATAAAGCAGGTAACAATAGATCAGCCCTGCTCTGACTTCTATAGTGAAGAAGTTAATGGAGGCCATAATAAAACAGAGGCTGGTGAAGTTCTTGGAAGCAAAGGGACTTAGGAAATAGGTAGCATGGGTTTGCAGGATGAAGGCTGTGCCAGGTAAACCTGATCAGTTTCTTTGATTGAGTAATGAAGGTGACTGACAGAAGGACAGCCAGGCAGTACACATACTATGCCTGGGCTTTAAAGAGTCATTGACTCCATCCCCGTGGACAGCTGGTCAAGAATCGGAGTGGTCTCAGAGTAGGAGAAAAGATTACTGGATGGGTAAGGAATTGGTTAAGGAATATCCAGGGTTTGGTATTACCTGGGGTACTCAGACAGCAGAGAGGTCAACAGCAGGGTGCCACAGGAATGAGTGTTGGGGACAGTCCTTTAACATTTTCATTTTGAACCATGGGTTTGGGATCCAGGGAGAGCTGCCTTTTCACAGATGACACAAATATGTGTGGGAGGCTGGATAGTGAGGAGGGGTTAGAACTATGAGGTAGGGTTTGTAGAGACTAAAGACATGCTCTACAGTATGGCAGTTGAAATGCAATGCAAAGAAGTGTAAGATAATACATATAGGACCCAGCAACCCAAAATGGAATATAGGATGGGAGGAGTAGCCTTTGTTAAATGACTGAAGAGAGGGACCTGGGAGTGATAATCATGGACAACTTGAAATTATTGGCCTAGTGTATTAGGGCAGTTGAAGGCAAGTAGAATGCTAGGAGAATAGGGGAGTGATCTGCCCTGTACAGATCACACATTTAACCTCACCTGGGTACTGTGTGGTTCTGGAGACAGGGTGGAGATGTTACAGAGGAGAGTTACCGAAATGGTCTAGGGACAAGTGAAGTCCTACATTAAGAGGTTTGAAGACCTCAACATGTACAACGTGGCACCAGAAGGCATGGGGGTAATGACAGAACACATGCAAGTACCTCCATGGAATAAGTAAGGTAGACTGCAAGGAGTTGTTCGCACTGAGTATGAACACAGGCTGAGGAGGGACTCAGTGAAGCTGGTGGGCAGATTCATAAAGAATGTTAAGAAATACTTTTCACCAAGACAGCGGTGGACAGGTGGAACGAGCTGTCAAGGGAAGCTGTCTTTGTTAAGTCAAGAGAGGGATTCAGACATGAGTGGAACAAATATATGGGACTGGTAAGAGTAGAAGGGGAGGAAGATAGTATAAAAAAGTGACCTCTAGGGCCATCACACCCAACCATAGGAAGGGCTGGGCAAACCAAATGGGTCATTGGACCTTTTTGTGCTATCTAGAATGTCTGATTCTATGTTTCACAATGGGCACATAGAAACATAGAATTTGTTACAGATAAGAATCACTTGGCACACCTAGTTTGCCCATTTTTCCCTGCCTATCCTGGCACTACCTGAACTCTGGTTACCTCCCCACTTTACTACCAAGATTTCTTTGTGCCTATTCCATGCATGCTTGAAGTCTGCCATTGTTTCCACCTGCACCACAGCCATTGGAAGAAATGTTCCAGGTATCCACCAGTCTTTCAGTGAAGAAGTACTTCCTCACATCTCTCCTAACTACCACCTTCCAGCTTCATTGCATGCCCCTTGTTCTTTTGCACCATCTCACTGAAAAACTCTCCTCCTGAACCTTATTAACCCCTGTGAGGTATTTATAGTTCTCTATCATGTCCCCATCTCCCTACTTTCTTATAGGGTGTACATATCGAGATCCCTCAGACTCTCCTCATAGGGCTTTTGATGCAGCCCTGCACCATTTTAGTTGCCTTCTTCTGGACAGCCTTTACCCTGTCTATGTCCTTTCTGAGATGTGGTCTCCAGAACTGGACACAGTACTCCAAGTGGGGTCTCACCAATGATTTATACAGTGACAACACCACCTCTTTCTTTCTGTTGATTATACCCACCCTATGCAATCCAGCATTCACTGGCCCTACCTACTGCTTTGTTGCATTACCTCACCACCTAGATGTCATCAGATACAATCACCCCAATGTCCCATTCTGGTTTAGTGACCTCAATGCCTCTCCCCACTGTCAATACCTCTCCCATGACCATCAATACCTCTCCCCATTGACTGTCAATACTGCTTCCTGCATTGACCACCAATACCACTTCCTCCATATCCCCAACACCCTATCATATCTTATTGATTAAGTATAACACACCTCATTCTTGAGCGACAGTAAGTGTTACAAGCTATAACTACAAATAGAACACACCTCACAATTGATTGGTATATGCTCGCAACACCATTTTATACAGTGGCTTGGGAAACTGAAGCAATCTGACTGGTCAACAGGGTTCCAATGATGTGTAGTTGTTAGGGGTCTGAGAGTAATTAAAGTGTTCCTGAATATCATGAATAATGCACTATTCAATTTTGGATATAACTAACGAATACTGGCACTATTCTTGCCTATCGGTATTCGTGAAATACAAAAAGTAAAACAACTGCTCCCCACCCTTCTCCCCAGCTCTGTTGTTTAAACTACAACCCCACCATCTCACTACCCTCTACAACAACCCCACCTCTACCCGCCCTCCCAACGCCCACAATTTAAGGTTTAAAAGCTCCCACAATGGGTGACTAGCACAACCCACCCACCCCACTGTTGGCTGCTATCTCCTGTAGCCCTTTCCTTTCATAAAACATCATCCACCCACCCCACCAAGCAGTAACATCTAACTCCCCATCCTCCTCCCAGATCCCAAATTTCTGAAGCAGAAGCCCTCCCTGAGGCACAGAGAAGGTTACTGACACACACACACACTCACAGCCAGCTGCCTTCTGAATGGAAGTAGTTTATGTGCTTGTCATGCAGTAAAACAGCTGATTAAATGATCAGCAGTTTTACCATGTGAGCAAGAGGGAATGCTTCCATTCACAATGAAGGCAGCAGGCCATGGAGGAGGGTGGTAGCATTGGTCACTTCACCATGCCTGGGGGCTTTCTGCTTTGGAAATTTGGATGCTGGAGGGGAGGATGGGAGTTGGGTGCTGCTGCCAGGGTGGAAGGGTGGTTGATAATTTCTTACAAAAGAAAAATGTTCAAGGAGATGGCAGCCAGCTGTGCAAGTGGGTGGGTTGGAGGATGGGGGCTGTATTTTGCTTTTTCTCCCACTGGTACATAAACAACAAATATGAATACTGAAGTTCCAAATACTGTATTCAAAATTAGGCATTAGTCCACCTAGTAACTGTCCTAGCAGTTACATACCTCAACCCTCATGAATTAATCAGTAGCTTTTTATGAGTCTTTTTTTTTAAAAGTTATTTAATAAGCTGAAACTTCCACTCGGGATGTACACTTGTACTGGAATATACTGACTTCTCAGGTGGTTAATGGCCTCAGGCTTCATATAATGCCTCACATCAAATAGCAGAGGCATGGGAATATACCCCAGTACAAATGTACACCCTATCATGTCAAGATGGAGATGTGTAAGGAAAGTGTGTCTCTACTGGTACTTGAACCCAGAACCTTTGCATTCTAGCACCCTATCATGTGTTATTGCTTACTTGTAGAGCATAGTTCAGGCAGGCTCAAGTGATATGACAGTGATTGGTACAAGATTCTCACAAGGTGGGACAGGGAGAATTTGGGCAACTACAGGCCAGTCAGACTTAGCTCCATTGTAGATAAGCTGATGGACACTCTGCTGAAGGAAGCCTAGCGATGAACCTGGAGGAAACTGGGCTGTGCGATAGCAGCGTATGGGTTTGTCCAGAAGTTTATGTCAGACCAACCTGATAGCCTTCTTTGACTTGGTTACCATTGAATTGGACAGAGGAAAGGCAGTAGATTGCTCTATTTCAATGTCAGCAGTCTTTGATTTTGTGCCATACAGGAGGCTACTGAAAAGTTAGAGGACTTGGGAGTAGAGAAGGGTTAGTCAGGTAGGTGGGAAACTGTTTGAGGGGAAGGGTGATTGTAACTGGGGTCAAATCTGGGATGGGGTCATGAACAGAGTGGCACAAGGATCGGTCCTAGGGCCTGTCCTATTCAATATGTTCATTATTGACAGAGGAGACTGTATGCAGGCAAGATGTGTCTTTTAGCAGAGAACACAAAACTATGCAGCAAGGTGAGGAAGGAGTGAGGGGACTACAGAGAGATCTGGAAAGGTATTCTAGGATATGGTAGCTGAGATTCAATGCCAAGAAATGCAAGGAGATGTTTCAATTTATTGGTTACTTACTGTCAACAACTGCAGTTCCTCCCATCACCTTTTGCAACTACGCCTTCTAGCAGCTTTATCTCATTCTGTCTTGGTGAGGCATACCATTTTGGTACTTTGGGTTTGCTTATTGCTGACTAGCATATCCTGTCTTGCTAGGGCAGTTGATTTAGGTCAGGTGATCTCTAGTACTTAGTCTGCTCCAGAGCAGTAGCTAAGAAATTTGCTTCAAAGCCTCTCTGCCCCTAGTACTACTCTATAGTCAGGTGAACTCTTTCTTATTAACCTGACTAGGAGCTGTACTTAAGGATTACTGCTTCAGACCCACTGCCTATATAGAGGATAATGTATAGGCATGGTGAGTTAACCACACTATGCTGGTGTCAGTGGTTACCTTGGCACTTTAGTTAACCTCAAGCGCGAGCTTGAGAGAGTCAAACTTAACGTTGCCAAGGTAACCATGAGTACTAAAGATAGTGTAGTTGACCACCGATGCCCATACATTGTCTTTTTATAGTCTATGGGCATCGGTATTTTGTCACATTTTCGAGCATAAGCAGGACTCTGATTAAAAAAAACTACCTCTTACCTTAGCAGTTTCACTAACGATATAGTCGGTTTCATTTGCTGAATAAAACAATTTTATTTAGAATGAAAACATTTACAGCTTACTTGTGAACTGTATATCAACAAAAGAAAACACACATGCTCATTCAAACTAAATGCTATTGTGAGGGATCAGTTCTGTTATTTTTGCGACGGGTGAACATGTGACAGGGTGCGACGAGCAGAGTTTCCATACAGTATTTTCTGGACTGCATCATCACTGTGTGGATGTTTTGTGGATGTTTTGCCTCCCGGAGATTGCCTGTGATAAGGGGGACAGGAGAGGAGAAAACAACAGAAAAGGACGCTTGGGCTTTACGACTGTTTGTCTGTTTTATTTTGACTGCTTTTGACAGCCGCGTGGGCTGACATGCTGCCTTGGAGATGACAATGCCTGTGAATTCCAATTTGTTATGCCATCGATGTGACGTTACATCGATGGGTTAACAACACAGCAATGTCACATCGATGATATAACAACACTAGCAAAGATAATTTTCTGCTGTTAACAGTTTCTACCATGCATTATAGTAGTATTCTGCAGGATTAAGAAATTTCCTCCATTGAGAAGCCCTTCTCTTGCCTGCACTTGTAGTGCCCATTGGGTGATAGTCTCATAATGAGGGCATATTACCTGCTTCAATGCTTGTCTCTGCTCATCTTACATGTATCGGACCTGAACATGAATAAAAAATAACTCCTAGAGGGAGAATGGCTCTTTTACATTGTCCAACCGGGACTTTTCCTATCAAGTAGAAGAATTTGTATGTGCTCTAACTTCCCCTAGCCCGCTGCTGGTCCTTCACCTGCACCGTATACAGGAACTCTCCTAGAGCCTGCCCACAGGGCTACACCACCTTCTGCATACCCCCTACTCCCATTGACTGTCTCGGTCAGGGTATTATTGTATGCAGCATCAGGAAAACTGGAAATTAGCCTCAGAACTCCCTATACTGCCGCAGACAAATCACGTAACTGAAAGAAGACCCAACCACCCACACTTCTCCTAGAACTCTGCAAGAAGCTCTGTTCCTGCTTTTACTATGCTCAGGAAATGTTGAGCTTAATGCAGGCCCTCTGGCACCGATGGAATCCCAGCAGAGGTGCAAAGCCTCAAGGGGCTTACATTTTGCATGTTAATGTATGTAGCCTATTAAAAAATCACTTCTGTTCAGGCCTGGGTATGTCATACTGCTCCAGATATTCTGATGGTTACGGAGTCCTGGCTCTGACCGTCGACCAGTAACAGCGAAGTTAACGCCCCTCCTACTCTTTGTTCAGAGCCGACAGGCAAACCAGAGGTGTGGGGTAGCTATTTACATCAAGGATAAATTTCCTGCCTCCATAATTGACTCAACTTCTGTCCCAAAAGAATTCAAAGCTTGTCATTAAAGATTGAAATTGCCACTGGTATCTCATTAGAAACATAGAAACATAGAACATAGAAACATAGAATTTGACAGCAGATAAGGACTGCTTGGCCCACCTAGTCTGCCCATTTTCCTACCTAACAGATAAGCTGCAGATCCTAGTTAACCAGCAGCTTACTTCCTCCTACCCCACTAGGACTGCCTTATGCCTGTCCCATGCATTCTTGAATTCCCACTGTTCTTGACTCCACGACCTCCTCAGGGAGGCTGTTCCATGCATCCACAACCCTCTCTGTGAAAAATACTCCTCATATTACCTCTGAGCCATCCCCTCTATCTTCAAATTGTGCCCCTTGTTCTTGCACATCTTTTTCTGGAAGATGCTACCCTCTTGGACTTTGTTGACTCCTTGAGGTACTTGAAAGTGTCATTATGTATAATAGGATGCTACAGACCCCCATCAGCTGGACTACAGTTGTTAAAACATCTAAAACATCCTGGGTTCGGCATCTTCAGAGTGTATCATACTAGGGACTTCAACTTAAAATGTCTCTCCAGTGCATCCACCTCACTTGAAATGTTCTGTGATTTCTTGGGTTGTCACAACTAGTAAACGAATCTACTCATCCTAACAAGCTCAACCCTAATAACAGTACTCTCTTGGTTATCATTTTAGTTAACAAACCCATTTATTCTCCCATGCTGGCGTCTTTTCTCTGATATTAGCGACCATTGCTTTATCGCTGTGTAAAATCCACTCTAAATCCACAACTGTACCAAAGTTCTCCTTTAAAAGGTGCATACGCATCTTTGATCTTCATGGTATATATCACACCTAAGAGACTCCATGGGATGGCAGCACTTCTATCTAGTCAAGTCCCTGACTACGGCTTATGATATTTTCTCAGAAATTGTGCTTGGGCTCTCAACAAGTATGCTCCCAGTAAAAGTTTGTGCCAGAAACAAATCCTGTCGGTGGTTTACAGAAGACCTGAAAGATGCTTTCTATGGAGTAGGGATGTACTCTGGAGAACTGCTAGGAAAACTAATTTAAAAATGACTGGAATTCTTTCCAGAGGACAAGAAACCTCTGCACTAAAATGGTCAGAGAAACCAAAGCTAATTTTTACCACTCTCAGCTGGAAAGCTACTCAAGAAATGCCTCCAAATTCTGAAGACTATCAAAGACATTGAAGGTCACACCACTGTAAATTCTACCTACTAAATTATTGATCGACAATACTGTCATCTCCGACAGACCGTCTATCCTCAATGCTCTCAATAATCATTTTGCTACTGCAGGGCTAGCCTTTGACCTCCCCCGTGAATATCCTCCACCAACAATTTAGATTGGATATACAAGAAAAACCCATCCTCAGTCCATCCTTCTCTCTGCAACCTACCTCCTGAAAGAAGCTGAAGATCTTCTCCTTCAGCTGGACACTAGGAAAAGTGCTGGGCCAACCTCATTGACACATACTTAAAGGTTGGCTACCATGTCCTCGCAGTCCCAATTACTCATCTCTTCAACTTATTCTTGTTCCAGGGTGACCTACCCCATTTGGAAAAATGCACTTGTGGTCCCTTTTGTTTAAAACAGGAGATCCTAGTAACCTCAATAACTACAGGCCAATCTCCTACTTCCAGTCCTGTGAAAGATGCTGGAGAAAATAGTGAACTCCCAGCTCGAACTACCTGGAATCAGAAAAATTGCTCAACCCATTACAATCCAGTTTTAGAGCACAGCACAGTACAATCTCTGCTCTATCCAAGGTGACAAATGACTGGCAGCTTGAATTAGATAAAAAAACTTTATGCAGTTTTCTTGGACCCAAGCAAGTGCTCGGTACTGTTGATCACAGACTGCTTTTGTCGTCCTCCAGAACATTGGTTTGGATTCCCTATCCCTTAAATGGTTCTCCAACTACCTCTCAGGACGACTTCAACAAGTAAAGGCAGAAGGGAGGTTCTCCACCAAACCCCTATTGAGGGTGTACCGCAAGGTTCCATTCTTGTTCCTTATTCACCATTTGTATTAACAACATAGATGCCCCCATCCAAGAAGCACAAATACACCTATTCACGGATGATATGGTACTTTGCTAGTAGCTTCTACACCTGAAGTGTTGTAAAGCCCTTCAAAATGAATTTAATCTGCTGCAACATCAGCTTGTAAACCAGAAACTGCTCTTAAATGCAAAAAACAAAGCAATGTTCCTCTCACCCCTTCAAAATGCAATAAATCCTGCAATTGCTGGGACACTCCCACAGATCACTACCATTCTAGGTGAGCAGTTGACTACGTACTAAAGTTCAAGTACCTGGAGATCTGGTTAGACCATAGACTTACTTTCACAGATCACTTAGAAGAACTGGCAAAGAAACTTAGACAAAGACTTGGTCTGTTCTTTGGATTAATAATCTCCTCACAAGAGTCGCTAAACTGAAACTAGTTCAAACTACCTTTCTTTCCCAATTGGATTATGCAGACTTTCTATATAGTCAGGGACCTGCAGGTACCTAGCCAAACTCAATACGCTTTATCACAGAGCCATAAGATTTATCATGGGCCTTCCATACTCAACCCACCACTGTGCATTGTACACGGGCAGGGACGGTCATCCCTTGCTTACAGATGGCAAAAAATGCTGTGGTTTGGACATACAAAGCTATCTCAAATAAACTGCCCAGTATATCTCTGCCTGTTTACCTTTGTGCACTCTGGGAAGTATGCCCTGAGAAGCACCTCATATATCTACCTTTATGTTTACAAAGCAAAATCAAGCATTGGCAGAGCAACCATCAGCTTTGTGCTCCTCAACTGTGGAATAAGCTGCAAAAACATTGAAATTAACTCACCCATCAGCCTAGCAGCTTTTAAATCTCTATATCTACATCATAATAAGGAGTCCTGTGCCTGTCTACCCTAAATAGTGACTCCTATAAGTCCAAGCACACTCTAATTACTACTGTTAAAAGACTGATCCCATCTATAATCGACTCTTCCCTCTCCCTTTTCTACCCCATATCTGTCCCTTCCACATTCCTTTGACCCTGGTTCCAGGTCTAAATTCTCCATACCGTATCACCATATATCTTTTATATTAGGTTTTATTTGTGTTCGTGCATCTGATATGTATATTTTTTACTTTTATGAAAAATTGTGTCCTACCCAAAACTAGCTGTATCTTCTGTTCCAAACATATACAGTACTACTGTCAATGCTACCTGCTGATACTTTGTATATAGTGTATTATTGTATCTCACTTTATTTGTACTATTACTGTTTTCTTGTGTGTTGCATCCCATGTATATTGTCCCTTGTTCCTTGTTAAAACCCAGGTCCACCTCGAAAATTAGCTTGCTCAACGGTGATCGCCTGGTTAAATAAAGACTTTGATTGATTGATTGATTGATAGGGAAAAGAGCCCACAAACGGAGTATGGATTGGGGTGGTGTAGGCTGGCCACTACAACAGAGGAGAGAGATCTGCAAGTCATCATCAGTGATATCCTCACGCAAACAAGTCAGATCAATAAGGAACACATCAAGGCATGAAGGATGCTGGGGTGTATTGGAAGTTGTTTGGACAGTAGGAGAAGTGAAGTGATATTGTCCTCATGCAAGTCACTGGTGAGGCTTTGCCTGGAATACTGTGATCAATTCTGGTGTCCACACCGAGAAAGAATGGGATAGGCTGGAATTAGAGCAGCAGTGGGTCACCAAAATTATTTAGGGCCAGTAGG
This sequence comes from Neoceratodus forsteri, assembly GCA_016271365.2. NCBI lineage: Eukaryota > Metazoa > Chordata > Ceratodontiformes > Ceratodontidae > Neoceratodus > Neoceratodus forsteri. The sequence goes on along the minus strand of CM028138.1, from coordinate 74,732,696 downwards.
GCAAATCCTATGAGGAACGGCTGGAGGACTTAATATGTACTTGCTGGAAGCTAAAAGGGTGGGGAACATACAGTAATGGAGACATATTTTCTAAGGGAAATAATAGAGTGAACAGGTGAAGACATCTTTACTAGGAATGGGGTTGCAGTAATAAGGGGCTTGATTGAAGGTTATCAGGGCATAAGTTCAGGAACATGATGAAGATCTTCCTAATTGAGATGGTGGTGGAGCCATGGAACAAATTAGAGGTGGGAGTGGTGGGGAACTAAAAACATGTTTAAACATGGCTGGGACACCAATGGGACTCATAGTTTCTTTAGGGAAACAAGGGAAGTGAGGGTTTGGGGGCAGATAGGGATAATCCCAGGACACTGGGTCAATGGGAGGTAGTAATACCCATATGGGCAGACTGGATTGACCTCGGTCTTTATCTGCGGCAGTGTCTATGCTTTTATCATTCTATAATTCTATTAAAGATATCCCATTCTATAGAACACACATCAGGCCAAAGAGATATTACAGTGACTGGTAACAACTGCACCTTTCAGTACGGCATACAGCAGGCCTCGGTGCTATGATAGTACAGGTACAAGCTGAGCTTCTCAGCAGAGTATACCACAAGCCTGACTGATATGGCTGTGACTATTAGCTACACCTTTTAGAACAGCACATATAGGCATGTGTGATATGTCAATGATTCCTATAGGCTGCAGATTGCTTTAGGACATAACTTGTTGTCAGGTGAGGGTATTGGTAAGACTGGTAGTGGCTACTTATTTTAGATGGTCATCTTTATGATTTGGACCCCTGCCACACAGGGATGATGCAGTAGCAAACAGCAGGTATTGCCACCTGCTCCCCAGTGGCAGCTGCTGTGAATGTTGTTGGTTAGTAAGTGTCACTTCATATTTCTGTACTGACTGCCTAACAGCACAGCATCTGAAAGAGTTCTTGTCTTTGACATTATGCACAGTGTTTCATAATGCTTTAGGAATGTGGCAGGGGGCATGGTACAAGCACAGCCTGCAGTCTGATGGAAAGCCCAGCTGCCTTGAAAACTGTCATACTTTCCTGCATTTCAAAGTGGCTTTCACAGATGGCTGTCTGTTTGATGTCTGTAGGAGCCCGTCAGTTAGAGTGTCCTGTAACGGGCACATATGTTGGCTTGAATCTGATTCTGTTAGGGAGGGCTCACTTACTGGGAATACAGAATTACATTTCAAAGAGCAGACTTCAAAAAGTTCCAGCATTTCAAGACCCTATCAGTATTTAGCGTATACAGAATCAGCAATCAGACAATTTAGTGGTTACAGTTATAAGCTGAGATTGCAACACATGAAGAACAAGACCTCAGACTGACACCTTGGCAACACAAAGTTTCTGTTTTTTGAATGGCTAGAGCTGTGACCTCTGAGACCAGGGATACAAGGATTGCTCTCAGGGTCCAGCAGCTAAACATGAAAGCCTGTAATTCAATTTACAGAAGATGCCCCCCACACACATACAAGGAAAGCAGAGTACATTGCAAGCAATAAAATAAAATAATATAAACCCATCTCCTTTTATGCCTATGCACTCTTCCTTCCTTCCTTCCTTCCTTCCTTCTAGAACAATACTGGAGGGCTGATAGAAACCTATAGCAATAAGAGCTTGCAAGTGTAGTAGAGGATGTTTGTAATTCTAGAGACTTGTTCTGTACAAAGCATGAGACCTCAGAGCTATTCTGTAGAATTAGGATGAAACAGAATTCAGTTCAAAGCTAGTGCACCAATAAGCATACTAGGAGGGTGGTTGAAAAGAGACCTATGCAGTGTAATACTGGAGGGTTGGCAGCTGCACTGGAGGAGGGTATACATTCTGTAGACCAGTACAATACAGGAGTATTGTCAGATCTGCTGGAAGAGGGCTGAAATGATTCCATTCAATTTACTTTATATAGCAGCATTTATACAGTGCTTCACAAAATGCTTTACAGAGCTTAAAAGCAAGTTGAGAGTAGAGAACAACAAAAATTAAGAAAAATACAATAAGAATATTATGCAACCCCTAATGTTTATGGGACTGTTGCCAAAGGACGCTGTGCAAACTGTAGTCAAACCTTTGGGCACAGACATATTTGACCAACAATGCCCTGAATAAGACCAGAGGACACTATTGTCAGACAAAAGGCTGAGAGGGAGCAAGGAGTCAGTATAGTATAGTGGTTAAGAGCACAGAGCTGCAAACCTGGAGACCTGGGTTTGAATCTGTATTATATTTCTTTTTGGTAATCTTACTATTCCTTTAAGTCTGGTTGATTGTACAATTCATGCATACTCTGTTCTGTATTGTACATGCGATTCCTCTGTGCAACTCCTTAACCTGTATAACTTGTACAACTGTGTGAATGCTCCAGACTTTCTGTAACATAATATACCCCTATGTTATGCCAAAAACCTGTAACACCTGTGACTAGGCTCCACTTGGGCTGACTAAAAGTGTAATGTCCTCTGTATTTGTCCTCCATATGACTTGGAACCTTTGTGAAGAAGTGCTTGTGCTCAAAGGTTGTTATGGAATATTCAATAAATAAATAAAATCCCACAGCAACTACTTTCATACTGTGTGACCATGAGCAAGTCACTTAACTCCTGTGCTCCCAGGATGCCCCTGAAACAAGCCTCATCTTAGTATGTCTTTCCTGGCCAAAAACTGCAAACACAAAAATGAAAGAGAGCCTATACTGAAGCAAGTTGAAAAGTCATGCGATATGCTGGCACTTGAGATTAGTGCTGAAGGCCACATAATCAGGACAGAGATACTGTGATACAGCTCCACCTCCCATCTGTAATTGAGCCAATAGGCAGCTGAGTTTCACAGTCCCAGATTTATTCAAAACTAGCTTGATCTGTGGGTGTGAAAGCAAACCTCGTTTTTAACCTGGAATTGTGATAGATGGCCAACATCAAAATGAATGGAGATCAGTGCAAAACAGAAACTGTGCTATCAAGACCGGCAATTTTCTGAGTCACTGAGAGTTTCCTGTATGCAGCTGAGTGATTTTGCAGATGAGGAGCTCGATTTTCAAAGCCCGAGAATGCACAAGCCCTGGTGCATCGATCCTTTGCGCATGGGGTTTGAGGTATTCTCCTGGCCAGCGAGTGGAATTTTCAGTCCTGAGGGCCAAATGCCACTATTTATGCAGCTTTCCCTGGCCTAACACATCATTTTGGAGGACCTTTTGGGGCCTGCGGCGGCCCATACTTGTCGTAAGCTGATATAAAGTGTGAAAGTGCCGCAGCTGCGCCTGATGTACTAAAATTGGGTGCAGTTGCATCAAAGGAGTTCAGCACAGCTGCAGAAGAATGGGGTTGATGCAGGGATTGAAGCAAGCCCCGCGCTCAACCTTTGAAAATTGAGCCTGAGATGTTTTTTCCATTTTTATACCATGGGAGCCACCTGGCCCCCAAGAGCTGCTATTGGGGAATACCCTATACTGTGGAGGCAAGAAAACAGAAGATGATTGGGAGATAGGAGTCTGTTTAGAGGGTGATGATTGAAGACCCCTCCACAGTAGGGACAGAGGATTCAAGGCAGAAAAACTGAGGAAGATTGGGAGATACAATAGAGTCCATTCTGAAATGGTGAAGACTGAAGAACTCTATGCAGTAGGGGCAAAATATTCATCAGAGCGGAGAGGTGGTTGCACAGCTTGATCCTGCAGAATCTGACCATGTACAGTGACTGCTGTGTGCACACAGATATCCTGTTTTCTGCATTCAGCTTGCCTGTTTTCATCTGAGGTCTGCAGCAACTAATCCTGAGAGATGAACGCCTAGCCCTGTTCTGCCCTTTTCCCAGAATGGTGAGTATAATATTGCAGTCCCAGCTCTGCAACAGGTTACTTTATCTAATTAGTTAGATTATGGCCTGAAAGTTCATTGGAAGACCTGAGCTGTGTAAGAACTCTGGGCCCAATTCAGGACAGCTTACGCTTGGCGCAAGTCGAGTTACACCATTCCCATGGCTGAATTTGCAACCTGCACCATGCGTTATGCCAGTTGCGCTCCATAGGTGCCTTGCACCATGCCCTCTGTGGGTTACACCAAATGTGGAATATGCCATCCACTATGCTGCAGCCTACAATGACAAGGCACAAGCATGGGTTGTGGCAGCAACTGAGCCCTATTGCAAAGGGTGGCTGCTGTAACCCACTTACGCTATTCCAGGGCTGCAATGGCACAGCAGAGTTAGAACATCTCAGAGATGCTCTAAGGGCATCCATCAGTGTCATCTGACTGATGCCCACTCCACAGCACCACAGCAAAAGTCCTGCTGTGCTCCCTTGCCCCCACGAATACATCCATGCTCCCACCCCCAATGTCAGGGACCCTCTGGGTCTGTTTTCCAATGTCCCCCGACTCCTGTGCACCTGTCCAGCCCCTCATGCCCTCTGGTGCTTACTGTGGTGTTCCAGAGTGGGGGGCCCTGAGGCAGGTTGCTGTACCACGACTTGCAAACATGCAGGCTATTATGCCATGCCCATGGCGGTAGCAGTAGCCTATGCATGCCACAAGTCACAGGTCATAAGTGCCATGACCCTGCCACTCTCAGAATATGATGCAGGGTCCCTGCATAGCAGCAAATGTCGCAACTTGCATAAGCCTTTGAGTTACGACATTCATCTTGAATCATCCTCTATTGGAAGGGAATAGTTCGGCGGAAATCCTGCACATTAACCCTTTGATTCTGGTTTACAATTTGTGTTACATTATTTAAAGTGTTAGTATTCTCCATAATACTGACTGCCTTCATTACATCATACTGCACTGGACCAGCATTGTGCTTCAAATAGGATTATGTGGTACTACCAACTGGATTCCTAAAGTGAGCTCCTTGATTTTAGGGTGCATTAAATACTGTTGTAATAGCTGTTTTTGTTGATTAGTTTTGAAACCATTACAAACATTTACAGACATTAAAAAGTGAAAGATAAAATGTCCAATACATTAGGTTTAACCATATTACACAATACATAAAACAGGAAGTGACCCATATTCAGCCAGCAGCACCTGTGCTATGTTTGTTGTTGCACTGCGCTGTGTTAGCACTAGCGCCAGTACACTGCCACTAGGATATTCAAATGTATTGCCTCAATAATAACATGTTCTAATATAGGGCTGTACAAGCCCTGCACAATCATTACACAGGTGCAGTGTGAATAGTGCAAAAGCAGCACAATGCACTTACTGAAGCCCACTGACTATAATTACTGAGTATAGCGCTAAGCGCAGGAGTCAGCAGTGGGTGTAAGGGAGGCACCAATAAAAGGCACACAACACAGCAGCATAGATATCTTAAATAAACTTTACTGCACAAAAGGGCAACAGGCTGCAAGAAACAACAGTGACAACAACAGGGTGGAAAGAAACCAAAGGAAAAGGGCAACGCCTATATGGAGTATGAGAAACAATACAAAGGGCAATCACCCACACAGGGTGGAGAAGAGAAACAAAAGAAAAAGGTCACCCACCCATCTCAAACAAAAAAGGGCACCCACCTGTTTCAAACTAGACAAAAAGACCACCTGCCCATTTCATATTGAGAAAAGGACACCTGCCCATTTCAAACAACAAAAAAGGCACCAGCCCATTTTAATAAAAAAAGAGGTACCCACCCATTTCAAAAATAGGGCACCGAGCATTTCAAACAAAACAAAAAAAAAGCACCCACCTGTTTTAAACCAAAAAAGGGCACCTGTCCATTTCAAAGAAACTGGCACCCACCCATTTCAAATAACAAAAAAGGGGCACCCACCACTTCAATCCCCAAAAACAGCACCTGCCTATTTCAAACAAAAGAAGGGTACCACCCATTAAAAGAACATACATTAGAAACCAAAGTAACAGTCCTATCATGGGGTACCAGGAGGTAGTAGTGGCTGCTGCTATTGAAGCTGGCAGCTCACCCATCCACTGGACCAGTGACCATAGCAGGTGGACCCGCCAGGGAAGAAGATTGTCTCTCCCTCCTGAAGGCTGCCATCCTGTTGCTGTCTTGTGACATCCCATGCACCTATGGAAAAATGTACACTGAACTCAGCCAGCTGTGCACACAGGACAAGGGACACAAGAGTGGCATAAGGTGAATAACAGACATACAACCAGCAGACACATGGGCCACCTTGCTCCACATAGGTGGAAGGAGTCAAACTGCTGCTGCTTGGCAGAGGAATCTTGCTTTCAGAGCAAGCAGCTGACTAAAAAGCTACAGATTTTCTTACTGATAAATCACTTCTAGATCAGCAGGAGTCAATGCCTATTGGCATTAAGCAAACATATACTTTATTAGAAGCAGGGGTCTCATTTAAGTAAAAAAAGAAGAAGAAAGTCACTGTGTTCCTCTGTTTGGGAAAGGGGCTGTATCAACTTAGTTTGCTAAATCTGGAGTAGAGGAGTTAATTGGGGTGTGGTTTGAGCAACAGAAAAGCTGCTGTCTCCAATTACAGCTTCTGCTGCTATTTTCTGGCAGAGGGAATCTTGCTTTCAGAGCAAGCAGCTGACTAAAAAGCTACAGATTTTTCATTAACTGCCCTCCTTCCCACCCTAAGCCAGTTCTACTTTTATAGCCACTGAGTTTGACTGACAACAGGAACTTCCTGTTTGGCAGTAGGAAGGAAGGAAGGATCACTGAGATACATTAGTTTCATCAACCTTGAAGGAAAAAATAACTCTCCTCCTCCCAGCTGCTGGAGGTCTGAGTCCAAGTAAGGAGGAAGGAGACTACTGAAGACTATAGGAAGTTCCTGTCCCAGAACAGGAAGGACGAGAGTTGTAAGGGTACATAGGCAGTAGGAAAGTAGGTGGAAAATACATAAGAGGGAGGAGAGAGTAAGCAAACAAAGCAACAGGAAAGAGAGAACACAAAATAAGTCATGATAGGAAAGGTGCAGTGCAATGGCTGTAGGCGGCAGTGTTCCGGGAGACATTCTGGAGGTTGTGATGCTACCCTATTTGCAGGCACCTCTCTGGTCTGTGGGAGGAGGTTGCCCATCTCCAGGCTGGACCTGGCTAGGATCTGCAAACCTCTTCCTCCACCCAGGGGCCACCAGGGCCACGGCCACTCTCAGAGGTTACCAAGAAAGAGGAGCAGTTGGTCAAAGTGGGCTCAGGAGGAGAGGGTGGTGAACACAGGTGCATCCTCCAGCTGTACCTCTCCACACCATATGCTGTTCTGGTGAAGAGTGGTTCTCTATGGAGGCACCTGCAGTGGAGACCAAGGAGGATGCTAGGAACCTCCACAAAGGAGACCCACAGGAGGGTGGAATGAGACCCCACAGAGGAAGGAAACTATTCCTGGTGGGGACCCATTATTAACGGGTAGAAGTGGGGAAGGGGAAAGGGAGGTAAGGTGCCTGCCTGGCGCCACAGTTTGAGGGACAGGAAGCGAATCCTCAGGATCACAAGAGCAGCTGCTCAAGGGAGGAGCTGGATGTCATTGTTCACCTAGGGACAAATGACTTGGCTGGGAATGGGATCAGAGCAGTGCAAGAGGAATTTGTTGAGTTGGGAGGGCCTTAGACAAGTAGCACGATGGTAACCTTCTCGGTGGTGCTGCCTGTCTATGGCAAGGATGATGCTAGAGTACTCTGCATCATGGCATTCAATGAATGGTTGAAAACTGTGTGGAGCTCAGGGTTTTGACATCATTGGGGACTGGGAACCACCTGGAGGATGCAGGCCTATACAGGTGCAATGGTCTGCATCTGTCCAGGGGGAACCAGGATCCTGGGTGATAGGTTTAAATGCTTCATTGGCGTTACTTAAACTAGCCAAGGAGGGAGGCACTGAAAAGGAGAGAGGGAAATCCCAGCCTCCCATAAAAACACAGTAATTAGTGAGGTAAACACCAAGGTAGAGAAGTCATTAGAGAGCAGGATGGGTAATGCAAAAAAGGCAAAGGCAGTAAGGACAGCGATGGGGTTAAAAGGGGTAAGGCCATCAAAAATGGAGGGTGATGAGTACCAATGCCCATAGTCTGTATAACAAGCTCCTTGAACTAGTGGCCTTGATGGAAGAGGGATGCCTGGATATTGTGGCAGTCACTGAAACATGGTATACAGATAACCATGACTGGGATATCAACAAACCAGAATATACAACCTACAGGAGGGACATGGAGGGTAAAAGAGGAGGAGGAGTAACTCTCTATGTAGGGAAGGATTAAAGCAACAGAACTAGAGAGTAAGCATGAAGTAGATGAGTCACTATGGGTCACCCTGGAGACAGGAAATGGCACCACAATCCACACGGAAGTTGTGTAGAGCCCCATCTCAGGGGAAGGAATGGACAAGGAAATGATAGAAGGCATCCTTAAAATGGCAGAAAAAGGGAGATATTGTTGATGGGGGCCTGAATATGCCAGATGTTAACTGGAGCACCTTTGCTGCAGGCACATCCAGGAGCAGGGTCATTCTTGATGCCCTACAAGGGGCATGCCTCAGACAGGTAGTGTTTGAACCACTCAGGAGGGAGCAGTCTTAGACCTGGTACTCTCAAATGGGGATGGAGAAAGGATCTCGATTTAGAAGTGGCAGCCATCTGGGAACAAGCGACCACCCAACAGTGTGGTTCATAATAAACATGCCATAGACTCAAGCCATACAAAGCAAGAGTATTGGACTTTAGGAGGGCTGACTTTGGAAAAATGAGAGCAGGCCTCAGAAAGCACTAGCAAATGGGCAAGAAGGAGGGTGGAGGAACAATGGGAATAATCAAAACAGCCATCACAGAGGCAACAAGCCTTTGTGTGAAGCGAATCAATAAAACAAAATGAAGGAAAAACACTATAGTTCTCAAATGAGGTGGCAGGGAAGGTTAAGGAGAAAAGGACAGTATTCAGGAAATATAAGGAAACACAGAAGGAGCAGGACAGAGAACTTTATCACTTAAAACAGAAGGAGGCAGGGAAGGCAGTCAGAATAGCAAAGGCCCAAACTGAGGAAAAGATAGCCAATTCTGTTACGAAGGGATAAAACCTTATAGGTACATTAGGGAGTGAAGAAAGACCAAGGGAGGGAGACAGAGACTTAATAAAGGGAGGGAATGGGCAGAGGGTGATGGTGAAAAGCAGGGATACTGAATGAATATTTCTGCTCACTATTCACAACAGAAAGAGGATGGGAAGGTACCTAAACCAAACAAGAGAAAACTCTGGATAGGGGTCATATCAATCCATTCACAGAAGAAAGGGTTTTGAAAGAACTCTTGAAACTGAGGTGGACAAAACAATGGGCCTGATGGGATTCACCCCAGAATTCTAAAAGAACTAAGAGTAGAACTAGTGACACCACTGACTACTCTCTTTAACAAATCATGGGAGGATGGGGATACCTGAGGACTGGAGGAGGATGGATGTGATTCCACTTCACAAAAGTGGGAGCAGGGCAAAGGCAGGAAACTACAGTCCAGTTAGTTTGACCTCAGTGGTAGGGAAATGATGGAATCACTCTGAAGGAAAGAATTGTTGAATATCTGAGGTCAGTGGGCACAGGACCCAAGGCAGCATGGATTCACAGCAGGAAGGTTGTGTCAGATGAATCTAATAGATTTCTTTGACTGGGTGACCAAAGTAGTAGACCAGGGAGGGCTGTGGACATGGCCTACCTAGATTTTAGCAAGGCATTTGACACAGTCTCACACAGATTAATATACAAGTTAGCCATCGTCAGAGTGGGTCCCAAGGTGGTAGCCTAGATAAAAAGTTGGCTGGACAACAGGATGCAAAGGGTAATAGTAAACGGAGTCCACAGTGAAGAAAGGAGGGTAACTAGCGAGGTACCTCAGGGTTCAGTACTGGGACCGGTCCTCTTTAATGTCTTTATAAGTTACATTGGAGAGCACCTGGGAGGAAAAATATGTCTCTTTGCAGACGACTCAAAGATCTGCAACAGGGTTGATACACAAGGTGGGGTGGCAAGGATGAAAAGGACTTGGCAAGGTTGAGGAATGGTCAAATGTATGGCAGCTCAGATTCAATGCAAAGAAGTGCAAGGTAATGCACCTGGGAAACAAAAACCCAGGGGAAGAGTACACAATGGGGGTGAGATACTAACAACAACAAAAATCAAAAGGACCTGGGAGTAATTATATCAGATGACCTAAAGGTGGGCAAGCAATGTGAGAAGGCAGTAAGGACGGCTGGGGGAATACTGGCATGCATAGGGAGAGGCATCAACAGTAGAAAACAGGAAGTTGTTATCCCTCTGTACAGACAGTTGGTGAGACCCCATCTGAGTACTGCATGCAGTTATGGAGACCCTATCTCCGCAAAGACATAGACAGAGAGGAGGCTGTTCAGAGGAGGGCAACCAAAATGGTGCAGGGTCTACACCAAAAGACATATGAAGAGAGACTAAAGTAGCCGGCCGGTGGCACTGAGGGTTGAGGCACTGGACGCCACACCTCGTACCACGCCAGCAACCCGGGTTCAGGAGCGGACTCAGGTCGTCGGGGTTGGCCGGGAGGGAGAAGTATTGAGAGCCCAATGGCAGCTCTCCTTCTCCGGGAGGAAGCGTACTTGCTGCTGGATACCACCACCTGTTGGGGAACCTCAGGGTGGTCGGTGCAGCTGAGGGAGGCAGCTCTACGCAAGGGTAGGCGTTGGCAGGGACTGGCTCGACATGCATCTCTACACACATTGGCAGCCTTGTCCCCATTGCACGCCAACGTTAGGGGAGTGGATCCACCAGAACACCAGGAAATACCCTGCCCTGGTCTAGGCGACGAGCCTCAGCTGTTGGTCCCAAGGCGGCACCCGAAAGCAGACTCCACTGTGCACGCCCCAGACAATGCTTAGGAGATATGGGGACCTCCGCCACCTGCCCGGAGTGGTAATCTGAGGCCCTGAGGTACGCGGGATAGCATGAGCACTCTAGGGGTAGACTTCAAGGGAGCTGCAGATTGGGACCTACGAAGGGAGCTCTGAGAGAGTGATCAGTGGCAGCAGTAGGAGGATAAAGAAAGAGAAAAAAACAAGACTAACGCAGCTTAATATGTATACCCTTGAGGAAAGGGGGGACATGATAGAAACTTTCAAGTACTTCAAGGGAATTAACAAAGTCCAAGAGGGTAGCATCTTTCAGGAAAAGAGATTGAAAGAACAAGGGGGCATAATTTGAAGATAGAGGAGGGACGGCTCAGAGGTAATGTTAGAAAATATTTTTTCACGGAGAAGGTTGTGGATGCATGGAACAGCCTTCCTGAGGAGGTTATGGAGTCAAGAACAGTGGGAGAATTCAAGAATGTATGGGACAGACATAAAGCAATTCTAATTGGGAGTAGGAGGAGATAAGCTGTTGGTTAACTAGAATCTGCAGCTTATCCATCAGGTAGGAAAATGGGCAGACTAGGTGGGCCAAACGGTCCTTATCTGCCGTCAATTCCATGTTTCTATGTTTCTGCCAAAATGGAATGTGTGTGGTATAACAGAGACAGCAGTGTGGACCTGAACAGTAGAGGACTTTGCATACAATGAGTGTGCCATGCTGCAACTGTTCATGACTGAGTCATGCAAGGGACACATGACACCAGAAGACATGCCAGATGTGGAAATGCAGCACAAGCAGCAGTAGCACCAAGCCAGAGCATGATAGGTTATATAATGGCCAAGATGCTTGGTACTGCATAAAACACCCAGTGCCCTGCACACCAGCCATCCAGCAGACAGGCCAATACAGGTATGCAAAACAACAGACATCCATGAGTCACCCTTGTCACCACAGGGCAGGCCAGGCATACACATGGTACCCACAGCATAGCTGATACAGACACACACTGTGCAGCAGCTAGGTAAATGTGAGCTGCGATGTTGTACATGGGTAAGTACATTACATACTGTACCTCATTTACACAACACCAGTGTGAGATGCAGAGCCACCTGGAGACACCTCCAACCCAGCAGATTCTGGCTCCACCCCAGGTACAGGGTTACCACTCACACAGAGACAGTGCAGGACAGCCGCCCAGCTAATATACAGCTTTGTCATAATATATGCCCATGTACAGTGGAATAATCATACTCTGGACAGCACTGTGTTGGTTAGATACTACTGACTATGCATCAGTGTTGATCGCATATGGAGGTGCATGTAATGCCAATTGATGCCCCCCACCACTGACCTCATGCCACATAAGCCTGGCTCTGTTGAGATGCAATGGCATGACATCCAGTGTATATGGCACTGGAAATAGCACTGTTGCAGGCAACTGCCATGGGTGCTGTAGACACACGCGCATGACACAGTGGTGTACTGCTACAGCAGTGGCCCATGCCTACCTCCCCAGACAGATACGCATACATATATGTAGTCCCAACCATGTGGCACAACAGACCTGACTGACACTAATGGGCGTACCAACCATGGCTGTAAGCATTACTTCCCACACCCTGGTGCACCAGATCAGCGGCAGAGGGACACACCACTACATGGTGTAATTCATGCCAAGGCACAGTACACACACACTTGGGGTAGCATGCCTGTTGCAAGGACGGTACAACAGTAGACTGATAGACCCTGATAAACCACAGTGTCAGTGGTGAGGGGACAATGCCTCAAGGGCTGGGTGAATGTCCCCAACCACAACTGCATTGGTGCTGACCTCACAAGCATGCATGCAGCCTGGTGAGGCAGCACACATAGACTGCTGTCTCCAATCACAGAAGCATGCAGCATAGTGTAGACATGCAATCCAGGGGTAAAACACACAATGCAGGGTACTTAATGTGGATGTGTGTCTGAGAACTCTTCCACTGTGGCCTGGCCTCACCAGGTTCCATCACGGCCTTTCATCTCCTCTCACCACTGCTAGTCCCAGTGGTGCCCTTTCTGCTTCCTGATCCTTCTGGGCCCTGGTGTCTATGGAGGAGGACAAAGGAGACATGATCAATAGTATGCAGTGGAAAACATGGAACAGTATCATAAACCCTAAACAGCACACATGCCCATATACTGGCACTGTGCACCAGCAGCCACATGTGTATGGTGGGGATTGACAGGACCATGCAAGGCCATATCTCACATTGTGCACAGCCATGGCAGCCGACACAGATAGGTGTACCATGGTCCAGTTGAAGCCAGAATGCTATATACCACTGCTGTGGCTATGATCTAACACTTTGTACACAAACCTTGCGGTGCACATATCCAGCCATCCTTACCACACCTGTCCAACATACCCATACTTGTCAGCTACAGACCAGTTATACCTCATAGTGTGCAGTAGGATGCATGTGGCCCCAGGTCTCTTACAAGAGGGCACAGGAAGCATACCTGTGCAACAGTAAGTGAGGACATTGTACCATGCCCAACACAATGGCCAGGCAAAGAGTGGCACACCCAGTGCATTATATTAGTGCACAATGCATTGCATGGCATGTGCATACTGGCATCCATGCTGCATAACATGGACATTGTACATGGAACAGATGGTGGCCTCTGCCAGTTACCTTTGGGTACACCTGCCACCATAACTATATCGGAGACCATATGTTACATGACATGGCCATCCACCCCTGACACCACAGTCATGTCACTGTTTTAGCACACACCATGCTTCCGTGGCAGGTGCATGCCTCAGAGATCCACAGTGGGTCCTGTAGTATATAGAGTACTGGGGACATCTATTAGGACAGTGGTTCCAGACACCTGCCTTGGTAAGACCAGGCTATACAGTGCAGCAGGTCCCATAGGACAAGGGGACACAACAGGGACACAGGTACAGTGCCCTTTCCCACAGGATAGTACCCAGGAGACATATTAGCATGGAAACAGTACTACACACAGGATGCCACCCAAACTATACATGGAGCCATCTCTACTCACCTAGCCTTGGTGCAGTGCCACTCTTCACCATCACCCTCAGCTGTTACAGTCAGCATGACTCCTCTTGTAAGGTCACCATAATGGTGGTGACATTGGTTGCTGGTGTGGGTGACAGCTGTGCGGCACATAAAATACCTCCCACAAGGCCCACACCTACACCTGGGCCTGTCAGCCTCATCCCCTCGCCGAGTAGTTGGTCCTGGCCAACACCAGATCAACCAGGTTGGCTAGCTCTATTGCAGACCACCTGGTTTCCCACTGCATAACAGCCTTGCTCCTTCTTCCAGACATTTCTTCAGTGTGCCCAGTCCCAGCCCTCACACCAAATTACCGACAGGTTCCTGGCTCTATAGGTGTGGCCTTTCTATTTGAGCAACATGTTTCAGCATTAGTGTGGTGCTAATGTCCACACTTAGCAGGAATGGGGGCATGTGCACATGGTGTGCATGTGCAGACAAATGCTACATATGCTCAAGCCATTGCGCAACATCATATCCGAGCATGCTGGCAATGCATAATGACATTGCTCACGCACGTAGACGCCATATCTGCACTGCATATGGATGCCGCAATAGTGCAACTAGCACAAATACAAGAGCACTTGGGGCTCACCAGCAATATTCAAACATTGTATGCAAATGAACTAATTTCAAAAGGGCATAATCCACATTTGCTTGTCATTACTTGAATGTATTCATTCATTTGCATGCCTGACTGCACCTGGAGCATATAAAGGGGCAAGTCGCCACACAATTCCACAGAAGAATTGCAGATAGCTAGAGATAAGTGTATGTGGAATGGCCTACAATAGGGACATGGGTGACCATAGCACTGTTTTATGCTGTATCAGGACTAGATTCTTTCTTTCTTTCTTTTTTGCTTTCTTATTTCTCCCCACCTTGGCCCTGGTCAGACCTCATCCAGCCGCTGTCCATCACCTCTGTTCTTTCAGGCCCTCACCCATGTAACTCCCACAGCTTACCCCTGTAGTGGGGCAACAGGGACCCCCACCCTCTGGAGCGGACCGTGATGGGAATGGCCATCAAGACACATGACCAGCCACCAGGGTCTTTCACATTTTCTTTCCCTCTCAGGGAGCCAGGCCTGCAATGATGCCTGTAGTGGGCTTGTGCATGCACCCATGTGTGGTCCCGCCAAGCATCTGCCATCGCCCACCCCACTTGTCATGTGGCAGCACAGCGCCGAGCCCCAGCCTCCGCCAGGAGTCAGGCATCACGCCGACCGAAGGTAACCCCCACTCCCCAGAGATGGAGAGCTGTCTGTCAGATGCTCGATCCATCTCCTCCCCGCTGACCTCCCCCGCCCGCGCTATTGCCGAATGTGGGCCGCCGGCATGGTGCGAGATGTGGCATCCAGTGCCTCAGCCCCAGCACCACCGGTTAGATTATTTCTGAATCTACACATGGCCAAGTGCAGTGGTAAGCTGGCAGCTAGCTGTGTGTTGGATCAAGACATGAAGGAACATGTATGGGTCCTGGCAAGGAGGCACAGAAGCCTGCATGCCTCAGCACCTTTGCTCTGTGCTCAGTTGTGTCTATACAATGCTCAGTGCTGTCTGTCTTCCATATTTCAAACAGAAAGCAAGATAGATGATTCCTGGGGCAAGAGGAAGAGAATGTTTTCTACTGATGTGGTGCTGACCTTACCAAGACTATGTGGAGCATAAGGAACTGGTTGTCCAATGCGGGAGGGCAGGTCATAAATAAGCCAGACCTGGGACATCACAACCAAGGTCACCAGTGCTATCAGACGAAGAGGCTGGGCTAAGGAAGAGGTGAAGAAAAGGGCTGAGACTTCAAAGGAAAGACAAAGGAGGTGATGGCCAAAGCAAGGAAACTACCAGGCCACAGGCTGTGGGCCCAAACTGTGGTGCCTCAGCCCCTTGCAGAGGAAATGATGGCTGCAAATGTGCACCATACCCGGGTCACTGGTATGCCAAGAGGTGGTTATGAGCTGTTGCACTGACACGTTGTGTGAGTGATCATGTCAGCCCATCACATTGAGCTTTGTACGCGTACATGCAACAATGGTGTTGCACTTTGCATGACTGTTGTGGGGGCATGGTGACATGGGTCGGGCTAAATAAGTGAAGTGCAAGCACAGGATGTACTGCACAGTGCCATGTTCTGTGTAACACCCAATGCTGCCATACCCATATATCCTGTATGGGCTGCAGTTCACCATACATGTGGGACATCACTGCCGCATGCCCTGTCTGTAATGGTACACACTTGTGTGCAGTGTTTGACTGGCACACCAGAATGTTTTGATATTGCCATGCCTCCCCGCCCCTTGAGTTCCTGGTCACCTTCTACAGTCAGACCTGGTTAATCCATAAGCATTTGTGTTAGCACAATTTGTTACATAATAAAAATCTACCTAGTAACCAGACATTAACCAGATAATTATTTTCAAAGATTTATCACTGTAAAATGTAACTTTTTAAATACTGTACAGTGCAAAATATGTGTGTACTGTTTTACAGTATTTACATTTCAGTTACTTTTTAGTTGCATTTTATGACATGCAACACTCTGTCAATTAGAGACTTAGCCTGCATCTGAATTCAACTCTCATCATTTAAAATGTAATGTTCTCTCACACAGACAAAGCATCCAAAGTTTAGCAAAATTAAGCAAGATGTGATGAGCATGATAAGAATCATAGAGTGTGGGAAGAGGGGTTAAAATGGTCAGAGGTGTAATTCTATAATTAAGTTTATCACAACAGCAGCGTTTATCAGGAGCAGAACGAGGGGCTCACAGCTTGACAGCAAGCCGGGAGCAGAACAATGGGGTCAGGCAGATTCTGACAGAACAATCGATTGCACTGTAAATTGTGTTGTTTTTCAATTTTCAGTGATACAGTACTTCTCCATTCTACCCCTTATTCAAACTGGAAAACTCCAGATTGTTTAAAACATATTAATTTTTATGAAAATAAGGTAAACTGTCACTTTAGGGACTGGGACCAGGACAGTTTGACTGTTAGCCAGCTTGCCAGGAGCAGAATGTAGCTTTTTTTTCTTCACCGATGAAAAGGAGCCAGGACCACTTAAAACTGGGAGCAGAACCACAGGTCAGTGGACAAGCTTGCATGGATGGGAATAAGGAAATAAGGAGTCATGAGACTTGGGGAGAGCAGCTGTTTTATCTTTTTCCTTCACTGATGAAAAGGATCCGGGACCAGAAAGGAGTTACGGGTGGAAGCAGGCCACAACAAAACATGACTCTTACATTTGTTTTTTCCAAATGCAGAAAAGGAGTAGGAGCAGAAGGATGTGCATAGATTTACCTTGCTCTGGACCAGAAAAATTTAAATTTAAACTGGGAGCAGAACTGGGAATATGAAGTCAGGCGACTTTGGGAGAGCAGCTGTTTAAATCCTTTTTTTTTTTTTTCATTGATGAAACGGAGCTGGTCGGGGACAAGTAGGGAGTTATAGGGATGGGGAATACGGAGTCATGTGAACTGCCACAATAAAACTTTAACTCCAGACTTGGGGAGAACAGCTGTTTACCTAAAATAGCAGCAGTAGTGGGAGAATAAACTCGGGCAGTCTGAAGTGTAGCTGTACACCGAGGTAACACGCCAGAGGATTGAAGGGATTAAGAGTGCTTGCAATTAGCACTCTGTTAAAACTCTGTTAACACCTCCAGTTGAGATCATTAAAATGGATTAAGGAGGTCACAGTTAATATAAATTAATGAGCTTAGTTAAAGACAAATGCAAACGGATTCGAATCTCAGTTTTATTATTAAAGAGGTAATTAACCTGAGAAAAATCCGCTTGCATTGTGTCTCATTCGAATGTCAGACATACGGACTAATGAGGCATGGATTAACCAGGTCTGACTGTACCTTGTACCTCTCTTTGTATTTTCCATCATTTGTCTAATGAAATAGTGTATTTGTGGCAATGCAGGTATATGTAGGAGGCACACAGAGCTAATGTATCACATTTACATGGCATAGTCGCATATGTGTGTCACCATGTGCCTCCTCTGTTCTTTTCCGTGTTGGTTGCCTTATTGACATTGTAGTTGGGATGCCAAAAACTCTAGCCAGACCCTCACTGTTGGGTGTATTGCAGAATGGGCATAGTCTGCATGATGAGATACATTTATACTGGTGGTGTGCCAGTCTGTCGTGTACTCACCTACTGTGCCACATGTGTGTTATCTCTTGTGTGATCACTGGAAATAGGGCGATGTGGTGTGTACAGAACTGGGGATGTATGTTCACTGCACAGCATGGGCAGCATGGGTGGCAAAACACAGTTCACAAGGCATGAGTGCTGTCCTGGCCAGAACAGAGGTATGTACATTAACTCGCAATATCGCTTTTTCTTTCTCTCATCAGCCCAGTCCATGGTGGAGGACACTGTGACAGAGGATGGTCCATCTGTTGCCACTGATGGTCAACCATGCTGGGGCAGAGAGAGACCAGGATAATGAGGATGAAATTGATAACACATATAATGAGGCTTGGAGGACAGGGAGTCTTGGTCAGACCAGGAGGGGTTGCCTGCCCCTGCTTGTCCCCCTCCAGATGAGCTCATCCCAACCTCCCCAGCATGGCTGTCACTGTGCCATCCGTCACTACCCTTGGCACAGCCACAGATATGCCACCCCAGGACCCCACACATGGCATGACCCACACCCTGCCTCCCAGGCCCCTGCTGCAAGCTTGCAAACACCCTTTCTCCCCAGGCCCCTGCCACTGGCCTAGCCACAGCCTCACCCCCAAGGCCAGTCCTAGTGGGCCAGCTATTACTGAGCCACCCTGGCTAACAGAACATTGCACAGCACTGGCAGTAACAAAACCAGGGCAGCACATTGGGCCAGAGTGTAGCCTCAACCTGTACCCTAGAACACACCATGTTAACAGCAGGAGGCAGCCCACAGGCAACTACAGCATCAGCCATAGGGGCACAGGAGGGCATGCAGGCCAAACTGGCCTACATATGACGAAAGTGCTGCAGGTCAATGAGCAGCATTCAGTCTTGCTATGCAGAGCAATTAGCAGCCTTTGTGAACTGTGGCAGTCCCTGTTTGGCAGCGTGTATGCTGTCTTCAGGGCACTGGGCCAGTCTTTTGCAAATGGCATGGTGCACTGTCTGTGGCTGTGCTGGAGGCTGCAGCCATGGTCTGTCATATCATGAGCATTGGCTACAGCACGGGCCATTACAGTAGGGGAAGTGTCACCCTATGGTGGGCACCTTGGCATACTGCCCCCAGGGCAAGCATCAGGACACCCAGGATGCCCAGGGCACCAAGCAATCACACAACCCTAGCCATTGCTTGCTCTTTTGGTGGGGTCAGTGCCCCAAGGCCATGGCTGTTGGTGGATCACACAGTCTCAAGCTTGTCCTCATTGCATGGATGATGACACCCTCATTGCATGGATGATGACCCCTACCCTCCTGGATATAGCATTCATACAGTGTCTGTATCCATGGAGGTAGTAAAGGATGCACCTAGTGTTCACATTAGACCACTAGCCCTATACCCTATCAGACACCTCATGCCCTCACCTCTCATTTTCACTACCCTCCCTTGCTGGTATGGCATGTTTTCCATAATCCACCTTCCCTCTCACCAGGATGGCATGATTTTGCCTATCTTCCTTAACACCCCACCGGATGGTATGTTTTATTTTCTCCCCTAAATCACCCCTGCTGGGATGACACAATTTTTTATCCCTTTAACCTCCCCCTGCTGGAATGGCATGATTTCTTTTATCCCTTTAACCCCTTCTGAGATGGCATGATGTATTTTCTCACTGTTTAAACCCTCCCTTGCTGGAGGGCATGTTTCTGTACTCCCCAACCAGGATGGCATGTTTTCTTTTATCCCTCTCCCTCCCATCTGGATGTTTTTTTCATGATCATTATTGTCATTATTGTTATCATTTGATTAATACAGTTATTGACATCATCACAGTCTCCTATGGTCTGTACTCACCATCTGGATCCGAAGGGTCTGTAATGAAGTGGGCAGTATACTCCTGACCTTCTGGTCATTATGTGGTCATGCCTGTTGTACTGCTCCTGCAGACCCTGGTCCTTTGCTTGGTGTCTACTGCAGGCTGTTCCTCTGGGGCCAGCAGGAATATCCCAGGGTTGAGTGCATATTGTGTAGTATACAACAAGCAAGGAATATGGCATGGGCCTTATGAAGGGTGTATTGTAGAGCACCACTGGACCAGACAAGTCACCTGAACAATATCTTGAGCATGCCAAGACATGCTTGATGATGTTGCATGTAGCAGTGTGTGCCATGTTGTGCCTGTCCTCTGCAAAGGATGCAGGTCATAGGACACGTGTGAGGAGTCAGGGATGCATTAGATATGCACTGTCTCCTGTGTGAGGTAAAGGACATGGGTTAGTGACATCATCTGCAACATGGTGGGGAGAGGCCTTGGGTATACTCACTGACAAGGTGCCCACTAAGGATATCCCCACCTTCAAACCTCTGGCACAGGATGGAGTTTTGTCAAATGAAGGCATTGTGGGCATTGCTGGGGAACTATGCCAGGATATTGATGATGTACCCTATTGCATCACAAACCACCTGGCAGTTGATGGAATGATACTCTTTCCTATTCACATAGACCTCCACCCCAGATGACAATGTGAGGGCAGTCAATGGCGCCAGGTACGACTGGTAGGTGCAGAACTTGATAGAACTGCATCATGGTTGCTGTTTTGCTGTGCTGGTATACTGGGGAATATTATGAACTCCCCACCAATGGGATGAACTCCCAGCATGGGCCAGCTGGTCATCTTGGAACTGGCCTAATAGGCCCACGCTTGTCAGGCTATGAGATACCAATGATGTCTCCCACCAGTGTCTGGAAGGTTCCAGTGGTCAGGCAGCACCGTGCTGTTGTCAACTTGAGCTCTAAGGACATTGAATGGCTGCACTGGGTGTCTGTCTGGGCTGGTCAGGAAGCAGCTCACATAGATGCAAGATCATGGGCCTGTGGAGCCTTAACTACAACTTCCGCTTCCATGACACTTGGTCTCAAATACAAACTATAGATGGGTAATTTTCCTTATCTTTTTTCACTATAAAATATTTCAGGCATCTTCTAGTTTTAGTTGGTGGAAAAATATTTTAGTTACACCAACATTATATTAATTTTAAAATATTTTGAATTTATTTGTTTCAAGAAAAAAAGATGATTGCCTCATTTGGCTTAGAAATAGCACTGTAGACCTGGTAAGGGTTAGGATTGAGAAAATTAAAAAGAAAAAATACTCATGAAGCACAGCATATGAGGTACCTAGAAAAGCAGATTTGACAGGTATGCTAATATTTGTATCAATTGTACTTGAAACTAGCTTTTAGAAAATCATTTATGTTCCACTGCTGCTTTGATTGACTTATTGTGTTCCAGGCAGGAAAGGCTTATCAAGCAGATGTACTCTATGCTCAGTAGAGAATGCAGTTTTCTTCAAATACTCATAATAAAGGTATCATTTATATTCCTCAGCAAAAAAGAATTCCCCTGTGCTACCAATTGGAGAACAAGTTACTAAAGAAGAAATTCCGTTTGCTGAGGTATATACATTCAGACAGCAGCTCAGAGGGCTGCATTGATAACTGTTGAAAAGCATAATCCTGCAACTAACTAGGATGTATTTTAGAAAATCTGGAATAGAAAGACACACTCAGCAGGCCTGTCTGAGCAACAGAGAGAATATGCATTTTTTTAATTCTTTGCTAACCGGGTAAGGCCTACTAGATGCAAATGGCTGTTTTCAGGGCAACCCAGGAACACTGGGGTGGTTAAGTAACTTGTCCAGAGTCACACAGTGTGGAAGTGGAGGTAGGAGTCAAGCTCCAGGTTCATGCATGTAACAAGCTCATTCACAGCTCATTACTCTAACCTCTAGGCTATACTGCTACTCCTGTTGCAACTCATTTTGAATGTCTGCAAATTTAAAACAGTGTAGGATGTGCCAGATGGGGTGACCTTGTAAGTGCCATGCTTACTCATTTTAAGCTGCAACATGCAACCAGCTACCCCTTTATGGCTGCATGGGCAAAACCCTGCAGTCGCTTTGGGGTCACATCACTGTAGGAGAAAACCTAAACTGATCTCCATGTCATGCTACAGTGATGCAGTCTCCTGTCCACAGCAATGAAGTCAATGGTGATCTCTGGTGTCTTCTTGTCCCTCCCCTATGTGAGCTCAGCCCCCAAGCGCACTACTTTCCACAACTGCAGAAGTGACAGCTGCCTTGTGGAACATGGCGGTTTGACGCAAACTGCGATGAACAAGTATTGTGCATGCACAGATCTGTTGGAGCTGCCAACTTGTGCATGGCAGACACCAGTGCAGTGAAAGCTCTGGGTATGCTTTTACTGCTGTCGCCGCACAAAATCACCATCAGTTGCTCTTGGCAGCTGTATCGGCTCTGACCAGAATTTGTTTACTAAGGTAAGAGCTAGAAAATGGGAAAAGACAGTTTAAATATGTAGCTTTTGTTTGGCCAAGACATGTGGCATGGGGCTGGAGGTGTGAGGTGCTGTCTTTGATTTAAACTGGCAAACATTGGCTGCAGTTTCTGTCTACTGAACTGAGCTGCTGTGTTAAAGAAGTCAGTCATATAGTCTGACACAACCAGTCCCTGGAAATTAGGGCTAAGTGGAGTGCAGAACTGTGCCACAGGAATTGGTGTGACAATTCTGCTTACAAAATGCTTTGTGGAGTTTCTTTAAATTCCAAACACTTCCAAAAGTCTTTCTGTGTAAACCACAGAATAATCTTCTGCTGACCATGCAAACCATGGAATATTTTACCATGGATTGTGAAAAAGTATCCGTAATTTATGTAAACTGTGGGTTATTAATCCACCAAACCCATTACAAATATGAGGAATGTTGGAATTCCACTACCAATGGAATCCCACAGAATTTCCTGAATTTGAATATCTCATGTAGCCCTTCTGGGAACCTATGTTGGTTTAAATCTGCTTATAAATGGGCAGGGACAGTCCTATGCCCTTATTGGTCAATAGCTGTACAGACCCATGTGGTAATTGAGGGTAACTGCACGGTCTGTAAACTCCTCACACAGATTATATTGTAGCTGGCTGCTTTTACCTTACAAACAGCAAGTAACAGCTGAGAGTGCTACATCGGCCGTCAAACTTATTAAACCAATGAGGCTTTAAAAACAGTGACTCTGAAACTGGCATATGGAAACACCACATGATGAATTATTCATGCTTTTTTTCTGGTTTTCAGTCTCAAGTAGGCCTAACAATCACCATGGAGACGTGTGCTGCATCATCAGAACTCCAGTAGAATGCACCATATGGTAAAATAATGAATACAATTTTATAAATGTTAAAGTGGTAACCAGTTGGCGGATGATTTTATAAATACAATAATGCACTCTAGGATGTGCATTTACCATGTAATTACCACACACCACCACCACCACCACCACCACCATCCCAAATTTGTCCAGAATAACAGTACCTTACAGGCCTTTACTGTCTTCCTGTTCACTCTCTCCACTGGCAGGCTTATTCATAGGTTCACTACCTTCCTTAGGAACAACTGTGTCTGATATTACCACTGAACTGGTCACCCCAGAGCATCTGGGTATCTCTTACATTCTGCTGTAGTACAGTAGATCAAACATCTCTGACTGTTTGATCTTGTCAATACTGTGCCTTTTAGTATGCAAAAGACTGAGTTCATGTCTCCTCCCAACCTTCTGTTCTCCAGGGTGAACATTTTAAAGGTCTTCAGTCTCCCTTTATAGTGTCTATCCTGCATACTACTGATAATTTTGATGGCCATGTGTTGCACCCTCTTGACTGACTCAGTGCCCTTTTGTACAGAGAAGACCAAAACCAGGGCTTTTAAAGTGTCATGTTTACTTCCTATGCTCTGAAGTCACCCCATTTGATGCATGTCAGCATTCGCTGGCTCTCTTACGCATTGCAATCCAATCAGCCTTGCTCCTGCCCCTGCCTGCCTGCCCCAGGAGTAGTGGATGCATGCAGTCAACACTGCAAATTGATCCCAATCACCATTTTGTGAGTAGGGAAAAGTGAAGAAAGAAAAGAAAGAAAGAAAGAGAGAAAGAAAGAAAGAAAGAAAGAAAGAGAAGGGAATGTCAGACTCACCAGAGAAAAACACAGGGATCATGAGGCAATATTGGCCTGACATAAGCTCAGCTTAGTTCTGGAGGGACATTAACAGTCAAGTACATTGTTTCAGGGAAGCACAAGAAATTTGTCATCAGATATGAGCAGTGAACAGAGAAGAATGTATGGTGTCTAGTGGAATGATAAAGTGATATTGGGGTGCATAGGGAGGGGTATCATCAGCAGGAAGAGGAAGGTGGTGTTGACACTGTATTGCTTGCCAGTGAGACTCCATCTGTAGTACTGCATCCTGTTTTGGAGGCTGTATCTCAGAAGTGACACAGACAGGGTGGAGGTAGTCCAGTGAACAGCAACTAAAATGGGGTGGTGTTGCATGAGAAGCGCTACAAGGAGAAACTGAGAGGTCTCTCAAGTACACCTTGGAAGAGAAGAGGAGAGATGTTATGATAGAGACCAACAAGTAGCTCACATGGATAAAACAGTGTGCAGGAGGTGTTTCTTACAAATAAGAAAGCGCACCAGACCAGGGAGGTATGCAAAGAAGTGTGTGTGTGTGTATGGGGAGTTATGGGGATGTGAAGAAATACAACTTCACTGAAAGGGTGGGAGATGCCTGGAACAGATTGCAGCAGATATGGTGTAGGTGAAAACACTGAAGGGCTTCGAGCATCATTGAGCTAGACATAGAGATATATTGATAAATAAGCAGAGAGGAGGAGTTGCCAGAGACCAGTTAAGGTCTGTGGAGACAGATTAAGCAGGAACATCTGGACAGACTGAGTGAACCAAGCAGTCATTTTCTGCTGGCAAATTCTATGTTTCTATGTTTCTAGTGTCAAGTCAGCAACAGCTCTGATTCATTAGTGGCTGCACTGTGAGCAGTTAAGCAAACTTCATGTACAGTAGATCAAAGAAACTTTATTATTCTTTGGTAACCAGGCATGGCCCATTAGGCACAGGTGTTTGTATTTATGCGTGATCTGGTAGCACAGGGAGGTTAAATGGCTTGCTCAGACTCACACAGTATGCAAGTAGAGGTAGGGAATCAAACCCAGGGCTGCTGGATGTACCAAACTCATTCACAGCCCATTACTCTAACCACTAGTGTATACTGCCAGACCCAACTTAACATGGGACAAGCAGCTCCACAGCAGAGAAAGAATAGACAGATGAGGCTGACAGGCAGAGATGACAGAGATTCAAATCAAGGTCAGGACATGCTTAAGCACAATGTGGTCCTAGACCTGGTGCTCACAAACAGTAACAAGGTCAAGGAGGTGAAGAAGAGGTGCCACCTGGGAACAAGTGACCACAAATCAATCTGGTTCAAGGTCAATACTAAGGAGGAAATAAATCACTCTAAGACACGGGTCCTGGACTTCAGAAGGATGGATATTAATCAGATGACAATATGCTTTAGAGATAGCCTCAAGAGTAAACCAAGGGGGGGAGTATGCTGGACTAACATAAGAGAGACAATAGCAGAGATCACTGAAAAATTTTCCAGACAGGTCAGTAAGACAAGAAAAAGGAAAAATCCTCTCTGGTTCACAAGAAAGGAGGCAATCACGGTAGGCTAGCATTCAAACAATACAAGGGCTCAAATAGCAACAAGGATAGGGACACTTACAAAAGCAGCTTGAGAGAGGCTTCTAGGGTGATTAGAGGGCAAAGGCACAAACTGAGGTGGAAATTGCACATGGACTAAAAGGAGGTAAAAACTTCTTTAGGTACATAAGGACAAAATGAAAAACAGGGGGTATTGTTAGACTCATAAGCAGTGATGGGAAGAAGATAGAAGAAGGCAGAGATAAGACAGAGGTCTTAAATGAGTACTTTTGCTCTGTCTTTACAAAGGAGCAGCCTGGAAATGGGCACACCACTAAAGGCGTTAATAACTGCACAAGGAGGGTAGACAGCCTTTCATGTAGAGAGGGTAAGGACTGAACTCAATAAACTAAAATAGATATGACATGGAATGGATGGCATCCACCCACCATACTGAGAGAACTTAAGATGAATTGGCAGCACCTCTAGCCAATCCTTTAGCAGATCCCTGAGACAGGGAATTGTTCCACAACACTGGAAAAGGGCAATAGTTGTTCCCATACATAAAGGAGGAGGTGGGGTAACTACCGCCTGTCAGTCTCACCATGGAGGTAGGCAAGATAATAGAAACCCCTGCTAATGGAAAGAATTTTAGCTTTCCTGGAAGAGACTGGACAGCTGGCAACATGGCTTTGTGGTGGGAATGTTCTGCCAGACTAATCTGATCAAGTTTTTCGACTCGGTTACTAAGATAGTGGACTGGGGAGCCATGGATATTATCAACCTTGACTTTAGCAAAACCTTTGACACGGTCCTACACAGAAGCCTGATAAATAAGATCGATTTGAGTATACAGGAGTGGGACAGGAAGTGGTATCATGGGTTGGAGCTGGATTCATCAGTGAAACCAGTCTAAGATGGTCAATGGGGCAGCATCAGGGGTGAGGGGTAACCAGCAGGGTGCCACAGTGGTCTGTCCTGGATCCTTTACTCTTCAATATTTTCATAAGTGACATCATTGAGGGGCTGGGTGGGAAGGTGAGTCTGTTTGCAGATGACACAAAGATCTGCAACAGAATGAACACTGCTCAGGGAGTGGAACAATGAAAAGTGGCCTACTCAAGCTGGAAAAATGGTCCAGCATGTGGCAGTTAAAATTTAATGCAAAAAATGGAAAGTGATGCATCTGGGAAGGAGTAATCCAGGGATGGTCAACTATCTGGGAGGGAGCAGCTAACAGCCACCAAACAGGAGTGGATCTCGGGTCATCATCTCTGATGACTTAAAAGTGGGCAGACAATGTGAAAAGCAGGCTAAAAGCCAGCAAAATGCTGGGATGCATAGGAAGGGCATTACAAGTAGAAAGAGAGAAGTGATCATGCCTCTATAAAAGTACCATAGTAAGGCCTCACCTTGAGTACTACTTACAGTTCTGGAAGCCTTATCTCAGGAAGGACATGGATAGACTAGAGACAGTACAGAGGAGGGCAACAAAAATGGTACAAGGGCTCCATGAATTGCCATACAAAACAGATTACAGCAACTCAACATATACTCACTGGAGAGGCGCAGAGATATGGGTGACATAATAGAGACATTCAAGTTCCTGAAGGGCATAACAGAGTGCCTACCCAGAAACTCTTTCTGATCAATAGCTCCTCAAGGACAAGGGGTCATGAAATTAAATTAAGGAGAGGGAGGTTCTGGATTAACACCTGTAAGCTTCTTCACAGAAAGGATGGTGGCTCCATGGAATAGCCTACCTGCAGAAGTCATTGACTCCAAAACAGTAGGGCAATTAAACCTGCTTTGGATAGGCAAAAGGGATTGTCTCTAAGAAATTCCAAGGGGTAGCATCTAGGGCAGACTAGATGGATCTTTGGTCCCCATCTGCCATCACTTTTATGTTTCTATGTTTAAGCACAGTGCAGAACTATTTATGTGTCCTGAAACACAAGAAAATTAAAGATGACATTAATAATTTTAACAAAGCACTAGCTAAGCATCAATCATTCAGTTATCCATTTTACAAGTTCCACACTTATCCATCGTGAGCCCCACCTCATCCATTTATCACAGGATTGTACAATATAACTTTTACACCTGTGTAATATACAGCGTATCTGTTCTTTTTTACTTCTTGATTTATGAATTCTTAAACTTTTTTCTTTTATAAAGGGTAATACATAACATTAATCTACTCACAGCAAATAATGAAAAGAAAAGGAAGCTGCAGTCCAATCCTGCTTGAAGGTCTAAGTGTAATGAACTATACCTTGTACTTTCATGACCTCTATGGTTGGTATGCCAAATACCGATGCTAACAATTATCAGGTATACTAGCCTTTAATATTAACTAATGCTCAACAATTAGAAAATAATCAGAGCGATACAGTATCTTCCTTATATTATTAAACACTAAGGACTACATACTTTATTACTCCAAATTAAGGATTATCATTATTGAACATTTTCTGAGGCACAGAAGAATCCAGTTGAACTTTATAGTGCATTTGTTGATTGGAGAACAGAGTTTTTTTTCTATAATAGGATATTCCTACTTTATATAGAGGTGAAAACCAAGATAAGCCAACCCAAAGTTTTACAGACCATATATAGCCATACTGTAAAGTGACTTCTCTATTTAAACAATTGTTATATGGATGAAAACAAATACCATAGATACCTTTCTTCTTTTCATAAGGACAAATACAAAGGTCATCTGTGTAAAATGTTAAATAGGAAAAGTCAAAATGAAGTAAATCAAGTTTATAGCAACTAATCCCTCAAGGTAAAGTTAAGCAGAAGTGTCAGAATAACAATAGAGTGATGTCTTAATTTAGATATCTTCCCACTAAGTGATTTATATTTCTTTGGCATTTTAACCCTCAGGCCTTTGTGATCATGTTCCTTGGCCTCTCTGAGACACACAAGAGGCTGCATAGTCTAATTGCACTCTGGTGCTTTATTCTACTCTGAGGCTGATGAAACATTTCCAAGTCTTGTTCTCAAACCAAGGTAACTTCCATGGTAGTGTGAGGTACTACTGTAGGACTGTCGGGCATCCCATGTTTCAAGCTCCATATGAATCCTTTGAGCTCTGCACCACAGTTGGTTTAACCCATTCAGTTCCATGCTAGATATGGACTAGCTTTTAATGCGCCTGAAGTGGGTATTGCACACCAGTGACTGGCATGCAGTAAGTGTAAATTAAGGAATGGTTTGAAGGTGGAGTGCTTGTAGCAGAGAAAACTGCTGAATTAACAAATAACAAGAAACATGTTTCTGCCGCACACCTATGGGAAATGCATAATAAACTAAACCTTTACCTTAACAAGTCCTCACAGAACCTATTACAGTCCTTTGAAGCTTAGAATTCTTTTCCAGTTGCGACCTTGTTCTTCTTTTGTATATTTGGACAAAATAAGATTTCATGGGATTAGATGATGTGGTTTAAGCCTCAACCGTTCTCATAGGAGGCATTAGCTTGAAACACAACTGATCTTTGAACATCTTGTGATCTGCTAAACTTTCTTGGTTCTAATTTGAAACTAAAAAGGTTCTCAAAGGTTCTTATTTGTTAACCTCTTCTCAAACCAGTAGTCTGTATATATGCATATATAAAGTATAAGCTAGTCGCATGAATTACTCATTTGCATCGAAAACCTATATAACAGGTTTTTACAGGAGGTTGTTTTTGGTTTTAAACTTTAGAATTAGCAAGATTCTAGGTGGTCCTTTCTAGAACACATTCTGCCTGACCCAAGTGTCATATTCAGCTCCAAGAGGCAGGCAGTTCATAACACATGGCAGGCAATTCTTTATTCATTGAGGCTCCTGACTTGGTGACTCAGAGGCAGTGTATTGGGTTACCACCTGGGAGACTAGGGTTCTCTTGCAAGACCCAGAAACCCACACTAGAGTTGACCAGATGCCTAGTGTATCATAGAGGAGAGGCACTCAGCTCCTGGTGAGTGATGACATAGGCCCCTGGTATTAATGCTCTGCCTACCAAGTAAGGAACATCATAGGTACTGAATGTGAAGGTAGTCACTCAGCTGTCCTCCTGGCTGGAGGAAAGGTGCAGCCATGGGGTCCAAATTGTCAGTATGGAGATTAGAGTACCATAGGAAAACATGGAAGTGGAACATTTTATGTACTTGATGGGCCTATATGAATCAAGAGTCTCATTGTTCAAAAGGCAGACCCTATAGGTCTGACTTAAAAAGGATTAGCAGCACAGTGTAAAGATGACTACATGGCACCCACTTGCACTATGAATTTTCTGAAGACACAGCTAAAGGCTTTAGTTTCATGGGATAACCAATTTTTTATTTTCATGGGTAGTAGAATGGGTGGGGTATCCGATAAACTAATACATGTTTGTACAGTGCAGGTTTTAATCACTGCTTAAGAAGCTAGAGGAAGCCAATAGATGTAGAATACCTTCTGACATTAAATTACTGTTTTAATATGAACACTAAATGCATCAATCCAAGAACAAAATAAACACATCTGGAGACAAAATTAAATGCTGGTAAATTCATAGCAGTGAAAATGTTTTCTAAATATACTTAATGTTTGACTAGTTCTGTTATTATTCCACTATGTTGTCTCTTTGTGGCACTTTCTTGTTGTACCCCATACTGTCCCGACTAACAACTTGGCTCAGGTATAAATAAACTTTATAACAAATTATATTAAAAATGTATGGCACTGCTCTTTAGCATTTCTTTTGGTTTTGTCCTTGCCTGCAGCCTTACTGCCATGGAGCCTGATCCCATTGGCTATCAGAAGCTAAGCAGGATCTGACCTAGTCAGTAGTAAGAGAGGAGACCTTTAGTGAACACTCAGGATCTGCAGGAAGTGGTGTTGGTAGCTCTGCAGGGGTACTCTTTCTTGGTTAACAGTAACCATACTGATGCCTAGCATGTTAGTGAGACATTGCATTGTAGTGATGTTCCATCTTTCAGAGGAAATAAAATGAGGTCCGCCTACCTGTTCTTATGGTTGTTCAGGCAGGCGTCAAAACTCCCTTGGCAATTCTGAAAAGAGTGGGAAATTCCTTGCTATCCTGACCAAATTTCCCATACTCACTAAAAAACACCAACAGCTTTTCCTGGTTCATTATTAGTCAGTCTGCATCTATATTTCCTTCTACCCTAGAACGACTTTTAAACAGAAGTATTTTCTGCCTCTTCTTTGCCAGTCAACAAAAACTGAATAAAAGATGTAATTAAGTAATAATGACTGAGAAGCCAGTCATTTCAGAGGATAAGTGACCTGTTGCGGGATGGGTTGCCCAAGGCTATACCCTGGGCTACCTTACTCCAGCCAGTCACTAATCCAAGGAACTGACCAACTTCAAGGTTTTATCTGACTATAAGTCTGATTGTAATACAAATTTCAGTTTTACAATTTTTCTACTTTTCTGTTTTTTAGTGATGTGGTGTGAGCATTGTGACACAGTACATCTTCCGTTTAAGATGTGTGGCATACAGTATCAGTTAGCTGCTGTATTGGTCATTTCTAAGAAGTTGATGACCAATCGATTAGCTAATCAGGAACCTCACTAGGCTCATGAATATTTAATTAGACTTATAAACCTACCTTAACATACCTTATGTCTTTGAAAGACAGATTGATTTAGTGGTTGGAGCACTGAAATGCAAAACAGGAGATTCCAAGTGGGAAGCCCACCACCGCCATTACCTCACTCTGTGACCCTCAGCAAGTCACTTGGCTACTTGGGATTCACTTAGAACATTTGAGCATCTATGGTAGAGCTATGCATAATGTGATATTCCACCAGCAGAAGGCATGCAAAACAACAATTTCACTTGCTAAATGCTTTTCAGAATTTATTTTTTAACTCTTCAGAATTCGGAAAAGCATTTGTATTTAAATCTTAGAATAGTATTTTGTGGCTGACCAGTACAAAATGAATCCACTGTTAACACTCCACGTTCAATGATTTGGAATTCTGGTTTGACAGAATTCTGCAGAGTTGACTGGAATTTCTGAAATTCCACAGAATTTCAGCAGAAGCAGAATCTGAAAAGTTCGCACAGCTCTATCTATGAGACATTTCAGTATGATTTTAGGTTGCATCACGGAACTCAAACTGTACTAGCCAGAGTAGTCGATGATCTCACTGAGTAGGATAAGGAGGACTTCTCACTAATAGTCATCCTTGATCTCTCAGCAGCAGTCAACACTGTCAATCATCAGGAGTTGCATTCGTCTGGAGAATTTAGGAGGAGGATGTGGAACAGTACTGGATTACCTTGATTTCCTTTCTTCCTAACAGATTTTTGTGGTGTGCTCTGTGTACTGCTGTGGGTTCAATCAACTTTGACTGTTGCCCTCAGTTGTGGAGATCCACAAGGGTCCATGCTAAGGTGTGGGAGTCCACGAATATTACTTCCCAAATACAGTACCATAAATAATTTGGAAGTCTGACCTCAGATCCTAGTACCAAATATGTTTCCCTATTTAGGTATATTCAGTGAAAAATATTCTGGGAGACCAAAACAAACTAAAAACATATTTTAAAACCTCTCCATCCTTCCCCAGGTGAGCAGAGCTAATTCCATTTCCATCCCTTCTCTAACACTGTCTTTTCATCCCTCCCCATCCTTACATAGATTGAATTAAGTTATTTCAAGATAGGTCCCTAGATAGTGTGCTGTGTCTTCTAATTGTCAGAGTCTGTACTGCAGGTTAGTTTTGTCTTTTTGGTGTTCTAAACTTGGAGTAATGCCATCAGTTTTATCACACATCATCAGTGAGTTTCACCTGAATCATCATCTGTAACAATACAGCACTGGGTATGTGTACTTTCTCCAGAACTGAGTTTTAAAGATCTGCTCCAACAAAGAGATTTCTGCATGTTTCTACAAGCCCAAGCCATTCCAACAGTCTGGTTCCAGAAAACTGATACCTGATATCTGCTTGCTGTTTTAGGACCATGTAGAATGCATTCTCCTAAGGATCAAAGATTTCTACTCAGCCCCCACCCCAAGTCTAATTGCTCTCTTTTCTCCAGTATTATGTGTACAGCTGAGATGCTTTCCAGTAACCTGATTCCTGCTTGTTGACAACTGTGTATCCAGTGTCCTCTTATGCTGCATTCAGTTACCTGAGCTATAAACCACCATGCTTTCTCAGCTGACACTAATTAAGTTTGAAATGTGTTGATGCAACCTTTGTGGCTGACTCAGGGTTGCAAACATTTATAGCTGGGGATTACAACATGTTTGGAATAATTTGGTATTTTTATTCAGTCAGATTTGCTGGGCCTCAACTTTAATCTTGGAGACTGGTCTGTCGGTCATTTACTTGACATTTGGTCCCCAACCTCAGTGTCAACTCAGCTGCTTGCCTTCAAGTCTTAAATCTGTGTTCCACCTGGACCCTGTTCTACCTCTAGCACTTTAACCCATGCATCACACCAGTTAGACTTTGACTTGTAGAGTGCATACCAGGAACTGTGTTTGCAAGCTCTCCACTGCCCGCCTCCAAGACTCTACAAGTTTGCCGTTGCATGACTCAGGACATCACACAAGAAGCTGCTCAACTATTATGAGATATGACAGTACACTAAGTGACAGCTGCTCAGTAACAGAGACAAAGTAGCTTGCTGCACATTGTGAAGGTGTGGGATAAAACATGAACAACAAACCAGAAGTCAGGTGCATAAAAAGCAAACATGCATTGTTATTTTATTTAAATCAGAAAATAAAACAATAAACATACAGAAAGCAAAAGATTATTCAATGTCCAGTATCCAGTAAACTTTCTAATTTCGAAAATTCCTGTGACTTAGCTTCAGCCTTTGCAAATAGAACAGCGTGGTCATTGAGGGTTAGTGGCAGGCTGGGTGAGGGTCTGGTGGTAGGGCAGGGGGCAGTAAGTAGGGCTAGCTAGGAGGCTGGGTGTGAGAGTGAGGTGTAGGCAGAAGCAGAAATGAAAGCAATGGAGGGAAGTAGCGTAGGTAGGTAGAGGGATTCCAGGAAGTAGGAGGAAATTCAGGTAGAGAAACAGAGGTGAATAGTCAGAGGGTCCCTCTGGTGGCTGGCAGGTATAACCTGCAAATGGAAAAGTGGGGACTTAGTAAAACTACAGACAGGAAGTGATGTCACAAGACAGTGCCTATATAGGTAGTGCTGAGCCAGAGTGGGTGGGGCAGTGTGTCGATGGGTTAACCCTCCCTTGCAAGGGTTCTGCTGCTGGAGGTAGTTAATTACCTCTTAGGCACCGCAGTATGTCCCGGTCCAGGAGGGAGTGCTGTGTGTGGGCTGGCTGGCTGGCTGGCTGGCATCTGCATAGTCAAACATTGTGGTAATAAACCTTGTTGACAAATACCTGTGTGTGTGTGTGCATACCTTTTCCTTTTTGCTATACAGTTGCCTTTGACTGTGGCAACTTTACAGGCAATGATGTGCATTCCTTTGCCTCTTTTCATATTCACCAACCTTGGTTCATTTCTCTCCTCTTTTCAATCTGACTTCCACAAGACCCACACCACAGTTTTCTACTCTCTGGTTCACTACCTTTGGGCTGAAAGGCATGGACCAAGGCCTATTCACTGCAACAATTTTCATAGACCTTGCAAAGGCCTTTGATGCAGTGGACCACCCCTTCTTGGATAAGTTAGGTGCTGCAGGCCTTCAGCAGGGAGGAGAGGATCAAGCATCTGGAGGACTGCTGTCCTCTCTGGGAGACAACACATTGTCCCGCTCACTGATTGCCCTCTAGGGGTGACCGAAGGACAATACAGGTCAGGAGGCACACTCTGACATGCCTACATCAGTGAGGAGGGGTGGGGAAAACAAAAGGAAGAAAAGAGCCTGGCAGCGCTCCATGATGGTTCTCCGTGCTGCGGGCAGACCCCGGGATTCTGGATTGGGTCTCTGGGGAGGGCACCACCTCCCCAGCCACGTGGGGGCAATCCATGGGAGAAGTACCAGGGACTGCCTAATTGTGGCACAGCGGACCCGAGAAAGAGAGTTCCTTGAGGGAGGAGCCAAAGCACCTGCCAGGGCTAGGGTGGGGAAAACGATATATAAAAAGAAAAGATAATTATTGCCAATGTTTGACTATGCAAATGTAGTCTACAGCACTGCCCCAAAGTCTGTTCTTGCCAGGCTGGACCTTTTTAATTTTGCTGCCACTTCACCCTTAGTGCTCTATCTCCCACCATCACTGCTCTCTCATATACTAAACTCTCTTTCCCCTCTCTTGAGGCCGACATCTCTCAATCTGCTCCTTCTTCATGACCAGATACTGGCTTGTCTCTGTTCCATTATGTCTTCTGTCTTTTAACTCTGCCATTCCTCTTTCTGCTCCCATCGTTCATCTGATGCATGCTTCTATCATATCCCTCACAGTAAATCTGTGGCGCCAGTCTCCGTTCTCTATCTGAGTTCTTACACTTTGGAAAAGCCTGCTCTCCCCATCTGTCTCCATTCCGCCCTGCTCTCTCTCTCTCTCTCTCTCTCTCTCTCAGGCCACTCTTACTGACACATTATACAAAACATTGCACCTCCAGCTAGGCTTTTCCTCTTCTCTACACACTATGAGCACCCATGTCCTGTCCATCCCCTCTACTGTTATACCTGTTTTACTCAGTTTTGCCTACTCAGTTTTATAGCTACAACTCAATGTACTCTGTAATGTGAATTTTATGACTCACCCATAAATAACATTCACTTACACTTCTTACATTGTTTTGTATTTCTCTGAAATTCATTACTTTACTACAGTGTTATTGTACATGTTCATTTATGTATTGCTGTCATTTTGTTATTACTGTTTCATTCTTTGTTGCATCCCTTACCCCAGTATGCACCTGGAAACAAGCCACAGCTCAGTATGCCTATCCTAGTCACCAATTAATTATTTTTTTTAAATAAAGGTTTTGTCCTGCTTGATCAGACTGGACAACTATTGACCTCATCATTGGGCACCATCATCCATTCTTTACCTCCTTCATGGTATGGAGCTAGGTTCCCCTGCAGATTGTCCCCATGATGGGGGCAGGGGGCCATCCTCCCCTAGGGACTTTCATCCAGTCTCTCCTGGACCAAAAGCAAGCAGGCGGGTAATGGTGCCTTGGATGAGGCTTCACCAGAGCCCAGGTCCACCACCTTTGCTCCTACTTTTCTCCCAGGTTTTCCAGAACTGTGGTTGCATGGAGGATGCATAAGCATTCAGGCATTCATGCACTCTAGAACCACAGCCCTTTCCACCCCTTCCGATGTATCATCAGCCTCCCAGACATCTGCTCTACCACCAGGCCTCCACCTGGTGGCAGCCAGAAACCATAAAAGTACACTACAGCAGTTCGGTAGGGAAGAGCTGCCGAGAGGCACTCAATCCTCTCCAGCCCTCCCCCACCAACCCAAGCTCTTCCCGAACATGGCTCACTGGTGTGATGTGAGATGAGCCCTCTGCACTGGTCACTATATTTTAAACAAATAAATAAAACTGTGCCAGGATCTGACACCATCTTTGAAATCCACCACCCTTCCCAGCTGACCCACCCCAATCCCTAAGGGCCCAATTATTATTAGTTGAGTTCCCTCATGAACCCAATCTATGATTTGGGGACAATGCTGTTAAACCCACCTAGCCCAGTCAGCTGTCCACTCTCCCTAAACTGCTGTGAGCCTTTGCTTGAAAAAACAAGTTACCTGAATGTACTACTGTATATTAATACATGGTATATGGTACCAGGAAAGGGGGCTTGCATCATTACTAACTTTAGTCTGATTCTAAATGATGCACTTCTGCTTTACTGTAGTGCCTACAGTGTTCATGAGTGGACGTTATCTCCTGCAAAACATTGTAAGGCTGAAGCCCTTGTTGACAATGACGATCTCATAATCTGCGCTCTCTAGTTGACACATTCATCATACATTATACCTTAACTATTGTAATCTGCTGTATGTGGGCTGATAAAATGGGTAGGGAAACTACTGCAACCTGATTGGTCAGCAGCTGTGCATTGTGAGACCACTACCAGGGAGGACAAGCGGGGCATGAGAGGGATGGCAACAGGTAGGGGAAGAGGATGAAAGGGTAGAAGGGGGCTAGTAAGGAAAGAGGTGGGGTGCTGACTGGAGGAGAAAGGCTACGGGAAGGGGAAGGATGGGAGGGGCATCACTACTCGGGGTAGAAGGGAATGAGGCTCTAAACCAACAACAGCGGGATAGAAGATGGGTTGGAAATCAGCAGGGGGAGGAGGGAGGGAGGTAACATGGGAAGCCCAGTAGGAAGTAGTCAGGCTGGGAAGGGGCTCAAGGGGATGGGAGGGATAAGGCAGAGAAAAGGGGAGGTGGAAGTAGGGGGTATAGAGACAAAAGACAGAGGGGTGCAGCTGGCGGGATAAGGGGCAGGAAAGAACAAATACTGGGGTGGTAGAAGGGCATTAGAAGGGAAAGGGGTAAGGGACAGGGGTACTCATCCTGGGGATTCCATACTGAAAGGGGTTAGATGGGGTGGAAATGGGGAAGGGCACAGCCGTTTTGGTTAAAGCTGCCCCAGGTGGACTGCAGGAGGGCCAGGCAGGCACTGCTCAAGCGTGCAACAAGGGGAAGAAACCTCATTTTACTGTTGCCTGGGTACAAACAAATTGGCGGGGACACTGTGGAAGTAGTGAGGGGAGGTTTGAGTAGTTGGGCAGGCAGTGTGAGGGGAGTGGGAGTCAGTGGCATTCTTGGAGGTACTGCGGTACCATGTGCAAGCATGGGAGGAAGGGTAGGCTTGAGGAGTTCAACAAGTGGCTAGGGATTGGTGCCACAACAAACATTATAGTTTAGTGACTAACTAGGGTAGGGTCTGGGGGAATAGTGACTTGTGCGTGGGGACAAGGTACACTGGAGCAGAAAGGGAGGGGTATTAAAAGCATCATTACTGCCGACCCACTGGTGCTGAGGTTGGCGCTGGGCGCCACACCTGCGTGCCATGCTGGCGACCAGGGTTCGGACTCTGAGCCCGGCCACCGGGTCGGCAGGGGAGGGATAGGATTGAGCATCTGGAGACTGCTCTCTATCGAGGAGCTGGGGGTTCTATTTGCAGTGTCCACACCAGTGTGCTGATCCTAAAATTGACACCGCATCTGAATGAGTACTTGATTTTTGCTCGCCCATTTCTTCCCCACTTTGAAATCTGCTTGTCTTGAGTTAGTTTTGGCTGGCAGCGCCTTGCCTGTGTTGGAAGATGACCAATAAGCGCACTGAAAGACATCAGATTTCACAGACTGTGAGGGCAGCTGCTCACCCACCATCTTGGCAAGAAGAAGGCTGCAGCTGTGGCCACTGATGACTGTTGGGGTGTGGGAATGGGGAACCAAAGGGGACAGACTTAAGGAGATAAAATCATAATACAAACTGTGAGACCTTCACCAGCTTTCCAAAATGCTTACTAGTAAAAGAACACTCTATGAAGTTTTCAAATGGCAACACAATCTGGTGAGCTCTCTGTCTGTCATCTGACACCAGGCACCAACCAGCATAAAATTGCCTAAAGAAGGCAGTGTAGTGGTCATGTCATTACTGAAATACTGGAGATTACAGATTTATAAGAACAAAAGAATATCATACAGAAGCTGCCACATGTGCCTATAGCAGCTGTCTCCTGCTTCTCAGTAGTTATACTTATACCCTTGAGGTACTTGAATGTTTCTATCATATCCCTCTTTCCTCCTCTCTTCCAGTGAGTACACATTCTGAGGTCCTTTAATGTCTCCTCATAAGTCTTGTGTTGCAAGCTCTGTACCATCTCATTCGCCCTTCTCTGGATCATCTCCAGCCTGTTAATATCCTTACAAAGGTGCGACCTCCAGAACTGCACACAGTACACCATGTGAAGCCTAACCATGGTTTTATGTAATGGCATCACTACCTCCCTCTTTATGTTGGTGATACTCTGCCTATGCACCCCAGTATGTCACTGGTCCTCCCAGCTGCCCTACCACTTTGACACTTTCAGGTCACCTGTAATAAGAACCCCCAGGTCCCTTTCCTTCTTTGTGACTGCCAGCAACTCCCCCAATCCTGTAGCTTTCCCAGGGTTTCTGTGTCCCAGGTCCATAATTTTGCACGCGTTTTGAATTAAACTTCAGTTGTCAGTCCTCAGACCATTTGTCAAGCTTACCCAGGTCCCTCCTCATTTTCTCCACCTCTGGGGTATCCACTGTGTTACAGATCTTGGTGTCATCTGCAAACAAGCAGACCTTTCCTTTCAGCCCTTCTGCAATGTCACTAATGAAGTCATTGAACAGGACTGGCCCTAGGACCAATCCTGCAGCACCCACTAGTCACCCTCTCCCCAGACTGCACCCATTTACCACCACTCTCTGCTGCCTGTCTGTTGGTCAGTTTCTAACCCAGTTTACCACCTTTCCCCATGCCCAGCCTACTCAGCTAGTTTATCAGCCTCCTATGTGGGACAGTGTCAAAGGCTTTGCTTAAATCAAGGTACGCATTGTCCACTGCCCCACCCTGATTTACTTCCTTTGTGACCCAGTCAAAGAGATCAACCAGATTTGTCTGACATGACCTCCCACTGTGAATCCATGTTGCTTATGGTCCTGGGCTCCGATGGCTTCTAGATGCCCCACTATCCTTTCTTTAAGCAATGTCTTCATGATCTTCCCCACTGCTGAGGTGAGGCTGACCAGTCTATAGTTCCCCTCCCTTCTAACTGCTGGATTTCTATAGAGGGACCACATGTGCCCTCCTCCAATTCTCTGGTACCACCCTGTGTTGAATGACTCAGTGAACATGGCTGCCAGAGGTACTGCTATCTCCTTCACAGTTATTTTAATATCCTTGGGTGTATGACATTTGGTCCCATCACTTTGTCCACGTTCAATTTAGTCACCTCCTGCAGGATTCTTCTGCCTGTGAATGGGCTATTGTCCACCTCTTCACACCTTTGCAACTGCTGTACTGTTGTGGCCCTTGCACCTCCCCTCTTCTGTGATTACTGAACAGAAAGACACAGTGGATGTCTTGGGGAGGGAGGCATGACAGTTCTTAGGCATGGTACTTTCACTTCCAAATACCTAAACAGCACATATAAGCAAGCAACATTTGGCATTGACAATTGCTTGTTTATGTGGTGCCTTACACTAGGAAGATACGTTATATCTTAGAAAGGTGCAAGATGAAATCACTTTTGCTTATCTAATTGACCACCTCCTGGGTCTGTGTGGTGGCTGCTTGTGTTTGTCTGTGTCTGTAGCTTAGTTTTGTGAATTTACATGGTTTTCTGTTTGGAGTAACTACACCATTCTTCGCTACATCCATGAGAGTCTCCTGGACTGGATTTCTACAAAGCATCATCACCAGGTATCTGCATTTTTCATTTAAAATCAACTTGTTGGAAGGTATCCCAAGCAAAACATAAGTGAAGCAATGAAGTCTGACAAATTGAGTGACTCTGGGTCCTGCTTGAATCCACATTTCGTCTGACCTGCCCCATGATCTGTATTTGGGCTTTTCAAGACCTTTTGAATGACAAAGATGCATACAGACAAAAGATTTCACAACCTGCATATGTACAGGCAGAGTTCATGCCTTCCAGGAATTCTAACACATTCTCGACTTGGACCTCAGCTGTTCATCATTTCTTTTAGCTTTTGACTTAACCACCAGGTATCAACTTTTTAAATTGAAATCAACTCTTAATGTACTTGTTTCTAAGGGCTATCTATCCAACAACCATTTTGAAGAACAAATGAAACTTTTGGCCTGTTCTCAAAACCACTGCAACTGTTCCCTTACAGCTCCTTGCTATTACTAACTGGTCACTACCTCATGCATCATCCTTATGGAAAGGAACCTGTTAAAAAAGGGCCCTGCTGCCCACAGAAGCAACTTTAAACTCCTTGTAAAACATCTAATACTGCTGCTGTTGCTCCTCTCAGGCAACATTCACTCAACCCGGCCCACCACAACTTGGCCACAAGGTTAACAGCAGTGCAGGGTCACTCTCCTTGGCAAGCATTAACATCTGCAGCCTCCTCTCCAAACTTGATACCCTCTCTGCCTGGGTTTTCCAGCACAATCCATACATCCTATCAGTGCTGAAAACATGGCCGTCTCCAAAGATACCTGACTCCGTAATAGCAATTCCCGGATATGTAGTTTTCAGACAGGACAGACTTACCAAGAAAGGAGGAGGCTGTGCCCTCTACCTAAAAGAGTCCCTCATGGGTCATGTCATGCCTGTGCCCATCCCAGAAATGACATCCAGATCCTTGCTGCCAAAGTACTTCTCAGAACTCATAACAAGATCCTGACTGTTGTCTCTGTCTATATACCACCCAAGTTGAGCAATCTGGGCTTTCCTCCCTCCTTGACTGTATCAACTCCCTGGATCAGAATACAGAAGTTACCCTACTTGGTGATTTCAACACCAACTGGCTGGCCTCCAGCTCGAATAGTTATAAGGATGCCTAGCTGCTGCTAACTTCTCACAAATGGTCAAATCACCTACTAGAGTAAACTACAGAACAGGGACCTGTACCCTTCTAGATTGGGTGCTAACTAATCATCCAGAGCACATCTCGAAGCAACAGTCCTCCCAGACTCCTTAAGTGATCATTCCCTATCTTGTGTATCTGGACGACAAATACACCAAACTCCCCCAAAACTATTAACAGGAGAATGCTGACCCTGGTCATCTTGAGTCACTAAAATGCTCCTTCGTGAACATGACTGGTCACCAATTGATATAGACCCGATGTAGACACAGCACTTGAATACTTTATCACCTGTTTCAACTCAGCCTGCGATGTTCATGCTCCGTTCAAGAATCGTAAGATCAAGGTGTCAATAACTCATGGATGACACTAGGCCTCCTTACACAAATGAAATCTCGAGACCAGCTCTGGTATCGTGCTAAAACTACTGGCACCCAGACTGATATCAAGGCCTACAAAACAGCAAGGAATGCATGTACCAGAGCAATGCACCATGAGAAGGCTAACTATTACAGGAGCTTAGCTAGCACCTGGAATGACGGGAGTAAATTCTGTGTAACCTTGCTGAAGTGACTGGAAAGGATCCCAAAACAACACCCACAATGTTGAACATAGATAGTACCATCACTCTTAACCATGTAATCATTGCCAATGCATTTAACACCACTTTTGCTGACCTTAGTCATGTGCTTCCCCTAATGTTTTTGATCTCACCACAGTCAACCCAGCTCCTGTTAGTTCAGGTTTGCCACCAGAGCACCCTCCTTTCCATTTCAAAGCAATCCTGGAAAGCCTAGCTAAAAACACATTATTAAAGTCTTGGAAAGTCTAGAATCAGTGGTGATTCACTGGATATGAAACTTCTCCCTCACCATTGACAAAGTCCTGCTCCCACTAACCAAAATCCTCAACCATTCCCTCATGCTCTGTCAGTTCTCCCAAAAGTGGAAACTGGCAGTGGTGATCCTGTCCATAAAAGTGGTGACAAGACTCTCATGAACAACTACAGGCCTATATCCATCCTCCCTCCTCTATCAAAGCCTTGGAATGGATAGTGACTGATCAGCTCACGGAATACCTTGTAAAATACAGCCTGCAATGTTCCCAGCAGCATGACTTCTGCAAGGCATAGCACTACCACGGCACTCCTTGAATTCACACACATATCCATCATGCATGATCAGGGCCAGTTGGTGGGCGCCTCTTTTATTAACCTGACTAAGGCATTTAACACTGTCAATCACTCCATTCTCATTCAAACAATTATCCCTCCTTGGTCTTTCAAGTGAAACTACCCTCTGGTTTCAAAGCTACCTCAGTAACCGGACCCAACAGGTCAGGATTGGTGAATTCCTCTCATCATCCCTA
Source organism: Neoceratodus forsteri (assembly GCA_016271365.2). Lineage (NCBI taxonomy): Eukaryota > Metazoa > Chordata > Ceratodontiformes > Ceratodontidae > Neoceratodus > Neoceratodus forsteri. The sequence continues at coordinate 74,690,269 of CM028138.1, read as the reverse complement.
CCAATCCACTCTGGAGTACCCCAAGGTTCTATCCTGGGTCTCTTGCTATTCAACATATTCCTGAACAATCTCCCTGTCTCCTGCCATGACAGAATGTTATTGTATGCAGATGATGCAGTAATCTTCACTTGCCACACTGGCCCCACCTCCTTCAGTCTCAACTACAGAAGCGTTTCACAGAAGTGGAAGACTGGATTTGCTCACATAAACTCATCCTTAACCACAAAAACTAAAACAATGTTATTCCATGGAACCCACAACAAGTACAAGGACCATGAGCTCATAATTAACAACCATGAAGGCGTCACTCTTGAGCAGGTGGATATGTTTAAATATCTGGGCCTGACCCTTGACTGCTCCCTCTCGTATACCAAACACATTGACAATATCGCTAAAACTGTGAACTCCGTATAGGGCTACTATACAAGCATAAACATTGCCTAATGGCTGAAGCCTTGAACCTCACTGTCCAGAGCTCTATTATCTCAACTATTGACTACAGGCTTGTTATCTATGGATCTGCTACTGATACTGCACTCCTGCATAGCTGTAGCCCTTAATAAGGCATGTCAACTCCTTATTTCAGCTGCCCACCCTTCTCACCGTGTGACATTCTGAGCGAGCTAACTGGCTCCAGCTATCCGGAAGTCTAAAGTACCAGACCTGCATCAAGCTAAGAAGACATCACTGGGCCTTATGCCTAGGATCAATCAATATTGACCCCACAGTGTGTCCGCCGCCTAACCTAGAAGATCAGACAGTTCAAACCTTTACAATACCTCGTCAGGACCTCTCAAGCTCAGCATTCTACCTTGTCAGAACCTCCACCTGGTTCAACTTGCTACCTACAGAAATCTCCAACATTGTCACGATTGGTGCTTTTAAGTGTAAACTGCGTCAATACCTCATGGCTAGTGCCTTCTGTGATTGCTTCTTATAATCCCTCCAGGCATACTGCCCTCAAGCATCCCTCCTCACTGCCTCAGCTCCTCCTCCTCTCCTACCCCCATTACTGGGTATAGGATAAATCTGTCTCCTTTTCTTTTTCACCCCCTTTCCTCCTCCCTTGCTGTTTCCCATCTACGACATACCCAACGCAATGCCCTCCCCATTTCTCCTCCTCCCTTTCTCTGTCTCCCATACCACCCCTCACCACTACTCTTCTTTCTTTTCCCACTAACCCACTCCTAACAAAGCTTCACTGAGCCACCTATGACTTGTACTGTATAATTAACTCATAACACAATTCCTTGACAATGCCTTTGTCTGCTATTATTGTAACCTTATTTGTCTTTTTTTTGTAAGTTCCATTGTAACGATCATGTTATGTTTTTGTACCTTATTGCCCTTATTGCCTTGACATGGAACCTTTGTAAAAGAGCCCTCGGCTCAAAGATGTCATCTGAAATACAAATAAATAAATAAAATAAATAAATTGTACGGATTCCTCCTGGCTGTCACTCTGGACAACGAAGAATCCAATCTTAGGTGAGATATCTTTGATAGATGCAGTAAGCCAGCAATGGACAGACCTTTTCTGGTTCTAATTAGAACCCCAAAAGATTCAAACTGTTTCTTTATTTTCCAGTCTCTTCATAGACCTACAGTAGCAATTTTATGTGTTTTCATATTAATTACGCATCAGTTGCATTATAATTACTGATTAGCAATTCCAGAGTCTAGATTTTATTTTCAGGGAGGTTCTACTCAGTTATAAATTTTAGATAGTGTGTTGTATAATTTTATTGGATGCTTTGCCTTGTCAGTACAGCAGAGTTTATATCACTGTTACATGTATGTAAATGACTGCCTTGGGAGAAAATGTTAATACTGCATGAGGAATTTTGTGTACAAAATATTATTAAATGTGCCTTTAGATAAGTATCAAACACAATGAAGCCATATAGTTAAAGTTACATCATACTTGACAAGAACACATTAAGCGTCTCCATAACGTATGATGATGGATTAAAAATCTTTTAGTTATCTAGCAGGAAAGATATAAAATGTCCTGCCAACTAAACTGAGAAGTATAGAGTCACACGCAGTTATTATCAGGAAATGTCAGTTCACTAATTTGACATGCACAACTGCTTCTTAAAGTGATATCATGCTAATCTTTATTGTTTTTATATTTAAATTTCTTTTATTGAAGCATCAGGGTTGTACAGAAATACACATTGTACATCCAAACAGTAAAGCATTCTTCATATAGGTACAGAACAGCCAGACTAAGCAGGAAATCTACATGAGGCACTCCATTCAGCATATGACTGTATTACAATAATATGAGGTAAATGGCAATATACAGGTTAGGACGCTGAACATCTCAAAGGTAGAGATGAAGTCCAGAACATCAACAGGCCTTCAAATTCTTCCAATTAGACACAGGTTATTGTACAAGGGAGGAGTGACTATAAAGAAGATACCATATCCAGCCTTGCCATTTCAGTCAAAATTGTTCAGTGGGATTATGCATGAAAGCTGTCAAGCACTCCATATGGTAAATTTATAGGACTATTGACCACCATGTGGCAATCGCTGGAGATTGAGACTGCATCCACAGTTGGGTTATAGCCTTTTTAGCTTCTAGAATATAGACATAAGCCAGCACTCACCCTCTTGAGGTAATACCTGGAGGAGATACAGAAGAAATACCATTATTGGGAGAGCAGGTCACCAGGAAGGGATAGGGCAAAATTTGCATAACCAACTCCTGCCAAAAGAGTGTAGCACCAAACATGAGCAGAGCTATGGAATGATAAGCTGAAGAGTGATTACAGAGGGCCAACAGTTTCCATATTTCAGGGCATAAATAGAGCCAGAACTGCAGGGATCTGGAAAAATCTGTAATGGCACTTCCAGGCAAATTCCCACCACATAGTGGACAAGGTCATCTTTAGTGCCAGGAGAGCATGACAAAGTTAAATGTCAAAAGGTGTTTCAATGTCTAATTTAGTATTATATTTCATAAGTATAGATTTAGTCAAATCACCAAGCAGATCATGCAGTACTTATAAAAGTTCACAATAAGGTGGCCCTGAAGAGAGCCCTATTGGTGATATTAACAACAAAAACAAGAGAGCAGGGTCTGGTAGTCTGGTCCTCTCAGATTGTTTTATGTAACAAGTAGGTACATATGTGGAGGTATTGAAAATGCTCCCAGCTGGTGAGATCTATGTTGTTTGTAAGGATTCAAAGGGAGTACTCCACAGGAGTTTGGAAACTGGTTTCAATAGGCAAGTCTAAATGTCTCCAGCAAGAAAGGTGTGGTCTCAGTGGAAAGGGAGGAATTTGCCTTCAAAGGCCAACATCCTACAAAAATTAAAGAGTAATGAAAGTTGTGGGAGGGTCTACAGTTTATACCACTGTGAGAAATGTTCTTTGTAAAACCAGTTAAATCAGCTAAAGAGAGCTTCTGAGTGGGAGGAAAAGAGAACATGGCCTATGTCATGTAAATCATTAAACTGGAACAAATTCCAGTTGTTTCCAAGGAGGAGAAGATTGTGGATGAGCCAAGTATAAATAATGTGAAAGTGAGAAGCTTGAGCATAATGAAGAAGGTTCAGGAGGTTCGCCAACCTCTGGGGTTGGTAACTGTAACACCAGTAGCGTATCCTAGAGGCAGCAGCCCTCCCACCTACAAGTGAGAGATAAGGCGTGAAAACACCAAGGAGATGAAAAAGGGTAGAAGTTTTCAAAAGTATAGGATTCAAGGAAGAATATTCATATGGATTGTTTCAATCCTGGAGAAAAAAGATAAGGGAGAAGACTCAGCAAGAAAGATTGTCTGTCAAAGCAATGGTCAAAGGCTCATAATTAAGTAATACTGAGTTCAAAGATCTTTTGGAATCTGGCTGCCTAAATATTTAAATTTAGTACCCCTCCATTTTGCAGGTAAGCTTGTTTAAGGAAGAAGATGGAGAAATGTAAAAGAAGAACTTCTGTTTTAGAAATGTTAAGGAGAAACTAGCTAAGACTTTACATTGGTCCAGTACTTACCATAAGGCAGGAGTGGACTCCTCAGGGTTAAGTAAGGATAGTAGAATATCATCAGAATATGACACTATAACACTGTATTCTGTGTGCCCTAAATGAAGCCTTCAACCTGTGGATGACATCAAGAGCTGCGCAAAGCAACCCATATAGAGGAAAAATATCAAAGCCGACAATAGACACCCCTGCCAAGTGCCACATTGGTGCTGTACAGGGGCAAAAATCTATTATCCCTGACATAAGCCTGAGGAGAAGAATATATATGTTCTGTAGCCAAGAAAGGAAAGTATCTGGAAACTCAAAGGCTGACAGGGTGCCCCATAGAAATCCCAAGGACACCCTGTCAAAGGGATAGATCTTTGGGACACAAATTCCATCATAATAAGTGTTCTGCAGATTTTTATCTAGGGTTTGTCAGTGTCAAATAAATCCAACCTGGTCTGAATGGATCAATGCTGGAGTCTGTGTTCCAACCATAATGCCCAAATAGCTATAATTAGTTTAGAATCAACATTCACTATAGATATAGGGCAGTAGGAAGAGGGACACTGAGGGTTCTTTTCCTGGTTTGGAATAACCAACAGAGGGACAATACTCCATGAAGGGGAGACCTGCCTCAGCCATAGCAAAGATTATCCAATGAAGGTGAGGAAAGAACTGCTCACAAAAGGTTTTATACCATTCGACAGGGTAGCCATCTGGAACTGGACATTTCTGGGTTTTGCCACAGCCAGGGCCTTGTCCAATTCATCCAACTGAAGTGGGGCCTCTTAAGCTAGCTTTGGGGCATCTGTGACAGTGGGTAGAAGAGCTGAGCAAGAAAGGAGAAATAGTATTGGAGTCTGGGATGGATGTTTCTCTATAAAGGGATTGAAAATCATGAAAATGGAGTGGATTCTCTAAGATTCATATATGGAATAGTCAGAGATCAGATCACAGAGACTAAGGACACATACTCATAGTTTATGGGCTATTAACTGGTGGGTCAGTAAGTGGGTAACCCTAGTACCACCCTCATAATAAGACTGATTGAAAAATGAAGGGCTTGTTGTACTTGCTCATCACCTACTGCCTGTAACTCATGCTGCTTTATATCCCATATCTACTCAGCTATAACTCAGTAACCTTGAGAATATAAAAGATGCAAAGTGTGTAATTTATTCTGTAGAAATTCATATCATTCCTTGTGTTTAAGATGTCTCGTGGAAGTGAAGGCAATAATGTCCCTACCAAACCATCTATGTCATATCCCAAAATATAGGGTCGAGATTGAAGGAGAAGTATGGTCAGAAATAATCTGTGAGATCGATCCAGCACCAAAGTGCAGAAAGAGAGGTCTATAAGCAAGGAAGTGTTCACTCTCCAAAAGAAGACTTCTTCTCCTTGTCCAGTTTAAGTAATAAGTAGAAATGATCAGGGAGAATCTATGGAGAGTAGGAAATATTCTGGATTCTGTTAAAAGTTCACAAAAGTAAAAAAGTCCAATGGGCATAGCTATTATGTCTGGGACAAAAGTGAGAATAAGCCTCCCTGTGGAAAAAAGTATGCCAAACATCAAGAATACCTAGATGAGCAAAATTATTCCAAAGGTATCTCTATGCCACAGAGGCATGCCATTTAACCAGGTTGAAAGAATCTGGGACAATGGACTTTGTAATATTAAAATCACTGCCCAAAATAAGCTGTCCTGCAAGCATACCTATAAAGTTTTCCCACAGACTCTGAAAAACTGCTATAGGGAGTTAGGGGAAAATAAGCAGCTACTAGTGTGACTTCATTATTATACAGTAGGCCTTGTAAGAGGACATGCCAGATGTTAACTGGAGTGCAGTTGCAGCAGCCACTTCAAAGAGTGGGTTATTCTAGATGCCCTACAAGGGGCATGCCTTAGACAACTAGTATTGCAGCCCATTCGAGAGGGAGCAATCTTAGACCTGGTTCTCTCAAATGGAGATGAAGAGAGGATCACAGATGTAGAAGTGAGTAACCATCTGGGAACTAGCGACCACCCAACAGTATGGTTCACAATAAACACAGCAATAGAGTCAAGTCATACAAAGGCAAAAGTACTGGACTTTAGAGGGCTGATTTGCAAAATGGGTGAGTGCCTAAGGAATGCACTAGCAAATGGGCAGGAAGAAGGGGTGGAAGAACAATGGGAATAATAAAACTGCCATCACAGAGGTAACAAGCCTTTGTGTGAAGCAAATAAACAAAACAAAACAATGTAAGAAACCACTATGGTTCTCAAAGGAAGTGGCAGTGAAGGTTCAAGAGAAAAAGAAAGCATTCAGGAAGTACAAGGAATCACAGAAGGAGCAGGACAGAGAACTGTATCAGTTAAAGCAAAGGAAGCTGGGAAGGCAGTCAGAACAGCAAAGGCCCAAACTGAGGAAAAGATAGCCAACTCGGTTAGAAGGGGATAAAACCTTTTATAGGTACATCAGGAGCAAAGGAAGACCAAGGGAGGGATAGTGAGGCTTAATAAAGGGAGGAGGGTGGGCAGAGGGTGACTGTGAAAAGGCAGAGATACTAAACAAATATTTTTCTCAGTATTTACAAAGGAAGAGGGGAGGTACCTAAAATAAACAGTAGAAACACTCTGGATACAGAAGTTGATACCAGCCCATTTACAGAAGAAAGGGTTCTGAAAGAACTATTAAAACTGAAGGTGGACAAAGCAATGGGGCCTGATGGGATTCATCCCAGAATTCTAAAAGAACTAAGGGTAGAACTAGTGACACCACTGACTACCTCTTTAACAAATCATGGGAGGATGGGGTGGTACCCGAGGACTGGAGGAGGGCAGATGTGATTCCCCTTCACAAAAGTGGGAGCAAGGCAGAAGCAGGAAACTACAGACCTGTTAGTTTAACCTCAGTGGTAGGGAAAATGATGGAATCACTTCTGAAGGAAAGAACTGTTGATTATGTAGAGGCCAGAGGGCACAGGACCCAAGGCAGCATGGATTCACAGCAGGAAGGTCATGCCAGATGAATCTGATAGATTTCTTTGACTGGGTGACCAAAGTAGTAGATCAGGGAGGGGCTGTGGACATGGCCTACCTAGACTTTAGCAAGGCATTTGACACAGTCCCACACAAAGATTAATATACAAGTTAGCCAGCCTGGGTGTGGGTCCCAAGATGACAGCCTGGGTAAAGAATTGGCTGGAGAATAGGACACAGAGGTAATAGTAAATGGGTCCACTCTGAAGAAAGGGGGTTGCTAGTGGGGTACACTGGGGAGTTCAGTATTAGGACGGTCCTCTTCAGTGTCTTTATAGAAATGACATTGCAGAGGGACTGGAAGAAAAGTATGTCTCTTTGCAGATGGCACAAAGATCTGCAACAGAGTTGATGCACAAGGTGGGGTGGAAAGGATGAGAAGGGACTTGGCAAGGTTAGAGGAATGGTCAAATGTATGGCAGCTTAGATTCAATGCTAAGAAGTGCAAGGAAATGCACCTGGGAAACAAAACCCAGGGAAGAGTACACAATGGGGGTGTGAGATACTAACAACAAAAAAATGGAAAGGGACCTGGGGGTAGTCATATCAGATGACCTAAAGGTGGGCAAGCAATGTGAGAGGGCAGCAAGGAGGGCTGGGGGATACTGGGATGCATAGGGAGAGGCATCACCAGTAGAAAACAGGAAGTTATTATCCCTCTGTACAGACAGCTGGTCAGACCCCATCTGGAGTACTGCGTGCAGTTCTGGAGACCCAATCTCCACAAAGACATAAACAGGATGGAAGCTGTCCAGAGGAGGCAACTAAATGGTGCAGGGTCTTCACTGGAAGACATATGAAGAGAGACTTAGGAGCTTATATGTAGCCTTGAGGAAAGGAGGGAGGGGGACATGACGAAACTTTCAAGTACCTCAAGAATCAACAAAGTCCAAGAGGGTAGCATCTTTCAAAACAAAGGGTGTGCAAGAACAAGGGGCACAATTTGAAGATGGGGGTGGCTCAGAGGTAATTTAAAGGAAGTATTTTTTTTTCACAGAGAGGTTGTGGATGCATGGAACAGCCTTCGGAGGAAGGTTGTGGAGTCAAAACAGTGGTGGTATTCAAGCATGCATGGGACAGTCATAAAGGCAATTCTAGGGGTGGGGGCAGAAAGAAGTAGGCTGCTGGTTAACTAGGATCTGCTGCTTATCCATTAGGTAGGAAATGGGCAGACTGGGTGGGCCAGCGGTCCTTATCTGCTGTCAAATTCTGTGTTCCTATGTTTCTATGACAAGCCTGCCATGAGGATCAACAAATTTCTGCCATAAAATAAAAGGGTGGTGATAGGAATAAGGATGGCTGTGCCTCGGCACTTGCACTTACAGTCAGAGGAGGAAAACACCCTATAGTGACCCCCAAGAAAATTGTTAATGTTCCAAAGGATTGGGATGCATTTCCTGCAGGTAGATAATGTCTACTGGGTGCCTATGCAAAATGAGAAAAACTTTCTAGTTTTACCATATTATTAAGACCATTGATGCTCTGAGACAAAATGGTAACTGGTGTCATAATCACATGAACAGGGGCTTGCCCGCTGGCTGGCGTTAAACTACTGCTTGGACCCTGACATCCTGGGCTTGGGAATAAGCCTGGGTGTTGGAGGCCTGGCAAGAATGAGGAGAATCAAGCATTCTGGGACTGCTCTCCTACTCCGGGAGGATAGGTCAGCTGCTGGCACTCAACGCCCCTGGTGGAAGTCAGGGGTCCAACTGCTGGCTCTTCCTAGACTGGGAGGTGGGGCAGATGTTGGCATGAGTGCCACTAGTGTCATGCATGCCACACCTCCCAGAGACACAAAAATGAAAATGCCAGACTGTTCAGCATACCTCATGACTCATTCCACAGGTAACCAGTACCTTTACTCTGTGGCCCTCCCGGACACCAAACTCAAGATCCAATGAAGGAAGTGGAAACCCTCAAAGGTCCCACCCTGGGTAAGCCAGGGAGGAACACCAGGGAGGTAAGTCCTGGAGGATGGATGATGGGGCTTGGGGTGGTGGTTGGGCTGAAGGTGCTGGTTCAGGTGGAGATTAAGCACACTAAATAATAATTATGAACAGCAACCCAGTTTTATACTCCACTAAAACCCAATACTATGTCTGAACAGGACAGGAAGTATCCGTGTTTCCCTCCTTGGTACCCCTTCCATAGGACTGAACACAGCAGGGCACCTCAAGTGGGAGCAATCCCAGAACCAAGAACCAAGATCATTACCAATCATGCTCAGTCATTTCATTGTAAAGAAAAAAAATTATATCAGTTCTAATCCCTGAAACAGTCTCATTTGAACTTTATACAAAAGAAAAGAAAGAAAATGATGGAAACATACCCTGAGAAAAACAGACAGACCAATCTAAATGGGGTCAATGACCTCAACTGGAGGTTCAGCAGTGTCCCAGGAGGTAAAAACATCCCAGAAACATTGAAGAAGATAAAATTATGTGCAAAATGGCTTTCAAGGGAGAGTTGGTGAAATATTTCCACTCTATAGTATGCAGCAGCCTCAAATGGTATAGAATTGATTCAGTAGCACTGCAGAAAAGCCAGGAAATGGAAGGTCCCAGGCCTCCAAGGAAATCTAACGGTTTCAAGAAAAAAGGAACTGGGGAAGAGAATGGCTAGCCAGGTGCATAGCAGCCCCAGCATATAGGAGAGAAGAGAAAAGTGGGACATCAAGCTCGAGATCTCAAACAGGCATGAGACCTCCCTTAACTCCACTTGCTGCTGCAAGCTACACAAGCCAAGGTCAGGGTGGGCAAAGATACAGGGAGCTTCACCAGGGGTGTAAGACAATGCAGAAAACAAACAATGATGTACACAAGATGGGTCCCTAGTGCCTCAATGGTAGAAGTGAGAACAATCCAATAAAGAAATGAAAACCTGAAGAAGGAAGATAGCACCACCATAGGTCCCAGCTGCAAGCAGTCATGTGGAAATGTTAAGAATAAACAAAATATGCCACATTTAGCAGTTGTTAACAACTAGAAATTATCCCTGAAAAACTCAGAGGGCCAGAGGCATTACCACAGGCCGTATACCTATCTGACAGAGGCCCCCTTATTCATAAGAGTTCAGAGTTGGGAGGTGAAAAAAGGCAATGTCAGGTAAAAAGTACTTAATGGCAATACCTCCCTGCCTTTAAAAATAGCAGCCATGCTGGGGGAGGTAGTGGGAAAGAAGCAAGCAGTCTATAGTGTCCAACTTCCAAAAGCAGTCTATAAAAGAAAAATGCTGGCTGAGTTCATTCAGCACCTCAATGCAGATGCTTGGTTTGCTGTAGTTAGTCTGAGGAATTACAAGGAGGGTAGAAGAGCAGTCCATGGTGCCAAGCATTCAAAGAAGATCATAAAAGAGAAATGTTGGTTGAGTCAAACTGAACCTCAATGCAGATACTTGGTGAGCTGCAGTCTATCCAGGGAACCACGGGGGGTAAAGGAGGGTAGTATATAGGATCCCAATAACAAGCATAAGGCTAAAAGTAGTCACATGAACTCAAGCAAATAAAATATTTAACCGACATTCTTCTACATTTGATAACCAGGTATATAATCAACTGATACATAAAAGAGATGTATAACCAAATAAATACTGAAAATGTAGAAAGACAAATGCTAAATACAAGATCTAATTATTATGCCTTAACGGACAAACTACTTAGGTTACTGGCTTGGCAAAAAAAAAAAATCAGAAGGAACTAACAATAATTCAGATTAAAAATAAGCAAGCAACATTGTTAATACTCCGAGAGTGATAAATGAGTGTTTTATGGAGTTTTATCAGGATTTGTATACATCACAAAATAAACAAATATCTGAAGATACAAATAACTTCTTAGATACTATTAATATGCCACATATTACTGAAGAAACTAAAGGGAGTTAGAACAAAACATAACTCAGGAGGAAATATTGGATGCAATTCAGGATTTAGCTGCAGGCAAAACACCTGGTCCGGATGGACTAACTACCAAATTCTATAAGAATTCAAAGAAATATTGGTTCCACAATTAGGAATGTTATTTAATTATTTTGATGTATTAGGAAAAATTCCATATTCTTTTAATCAGGCAACTATACAGGTGTTTCTTAAGAAGGGTAAGGATCTGCTCATCTGTATCTCCTATCACCCAATCTCACTTTTCAATACAGATTATAAAATATTTACTAAAATAATAGCAAAGAGGCTAGAAACTGTTATTCCAACTTTAGTAAATCAGGATGAGAATGGGTTTATTAAAGGTCGATCTTTGACTGAAAATATTAGATGTACAATAAATGTAATAAGTTTAAATAAAAATCCAGGCGCTGTATTAATGGCTATAGATGCGGAGAAAGCATTCAAACACGTAGAATGGACTCATATATTTGACACTATGTATAAAATTGGAATGGGGGCATGGATGAGCAGATGGATACAACTCCTGTATAGAGAACCTACAGCCTGTATAAGACAAATATGGCGATTTCACAGTAGTTTAAGATCTATAGGGACACTAGGCAGGGATGCCTGCTCTCCCCAATCATATTTGCTATTACTATAGAACCTCTAGCAATTGCCATAAGAGAAAATAAAAATATTATAGGTATAAAATCAATAATTCAACACAAAAATAAGGTTATATATGGATGATACTTTCCTCTATCTCACAAATCCAGAAAAATCAATACAGGAATTTATAAAATTAGCACAGTTTAGTAATAACACAGGATATAAAGTAAACTGGGAAAAAGCAATAATACTGAAGTTAGATGATACTAAAAAATAAATCCCCCACAATATCAATACAGCAGACCACAGAACAAATACACTATTTGGGCATAAATATAACAGCAAAAACAGATAGATTGTACCAGGCAAATTATATACAAAATGATACAGGATATACTGACAGACCTATACGATGGGACAGATTACTGCTGATGGTAATAGGAAGAATAAACATTATAAAATGTGTGTTCTTCCTAAACTATTGTTCTTATTTCAAACCTTAGCAATACCATTACATGCAGATCTTCTTTACACAGTTAAAAACATATAAGAAACTTTATATGGAAAAATAAAAAACAAGAATTGCATGGGATGCATTAACAGTGCCTAAAGAAAAGGGAGGCAAGCATTGCCAGACTTCTATATTTAGTATTTGGCTACTCAGATAGTGCAGATCTGGCATTGGCTAAAAGGAAGACCCCAGTTAATAACAACACAAATGGAACAGGATGCACAAAGCTATCCAACATTGGTCAATTTATTATTTTAGAATATGACAGCAAAAATAAAACAGAAATAAGCGGTATAACTACAGATACAGCTATAAGAAGCTGGAATAAAGCATTAATTCTGATGAGAAAAATAAAAGGTATTACTATATTTACTCCAATATATAAAAATTATAACTTTCAACCTTCATATGGAAGTCGGATATATGGAATATGGCAGAAAAAGATTTAACACAATTGGAATATCTGCTGGAAAACAGAAAGTTAAAGCAATTTGTTAATATACAAATACAATATCAAATACCTAAGAAACATGAATATCAATATATACAGGTAAAGACTTATTTTCAAAAAAAAAAAAATTAGAACTCCCACAAATATTAAAAGTAATATAAGCAAATAAAGATGGAAAAAACTTATATCTGACATATACAAAACTTTGATTAAAGGTAGAGAAATTAATCTAGATAAACTTAAAAAATGAGAAACAGATATGGGTATAAAGCTAACAGAAGAAACGTGGCAACAAATCATTAAAAGCTTATATAGATAATATTCAGTCAACAAAATTACAACAAATACAAATGAACTCTACATACCGAACTTATTATACACCTTCTAAGTTACATAAGTTTAACAAACAAATAATAGATAAATGTCCAAGATGTGTACACACAAGCGGCACTTTGATTCATATGCTTTATGCATGCCCATACTTATCAAACTATTGGAATAAAATAATAAAGATACTAACTATAACTTTTGGGAAAGTAATAACTTTTAATCCACTAACTACTATAGTGAAATTACTCCAAATAAAGAACATCTAGACTCATAGGAGGAAAGATTGTTAACAATGCCCTGGTGATTGCCAAGAAATGCATTCTCCTTGAATGGAAAGATAATACCCCACCCTCTATAGAATCTTGGATAAATATGATGACAGATATTTCAGAATTAGAAACAATTTGGTATACTGTATAAAAATGGCAAACAAAACATATTTGAGCTAATTTGGGCCCCTTTCAGAGCAATACTAAAGAAAGGAATAAGGTAGATAAAGCTAAAGAAAAACATTAAAACATTAAAAGCATTAAGAATAAAAAAAATTAAATATAATAAAGATAGGCATTCCTGGCCCTCGGTTATGATGATAAAATCAATGCCCTATGCTGATAGGCAATATAAGCAAAGATGGGCCATGATGATATCTGAACCAGAATAAAAAAAGCAAGGAAAAAGGATTTGCATATGTTTCCCATGATGATTTGCATTACTGTGGTATGTGCAATTGTGTTTCCTTTGACATTTGGCAACTATGGCCAATATCCTCTAGGATAACCCATGCCTCAGGGTATTTGCTCTTGGGTTCTTTTGTAGTTCTTTTCCTTCTCTATTTGGGTCCCCATGACCCAAACAAATAACATCCCCTAAGGGTGGCTGGCTCCACCCCTGGGCTAAGACACGATATGGCACATTTATGAGTCCAAATGAGGATGAAACTTGTGTATGTGTCTGCTGTTTTAGTCTTTGCTGATTGCACTGTGAGGCCTTCTGTCACCATGCAATTCAGCTTAAAGTAAGAGCCAGTCCAAATTCTCTCATGGGGATTTGCATATGTTTCCCATGATGCTTTGCATTATTGGGATATGTGCAATTGTGTTTCCTTTAAAACTTGACTGTATGACCAACATCATCCAGGATAACCCATGCCTCGGGCATTTGCTCTGGGGTTCTTTTGTAGTTCAAATAACATATTTACTGAGTTCAATCACAGTAGAAGGCAGTCAGGGAGGATAGAACCAGCAGCCCAGCTTCTAATGCAATACAGAGATTTACCTTGGAGAAGTTATACCAGGGACTGTTAACTGGCTATGGCTGGGGTGGAGAAAGTACACCCAGAGACCAGGGCCTGTCCCATCATGTCATCCCTGACTCGGATTGAAAATTGTGAAGCTGCTATAAAAACCTGCATAAAGCCTGCCTGGAATTCAGAACCAAAATGGTGCAAAAAGAAGTTTTAGGCCCCAGGACCAGCTGCCCCAGATGCCCCAATCCATCCCACTCCCCCAGCTTCCTCCCATCACTCACCTCAATAGTGAACCCAGCATAAAGGAGCAGTAAAGTACTGGTAGGCGGCTGCTCAAGTAGAAGAGTCCTTGTGCAGGGCTTTAAGGTGATGAAGGATTTCAGCCATATTTGATGCGCTCCACTTCCTGAGCTGTTTAATCACCAATGTAGTACCATCATGGAGAAAGAGGGTGGATTTCATAGCCACGGCGGTATCATAGCTTGGGTGAGAAACCCATGAGTCTGTAAATCCTCATGAGTTGAAGCAGCAGTTATACATTTGCTGACCATCCAGAAACTGGATAACTAATTTTGCAGGATATGTGGTCCAGAATTTTAACTGCTTCTGACAGAGCACAGGAACAGAGGTGCATACTCCTGTCACACCTTCATAGTTGCAACCACATAATCATTATCGAAAAAATCCTACAGGAGCCATAAAGATAAATTTCTTCTGCCAGGCTTTTGCAGTGATTTCTTTGACTGCAGAGCCAAGAAATGTATTATGATGGATCACAGGCAAGCATCCAGCGAACAGGGCTTAGGGTCCAGGGACCTATGTGTGCATTCAGTCTCAAGCTGCAGGTCAGAGTCTAACTCAAGGGTTGTTTGGAAAATGTTTCCAGGAAGTCAGTCAGGTTCATGCCTTCTGAACCCCCAGAGAACCAATGAAGACCCTAAAATTCTTTCACCTGGCTTGATTCTCTGAGTCCTCTTGGTGAGCCATGATCTGTGCCTCTAAGTCAAATAGCTCCATAATGCATTCCTCCAGGTGGTCTACTCGAGAATCGGTCACTGCTTCCTGGTGCTCCACCATGTCAGTTTGTTGTTTCAGGGCTGCCACATCCTGCTTTATGTCTTTTAGGGCATCTTTATATTCAGCCTGAAACTCTCGAATGTCTCAATGGATCATGTCCAGCTAGTTTGTTTCCCAGACACCCATCTAGTTATCATGGAGGAGTCCTCATAAAGCCGTACTGCTGCTGAGGCCTGAGACAGTTTGAATCAGACAGTTGGGTCAGGTCCCTCATCATCCACCTCCTGCACCAGTCCCTTGGTCGAGTTGGCATGGCCTGGTGTATAAACGCCCTTCCTCACTTCAGATAAGATCACTCTTTTGAAAAAAAACTGTTTAAATGGAGTTTTGCTGCAGTACAAAGAGTCGAAGAGCTAAGCATCCCTCATGGGCATGACATCATCCAGAAGTCCATCTTTAATGTTTTGGTATTATTTTGATCAGGAAAAGCACACTGAGCTGTAACATCCCATGTCCCGGTTTATCCTGGAAAGTGGGTTACACAGACTTATTTTATTGACAAAGATAATGTGAGGCCAGGACAGTGGGGAAAACCACATAGTCTTATGAAAGTGCCATGGGGTCTTTAACCCACCTTAAAAGCCACTAGAGATGACCAGAATGGACCTTGGTTTTCCATCTCATCTGAAAGATAATACTGCAACAGTGTATCACCTTCTAGTACTGCATTAGTGTCACTATTGAGTATTAGCCAAGTTTAATGTATAGAACTAGAACCAATGACCTCCTAATCTTCAGGCCTCAGAGGTGAGTGTGCAACCTGCTGAAGCACTAACAAGGATTTGTACTGACTTGCAACATAGTTTACATGCTAGTGCACAATGATTTTATATATTTTGTGCAAGGGTGGCTGGACTGTTTCACTACAAATTAAAACCTCCCTGGACCTAGAGGTGTGCAAGTAATGAATATTAATTTATGCATTCCATGAATATTAGGTTTCCTGAATATCTGCCTAAACAGCAAATTGTTTTTCACTATTTGCGTCCAGGTACATATTTGGAAATTAATGCATTTAACTCCCCCAGATGGCCAGTGATATTATCTCTAGCCACCCTCCATCTCAGTTCTATGATTTTCCCACCACCTCCCTCTTCCTCGATGTCCCACAGAAGAAGAAGTTATGGCTGACTTCTAGCACTTTGCCAGGAGTTGACAGTGTCTTTAGAATAACAGCTCACTTCCTAGACCAACTATTCCATTTCTAAAAATAGTAAATTTAAGGTTTGTGCCCTTTCTGAGCCCAGTTCCTGATTTGGAGGGGTAGTCTACTGACAATATATGCTGGCTAATCAATCAGTCCAAATGCATCCATGTTAGGAGGAAATACCTCAGGGAATGACACTTAAAACATACTCATGTGCTGCCACTGCCAGGATGCACACATATTAATATGAGAAACGAGGGTGGAGGGTGCATAAAGAGGCAACATGTTCTAAATTATGCAGAAATTCTTTTTCCCTCCATAGAGCTTTTTTCCCAGGGGCTAGCATTCAAGGCTTGGGCTCTCCCACTTGAGAGGCTCGATTCAGCCCATCAGGGCATCTGCTAGCACCACATTTTCCATTTTCCACCCCTCCCGTTGTTGGGCGCACATATCAGCGTGCATGCGTGGAGGCATGAGCATGCTGCAGAGCCCTGCAGCACCCTCCTGTCATTGCCGCCCCTGACCCGTACTACCACCTGGCCTCCACCTGGTGCCAGTTGTTGGTGGAATGACAAGTTTCCCACCCGGGAGAGGAGAGCAGTCCTTTCAATGCTCGATCCTCTCCTCCCAGCCAACTCCCCATCAGCCCAAGTTCACACGCGAACACGGGCCACCGGCATGGCAGGGAGGTAAGGTGCCCAGTGTCTCAATCCTCCACATCACTGGGCCACCCTTATGCAGAAATTCTTGAAGTTTATTGCTAGTAGTCATATAATTCTCTAGCCTATTCTTGCTCAACATTTCACACTGTATTTTTAGGGCTTCATGAGATTGCCTTTTATTATCTATAACAAAATAATTAAATTGAATAAAATGACTGCATACTTTTAAATAATATTAAGATAATCTGTTAAATTTATTATAGTGCAATTATAGGTACAAAGAGTGTTACTCACTTAATCACCCTAGTGTTAACATTCAAATGCAGTTCAATGAATATTCATTTCATTTTGTTTATATCATACCAGTAAAAGTTTATAATCATTACTGTTACCAACCTAAATGGTTGCTTTCCTTGTTACTAGACCAATATTGACTCTGTGAAAACACCCAACCACCACATGCTCACCTGGTACAGAATTCACTTACTATTGGCTAAGCCCTTCTGACCCTCTGACCATTCTTAATGTGAAATCAGTCCCTTAAGACTGCCAGATTTTAATTTATAGATGTAGATTTTCATGGCCTTTACAATGGCTTCTGTGCATTTAAAATAAAAAAAATATATATATGTTCAGTGTTAATTTAGCCTTTTGACTTGCATCTGTGGTATTGTATGATATTTAGCAAGGACATTCCATTTTAACTTGACTCAAGCTGATCCCAGCAGTGTTTCCTGGTCTATGCAGTCAAGCAGAGTACTTGAAACCACAGCCTCCCTATGCTCTCTGCCGTGGTGCAATGTCACATGCATCATGTGCGATGATGTCACCATGATGTGTGCTGGATGTTCATGAATGTCCCTGTTGCTAAGCAACAATCCACTGTGACCACTGTTGGGCAGTGGAAACTCGGTCTAGGTAGGAGGTGTAATTCTTAAGGTGCTGGTGGCACCAGACAAGGTGCCTGGAGCCAGATATCACTTTCTTCTCCATATGGGCCACTGGGGAATAGAGAAGTGGGTAAAAAGGCTTGTTTACCTTATCCTGTCTTTTTTCTTGGTTTTTATTTTGATTCTGCATGTTCTTCCTTCAAAAGGGCAGTGCTGTTGCCATTTTTTTTTATTCAGGGCTTGCACCAGAATCTGATGTAATGGGAGTTCTTGCCTGTTTAGTAGTCTTCTCCTTTTCAGAAATGGTTTTATTCTGTTTATCCTGCTTACTTCTTGATCTGCCTCTGTTTCTATTCAAAAATGCAAATCTTCTGGGGGCCTGGGCAGCCCCAGACCCCCACCATTTGCTCACATTTCTTTGGCCCCCACCACAATAAAGCTGCTTCAACTGCCCCTGCCCATTGACTCTGGTTCATTATGGGCTGCATCAATCACACCAAACCCAAATAAGTTTTGAATGTGTGTGGTATTGTTGGAAAACAATAAAGCATACTTATTTACAAAATTCAGTACCACAATCAATATAATTAAGGAAAACCTTCATTGTTTTCTTGTCACTATATACACAGTTGTACTTTCTCTGCATTCACAGAAGTTTTGCAAAGGAATACAAGAGGAAGACACTACTTGCAAACATCATTTAAAAAATAATTCATAGCAAACTGCCAGGTAAATCCATGGCACCTTAACACTCATCGCATTCCATGTGTAAGGAAGCTGAGATGATACAGTATAGGAGAATGGAGTGAGCGTTAGGGCCAGTGACCCAAGGCACACACCAATACCTGTTGGTGTGTGGAGGGTGGAGTGGTAGGGTTGGGTGGGGGTTGAGGTGGGGTGTTAGGGTTGGGAACGCTAACACCACATTTCCATAGTTTTGTAGCTTTAATATGAACCCTAACTGATGCATTAATGGAGTTTTGCAATGAATTGCCTTACTTTTGAGATAGTATAATAGTATCCTTATTTTACTATGGGGGCACAGGGTCCTTTGGACCCTGCGTTCAATCCTCCATAGATACGTATAGGTATGTACAGTGAAGCCCACCAGAATGAAATGCAGTGTTTTTCAGGTTTCCTGCATGACAAAGGGATTAACTCCTCATTGAAATTGTTTTGTTTGCTGCAGAAACTCTACTGCAGAATTCTGTAGAATTGGGCTTCATCCTGGTGGGCTTCACTGTAGGTGTGAAAGCACAGTGCCCTCCAGGCCCTACACTTCCATGTCTAGAACAACAGTGAACAAATTGTAAGCATAGCCATCTTATCACCCCACCTCATGTACTCCAGTACAGAGAAAATGTGAAATGCAAGCTAAAACATAATTATACACAATTGCAACCCCATTCTGCACCACAGGTGCAAAAGCATATTATGGGCAGGATTTGAAAAGTAGCTGTGACATACATGAGGTGGGGTACTAAGAGGCTATGTACAAAATCTGGGGTAAAAATATAGTAAATTTCCAAAGTTATGAGTGTGCGTGAGCGCAATTGCAATGAATGGTCATTAAGTTTGGCACATTTTCATATTTTGCTTCAAATTTTCAGCATAGCCTTCTTATGACCCTCCCTCATGAACAATATGACTGAGATCACACAAATCCTGCCTGAAAGGTGATTTCGCCAACTGACCATGAAATCGCCTTTCAGGCAGGAGTTGTGTAATGACAGTCATATTGTTCATGACGGGTCCCAAAAGAACATGTTGAAAATCTGGGGTTAAAATCAAAAAATGCTGAAGTTAAGCATAAAGTTGAAACCCCATTGGAATACACTGAACTGCATTTACCTTAGTTTTCACATTGCAGTCACCAGTTCTAGCAGCAAGATGTGTCTTCCGATCCAAGACTGGGACTTGAGCCTGGAACCTGTTCACGTGAGTGAGAGTGTGGTGTGTACTGGGGGAGGTGGGCGGGTTGATCAGCAAAGGACCATTTCTCTTTTTACAAGTTTTACACTGAAAACAAAACCAAACATCGACAGGAAGGGGAGGGACCACTACACTATGAAAAATATATTGAACAGGGGATCAGTGACCGAGGAGGGTGGAGGGACCGCTACTTACATATATATTTGAGAGACAATAGTAAGCAACGGGAAGGCAGGGACAAATGCTGCAACAAGGGATTGGATGGGACAACAGGAGCTACACTGTCCTTCTCTCCCACTCTTGGTCTCTCACTTCTCTCGGTGGCTGTGTGTGTGTGTGTCTCTCTCTCTCTTGTGGTCCATGTTGTGCAGTTTCCTGGCTGTGGGTTTGTCAAAGTAGGACCAGAGATAGAAAAGAGAGACCAAAGAAGGATTTCACACTTTTGCATCCCACTTCCCTACTTTCTCTGTCTGTCATGCTGCACAACCTGAACTGTATTGCCAATGCACCACAGACAGGCAAGCAATACTGACCAGCAATGGGAAGGCAGGTACAAATGCTGCAGGAGGGGACTAGAGGGACAACAAGGGCCACAGTGTGTGTCTTTCTCTCACTCTCTTGGTGATGGCCACTGTGTGTGTGTCTCTCTCTCTCATGAGGTCCTGGAGAAAACACTGAGCCAGCAACCCCATTCACAAACACAGAGCAACAGAAACAGCATTGCTGCGGACCAAAGCAATGTCTTTCACCTTTCACATCCCAAACTCCTTTTGACCCTTGTCTACCTTGCAAAACCACTAACTTGCTGTCACTCACTGTCTCTCCACTATCAAGGACATTGTCTGCCGCTGTATCGTGGGGAGGGGAAGGACCAAAGGATGTAATGGGGATTTCTGTATCTCATAAGGGGCAGGTAAAACTGCTGCATATCTCTCTCTCTTTCTCTCTCTTTCTCTCTCCCTTTGTCTCCTCACAGGACGCATGACTCCTTATTGTACTCACCAAGCTGGGCACCCAGGATTTGAGGTGCCAAGAAAGGTATTGTGGACAGCACACACACAAAAAGTTGTGTTCTTTTGCTAAATGTGCCTGGAACATCCTGGCAATCAATAGCTGCAGTCCCATGTGCCAAGGTTAATGATCAAGCCAAGCATCCCAAGAGTGGGACTCACAAATGCATACCTCATAAGGTACTTGTGTCTGTTTAGTAATTTTAAATCAGAACAATGAACATTTTCAGTATTTGATTTAATAAGAGCAAAACACTTTGTTCTGGAGTGCTTTGCCTCCTTTCTTGCAAACTATTACAAACCAATAGCAACGAGATGCTCACCAGTAACTATTTCTAAATCAAGACTAGATTATTGCTGAATCTAAATCACTAAGTACTTAAAGGGGCACTGTCAGCTTTACCCTCCGTTTTTCCTACATCCCATCAGTGTATATCTTGTCACCCTCCTTGAAATGAGTACTCTAGAATCACCCTCTATGCCTGAAAATTCAGACTTTTTACCTGCTTTGCTGTTTTTACATTGTATGTTTATTGTCCAGGACAGGCTGAAATCCCACACCTACCAAGTAGAGAGCTCAGGAATGCACATCTGCCTGCAGCGCTGTTCTGAACTGCATATTTTTCTAAGCATGGTTTAAGCGTGCTCTGCCGGTCTCACAATAATCAAAAGTGTTGGTGGGGTTACGAAAAGAAACCGAGGCTGTAAGTTCTTCTAATAACATTTGAAACCGAGGCGAAATCCACGCTGCACAACAGAAGACTTGTCTCAAAGATCCATACGCAGAAGCGTATTTCTTTTGGCGCATCGCGTAGGTTCAACCAGTTTCAAATGTTATTAGAACTTACAGTGCTCTGTTCTTTTCAGTAACCCACCAACACTTTGGATTACTGTGGCAGACCGGCAGAGCATGTTTTAAACCATGCTTGTGAAAACTATGCAGTTTGGAACAGCGCTCATGGCGAATCGCATTCTGAGCTCTCTACTTCGGTAGAGTGGAATTTCAGCTGCGTCCTGGACAATAAACATACAATGTAAAAACAGCAAAGGAGGTAAAAGTCTGAATTTTCAGACATAGAGGTGATTCTAGAGTACTCATTTCATAGGAGGGTGACAAGATATACACTGATGGGATGTAGGAAAAAAGCGGAGGAAGTAAAGCTGACAGTGCCCCTTTAAGAAGGGTTCCTGATTGAGTTCTCTAGAAGAAACTTGGCATAACGTATGGCCACTCTTTTTATTTTGACATTTACCAAACTTTCCAAAGACTTTTGCCTCCTGAATCAGGCCATTTACTGACTACGATGTGTGGGGAGGGTCTTGGCAACCACTGGAAATTCTGTCTTATGAAACTCCTCAGTGAAATGCTATAGTAGATGTTTTGGGGCGTGGAGTCGTCACTGAGGATTGACTGGAAGAGTTAGGGCGGTATTGAAACCAGGGACTTCTAGAAGCAACCTGGATTTATACAGCATTGGAATCAGTGGAAATCAACCTGTCATGTTTTCCAGGGGCTCTGAAAAGAGACTCTCAAGCAGATCTGTAAGTATTTCAAATCTGTTAAGTTTTAATCCTTTCCTTTTACAAGTCATGTGTTACACAGCAGGCATGAATTAGCTTATTACAATTTACAAAGGGATCTGCTCCTTCTGCTGTAGTATAAGAACTATTACCCCGCCTCGCCACGTATGGTGTATAGCTCCTGAAACTGCAGTGCATGCATAGGGTCAGCCAGCAGAAGCGATCTTTAAATTATCGCCCACCTTTATTGTTCAACTCATTCATTTTGCTCGATATAGCAGTAAAACATAGAAACATAGAAACATAGACTTTGACAGCAGATAAGGACCGCTTGGCCCACCTAGTCTGCCCATTTCCCTACCTACAGGATAAGCTGCAGATCCTAGTTAACCAACAGCCTATTTCTTCCTACCCCCAACAAGAATTGCCTTATGTCTGTCCCATGCATTCTTGAATTCTCCCACAGTTTTAGACCCCACAACCTCCTCAGGAAGGCTGTTCCATGCATCCACCACCCTCTTTGTGAAAAATACTTCCTCACATTGCCCCTGAGCTGTCCCTCTCTATCCTCAAATTGTGTCCACTTGTTCTTGCAAGTCTCTTTTCTGAAAGATGCTACCCTCTTGGACTTTGTTGATTCCACTGAGGTACTTAAAAGTTTCTATCATGTCCCCCACCTCCTTTCCTCAAGGGTATACATATTAAGCTCCTTTAGTCTCTCCTCGTGTGGCTTCTCTTGCAGACCCTGCACCATTTTAGTTGCCCTTCTCTGGACAGCCTCCACCCTGTCTATGTCTTTGCAGAGATGGGGTCTCCAGAACTATGCATAATACTCAGATGTGGTCTCACCAAATGTCTGTACAGAGGGACAAAACTTCTTCTTTTCTACTGGCAATGCCTCTCCCTATACACCCCAGTATCCCCAGACCTTCTTATTGCCTTCTCCCACTGCTTGCCCACCTTAAGATCATCTGATATGATTACCCCCAGGTCTCTTTCCATTTTAGTTGTTGCTAATACTCCCCCCACCCATTGTGTACTCTTCCCCTGCATTTTTGTTTCCCAGGTGCATTATTTTGCACTTCTTTGCAGTGAATCCAAGTTGCCATATGTCTGACCATTCCTCCAACCTTGCCAAGTCTTTTCTCATCCTTCTCATCCTTTCCACACCTCCTTGTGTATCAACCCTGTTGCAGATCTTTGTATCATCTGCAAAGAGGCATACTTTTCTTCCAGTCCCTCTGCAATGTCACTTATAAAGATATTAAAAAGGACTGGACCCAGAACTGAACCCTGCGGTACCCCACTAGTACCCTCTTTCTTCAGAGTGGACTCCATTTACAATTACCTTCTGTGTCCTGTTGTCCAGCCAATGTTTTACCTAGGCTATCACCCTGGGACCCACTCCCAGGCTGGTTAATTTGATTATTAATCTTTTGTGTGGAACTGTGTCAAATGCAGTTACGCTGGGCATTCTCATCGAGTTTGTTTTACAGGCAGTGGCATTTTATGACTTGCTGTAAGTGTGCAAAAGTGAGACTAGAAATTGTGCACCTGCCTTTGATCAGTATATAGACAACTGTAATTCATATTATGTATCTTGAGTTCAGAGATGGACATCTGCTGTAGGGGTGAAAAAGAGTACACTTTAAGATCTGTAGGGCATTCATCTGAGTCAGAAGAATGAAAGCTGGGAGAGAGTAAAATTCCTGTACAGTGAAA
The DNA here is from genome assembly GCA_016271365.2 of Neoceratodus forsteri. Lineage (NCBI taxonomy): Eukaryota > Metazoa > Chordata > Ceratodontiformes > Ceratodontidae > Neoceratodus > Neoceratodus forsteri. Next base: position 74,666,279 of record CM028138.1, on the reverse strand, counting down.
TTCACAAATATTGTATTCTTGGTTTCACATAAAACACCAGACTTATACATAATTCATTCTCACAGAATTACAAGCAGACTACTGTGCCCACAGTCTCTACTGCTTCATTATACCCCTCCCTCAGATCACCCTCCCCAAATATACAGAGACTGTCTCAACACTGGGGTACCCAATCCTCTACATTGGCTACAGCCATAAACTAAGTGGTTCTCATACAGAGAACACTGCAGAAGGCTTGTCTCGCTAAACTGGGCACCCAGGATTTCAGGTACCTAGAAAAAATATTTCTGGGGTAATTTTGAAAAACAATAGCAGAATCTAGTTAAATGTGGCCTGTTTAGGTAGGTTCTGATATTTTGTTTTAATAGGCAACAGTTGTATGTATTTTCCACCCTTTTTATGTTTGCTTGTGCACATGCGCAAGAAACATAATCGACAACTTAGGAGAGAAGTGGGTTGTGGAGGTGCAGCACTGCTGCAGCCAATGGAGGCATAGTATTTTGGGGCTTGGCACTGGTGGACCAATGGAGGCACAGTGTGCTGATGACACTGGCTTCCAAAAGTGCCACTAACTTGTAACATTTCGCCACAGCAATCAGGGGCCACATCGTCATTGCAGCATCAGCCATTCCACTGCAATGAGGGGTGACCCGTCATTGCAGGGTGGAGATTGCCTAGTGTAATATTGTTTGTGAATGTGGTGGCAAGCCACTGCCATGTTCATGAGCAATGCTGCACAGCCCCAATGCCGGTGCGATCCCCTTGGCATCATGCACCCAAAACTGTCTTTTTGCTGACGGGGCCCCAATCCCTGTCAGCTTCAGTCCCATCCTGCTCAGTTTAATTTTCCAATGGGGAGCCCACTCCCTGTTGGTGTGATGTCCCCAAAAACAGTATTTTCTGCGAAGAGGGTGCCCAATCACCCTCATCTCTTGCACCCCTTGGTATGTGCCAATGGGGTGCCAAAAATCCATCGGCTACAGTCCCCCAAAAAACAGTTGGGTGGCACACTGAGAGTCCACCCAGGATGCCTAATTCCCTGTGAAAACAAAAACCATCCCGCGAGTGTTTTTTTTACCCTGCAAACCAGAAAATGGTCCTCAAGCGAGTCTGGTGGCCCTGTCCCCAACCCGCACCCACTCTCTGCACACCTTGCCTTCCCACACCCCTCCTCACCCCATATGTACTCTGGAGCATGACGCGATGGTCTTGGTGGACCAGGAACATGTCTGCACTCTTCAAAGCTGACATGAACTGAAGAAATGCTGGTACGCTGTATAACGCATAAATAGGTTTTTTTTCAACTTTGGTGCATATCTCAGGCATTTTGGGAATTTTGGCACCAAATTTTCCAATGTGGGGTTATTGGGACCCCTCCTCATGAATTCAGGCACTGTCATGGCATTATTCTGTCCCGAAGGTGATTTCACAGTCACTGTGCGGAATCACCTTTGGGACTGATTAACAAAATGACAGTGCCAGTGTTCATGGTGGGGCTCTCAAAGTCTGTGTTGCAAATTTATTGGAAAAAATCCAAGAAATGACTGTTTAAGCGTGCATAGGCGGTTGCTACATACGCTCATAACTCTTGAATTTGCAATATTTTCCTCCAGATTTTCAACATTGCCATTTGCCATGCCTCCTCTGAACAGTAAAGTTGTCATTTTTACATCCTGGCTGAAATGTGTTTTGCACTTCCAGTGCAGAATAGCGTGGTCGCTGGAAATCAGTGTTTGGGACACATTAAGAGAAATCACAGTGACACTGTTCATGAGCAGAGGTCCCAAAATGCCTATGTTGAAGATTTGGTGATGAAAGTCCATAAAATGCCTGTGTTACGTGCTTGCTTTGTGCAGTTTACACGTATGCTCAGAAGTGCAAGCATTTTAATATTTCCTCTACAGATTTTCAACTTTGCCATCTCTTCACACCTCCCTATGGATGGTACAGCTGTCATTCTTTACATCCTGCCTGATCTGTGTTTTCATACATGTGGTGCAGAATGGCATGGTCACTGTTGGAACTCAAAGTTTGGGACACATTGACAAAATCACAGTGCCACTGTTCATGAGAAGAGGTCCCAAATGCTTTCATGAGGGGGGGTCTGAAAAGGCCATGTTGAAAATTTGTAGTACAAATACCAACAAACACCAGGGGTGTTAGGGTTTCTAACCATAGCGTCCCACCCTGTACAGACTGACAGGCATCTGGGTGTGCCTTTGGATTGCCAACTGTACTGCTCATGCCATCCCACCCCCAGCCACTGACAGGCATCAGGCGTACCTTGGACTCTTCAGCCCCAGACTTACTCCATTATCCAATGGTGCACCCATTTCAGCATATGTCCTTATGGAATGGGGTGACTGTAAAGCCAAACACCCCAAGGCACACCTCAACACGTGTTGGTGTCCGCAGAATAGGGTGGTGACATGGCATGGCCGTTATGGGAGACAACCTAAACACTTACCCCAATGCTTGTCTGTCTCTACAGGATGGAGGTGGGAGCTGGTGTGAAGTTCAATACTTCACTGCCATTCCTATTCTGCATCTGTCTAACTCCTGCATTTCCAATGCTAATACCAGCAAGCAAACATTCAGCATTGACAAATGCTTGTTAGTTAGTGGAAAAACAAGATGGAAGAGATCAAGATGGCAACAGGTAGACAGCCACACTAAACAGTTCCTATAGATATTCTTTTCAAGCTGAGTTTTAGCACCCTAATATGAAAAAGGAAGTGCGGCATGTATCTCCAGACAAACAAAGAGTGCCTGAAGTCTGAGAAGCAAAAAAGGAAGAAAGTCTCTTCCGCCTCTGATCTCGAAATGCCGATCAGCAAAGGACCTTTAGACCACTTTCTGACCAAAGTTCCTGGATCTGAGGTGGCCGAACAGCTGACAGGTGTAAGGAGTTCATCTGTAGCTTTGATAGATATTGTCCCTGAAAACAAAAGTTTACTTCAGCCTGAATCTTCTGAGGCACAGGACTGACTGAGAGTTCACGAATTATCCAAACAATCTGCAGTGTCTAGCATAACAGGTGAATCACCTCAAAAACTACCAAGTGTAAGAGCAAGTCTGTAACTCTTTGAATATATTACCTGTAAGTAACAACCAGGGGTTTTGTGGTGAGATAATGACTCAAGCAGCGTTAGTTTCTATAAACTCACTACAGGTTCCTCTGTCTATTTCAAATGACCGACTCCTGCTGACTCATGTGTTAACCCACTACCTGCTAAGGCAGAATTCAAAAACTTAAAGGAGGTTTCAACCTTGTTTACTGATTTATTTACTTTTAAACAGCTTCTTTAAGGAGCTGGACTTACTGATTACTAAATCAGACATGTTGGAAACAGAGATTAAATCTGAAATCGGAGTTGGAAAAGGTACAAAAGGCTCAAAAATACTTAAGAAGAAGTGTTTTCTGTTAAGCAAAAACCCTCATTAATGAAGCAGTATCAACTGCAAATTTAAAAGCAATATTAGTACTTCAAAGGAAAATGGAAATGATGGAGAATGCTATGCGTTTTAAAATTTGTGACTTGTTGATGTTCCAAATACCTATGATAAGGAATTTGCTTCCATAAGAGATCTGTTGAAAGATCTTTTCATTTCTGTCCTGAAACTACCCAAGGTTAAGTGTATCAATAGGAAATCATTTCCGCTCCTCAGTACAAGAATACACAGAACGATGTGAGTTTTGACTTGCTTTCTCTGGATTCTGCTGCTGTGTTTAACCAAGCACAGAAACCTGTAAACCCTTTCAGCTATGCTTCTGGTCCCAAGAATGCTATTATTTTTTCTCTTGCCTTTGATACAGACTGTGATTCAGTACTTAATATAGCCAGGAAATTCAGTGCTATAAAGTACAAAGAAATAATCTGTCACATCTTTCCTGACATTGCACTGGCAACATTACAGCATCGGAAACAATTTATCCAGTATAAGGATTATCTCAAAGAAATTGGAGCATCCTTTAAAATATTGTTTCCAGCCAAATGTTGGCTTATATGTAAAGAAGATAAGAGACTGTTCTTTGAGCCAGAGCAGCTGAAGTCATATATCCTGGAGAAAAAAATACAGCTAAATAAGAAAAAACAAGCAAGTCATCTTAATATGGATATAGAAATGCCTCCTCTAGAAGATAAAGATGAAGGATAAATCTTCCTTTTGTTTGTGATAGAAGATCAAGAATGTCTTGCTAGCACCTGATGTCCTGCTCCTAAGGGATGAAGAAAAATTAACTCTCTTTTTTTGGTTGTTTATTATTTAAGCTAGTGCCCACTACCCAGATGTTTGATATTTAATTACTATTTTTAGATTAAGGTTCTTGATTAATTATGACCTTACTATAGGTTAATTCTCTAGATAAACCTTAAATGGCAAGAACTTGTGTTTTATTTCACTTGGTCCCTCCCGATATCATGGACTTTATCTTTAGTTATGATTATGCTATAATTAGAGTGTGATGTAGATTACACTAACTTTCTTTTATTACTAAATTTCCTATAAATGACTGTTTCAATTCAAAATAAAAAAAAAATGGCCACTCACGAAAAAGGATTTTGTTCTTGCGAAAAGAAAACATTCTCATGAGACTAAATCCTTTTGTGAGATTTAATCCTTTGTCAAACTGTATACATCTATCCTGAAAATGAATTTCCCATAGGATATAATGGGAACTTAAAAACTTAATAACTTTGCAACAGTTTAATATGTTTGCACCAAACTAACAGTGGCAGTTCTGTTTCCCAAGAGTTTTCTGATATAAAAAATCAAAACAAAATTCCACACCATCTGGGTGCAAGCGACGAGGAAAAAACTGCAAAAATGTTGACTCTTTTCTTTTTCACTATCTGGATCTCAGAATCTGCACATCTGACTGGAATGAAGCTTGCTACATGAACAGATCTACCCTGAGGACAGTGCATAACTAATTTTGTGCAAATCCATTGATCGGTTGTAAAGTTATTTAAGTGCAAAATTTGAGATTTAACATTAAACAGGCCCTAATATATAAATATATATGTAGACACGGCAGCACCTGTATATTAGGTTGCATGAGGGTTTCATTAAAATTTCCTTTTCGAACCTTATAGCTCATCCATTGCAGACCCTGGAACTGCAAAATTTGGTACAGTATGTGCCTTCTCAGTCCTTAGGGTTTCTTAATTCCCCACCCCAAATTTTATAAAGATTGGTTTTGTAGTTTTGTGCTATTAAGGGCTGAAATTACATACAGTATTTTCCCTGATTTGCTACCTCAACCTCTGCGCTCAGATAGCTAAAAAACAGTAAATAGTAGGTGCATGAAATGGACAGGTTTTGTAGGTATCACATGGGAATAGATCATTTTGGTTTGGGGATAAAACATTAATTAGTTTGTAAGTTAATTACAATTAATTGTTCATGAATACATGTACAAAAAGATCCAAGAGAAATAGTTGGAACTATGGATATACTTTTTTCATGTTAAAGTTCAAAATGAACAAAAAGTTTCAGATAAGGTAATTTTTAATTTGGCAGAAGTTAAGGGTGACAGCATAGTGTTTGTGAAGGAGGGTTAGTACAAGTTACAAAACATATGTTTCTTAAAAATTAATTATCATTAATAAGTTATCTTTCATTGTAAATGAAAGTCTTCACATGGCAATCCTTCATGAATATTATGTTTTCCTGTAAAATCTACAGGTAGAACAAATACTGAAACCAGTTTTTCTGTGCTGTATAAAGATTTTCAAACTGATATTGAAGTTATAAATTGTTTCTTACTGTATTCATACTTCACGGCCAGTTTTGTGCTTTGAGATGATTTATAAAAGACAAAATCTTCATGCAATAAAAGTATTTCTGAAGATGTATAAAATATATGTAACCCCATGCCACTTATAGCAAGTTGGACACCCCCATAAAAACAGGAACTAGTACCCACATATGGCTTACCATTTATGTTTAGCAGAAAATTCAAGGTTGGTACCATCCTTGGCATTAGGATGTATACCAGGCTCGTTTATAGAGGAAGAGGGTGGGGTACAAGAACAAAAACACATGAACCTTTGTAAATTACAGCCAGGTCCAGGGTAGAGGCTGCTAGGCATATACTAGATCTAAACTACTGAAGGGGCCCCAGTAATTCCAAGCCAGAAGCAAGACTCAGATTGTCCAGAACAGAACTGGGATTGTACAGTATGGCTGTATTTAACAGATGGCAATTAAATCAGGTAGTGGACCCTATGGGTCAGTCAAGGCAAGAAAGTTACAACTTCACGAACTCTCCTCGATGCAGTACAGCTCAAGAACACAAACTTCTTTCCCATACCCAATGGTGCACATACATAGAACTAGCCACACACCTGAACACATTTTCTCCCAAGAGTGCAGTTACATGGAATACTAAGCCCCACACTCCAAACTCTTTCACTCACTTGGTGAACACTGAACATGTCCTTCCTCACTGGGGTGAACATTGAACATTTCTTTACTCACTTGGGTGAATGCTGTATACTTCCTTCACTCACTTGGGTGAACACTGTTATTTTACTTTTACACACCCTTGGATGAAAGCAGACATTTCTTCACTCACTTGGGTGAAAACTAAACATTACTTCACTCACTTGGGTGAATGCTTGCCTTACTTTCGCACACTTGGGTGAAAAGGGCACTAATGGGTGTGATCTAGCCTCTGTATGGACACACACACACACCCCAGAAATGAAATCCCTAATTTTGGAGAACTTGTCTCAAAAACAGTACTTACAGACCAGTTGTTCCTTCCATTGGGCATGGAGCAACTAAAAGACACCTTTTCCTGGGTAGCATGTCAGAGCAGTCTCTCACACAAGTACTTTCCAAAGGCAGCTGAAAACACACAAGGATCTTCAGGGATTGCCCTTGGACACACTAGATAGCAGTTCCTTCCACTTTCCTGGAGTAGAAATCGGAAATCCTGCGTAGAAAGATCTTCACCACTTCACTCGAGCTGAAAATTGTAATCCAAACAAGGGTGAGAAACCCTGGCCCTCAGCTCAGAGCCCACTGGCAGACCTACTGCCACTCTGACTCCACACTCAGCAACAACTCACCACCAACTACCAACTGAACATTCTAAGGCTCCCAGAGCAGCTGTGCCAGAAAAGGGTTATGTTGCTGTGAGAGTTCCAAATGACATAATCATTCTTCCCTCAGGCTAGCTGAATGAACAATGATGTCATTGTGTAAGAAGCCCCTGTTGAGCTCCTTATCAGCTGCCTGCTACCTGTCTAACACTAACTCTGATAGGATTCTAGTAACCCCAGGGACTGGTGTTTACATATATAAATCTTTGTGCAATAAAATATATTTGAAAAATATTAAAGTTTGTGAAAAATATTCATGCTGCATGACAGTTTTTGTATTCAAATGTTCGAGCTTTGCATATAAACTTAGAAAATATATGCAATTTGCATATTCATTGAGATAAGATGTTCACTTTTGTGAATACGTTTAGTAAACTTGATTTTAATGTTGTAGAAAACTTTATTTTAATCTACCTCTTTGACCAGAACTTAACTCTTATGTATGTATTTAACTTTTAGTTGTATGATTGAATAATTGTAAGGACAATTAATACAATGTTATATGAGTTTGAAATAATATGTTATCACTTATAAAAATGGGTGGTTTAACAAAATTATGAATATTTATAAGAATATTACAGTGATAAGTAAATTAAGTTACTACAGAACTTTCTTAGAAAATAAAGAAATTCATGGCAAAAAAAATATGCCAATGCTCATTAGGGTTGCTACCACGCAAAATGCAAACCACATAAAGGTTGGAGATAAGCTATTAGGGTTGCAAACTCATTACCCACAAAGTTTGAAATGTCCTATGTCTAAATTCCACCACCCTATCACATCCCCTACCATCATGACCCAAGGACAGTTTACAAGCACAAGGCCATAGATCAATGGTATGCTACCTCATACAGAGTCCACAAATTAAAATTGATATATAGCAACCCTAAGAGATGGATGTTGAAACATTCTTAACGAAGATCCTGGTCTGAGAAGGACAAGTTGGCACTGAGAACTCATTATGGTGAGTATCAACAGGCAATCAATCTGGAGAAGACAGTTACTGTCAAGGTTAATTGCTGTAGGGAAAAATCGCCACTTCAGCTCTTTTACATCTTTGACAGGTTGCTAAATCCTTCCGGTCAGTCAGAGTTTTTTAGCAGAAAAATGCTAAGAGTTTGAACATTTTTTTCTCTGACAAGACCTCCTCTATTAGATCAGTTATCTCTTCGAGTGGCCTGTCATGAGCCAGTAGAGTCATTCCTTTGGTGATGTAGATCTGCTTGCCTGTGCTGAGTTTCAGCAGTTTCTGAGGATGAGTTGGGTAGTCTCTAGTTTGCTCCCACCAGTTGTGTGCTGGACCTGAGACCAACCTGACTGCTTTTGGGCTGTAGTGAGTCTTGGGGTCGGCATTTGCTGAGATCATCAACAGTTTCTTGAGGGAGGTTTTCTTTCCAGCTGCCCTGAAAATACCGTGGTCAGATCACTCCAAAAAAGCCTTCCTGGACCTTGACATCCTGGCAAATTACAGATCTGTCTCTAACCTTCGCTTTTGGGGAAGGTAATTGATAAGGTGGTGGTGGTGGAGCAACATTTGGACCACTTTGAGACTATTGCCATCTATGAACTTCCCCAGCTGAGTTTCGGTCCCATCATAGTATGAGACTGCATTCATCAGGGTGACTCATGATCTCTCCTAGTAAGGACCAAGGATTTTGCTCCATTTGGTCCTCTTGCATATCTCATTGGCATTTGACACTGCTTACCATTAGGTGCTACTGGATCATATGAGGAACTATGTGGGTCTCACAGGCACAGTTTTATGCTGATTTGAGTCCTATATACCTAGGGAGAACACAGCAGGTAGCCCTAAGTAATTTCATCTCCGTGGCCTTTATGCTATCCTGTGGGGTTCCTCAAGGCTCATTCCTTGCTCCTGTGTTGTTCTCTGTGTATGTTGCACTTGCAGGAGATCATCAGGGTGGTATGTATTGAGTTTCACTCTTATGCAGATGATACTCAGCAGTACATGTCCTGCTCTTCTGGCGTGGATTATACAGCTTCAGTGCTGGAATGATGTCTTGCGGGATAAATGACTGGATGTCCTCAAACTGGCTCTGTCTCAACTGAGGAAAGACAGAGGTCATGGTGATTGAGATGGGTCGCTGGGGCTCAGTGGTGATGGGAGATCTGATTCTTCCTTCAGTGGACAGTGAGTCTCTTGTAGCCGTTGATGCTGTTAAGGATCTTGGGGTCATTTTGGACTGCAGGCTGACACTGGAACAATAAGTGTCAGCAGGTGGTCTAATCGGGCTTCTATCATCTCCAAAACACACCTCAGGATCAAACCGCATGCTTTTGTCACCTTTAGGTTGGGCTACTGTAACGCTCTTTACTAAGGGCTATCTAGAGGTTTGATGCATTGCCTGCAGCTGGTCTAGAATGCTGAAGCCTGGCTAGTAGTGGGCTTTTCTTGGAGTGACCACATCACACCCGGTCTTGTGGGTGATGAACAGGCTGCTTTGCTGTAGTGCATCACCTTCAATATATGGTTGTTAACATACAAGTCCCTATGCAATTTGGGACTAGACTACTTAAAAGATCTCCTGGTCCCTTACCACCCAGTCCGACATCTCTGCTCCACTGATAAGGGCCTGCTCTCTATCCCTCCTTCCTATTTGAGACTCTTAGGAAGAGAGCTTTTAAGAGTGGCAGCTCCAATGCTGTGGAATTCGCTTCCTGGGAACACTCATATAGCTAGCATGGTGGAGGCATTCAAAGCCTCTCTGAAGATCTATTTATTTGAACAAGCTTTCCCCAACTGGCTATTTTTATCAAGTCAGTATTTTGATAGTTATACATGGCTATATTTTACATCTCTGGTATTATGTTTTGCTTGTTTTGCACTTTTGATTTGTTGAATGTATGCCCTAGGTGGCAGCTTTATGAATAAAGATGGCCTTGCCTTGCCTTCACTAGCGAATTGTTGGCAAAGTGGCAAACTTTGTGTTACAAATAACCTTGACAGCAGCTGCTGACACCCTCCCCCCAGCAGTGTTTTCTCATTGTTACAACACTGTTAGGAAATGGAAATCACAGATTGAAACTCTGCTGTAACAATGGTGTATTGACCAATGCTTGTCTTTATTCACACACCCTTCTTTGAAAAGATAACCACCCACTTCTGTCTGTGTCAGACTTATCCCTTCAAAATATCTGGAATTCTTCATTCTCAGCAGCCCAATGATTTTCTTTCTCCATCAGGGCTCCGTGAGTGCCTTCAGGTCCGTGCCTTCCAAGTGCATCAGACCCTCAGACTAGTCAGTTTTGCTGGGTGTAACTCTCAATAAGATCTGCATGCAAATGAGAATTGCTGCCCCTCTATGCTTTCTTGTCCAACTCTGGGTAAACTATTCTTGTGCTTCCCAGCTCTGCTGCACTTCTCTTGGTGAACCCATGCAACAAACCACTGCCTCTTGTAATGTCCTGCACTTGCTTCCTTTCCTATCATTGAGATTAAATCCTCAACCACCTTGTGCATTCTACAAACCAGTATCTCTTCCCTCTTGGTGCAGCTGCTATCTCCTCCATTTTGGTGCAACTGCAGCCCATCTTGGGCATGCTGCCATCCATGCACTAGAATGCTCTAACTGGAAAAAATGAAGAGGCCCTTTCTCTTTCAACAGACTCCTTATCAATAGTTAGCTTACCTGAAAACCTGCTGTCATTGTCACAGGCTCCTGGACCTCAAGAATCTGAGAGATAATCACTTAAGATGTAGTTCCTAAAAAGCCCCATGTGTTGTAAACAACCCCTTCATGTTCTCAAGACATGTTCTCCTTATGTCATTTATGCCACTGTGGGCATCAGCCAGCTCCTTTATCTAGCTGCACTGCTTGGCTATAGACTGCATTCAATTGACCTGTATTACAGGAAGGCAAATTACCTTACCTGCACTAGCTACATGATCCTGTAATATCCTTCAAATGTTCCTGCTATCTTTTCTAAAGATTCCCTATAAATGTTATCTGGTTACCCCTTACCAAGCATTTTCCTTTATCCTTTGTGGCCGATCAGGCACAGTATATGTCTTACAATCTATTGGCACAGCTTCCACACTATTATTACAAAATTCCACAGTTTTCAAAAACATTTTTAAAATTCAAATTTACATACTTACATTATGCAGTTTTGGCTGTTTATTAAATGTATTTATTTATTTCAGATGTTTTACCAGCACCTATATTATTTATTTATTTATTTTAAATGTTTTGCCGGAAAGACATATTACATTGGTAACAGCTTCTTTCCAGATGCATTCCAGTGGGAGGAGATAGCAAACAATAAAAAGGGTCTATGGACTTACAAAAGTTATTGGCACTGCTTTATTGAATTTTAAAGTTACATGGCTTAAAATCTAGAAGTTTATTAATTTGCAAAACTCTTAAAATTTTGTGGAATACTTAGCTGCTTGTCACTTAGCCTTCTTTAATGCTTGGGATCTGAGACTTGACATATATATATATATATATATATATATATATATATATATATACATTTGGTACAAGGCTCCAGATGTGCTATGAGTAGGTACATTTGGATGGTTGGTTTTAAAAGTAAATGGAGAAAACTAAAATGTAATTTTGCCAAAATGTCACACAGATGTTAGAAAATGTCATGATATTTCATAAGTGGAATCAAATTTTGTACAAAATATTGCTAGAAGAAATTACTTGTCACCCAGTACAAGTGGTAGGAAAGCAATGTATATCCTTTTGACATAACACAGTTTTCCTCCAGCTAAAAAGTAGGGTGTTTTCCTCCTGCCAACAAGTATGTGTGTGCATGGAACTGATTATCTTCCCCAAAGGCCACAATCTTATATTGATTATTTTAGGGTAGTGCTCAGTGAACCTGTATTTTTCTTCTCACTTTCCATGAAGAATTATGACATTCAAGGAGGAAAACAATGAAAAACAGCTATATTTCAATGGGCAGCATCTCCCTCCCCCACACACACACACACATACATTGGCTGATTTGAGGGAAACCATGCCACAAACTGAATTTTGGCACATTTTTTCTTAAGTAATGGGACTTCCGATTTCAGTACCTTTAATTGGAGTTTGGGAAATCCCCAGTTTCTATGCAAATTATTTTTTACTGCCTTTACAAATTTTGTGGAGTTATTTTGTTTCCACATAGCTTTTTGTTTTATGTACATCTGACCTTCCTAATTGGGGGGTTATTACGATTGTAAAATCTTGCAAAATTGACAATTTTACTTCAAACATTTGTGAAATTTGCCAAACTCTGCATGATTTTACCAACACTTATTTATTTAAATAGCATCATTTTTTCCCAAGTTGTGCATTTTATAAAATGTGAGTACTTCAAAATACATACTTTCAGCAAATAGTGCCATGTGTTTCAAACTGTGCCTATTTAAAGACATGATTTTTTGAATAGGTGCAATTATTACCAGAATTGTCAATTGTAAGTACACTGTTCTAGTTCATATCACACAATTGTGTGAAATTATGCAAAACTAGAACCATTTCAAAAACAGTGAGTGAAACAGATTTTTCTCATGACATCCTGCACTAGTCTTCCCAGTCTCAGGTCTAGTTCATCTCGGTACCAACAATCACAGTGCAGCAGAGTTTTTTGTGGTGCACTGGCTGAGAGGGTAGAGGCTATCATGAAGTTAGTGTTTGGGTCTTTTAACCATGCTTTTCTCCTCTATTTACCCACCATCTCTGTGGTACTGCACAACAGTCTACTGGATGCCTAGGATGCAAGCAGCAGATCCTTCTGTAAGGGAGCTGCCCCCATACCTTATAGGGTTGCTGTGACAGAAGAGAGCAGCATCATAGTCCCTGGGCTGGGATATTCTGTCATTGTCTGAATTTCCTCTGCCCAGGCCTCACAGCTGGTTGCAGTCTCAGTCCATTTCAAATGCTGGGTTGCCTTCATAGAAGGCATATTGCCACTGGGCCAGAAAGCAACACTTTGTGAGTCTTTTGTCATATTTTGTGAAAAATTTCAAATGGATGCTCTGAAGAGTTCGTCCATTCCTAGTAATGGGTACTGGATGAAAATATTGGCCCTATTTACTTTAAGTAGACACAACTTTCACTAAAAGCTCCTTAGTTTTTTTCTAAAATATTCCTGACATCTTTGAAAGCTCTCCACTATGTACCAATTCATTCTTTATCCTGTGTGTGTGTGTGTGTGTGTGGGGAGGGAGTTTAGTTTTTATTTCACATAAAACCCTTTAGGGAGGTGCCTATTTTCAAAGGATTAAGAGTCAGGTACATACATTAAATTCAGATAGAGATTAAAAGTAACAATAGCATACAGTTTAGGATGAGAGTTAAGCTTAATTGGAAAGCCCGGCAGCCATCACATTTTAAGGGACATTTAATATTTTGGATTATCATTGCTGTCATCCATTGTTAAAGTGGATCATCCAGGGTAGTGTTTATGTGTAGTACAGGTGTTGAATCATGATGCAGTTATATAGTTAATGTAAAAATACTACTGTATCCACACATAGCATGTCCAATGGTAGCCTGCTCAAAACTCCTAACACCTCCTGAGTGAAAAAAAAATAGTAACATTCAGTACAGTAGGTGGAAAGTGTTTTGATATTCCTGTACTGACAGGATGGGGCACCTTCAGGCTGCTATCACCATAAACCATTTAGCAGTTAAGGGATGGGATTGTGGAAGTGAATTGGCAAGACTGAAGTTTGAGTTTTGAATTTTATCCTGCTCAACTATGAGACTGAATAATTTCTGTACTGCTTCAGTGTAGCGCTCTAAACCAAGAGACAGTGTCCTGATTATCCTGCACACAGAACATCGAAGGCTTTCAGCTTGGTGAGGAATAGATCACTGAGCTTTCCTTACAGCGATGTCCAGCAACCTCTCACTATGGCCCTCTTGCAATCTTCCTATGACAACCTCTCTGAAGCTGTGAACTTTCACTGATTGCATTTCATAAAAGCCGTAAGCATGGGAAATAAAATCAATGCTTAGCTATAAATTGGGTTTGATTTCCTAGGAGTTTACTGCCAAGGATATGACTACAGCAGAAAGACCTGTTATTTTACACCATGGAATTAATTAAGGAAGAAGTTGACTTAATGAGCATGTTTATCACTGACACAGGCCTGGGTAGAGCTGACCAAGATGAGATCATATACCTCCGAGGTCAAAGCTGCTATGTGATCTCGAAGCCTGCTGCATGTAACTAACACATGTCAACAATGTGCTTTCCTTTTCTATTTTTTATTTAGATCATAAAATTAGGACTTGATACCTTATTTAGTGCAAATTATTATATGCTGAAAATCAGCATTCATCCAAAAAGTTATAACAAGATGCAACTTTGATTAACTCAGACTTGGATCTCACTAGAAGTATGAAAACCTAAAGACATTTCTCTACACTCAATACAGAATTGGGGCTAGAATCTTATAAAACTAATTCTGTGATCTATGACATTTCTTAAAAAGCGTGGTTCCTGGCATTTTGAAAGACAGTTACAGAGGGACTGCAAAGGCTATAAGGAATGTAATTATTTTTCTTCCCCAAACCCCCATAAACCTCAGACCTGTTCCGCTCACACCCCCATGCCCAGGCTTATCCCCTAATGGAGCCACTGGGAGAGCTCCCTCCCAATTGACACTATAGGTGAGCCCTGGTTTGCCCCCTAGGTCGGGGCCATGGGAGCAGAACCCTAGTGGACATGAAGATAGTGAAGACAGTGGCGGAAGGTCGTCATGCTGGGGGTGCAGCATTTTTGTTTTTATCAATGCTTCCCTGGGGAAGTGATAGCCAATGACATCCCTCATCTGCCCCTCCCCTCAAGTGATGGTGCTGGCATGGTGGTGCTCCCAGCCTCAGCCAGGGGTCTGCAGTGTGCTGGACACTCTACCTCCTCCCCTGGAGAAGGAGAGCAGACCTTAGTATGATCAATCCTTCTTCCCACGGCTGGTCTTCTGATGTTCTGAGTCCGTTCCGAATCTGGGTCATCGCCAGCGTTGAAGACAGGCACCCTGCCCTGCCACCAGCAGGCCTGCCCAGTCTAATAGAGTTTAAAACCAGCTAAAATGCTAGTTTTCTCAGTTTTAGTGTTTTTCTTAGCTGTTGCAGTAAATCAGAATCATTATAAAATGCACAATTTGAATGTACAGTACAACATTACAACATCCATTGCCCCAAGAGTAAATACTTTACCTTTTCTATGTGCCCACATATCACAAATGTCAGAGACTTGACGTCTATGCCAGAAACCAAGCAATTGACAGAGAATCACTGGGGAAAGCTTGGAGGCATATTTTGTACCATATGTTGTAGTAGTAGTAAATATTTATTCATACAAATATATGAACTAGGATAATCTCGATTGAGCGATTGCTTATTTACAACAAGGTCCTAAAGGTTGTCAAACAGGCATTCAATACAAAGGAAAACATAAAACAGTAAACACTGAACAATGAATAAATAGGTATACACATTTGATATACATTAATCACTCATTCAAAAATACAGGCAAGTAGTAATCATAAAAAATCTCTTACTTTTTCAATGAGGGCAACATTGTCTAGAGCTAATGTCAGCTTCCTAAACCAAGATTTAATCCCTGTCCAAGTTAATCTCCTATTATTAATCTTAATATTTGCTGGTATTTTATTCCACTCAAGAGGGCCCTGTATAGGACAGAATTCCAACCGATTTCTAATTTACATTTGGGAACTTCAAATTCGGCCTTAGCTGCTCTTAATGAACTCAGTTTATCTGTTTTATCACCCTGCAACAATATATGGAGGTAAAGTACTGACCAGCATGTATACATAAATGAAAGCAGATGTTCCTGACTATGTTCTGAAAGACTCAACTATTCCAAGTGATTAAATAAAGTACACTTATGCATCAGACGGAGGGCATTCAAACTAAATCTAGCTAATCTACCATAGTACACCTCCAGTCTCTCCAAGTCAGTTTTTCTACCACTGGCATAAATAAAATTCTATAATTCAACATGGGGAATACCATTGAGTTGACAACCCTCCCTCTTACCTCAGGGCTCATACAGGATCTAACCCTATACAGAGCACCCAGTTTCTCCTTCGCTGTTAATTACATGGTTTATGGAACTCCCCAATTTAAGGACTCATCGAGCCAAAAGCCAAAGTATTTATAGGACTGGACCTGCTGGATCAGGGATCCCTCCAGGGCATCCATCCTCAATGTCAAGTTTTCCTGAGCAGTCAAAGAGTGATGAAATAACAAAGATTGCATTTTGGGGATTTAAAACTAAACTACTATCCCTAAAGAAAATCTGCAGCTCATTAAAAGCCTTCTGTAACGAATTTGAATTTTGTTTAATGTAGAATCTGAGGTGTATATAATAGTATCATCAGCATATAAATGAAAGAAAATAGTTGAATCCAAGAACTTTAACCCATTAACATAAATTGTAAACAATAGTAGACCCAGGATGGAACTCTGGGGACTCCTGGTCCAACAGGAACAACACCTGATGTCCAACCTCCCATGGTAACCATTTGAGTTCTGTCAATTAAATAGGAGATAAGCCACTGCAAGCTAGACCCCACTATCCCCAGGAGGCTGCTCTGGATAGGAGGACACTAAGATTCAAGAAACAAAGGCCTTGGTAAGTCAACAAAATTGCACCTCCCATCCAGAGCAGCCTGTATGTCCCCAGCAACCTTGACCAGGGCCGATATGGTGACTATTATTCCAAGTCTTTTCATGTTTGCCACTATCAGACTATGTCCCTCCCCCTCCCCACACACACACACACACACTCACATGCACTAAAAGTATGACACCATTAGAGCCCTACAAGTAGGCATCTAAAATGCGTGGGATTTTATTTTTATAAACCACAGCCAAAGGGTAATATCCAGCACACAGTTCACAGAATGGACCTTATGTTCAGTTGTCACAAACTATGTGCACAAAGGCATTGCTTCCATAATTTTAGAAAATGGGCTGAATATTTCCAACTATCTGATTGGCTGAGAGCAATGCCAGGGGAGTACATTAAGTACCAGTAGAGCCCAGCAAAGAACAAGTGCCAGTCCAATGTGCTACACCACCACAAAAATTATCGTTACAACTGAACTTGAATGGTAAATGTCAGCTATGTTTTTTTTCTGCTTAGCAAGTACCTATCCCCACCAGCCACAATTACAAAGTGAGTACCAAGAATCACATAACACAGCAACATTATCAGGAATTCCCCACACATATACTCATGTATGATATTCTCACGTTATTTCACTTCAAAGTTGTAGTAGCACGTTGTGTGCTCCAGTGGTGCTGTTTGACACCTGACTCAACTTTCATCCACCCATGCTCCAGGAACTGATTTCTTTCATACTTATATTTTATTCTTTTTAAACAGATACATCTTTACATAATGAAACATTTACATAACATAACATAACATAACATAACATTACTTAACATAACATAACATAACATCAGAAAAAACAACAACCTGATTACATTTCAATTCATGATATTTTTTTAAATAAATGCCTTATGACACTTCACAGCTGATGCTGCTGGCTCAATAACGTATACTCTCTCTCCAGTCACCTGTCCACTTTGCCCTGTACATAAGCCCACATTGCACCTCCATCTGCAGGCATGGAAACCAAGAAAGTACCGCTGGTCTCATCCTTGAGCCAGCGACACACAACCAGAGCATGGTGCTCACTTGCAGAACAGATGGGTCAGGACTAAAAGCAGAGCAGGGATGTAAGAAAGGGGGTGGATTGACAACTGAAAAGAAACCTAAACTGGAAAAAAAGAACACTGGCAAGGGAAAAGGTTCAAGCTGTAAACTGGGAAAAAATAGCGATCAAACACTGTCATACCCTCAACTGGCAGATATTTATTTATTTAAAGCTGATAACTGGGAAAAGCACCATAAACCAGGGCTAATTTCAGGTGCAACCGGGCAAAAAGGGTACAGAAGTCAGACAAGTGCAACAGAGGTAAAAACAATGGCAGAGATTATAAATCATCAAAAGTATAGCTACTATGTACATAAAAAAAAAATACACACTGTTAGACTATGTACAGCAGAACACAAGCTTGGAAGCAAAAATATTTACAGTGGAACACAATGGGGGAGTGATTCAGGCGAGATATACCAGTAGAAGGACCATTTTACCAAAGAAAGACTAAAAGTTCATTTTTAAAACATTTTTATGACATTATTTTGTTTTTAAATCTTATAAAATGACACATGTAGTCCATTTTCTAAGCACAATAATACCCTCCAGGGTGGGTGGTATGTTCAATATCAGACCTTTCAGGGGCTATAAGACCCTCTGCCTGCAACGTTGGGCCTCAGTACTGCCCACCCTGTCAGGTATTATTGTCTGAATAACACACAACAGTTTTTTTAATCACATTCATACATCTCCAGTGGACAAGATTAGATATAAGAACAATGCATATGCAGGTGTGTGTTTTATGAGGTTTTCTCACATTTGAGGTGTGTGATAATCCATAAACCTCCAGAGCGAAGCTAAAGAGGTTTATTAGATGATCACACACTGTGGGTGCATAAAAAACTCATAACATACACCTGCATATGTTCATTTTTATTATAACTGGTGCAGGGGTTTGACTTTAGAATGGCTTTTATCTCTCTTTGTAGCTAGTGAGCTAGACAGTGAAGCGGAGCCTGTAAAAGCCGTAATAACTTGGTGTGATGTTGACTGGCATATTACAGCTTTTGGTGAAAACTAAATAAAGTGAGTTGATATAGGATGTCACCAGTTATTATAGGTTAGAAAAACTGAAAAGTGTCTCAAAGGACAGAAAGCAGACATACTGAAGAAGCAGCATTAGTACTGTGCAGAATTTTGAAATTCAAATGGAAAGGAAATCCACGGAAGTTGAAACGTCCACCCAATTCCACAGAATTCCATTGGTAGAAAAATTAGGACATTTCAAAATGAATATTTGCTGCAGATTAATAATCTGCAGTTTATATAGACAGTTGGTTCTCTTTCTGCAGTCCATGGAAAATTATTCTGCAGCTTACATGATCCACAGAAAATGATTCCATAGTTTAAAAGAAATGCCTTTTGAACTGTGGAGTTCAAAAAGAAATTCCAAAAGCATCTCAAAAGCAGAATCACCATTTCAAATAAATTTGGCCAGCAGAATTCCAATTCTGCACAGCTCTAAATAGCATGCTAGTCTTCTGCACGTATGGCATGGTGGCATACTTAACCAGTAAGAGAGCAGCCTTTACAGTGTTTAATGATATCCCTTATGGGAGCAATGTATACAGCAAGGCAAGGCAAGTCAAATTTTATTTTTATGGTGCCCAACCTGGAGGCTCTGGGTGCCTAACACAAGCGAACAACACATAATAATATTAAAATACACAATAAATACATTAACATGTATGTATATATATATACAGTATATATATATTTTTTACAGTACAAATATGGCAATTTGAAATACTAAAACCTCCTTAAAATATCAGCTAATGATCACTACACCATCAGTTGGGCATGTCATACAGTCTCCTCTGGATAAGCCAGGCAGAAAAGGTGGGCTTTCAACCTCTACTTGAACAACTCTACAGAAGGGACTCCCAGATCACAGATGGTAGTGAGTTCCACAGGTCGACCCAGCGACACTGAAAGCATGGTCACCAAATGTCTTAAGCCAAACCCTGAACAACCAGGAGGCCCCTAGATGAGGAGCGGTGGAAGCGGACCGAGGTGACAGGTGTAAGAAGCTCAGTCAGGTAGCCCAGACCCAGTCTGTATAGGGCATTATAGGTGAGCAAGCCCACCTTGAAGAGGACCCTCCACCTGATAGGCAGCCAGTGCAGAGCTCACAGGACCAGGGTCACATGACTAGACTTAGACAGGCCCGTCAGTAACTGGGCCACTGCATTCTGCATGCTGCAACCTGCTGAGGGTCCCTCCAGTGACTATAAAGTACAGAGAGTTGTAGTAGTTGAGCCTAGAGGTAACAAAGGCATGTACCAGTGTTGGTAGGTGTTCAGGAGGAATGAGGGGCCTAATCCTGGTGATATTCCTCAAGTGGCTAAAACCACTCTTGACAACACAAGACACTTGATCCTCAAGTGGCAGTCTGTTGTCCAGGATCACGCCAAGATCTCACACCCTTGAAGAAGCTACCAATGGAGTGGACCTCAGAAACATTGGGGAGGAGGAGAAATTCCCCATCACTACCTGCTGCACCCTGTTAGAGAGATAGACTCAAACTATTTGATGACAATATCGGCAAGTCCACAGTACTCACAGAGCTGATTAAGAATCACACGGTGATCCACAGTGTCAAAAGCTGATGAGAGATCAAGGAGAACAAGAATTGACCTGTTCCCTCTATCTCTAGCCCTAAGCAGATCATTCTACACCCTAACTAATGCTGCTTCAGTGCTGTGTCTGGCCCTAAAACCTGACTGGAATGGCTCATAGATATCAAAGGACATGAGGTGGACCTCGAGCTGTTGCACCACAAATTTCTCAGCAACCTTATTCAGAAATGGCAGGTTGGAGATAGGACAATAATTTGCCAGATGTCCGTTGAGAGATGGTTTCTTCAGGAGGGTCTCACCAGGGCCTCTTTCAAGGCCACTGGGAAGACACCTCCAACACCAAGCACCGGGCAGTCCTGTGAACACCAGGCTAATAGCTCTGGCACATCTCATTCAGAAATGTGTCAGAGGTGGGTCCAGTTCACAATATGTGTGCTTTAGCTTTGAGATCACCCCAATGACCTTGGCCACTTCCACTGGTTTAAACTCCTCCTAGACTAGAGTATCTCTGTCCCTCTCAGTTCAGTCACTGTGAGGCAACACTTGCCTCACTGATGGAATCCCCAACCATATAGAGGCTGCCCTTTCAGAGATCAGAGCAAACTCGTCACATAAAATGGTTGAAAAGCTTTTTCAGCTGGAGACAGGCTGAATGCAGCAGCCTGTCCCCAGTCTGAAAAAGATGAGATGGTCTGTTCCTCCCTGCAGAGATCTCCTGGACAGGAATTCTGCCTTATTATGGTAATTGCCCTCTGCTACTCACCATAGTTAGCAATATAGGCCAGTTTGTCCTCCTCCAACTGTATCTTCTACCAGCAACGCCCAACTTCCGACCCTGATCTTCATCACCTTGAGATTCCCATCAAATCAGGGGCTGTCAAATGAAAAGATCTGAGTAGTACATGGGCTGGTGCAACAGCATTGAATGCTTCAGATACCACCCTATTATATATAGGTGGTCACGCCTTGCCACGCCGAATTGCACATGCTGCATCCATCCTAGATAAGTCAGCCAGTGCCAGCAGTCCTCTGGGGATAGACCCCTCAAAGGGTGATAGCTGACCATCTCAACAGGGAGGGACTTTCAGGGGGTCCCAAGTGAGAATTTCACTGTGCAATGATCAGGCCAAGTGACCTGATCAATCTTGAGACAACCCACCTCAAGACTGAGTTGAAACACCAGATTGAGCATGTGGCCATGGTGGTGTGTCACAGAATTAACAACTTGTGCTAGGCCCAGTGATGACATCAACTATCAAGCAACAGCACCAAGAAAGAGCACTCAACCAGTGACTAACTGTGTGCAAGATTAATTTTTGCAATGCAAACATATGAACATATGAAGAAACCAGTAGAAGAAGGCCATTTTGTCTATCTAGTCTGCTCATACTGCAGGGTCCACAGCTTGATCTACTGACCATGCTTCCCCTCCCACTCCTCCCATCCTTTCCATCCTCCCCACTCATTATCTTTCCCCATGTCTGTCGCAGCCTCTCTTGAAGCTGCCTGACATTTCAACAAGATCATCTCTTCAGGCAGCGCATTCCAACAGGCCACCACCTTCTCCATGAGGAAGTGCCTGACCTCCAAGCTAAATCTTCCTCCCTCCAGCTTAAGTCTGTGTCCCCGGAGTTATCGCTGCCACTTAGCTTAAAGAGACCCTCCTTATTCACCTCATTTATCTTTTCAAGTACTTGAAGGTCTTACTCATGTTCCCTCTCTTCCTGCTACCTCCAGAGAGTACACCTTCAGTGCCCTCAACCTCTCCTTGTATGCCTTATATTGCTGATCTGTGACTATCTTGGAGCCCTCTTCTGGACCATCTCCAGCAGTTTAATGACCTTTTGAGGTGTGGGCACCTGTACCAAACTCCCTATTCCAGATGTGATCTCACCAGTGACCTGCACGGTTCCATGTCAGGATATTGACAACAATGTTGTCGACATCTTGAACAGTGTGGAACAATGCCAATGTTGCACCTCCCATCTCTAATTAACCAACTCCGAGTCAGTGCTGACTTCTGGATGGAAGCGAAACACTGGGAGTCTGATGTCGACATACCAGCGGACCACAGCAGCGACCTGCTGAGATTTGTTGGTGTGGCGGTGTTCGGCTGTGAAAAGTCATTGGTGGTGTGCTACTGACCTGTTCAAGGGCAGTATAGCCTCCTCTCTTACTGCTGATCCTCTAGTTATGCATCCCAACATCTTGTTTGTCCTTACGGCTGCTTTCTTACACTGTGTGGAGTGCTTCAGGTCACTAGTGATTATCACTCCCAGGTCCTTCTCCTCCTCTTCCTGTTGCAGATACCCAGACCCCTCACATGTAGTACTCCATACTGGTATTCTTGGCTCCAATGTGCATAACTTTGCATTTCTTTGCATTGAAGTCAAGCTGCCCATCCTGGACCACCTCTCAGCGTTTTCAGATCATCCTGTAGGTCTTGCATCCCTTCAGCAATGTCCACCTTCCATAGTGCTTGGTGTCATCTGTGAATAGTCACTTTTGCCCTTATGCCATCCCCAATGTCATTTATGAAGACATTGAACAACACCAGTCCCAGCACAGAGCCTTGATGATCCCTAATGGTGAACTCTCTGGTGTTAGAAAACCCCCACCACCACAACCCTCTGGGATTCTAGCCCTCAGCCAATTTCCACACATCTGGTCATCTTTTCCCCAACCCCAAGATCTGCCAACTTCCTGATCAACCTCTTGTGGGGTGCAGAGTCAAAAGCCTTGCTGAAGTCCAGATAGAGGATGTCTACCCTTGGCCCCTGTCTACTGTCTCAGTGACCCAGTCAAAGAAGTTGATCAGATTCATTTGACACAACCCCCGCCATAAGCTCATGCTGCCTCACATCTGTGAGATCATGCTCCTCAGCTATTCTACCAACCTTTCCTTAGATATGGTCTCCAAATTAGTCAGCACTCAAACTGACTGAATTGTTCAAATGTTAATTATAATGTGATTGAGCTCTCAGCTAGCTCTGACCTGCAAGTCCCTATACAAATGCATGCAATTATAAGTGTATATCTATATCAGAGCACATAAACTTTACTCTAAGTGTATATCTATATTACAGCAGTCAAACCTTACTATGCTATGTATTAGCTTCCTGGATCAACTTTTTTCCAAAGCTCATGCACTTTTGAATTACACAGTACTTACTCTTAAGGCTTATCTCTTGTGTCAGACCGAGTCCTCACTTTCCACAGTCATAAAAGGTTCAGGTTTATATTGATACCCCTCAGGAGGAGGGGCATCATTAAGGTACAGTACATGCAATTAATGCATGTTCCTTGACTTGATGTTAAAAATTAGATCTAGTGCCCTAACCATCAGGGACTCCTCTGGCATCCTGCAAATTCAACATTTCAAGTATCTAGGGTAAGAGTGCATAGCTCACTATCATATGCCCAGCATGTTGAGAATGTTGCCAGGTCTGACAGTATCAAGATAGGGTTACTCCATAGACATAAACACAATCTAATGCCTGCAGACCTTAGACTAGCTATCTATAACTCCATAATATCCATTGTTGACTATGGTCTTGTTATCTATTGCTCACCTTCCACCACTACCCTCTGCAGAATATCAGTGGCACTCAATAAAGCATGCTGACTTCTTACTGAGCCTTACCCACACACGTGAACTGTATGTACCAAACAGTTTGTCTTCAGCTAAATGGGAGGATGCACTATCAAACCTGCTTGCTGACTAAAAGACACTTCCCGGCTTCTGCCTTCTGGTTTTACAAACTTAATCAACCCTCTTGCAGCTCCCAACACTCACGTAGCTCAGTCAACCAATTCTTCTCTGTCCTAAGATGCTGGACTGCACGAGGGCAGTGATCATTTGCATATAGAGCACCACTATGGTTTAATGTGCTGCCCAGAGATATCTCTTCCTTACCAAAATTGGGACCATTTAAATGCACTGTTTGTCAACATCTTACAGCTAACAGTTCCTATGACTCTTTGAACTGACATGGCACTACCTCAGCAGTATTGACACATCCTTTTGTACCTACTTCCCTTTCTCTGCGAATGACCACTTTCACCTGAACTGCTCTGCCCTATTTCCTGCCTCCTTCCCTGATCCTTCTTTCACCTCACCCTCTCACCCTCCACCTTATTTCCACTGTTTATCTTCACTTACCTGAACTTTTGTTCACCCAAATCTATCTATACCTATCTGACAAAGCACCTTGTGCTGCCTCCTTTTATTAGGTTATTTTGATTTCCTTCTGATTCATAGTTTTAATTTTAGTTGCAATGTTAATGCCATTTTAAATACTTTCTTGTCAACATTTTATGTAATACCATTCGTTTTATGTCTGTCACCTTTCCACTGACGTAGAACCTTTGTAAAGCCGCTGTTATGTGCTCAAAGGTATTTGTAATCCTAGAATGAATAAATAAAACAAAATACCGTAGTTAAGTTCCATGTCTCAAACATGTACTGTAATTTCAAAATTTTGGTTTAGTTTCAGGTTTATTGTTCGATGGTTAAACTGTTACAATTTTATAACTACAGTTACAATCAATTAAAAGTACGGAATCCTACAAAACAGTAACATTCTTTGATAGATAACGTATTCCTTTCCCAAATTGTCTCTGAAAGCACAAGAACCAATTATAAAACAGGCTTCTCAACTCTAATAGACTGGGTATTGGCTAGCATCCAGACAGAGTTAAAGATATTAAGATTCTCCTCAATACCCAAAGCAACCACTCACCACTGCAATGCTCATGGGCTGCTAAATGGACAAAGTTCCTGCCTGAGTGACCACTAATTAAGCCCTTAACAAAGCTAAGGTGTCTGCTTTCAAGTAGTTGCATGTGTCTCTAATAGACTGTAGCTCTCGAATAGCATTCTGGACATTGACTCAGCCCTTGAGTTCTTTAAAATAGAAAACAAAAAAGTCTGATAAATTTTCCCCTCCAAAAATTAAAGGTGAGAGGTACTTCCACAGGTTGGATCTCTGCAGAACTCCTGGCCCTAATGGAAAGAAAGGGACAATCTGGGCCCTGCCAGAGAGACAATGTCCCCAGTGCACTTCCAAAAATACAGGGAAGCCTTTAACAAATGCACCAAGAAGATCAGACTGGAAAATATGAATAATGTAAGGCCCAATAAACCCAAAATTTGAATAATAGCAAAAGGTTTTGAGAAAATGTATCTGAGCTCCTGTGGAAGGAAGAAAACTGTGACCTAAAATGTTCAAAATTAATGGGATGAACACATTACACCCTAATGAGGTTGCCAACTGTTTTAATATAGTTTTCATGGACTTAAGCGCCTACATCCTAGCTAATCCTGTTAAATAGCCCAGTCATGGCTCTAGTGTTGAAGTTAACTTGTTGGCAGACCAGGACCCAGGTCCCCTTAAATTTTACTTCAGGCCCGTCCTTGGTCAGGGGATACGCTGAATACATAAAATGTTTCTTAGCAAAACCAGGGTAGGGGACATTTGCATGACATGAAACTACTAACTATTGCCCTAGAGGAACTTTCCTACCCCATTACTCAAATGTTCTACTTTGCTCTGCAGTACTCTCAGTTCCCTGTGAAATGAACATCTGCCTTGGTCAGGCCAGTATTCAAAAGCGGGGATCGCTGTATCCTGACTGATTACAGACCAGTCTCAATCCTTTCCTCTCTGTCAGAGGTTCTAGAGGGAACTGTGTTTCACCATCTTATCACCTATCTGGAAACTTACAATTTCTAGTGTGCCCAGAAACATGACTTAAGGAAGCAGTGAAACTGTGCTGACTGAGTGAGTACCAACTTTTTCGCCAGAGGCAGCTGACAATGGTGACAAGGCTGAGGCCATCTATACTGACCTAATCAAGGCCTTTGACCTTGTTAACCACAAGCTACTGCTAAGCAAGCTTCATAGCTTGTGTCTGTCAATGGACACTGTAGCCTGGTTCTGGAGCTACTTGTCTAACTGATCGTAGCGAGTGAAGATTGATAGCTCTTTCTATGTTGACAGGGATGTATCAGTTGGTGTGCCCAAGGGTTTTTGGGCCCATCCTACTTGAACTCTCTATCATCCAACTGCTGGATGCCTCATATGCAAAAGTACTACTGTACGCTGATGATGCAACGCACTTTCAAATCTGTTGAAGACTGGTTCAATGATGAAAAATTGGTACTTGGCTACAAAAACTAAAACAATGCTCTTCACCTTCCCACCACTGAAGAAAAAGAGCCCCCTCAATATATTTAATGCCACGGGTTGAAAACTAGAGCAGGTGGAAGTTTTTAATACCTTGAGCTAATTTAAAATCTTACTTACTGCACTCGGAGGAAAAGCTTCTCACCTCCTCTGCATCTGCTTTCTCTCCTTGGAAAATGTCAAAATGCAACAAAGAACAGATCCTCAGTTCACAGACATAATCACTTACATAAAGTCTGAACTTTACCGCAACAGAAGCAACATCACCAGGATGTACTTTTCTTTGCTTCACAATGCTTTCTCAATGACGGTGTGCTTTTTCCATATGATCGAAAGAAGATAAGGGCCATCACAAAGATAGAACTCATGCAGAGTTAGTTGTGCCAGCCTCTCTAGTCAAGGAAGTTCTTCTTTCCACTCATGCCTCTCCACTTTCCAGAGGTCATATGGGAATCCACAGAACTCTTGAAAGACAAGACTACACTTCTTCTGGCCTCATATAGACAAGGACATTGTTCAATTTGTCAAATCCGCCAGCCCTGCTTCTCAAAGAAGGCCTCCTGCCAAACTGACAAAAGCACATATCATTCCAATGACTGTAGCAACTGAACCATTTCAAAGAGTTAGCAGAGATGTTCTTGGACCTTTACCAACATGCTGTGACTCTAGCAACAAATACATTCTTGTTTTGTGGACTACTTTATAAAGTACTTGGAACTAATTCTACTAAAAGACATCAAAGCTGCTACCTTAGCAAATGCCTTCCCCTCAGCACAGTTATTTGTCATCCATGGTACCCTCTAGGTACCTGCATTTAGGCAATGGCACTAACTATCTTTCAACAATTGTTTGAGAAACTTGCAAACTCCTCAACATAAAAAGACTCACACAACAAGCCATCATCCACAATGCAATGAATGAAGTGAAAGAATGATATTTGCCATTCTAAACACACTCTCCTCCAAGTACCTGAATGAAACTCACATTTGAGATTGCTTTGTTTCTTTTGTTTAGTTTGCCTATAGTACAAGCCCTTGTGTCAACAGTATAGAGTGCACAACATTTTTCTTGGTCCATGAATACCACCCTCCATTGGACAAGGATCTTTCATTGCTAGACATTCCAAAGTCAGCTTTATACCTTATTCCTGTACTTGGACAGCTTGGATTTGCCATGTGTTGTAATCTCCACACTGGGACAGAGAAAATCTGCCATGTAGAAATGTCAGCAGCCAATTTCATGAACCTTTATTTTCTGTGGGGGACACTGTTTATCTGTATTAACCTGTATTAGTTTCAGGCACCACAAAGAAACAGCTTCACCTTTTAACTGGTCCTTTCTTCATTGTGGAAAAGTTTCTCCAGTTCATGTCCATCTACAATGCAAGTCCGATGGAAAGTTTGTGTGTAACAAAGTCCACATGAATCACCTGAAGCATGGGTACTTGAGTAACATCCTTCCAGATGATCCCAGTCCTCCCAGCAATGAAGCTGCACTTCAGCCCACCAGCTCGTCAGAATCAGAACTTACACCTGATAACTGGCAGCTAGTCCATGTGAACACTCATCTTCCTGACTCTCCAGCCAGATTCTGTTGCACCTGACCTTCTGTCAGATGAACTTCTGGCACTTCTCAGCCCTTTTCTTCTCAGGACTCTTTCATGCACACCTCTGTGTACCAGATTGAGAAGATTCTTTAAAAAGTTTGTAAATGGATCCTGGACTTATGGAGTCAAATGGTGTGATTTTGACAGCTCTCAAAATTCTTGGGTTGCTTTTCAGCCTTACCCCATCCTGTCAAGAACTGGTTCAAGCGACTCATACTACTATTCACACTGACTGGAAAGTCAATGGAAATCTTGAACTTTGGTGTGTTTTGTGATTAATACTTTTATTCCCTATGATATTCTGTCTGCTTAATTGTTTTCCTGCAGTAAATGTCATATTGAACCTGTTTATATGGGCATTTGCTGATGGTGCTGCATATAAGCGCATTAACCTTTTTCTTTGCAGAAATGTCTTCTTCCAATTGACAGTTTCACATATGTTTACAAGTTCTTTCCAGGAATTTCTTCTTCAGATTGACATTTACATATTTGTTTTCATGTTCTGCAACAGTTTATTGCAATTTTCGTATCATGCTTCTGGGTCATCTCCAGCTGCTCCCTCTCCTCCCTTCTGTTCTCTTTCTCTGCACTATGGCACTTTTGCCCTGACCAAACTTCAGATTGCTATGATGCCCCCTTCCCTGGTACTACTCTGACTAGTCACCACTGTAGTCCAGATCCTTTTCTTCCACTCCCTGCAGTGGAGTACTCTTATGTTCAAATTGTGCCATGAAATGCTTGAATTTTGTAACTATTTTCATGTTATAATGTTATTGCTTGTTCGAGTGGTACTCACTTTCATGACCCTGGGGTGATGTGAAGTACACATTGAAGAGTGGGGCTTAATGTTGGCTGCCAACCCTTTAAAAGCACTTATAACATGCATGTTGCCAATTGTTACACCGCCTAGCAGTGCCATGTAATTTTAGAGACAGTCTGTGAAACCCTCGGTCATACTCAGGTAGAATCTTATGGTGTGTTGAAGTCTCCTGTGTCTGACAATAAACACTGTTTCTATATTTATTTTATGTATCCATCTCAGTCATTCACATGGTCCAGCAATGCATCTGTGCATGACAGACCTGAAGAGAAGGTAAGGGTCCTTGTGGTAGACCAACACCAAAATGCCTCACTATACAAACAATGACTAAAAAATGTATAGATGTATATCAGTATAGAGTACATTGATCTATAGCAACATGCAAAACTGCATAACTATAACTGTATAAACAGGCCTTCATTATGTCAACCTCTTTACAGGCTTTGGGCTTTCATTAAAAAATTAGCTTTCTACCAGTTACAAAGGTAGCCCTTACTAAAGATAATTTCTTTGAAAAGTTAGATGAGAAAGGTAGTTGAGAAGATCTAAAACTGCACAGTATGAAAATACAAGTATGCTGTTTATTTCTCTTTTATATCTGTGCAACTTATTTTGCATGGTTACAATTGTAAAAGAGAGGTTTCCTATCAATTTAGCCTACCAATAAGCTGAGTGATTGATTATATTATTATGTGAAAATGAAAGCCACTGCTCAACTAATAGGGACCCTATTAGTTGACCAATAGCTTTCATTTTTCTCAAGGATGCCATAATTTATATAACTATGCACTGAAAATTGTCCTCATAGGCTTTTATGGTGTGCACCCCATGCTTCCACCTTAGATGTCACAGAATGTCTGAGCATGGGGGCGGCAAGACCAGGAAATGGAAAGGACTGGCTGGCCATGGGTTCAGCTCCAGTTATAATAACTTCCTCCCGAACAGGATGTGATAAAATATTTACTTTACCTGAAACATGTTAGCACTGCCCTAAGGTAAAGGCTGTGAAGCTAATATAGATATCTTAAAACATTCCTATATCAATGAAAGATATGTAAAGTTTCTTGGTAACACACCTGACTCAATTAGTAATCATATGTCCATATACTATATATGGAGCAATAAGAGACTGAAAGTACAAGGAAAAATCATTT
This sequence comes from Neoceratodus forsteri, assembly GCA_016271365.2. NCBI lineage: Eukaryota > Metazoa > Chordata > Ceratodontiformes > Ceratodontidae > Neoceratodus > Neoceratodus forsteri. The sequence goes on along the minus strand of CM028138.1, from coordinate 74,636,097 downwards.
TTACCAGGCTGATTAATGAGGGGTTTTAACTAAAAGAGACGAGATCTTAATAATATTATCTGGGTTGTGCTAGACAGTCAAATTTATGTGAATGCTGCCTCTGAACACTTTTTAAAATTGTACAATGAAGTCATGGACAGACATGCTCCACTAAAGAAAACGAGTTCTTACTGTAAGGAATAAACTGGCTAACTGGAACAGAAAAAAAGCAAAAGTGGATTTTACAAAAGCAGTAGGAAAACAATTTGGTAATAAAAACAGTTTTGTAAAGGAGCACGTAATAAAAAAAAGAAAAGGAGGGCATAGATTGCCTTAAACATAACTAATTATCAGAACACTATTTTTTTACTGATTTAACAAGTTACAGTACTCTGAAAGTTTTGTTGATTTAGATATTGCTGACAATATGATTCTGCCAGATAGACCAAGTCTATATTTTCAAAAGATAACTAAATGAGAGGTTTATTAAAACAGTTAAAAAGTTACATACAACAAAGGCGCAGGAGTTGATAGGGTGGAAGCCAGATTTTTGAGGGCTGCAGCAGCAGAATTATCTCTACCAATACAGACATTTTCAATATGTCTTTGTGCACACAGAAGGTCCCTGACCTATGGAAGAACACGATGTAGTATGTGAGCCTTATTTTGAGCCTTACTTTGCTTTTGTTATTTGTTGTCCCTCAACTACTGGTAGAAGACTTGGTTTGCTGGCCAAGGCACCTAGCTTCACCTGAGCTCTTTCCTTCCAAGACTGCTTGAAAGGCAGAGTAGAGAACCTTACCAGAGCAAGGGAAAAGGATTAAGACTTCTTTAGCTAAGCAGATTTACTGTGCGTGTTGTTTTTATTTTTACTCACAGGGATTGTTACTGTTTGTTGCTAACATTTCATTGCTTTATTTTTCTCTGTAGCAAAGTGTTTCTTACAGCGATATCTTCTCTGAAATTATTACAGGTGGTGCTTTACAAGTTTTACAGTTTTATCTAACATTAGGATAAGCTTTCAGGGTTACTGCATTTGTCGTTGACTGATTGTTTCTGTCCTACCTCCTTGTTCTTTCATCTGTGGTTCTTCTTTTCGGCAGGGAAGGGCCCAGCCACCCACCCATCCCAACCACCACACACTCCTTTTATAGGATACCACAGTTGTGACATTTCCTGTGGCAGAGCAGGAAGGGGCGGATCAGTGGGGCATCCACAAGGTGAGCTCATTTACAGGGCACTAGTAATTTAACTTGTTATAACAAGTTAAACAAAAACAAAACACAATCAAACCATTACTTGCATTTTTTCCTTCTAATTACTCTAACTAGGTTATAAAATCAGCAACTTATCTGGAATGGATATCATTAACTGCAGGTACTGTGGAACAATTTTCAGAAGGACAGTCTTACAGGATTTAGGACACTGTCCTACATGCTGAGCCATTGGAGATCTTAGGGCTCAGCTCCGGGCAGCATGGGCAGAGATTAGCGTGCCTCAAATTTCATATTCAAAAGGAAATACATTATAAGAACCACACGCCATTTCCCCAGCATCCAATAGAAAACCTCGACGCAGAGGGTAGTTGGACCAGGAGGTTGGCAGGTCTTTAGGAGGGTCAATCGGTGCCCCATCACTCTCTGCTCCAACATATTACCTCCAAAAACATATAAACACTACAAACAGGTATCTGCCTCTATCTCTGAAACCAAACAAAGAGGCAGAAGACACTGCAGAGCAGGACACTATATACAGGAGCTAGCGTAAAAACTCACCCAAATCAGGAACCAAAACAAAAAAGCAAAAGGGAATCCAAAAACTTCTGATCATAGGAGACTCCATGATTTGGGAGTTGATACCCATCTCCAGCCAGGGGTAATGGTCAGATGTCTTCAGGTACATCAGCATGGAGAGACACTGACCGCATTACTAAATTGTTCACAAAGCAGGAGAAACATTGATGTCCTAGTACACATAGGGACTAATGATCTTGCCAGCCGGTCAGTTGTAGAGAGCAAGGAACACCTGACCAGGCTGGGTGACAAACAAGCATCCATTTCGTCCGGCATCTCCTTCTCTGAGATCCTGCCAGTCTGGGAGAGGGGGCAGATGGACGGAAGGTCAGAGAAGGGGAGATAAGGGAGCTAAACACGTGCTCAAGGGCTGGTGCCAGGAAAAGGACACAGATTTGTAGGAAACTGGCAACAGTTCTGGGAGCAAAGTTCTTTAAATGTGATGGACTGCATCTGACTAAGGAGGAGTCAGTGCATTGGGGCAGAAGTTTGGCGTCTTTAAGAATATTTAAACTAGCCAATGGGGAGGGGTGCAGCACCCCATATCGTCAAATGGGAAGAACACCCTCCCCTCAGCTAGTGGTCAAACAGGGATTCAGCATGTTTGCAGTTCATTTGCATCACCAGGTAAGAAAAAGTTTGTCTCCCATACAATGCACAGGGTAATGCCAAACCTCACCCAACAACTAACACACGAAATCTGGCCAATGGAAAATCATGTACACAAATGCTCACAGCCTGGGAAATAAGATCCCAGACCTGCAGGCAATAATGTCAGAGGCTAAACTGGACATAGTAGCAATTAGTGAGATGTGGTTTACCAGTAACCACACTTGGGAGACTTCAGTACCTGGCTATGTATTGTTCAGAAGAGACGAGGTGCAAAAAGAGGGGAGAGTGGCCTGTATGTCAATGAAAATATCAAAGCTACAGAAATTCAGAATACACATAAGGAGCCAGAAGAACTGTGGGTCACCCTGGAAACAGGAAATGGGACAGCCATAAGAACTGGGGTTGTCTACAGACCCCCAGACCAGGGGAGGACATAGACACATTACTGTTAGAAGATATACAAAACATGACAGCTAAAGGGAGGTTCTGATAATGGAGACTTCAACATGCCAGATACAGATTGGACAATACCAGCAGGAACATCTGCAGAACTAGACACATAGTGGATTCCCTGAAGGGAGGGCCTCAAACAACTGGCACAACAACCCACAAGAGACAGGGCTATCCTAGATCTAGTACTGACTAACAAGGAAGGGATCACAGATCTCCAGGTAGAAGGTCACCTGGGGGCCAGTGACCATCACATGGTATGGTTCAATTTGGCTACTACATCTAAATCATCCCATTCCAAGGCAAAAATATGGGACTTCAGAGGAGCTGACTTTGATAAGATGGCCAACAGAGTTAAGCTAGCCCTGGCAAAAAAGAAACAGGTGAGGGGTACAGGCAAAGTGGGCAAGCATTAAGGATGCAATACTTGAAGCAACATCCCATTGTGTTAGACAGAAAAGGAAGTGCAAAAGAAGAAGGAAACCACTTTGGTTCTCAAATACAGTAGCAGAAAAGGTCAGAGCCAAAAGGCTGGCCTTCAGGAAATATAAGGGAACACAGCGGGATGAAGATAGGGAGGCATACCAAACTGCCCTAAGGGAAGCAGGGAAGACAGTAAGGCAGGCAAAGTCCCAAACTGAGGAAACACTAGCACTAACAGTAAAGAAGGTGACAAGACTTTCTATAGATACATTAGTGAAAGGAGAAAGTCCAGAGGGGTATTGCTAGCTTTAATGGAGAAAAGGGAGCATGTGAGGAGGAGGACCATGTAAAGCATCTATCCTAAATAGATACTTTTGCTCAGTATTTACTGAAGAGAAGGTAGGGCAGGGCCCACAGCTCAGCACCATGGACACAGCGGGAGGGAGGTGAGCACTACTCCCTTCACAAAGAAAGGGTCCTACAAGAGCTTGCTAAGCTCAGGGTGGACAAGACAACGGGACCTGATGGCATACATCCCAGGGTAATTAAGGAGCTAAAGGTGGAACTAGCAGAGCCATTATCAGAACTGTTTAGTGAGTCTCTGAGCACAGGAGAGGTCCCAGAAGACTGTAGGGCTCATGTGATCCCGCTCCACAAGAGTGGTAGCAGGGAGGAGGCAGGAAACTACAGACCAGTCAGTCCAAAGGAAGGTCCTGTCAAACTAATCTCATAGATTTCTTTGACTGGGTAACCAGAGTGGTAGACCAAGGGGAGCAGTTGATGTCGCCTACTTTGACTTCAGCAAAGCTTTTGACACTGTTCCACATAGAAGATTGATAAATAAGCTGGGTAGGCTCGGTGGGTCAGAAGTTGGTCAACTGGGTGGCAAACTGGTTGACGGGCAGAAAACAGAGAGTAGTAGTAAATGGTATACAGTCAGAAGAGATGCAAGTCACAAGTGGGGTACCTCAGGATCAGTCCTGGGGTCAGTCCTCTTCAACATCTTCATTAGTGATCTTGCAGATGGACTAGAGGGTAAGGTTGTCTGTTTGCAGATGACACCAAGATCTGCAACAGAGTAGATGATCCAGATGGGGTGGGCAGAATGAGAAGAGATCTGATAAACCAGCAAAATGGTCAGAAGAGTGGCAACTGGGATTTAATGCAAAGAAGTGCAAGATCATGCACATAGGGAAGAGAAACCCTGAAGCCACCTATAGGCTGGGAGGAGTTGCTAGCAGTCACAAAGGAAGAAAGAGACTTGGCCATCATCATCACTGATGACCTGAAATCATCCAAGCAGACCTCTAAAGCAGTAGGTAAGGCTAGGGGGGTGTAGGGTGTATTAGTAGGGGTATCACAAGTCGTAAGAGGAGGTAATAATCCTCTTTACAAGACACTGGTTAGGCCCATCTGGAGTACTGCGTGCAGTATTGGAGGCCACACCTTCACAAGGACATTAACCAAATTGAGGCAGTCCAGAGAAGGGCAACCAAAATGGTGCAGGGACTGCATCAGAAGACATATGAGGACAGATTAACGGAGCTCAACATGTATACCCTTCAGCAAAGGAGGAGAGAGGTGATATGATCGAGGCATTCAAACACCTTAAGGGCATTAACAAGGTGAAAGAGTCTAACATGTTTAAATATAAGAAAATAGCAGGACAAGAGGACACAGCATGAGATTAGATGGGGGCCAATTAAGGGAATGTGAGAAATTCTTTTTCACAGAAAGGGTGGTGGATGCATGGAATGGCCTACCTCAAGAAGTGGTGGCTATGAATACAGTGCAGGGCTTCAAACAGGGATGGGATAGGCATGAGGGAGCAATACAAATGAGTGTGAATAGATAGGCCACTGACAGAGCAAAGGCCAATGGCACATTTATAAGGTAGAAAAAGAAATGGGCAGACTGGATGGGCCTTTGGGTCCTTATCTGCCGCCAACTTCTATGTTTCTATGTTACTGCCATCATGCAGTGCCAACTGTAACCTTTCACTATGTATTACCTGCTCTTGTTATGTTCTTGTTATTTTGATGTTTCTCTCTGTCACCTTACGTGGCCGGGTTGTACCTTAAAATGGTCCCTGGGATCAGTGCTCCTACCTGGTTAACAAAGTCATAAATAACAAAAAATAATATTTCACACATAAGGGTGGTCCAAAACAGAAGCTGCAAATTACAGACAAGTCTCCATTCTGTCCTTACTGGGAAAAACTCAAGAAGACTACTTCACTGCAGTTAATGGAATACATGGAAGGTACTGTATGATGTGTTAAATGTACAGCATGGCTTCAGGAGGGATTGTAGTAGGGCAACTGTTGTGGTCCAGTTCACAAAGGACCTGCATATGAATAAAAGCAGCAAGAGCACTAGAGGGAGGGAGGTATAGACATTAGTCTTTTTCAGAGGAGATAGTCCTCAGAAGACTTGCAAATCTGAAAGTGAACAAAGTGATGGGGTCAGATGGGGTACATCAAAGGGTAATGAGGAGCTCAGGGATGTACTGGATCCATCTCTGACAGCTCTATTTATCAGGTTACTGGAAACAGGAATTGTTCTGGAGGACTGGAGGAGGGTAGATGTAGTCCCACACAACAAAAGTGGTAGGAGGCTGGCAACTATAGGCCAGTCAGTCTAATATCAGTGGTAGGGATGTAAATGGGGACACTTTTGAAAGAAAAGGTTATGAAGTATCTTGAATCCAGTGGGTTCCAAAAACTAAGGCAACATGGATTCTCATTGGGAGGTCATGTCAAACAAATATGATATATTTCTTTGATTAAGTGACCAGAGAAATAGATCAGGGTGGAGTGGTGGACATGGCTACCAAGATTTCAGTAAGGCTTTCAACACCGTTTCACATAGGAGACCATAAGGAAGCTGCACAGCTTAAGAATGCATTCAAAGGTGATAAACTGGGTAAGAAATTAGATAAGACATAGGAGACAGAGGATGGTGGTAAACAGAGTTCCCCGGAGAAGGGAGGATGACCAGCAGGGTGTCTCAAGCAGTACAGGGATAGGTCCAGTTTAATGTCTTTATATGTGACATTGAAGATGGGCTGAAGAGAAGATTTGCCTCTTTGTAGATGACACCAAAAACACCAAAAATCTGCAAATAGGGTGGACATTCCAGGTGGGTGGAAAGAATGTGCAGGGACCTGAGAAAACTCAAGGAGTGGTCAAACATATAACAGCTGGGCTTCAATGAGAACAAGCATTTGTCAATGCCAAATGGTTCCTTGTATGGTTTATGTTGCAGGTGTGTATCCCCATTGACTGCCATTATATGGGCTTACCATGATTTCCCTAGTCTCAGTTAGGGTTTCAAGAGTGCAAACACGTTCACTCCACAGGAAGATCACTGCCCTGATCTCTGGAGGTAAGTATGGGATGGGGGGTGCAGGGAGGTGGGGTGCACAGAGGGTGGATGGGGAAAGAGGACTGGGGAGACAACTAGGGACTATTTTCTTTTTACAGGTTAGTTTTAAACAAAGACCTTGGGGGACAATTTTCTTTATTAACAGTTACAAAATACAACATAAATTTGGGCACACTGGGGTGGGCTCCCACTGTACCACATGAGTTGGGGGATCATGTTGTCAACAGGGGATTGGCCACCCCTCTGTTAGCATGGGGCCTGGGACCAAAAGAGCAAGGAGGAGAGCAGCAGAGGGAGGAGGGGAGGAATTTGTTTTGAGCTGGAGGTCTGCCAGGGGCGAGGGCTGGGAGGACATCAGCAGAGGGAGGGGTGGGAAGGATTTATTTTCAGCTGGAGAGTCAGTCGGGGAATGAGAGAGTGGGGAAGACAGCAGAGGGAGAGGCAATGGGAGGATTTATTTTCAGCCAGATTGCTGTCGGCATGGGACTAGAGAACGAGGGAGTGTGGAGGACAACAGCAGAGGAGGGATTTCTATTTCTTATTTTTAATTCAGTTCAAAGTTTATTAAGTTTTCCAATACAGAGAAAGGTTCCATAACATACATGTATTCCAGACAATATGTACAGGGTAGTACTAATTATACCTTTCTCCTCCCATCCCTCCCTTCCTCCTTCCCATCTCCCCTGGCACAGAGCAGTCAACTAATATAAAATATTAATTTGATTTAATAAGGCACCATAACCATCAGCATAAAGAGTAAGAGAGTATAAGGGCCCCCACATTTTGTAAATCTCTTTAGTCTATTGTGAAGGCTTGCTATTAGTTTCTCCATCCTGAGGTTTGCCAAGAACTCATTTAACCATTCAGCATATGAGATGTCTTTCGATCTTTCCAATGTCTCAGTAAGGGACATTGATATTAAAGTCATGTAGTATTTATGGTTGAGTACTGAGATCCTGGAAAGTCCCTAGAAGGCAGATCTCTGCTGTAAACAGGTCACTCGATCCCAAAAGAGGGTCCGCTTTTGCTAATGAGGGTCCACAGGGGGCAATTTTAGGACAGGACCAGAAGATATGGGTAATGAGCTCTCCTCTAACTTGCATCTTCTACATGCAGAGGAGGATACCAAACCAAGTTTAGCTAGTCTTTGTGGAGAATAATACAGGTTGTGCAAGATTTGAACTTCGTTAACCAGAGCCTATCTTGGGTAATGAATTTATGGCAATTGTGCCATAAGACAGACCAGTTTATAGTTAAGTTTGGGAAATAGGTGGACCAAAACCAGTGGGACCAAAACAATCCGGTAAACCCAATCATATAGATATCCATACATTTTGGACACTGCATGTGGAAGTCCTGCTATTGGAAACAGATTTTGCTGAAAGAAATATTTGCTGATTGTGGGGAACTGACCTAAGACTTTCGGCAGGAGATGCCTAAATTGAAACACTTTAAAGACTATGAAGTTTGGGATATTTAATTTTCTTATGATTTCTACTGAGGAAAGCCAAGTCCCATCTCCCTTTATGAACTGAGTTATTAAGCAGTCCTCCAATTTAGTTCGCCATTGAGGAGAGGTATTTTACCATCTATCTTAAAGTTGAGTTTCCCCTACCATTTATGCCAGATCTCTCATAAGATCATATTTAAGAAATGAGCACAGTTGAGAGTGTACCTTTATAGAGATGGCTATAGGGGAAGTCTTTAGGTGAGAAGGGAGGGTTTTTAATTTTGTGTGCAAAAGAGCCGAATGAGAGAGGCCATGGGCTTTTATTTGGGCTATTTCAATTTTAAGCCAAATTGGTGTGGATAGGGAAGTGGTTTGTAGGTTCTCCTCAGAAACCCACTGAAGATATTTGTTTGCATGACTTGCCCAGTAGTACAAACCAATATGTGGAGGCATAGGCCCCTTTAACCTTCAGGGCAGCTAGTTTATGAAAGGCTATTCTTGGCCTCTTACCTGACCAAATAAAATCTATAATTATACTGTGAATTTTCTTGAACCAGGAAAGGGAAGCCAAATGTTCAATAAATTGAGCAGATAAAAGATACAAGGAAAGACATTCATCTTTATTAAGTTGATTTTCCCCTTAGGAAAAGTGGGAGATGGGACCATCGTTTCAAATCCTGGGTAATCGCGTGTATCAAAGAGTCTAAATTCAGCTTCTGAAGGTGTATTGGATTTTTTGCAAGTTCTATTCTTAGATATTTAAGGAATCAGATTTCCAGGAAAGCCCCAAAGCTGTTACTTCATTTTAAGAACTTTATGATTAAGGGGAAAACAACTGCTTTATTTGTGTTTAACTTATAGTTAGATTTTTACTGAATTCTCTGATGATATCTAACATGGGGGAATGGAGGTGGTTGGATGAATTACTTGAAGGAGAAGGTCATCAGCGTAAACAGAGACCTTAATTTCATTACCCTGGATTGATATATCTTGAATCCTCTGACAGTCAGTTAGCCTTCATATCAGAGGTTCCAGGTAGAGGTTAAAAAGCAGTGGTGAGAGGAGACAACCTGCCTTATACCAGATTGAAGAGGAAATGGTTCAGAGACAGTTCCATTTCCTGATACCCTGGCAGTCAGAGATTTATATAAGGTGGATATCCACTTCTGAAAGTCCGATGGGAAGTCAAATGCTTTGAGGGTACAAAACAAAAGTTCCAGTTAACCCTGTTGAATGCCTTCTTGGCATCCAGAGAAATCAAAGCTGCTGGAAAGTCTGCATCTCTAGATGCTGAGAAGATGTGAGACAGAGTATGTAGATGATCTGTAGAGGATCTACCCTTCATGAATCCCACTTGTTCTGGGCCTATTAGATCAGGAGAACTATATTATATCTGGTCAGCTCATAATTTAGCCAGAATTTTAATATCTTGATTGAGGAGTGAAACTGGTCGATAACTTGTTACAAGTTCAGGATTTTATCAGGCTTCAGCAAGAGAACAATCAGGCATCAAACAAGGATTTATTCCTTCTGCGCCTGGTAAAATTTGTTGGTATAATGGTAAAAGCAAGGGATAAGCTGGTCAGCAAACTTTTATAGAAATTGGGAAAACCCGTCCGTCCTGGGGTTTTATCTGAAGGAAGATCTTTGATTACTTTTGTCAGTTCTGCTTTTGATAAAGGGAGATAAAAGAGCACGTTGTTTTCTTCTGAAAGGGAGGAAACATGGGAGTCTTTTAGGTATCTATCTAGTTCTGGATCTGAGGGAGGGTTTGGCATTGGACTATACAGCTGTTTGTAGTAAAGGCTAAATTCTGTGACAATTTCCATTGGGGAGGTTTTTAATGTACCGTCAGTTTGTGAGCAATTGCCATTACCAGTCGTGAAGATTCCTGCTGTTTAATACGCAGTTCAAGCAAGCGTCCAGCCTTTTCTCCTTGGTCTGTGTAAGATGCTTTAGCTTTTAAAATTGCATAGTCAGCGTGTTCTCCAAGAAGTTCTAAATATGAATTTGTGAGGTTAGCCAAATCCTGTCTAATTTGATTGGTTGAGTGATGGGAAAGTTTGCTTTCTATATTTCTTATTTGGGAGAGGTGACCATCAGCCTTTTTCTCTTTTTTCTTTTTATTTGAAGCTATTCCAATCAGGAGACCTCTTAAGTATGCTTTCAATGCACACCACTCCATATCGGGCCTATTAGTAGAGTTTTGATTAATACTAGTAAACTGTTCTATTTGATTAGAGATATAGTTGGTTACTTCAGGTCCTTTAAAATTTGATTATTAATTTTCAAACGTCCCCAGCTTTAGGAGAGAGGAAAGAGAAGTCTGACAGCAATCAGGGAATGGTCTGAAGGAGGGCCTGGGTGAATGGTAGAGTCCAGTATCCCTGGGAGCAGGGATTGAGAAATCAGTAGGCAGTCAATATGGGATGATGTTCCATGTACCTTCAAAGTGAAGGTATAACCCTATCCAAAGGATGCAGGACTCACCAGACATCACACAGACCCACTTGATCCATTAGTTTCCTAAGTGCCCATTAGGCCAGGGAAACTCTCTACGATAAGGTCCAGATTGATCCATTGTTGGGTCAAGAATCAAATTTAAGTCTCCCCAATAATTATGGGGATAAAAGGAATGGCATTAGGATAGTAATTAGGTGTGTGAAGAACCCTGGAGTATGCATATTTGGACTATATACTCTTCCCAGTAATATCTCAGTAGTATGTATTTTGCCCTTTACCAACATGAATCTACCTTGAGGGTCCTTAATAATTTGAACTGGGGACATGGGACTGTTCTTGCTATCAATATCGCAATACCACAACTCTGGGTAGTCCCTCTGCAGAAAAATATGTCCTATCTGTTGTCTCCTCATCTGTATAGCCTCTGAGTCTAGTAAATGAGATTCTTGAATGAATATGATCGCAGCCTTTAGTAGACCGAGGTGTTTCAATATTTTATATTACTTAATTATCTTTCTAGTCCCTTTAATGTTCCATGAGGCCAGAGACAGATCCTAGCCATATTTCCAATCCCTGTCAAGTGTGAAATCATCAGATCTTATAGGTTGTAGGTATATTTCACATGCCCTGGTCAGTGTTCTCTCTACGCTGATCACCCACCCTTCCTTAATCCCAACTAAAACCTCATATTTACCCTCATGACCCAAATACTCATGTGCTATATGCCTAAGGTTCCCAAGCTTCAAATATTCCCCACCCACTCCACCTCCTTATTGTCACACACCTGCTTTGCAAAACTCCTTTTCATCGCCCCTCCTCCAGACACCAAAATTAATCCCACTATTCATAAACTGACAGGAATACATCTGAAGGAAGGGTCAGCCACAAGGGAAACAAATAAAAAACCCTTGTGACAGCATTCCTCCTGAAACTTGTTCTTTGCAATAAACACAGCAACTTCTATTACCCTAATAACTATTAATAACTATTAAACATTTGTTAAAGGAAACATTCTGCTGCAGTAATACTCATAGGTATATATAAATTGTATAGCCTTACTCTAGACATTGTTTCCTGGTAACGTTTCATTAAGCTATTAATATTACTTTTTAGCTATAAAATCAAGAACAAGACTACCCAAAATAAAATATATTCGTGCCTGAGGAAATACAGCCACAGTCTTATGTCGACCTAAGAGTGGCATTGTTAAATCTACTCCCCAATCTGAACAGCTGGGAAACAAGTAAAACTTCAAGGCATTAGACTAATTAGCAGTCCTTACTGCAGAAGGAAATTTAACTTGGTCATATAGTCATACTCAACCCAGCGTATCTGGAAAATAAAGAAAACTTCGAATGATACAGCTATGAGATAGCCATCTGTGTAAAGGAAAAAGTGACAAAATAGCAGTCAGCCAATTCATCTAATAAGCATTGTTAGAAGGCATTGCATATCTTGTCAGATGTAGGTTATAGCATCGTGAAATTATGAGTCTTAGAACATTCGTTCGATCATCATGGAAACATCCATTAAATAGTGTCTGTTTGGTTTAAACAAGGGGACATAGATAACAGAGTCACTATATAATCTTTTGTGCTGTTCAACGCCACATCAACAGTAGTATCAGCAGTCATTTACATGTAGACTATAAACTAAGACTCCATTAACCCAATATATGGCATTATTAGGAGGTTGTATAATACGGTTTTGCCGGATTGGTTTTCTAGGGAGCAGTTGGGCAAAGATCACTGGCCAATTCCAAAGTCTTGAAAAAGTCAAGCAAAAACTGGATGAACCTTATCAGAACTTCTCTGGATCTTCACAGTCTGGTGTAAACTGGAGATTTAAATCTGCTGATACATCCTGGTAGAAGAGCCTAGGCAAGAACACAGTGTATTCTTTTTATGGTATTCAGCCCTCATAACAGGTAAAGTCAGTATTCGCTTGAATGCAAATGGTAGATTGATCAATGCTCCATGGCCTGAACTTAGGGCAGTACTAAGGAGTGGAATAATTCAGTTTCACCTTACTAGCTTTTCTGAGGACACAAATTGGCAGAGATCCCAAGCCATTTCAAGTGTCCCAAAAAGGTTAGGAAGGGTTGCTGAGGCCTGTCAGGGCCATCTCAGGATCTTCACAGGATACCGGGAGCCAGCGACTTGTACTTGAGCCTCACCGGGTAGCTCTGTGGAATTGATCCCCGCAGCTATGATTTTGAGACTAGAGGGTGGAAGGCTGTTCTTCTGAGCCTAATTGATAACAGAAAAACAAAGGTACCATGCCCTGGAGATTCGGTGGTGCTCTTGCAGAGTTTACCAACTCAAAACATGAAAAAGAGAAAAAGCAGGCACTCAAAGTACTGAAATTTCCAGTGAAATAGTTTATTAGGTTGGCAGAGACGCCTTACAGACCAAACCCTAATTGATGCTGTGGTCCCTGCGCCATTCGTATCTTGATCCCTTCCCAGTGGACTTCATGCAGTTCCCTTACTTTCATGAGAAAATGTTGGCATTCAAGATAGTTGAGGAAGTGGAAGATTAGTGTCTAAGCTGAGCTCCCACTGGGGGTTAGGGCACAGAGCCCAATGTGATTCTATTACATATTTAGGCCCAAAAGGAGAGGGGTCTGCGATCTTTCTACCAGTTTCTGGACAAAAGTATAGCATCCAGTCCCTCCTTATTTTCCAGCAGACCTATTCCTACAGCTGCTGCCCTCAGGGTCTTCAATCTTAAGTTCCATTTTGGTTATTTTCTGTTGGGTGGCGATCAGCTCTGAATCTATTTTTTCAATTTTTTTTTCAGCGAGCTTATACGGGCTTCACTATCTGAGGTTCTTATCGAAATGTCCTTCATAGCTTATTTATTTTTATTTATTTATAGCATAGAATTACAACCCTTTGAGTCATAGACTCATTTCCAAAGGCTCCACGTCAAGTACAAGGTATTACAAAGACAAGTACAACAACCAGTAAATACAGTTTAATAATGGGCAGAGTCATACAAGTGAATCTGGTGTACGTAGAGTAATTACCTATACAATTAGTTGCGAAAGAGAAAGAGGCAGAATTACAGTAGTAGCCACAGACATTGCCAGCTATTTCCAGATATTTCGCAAAATTTGGAAGAGTTTCTCTCTGCTGCCCCACTATGGAAATGCAGAAAGCATTAGATATTCTGGAAATATCACAGAAATTTCAGAAATAGCTGGCAGTATTCAGGAGTTGCTACTGTACATTCATACAGAATGTACAGATGTGCAGTGAACGAACTTTATACATGCAGAAGTTAACAGATGCAGCAATACAGCTTATGGTTGGATGCCAGGGTGATGTCACGATGATGTTTGCAGTGTGCTGCCTTCTGAGGCATTGTCAGGAACTGACTAGGTGTGTGCTATGGGCTAGCTAGGATAGGTCTAGGTATAGGGACCCGGTGCAGGGAAAGTGACTCACCCTCATTAGAGACCCTGTCAGTGCCACAATAGCATCTACTGAACAGGCAGTGCCTAGGGTGAGTCTAGCGGATGCACTGGCAGCTATGTGCACATAGAATGTGGGCTTTAGGGCCATCTTAAATGGACCTAACTTGGTGGCTGGCAATGGTGGGGGAGGGCATTGTACCATGAGGGGACTTGAAGGGAATGATCTTTGTGCTAATGAGGTCCTGACCATGGGTACCTTCCAGATAGCATTGGAGGCAGCACAAGTGGCCACAGAGAGGGTAGCTGACTGGAGGGAGGCCACAACACCAACTGGGGTAAGGCCCATGTGGATTTTTGGGTGAGGAGACAGGTTTTATACTGGAGCCTTTCCTCAAGTGTGAGGACATTAGTGAGTGTGTAGATGGTGCAGGTGTGTGTACGCTTATCTACACCACAGAGGAGCTGGCAGGCCTTATTGATAACAAGTTGGATTTGTTGGAGTTCCATTGGGTCCGAGGCAGCATAGATGGTGAGTCCATAATCCACCAGTGACAGGACTGAGGTTGTTCCTGTCAGGTACAATGTTCTGGTGGTAGGCAATCTTTGTGCCTGTATAAGAGACCGATATGCGATTAGTGGCTGAGGATAGTATTTAATGTGGTCATGGAATGAGAGGTGGTGTCAAAGGTGACGCCTAGGTATTTATAGGTTTGGACCTGCTCCAGAGGGAGGAGAGAATTGGAGAGGATATTCAGTTGATAATGCTTGGCTCTGTTCTGTTGGTTGGCAAAGAGCATAGTTTTGGTCTTTTAATGTTGACTACTAGTCTCTGCTAATTAAAACCGGTTTTCAATTTGTTTGAAGGAGTCTTGAGCATGAGCTGGAGAGAGGAAGGATCAGGATCAGAGGCATGAAGAACTGCGTCATCCGCATACAGGAGAATATTCCCAGAACAGGATTTAGGCAAGGCATTGAGACAGATGCTGAAGAGCAGAAGGCCAAGTATAGATCCCTGGGGAACACCAGAGCACACCGGGAGTGTGGTAGATAGGGTATTGTTAATTTTGACACACACTGGCTTCTGATGGACAGGTAGTTGGAGAACCAGGAGAGGGGCCTGGGAAACCCCATGTGTTGTAGACTGGTAAAAGGGTGGGGACCATGTCGAAGGCCTTAGAGAGGTTCATGAACATGGCCCTTCCAGGTGACCTTTGTCCAGAGTAGCATGAAGTGAGTTAGAAAATTCCATAAGGGCCGAGTGGTGTATGACTGGCTCTGAAACCATGTTGCTCTCTGCACAGTAGGCTGTGCGTGAGCAGGTATTCAGTGAGCTGGTCAGCCATGATTTTTCAAGGGCTTTTGAAAGTTGAGGAAGAATTGAGATGGGCCGATAATTGTTTGGGGAGGAGCAGTCACCGCTTTGTAGTACAGGGGTTATAGTGGCAGTTTTCCACGAGGTCGGGAACTGGCTCAGACACAGGTCAGTGAGCAGCGAGAGGACCGAGTCAATAACAAGGTTTAGGATTCACATGTCAAATGCTTCTTTACAATAATTGGAGCCACTGAGGGCTTTGGATAGGTAGTGTTTGGCTTCAATCTTTATGACTTTGAGATGGAAAGGGGTGTTGGAGATTGACACTGGCTTGGGTTGTACTGGTCAAGAAGTTACTTGGTAAAACTGAGCTGAGGTCAGAGAACATAGAGCTGAGGCAGTTTGCAATGGCTAGTGGGTCAATGGTGGTTGTGCCATTAATGTTAAGCTGGGATGGTGGGGAGAGCAGGCTTTCCCATTAAGATTCTTAATGTTATCCCAGAACTTACGAGAGCTACCCAGGAGGCAGCCAGGGTGGTTCTATAATGGTCCACCTTGGCCTTGCGCATTGCCCCTGTGCACTTATTGTGGGCAGTGTTGTAGGCTTGCCTTTCCACTAGCTAGCCAGAGTCAGTGGCTCAGTGCCATAGGTTGTCTCTTTGTTTGAGCAACTGCAACAGTGCTGGGGTAATCCAGGGGCATTTCTTCTTAGTGAACGATTTGACAAGGGTGGAATGCATCACAGGCTTTGTTGAAAGTGGAGTAAAGTAGTTAAGGGCATCATCAACATGCAGGGCATGGGAAATAGGGGACCAGTCACAGTTTGACAGGTGCTGCCTGAGCTTAGTGAGACCACCAGGCTGTAACGGCGGAGATAGGTGACGTTTGGTGGAGGTTTCAATAATCTACAGAACCAGTTAAACTGGAATGGGAGTGGTCACTCAAGGAGTTTGGTAGGACCACATGATTAGTAATACAGTGGGGACAATTTGTAATGAGGATGTCTAGAAGTGTACGTAGTTCCATTGGTGGTGTTTGTTCTAGTGGGTTGGGATACAAGTTGGGACATATCTAATGCTGCAAAGGTGTCTTTGTCATGTGCTGATGTGCTTTTGAGCCAGTTAATGTTGAGGTCTCCAACTAGGATCTGTTCCTTCTTGTGGGGAGGGTGCGAGGTAGTTGGAGAGAGATTGACATGCAGATGATTGTTTATGAGGTGGGATGTAGGAGACCCGGTTTGGGTCTGGTGTGAGTTTTATAGAGAGTACTTGAGCACCATTCTCAAGGGAGGGAACTGGTAGTGCTTGATAATGCAGTGCATTGTTTACATACAAGCACAGCCACCACCTTTCTTATTCTTATGATCTTCTCTTTGCAGGAGAAACCAGAGATTGACACAAAGGAGTCCGGGGTCTTTTGACAGCCAAGTTTCTGTAAGGGCCAGGATGTCAGGTTGTGCTATGGTTAGCCCTGAGTGTGACTGTGGTTGGTAGTGTACTACTGGGCCTGGGTTTGGGTGGATATTGCCAGATAATAGTAGAAGCAGGTAAATTATTCTGAGGAGGGCTACGAGATGTCTTCTTTTAGCTGAGTGGTGGTCAGGTAGGCTTGGGGGATGAGCTAGGGATAGGCATATGAAGAAGGGCTGGGATGGCCTGGTGTAGGAGCCATAAGAATGGGAAGTCTAGAGTGTAGTGAGGGTGTGGGTGTGCTGGGGGTAGGGTGGAGGTGCTATGGGGTAGATAGAGTGGGAGGGAGGTGGTGGTGGGCTAGATGTGTATCCAGTAGTGTGGGTGGGTGCATGATAAGTGGGCCTGCTGGTTTACTGCATTGCAAGGAAGTAAAGCCACCAGCAGTAGTTAAGGTTAGTCTGAGGGCAGATGCCATAAGACATCACAATTGGAAGGGGACAGTCAAGTCTGAGTGCATGAGGGACTGACCAGAACCCTTAATTGTGGAGGACACTGTGCCCAATGGTCATGTGACAGTTTTGTTACAGGAGGGATCAGTATAAAAACTAGGACAGTGTTCCTCATTAAGCAACAGGCTGTAGCTTGTTTTACAGTGAGGGAACTTAGACAGACTGGTCTGCCTCTAGTGGTAGATCATTATAGGCTACAGATGGGGAAATAGGCTGATTGGTTCAGCCGGGTATACATCGATCCTATAAAAGGAGGAGTTGAGCAAGGGTGGTGGTGGGTGGAGGGAGCCGGTGCAGAGCGTCGGCAGGGACAAATTCAAGTGCAGTCTGCCTACAGGATTCAGCCAGGTAGCGCATCTGTCTCAGCGTGGCAATGAGCTTCATACCTAATTAATGGGATGCCGTTCCCGGGGTGGGGATGGCGGAAATGTCTCCTCGACCTCACGACCCTCTCAATATCAGCAGCTATGGAGAAACAGACTACGGTAAGGCTTTTTTATGTACTTGGATGGTGGGGAGGGCAGCCACTAGCACGCAGTAGCAGCTTCAGCAGCAGGCTTTAAACAATGAGGGCACTTAAGAAAGAGAGAGAGAGCTAACATCTAACAGTGCACAGACTTCTGGTTACAGCACAAGTTACTTGTGCACATTTGGCTCATTATAATAAACTCTGGCTAAATAGAATAACAACTGCAAGTTCATAAGCCTCAATTTGAGTATAAGCAGGCAGTTATACATTTAAGGCAACAGCCATGATTTAGGTTTATAGTATTTTATCACCAGTAACTTAGGACCCTTTAAGGTAACAGGCAGAATTGAGCTTTAAAGTACTAGCTGCTATAAAATAAACTATAAAATAAACTATCTCCACTTGTATGATGACCCAAAATGTTGGATCAGCAATTTGAATTAAGGTTACCACAAGAGGCTAAAAGGCGCAAGTCAAGATTCAAATTCAAGTGCAGTCTGCCTACAGGATTCAGACAGGTAGCGCTCTGTCTCAGCGGCCACGAGCCTGCACCCAATTAAATGGATACCGCTCCAGGGGTGGGAAGGTGAACTGTCCACTCACCCTCACGACCTCTCAATATCAGCAGCTTGTGCCAGAGATTTTAATTC
Source organism: Neoceratodus forsteri (assembly GCA_016271365.2). NCBI lineage: Eukaryota > Metazoa > Chordata > Ceratodontiformes > Ceratodontidae > Neoceratodus > Neoceratodus forsteri. The sequence goes on along the minus strand of CM028138.1, from coordinate 74,617,769 downwards.
TGTTGAAATGGAATGTATCTCCTATCAAAAGGTTTAAATTCTTCTAGAAATCTGTTGAGGGTAAGCGGTTCTTGTTCCTGTGGCATAGTATTCAAACCATGTGGATCCATGGCACTAGCAGCCCTAGGTTTCTTTGGGGCCTTCTCTGACATAACCGGGAGTGTGCTAAGGGTAAGCTTTCCTCATTTCTGCCTCCATAAGATGAAGAAAATGTTCTTGGAGATAGATAGACAGAAGGATGTTAAGTCTTCCACCAGGATTCTTTGAGAGTTGCTGATATTTTGTTATCGAAATATTAATTTGTATTGAACGGGTGACTGGAGCAATTATGGAGCTATTACCAGTCATGCTGCATCACATGGTTCCAGTGGGATTTCCTATTTCTTCCACACAAAATCGGAGATCAGATCATAGAGCTGAAGGTGCTTCACAACGGAGTTGTAATGGCCACTATGCAAATGAGAGGAATGAAGCACAGTCTCATTGGTGTGGTTAATTTCCTAAAGTGCAGGCCAGCACCCGCCAGAAATTCCAATGGCTGTCACACTGGGCTTCAGTGCTCATTGGTGTGTCAGTGTCGCACCCACTGTGCAGCACTCTGCATTGACTCATCCTGACACACCTCTCAAATGCCACACTGTCCCAAGATGTGTCTTGCACAAGTCCAAGAAAACACAAAAAGGAGAGTGAGTGTGTGTGTGTGTGCATGTGTGTATATGTGTGTGTGTGTGTGTGAGTAACAGAGAGAGATAAGTGGCTCACTACTAACAAGTATATCATTTAAAATACAGATTAATTTATCTGTGTCCTTAAATAGCATTAACTAAGTTGTCCTTCACTTATATATCACACAAATACTGATACAAAACCCATTAAATGCCAGACATGAAAAGTGAGTTCTACCCCTGCAGGACTGTGTTTAGCAAACACAAAACATCTGCTTTGATCACAGGCAGAGCCTCTGTTAACCTCCCTCATGCAGCTGTGCATGTCGTTGAACATTCCTGGAATGGCCAACGTTCCACCCACTCGCCAGACATTCATAGACACACGAACACACTGCACACATACGCACACACTAACATGATGCAAAGCAATGGCATGCAGCAGGGGACAACAAGCCCCATGAGGCAATGCACACTGACCCTGTCCAGCTCTTCTTTCATAGAAAACATTCTGCCAAGCCCACTGGAAAACTTTGGCTTCCATGGAATACACTTGAAGTAGCTAGCTCACCCTGTTTTGCTCAACAATCAGGCAAATTCTCCAGGATGTTACACAACCTGCCCTAATCTGCATACTTAGAGCTTGGCATTTCCCATATTTCCTAATCACATAAACACTGGAGAAAGGGTATCTTCCTTTAGGTCTGCATTTTCAAAGTCACATCAGGTCCCTTCATTTACAGAACAAATTCGGGACTTGCCATCCAAAAGGAGCAGAGAGGTCTGTGCTGGTCCATAATTCACAGATGTAAATCCCCCAACAAATCTTGGTGTGACATAACTCACAGATGTAAATCCCCAAACTAGGTGAATGCTCAGTGTGAGTGTCAAAATGAAATTTGACATCCTGTTGGTCGGTGACAGCTCACAGTACCAGTACCACTTGTCAAGATGGGTCCCAGTCTCAGCTGACAGATTGTTTTGGTATTTGTATTACAGGGGTGGGTGTTGAACAAGGCATCTCTCTCTCTCTCCTGGCACTACTTCCCAGAAGAGAAAAAACCAAGAAAGCTGACTCTGTGACAACATCGATCCCTCAGCATGTCCCTGAGAGAGACAGAGAGAAGAGAGAGGCTGAACCGGCCAAGCCAGTGAAGGGCTGCACTCTGTGTGGCACTGAGGGAGGAGCACTGGGACTCAGGGCTGGCCTTAGCCATTCTGAGCCCCTGTGCAGCCCCTGTTGGGCCCCCACCACTCCATTCCCTGTTGGGTCTCCCCATATCCAACATTTACACCTCTCCTACACCACAGCTCTGTATCATATCGCCCTGTGGGTCCCACTATGATTCCAAATTGACTAAATTAGCCAGAAGAAACCATTTTTATCCAGTCTCCAGTAGATTATTGAGTCATCATTAACTGCTGCCCACAGGAAGTGCTTCCCAGCTCTTCTGACCAGCTAACAGGTTTCAGTAGCCAATGCATGCAGGCTGTATGTAACACCCGACACCCGTCTACCTGGCCAATGGGCAGAATAGATCCTGCCACAAGGATACAGTGTGCAAAACCCAAAAGTAGTCAGTGTGTTCTCCCTCCTAAAGCACAATACACCACACCCCTGTGCCAGTTATTAAGACAGCTACATGCTACATGGGATGGCATCATATTGCAATGACTACAGTAATAGGAAAAATAACTGTCCATTGCATTGGTCTTATGTACATAATTGCACTTTAAGTACCTTTTCTCTGAACCATGGTTAAGTCCTTAAAATGTGGCAGTGATGCTGGTGCAGAAATATTCAGATTACTGATAGTCTAAAATGATTTGCTGAAATGAGCAGGGCAGAGCTCTTCCCTCTGTTGCTCCCTTTTACGTAACAATGGCCACAACTTACTATGTACAGATGATACCAATTTCAATCAACAGTTTCAATCTTAATTTGCTGTTCTCCCATATTCATTTTTTTTCATTTTTACTATACCCCTCCCGTTTCATAGCACTTTATGACAGATGAGGCAGAGATGACATACATGGAGCTGGCTGTGCACAGGTCCTACAGTATTCAGGGACTCACAGTTCTACCAGCTACCTCAATGAGGGCCTGAAGGGACCATATATATTTATTTGTTGTGTGGCAGGATGACTTGGACCAAATAAACACCCATGACCACTGCAACAATTTTAGATATAGCCAGAACCTAGGGACCCCCTCATATTATTCTCACTTAGAATTACACAGCAGAGGATAACACTTTAGCAGAGAAGCAAAGGCTGTGATTTTGTTTTGATAATGCAATACATGCAGTTTAGTTTAATATATTGTTTGGGAATAGCCTCGGGGAGATAAATGTCATGCAGCTTTATTGCCAGTACCCTCTAATTTGTCTCTAGTAAGTAAATATGATGCTACCTACCATAACCAATTTCTGTAATGACAGTCACAGAGGCATCATCACATCACAGGACAGGACACTCACACCTCTGATAATAGCGGATTTGGAAACAAATTAAACAATTTAACTTTTCCTGAGGTGTGAGTGAGAATAATTGAGATTATTTATCATGGGGCACCAGGGCACTGAACAGATTCGCTCAGTAATTAGGTGGTGAATGGTCCAATTTCAGCTCCTTTGTTGTAATGTTGCTGCAAACAGACAAGTTCTGTAGTTGGAGGTGATGGAGATTTACTTAATCGGACACTCATGACACCTGATTTGTCCGATTATGTGCCTCAGAGTCAAGAGTCAAGACATAATCATCTAAGTTACTACGAGCCACTGTGACTGCCAGCCAGGTCAGCATTTGATTCATTTTAATATTAAAAGAAAACATTAACTGTTAACTTACTTATCAACAAGTTCTATTGAACTTGTTCTGTGACGGCGGACAGTGGGGGGATTGAGTTCGACAAGAGTCCTTGGTTGGGGCCGGGAATGGGGAAGGAATAAATTTAACTAAATGTATCTGGCTGACCCAGTAACCCTGTTGTTTTGTTTCAAAATAAAAGCACAAGGACAGGACTCAGAGGTGGGTCGCTAATTTAAAATGTTATTCTTCAACAATGTCAACATTACACCGCAAGGTGATTATGACGAGGATCTAACGATTGCAGTCGACTTGCATTGCATGATGCTGCTTATTAAATAAAATAAAATAAACAATTTTACACAATTAGGGCAGGCAGTTAAATTTCTGTTGGGCAGTGGCTCGACTGGTCCAGGCCCCCAAAGTGCAGAGGCATGGCACTCACGGAGGGGACTGCCTCACCCAGCTCTGCACTCAACAACAAAACACAGCAACAGGAAACTCCCTGAAGCACTGGTAGTGGAGCAACTTGTGTGCATAACTTGTGACCCAGCTCAAGAATTTCCTTGAAGGATGTGGCATTCTTCCTTCTCCTCCCTCCTCCATTTTCCTCTCGTTCTCTCTGGCCTACTCTGTGTGTAAACACCAGATTGGATGTGGAAGGAACAAAATGACTCACTGAGTTGCTAACTGCTACTTTTCGAGCCCCACAACCATTATTGTTGCCCTAGTGTTTGAGTGCAGTATTAGCACTTCTGTTTGATTCTTGGTTGCAAATTTTTTGTTGTTGTTGGGCTGGTATGGACTTGAGAGAATTTAACTACATTATCTGGGAAAATCTTAGAAAAAACTTACAGATCTTTACTTTTATTCTACAAATCACACAAACAAAACCCTACAACAACAGGGTGGCTGCACAGGACCCAAAGCAGCATGGGTTCACAGCAGGAAGGTCATGTCAGATGAATCTAATTGATTCTTTGAGTGGTGACCAAAGTAGTAGACCAGGGAGGGGCTGTGACATGGTCTACCTAGACTTTAGCAAGGCATTTGACACAGTCCCACACAAAGATTAGTAGTCAAATTAACCAGCCTTGGAGTGGGTCCCATGGTGGTAGCCTGATGAAACATTGGCTGAACAACAGGACACAAAAGGTAATTGTAAATGGAGTCTACTCTGAAGAAAGAGGGGTTACTAGTGGGTACCGCAGGGTTCAGACTGGGTCCAGTCCTTTAATGTCTTTATAAGTGACATTGCAGAGGGACTGAAGGAAAAGTATGCCTCTTTGCAGATGACACAAAGATCTGCAACAGGGTTGATACACAAGGAGGCATGGAAAGGATGAAAAGGGACTTGGCAAGATTGGAGGAATGGTCAGAAGTATGGCAGCTTGGATTCAATGCAAAGAAGTGCAAGTAATGCACCTGGGAAACAAAACCCAGGGAAGATTACAGAACAGGGGGAGGTAGTAACAACAACAAAAATGGAAATGGACCTGAGATAATCATATCAGATGACCTTAAGGTTGGCAAGCAATGTGAGAAGGTGGTAGGGAGGGCTGGGGGATACTGGGATGTATAGGAGAGGCATCACCAGCAGAAAACTGGAAGTTGTTATCCCCTGTACAGACAGTTGGTGAGACCCCATCTGGAGTACTGCATCCAGTTCTGGAGACCCCATCTCTGCAAGGACATAGACAGGATGGAGGCAGTTCAGAGGAGGGCAACTAAATGGTGCAGAGTCTGCAAGAGAAGCCGTACGAGGAGAGACTAAAGGAGCTTAATATGTATACCCTTGAGGAAAGGAGGGAGAGGGGACATGATAGAAACATTTAAGCACCTCAGTGGAATCAACAAAGTCTAAGAGGGTAGCATCTTTAGTAAAAGTGATGTGCAAGAACAAGAGGACACAATTTGAAGATGGGGGGATGGCTCAGGGCAATGTGAGGAAGTATTTTTCACAGAGAGGGTGGCGGATGCATGGAACAGCCTTCCTGAGGAGGTTGTGGGGTCTAAAACTGTGGAGAATTCAAGAATGCATGGGACAGACATAAGGCAATTTTTGTGGGGGTAGGAAGAAATTGACTGTTGGTTAAATAGGATCTGCAGCTTATCCTCTAGGTAGGAAATGGGCAGACTAGGTGGGCCAAGTGGTCCTTATCTGCTGTCAAAGTCTATGTTTCTATGAATCTGCAGGGGGTATTTTGTGCTTTTATTTACCAAGAGGAAAAGCGCAAGAAAAAAAAACTGTCAGGCTGGCAGTGCACTAAAGGCACCAGGCTTCTGGGGACCAGAGGCCTGCTTACTGTGGGAACTGGGAAGGAGGCAATGTTTTTGGGCAGTGAACAGCAGGGAACTGAAGTAGTGGCAGTCTGCCAGTGCCCAGTTGCCCCAAACAATCATTTTTTATACAAGAAATTCAAGGAGTTAGACTGGACTGCAGCTTTTTTGATAGTGAATGCATTGCTCTGAGGCCTAATTCAAGAAGTTTCCGGTCAATGTTGGTGTCTCGGCAGTGCCCATAGCAAAAATATTTTTATTTTTAAACTTGAAGAATAAGTGGCACTGCTGTCTTTTTTCAGTGGCTGCAGTTTTTTAAGATTACTGTATGAACAAGGTAAAGCAGAGATGCTATAGGACCCGGGCAGCTAGGGCAGTGGGCAGCAAGTGGCACTGACTGGCAGCCCACCCACTTCCCAGTCCCTGTCATAGTAGTGCTAAGTGTCAGGTTCCTTTCTATACACATTCTGTGATACTATTGTCATGATGCCTCTCTGTAGTAACTGGTACGGCCACGCCTGGAGTACTTGTGGTCGTGCTCTGGACCCTCCCTTGAGGAAAGACAGGGACAGACTGAGATGGTGCAGTACAGAATGACATAAATGATTCATGGCCTGCAGGACAGATCTCTGAGGATTAGCTTAGGGCACTAAACATGCACTTGCTGGAGGCCAGAAAGAAGAGGGGCAACATGATAGAGACATTCCACTTCCTGAAAGGAATGAATAATCCATGAGGAACTATTGAGCAAGAATAATAAGTTAAAAGCACAGGGACCTGAGTGGAAGCTGGTGAGATGCAGGGCAGATTCAAGAGGGATATGAGAAAGTCATATTTTACAGAGTGTTTGAGCTGTGGAGGAGGTGATGGGCACAGAAAACATTAATGGTTTCAGCATGGGTGGGGCAGCGTTAAAGACTTAATGGTTACTCATGGTGGTAGCAGTTAAGGCAAGAGGCAAGGTGAAGGGGCAAAACCAGAGCTAGACAACAGGCCTCAGGCTAGTATAGGGTACAGCAGGGCAGACTGCATGGACCAATGTTTTTTTTCTGATAATATTGTCTTCATTTCTATGATTTACTAATGCCATACTGGACAAGTGATGGGGAGATAGCAGTCACACCAGTCATTAGACCAGGCTTGGGAGAGATAGCAATAGTGAGGCACCAACTGGTATTTACTGCCTCTCCAAACCAATGAACATGCCAGTGCACCACTAAACTTGTGTAAAGTACAAAGACCTGCATAGGTCAATACCAGTGTTCTGGCAACATATACTGCTGCATATATATGCCAGTCTGCTATGCTGCCATAGTGTTAGCCCACTAAACTTGTAAGAGTACATAGGCCTTAGGCCTTCACGGGTCAGTACTAATGTTCTGGAAAAGGTACTGCTGTTTATCCCTGGCATTCTGGAATTCAACCAGTGAAAGTTAAGGTTAAATTTGTGGTATGGGTTGTAAAATCAGAAATCAAAATGAATGCCCAATGCAAATCCCCATTTTAAGCCCCTCATTCTAGAGTTAAGAAAATAGAGGGAGAGGTGTAAATTGGGAAAATTGGTATATTGTTAAAGGCCCTGAAAGGGATGGGGGATTTAGAGAACATTTTTGAAATATCCGTTAGAATTACTGACTGGGAACAAAAGATTTACCAGTGTAAAGTTAACATGAGGAAAAGTGAATTGCCTAACTTGGTAAGGATAGAGACAATAAAATCTTGTGTTCCCACTGTCATGAATACAAATGTAAGGGCTTTAGTTGCAAAAATTGATGATTTGACTGAAGTACTGGAAGCAAAATCAAGTACAAATTGTTGTTATCACAGAGACATGGTGTGCTCCCATGTGCCTAAGAATGCAGTTGCGATAAATGCGTACTCAAGCTAAAATGAGAGATTGTGAGGAAAGAAAGGGTGCAGGATTGCTGGTTATGTCCATAAAAGTATAAATTATTGAAGGATGGTTGAATTAGAACAGGTAGGGTTTGAAACATCATGGATGGAAATTAAAATATCTATAGTAGGTTACCGAGAAATTGTAGGACCTAGTACCACAGGATGAAGAAAGATTTTAGGCCCATCTCAATAACTTGTGTGGCATCATAGAACCACATTTGAACTTTAGAATGACTTGAATGCCTCATTGTTTACATAAGCTCCTTATACTAAACATTGGTATGGTTTATTCCTTGTCCAAAGTAAAACCACTCCACTTTGACTTGCTGGCCCAAACTCTGCCAAGTGGGAGTTGGTCCCTCTAAGGTAATCTCAATGTAGTGTGGAGCAGCCCAAGGGAGAACAAACTTGCAAAGTTTGGTACCCCTGAGGTGATCCAGCTGGTGAACTCGCTGGCAAGGAAAAGCTCGCTGCGAATAGTAACACAGGGTATGTCATAAACCTGAAATTTCTTACCACACATATAAAGTGTGTCAAGCCACAGGAACTAATCCTTGACACAGGAGATCACAGCCCAGTAACCAGCTGTGTTGACATAACAGCCTCAAAAGTACCTAAGCAAAAACTATAGAACAAACAGAAATTTTAGAAATTTCTGTGCAAAACGCTTCAATCTTAGCATGCAAAACGGAAAAGTGGGCAAGCTTAAAATTTATCCCAGACATCAATATGGCCACTGAGGAATTTACTATATCATTCATCAAAATATGTAACAAACATGTCCCATTACAAACCAGAAGGATCAGGGAAAACTACATGCTGTGAGTAACAGAAAGCTAAAAAACGAATTAGGATGAAGGACAGAGCATGAAGAAAGGCAAATAAAATATCCAACAGTGAGGACTGGGACAACTTTAAAATGAACAAATGACTGTAAAAATCAAACCAAAAGAGCAAAATCTAGATGCTTCAAGAACAAAATGAATAACACAACTGATCCCTCCATACTGGAAAATGATAAAAGCTTTGAGGACCCAAACAGATGTAGGAATGAGGAACAATTTTTGAAAGAGAATGGCACTGACCCAAATCCAAAGATCATGGCAAACCCACTAAACCTACTGGAAAATCCCTGACGACTTCCCAACCCAAAGCTCAATGACAATGAAGAAACTAATTGGACCGAGGATGCAGAAGCCACAATCAAAAACAGACCAAGAGTAAGTTAAAAATAATAATAGACAAGGAAGTATGGAAAGAACTAAGAAAACTAAACACAAATAAATCATCAGGATTGGACAATGCAGAAATCAAGTTCCCCAAAACAGCAGCAGACTACATATACCCAGTCCTTATAAACCTCTTTAACCAAAGCCTAATGGAAGGGTCTTTCTCAGAGACCTGGAAACACACCAAAGTGGTCCAAATCTACAAGGGAGGGAGGCCAAACATCCCTCACACTACAGAACCATAGCTCTGCTATCTATCATAACAAAACTATTTGAAAGCTAGTGTGTAAACAATTATCCACATACCTAGAAGCACACAACCTTCCAATGATACACTAATCAGGCTTTGGGGTGGTAGATCAATGTCCACACTGTCACAGACTTTGTTGGAGAGGTCATCGGAGTCCTGGACAAAGGTAAAACTGTTAGGGCAGTGTACATGGACATCTTGAAGGCATTCAATATGGTGGACCTTCTACAAAATCTGAGAAAAATAGAGCAGCACCAGAAGTAACTACCTGGTTCACTTCTTACCTAATAAACCACAGGCAATCAGTAGCTATAAATAACATTATAGCGATGTTGGTTCCTATCCGGGGGCCCAAAGGAATTGATAAGGGCCTCCTACTATCCATGACCTACATTAATGACCTTCATATAGATACATATAATACTCTATAATAAAACTATATGTGGATGACACAGTCCTCAGATCAAGAGCCTAGGACTTCTCCAAAATGAAGATGACTCTCCAATTGATTTTGATATTCTTCAAAACTGGTTTGTCTCTGCAAAGATCGGCTCAGTGGGGAAAAAGAAACACAGTCTAGGGTCTTCTATAAAAAGGTACAAAATTAATGACACATGTGAGCTAAAGTACAACTCTTGGTGGGTCCACCATCAAAGAAACAAAAGTCTACACATGCCTTCGAAGTACACATTGACAACACCTTAAGTGTTGAGAAACATTAAATTCACTATCAAAAGTGACTGCCAGACTTGGAGCCCTCTGACAAAATTCCTACACCACACCAAAAGAAAGATTGACCCTGGTTATACTACTGCCAGTCTGAAATATGGAAGCATAGCCTACCAGCACACAAGTAACCAGATGCTAGAAATTGGACACTGCATTAGAGCTGTGTGGAATGGGAAAAATCTGAATTCATGAAATGTCATTAGAATTTTGCAGAAAATTAAACATTTAGTAATTTAGTCACAACTTGGCCATCGTTTAAGCTAGATCTCTGAAGTTTGCCATGTTCTTCGATGGTTGAGGCCAATAAGCCCCCAAATATCATGAAATTTGATTAACAGTTTCAAAATTATAGGTGCTCAAAGTCTGTCACCTTATTTTTGTGTGCAATTTTGTGAACATTTTTATTTGCTTATACCTCAGCCATTTATTAGGTCAGATATCTTACATTTGGCATGATTCCTTAATGATAGGTGTTCTAACAATGTGCCAGATTTCATGACAATATGATTCATCATTTCAAAAATATATGTGCTCAAAATCTCATTTTATTTTTTGCAGGAAATCTGATGAAAAAGTTCATCTGCATATAACTCGGCATCTTTGGAGCTAGACATGTATACATTAGCACAAACAACCTTCCTGTAATGCTTACAGAATGGTCTAAATATGGAGAGAATTGGATTAGAGATTTTAAAGTTACAGGTGTTCAAAACTTTACTATGTAATATTTGCAACATTTTGTGAAAACTATCAAAATGTGGATGTTTGTAACTCTCTGCTATTGCAGGCACAGACTTAACATTTGACATGGATATCCAAAGTCAGCATATCCTGGTGTTCAGCACAACTGGATAAATTGGTTTAGCAGTTTTAAATTTGCTGTAGAAAAAAAGTATTGGTAACAATTTCTCACATATTTATGGTAGCATGTAGATGAAGCCTCAGAATTATTTTCATGTAATTTAATGTTAACAATGCACATATCACTACTTCATTTGATAAGCTGGACTGAGCTTTTTGCAGTCCTGCTGTTCCTCTCTGAGTGACTATTCTTCTCTTTTGACTTAGCCAGATTGACTCAGTAGAACTACTGATCCCACTGATATCCTCTTTGTTCTTTACAGTGACAAACTCCTTAAAGCATGAGTCTGCTACTCCTTGTCCTATTGACCTACCTGTTAGAATAGTCAGAGTTCTTCCTTCCTGCTACCCCATTGTCTTCCCCACTACATCTTTCTGAGTACCACTATGTCTCAGACTTCCATGTACATCAAGCTCTGGTTCATAAATATACTGATGTGATCTTTAAATATCCTGCATTCAGGTTGGGATTGTTGACACTCTGTGCTTCCTTGTTTAAACTGGGGGTCTAACACTGTTGTGTTACCAGTTCAGCTGTCCATTTCTTGGTGAAACTGTGCCTCTAACTCCTGAACCTAAAATGGTGATTGCAAGAACAGCGACATACAAATAATAATCACCATTTAATAACAGTGTCTTCACAGGTATTGAGATGGTAATGATCAATGAGCACCTCAGAGTTTGAAATATAGCAATGGGGCTCAGGGCATAGGCTCATTGGGGGTGTGGGCAGAGCCCCCACAGTAATACAGGTGGTCAATAATTGTATGGAGCAGCTGTTTCTGGAGTGCTGGCTGTGCCCCATGGAGGAAGAGGTACCGGACTCAAACAAGCAGCTTAGTGTGGTGGTGGTGAGAGAATATTTTGTCTGAATACCAGAGAGGACTTGCCTGTAACATTTAATTTCAGGTGTAATGTGCCTGAGAAACCGCCTGTTGTGTGGTGCAAATGTCTGTGAAATTTGTTAATTTCGATGGTCGCCATTATTTAGCATTGCCGCTTTCTATCTTTGCCTTATGGATCTGCCATTTTTATTGTCACTGATTTTACATCGCTGTTATGACATAGAACCTCTGGCAGCAAACAAATGATAAAATTGGCACACACATGCTCCTTATAAGGTCCAAGAACCTGCCAAATTTAATGGTATTGCATTCTCTTGTTTTAAAGTTTCAGGGTTTATACATTTGTAGTTTACACTCTTGCAAAATGTAATTTTTAAATGTTGTGAAAGTTTGACTACTTTTAATTCAATGCCATTTAAAGCTGCAAATATGAACTTTTTCAGAAATTACCATGTGGTATAGTACTGTTTTAGACTGTCTTTAGACGTTTTTGAGTATCTTGACAACACCTTCAGCTAGAAGCCTGCTTTCAAAGGTTCTGTGTCAGCAGGAAATAGCAAAGACAAAATAAATATACAATTGTTAACAGAGGTAGATATCAGTATATAAAATACCAAGTGAGGTAGTACAAATTTGAGGTAAGGTCAATAGAACAATAGAACAACAATTAAAGGTACAACTATTAAGGTATATTTGTTTCTGGATCAAAGTACAGAGGATCTGTGTTGGCAGGAAAAGACAGTGGAGCATAGGTAAAGAGAAAGGAGAGGAGACAGACAAAGAAGGTAATGTGAAGCAGAGCAGAGCAGAGCAAACCCAAAGCCACAGTGAAATTAATCAAAGGAATGAGAAGATAATATAAAGTAGAAATTCAGGTGCAGCAGCTAAGATATACCAAGTTATAGAACTTAGACCTTTGGAGATGCATTAATGTATGATGGGGCCTTAGTCAGAAGGCTATACTAACAGTGGAGTTGTCACAGGACCGTGGATAAATGATGGACCAAGAGACAGTTGCTGAGTAGACTTCAACTTAAAGTATTTATTTTAACAAAGAGCTAACTGAACGTAAGAGAAAAACTAATAATATGATGCATAATATCCATAACAAAACCATGTACTAGTAGGCTAGTGTTTGGAAGGCTTGTGGCAGCACTTCCAGGTCCGACTCCTGGAGTCAACTAACTCTTTGCACTGAAACATAGTGATTTATATACCTTTAGAAAACATGTGACCACAAACTCCTCCCCAGGTTCCTTTTTATAACATAAATTCTTTCTTTGTACAACAAAATAATTAATTTTACACTCCAGTACTTTTAATTTAATCAAAGAATACATTTTATAATGCCAGACAAAATAATAGTTGTTTAGAGTTGTACACACTAAAATTAACTGAAACAGGAACCGCCTCTTAAACTAATGTATAAAATCAGCTGTTCAAGGGCGGCCAGCTCCTAAGGACCATATCAATGCAAGTAACATAGCAGGCAGAGTTTACCTAGCAACCAGAATGCAGTGAAAATCCCGCTTATAAAAAGAACTCAAACGAGTCAACCGCCACATTATCCCACCTTTTAAAGGTATGCAAGACATTTACTTGTTTTTGGGCAGAAACGCACTAATTTGGAGTCAGGAAAAGGCTAAATGCCTTCATTCAAATCACGCACATTTACTTTAATTTTACAGGTTACATTTTTCTCTCTCTCATTTCTGCGGCGTATTCAATTGCAGCAGCCGATTTTCAGCATTTATCTACAAGGCTACCATTACAGGATACAACAGTTCCTGAATTAAACAAACTAAAAAAAATATACCAAAATCAGGGAAGCTTCCTAAATCAACCAGAAGCCCTATTTAAAGGACAGAGCTCTGCCATAACTGCAAATGCAGCTTCTTCTTTTTTTTTAACCTCTATTGTTCTATCCTATACTACTTTAACCAAATATCACAAGGGATACCTGATAGGCATAGAACAAAATGGGATTTGTTGTTTATTTGTTCTTTTTGTTTTCAGGTTTACTGATTAACAATGGAGAGATTACAAAGGTACTGGAATGTACATAACATATAAGCACAGCAGACAGACAGAGACAACAAATATGTAAAAAGAGAACATACTGCAAGAAGTGGGTGGCCAGCCCAACAAACAAACATATAACAATTAGAAAGCGACAAGGACAACAGTACATCCAGGTCCCATTATCTCCCTATGGAAGAAAATAAACGAGTTTTTGTTTTTACTCTTCACATTCCTCCCACCTAAAACAAAACCTACAGTTTTGGTTCCCTAGGCTAAACAGTAAATTCATCATCAGATCTCTCAGCAGGAGAGATGGAGCCATAGCTCACCTCACCTAAGGCTCCACCTCAGGGTCCCTAATTTCTAAAATTCCAAACAAATAACTAGGAGATACTGTCTCCTTCATAACAATACTTCATTTTTAACCCGAGTCTGATGAGAAATACTTTTATCCTCCATTCCATATCTTGACATATAATCAGCATTACTATGTGCTGTTCTCTTTCTGTGTTTGATAACAACTATAGGGCTGTAAAGTGAGATACCATCGTCATTATGCGGGTATTTTTATCTTTCATTACCAATAACCAACATAATGGATTATGGTCAGTCCATAGTTCAAATTCCCCACTCTATAGATAAAAAGAAGGGCCTCTATGGCCCATTTGATGGCTAGACACTCCTTTTCAATTACTGAATAGTGTGTTTTCTCATGGAGCTTCCTACTAATGTAAATTATAGGATGCTCTTCCTCATTTACAACCTGTGTTAGTACAGCCCCAATCCCATACTGTGATGCATCTGTCTGTAAATGAACGTTTGTGAAAATCAGAGTACTAATACAGGTGAAGAGCATAAACTAGCTTTAATAGCCTGAAATGCTTCTTCACATTCTTTCAGTCCATCTGATCTTTTCAGGTTCTTTTCTTGGTAACTCTGTCAGGGACCTGCTATTGTTGAAAAATTAGGAATAAATCTACTATAGTAGCTAGCTAGTCCCAAAAAGATCTCACATCCCTCTTTGTGATGGGAGTAGGACTATGTGCTACTGCCGTAACCTTATTTATTTCTGGTTTTACACAACCTCTACCAATATGGAAACCCAAATATTTGGTTTCCTGCATGGCTATTGTACATTTATGGGTTTATAGTGAGGCCAGCCTTGAGATTTCAGTTAATACTGCAGAAAGATGTTTCAAATGTTCCTCCCAAGAGGGACTAAAGATAATAACATCATCCACAGGTAGGCCGCAAATATAACTAGTATGAGGGTTAGCAGAGTGTCTATCATTCTTTGAAAGCGTTGTAGGGCACCATGTAGCCCAAAAGGCATAACTGTAAAATGGAACAATCCAATAGGTGTGCTGAATGCAGTTTTATCTTTATCGGCTGTATCTAATGGAATCTGCGAATATCCTTTGGTCAAATCCAGGGTGCTAAAATAGGTGGCACTACCCAGATGATCTAGAATGTCATCTATTCGGGGCATTGGGTAACTATCAAACTGGGACACCCGCTTAACTTCCTAAAATCCAAACAGATCGTATGCCCCTTCCTTCTTACTCACTACCACCATAGGAAAACACCACTCACTATGAGAGGGTTCAATGATGCCCATTTAATGCATCCTTTTCACTTCCTGAATCACATCATGTCTTATTCTTTCAGGTAATCTATATGGTTTTTGTCTAAGTGGCTGGTTGTTAGTAACCTTTATGTGATGGCTAACATTGTTAATTCTCCCAGGAATACTTGTAGAAAATGTCTTTAAATTTGCTTAATTCATCTTTTATGTCTGCCCTTTGCATTTCTGTCAACTCAGGGTTGATTAGTATATCTGTAATTGTCCCTGTATCTTCCAAACGTTGATATGCTATATCCAATTTGTTTTTGGATTCAGGGAGTACATAACTAGTTAGGGAATTGTGCCGGGTTACCCAATTTTTCAACAGGTTAGCATGATATATGCATTTCTTACCTTACTGTCAGGTATTTCTATTTCATAAGTTACAGGGCCAGTTCTCTGGGTAACAACATAAGGGCCCTGCCATTTCATTAATAGCTTATGTTCGAAGATGGTAACAAAAGTAAAACTTTATCCCTTCACTGAATTCTTTCTGTCTTGTACCTTTATCATAATGCACCTTCTGTTTTAATTGTTGTTGTAGGCTACTGTCATGTGCTTTTTGAACATAGGAGATTAAACGCCCCGTAACTTTTGCCAGAACTCTAGGGGCATGTTCCTTTGTATCTTTTGATTCTTCCCATTCTTCCTCAACAATGTCTAGGGGCCCTCTTGGATTATGACCAAACAATAACTCGAAAGGGAAAATCCAGCAGATGGTTGGGGAACTTCCTATATGCAAACATAAGATAAGGAAGATACATGTCCCATTTCTTGCCCTCATCTGTCACAAATTTCTTTAGCATTTGCTTTAAGGTTTGGTTAAACGCTCTAACAAACCATCGGTTTGTGGATGGTATGGAGTTGTAAACAATGCCTCTATTCCTAAGGCCTGATATAGCCGTTTGAGTAGCACGGATCGAAAATTGGTTCCTCGATCTGTTAAAATCTCTTTGGGTATACCTACCTGACTAAAGATCTTTGTTAACTCATCGGCTATCCTTTGGGCTGTTATAGTTCTTAAGGTAGGGCCTCAGGATACTTGGTAGCATAGTCTACAACTACTAGTATGAATCTATTCCTTTGAACTTTTGGTAAAGGACCTACTATATCCATGGCCACTCTTTCAAAGGGTAGATAAAGTGGCATGGGTAGTAAGGGTACTTTATCTTGTCGCCCAATTTTGGATACCTTTGACAGACCTCACAACTTCTACAATATTCTGCGACTTGCTCATGTATGCCTGGCCAATTAAACCTATATAAGAGGCGACTTAATGTCGCGTCTCTTCCTAGATGTCCGGCCATAGGAATATCATGAGCTAGTCCTAATAATTGGGCTCTAAATTGTTGAGGTATCATTAACTGCTCAACCACCTTCCAGTATGTGTATTCTTACAAACTCGATGCAGTAACCCATTTATGATTCTAAAAACGGGACCCTTAGACTTCTCCTCCTGTCCCACCTGTAAAAAAAATGGGGTTAGTGATACATCATTTCTTTGTATTTCTTTAAAGTCTGACTCATGTTTCACCATATTGAAGTCCAGGCTGTTTTAGAATCTGAATGTAACTTAGTTTTAGTCCAGAGTTGTTTTTCTCTTTTTAGACTCTTTGACTTCCTATCTTTACCAGGCTTCAAAAGGTTCTTCAAAAGGAAACATGTGTCCCAATAACTCTTCATTCCTAGACTGTGCTCTAGTTGTTACAGTAGAAAAACCAGTGGCTGATAGAGCTCAAAATCTTCAAAGTCATGTCCAATAATAGCTGGCACAGGAAGCTGAGGAACTACCCCTACTTTCATTCTCTGGCTGTGACCATCCACTTGTACAACTGTCTCTCTCAATGGATAATGATGTACGTCCCCATGTATACATATGACACCAGTTGTGGACTCTTCCTTTTACATTGGTATCCAGGACTGAAGCATGAACAAAGGTTTGCTTACTGCCAGAATCTATAAGACCTGTTACCACTTTATTTCCAATCTTTACTGTCTTACATAATGCCCCCAATTAGCTAGAGCCAAATGTACATCTTCTAATGTCTTTTTAGGGCAGAATCTTGCTGTGTCCTTATCATTGCATTTATGACACACAATCTCTGGTTTATATGGTCTTATAGGTTTTGACTTATTTTAGTCCCAAGGGTATTACTGTCTGCAGTATGGGGTATAGAAACATGAGAAGGTGGTCTTACCATAGGTGGAGGTATCCATGAACTTCTAATGGGATGCGGCCTGTGGGGTCTTGCAGCTATATAATCCTCTGCTAGTCTTATGGCTACTTCTTGCTGTCTCCCGGCGTGTTCTTTCACCCATAACTGCACCTCTTGTGGCAATATATTTATAAATTGCTCCAAGACTGATAGCTTCCAAAATCTGTGCTGTTGTCCGAGTGTCAGGTTGTAACCATTTCATACTTAAGTCTTTTAATTGAATGTATATATCCTGTGGATTATCAGTAGCATGGAACTTCAAGGTTCTAAATCGCTGTCTATATGTTTCCATACTGATGTCATACCTCTTTAAGATGGCCTGCTTTACATGTCCATAATCATTAATATAAGCGGTTTCCACGTGGCTATATGCTAACTGGGCTTTTCCTCGTAAATAGGGAGCCAAGCGAATGACCCATTGATCTCTGGACCACACTCACGCCATTGCTACTCTCTCAAATGTCATTAAGAATGCTTCAATATCATCTGTGCTGAACAATTTAACCAATTTAATGTCCTTCTGCACAATCCCTGGGGTAACCGGGACTCTAGCCATACCCATGGATTGAATTACCCTCAGTGTGTCTGCCCATCTGGCTTGATTCTCCCCTCCATATCCATCTGACGGTCACAAAGCCAGCGTATCAATTCTTTCAGGTCTTGGGGCCTTCTTCCATCTCAGGGCTGGCTGCTTGGGCTCCTTCCACAGGTTCCTTCTTGTCTTCCATCTCCTCTCCTCTTCTGGTTTTCTTCTTCAGAGGTAGTTTCAGTTGTTGCACTCGGGACCGGGTAGCCAATCTACTCCAGGTATTCTCGCCGTCTTGCATTCAGGTCCAACAGGTTTTGTGCTCAAAACCTCCACCAGTGGATCCCACTTCTGACACCAACTGTCACATGTTAACTGTCACAGGACCGTGGGATAAATGATGGACTAAGAGACAGTTGCTGGAGTAGACTTCAACTTAAAGTATTTATTTTAACAAAGAGCGAACTGAGCGTAAGAGAAAAACTAATAATATGATGCATAATATCCATAACAAAACCATGTACTAGTAAGCCTCTAGTACTTCGAAGGCTTGTGGCAGCACTTCCAGGTCCGACTCCTGGAGTCAACTAACTCTTTTGCACTGAAACATAGTGATTTATATACCTTTAGAAAACATGTGACCACAAACCTCCCCTAGGTTCCTTTTTATAACATAAATTCTTTCTTTGTACAACAAAATAATTAATTTTACACTCCAGTTCTTTTAATTTAATCAAAGAATACATTTTTATAATGCCAGACAAAATAATAGTTGTTTAGGAGTTGTACACACTAAAATTAACTGAAACAGGAACCGCCTCTTAAACTAATGTATAAAATCAGCTGTTCAAGTGTCGCCAGCTCCTAAGGACCATATCAATGCAAGTAACATAGCAGGCAGAGTTTACCTAGCAACCAGAATGCAGTGAAAATCCCGTTTATAAAAAGAACTCAAACGAGTCAACCGCCACATTATCCCACCTTTCAAAGGTATGTGCAAGACATTTTACTTGTTTTTGGGCAGAAAAGCACTAATTTGAGTCAGGAAAAGGCTAAATGCCTTCACGATAAATCGCGCACATTCATGCGATGTAATTTTACTGGCGATTACATTTCTGCTCTCATTTCTATTCATATGTATTCAATTGTAGCAGCCGTATTTTCAGCGCATTTATCTACAAGGGCTACTATTACAGGACACAACAGTTCCTGAATTAAACAAACTAAAAAAATATACCAAAATCAGGAAGCTTCCTAAATCAACCAGAAGCCCCATTTGAAGGGACAGAGCTCTGCCATAACTGCAAATGCAGCTTCTTCTTTTTTTTTTAAACGCCTATTGTTCTATCCTATACTACTTTAACCAAATATCACAAGGATACCTGACAGGCATAGAACAAAATGGATTTGTTGTTTGTTCTTTTGTTTTCAGGTTTACTGATTAACAATGGGAGAGATTACAAAGGTACTGGAATGTACATAACATATAAGCACAGCAGACAGACAGAGACAACAAATATGTAAAAGAGAACATACTGCAAGAAGTGGGTGGCCAGCCCAACAAACAAACATATAACAATTAGAAAGCGACAAGGACAACAGTACATCCAGGTCCCATTATCTCCTATGGAAGAAAAATAAACAAGTTTTTTTTTTTTTTTTACTCTATCACAGGAGTGCTGAATGATGCAGAGGCAGATTAGAGGAGGGGTTGGTGTAGGAGGAGGAAGAACAGACTGAGGGAAAGGAAAGAGGGAGCTGGGGCAAGGAGTAAATCAAGATGGGAAAAGTCGAAGGGGTAAAGGAGCGAGGATAAAGGATGAGACCTAGTGTGAGCAGTCACAGGAACTGAGTGTTGTGAGGTATTGGTGCAAACTGAGTTTAAAGGAGCCAAGGGTATTAGCAGCATGCACCTCAGGTGGGAGACCGTTGAGTCATAAAGGGGCTCTAAAGCGGAAGGAACATTGTCCCTGAGTTGTTCATCAGAAAGGGACAAGGTAGTTCAAGGAGAATGTGCTATAGGTACTACGATGCAAGGGAAATGGCAAAAGTAGTTTTAAATGTTTCTCAGCTCTGTTAAATTTGGATATGTTGTTATAAAATTAGAGGAAAATAACTGAAATTTAAATGTTGGCAACATGTTTGACAGGCTATAACTCATCCCCTTTGAAGCCAAAAATCTGAAACTATGTACATACACAAATGTAGTGCTAATCTGTATACCTGTCAAATTTTATAAAATTTCAATGAATGCTATCAAAATTATGCAAAAATTACAGAAATCTAAATGTTGGCAAAATGGCTTCCTATAACTCAGCTCCCATTGAAGCTGTAGACTTAAAACATGGTGCATACACCCATGCTGGATTCTTCTCTAAATCCTGACATTGTTGAGAAATGTGGATAAGAAATTTTAAAATTATCTCAAAATAACTCAAAATTAAATTTTGATTAAATGTTTAGCCACCCATAACTCCATCACCTTTTAATCTATTACTCTAATGTTTGGTACCACTTTTGTAAGCTGTCAAGTACTATTCATGTTCCAAACTTGGTGTTATTTGGATGCATCCATTTAAAACTATAGTGACATAACTGAAATTTAAAATTTGGCAAAATCCTGCTGAATTTTCATGTAAATTCTGCAAAATTCCATGGAATCAGAATGATCATTCTGCAGGCATTCCTCAGGCAGAATTTTATATTTTATACATCTCTACACAGCATAATAAACAAGCATTTGTCAATGCTGAATGTTTGCTTGCTGGCATTGGCAGTGGTAGTGTAGAAGTTACAAAGCTGTGTAATAGGAATGGCAGTGAAGTAGTGAACTGAAGCCAACCCCACCACCACCCTGCAGAGTGACAGGCATTGGGGTGTGCATTTGGATCATCAGGCATAACGGCCATGCCATTTCACCACACCCACCCTGCAGACACTGACAAGTGACACGGTGTTCCTTGGGGTCTTTGGCCCTTATGCTGCACCCATTTCATTAGGAACTATGGTGAGATGGAGTGCGATATAGGAGAATGGGGTGAAGTTTAAGGCCAAAGAGTCCAAGGCATACCTCGATGCCTCTCACTGACTGCAGGGTGTGGAATGGTATGAGCATCACAGGCAAGAATCCCAAGTCACACCCCTGATGCCTGTCATTCTCTACAGGGTTGGGTGTTATGGTTGAAAACCCTAATACCTCAGGCATTCATTGGTATTTTCACTCCAAATTTTCAACATGTTTGTTTTGTGACCCCACCTCATGAACAGGGCTAATATCAGTTTGTTAGCCGAAAGCTGCTTATGCACAGTGACTATGGCATTTAGCACCACAGGTACAAAAACATTCCGAACAGGATGTAAAAATGACAGCTGTACTGTTCATGGGGAGGTGTAAAATGGCAATGTTGCAAACTGTAGTAAAAATATTTAAAAATGGTGAAGTCATTTAACGTACATAGAAACCAAAGCACGACAATTCGTAATATAATTAGGTTGGGGATTTTTACAGCAGATTGTCAACTCAGGCATTTTGGTGCCTCCGATCATGAACAGTGTCACTGTGATTTTCTTTATCTGTGCCTAACAATGATTTCCACAGCGACTACGATCTCTGCACTGAAAGTGTGAAAACACACTTCAGCCATGTTGTGAAAAATTACAGCTGTACTGTTCATAAGGAAGTGTGGAAAATGCCACTGGTGAAAATCTGGACTGAAAATATTACAAAGTCATGAACTAACGAGGAGTGCGTGGAAACTCGCGCAATGCTCACTCATAACACAGTCATTTTATGGACTTTTGTCACCAAATTTTCAACATAGCCATTTTAAGACCTCTGCTCATGAACAGTGTAACTGTGATTTTCTTATTCTGTCCTAAACATTGCTTTCGCACACCAACAGCACCATTGTGCGCTACATGTGCGAAAACATTTTGGGTGACATATGAAAATTGCAGCTGTACTGTTCATAAGGAAGTGTAATAAAATGGCAATGTTGAAAATCTGGAGTGAAAATATTAAATTTGCAAACTTATTTAGCATGATAGAACTGCAACGACGCTCAGAAACAGTCATTTTTAGGAATTTGTTCACCAAATTTTCAACATAGCCATTTTAAGACCTCTGCTCATGAACAGTGTCACTGTGATTTTCTTAATTTGTCCCATACATTGATTTCAAGACAATCGATCATGCGCCATTGTGCGCAAGTGGAAAGCATCTTTGGGTGAGATGTAAAAATGACAGCTGTACTACTCATAAGAAGGTGTGGCAAAATGGCAATGTTGGAAATCTGGAGTGAAAATATTGAAAATTCACGAACTTACGAGCGTATAGGAACTGTACAGCGCACACGTAAAACAGTCATTTTTGAATTTTTTCACCAAATTTTCAGCATAGCCATTTTAACACCTCACCTCATGAACAGTGTCAATGTGATTTTCTTAATTTGTCCTGTACATTGATTTCACAGACACGACTGCACCATTGTGCGCTACATGGGGAAACACGTTTTGGGTGAGATGAAAATGACAGCTGTACTACTCATAAGAAGGTGTGGAAATGGCAATGTTGGAAATCTGGAGTGAAAATATTGAAAATTCACGAACTTACGAGCATGCGTAGGAACTGCACAACACAGCTAGTAAAACAGTCATTTTTGAATTTTGGACAAATTTTCAACAGGATTATTGGGACCCTTCTAATGAATGATTTCACTGTCATGGTGTTATTCAGGCCCAAAGGTGATTTCATGCAGTGACTGTGCAGTGACTGCAAAATCACCTTTGGGCCCGAATAACGCCATGACAGTGACATCATTCAGGAGAAAGGGTCCCAAAACCCCATGTTGAAAATTTGCAAAAATTCTGAAAATGCCTGAGATATGCAACAAAGTTGAAAACCCTTATCTAGCCCATTATACAGCTTACCGGCATTTCTCAGTTCGCGGTCGGCTTTGAAAAGTGCAGAGCGTGTTCCCGGTCCACGAAGATCGTCGCGCCGAGGTCCGCAGGTAAGTATGGGGTGAGGGGTGTGGGGAGGCAGGTGTGCAGTGGGTGGGTGCGGGTTGTGGGAGGGGGGCCAGAGAGACTACGTGGGACCATTTTTTCTTTCCAGGTAAAAAAAAAAAAAAAGGACGGGCGTGGGACATATGCCACACTGGGGTGAGCTCCCAGTGTGGCACAAGGATGGTTGGGGCACCCCGTCGGTCTAACATCAATTGCCATGCTGGGGTGGGCTCCCAGCATGGCACTTACTACTGGGGGTGAGGACAGTGGAGCCGACGGGATTGGGCACCCCTCAGCTATATTATTAGTTGCCACACTGGGGTGGGCACCCAGCGTGGCATTTTGGGAAGGCTTTGGGGAAGTGGGGGAATGCAGCACAGCCAATGGGGATTGGGCACCCCGTCGGCTATACAGTGTGCGTGGGTGCAGGGGCGAGGCGCGCCGCGCCTGTGTGGGCGTAGTGTTCAGGTGGGGGGACAAGATGAGCAGGCGACATTCATCGCGGCTCACTCAAGCCGGCCCCTTTGAACTGTATGCCACTGCATTTTGAGCTTGTCATAGACAGCTCCAGCATGCATTGGCTTACAGGGCCGCGCCTGCCAGCACACTGACTGAATTGAGGAGGAGGAGGTGACACACCTCAAAATCTCCAATGATGGCACTATGTTTCTTGCACATGTGTGCAAGCAAGCATAAAGATGGCAAGATTCAACCTTAGATACCAATACAGCACCCACCATTTCACAGTGCTCAAAACACTAAACTAGGATTCCCTCAGACTAAGAAAGAGAGGTCCAGGGCACTGCAATCTACAAAATCATCAAAGGCATGATTACAGGATATCAGGGACTAGAAAACAATTTCCAAAATAATACATACAACATGAGAAATATCAAAAACAGAGGTCTCTGTGTAACTAGGGTCTGAACCAACTATGGGAAAATGAGCCTAGATTACCTCATTCCCAAGAGCTGGAATTTTGTGCCCCAAAATTGAAAGGTAGTAAACCTGCGTTGAATTTAACACTACTATACAGTCAGAACTCACAAAGCTCCATGACTGTTACAAAACTGACAGTGTATTCACCTCTCAGGAGCAAAACCCCTACAGACTATCAATATCAGTATCTGCCTGAAAGACTAAATACAAATATTATTTAAATTGCCATTGTAAATCATGCTAACTAATGTACACTGTATGCTTTGTACTGTTAATTGCTGTAACCAATGTAATGTATCTTGCCTGTTTATATTGAAACCATCACTACTATAACAAGTCCACTTTACTTTGACACAGGATAACTTTGAAGATAGGACCATGGTGGCCGTAACAGTTTTATCCTGTCAAAAAAAAAAGATTTTACTACAGTAGTAGCGCCGAATTAGTCAAGGGATTTTATGATTTTAAAAATCCCTACTGAGAATTGTGAAACCTTTGTTAGGGATTTTGTTTTGTTTGTTAGTGTTCTCTGCTACCCAGAGAAGGCACTCTCATCTGATAGTGTAGTTGATAATCTACCAGATGGCACTTAAGTACTGTAATAAGAACTGGCCTCTTTCTGTAGCTATAACAAAATAATTTTAGAGGATTTTTCCTCTAAATTTTGTGAAGGATCAATTGGGAATCTCCTAAAATTGCTTGGCAAATTCGTTGCTACAACTGTACCACTACTACACATACTGTACAGGCACAGTCAGTTGCTTTCCATAGCTACACTAATATTTTAGTTCCTTGCAAATGGGTTAGTACATCACTAACTTGTGCCTTTCTAAGTGGTGTTAGAGAGTGCTAAACCATTTTGCCACATGCTATACATACTTGAATATCTTGGCTGTTATGTTCCCTTTGTCAATATTTAATATAACTGGTAACTCTAGAAATGCACTGGGCCATTTCTGGCACAGTACATTGGAGGTATAGAATTCCATTCAGCATTTTTGCTGCGTTTCCTATTTGTTCCTTTGGCATGCCAAGTTTCTAATAGATGGCATTTTTGCATTCTTTCTTGTATGTGCATTGTTTACAGCAACAGTGCATGTTTTGAAATCTAGTGAACTTGATATTGTACAGAACATATTTAGCCATTTGAAACCATCTTGTGCACTTCCATCTCTGAGAAAATTTCCATGGAAACATGGCGTTTGACCCTTTAGTTCATCTGCTCTTAAGGAATAAAGAACAAGAGGAAAAATGGAGGCAATCCACTGTTAAGTCTGAGAACTGCTAGTGCTAATAAAAATATAAGTTAAATTGTGTCTAAATATTATGGACTTGATTTTTAAAAGGCTGATGCAGGGCTTACTGCAGTGCATCAAAGCTTTTGGGGGGCAGCTCGCAGAAACTCCTTTGTCCGCAACTGCACCTGATTTTATTGTCGAACCCAGTCGTACAGCTTCTTTAGTTATGGCAGCCTGTGCCACACTTTTGGCACAAGCCCACAAAAGGATCCCGAATGCTGCATGTTAGACCAGGGAAAAGATGGATTAACTTGTAGCATTTGGTGCTCAGGAATGAAAATCCTAATCAGCTAGCTGGGAGAAGGCTGCTAGCCCCATATCCCAAACAATTAGTGTCGGGGGCTTGCAGCATTCTCCATGCTTTGAAAATGAAGCCCTATTTTTTCTCATGCAGTTTATCCGATTTCTCCTGGCTGATCTTCAATGACTGTATTTCATAATGGCAGATCATTTTGTGTTCTCTTTATCAGAAGTTGATTCAGGGCATTAAAGATAATGCAGACCATATCCATTCTAGCATATATGCATGCAGAATCATTATCCATATTATGTTTCTGATAAAAACATAAAATTATTTATGTATTTATTACTATTGTTATTTTTGCTAAATACTGTTACACCTTGCTGCTTTAAATCTAGTGGATGTGCAGTGCTACTGAGAACAAGTTGTGAAGACAACAGTTTATGCACACACTACAAGCTACATTGTCCATATGAATGCAGCAGGAGAAAAAAATGAATTCTGGCAGGGAATATGTTAAATGGTATTGAGATTAGAGGGGAGAGTTATCAAATGTTGTTTTGCCTCACTGCTTGCCGTCTTCAGCTTTGGTGCCATTGATCTTTTGCCAACCACCTTTCCCACAATTCCAGTTACATCTAAGCATGCACTCTGAGTTATACCACTGTACTGGCTATGCTGCCATATATTGGCAGAATGCATGCATTTAAGTGTTAATTGGGGAAACAGTCAGGGGCATTTCTGGCATCCTTTTTCAAGTTTTATATTATATTTTTATTTTACACCATATGTTTTAGGCTCAGTATCATAAAGCACATGTAGTACTCATATTGCATTTGCCATTTCAGAGGTTAAAATAAATGAACTGTTCATAAATACTGTATCATGTGATCAGGAATCAGGTTTTAGACCTTCATAAGCATTCCTGTTGTCCTATATTCAGATGTGTTTCTTAATGTTTGATGAGTTATTAAAACATACATTAAATTAATATATATCTGTATTGCCACTGTAAAACTGTATTTGAGGGCACAGCAAAGACAGATTATCAATTGAACAAAATGGCATTTAGTATAACGTTAAAACTACAAAATGTGGTGTTAAATGTAAAATACATGTACTAAATATAATGTTTTTCAGATCCAGGTGCAGAGAAAAGGAAAATCACCTGTGGAGGAAACCTTTGGGAAGCCAAGGCTCTGGAGTTACCTGTGTCTCCCAGCTGTGCTGTTTCATGTTTGAATGGAATGAGTGTACTGATTGTGTAACCTTTGTGGGGCCTGAAGGATGTGCTGGGGTTGGGTGGGGCTTTTATTTGTAATACATACAAGGAAGGGAAATGGTTCTAGCATGAAGACTAATAATAAGGTTTTTAGTTCAAATCTAGCCATGGTGTTCCTGCTTCAATTACACCAAATAGTCTAGGTGCTATGGTATTAGTCATGTGACAATAGCATGGAATCCATCTATGACTTGAATGATTTTCAAAGCACAGGATATCGGTTCATCTTTGGATGTAGTAGTACATCCCCAGAAAAAATATTTTCTTAGTAAAGACAAAGCAACCAAATCTTTATCTACATATTGTAGCTCAGATGAATTATGTTGACCTGAAAATCAGAGTGTCTTCTCTGCAATTAACAGCTGACATTTAGCACAGTATGTTTTTGTTTATATATAGATCAAACATGTGTCTGTTTCTAGATATACAACCTATTTATTTTATTTTTTATTTTTTATTTATCAAATCTAGGATTACAAATACCTTTGAACCAATGCTCTTTACAAAGGTTCCACATCAGAGAAATACAAATTATGGGGAACATCAAGACAGACATTACAACAATGTGGACATTGCAAACAGATTACAGATTAATACAATTCAAGGGTAACATTGTAAGCAAGGCAGCCAGTGGCATTTGTCAGAGAAAACAGACAAGAGATGAGAAGTGCCAGAGACACAGGAGAGGGAATAGGGAGGGAGGAAGAAGAATGTAGGTAGGGTGGGGAGAGGTGAAAAGTGCAACATTGGGTATACCAAGATGTAAGGTAGAATCCAGTGGGAGGGAGGGGGCCACTAGAGCAGGCAAAGAAGTGGAGAAACAAGGTTAGTTGGGCAGTCACAGGAGCTGTTGGTAGTGAGATAGTCCCGGAGTCTAGTTTTAAACATACCCAGTTGTCAGGGCAAAGGAGATGGTGGGGCTGAGGCCATTGAACCAGAGTGGTGCTCGATAAGCAAAAGAGCATTGTCCCTGTGAAGTGTGACAGTGGGAACTTTCAGTAGCTGTAGCGTGGATCTCCTAAGGCACTGTTTTTGGTTGGTGTTATAACAGAGTTGAGACCCAGAAGTTGCAAGGCCAAGGTAGATTTTTTCGCCATGGAGCAGGTGAGAAACTTTATGTGGTTTGATAGTTGGAGCCAGCTGATCTGGGTGTACAGGTCACATGTGTGGGTGAGATGGTGAGCACCAGTGATGAGCCGACATGCCTTATTTGAGGCAATTGAGAGGCATCTAAGGTTTGTGGTTGTGGCCGAGCCATAAATGATGAGACCATAGTCTATCAGAGATCACAGAGCTCAGGACTGCAACCTTCAAAGCCATGTATTAGCAGCTCTAGCTACATTATCTACATGAGGTCCATAGGACAGATTAGGGTCAAGCTGTATCCCTAAGTATTTGAAGAACCCCACCTGATCTAGAGTGTTCCCTGGGTGGTGGAGATAGCCAAGTAGTGCAGCTTGTGTGGGTTATGAGGCTGCAGAAGAGTATAGATTTGGTTTTCTTGTCATTGAGGACCAGTTTATGATTAAGAAACCATGTCTCTACAGAACTGAAACCAAGTTGAAGGTTGTTTGTTAAGAGTTGCAGGATCTTTGTGAGTGGAGAATACAACCGCATCATTGGCATACAGTATGATCTGCTCAGAGCAGTGGTAAGGAGGAGTTTAAGAAAAGGCTAAAAGGAGGGGCCCAGTATGGATCCCTGTGGGACAACTGAGCGAACAGGCAGGGTGTCAGAAAGAGCATCAGCAATTTTACTCTCTGCTACCAGTTTTCTAAGTAGCTTTTAAACCAGACAGAAGAGTCATGCGATAGCCGGCATTTAGTAGTTGGTCAATTAGTAGTCCATCATGTACTGTATCGAAGGCCTTGAGAAGTCGATGAAAACAGCCCCTGTGAGAAGGCCGCTTGTCAAGGGATTTGTGCAAACTCCATTGAACTCAAGGAGGGCTGTGGTGGTGCTGTGACCTTTCCAGAAACCGTGTTGTTGTGGACAAGGTATATTGCATTTATCAAGTGGTCTGTAAGTTGATCAGCCACGATGCTCGGAGTGCCTTAGAGAGTGGGGCTGTATGGAGATAGGGCGATAATTTGAGTGGGATTCGTCTTATCACCACTTTTTATGGACAGGCATCACGGTGGCTGTTTTCCATATGTCCAGGAATTTTCCACAGCTGAGAGAGAGGTTTAGGATTTTTGTTAATGGATGAATTACCTCATCGAGGGTGAGCAACAGAAGCTTAAGGTGCAGGGTGTTGCTACTAGATCTAGATTTAGAGATAGCTGCAGTAATATAGCAGCAAGCATCATTCAGCCTTACCTCCCTGAAGTAGAAGAGTGGATGGTTAGACTGTGGGGCTGAGGTATTTGGGAGTAGGCCCTGTTTTGAAAAAAGTCATGGGGTAGGACAGCACTAAGGTCTGAAAAAGCCGTGTTAAAGATGTTTGCGATCACCTTGGGGTTGAGAGTTAGATCCATCAACCATTAACATGGCTGGAGAGGTTTTGGCTGCTTCCCCATGACATCCTTGATATTGTCCCAGAAAGCAGACCATTTCCCATGTATTGGTAGGCGTCTTTGTAATAGGTGGATTTTGTGAGCCGGATGGCTTTTGTGCAGGCATTTCATGCTTGTTTGTAATTTTGGATGTCCAGTTGTTTGCGGTGGCCCTGGCAACTGCCCAGAGGTGGTCCCTTAGTTTCAGCTGTGAGAGAAGAGCCACAGTGAGCCATGAGGTAGAGAGATTTTGTTTTGCCTTTTAGCAGGGGCAAAGAAATGCAGGCTTTGTTGAAAATTGAGATGAAGTGATCAAGAGCCAAGTTAACATCTGTTGCTTCGTAGATGGGTAGCCAGTCTTGTAGAAGCAGGTATTGTTTGAGATGTGGGAGTTTTCCATGAGCAAGGACTCTGCTAGCGATAATTTTGGGAGGAGGCTTGAGGAATTTGTTAGACCATGCACATATGACTGGGGAGTGGTCACTGAGAGTCTGGGAGAATGGTCATACGAGAAATCCTTGTGGGGTGAGAGGTGAGGACCCAATCCAGGAGGGTACTGGTGCCAGTCTTGTAGTTAATCCTATTAGGGAGTTTACCATTTGTGTGAGGTTAGCAGCTGAGATGGAGTCTTTATAGGCACTGGCACCTGATGCTAACCAGTTTATGTTGAAATCCCTAGCAGAATAAATTCAGCTTCAGGAGCATAAGAGTTGATGAAGTTTAGGACATCATTGAAGCCATGTTTAGGGTCCCTGGGTGGGATGTATATGGATACAATAGTCATGGCTTTATAGTTGGGACCTAGGACAATTTTATTGGCAGAATCTGGGCCGTGGCAGAAAGTGATGGAGTTGCTACAGGGTGCCATGACAGGGTCTTTGATATAGATTGCGCAACCACCGCCTTTTTGGATATCCGGTCAAGCCTGTGGACATTGTAGCCCTGTATTGTTACTGCTGAGTCAGGAACATTAGGAACTATTTCATAAACATGTCCCACCTGTATTTAATCCCCTGATTTTGGCTTTAGCCTTATAGGCTGCAGCATTGTCTAAATGTTAACTGGTCCTAGCATACAGAAAGCATGGTTTTCTATTCTTAGCTCTAGCCACCTTCCTTTACCATACATGCAACAGGCTGCCTGCTTTTTAATGGTGAACTGCCCTTGTGGTTGCATATGTGGTACTAAAATAACCTTTACCTAAGTACTTACAGTACTTAATGGCCTGATAACACTGAGAGTAGAATCATATTAAATGTCAAACTTGAATTGGATGTAACTGATCATGGATGTCTGGCATTGTTGCCAGTTCTACAAGCTGGAGATAAATCACCTCACATATTAAGCCCCTAAGCAGAACATAGAATGAAAGCATTTACCAGCTCATTTTGCATTTGTGCATAGTCATACATGTGATATGTCTAACTTGCTTAAGAGGAGATTTAGGTCAAATTAGTAGGGAGATTGGCCTGCTAGTAGGGAGATGTCAGAACATCATGAGTTTGTCCTTAAATGGCGTCAAAAATAAGAATGAAAGCATTTAAAAACATGTAATATATTTCATTTGTCAAGAATAAGCACTAAAAAGAATCAACAACTAGTTACACAAAGGTATCACTTACATTGTTCATCACTAATTTACTTTTTATGTGTCTTTGTCAAAAAAAAACATGAATGGATATTTTGGACAGAATTATTTAAGCAGGAGATTTTGTTTCCCAGGAGGGAGGGAGGGAGGAAGTTCAGTCAAAAACAGGAGTCTCCTGCGAAAAGAGAGATGTCACATGTATGCATAGTGTCGTGTTAAAACTCCACTGCTACATTTATGCTGGAAAGAAAAATGTTCAAGATTAAAGAGTCACTACAGTAGCATCAAATAGCTTCATGCAGGTCTAGGTATTATGAAGGAGTGAGTTGAATGATGAGGGTTGTCTTCAGCAATTCGCTAACGTTGTCTTTTCCACATGATAGGACTGTCCTGAGCATTACATGCTTTCAAATAATTTTCTAAAGAATTCTACACTTCTTCATGACATTTTCATTTGCTCAAAAATAGCAGAAAAATAAGGCTGGTGTCACATGAGTAAAACTTATTATTCTTAAATTGCTATTTACATGATGAAAGGGCTCCGTGATTGTTCAGTAATCCCAGAAATGGGATGAGCCAATGATACCTAAACATCCACAGTATGATGTCTTGCAACTGCACTAAGTGGGTGTTTTGCATTTATTAAAATTTGTGACATTTGTAAGAGGGACACCACATTCTGGGGTGCATTCCTATTCCAGTACTGTCTATTCACGTCTCAGGTGGCTGAAGGCTCTTGGCTACACCTCATGCCTCTTAAAACACCCAAGCAGTGTGTATATTGAAGTTTGCCCACACATCCAGAGCGTGTTATCCCTTACATGTAACATTTGCTTATTCTCACAGTAGGGTCTGTGCAGTTAGATTTGTAATCATGAACACCAATAATATGGCATAGCCCTCGGAGGGATGATAAATAATCATTCAGCATGGCCAGCGTTATGTTCACAGCCAATATATTTAGAGAGCAAATACAGACTACAATCTTTGTATTGCGCTTAGTAGCCGTGTTGCTTTCTGACAGCTTCAGACTCACTCGCCTGCCTCACAGAAAGCTAAGTTTAACTTTCACTGCAGCTACAGTGGACTGGCAAAAACTTATGCAAACCTACTGCACAACAGGCAGCAGCACCACCACCTCCAGAGGACCTCCCTAAGATGGCTGCTCCACGGAGGATGTATTTTACCAGGCCATCTCCTCCCCTCACCTGTCTCTCTCTACTCTCCACATTCCCCACTACTACTCTTCCTTCAGTAATCTCTCTCTCCTTTATCCCGTAAAGTCCCTCCTAGCTGCTTACTTAGGCTTTTCTTTTGCAGTTCCATTTACTGGGACCTGTTTACCATGGTACCCCAGATAGCTTTTTTCCCACAAAACCTTTAATACAGTAGGAACATAGAACCATAGAGTTGATGGCAGACAAGGACTGCAAGGCACATCCAGTCTGCCCATTTTTCTACCTTATGAATGTGCCATAGTCCTTTACTAGGTCAATGGCCTATGTATTCATACTCATCTGTATTGTTCCTTATGCCTATCCCATGCCTGTTTCATATCCACCACTTCCTGAGGTAGGCTGTTCCACGCATCCACCACCCTTTCTGTGAAAAAAACCTCCTCACATACCCCTTAATCAACCTCACTCTAATCTCTGCTGTGTCCTTATGTCCTGCTAGTTTTCTTATATTGAAACGTTAGACTTTTCACCTTGTTAATGCCCTTAATATGTTTGACTGTTTTGATCATATCACTCTCTCCCTCCTTTATTCTAGGGTATACTTATTCATTTCCATGAATCTGTCCTCATATGTTTTCTGATGCAGTCCCTGCACCATTTTGGTTGCCCTTCTCTGGACTGCCTCTATTTTGTTAATGGCCTTGTCTGGGTGCAGCCTCCAGTACTGCACACAGTACTCCAGATGGGGCCTAACCATTGTCTTGTAAAGAGGAATTACCTCCCTCTTACAACTGTGATACCCCTATTAATACACCCAGCATCCCTCTAGCCTTACCTGCTGCTTTAGTGGTCTGCTTTGATGATTTCAGGTCATCTGTGATGATGCCCAAGTCTCTTTCTTCCTTTGTGATTGCCATCAACTCCCTTGCAAGCTATAGGTAGTTTCAGGGTTTCTCTTCCCTATGTGCATGATCATGCACTTCTTTGTGTTAAACCCCAGTTGTTACTCTTCTGACCATTTCACAGTTTTCCAGATCTCTTGTCATTCTGCCCACCCCATCTGGATTATCTACTCTGTTGCAGATCTTAGTGTCATCTGCAAACAGGCAAACCTTACCTCCAGTCCATCTGCAATGTCACTGATGAAGATACTGAAGAGGACTGGCTCAAGACTAATCTCTGTGGTACCCCACTTGTGACTTGCATCTCTTCTGACTGTATACCATTTACCACCACTCTCTGTTTTCTGCCCACCAACCAGTTGGTCACCCAGTTGACCAACCTCTGACCCACCTCGAGCCTACCCAGCTTATTAATCAAATCTTCTTGTGGAACAGTATCGAAAGCTTTGTTGAAGTCAAGATAGGTGCCATCAACTGCACCCCTTGGTCCACCACTCTGCTTACCCAGTCAAAGAAATCTATGAGATCAGTTTTATAGGATCTTCCTTTGTAAACCCATGCCATCTTGGATCCTGTGCTCTTATGGATTTCAGGTGTTGCACTATCCTTTCCTTAAAGAATGCCTCATAATCTTGCCTACTTCTGAAGTAAGACTGATTGGTCTGTAGTTCCTTGCCTCCTCCCTGCTTCCACTCTTGTGAAGCAAGATCACATGAGCCCTTCTCCAGTCTTCTGGGACCTCTCTTGTGCTCAGAGACTCACTAAACAGTTCTGCTAATGGCTCTGCTGGTTCCACCTTAGCTCCTTTAGTACCCTGGGATGTATGCCATCAGGTCCTATTACCTTGTCCACCCTGAGTTTAGCAAGCTCTTGTAGGACCCTTCCTTTGTAAAGGGACTGTGTACACCCCCGTGTCCATGGTGCTGAGCTGTGGGCCTGCTCCATCTTCTGCTCACTAAATACTGAGCAGAAGTATCTATTTAGGACAGATGCTTTTCCTTGGTCCTCCTCCACACACTCCCCTTATCCCTTTGATCTTAGCAATACTCCTCTAGACTTTCTCCTTTCACTAATGTACAGTATCTATAGAAAGTCTTGTCCCCTTCTTTACTGTTTGTGCTAGTGTTCCTCAGTTTGAGCCCTTGCCTGCCTTACTGCCTTCCTACTTCCCTTTAGGAGCATAGTATGCCTCCCTATCTTCGTCCTGCTGTGTTCCCTTATGTTTCCTGCAGGCCAACCTTTGGCTCTGATCTTTTCTGCTACTATTTTTGAGAAACAAAGTGGTTTCTCCTTTGTTTGCTCTTGTTTTCTCCCTAACACAATAGGATGTTGCTTCAAGTATTGCATCCTTAGTGCTTGCCCACTTTGCCTGTACCCCTCATTTGTATTTCTTCTTGCCAGGGCTAGCTTAACTCTGTTGGCCATCTTATCAATCAGTCAGTTAGCCCCATATTTTTGCTTTGGAATGGGATCATTTAATTCTAGTGGCCAAATTGAATCATACCATGTGATGGTCATTGGACCCCAGGTGACCTTCTACCTGAAGATCTGTGATCCTTTTCCTGTTAGTCAGTACTAGATCCAGGATAGCCCGGTCTCTTGTGGGTTGTTGTACCAATTGTTTGAGGCCCTCCTGCAGGGAATCAATTATGTGTCTAGTTCTGGCAGATGTTCTGCTGGTATTGACCAGTCTGTATCTGGCATGTTGAAGTCTCCCATTATCAGAACCTCCCTTTAGCTGTCATGTTTTGTATATCTTCTAACAGTAATGTGTCTATGTCCTCCCCTGGTCTGAAGGCCTGTAGACAACCCCAGTTTGTATGGCTGTCCAATTTCCTGTTTCCAGGGAGACCCACACTTCTTCTGGCTCCTTATGTATATTCTGCTGGCAAAAATCCATGTTTCTGTGTCTATGCTGCTCAAGAAAGAGAAATACTTAATCAGTTGCTGATCAAGAAGAAAAATATTCAATCAGTTCACACTATTTAAATGTATATAGCACTCACTTTTCATGTCAGCATCTCAAAGTGCAATTTCGAACTACAGCCACTTCTTGAGTGGAATACGGCAGCTATTGTGTGTAAGCACACTCACAACAGCTCTCCTACTTTCCTTACCCAGATACAAACAGACTAATATTAAACCAGTTTAATTGACTGATGAGTTAGTGAGAGGAGGCTATTTGGTCAGGACACTGGGGAAATTTTCCTACTCTTTTTGAAGTGCCACGGAATCATTAACACCCTCCTGAACAATCATTGGAACATGCAGGCAGGACCTAGGTTTTATGCATCTTCTGAAAGCCTTGTGCTACAATTCAGGCCTGCAGGATTGTGAGTGTGAATGTACATCAGCCAATCAATATCTGTCTCAGCTCTTCAGCAGTTCCAGGGACAGGAATGAGCCCTCACCTCATCAAATAAAAGATGAGAGGGCTTTTTTCCTGATGTGGAATCTTGATTGCATCTTCAGCCATGCAACCTCATTGAGATTTTTGTAAGCCTCAATCTCGCAGAGCAATGATGACCTTAGGGACTAATCTTCTAAAGTGGCTTTTAGACAACCATAAATCAGTAACTAGTTTTTCCCAATCACTTCCTTAATCTTTTTCAATTTTCCTTTCTTCACCTGCTCACCTACATGTATAGTTTTCATTTCCATACAGCCAGAAAGCACTGCAGTAGCAATAGGCAATACTGTATATTTAGCAAGGCTTTCGCAGCACTGCTATACTAGCACCAGTTGATTGAAGTTGTAGGTCTGTTATGACTCCCTCCAGCCAGTTTTAACACTGCGCCCTATACAACAGCAGCCCATCCTGCCTTAATAAGCTTGGTGCAAATGCAGATTCAGAAATTTAAATTTTGTTGCAGACTACTGGTAAAGATGTCTCCTTAGCCTGACAATTGACTCCTTTCAATAATAGCATAAATAAGGTAGCATGTGTCAGTGTGTGTAAGGCCAATTAATTAAGCAATGGTACACATCAGGGTGTAGTGCTCCATACTATGGCTCATGCTTTGAGTGTGTCATGAGGCAATAGGTGAAGATAACCATACTTAGAACAATCACAAAGTGATTATCAGCAATGTTAAAAATGGCAAAGACAGGCAAATGACAAAAGCCAGGTAGAATAATGTGATTGGCAATTAGCATTCAAAGCTGTGTAATAATCTCACCATGAATACATAGGCATGGACATTGACACAATATCCCCATATAAATTAACAGGCTTCTTATTCTAAAGCAGTATTTCTTAGTCGGCAACAGTAATTCTTACTCTGTTTTGTATTTGTTTTTTTTGTTTGCAAACATGTGTTTTGGACCTCCTAAGATTCATAATAAGTATATTTTTAATTCTTTAAATATTTAAACAATTCAAACATATTTTGAAAACTAATTAATGATGTAGGTCATTAAAGGTGGCATACACACAATATTTAAAATCTCCCCTGTGGAGGTACATTTGACTGTAAATAGTGGAATATACTCCAGAGGAGGAGGAAACAACTCCTGATAGGGGACTACATTGTTAGGGGGGTAGATCTGGGGTCTGGAAGGGAAGGAGAGATGGAGGTTAGGTGCCTCCCCAGTGCCATGGCTCAGTGGGATAAAAGTGAATCCTGGGGATTGCTGGGGCAGCAGGATGGGAGGGAGAGCTAGATGTCATTGTCTACCTGGGGAGTGCATGGCTAGAGACAAGGTTGTGAGTAGTGCAGTAAGAGTTCAGGGAGTTGGGGGTGAGTCTTAGGCAGGTAGCACACTCAGTGGCCTTTTCTGAGGTGTTGCCAGTCTACAACAGGGGAGGACAGGGTTCTCTGCATCAGGAACTTCAGTGCATGGTTGAAGGAGTGATGCAGAAAGGAGGGTTCAGCTTCATTGGGGACCAGGGTCCCACCTGGAAGCGATGTAGGCCTATACAGGGGAGATGGCTGCATCCATCAGGTAGGGGACCAGGGTCCTCAGTGAATGTTTAAATGCTTCACTGGCAAGCATTTAAACTAGCTGGGGTGGTAGAAGGAAGCAGGAGAATCAAACTGCCTCTCCCAAGTGGAAGTGGAGTAGGCAGAACCCTAGGGAGGGAAACCCAGAGGTTCAAGAAATTGGAAAAGCAGAATGGTAGAAAAAGAGGGTTAGGAATGAAGGCAGAGGGGTGAAGAGAGCAGGCAAGATGGGAAAAAAGGGAGCTGATAGAAGAGGTGGTAACAGAATTTGAAAGGCCATGTGCACAAATGCTGGTAGTCTGGGAAATAAAATCCTGGACCTAGTGGCCATAATAGCAGAGGCTAACCTCAACAATGTTGCTATTGCTGAGTCATAGTACACTGAGAACCATGACTGGGATATAGCCATACCAGGTTATAATCTGTATTGGAAGGACAGGGTGGGTAAGAAGGGGGAGAATGACTCTGTATGTGAGGGATGACATAAAAGCAACTGAAATACAGGGAGGGAAGAGGCACTGTAGCTCACCCTAGAACAGGAAATGAAGCCACCATTCACACTGGGGTGATATACAAACCTCCAGCATAGGGAAGGAGATGGACAGAGTTCTAGTGGAAGCCATCCATAAGATGGCAACTAAGGGGAGGTGCTTTGGTGGGAGACTTCAATTTGCCAGATGTGGGTTGGAGCATCCCAGCTGCAGCTTCAGCTAGAGCAGTGATATCCTGACTCCTGCAGGGGCGCTCCTTAGGCACTTAATAAGAGCACACTCATGAGGGAGCAAAATGGACTTAGAACTCACCAACAAGGACAGTGTTGTAGACATTACAGTGGGTGACCACCTGGGAACCAGTGATTACTGAACAGTGTGGTTCAATGTAAGAACTGTGGTTGAGTTGAACCACATGAAGGTGAGGGTCCTGGATTTCAGGAGGGCTGACTTTACAAAGATGGGGGAATCCTTCAGGGATGCCTGGTGGTGGTGGGGAAGTGGGTGGAGTGAGGAACATTGGTGAAACTAAGAAGAGCTATAGTGAAGGCAACAAACCTCTGCATTGAGGCAAGTAAACAAAAGCAAGAGGGAAAACAAGTCCACTATGGTTCTCAAAGGAGGTGGTGGGGAAGGTAAGGGCAAAAAGTTAACATTCAGGAGGTATAAGGAGACTCAGAGGGAGGAGGACATGAAGTCCATCAGGTGAAGCAGAGGAGGCAGGGAAAGCAGTCAGGTGCACAAAGGCCCAAATGAAGGAGAAATAGCCCAGGCAGTAAATAAAGGGGACAAGATATTTTTCAGATAATGAAGTGAAAGGGAGAAGACTAAAAGAGGGATTGTAAGACTAAGAAGGAAGGAAGGGAGTATGTGGAGGAAGACCAGGACAAAGCAGACATCCTAAACAAATATATTTGTTCAGTAGTCACAGACAAAGGGAAGAGAAAAACCACAGATAAGCGACAGGAGTATCAATGGAAGGAAGGTGGACTCCAGTCCATTTACAGAGGCAAAGTCCAATCCAATCCAATCCATCTTTATTTTTATAATGCCTTTCAAAACCAAGGCACTGTACAAACCATAAATACAATAAAATACCATAAAACTGATTTACAGATACAAAACCAAATCATTATCATCCAACTTTAATTGGAAGGCCAATGAAATCAAATAAGTTTTCAACATTGTTTTCAAACTACTGATGGTCAGGCGTTCTCTTAACCGATGAGGTAGAGAATTCCACAGGGTCGGTGCTGCAAATGAAAAAGCACGGGTGCCAGATGTTTTAAGACAAACCCAGGGAATCTCTAGCAATCCTCGCCCTGAAGGAGCTCACAAAACTGAAAGTGGACAATGCAATGGGACTGGACAGGATATATCCAAGGATATTGAAGGAGCTTAGAGATGCTGGCAGCTGACAGTCCTGCTCAACCACTCGCTGGATACAGGAGTGGTTCTGGAGAGACTGGAGGAGGGAGACATAGTTCCACTGCACAAAGTGGGAGCAGGAGGAGGCTGGCAACTGCAAGCCAGTCAGCCTGACTTCGGTGGTGGGTAGAATTAATGGAATCAATGCTGAAGGAAAGGATTGTGGAATATCTTATTTATTTAAATCTAGGATTACAAGTACCTTTGAGCCGAGGGCTCTTTTACAAAGGTTCCACATCAGTAGAGACATTACAACAGTGTATGACATAGCAAATGCAGTAAAAGGCAGAATTAACTGAGTAAACACACCATTTTATGAAAGGAAAATGTATACTTATAGCTAAAACAGATAGGGCAAGGAGAAAGTACAGGTGGGTTACAGGAGGGACAGTGATAGATATGAGCTGCCAGAGGCGGTTGTAAACACATACAGAAGTGCTGTTTGCAGGGGCTGGGAGGGGTGAAGGGGGAGGAAATGAGGGAAGGTGAGGGAAGGAGGTAAAGTGCTAAGTGGGGTGGAGTTGAGCTGGGGATAGATGGGAGGCTAGCTAGGTGTGGCAATCACAGGTGCTGGAAGCAGTGAGGTATAGCTGAGCCTTCTTTGAAAAGTCCTAGCATGGGGAGAGAAGTGATCTCGATGTTGAGGTTATTTAGCCAGCTAGGAGCCCTATAGGCAAATGAGCATTGATCCAGGAGGTTCTGCAGTGTGGGACCCACAGGCGGTGAAATTCAGAGCCCCTTGTGCAATGGAGGTTATCAGTGGTGCAAAGGAGGATTGGACCCTGGAGGCAAAGCCCTTGGTTATCTTCCTAGCCATAGTACATATTTGGTATTTTAGGTGATTGGAGTTGAAGCCAGCCAGTTTGTGCATATAGGTCACCGCGTATGGGTTAGTCGATGGGATCCTGTGGTAAGTCGACAGGCTTTGTTGAGTGATATAGAAATGCGTCTAAGGCAGTTGACATAGCCGATCCATTTATGATGAGCCATAGTCAGTAATGGAGACAATAGAGCTCTGCACTGCAATGCTTAGGGCAGCTGGGGTTAAGCAAGACCTGTGCCTGTAGAGAGAGCTTGGTGGCGTGTTAGTAGCCTTAGCAATGTTGTCAATGTGGGCCCTGTAGGATAGGTTACTGTCAAGAGTGATCGCTAGATATTTACAGGTTTGAACCTGTTCAAGGGTTGTTCTAGCTGGTTTGTGATGGTCAGGGGCAGCCTGTGCTTATTATGGAGTTACTGAAAGCATGGTCTTTGTTTTTCATAGTTGAGAATGAGTCTCTGTTTGCTGACCCAGTTCTCCACTGAGGCGAAACCAAGATAGAGATTATTTTGCAGAGACTGGGGTCCTTCTGGGTGGAGTGAATTACAGCATCATCAGCATAAAGTATAATTTGTTCTGAACAGGATTGAGTGAGTTTATTTAGGAAGAAAGAAAATAGGAGGGGCCAGGATAGAGCCCTGAGAACTCCAGAGCGGACCGACATA
The DNA here is from genome assembly GCA_016271365.2 of Neoceratodus forsteri. Taxonomy (NCBI): domain Eukaryota; kingdom Metazoa; phylum Chordata; order Ceratodontiformes; family Ceratodontidae; genus Neoceratodus; species Neoceratodus forsteri. The sequence goes on along the minus strand of CM028138.1, from coordinate 74,577,540 downwards.
GCATTGGAGAGAACACCAGCAATTTTTACCCATTGTGTTCTGTTTCTCAGGTAGCTTCTAAACCAGGCTGTGGAGACAGGAGAGCCCAGAAATTGAGAGCTGGTCCGGGCAGAATGTGGTGAACTGTGTTGAAGGCCTTTGTTAAATCAATGAAAACTGAACCAGTTAGGTGACCATCATCCAGTGAACTGTGGATGGCTCCAGTTAGTTCCAAGAGGACAGATGTGGTGCTATGCCCTTTTCTGAAGCCTTGCTGTTGTATACATAAGATGTTGTGGTTGTCCAGGTAGTCGGGTGAGTTGATGTGGCGACAAGGCATTCAAGAGCTTTTGAGAGGGAGGTAGTATGGAGATTGGTCTGTAGTTTGCGTGGTTAGTCTTATCGCCATTTTTGTGAACTAGGTAACGATAGTGGATTTCCATCTGTTTGGGAACTGGCTACGGCTGAGGAGAGGTTAAAGATCTTAGTAAGTGGACTAATAACTTTGTCAAGAGTAAGGGACAGTAGTTTTAGGTCAAGGGAGTCACGCTAATTCTTGATTTGGCAATTGCCCTTACACTAATGTACTTGTAGGCTTCATGTTTCTTGACTGCCTTGAATTAGAAAGGTGGGAGTGAAGGGAGTGTGGGGTGCTGGTAGAGTTATCAGAGGAGTCAATTTCATTGAGAGAAGTCAGGCGGGGAGGACAGTGCTGAGGGTCTGTGAAAGCAGTATTGAATCTTAAATCTGGCAGTTTACAGGATCTGAGGCAGTATGGATTCACTGGGGAGGTCATGTCAAACAAATCTGACAGGCATATAGGTGACAGAGGGTGGTGGTAAGGGAGTTCATTCCAAGGAGGGAGGGTGATCAGTGGGGTGCCACAGGGATAAGTACTGGGTCCAGTCCTCTTTAAGGTCTTTCTTAATGACATTGCAGAGGGTTAGAAGGAAGGTATGCCTTTCTATAGATGACACAAAGATCTGCAACAGGGTTGACACTCCAGCATTGGTCAAAAAAATGAGGAAGGCTCTAAGTAATCTTGAGGGTGGTCAAGGTGTGGCAATTAAGATTCAATGTGAAGAAGTGCAAAATAATGCACTTGGGACACAGAAACCAAAGGCGGAGTACATGATGGAGGGCATGGTACTGACAACCACCAAAGATGAAAGGGACCTGGGGATAATCATATCTGATGACCTAAAAGTGGCCAAGCAGTGTGACAAGGCAGTGGGAAAGCCAGTGGTATGTTGGTGTGAACAGTGTGGGGTATCACCAGCAAAATTAAGGGGTGTGCTACCACTGTACAAATCATTGGTTAGATCTTATTTGGAGTACTATGTCCAGTTCTGGAGGCCACACCTCTGGAAGGACATGGCCAGAATGGAGGTGATCCAGAGGAGGGCAACTAAAATGGTACAAGGTCTGCACCAGGAGTCCTAGTGAAGAAACTAAAGACCTCAGTATGTGCATCCTGGAAGAAAGGAGGGAGGATATGACAGAGACTTTCCTTTACCTGAAGGGTATAAATAAGGTTATGGTGGGAAGCATTTTCAGAGAAAATATTGTCAAGTACAAGGGTCATGCTATGAGGCTGGGGGTAGATTCAGAGAAAGCGTGAGAAAGTACTTCTTCACTGAAATGGTGGTGGATGCATGGAACAGCCTCCCAGCAGGGTGATGGAAACAAAAAGGTAATTGAATTTAAAATGCATGGCATAAGAAACCTTAGTGGTTAGGAAAGGAGGGATAAAGCCAGAGATCAAATAGGGTCTATGCATTACAGTAGGTAGGAATATGGTCAGAATGGCTGGGCCAAGCGGTCCTTATCTGCCATCAGTTTCTATGTTTCTATGTTACTGTGGATGCATTAAGATGGAGCTAGCTCAAGTTTCTTTTGGTAATAGCACTGCACCACACAAAAATATTTACTTTTTCATGGTGGGTATTGCAAGGTGCAAGAAATTTAAAAACATCAAAATCATGTGTCTCAGTTCAAGAATGAAAGAAAATAAAAAGAAGTTTGGTAGTGATAGAAACATAGAAACATAAAGAAACATAGAAACATAGACTTTGACAGCAGATAAGGACCACTTGGCCACCCAGTCTGCCCATTTCCCCAACCTACTGGATAAGCTGCAGATTCTAGTTAACTAACAGCCTTCTTCCCTGCACTCCCACTACAATTGCCTTGTGTCTGTCCCATGCATGTTTGAATTCCCCACTTTTTAGCCCCCAACAACCTCCCCAGGAAGGCAGTTCCATGCATCCACCACTCTCTCCGTGAAAAAGATTTCCTCACATTACCCCTGAGCCGTCCCCCTCTATCTTTAAATTGTGTCCCTTGTTCTTACACATCTCTTTTTCCTGAAAGGTCTTCCCTCCTGGACTTTGTTGATTCCACTGGGGTACTTAAACATTTCTATCATGTCCCCTCTCCTCCTTTCCTCAAGGGTATACATATTAAGCTCCTTTAGTCTCTCCTCGTATGGCTTCTCTTGCAGACTCTGCACCATTTTAGTTGCCCTCCTCTGAACTGCCTCCATCCTGTCTATGTCCTTGCGGAGATGGGGTCTCCAGAACTGGATGCAGTACTCCAGATGGGGTCTCACTAACTGTCTGTACAGGGGATAACAACTTCCAGTTTTCTGCTGGTGATGCCTCTCCTATACATCCCAGTATCCCCTGGCCTCCTCACTGACTTCTCACATTGCTTACCCACCTTTAGATCATCCGATATGACTACTCCCAAGTCCGTTCCTTGTTGTTAGTACCTCCCCTCCTATTGTGTACTCTTCTCCCTGGGTTTTGTTTCCCAGGTGCATTACTTGCACTTCTTGCATTGAATCTAAGTTGCCATATGTCTAACCATTCCTCCAACCTTGCCAAGTCCTTCTCATCCTTTCTACCCCCTTGTGTATCAACTCTGTTACAGATCTTTGTATCATCTGCAAAGAGGCATACCTTTCCCTCAGACCCTCTGCAATGTCACCTATAAAGATGTTAAAGGACTGGACCCAGTACTGAGCCCTGAGGTACTTCACTAGTGACCCGCCTTTCTTGAATGTGTTCCACTCACTACTACCTTCTGTGTCCTGTTGTGCAGCCAGTTTGCAACCCAGGCTACACCCTGGGACCCACTCCCAAGCTGGCTAACTTGATTATTAATCTTTTATGCGGGACTGTGTCAAATGCCTTGCTAAAGTCTAGGTAGGCCATATCCACAGCCCCTCCCTGGTCTATTACTTTGGTCACCCAGTCAAAGAAATCTATTAGATTCATCTGACATGACCTTCCTGCTGTAAATCCATGCTGCTTTGGGTCCTGTGCACCACTGGCCTCTAGGTACTCAACAATTCTTTCTTTCAGAGTGATTCCATCATTTTCCCTACCACTGAGGTCAAACTTACAGGTCTGTAGTTTCCTGCTTCTGCCTTGCTCCCACTTTTGTGAAGGGAATCACATCTGCCCTCCTCTAGTCCTCAGGTACCACCCCATCCTCTCATGATTTGTTAAAAGTGTGGTCAGTGGTGTCACTAGGTCCTCCCTTAGTTCTTTTAGGATTCTGGGGTGAATCCCATCAGTCCCCATTGCTTTGTCCACCTTGAGTTTTAGGAGTTCTTTCAGGACTCTTTCTTCTGTAAATGGACTGGTGTCAACCCCTGCCCAGAGTGCTTCTATTGTCTGGTTTAGGTAACTCCTCCTCATCTTCTTTTGTGAATACTGAGCAAAAGTATTCATTCATATCTCCTGCCTTTCCCTCTCCCTTATTAATCTTCACTATTCCTCCTTAACCTTTCTATGCTCCCTAATGTACCTATAAAAGGTTTTAACTGACTTGGCTATTTTTCCTCAGTTTGGGCTTTTGCTATTCTGACTGCCTTCCCCACTTCTTTCTGCTTTAATTGATACAGTTCCCTGTCGTGCTCCTTCTGTGATGCCTTATACTTTTTGAATGCAGCCTTTTCTCCTTAACATTCCCTATCACCTCTTTTGAGAACCATAGTGTTTTTACTCCACTTTGTTTTCTTTATCTGTTTCACACAAAGGCTTGTTGCCTCTATGATGGCAGTTTTGACTTTTCTCCATTGTTCTTCACCCTCCTTTTGCCCATTTGCTAGTGTATTCCTCAGGTATTCACCCATTTTGCAAAAGTCAGCCATACAATGGGAGCTGTTCATGATCGGCAGGAAATATGCACTGGAGGTGCATATCACGCCTGCAGTCTCTTTGCCTGTGGACAGTTGTGCATGGGCCGACAGTCACCATCGACCACCACCTGTCCATGGCTCTGCCCCCAGTGCACAGTACTCTACAGGGCAGCCAGGGGCTGAGTCGCAGACTCAATCAGGCATCAATGGGATACCGGCATGGGTCCCACAGTGGATCCCGTGTGGGAGGCACAGGTCCGGGTGCGTGAATAGCAACAGTGGACACCTGGACTCCTGTGGCTATGCCCTGGCTGGCAGTGAACCCATGGCTGAGCCCTGGTGCACGAGGGCCACCTGCCCACCGCCTCACTCTCCCCAATACATGGCAGCTCAGCACCCATACAGCAAGCCCCACTCCCATACATGCCACACCCCAAACCTGTTGCACATACCCCCACCCCCACACATGGCTGCCCCTGTCCCTGATTTACATGAAGCCACCTCTCCACCCACAGCTGCCTCATTCTCGGTGACTCACAAGGGCCCCAACACACACAAGTGCCCTGGTCATGCACCCTGACCCGTACCCGTTCCCCCAACCCATTGGTGTCAGTGATTCCCCCACCCCTGTGGCACTGAACCCCCCACCCCTGTACCTGCATAGTCAGCACCACAGCTGAATGGCCAGTGGCAAGCCCTCCGCACACCTCCCGGCCACCAGCCATCCAAGTGATACTGGGAGCGTGCCCTATAAATAGGCTGCGTTCCCAGCATCATTCGATGGGCATCAGCCGAGGAGGTGTGCGAAACTGTGCCGCTGGCCGTCTGTCCCTGCACACCAACTATGCAGGTATGGGGATGTCGTTCTAATGGGGGTGGGGGGAGCCACTGACTCACCAATGAGGGTCTGGGGATGGGACCTGGGGTCAGGCTAGCCGGGCAGGTCCCTTCACATGTTTGCTCTTGCTCTGAGTGCCGTGAGGGGTGGGGAACTCTGGCCACTGGATAATGATGCTGCCATGGGGTACCGGTTCAGTGTCATGGGGTTGTGGCAGGGCACCTGTGTGTGCCTGGGGAGGGTTGTCTATGACATCACCAGGTTGGGGCTGCCATGTCTGCAGGGGTGGGGATGCATGGCAGTCACTGGGAGAACGGCCATCTGTTGGGGGAAGGATGGCACTGGGTGAGTCTTGTGGATATGTATGGGTGCTTAGCAGGATGGGGTGGCTCAGATTGTTGAGTGGTAGCCTCCAAGTCTGGAATCTTATTTCCAAGATTCCTTATGATGACACACATGGCTTTGCACACCTGTTCCCCTACCAACCCACATTCCACCCCTTCCTGCCTTTAAGACTACTTGGAACTTCTTGTACCCCCTCCCTTGCCACCCTCTTTGTGCCTTGCCTCCTCAACACCTCTCTTTCCACATCTTCTGTTCTTGTACCCCTTGTCCCCTACTATGCTTCTGCCTCCATTAAATTGTGTCACTTTTTTATTTTGCACATTTCAAAGTTTTTGATATGTACACTGGCAATTGGGGGCATTTGAATAAGATTATCATGAATATTGATTAGAAGTCCGTATATAAAGATGATGAGATTACTTTGACCATGTCCCCTGAGTAAGGGTTCTTGGAACCTGCAGCGCCAGGGCGAGTGTGGTCAGTGACTGACTGACTTTCTTCTACCTTGCCTTGTTTATAATAAAAAATCTGTTTTGCACCTGTATTTGGACTCACTCATGTATTCTTGTGAAATAGTCATTGAAGCCAGTGTGGCTAGCATCACAAAGCATATGGCGAAGGAACCAGGTGTTTCCACAGGAGTGCACTGAGCAATGGCAGTCTAGGTTGTGGGGAGCCTGGGGAGAGGCACTTTGTATGTTGAGGCATTCCAAAGGGTGGTGAGCATGAGCAGGCTCCAAAAGCACCAGAGCATGAGACACTGCATCACTGCAGCACAATGCCTTCATCTGGGCATTAGCAGTCTAAGAGTTGAGGAGACTGAAAATACATAGTGTAAAGGGTTGCAGTGATGCCAGCCAGGATGAAAACAAAACTGCAACATACTGAACCAGAACTACTGCAATAAACAAGGCAATTTCAGTTAAGCAATAATGACTGAACAACTGGTCATTTCCTGGGGATTAACGACCAGTCAAGGAGGAGACGGTGGCCCAAGGCACAGCTGTTAATGACCCCATCCGGCTAGTCATTAATCCCCAGGAAATGACCGGCTGTGAGGTCATTATTGCAATTATAAGTCTAATCGCAATAATGAGTTTATTTTTACAGGTTCTTGTGTTTACCTTTGTGTCAAGGCAGCGTGCGCTGACACTGCTACGATGCTGACACTGGTTCCTCTCATAGTGTGTCAGAGCTATGGCGATGTGCTGGCATGTCAGAAGCGATGGCAACATGCTGGATTAAACTGTTCTTCAACATTTTGTCTGTGGTTGGGTTTATGGTATGCTGATCCTTAATACAACGCGTCTCTTACTGTACACTGACAGCAGCACTGAAAACAGTTCTTGTTTTAGTGCTGCTGTTGTAACTGTACAGCAATCAGCTGAGTGCTGCTGCTGTGCTGAACATTTCTAAAGATTTCAGATTGGAATGGCAGCCAGTCAGTGAGCTAGTTGCCTCCTGAATAATTAATTAGACTTATAATGGCAATTAATCCCTTTTATTTATTTAGTTTTTGTTGACCAGGTAAGTGCACTAGACAAATTCTGCCTATTTTCAGGCACTACCTGGGAGGGGATACAGATGAATGCCAACTGACCTTAAACCAGATTAAGCTGTCGGTGGTATTTTGTGAATGGGGAGAAATTTGGCCAGGGCACCAGGAAATTCCTTACTCTTTTGAGAAGTGCCATGGAATCTTTAACATCCACCTGAACTACCACCAGAACAGTCAGATGGGACCTCGGTTTAACGTCTCATCCGAAGGCGGATGTCTTGTTTTGTCAAGCAGTGTCACAGGATACTGCACTGCATCCCTGGCTGTCTCCACTGTCTGTGTTTAGTATTATGGTAATAATTACGTAGAGGGCACTCCAGTAATTCAGTGGCCCCAGAATAAATGCTCTATATATGGAGTGTTTCTGTAAATTAGTGAGTCCCTTGGAGGGAGTGTATGTGTATTATGACCAATACATTTTTATGTACTTCACTCTACTTTTGTGGTAGACAATGACCTTATTAATTATATTGCACTGTGCTTAGGTTAGCAAATGCTGCCAGAGACTCTGCAGCTATCTCCTAGTGCCCAGACATATATAAGAACCCTGGTTGGTACTCCATATCATTGGGTAGGAGCTGCAGTAACTGATCTCCAGAAACCAGCCAAATTTGAAAATGTTATGTATAACTTTTTCTTCATTTACTAAACTAAAAATCAAATTAGTTCCCCATTTACCAGCACATTCTCTAGACTGTGTGGTTTTGAAGGCATTTAGCACATTTGTCAACCATGGAAATCTTGTCCATGAGCCATGGACAACCATGGATGGAGTTACCATGGACCCAGATTATGGGCAGACCAGTGATGACAATCAATGTCACTGGACAACCATGTTTGTCCATGAAAGGGAGAATGTATTACTGTCAGCATCAGCACTACACTTCAGCAGCCTATTGCGGACTCACTACTTTAGGACATTAATAAGCATGCTTTTGTGAAACCCCACCTGGAATACTGAGGGCAATTTTGGGCCTCTCACCATAGGGGATGTAGAAAGACTGGAGATGGTGCAGAGTAGGTCTGGTCAGACATTGAGGGTGTGTCAGGTCAGTTATGGGGATAAACTCTCTGAGTTTGATCTTTTACTCTTGAGAGGATGAGGTTGAGGGAGACATGATTTCAGTGTATAATGCCTCTACAGAGCTACCTGTACCAGAAGCTCTACAACTAGGATTGAAGAAAAAAAATAATAACCAAGGGCCACTCTCTTCTGCTGATAGTGTACAAATGTAGACCTGAACAAAGGAGGCACTTTTCATTAGGATGGTGCTGATAGTTGTAAACAGTTTGCCTGTTTAGGTAGTAAAAATGTCATTCATGGAATCCTTTGTGATATCTCTAGATGCACATGAGGTGATTTAACAAAGGTGGTCACATGTTACAACCATTGAAAATGAGGGCGGATTCGATGGGTTTGTTGGCCTTCTTCCATCATTGAGTTCTTGAATTCTTACACATGAAAAGAGCAATGAACCCAACACAACATGGGGTACTCCACTTGGAATGGTGTTTACTCACAATCACTCTCTTCTGCTTCCTCCCTGTCACTCAAATTGCTATCCATTTCCTATTCTGGTTACACTTTGTCAGTTAACTTCACTGCAGTTATAATGTAACTGCACTGCAACTGCATTGCAGTTGCAATGTAGTTGTGTGCAGCAAACATGTAACTACAGTGTAATTACCCAAACCTCCACAACACTAGTTTCTCCATGCATTCTTCACACTGTACCATACTGAAGGCCTTGCATCCACTGCACAGCCTTGTTCACATCTCTGATTGCCTCCTCAAAGAATAAAAATCATGATGGTTTGGCAGGATTTACCTGTTATGAAGAGAGTAGGCCCACACTTTGCAGAGCACCAAGGTTAGATTTATATGCCTGTGTCATCTAAGCCCAACCTTCCTTCTTGAATAGGGGAGTAGTCTTCTGGAGCTATCCTTTATGTAAAGAAGCTTGAAACACAGTTTTGATGGCCCCAGTGGATATAGTACCATCCTGACTTTTGTTTTCTGTTGCTTTAATACCCTCTTACCCACTAATTCTGCTGTGTTCAGCACTGCCTTCAGTTTGGACTGCACCTCTTCTACAACATCTGCCCCAGCTATCCATGCCCATAAATTATTGTCTGAATACTGACACAAAGTACAGTAGTTGTTCAGTTCATTTGCCAGCCTCCTGGATCCATAAATCCTTATGCATTGAAAAAGGGTTCATTATTCACCTCCATCCCTGCAACTCCTGTCTTACAGACCTGTAATGGCCTCTGCAATTATTGCCCTAGATTCCTTTGTAATGTCTCATTCTCCACTTTCATGGCTCTGTCCTTGGAATTATTCCATTTAATGTCAGTGAGCAAAGGAAGCACATGATTGACTGAGCCACGTTACTAGACTGTGTAGTATGGTTGGTCTTACCACATGGCTGGCTGCCTATCTATAAGTAGTTGTCTTTTGAACATACAGTATAAAACATCTTATTAAGACATTTTTCTGTCCAAAGTCTGTTCTGTAAGCACAGTAACCTTCTCCAGGGTGTGTGCTAGGACAGATCCTACTGAATTGTCCTGGTAATGGAAGACACTCAGCTGCACCTCATGCTTCAGAACCCATCTGAGGCTGTCTGCCTTAATGCACACCCTGCTGTGGGTTACTGCTTGCTTGTCAGACTATATGCTCTCTTATTTCTCCCTTAACTTCCAGAGTTCTTTGGACAGCCACAAAGGCTTTTACCTAGCCCTCTTGTTCTTGTTGCTCACTGGAATACATCAGGTCAGTTCATTCACTATATTCCACTTCAGGTCTAATGGCCTAGTATGCACTGTAGGAACTGGGCACCTGTGTATTCAGGGGACACATTGTTAGGCATTGGCCCATAAGAAAAAAGTGATTTTGCTTTATTTTTCCCTGTCTAGCCTAGCTAGCAGCCTTAGAATAAAATACAGTTGGAAGCTGTTTCTACAGTGGCATGCTCATGGACAGTTCATACAGTGGCTGACCATGGAGGTGAGAGGAGGGCTGTACTGGATGCTGCACTCTGCTGTGAGTGCTGGACATCAGGGGTGTAGGGAGTGTGAGGAAGTGGGATGTGAGTGGATTGGTCGGGTGGGGGGGCATGAGACAGTTTGGGAGAACCACTGGACCCGTTTCAGTGTTCCTTGAGTCTTCACACAGCATTCCAACAGCAGTACCTGTGTTCCTTGAGTTCTAAAGCAGCACTCCAGAAACAGGTCCGATGTTCCTTAAGTCCCATTCAGAGTTCCAACAGCAGTTTTAGTGTTCATAATGCTTGGAGCCATCATCTTCAGAATTGTTCTTGAAGCAAGGGCTAGTAACAAGATTAGACTTGAAGCAAGACAGTTAGTGTGAGATACCTGATAACTCTGCTACCAGCACTCCAAAATTGAGTTAAGTAGTTGAGAAATCACCCTGGTTATTAGGATAGGGATTCTGAAGAAAGTGTGTTTTGGGTTCAAGATATCAGATTCTGTTCCAGAGGGAGATTCCATTTTATAGTTTGTTCCAGTTTGAATGAAGTGTAGTGATCAACTACCAATTCTGCATCTGACAACAAGATGATTCTGTACCAGTGTCGTTCATCCCAGTTCTGAATTCCGTCCAGTGATCTGCCAATTTGTCTTTGCCTAGCAACCAGAGGATTCTGTTTCAGAGTGTGTTCCAGTGATTGCATTCCATTTTCTCCCTATGCCTATTATTTGACAGTGTTGTAGCCTCCCTTATCTGAAACTTGGAGAGACCAGCTATCCCATTTTTCATGACCTGAAATGTTAATTATTTACTGTTTTAGGTGTAATCCACTTGCAATTTGTAGAGCCATAAGCTACCATTCACTTCTAATTTATAGTCTTAAGCTGTCATTGACAAACTTCGTACACATATTATAGATCACGAGCTGTTGTCAAAATGCTACACAGTACATATTTAAGCATTTTTACCATGTGAATGAGGTATAGTTTGTTTATAGTTTGGGAGTCTTCTCTTTGCTTGTTCTTGTAATCGCTACATAAGTTTTCGCTTATAGTTTGGGAGTGTTCACTTTTGCTTGTTCATGTAATTGGCAACATAACATTTTTACTGTTAAGATTCCTGTCAAGTGATGTCATCCTCCCCTGGGACTGCAGTTTCATTTCAAAATCAATATGTCTTCCTGGGCCTCTGACAGGATTGTTCTCAGAAGCTCAGGAAGATGTACTGCATTTGAAAATGAAACTGCAGTCCCAGGAGAGGACAGTTACTGACAGGAACTATGCTACAGCAGCAAAAAGTTATGCTGCCAGTTACATAAACATCATTTATGCAGTGGTAAATGTCTGTGTGGTAAACTAGTTGAATATGCCACAGCATCCAGAAAGTTGTAGTTGAAAACTTCATAAATATAAAATTCTGAGTGCAATCAAGTCCTGAAAGAAATAAGAACTTGCAAACAAGAATGGTAAACAGGGTAGTGAGATAGGTGAAGCTGGAGCCAGAGCAGAGGCTAATGGAGTTGTTAAGGATGGTGACAAAGTGTTCCTTCACTGTATAGGAGAGCAGCACAAAAGGAGAAGTCAGGCTAAAGAAGGGGTGGGAGGGATGGGTAGATGATAAGACCATTAAGGCATATTTACTGAGTGATTATTTCTGTTCAGTATTCACAGTCTAGGACAAGGACCTGCTGTGTAAAAGCAAAAAGGGACCACTAGCAGGCATCAACATGGAGTCCATCATGGAAGAGAGAGAGTACTGAAGGGTCTGCCAGTACTGAATATAAATACATCATTGGGTCCAGATGGAATGTATACAAGGGTCTTAAAGGATACGGGGCAGGTTTCAACTGGACCACTAGTGAATTTCTTCAGTTACTCTTTAGAGACAGAGGAAGTGCCAGAGGTTTGGAGAACAGTGAATGTGGTCACCCTACACAAAACTGAGGGAGGGGAGCCAGGTAACAATAGACCAGTCAGTCTGATGTCTATAGTAGGGAAACAACTAGAATCTATTACTAAAATGAGGATAGTAGGATTCCTTGAGGTCAGTGGCCTGCAGGACTCCACTCAGTATGATTTAATAGTGGGAGATTGTGCCAGATTACCTAATTAAATTCTTTGACTGGGTGACAAAAGCCATGGATGGATCAGGCTAGATTCCTGTACCTAGATTTCAGCAAAACCTTGTACTCCATCCTACATGGGAGGTTGGTAAATAAATTTGATAACTGTAGGGGATAAGATAACAAAGTGGGTCAAAAACTGGTTGGGTGGGAGGACCCAGAGGTATTCCTAAATGGAAGAGCATTAGGGGCAAAGATGTCATGTGGGGGTGCTGCAGGGATTGATTTTAGGACCGGTCCTCTTTAACACATTTATGTATAACATAGTACCGTCCAGGGTAAGATATGCTTCTTCCTCAGATGGACACCAACATGTGGCAGAGTAGACACTAAGGACAGGGTAAGGCCATGAAAAAAAAAGGCCAGGTGCTATCAGAACACTCTGAATTCAAGATTTAAGAGCAATTCATTTTAGTTTACTTTAAATCAATGAATGAAGTACCAACTGATGTGGAAACACTGACCAAAGATCCCCAATGCTCCAGACTGCCCAGATCCTTCCTCAATCACTGGATAAAAGATCTGGGTGGGAAGCTTTGGTCAGTGTTATCCACATAATTTGGTACTTACATTCCTGATTCAAAATGAACTAAAAGTAATGCACACTGAAACTCAGTTTTACCTGAATCACCAAACATTATTTTATAAATATGTAATTCAATAAATACGTCCTTACAATAAGTCTTCCACTGTAGCCTGTAAGCTGAGAAGTTACAGTCTAAAGATCAGATCCACAGTCAGTGTATTTTTGATAGGACTAGGACAAAATAACTATTTCAGTAATCGTTATTTCTCAGTAAGCTTGAAATATGAGTGAGTCCCTAGTCCATCATGTATTATTCTCTGTAGCTTAAAATGGTGGCCACTGTGCTCTCCTCTCAACATATGCATTATAGAAAATAATGGATGGGCAACAGTGAACCCAACAACGCTGTGTTTGCCTCTCAAGGTCGCCATGACAACCTCAAGGAGTAAACACAATACTGTTGTTTGCTGTTGTCCATCTAGTTTCTTTAATAGTATGTGGGCAACTTTGAACATCAACGGGAGGCTACCAATTTAAGTTTATGCAATAAGGCACAACAAGGTGTGGATTATTGGAGGATTTACCCACACCTTGCGTGGTGTGTTACGAGGCACAGCCAAGTGACTTAACCACACATGATGTGAGTAAATACCCAATAACTCACACGCTGGAGTGCCTTATTACGATTAATATAATGGACCCACGTGTAAAATGAATTTAAAATGTGTTTGTTTTTATAAATGCCATTCCTCAGCCATGGGTTATGCAGGATTTATTCATGGTCATGTGACATGTTTTGACCAATGAGGCTATAGGATGTTTACTCACCATTTTGCCTTAGTTGTTGTGTTCAGATACCACATCAATTGTATCACACCCAGCAGTCAAATCCTATATGCAGAGCACACAGCAATTGACAGCACCGTAGTTGTTCCATGAAATTCATTTTATTTTGTGCATTATAGAATTGGATTTATACATTTCTGAGAAAACAAGAACTAATTTTAAAACCTGAGAGTCCCAAGTTCAACAGTAAACAGAAGACGTCCAGTGACGTGATGGGCGGTTTTAGACAACTGCCAGAAATGTTGTGAACGGAACAGGAACAGTTAATTAGTGAAGTAAACATTGTAGTAGTCCTTCTTGTGGAGATTCATTTTGTTCAGCACAGTCAAGGTACTTAAATGAAGAGAAAACCATGGAAATTATAATTGTTTTTCACATGAGAGAGCTGGAAGGACATGATTACTTTGCTAGTCATCGCATCTGAGGAAGTGGATCACAGCAACTCTGTGTTTTTTATGAAAGTAAATAATTTGTGATGTTAACTGTGACACTTTGTTGAAACAGACAGTGGAAGTTGTCTCTGAATAAACTAAAGTTTATCAGTTCATTCAGAGGGTGTTTACACTTTCTGTTTCTGTGGGTTTTGGTACAAGGGTAAGATTAAAGGAAATCTATGTGGAAACATAAAACCCTACTGCTGCACAGGTCGGGCTTCACCTTTTGATCTCCTCCTGCAAATGCCATAACAAATTAATAGTTTGTTTACCTCATCATTCACAAAATTGTGGAGAAGCTCTGAGCTGGCATTTTGAACATGGTGCTCGGTCCTCCCCAGGATCTTACTGGTAATACCTTGAGATGATGATGACGGCACTGTTCCAACCATTATACTGCCCTTATGTATGGAATAAACAATATATGTATTTCAGATGCAAGGCAAATTCAGTAAAATGGTGCATGGCATCAGAAATACATATATTGTTCAGGGTTTTAAATAATTGATTAGCAGTTTTTTTTCTTGGGACTATACTAACTGTACAGAAAGTATTTATATAGATTTTCTAGAAGTGCTGTGTTTGTTAAACACAGTGAGACAAGAGCTATGCATTTTCACAAAGAATTAGCACTTTTATGAGCAAAACGCTAATCAATTTTTAGAGTTAAATAAATCCCTGTTTTATAAAGCCTGAATATATTTTATGTTACAGGTATAATAATTTCATAATAATATAATATAATCATTTATAAAATAATTTTATATAAAGCCTGAATATTTAAAAGTTATGGCACTTATCTTTGTGCATTTCCTCTACTCACTTCTCCAGTGAATGAAAGGCTTCTTACACATGCCTACCCTGCCATTGCAACACAGATAACACACACACTACTGCAATTTTTAGCCAAATTTCTATTTTGTATGACCGGCCATACCACTCCCTGAGATAGTTCCTCCCATGCTAGAAAAGAAGGAAAGAAACTTGTATTCTCAACAACTAAACAGAAACACAATGGGCCCCTTATTCCTAAGGTGCAGAGCATCTCTGCACCAGGTATATGAGGCACAAGACACTCCGCTAATTGCACTCATCGTATGGGATGCACTAAGGAGGATCCGATCCCGTGGCCCTGCAGTGCACTGGGGTGGGCTGGGGATGTGTCAGGCATTACACCCCATGCACTAAGGGTGTGTAGTGCTGGCTGTGGGGTGCGGAGGAGGGTGTAGCTTACAGCAGGAGAGACCCTGCCGTAATGAACTACACACTCCATGGAACATGGCCTTCTGGTTACCATGGACCCTGGAAATGGATAGTGAGTCACCCCAGCCCACTAGGATGATGGCAAGGGTTGGGGCAGCTGGACTGGTGACCCGGATGCAAGTATGTCCTCCCAACCATCCCGTACTGGCACCCACAGGCTATCCAACCCCACCCCACCCAAGACCATAGCACTCAAAGTGGTGGCCATTGGTTGCCCCACCATGCACCTCTGTGTGCCTTCCATACAGGTATCTCCCCACACACACAAACACCCCAGTCTAGCAACCCCCCCACCCCACAGTGGTAGTCAGAAGTACCCCTGTGGCACTGATAACCTGACCCCATACCTGCAAAGGCAGAGCTCGGCCAGGCAGCCAGTGGCACAGCCTCCACACACCTCCTTGACATCGGCTGTCCAAGTACTGCTGGGAACATGCCCCAATAAATAGACAGTATGCTCCTGGCAGTACTCGGATGGCCGGCAGTCAAGGAGGTGTACAGAGGTCTGTGCTGCTGACCATCCAGCCATGGCACTAACTTTGCAGGTATGGGGTCAGGTTGTCAGTGCCGTGGGGGGTGGGTACCTCTGACTACCACTGTGGGCAGGCGTTGCTGGACCAGGGCTGGGTGTGTGGGTCCAGGCCACAACTGGGGGTGGGCTTGCTGCACAGGTATTGAGGTTGCTCTCATTGTTGGTGGGAGGTGTGGAGTATGGCAGGTGGTACCCCAGCTCCAGAGGCTTGGCCATGTTGGATGCCACCAGGCAGGGCATAGGCATGCAGGTTGGGGCCGCTGGTGCCATTCACACACTGAGACCTGCTTCCTGCTGTGCAAGGAATCCACTGTGTGGTCTATGCCAGGCTTCCATTGGATGCCCGGCTGGGTCTATGACCTCCTCCCCAGCCACCCTGAGGAGTTCTGCATGCCGGGGATGCAGGCCTGTGGACAGGTGGTGATCATTGGTGAACACCAGCAGTACACACCTGTCCACAGATGTGGAGCTGCATGGGTGGGTTACATGCCTTTGGCGTGTAATTCCAGCCCGTTAGAGCATATTCCCAATAAGAGTAAGCACTGGTGTGTTCACATGGTCATGAGTGGTGACATCCCCACTGACTCAGTGGTTTACGGATGGTGTTGTTACTCTGTCTACAGTGGATCAAAAGTGTTTTGGAGGGAAGTTGATGTAAATATATACATTTGTAGGACAGCACACCAGAGTGGTCATGGAAACATTACTGTGTTACATGCAGGCATTAAACATTATTGATGAAGCAATGTTACCCGGACAGGGCAAGACTCTGCAGCAGGCTGCTCCATCCCCAGCCAGCCATCTTACCAGGTTCAGGTAGTGTTACTTATTTTGACAGCACTCTATTCATCAACTGACACTGTGAGGCAGTGAGGCCTTTTCCGTGTGATATGCAGTGCTGTAAGCCAGTCCTTATAACTTATTTGTGGGATAATACTACAGCCTGTGTGAAAACCAGCCACTCTCAGTTTTTTCAATCAGTGCAGGGATCGGGAAGGGACTTTTGGGGACATGAGGCAGGCTGATCACAATGCTGATCAGCTGTTTGCTGGGCAGTGTCACACAGATCAAAGGAAAGAGCCACCCTATGATTGGGTCGGCTCTTTCATTTCAAGTACATGAAGTTTCTGCCCGGCAAGCCAGAACAGTGTCAGGTTTAGCCTAGCCGATGATTGGTGTGACACTGACAACCCCTTGCAGAGCAGATTACTTCTGAATTGAACTGACAGTGTCACACCTCTCAAAACCCACTTTCATTGCAAAATGTTCACTATGCATGTGTGCACAATGAACATAAAATGAGCGATTGGCACTGTTGAAAGGGAAAGCTGAGGGCACGGGCATTCTTTGTTGTACCCTAGTAGTGACATACTCAAGATGCTACAACAGCAGTCTGATATCATTACTTGGGTACGACAGCACTGGAATGCATTGAATTCCATTTGCAGTAGCCCTTACCCATATACTATATTTGTCTTCAGTAAGATAATTTATAGTTCTGGAATTAGTTTAATTTTACAAGTTATCTACACCACATGTCTACACTTATGATGCTCTGTCATGCCCCTTGAACTATCATAATAAAGGAATAATGCATGACAGAGTGTGTATCGTGCTGGGATAATGCCACGCCTGGGGAGGTTGGGCACAAGGCCACAGGCCGAGTGCATCTAGTGTCCCAGGCCTGGTGTTATCCCAGCATGACACACACCTGAGTGCATTATTCCTATTATACAATGGCTTGTTGTTATATATAAAATAAAAAATATTTTAAAGAATGTTTTATTAGAGTGGAAAAATATTTTGTTTCTTAAGAGGAGATGCAAAAAAGAGTAACTAATGGTCATCATGGTCCTCTACATTGGTTCACAGTGCTGAGACTAGACCTGTGACACCATGGGTCTAGCCCCAAACTGACCAATCACAGTTCAAGATTCTTTCTTGCCATTGTATAATGCCCATTTAAACCCTTCTACCCCTTTACTTTACATCTTCTCAAGCCCACTCATCCGAAAGGCAATTCTGTCTCATGCACATGCAGCATGCAAGTGTGTTTGACGACATTAAGAACATCATATGAATACTTCATCTGTCTTCAATGGCCACTTGGCAAGTTTTAGAGTGTGAAATCTCCTTCACTGAATGCCAATTGGTATTTTCCCAGTTGCTATGATACTTGAAAGAGGAAACCATAGAGACTGATAAAGCTGTCTCCAGAAATATACTTCAATAAAAGTATTTCACTTTAATTTTGAATTTAGATTGGTCTGGTAGCACCTAGCCTTCATTGTTTTGCATGTTTGAGTCCTCCATTAACAAGAGCAAATGGCTGGGAGCATGTACAACTAATCTTGATGCTTGGGAGAGGACCATAAAGAAAGATTCGGAAAGACTGGCCTGGTGCTTGAGGCTTTGGCAGCTGAAATTGAAAGTTAAAAAAGAAAAATTCATGTACAGTAGGTGCTAAGAACCCATGAATGAAATTCAGGATGAATGGTGGTGGTAATGGATAGCTACAACAGGGTAAAGGGACCTAAGTGATAATAATGGACCATTGAAGGCATCAGCACAGTATAATAGGGCTGTGGAAATGGTGACCTGGATTCTGGGATGCACTGTGAGGGAGATCAGTAGTAGAAAGAGGGATGTAGTACTGTTTCTGTAAAGATTCCTGATTCAACCTCACTTGAGCACCATGTGCAGTTCTGGAGGTCACACTTGAGGAAGCACAGGGCAGGCTGTAGGTGATGCAGAAAAGGGATATGAAAATGATACAGGAGCAGCAAGAAAGGTCTTATAATTAGTGATTGGGGATCTCAATATGTACCTGCTGGAAGACAGCAGGAAGAGGGGGACGTGATTGAGATGTTGAAGTATCTCCACAGGATAGACAAGGTGGACAGTAGTGAGTTGTTCACAGTGAGTGGCAACAAGGAAAACTCCATGAAACTGTTGGGGAGGGAGTTCCAGAAGGATGTCAGGAAGTACTTTCTATGTAAAGAGTGTTGGCTGACTGGACTATCTTCTGAAGTGGTCATCAGCACTGAGACAGTAGAGGGTTCAAATGAGGTGGGTCAGCCACATGGGAAAAGTGTGTATGAGGCCAGCTGAGGAGGGGATGAAATGAGGACTGGCAGGGGCACAGTCCCATAACTAGACTGGCTTGGGCATACTATTTGTGCTGATTGGTCTTTATATGCTCACATTTTCTGTGTTTCTGTTTCCATGTTTCATTTGCAACACTGACTATCAGTTATTCTTTTCCAAAATATTTTTATTTATTTTCTGTTTAACAAAACATTTCATTTACAGCTCAAGATAAAACCAGACATATTAACATTTTCACAGTATCATAAGGGAAGCATTTACTTCTGTAGAATTAACTAAAACATCTTCATAAATCCATGTGTCTGTATGTGTTATAGTTAAACTGTTATACATTTTGGGAGAAGGGCTTCTACTTCTTTCCATTATTATTTTTAATACATCTTGTTCTAGGAAATTATTCATGATCCTTTCCAACTTATGGTGTCCAGAAAAATTGAGAACCATTTGTGTAAATTAAAATGTTCTAATTATTCTGCATTCCAAAGGGACAAAATCATATGCTCTGTTGCTCTAAAACCCAGAGTTATTATTCTTGACTGTGTGTTGTCCAGTTTTAGATGACTGTATTCATTTAACAAGACAACCTTGGGGTCTAAGGAAATGTGCTGCCCAATAACTGCTACTAATAAATGTAATCTCCCAGCATTTATATATCATTATACAATGGCAAGAAAGAATCCTGGATTCTGATTGGTCAGTTGGCTGTCACAGCAGGGATGTTATCCTGGCACAGCATCTCTGCAGATTGTTTGTTGGACTTGGACCATTTGTTGGATGTTTTGCTCCTCTTAAGAAACAAAATATTTTTTACACATTAACAATAACATTCTTTAAAATATTCTTTTTATGTTGGTGCTTGTGCAGTCAACATCTTGCAGCAGTGGGATTTGAAGGCGCAGCCGCTGTTGGGCGAATGCAGGGCACACATCAGTAAGTGCGCCCCTCATTCTCAATCAGCCTGCATGCTGGTGCCACATCATGCTTACTAATGTGGCGAGCATATCTGAGGAAAGGTCCGCTGCAATCTGAGCAAAGCTCATCAGATGCAGCGGCCCTTCCACATGCTCGCCACACTGTATTCATGGCAGGTGGCTGGCCGCCACCCAACTGTTGACTTTGGGGGTGCCTAATCCTCGCCAGCTTCCACTTACCGCAAAGTATGTGCCAATGGGGAACCCACTCCTGTTGGCATAAAGCAGTCCCCCCATTTCTTATATGCTGAGGGGTGCTCAATCCCCTCGGCTCTTGTCCCCCTGCTTCCCTTTGTGTGCCGACGAGGGTGCCCAATCCCCATGGCATAAATTCACCCCTCCCCTTTTCTTGTGTGCCAACGAGGGTGCCCAATCCCCTGTTGGCTGCAGCAACCTCCCCCAAACAGTTAGGTGGCACGCTGGGAGCCCACCCAGCGCAAGTCCCCTGAAAAAAATTGCTCCGCGATGTTAGTTTTGTTTTCCTGGTAACATAAAAAACGGTCCCTCATAGTCTTCCTAGAGTCCCTACCCACCACCCACACCCACCCACTGTGCATCCTGCCTCCCCACCCCCATCCCATACATACTCTGGAGTCTGGCGCGATGATCTTCGTGGAACAGGAACATGTCTGCAAAGCCAACCGCAAACTGAGGAAATGCCGTAAGCTGTATAATGGATAGATAGGGTTTTTCAGCTTTGCTGCATATCTCAGTCATTTTTGGATTATTGCACCAAATTTTCAACATGGGGTTTTGGGACCCCCACTCATGAATTATGTTACAGTTATGATGTTAATCTGTCCCGAAGGTGATTTCGCAGTCACTGCACCAAATCCCTTTCAGGACTGATTAATGCAAGGACAGTGGCAGTGTTCATGAGGTGGGCTGTCAAAAAGCCTATGTTGCAAATTTGCTGGAAAACAAACTAAAAATGGTTGTTTTACAAGCGCAGTTGCCCAATTGTTACCTATGCTCGTGAATTCACGACCACAATATTTTCATGCCAGATTTTCAACACTGTCATTTTTCTACACCTCCTTGTGAACAGTACAGCTGTCATTTTTCACATCCTGGCCAAAATGTGTTTCCACACTTGGCGCACAATACATAGGTCAATGTGGGAAATCAGT
Source organism: Neoceratodus forsteri (assembly GCA_016271365.2). Lineage (NCBI taxonomy): Eukaryota > Metazoa > Chordata > Ceratodontiformes > Ceratodontidae > Neoceratodus > Neoceratodus forsteri. The sequence continues at coordinate 74,556,746 of CM028138.1, read as the reverse complement.
GTTTGGGGCATATTATGAAAATGACACTTACACTGTTCATGAGCAGAGGTCCTACAATGCCTATGCTGAAAATTTGGTGACGATACTTCATAACATGACTGTGTTAAGATGCATTGTGCAGTTTGACTTAATAATTTGTAAGTTCACGAATTTATAATATTTTCACTCCAGATTTTCAACATTGCCATTGTTCTGCACTCCTTATGAACAGTACAGCTGTCATTTTCACATCCTGACTAAAATGTGTTTCGCAGTTCGGCGCAGAATAGCACGGTTGCTGTGGAACGTCCATGTTTGAGACACATTATGGAAATGACACTGACACTGTTCATTAGCAGAGGTCCTAAAATGCCTATGTTGAAAATTTGGGGCTGACAGTCCATACAATTAGTGATTTACGAGCATGCATTGAGCAGTTTGCACACACGCTTGTGATTTCATGCATTTGCAATATTTTCACTCCCCATGTTCAAATACCGGCATTTTCCCACACCTCCTTATGAACAGTACAGCTGTCATTTTACGTATCCTGCCTGAAATGTGTTTTCACACGTCCAGTGCAGAATCACACGGTCACTGTGAGAAATCAGATTTTGGGCAGTTTGAGGAAATGATGACACTGTTCATTACAGAGGTCCTAAAATGCCTATGTTGAAAATTTGATACCGAAAGTCCAGAAAATGACAATACTGCAAGCTGCATTGCACAGTTTCCATGCAGCCTTGTAATTTCCTATATTTGCAATCATTTCATGCCACATTTTCACCACTGGCATTTGTGCACACCTCCTTATCAACAGTACAGCTGCCATTTTCACAGTCTGCCCAAAATGCGTCCCGCAACTGTGGCGCACAATGGCATGCTTGCTGTGGAAATCACCTTTGGGGCACACTAACAAAATCACAGCACCACTGTTGATGAGGGAGGTCCCAAAATACCTATGTTGAAAATGTGCCTAAAAAACTCCCACAAATAATTGGGTTAAGACGTCTGCTGCGCGAGTTTGTATGCATGTTCATTGCTTCACCAATATTTCATATTGCCACTCCAGATTTTCAACATTGCCATTTTTATGCCTCCTCATGAACAATACAGTAGTCATTCTCCAAATCCTGCCCAAAACTGTATTTTCTTCCCTCTGTCACCAAATGCCACAGCCACTGTGCAAAATCACCTTTCAGCTAACAAAGTGGTTGTGCTTCCATGAGGTGGCCTGACAAGCAGCCCATCTTGAACATGTAGAGTGAAACTACCACTACCCGCCTGTGGTCTTAGGGTTTCAACTGCAGCACCCCATCCAGTACGGACTGACAGGCGTCAAGGTTGTGACTTGGGATCATCACATAATGCTCATGCTATTCCACTCCCCATGCACACCCTGCAGCCACTGACTGGCATTGTGGTGCGTCTTGCACTGTTTGGCCACAAACTTCACCCCATGCTCTTATACTGCATCCACGTCAATGTATTTCCTTATGGAATGGGGTAAGTATAATGCCCAAAGACCCCCAAGTACACCATGACACTTGTCAGTGTCTACAGGGTTGGGTGAGGTACAATAGCATGAGCATTATGCCTGGCGACCCAAAGGCACGCCCCACTGCCTGTCGCTCTCTACAGAGTGGGGTGGGGTTGGCACCACTTCAATACTTCACTGCCATTCCTATTATGCTCTAGCTCCACCACTGCAAATGCCATGCCAGCGACAACATTCGGCATTGACAAATTCTTGTTTTATTATAAAACAACAAGTCATTGTATAATAGGAATAATGCCCTCCAGGGTGGGTGTTATGCTGGGATAACATCCTTCTTGGTGTTGGATGCCCATGGCCAGTGGCCTCGGCTCAACCACCTGAGGTGGATGTTATCCCAGCATAACACCCACCCAGTCAGGCATTATTCCTTTATCAGGCACTCCCATAGTTGAAGAATCAATGAGTCCTTAGCACTGCTTCCATGCCAACACATGTGGTTAGCCTTAACACTCATATAATAAAGTCTAGATAGGGTATACAGTGCTATGCCCTGCTGAAGGGCTTATACTGTACAAATTTGTTTTTGCTGTGGTTAGCCCTAACACCCATATAATAATAACTAGATGGAGTATACTCTGCCCGTGAAGAGTTAATACTGTACATATTTGTTTTGGCATTAATATTACCTTAGTTTGCAGACCTAATTATACTTTGCTACTTTGATCACTAACATTGGCTTTACAATCCAATGTCCACTTCTGCTTTATTCTTGAAACATTTTTTCTTCTTTATTATTCTTTACATTGCATATTTCTATTTACAATTTAGCAATAATATTGTTTTAAAATGCTCAAACAATTTACATTCATTTGCTTTACTAAATCCCAGTCTAAATCCATACTGCCCACTCCTTTTAAGTCTTTTCTCAACTCCCTTCCCTACTCCTGCCCTGGTAAAATTCTTCTCTCATGGATGACACTGTTATTTTCAAAAGCTACCCTCACCTGCCACACTCCAACACGCCCTCCAGGGCTGGTTCAGAGAAGCAGAATCTGGGTTTGTGGCACTCAAGCAATTCTCAATTACAAAACAAATCCATGCTCTTCACCACATGGAACCCCTTTTGTAACTACAGCTTGAACATCTGTAATTACACAAGTGCCCACTTGAGCAAGTCTCAAGTTTCAAGTACCTGGATATAACCCTTGACACCTTCCTTACCTTCTACTCTCACATTAAGCATCTCTCCTCAGCCCTTAATTCCAGGATTGGTCTCCTGTATCATCACAAGCACTACCTCACCCCTGAAGCTCTCTGACTTGTAGTATCCTCCTCCGTCCTCTCCTCCTGGACTACAGTATAGTGATATATGACACTGCAGACCTGACTGCCCTCTGCCATGTCAAAACCCCTTTAAATAAAGCCTGCCAGCTGGTCACAGGCTGCAACACACTCACGCACACCTGGATCTCTACAAATCTACTTACTGGCTAAATTTTGATGGGAGGCTAAAATATCATACTTGCCTCCTAGCTAAGAAAATATTTCTCAAACAAACTCTGCTGGGTCTCCACTGCTTATCAAGCCAGCCCTTCCTACAAGAGCATCCAGAAGTAACACCAGGTCCTCCCTCTCTGTGCCTCACTGCAAAACCTCATTATGCCAAAGGGCTTTCCTTCACGGGCATTCCAATGGCTAAATGGCTTCCCTGCCACCATCACCTTGGAACCCAAACTTGGCCTTTTCAAAATGTCCCTCAAAAGTCATCTCCTTGAGCAAACTTCTTGTGACTGCCACTAGCCCCAGCCTCCACACTCCCTGGAATTCCCTGGGGCTCTTAGGATAGTATATCGCTGGACCTCTTATGTTAGTGTATCATTAGTAGGTGTCTCACCTGTTGGTGCTGGGTAATATACATACCGTAGATAGTGTAATATGGCATGCCTACTATGTACGCAGTGTCTATCTGGCCCTAGATTTATTGACTTGTTCTCATCCATTATCTGTTATTGTTTCCTTCTCTAGTGCATCAATATGTTGTGTATCGCACCTCACTGCTATGTCCTTCTCACCTCTGTATTACCAACGTGGAGCCTTTGCAAAGGAGTCTATGACTCAAAGATTGTAATTCCAATTATGTATTAAAGTAATTCTATTTTCTTTCTTATGGTTAGTGTGAGCAAACTCTTTAAATACTTTCTTTAGTTGGTGATACTTCATCCAGTTCAGCTCGATATTATATGTAAGTTCTGCGGTTCATAACAAACTATTAGGGGCAGTCACATTATCCCAAACACATGTTCTCAGTTTTTCACTTAGTGCATAATATCTTGACTCAAAATGTTTACTGCTGTGTGTTCACCAGTCTATGAATTTAACCATGCAAGTTGTAATTTCTTCCCTTTTGTAGAAATATGATTGTATTAGCAATATATTTTATGATCACATCATCTATTTTCATAAATCTGTCTGGAATAAATAACAGTAGATTTTCCTTCAAATTAAAATAATATTTTTATAATCTCTTGTACATATTATAAGTCATTAAGTGCACTGTCCCAATCAGCTCTGCATGGTGCCTACAGCCATTTTAACCCAACCCTTGTGCACTATAATAATTGAGAGGATCTGGGTAGCCCATTCCCCGCTACCTTGAGTTTCATAATAATATCCTAGACAACTCTAGGATCCTTCCTCCTTATTTTTAAATCCTTTTAAATCTGTCAGAAGATTCTTGTGGTATTGGGTATATGATGTTGGTGGAGATCATCGGACCAGAAATGTATCTTGTCCATTAATACTTGTTTAGCATAAGTATTTGTATAACGCAGGACACTACATCATGTCTGAACATCATGACCAGTACCGCACGATCACAGATACTATTTCCAATGTGGAAAGTGTAGTGCCAGGCATCTTATACTGTAGGTGAGGGTTTAACATGTGAGGTATTCTGTATGGGTGTCATGATTAACATACAGTAGCTCATGCTGTTATGTTGCATAGTCTACAGTGTGGGATGAACATAAGCGCATCTCGATGTTCACAATAAAATGAACAATTAGTTGTTTAAACATGCTTGCAACTCTATTAGAGTTGTGGGGGCTCTGCCCCACACACCACAGTGTCTTTTTTTTCTTTTCTAATAGCATGGAGGGTGTAACATATTTAGTTGTTTAAACATGCTTGTAACTGTTTAGAGTTGGGGGTCTCTGCCCCAAACCCTGTGTCTTTTTTCTTTTTGTAATGGCATGGAGGTGTGGAGGGTGTTGCCCCATAGTTCAAACAAACTAAATCAGAGTTGCATAGTGCTCAGAATCTCCTGTGTCGTGTCATCCCATAGCATTAGACATTTGTCTGAGCATCACACTATGGAGACTGCAGAGGTCCCATGTTCTCCACCAACGCTGGGTATATTATCCCTGAAAATATATAATAATTATGGCAGTACCAATGCTTTGAGTATGCCATGTCTGCCCTGAGGGTATAGAGAGCTGTTCCTATTTTTCTAACTAATTAGAAATTTGTTTTCAACATTATTCAGTTTCATAGTTTCCTTATTATCTGCAGTTAGAGTTATACCCAAATATTTTATTTTGTACTGATAATGAACTGTGATAAATGAAGCAGTGTCACTGCACTTAGTTCCCTGAAGACAATGCAATTGATTTGTTTCTGTTTAAAATGCATCCTGAGCACCAGCCTGGTCATGCTGAGGGCTGAGGTGCTGGATGCTGCTGTTGCCTCACTCCGGCGACCTGTGTTGGCAGGAGCGAGCATGGCTGCCAGGGGTTGGCATTGCTGAGAAGGATTGAGCATCTGAAGGACTGCTCTCCTTCTCGTGAGGGGTGACAATAGTGGTCGGTGCTTGACTGGCCCCAGTGGAGACTGGGTGGCAGTGCACTGATCCTGCAGAAGAGGGGCAGAATTGGGGCAGATGCCTGGAGGAGGCGCTTGCATATGCGTGTGTGCTCCCTCCTCTGGCATAATTGCATGCCCCAGGGGAGAAAGTAGAAAATATCCCTCAGCAGCATGAAGGCTTACCCGATGGTGCTGCCAACAATCGCACCCAAGCTAACTCCCTCATGAGACCACCCTCCAGGTCTCCACGGTAGTGGGGTATGTATTCACCATGATGCGACCTGGGAGGCTGTAGTGGAGAGGTACAAGCCTGGCCATGACTGGGGTGGCAGCCGTGAAGGGCTGGACTATGGGGGAATCAAAGGTACAACCCCATCCCCGCCCAAAAGAACATAGAAATAAATAAGGTAGAATGCATAATGAGAGTTCTTCAGAAGCATTCTATATCCCAGATAACCTCTGGTATAGACAAAGACAGGTTTTCCAGAAGTAGTAGCAGGTCATTTGCATATGCATTACATTTATTTATTTATTATTTATTTAGCTTTTGTTGACCAGGTAAGTGCACTAGACAAATCCTGCCTATTTTCAGGCACGACACCGGGAGGGGATACAGATGAATGCCAACTGACCTTGAACCAGATTAAGCTGTTGGTGGTATTTTTTTTAGTGAATGCCATTTATACTCCTTCTGTCTTGTAATTGAACTCATGATATTTCTGTTGCTTCTAATGTAACATAGTAAAGGTTCCATGGTGATAATTAAAATAACCAGAAAGAGGAGACAGCCTTCATTGACTCCATTTGCCATTATATGCTCTTTTGATGTACAAAAAGTTTCTTGTAAAATGCCCTTGGCCTGTTGTCAAATTGTTCAGTGATGTTTGAGAAAGCCACACACTTCTGTACAGACACATGTAAGACCATTGTAAGACTGAACGCTTTTGATGTTTCAAAAGCAATGGCTATAGTTTTTTTTCTGTGAAGGTTTCATTAACTCAAGTGCAGGAAACAGAGGATCACAGAATTTAATGCATGTCTGGCAGAGTGGTGTAGAACTATGGTGTTTGGATTATTAGGGGTTGGGGCAACATGTGATAACAAGAATCTCTATTCACCAGATAGCCTTCACCTGAGCAGAAGGTTTCTGTGTCCTGAAACAGAAACTGGGGAGTTCATTACAACCAAGTATAATTTAAACTGAACTGGGGGCTTAGCACCGGTAGCAGCCAGAGTCAAAAGGAGAGGAAGGCAATGTGCCTCCTACCTAGCTAGCAAGGAGGGAAGGGGCAATCAAAAAGCAGAGGAGGTAGAGGGGAGGGAGTATTGGAGTAAGTAGGGGATCTGGCTGAGGGTGGTGTCACTAAATGCAAGGAGCTTGGGGAACAAAGTATCTGAGCTCCAAGCATTAATGGCAGAAGGGGAGGTGGATATAGTTGCCATCACTGAGATAGGCCAACCAGCACCATGACTGGGACATCATGTTACTGGGATACAGACTGCATCACAGGGATAGGACAAAAGGGAAGGGTGGAGGGGTGGCTTTATTTGTGAGGGAAGGATAGTGAGCAGTATGGAGGAGGGAGGTGAGGGGAGGCCGGAAGCCTTATGGGTTCAACTGCAGAACAATAAAGGTAAAAGGGTCAGACTGGAGGTTGTACAGACCACCCTCGCAGTCAGAGGGCATCGATAGAGAACTGGCAGACCAGTTACGAAACACTTTAGAAGGATGGCACCATGAAGGTCGGGGATTTCAATCCACCAGGGTGCATTGAAAACCATGTTTAGCACAAGTGCAAGGCGGCAGGTCATTCTGGAAGCCTCCTAGGATGTATTCCTGTCACAGAAGGTGGAGGAACCAACAAGGGAGGGAAGAGCTTGGATTTTGTGCTGACCGGTGAGACTACATGCAAGGCGTATGGACTGAGGACCTCCTAGCAGGTAGCAACCACCTGAACAGTGTGGTTCTCCCTATAGATGGGTAGAGAGGATGTCTACAAAAACCAAGACAGTGGACTTCAAAGGGCTGACTTCTGCAGGATGGCTGACATCCTCAGGGGCATTTGGCTAGCATCACCCCTGACATGGATACCATCCAGAAATGGGCCATCCTGAAGGAAGACCTATTAGCAGCCACAGACACCTGTACAAAGAAAAGCTATAAGAAGCAAGGACCAAGAAGCCATGTTGGTGGTCAAAGAAAGTGCAGATAAGGGTGAGGGGAAAAAAGACAGCCTTCAGAAGATGGAATGGGTCCAAAAGAGAGGAGGATAGGGAGGAGTACACTAGGAAAACCAGGGAGGAGATCAGGGCTGTGAGCTGCCAAGGCTTCAAAGGAGCTAAAGCTATCAGAGGTGATTAAGGAGGGCGATAAGGCCTTCTTCAAATGCATGAGGGAGAAGAGGAACTGCAAGGAGCAAATCAACAGGATAAAGAGGGATGGAGGTTGGCTAGAGAAGGCGATTGAATAGGCTGAGGTGCTCAATGAGTACTTCTGCTCAGTTTTTACCAGGGAGAGAAATGGGCCAATATCTCAGGGCAAGGCAACACTGGCATGAGAGGAGATAGGATAATGGATGGGAGATCCCTGTGAGCAGAGTGCTTAAGGTCCATGAGTCACTGAACATGGACAAGGCTCCAGTGCCAGATGGGCTGCACCCTAGAGTCCTGAGGGAGTTGGCTGAGGTCCTGGCGGCTCCACCACTGGCAGACTTGTTCAATACTTTCCTGCAAATGGGGTGCATGCCTGAGGACTGGAGGATGGCACATGTGGTACCTCTGCACAAGAGCAGTCTCAAGGAAAAGCCTGATAATTACAGACCAGTCAGTCTGACTTCCATTGTGGGTAAGTTCATGGAAATGATGCTAAAGGAAAGGCTGGTGACCTTCTTGGAGACTAACGGTCTTATGGAAGACAAACAGCATGGGTTCATTTCAGGCGATTGGTGGTTACCTCTGCTACCCATAAGCACAGTCACTCCCTTAACCTGGTTTTCCTCCTGGGGATAGAAACTTCAGACTTGGTGGTGGAACTGGTCAGATGGTCAGACCATCACACTGTGAGGTTCAGTTTCTGCACCCCTTCATAGGCCAGCCCCTGTGGAGATGGTCACATACCACCCTTTATGGGATGTGAGCCCTGATGGCCTAGCAGCGATACTTGACCTATCGGGTAAATCTGGAGGTAAGTGGAAGTCCAGAGAGCCTGGTGCAGGACTATAATAAGGCCGCTACTATGGCTCTGACTCTATCACTCCTGTCTGAGTTCGTCCCTCTCCCTTCACCCTCGGTCCCCATGGTTTGATGGGACCTTGACAGAGTTGCAGCAACTTGGATGAAGGTTAGAGTGCTGCTGGTGGAATTCCGCCTTGGAGGTTGGCCACCTTAGACTGATGGAATGCTACAAAGTTATCAATCAGCAATCACCCGTAGAAGGCAGAGTTCCTGTCCGGGAGATTGCTGCTTCTCAGGAACTGACTGGCTCAGCTCTTTCAAACTGTGGATAGGCTGTGCAACACAGCCTGTCTTCAGTCTTGAAGAGCCTTTTCACAGATTGAGTGTGATGAGCTCACTTGGTTCTTTGGATAAGGTGTCCAGCATCAGGGCGGAAATCCAACCGCACACTCTATGGGAGCTGCTAGTGGTCAATGTATGGTCATCCTCTCCTTGATTTGTCTGGAGTTCCTTTAACCAGCTGGAGTTCGGAGATGTTATGCGGATTGTCAAGGGTATGTAACCAGCATGCTCTAGTTTGGTTCCGGCTCAACCTCCTGATTGTAGGTTGTTGTGACATTGTTGGCCCGGTCCTTGCAAGGATAGTTTGGTGCTTCCTTGAGTCTGGTGAGTTTACCAGCTCCTGAAGGAGGCGGTGGTGACACCTCTCCTGAAGAAAGCTGCTCTGGACCCAAGCTGCCTTGTGAACTATAGACTCGATCTCTAACCTTCTCTTCATTCGGAAGGTAACTGAGAAGGTTGTGGTGCTACAAATGGAGAACCATTTGACCAACCATGACATTTAAGAATCCTCCAATTCAGTTTTCATAAGAGGCATAGTACTGAAACCACTCTGGTTCGGTGCTCAATGATCTCTTGATGACGAGAGATCAGAAATGCCATTTTGTCTTAGTACTTCTTGATCTCTCCTCAGTGTTCGATAACGTGGACCATGGGGTGTTCTTCGAGCACCAGAGGTTCATCTGTGGCCTGTCTGGTACAGTTCTCAGGTGGTTTAAGTCCTTCCTCATTGTCAGAATTTAGATGGTGGTGTTGGGAATTTTCTTCTGACCCATTCTCTCTGCCATGTGGGGTCCCTCAGGGCTCAGTGTTGTCCCCCATGTTATTTGCTGTGTCCTTGCTGCCCCTCAAGACATTGTAAGATGGTATGGACTGAGGTTTCACTGCTATGCTGATTATACCCAGCGTTACCTGTCTTTTGCACCCGACCAGGATAGTGTGCACTTGATATTTAACAACTGCCTTGTTGAAATCCAGGACTGGATGAATTCCAGCTGGTTGAAGTTGAAGTTGAACTTGGAAAAAACTGAGGTGATGGTTGTGGATCCAGGCCACGGACAGAGAGGTTGGGGCTGATCAACCTTCCAGACTTTGCCTGGGAGGTTCCCAGCTTCTTTCCTCTGAACTGGTGTGGGACCTGGGGTGATTCTGATGATGGGTTGACACTGCAGTCTCAGGTGTCTGCAGTCATCACGTCCCTCTTTTACCATCTGAGAAACATCACCAGGGTTAAGCATCTAGTTCCATCCGCGACCTTCCTGCATTGTTCCACGCCTTTGTGACCTTGCGCTGATTACTGCAACTCCTGTACCTAGGGCTTCTGGGATTGATAGCTGCTGCTTGCAGCTAGTGCAGAATACTGTGGCCCAGTTGTTAATGGGGACCACTCTGGTGTGTCACATCACACCGGTGCTGTGCAAACTGCACTGGCTGCCTTTTCAGTGGTGGATAACCTTCAGGGTCAGGCTTCTGACCTATAAAGCCCTACGTGGACAGGGCTCAGACCACCTGAAAGAGCTTCTGTCCTCATACTTCCTCAGGCGACTGCTCTGCTCAGCTGCTGAGGAGTTGCTGGAGATTCCCAGGGTATCTTTGAAGACACCGGGGCCCATGCATTTATGTATGTGGCCTCAGCCCTGTGGAATTCTCTACACCATCTGTTATGGGAGTGCATGACCATGGAGGGCTTTAAAAGGTCCCAAAGACTTACCTATGGTGCCAAGCTTACCCAAATTGATTTTAGTTCTGTATTTATTCATCTGAATCATTAATTTTACTGTTTATTCTTACTGATCAGTGCCTTAATAACTGAAAGGCACTTTATAAATAAAGATATTATTATTATTATTTATTATTGCTACTATGTCAAACAAACCTGGTTCACTTTTTGACTGGTGACAAAAGAACTAGACACCGCTTCGGGCCGAAGATGTCCTGTATCTGATTTCAACAAGGCCTTTGACTCAGTATCACATGGCAGATTAACTAGTAAATTTAGAAACCTGTGAGCAGATGAGAAACTGGTTAAGTGGGTTGGTAACTGACTGGGGATGGACATCAGAGGGTGGTTGTGGGGGACTCTCAACTCATAGGGCACTCACCAGTGGGGTCCCACTGGGATCAGTGCTGGGGCCAGTGCTGTTTAACATCTTCATAGCCGATATAGCAGCTGGAGTTAAGAGCAGAATCAGTCTGTTCACAGATGACACCAAGATAGGGGCAGTTATGGATGGAGTAGAGGGAGGAAAAGGCCTCCAAGAAGATTTGGGAAGGCTTGAGCAGTGGTCAGACACTTAGCTTCTGGTTTCAATGCTAAGAAGTGCAAGGTCATGCACTTTGGAGAGAGGAATCCTGGGTACAGTTACCATCTGGGAAGTGTTCAGCTGTCCGTCTCTGAGAAGGAAAAGAATTTGGGGTAATGGTCACAAAGAATATGAACCACTCATCTCAATGTAGGAAAGCAGTGGCAAAAGTCAATGGAATGCTGGGGTGCATTGCTAGAGGAATCACCTTTAGGAGGGAGGAAGCCATTCTGCCACTGTACAGGTCACTGATGAGGCCGCACTTGGGTACTGTGTGCAGTTCTGGAACCCATACTTAAAAAGGACAACAGGTTACTGGAGGGTATAGCAGAGGTGACTAAAATGATCAGACATATGGAGGGGAAGCCTTATGAGGATAGGTTGAGGGTGCTCAACATGTACTCATTGGAGGAGAAGGAAAGGGTGATATGATCGAGACCTTCAAGTACTTAAAGGCATAACAGGGTTAGTACAGAGGGCATGTTTTGAATAAAGGGAGAAGGGATTACTAGGAGCACAGCCTGAAGTTGGTGGGGGCAGAGTCAGGAGGGAGGCCGAGAAAGTATTATTTCACTGAGAAGGTGGTAGGGGATGGAACATGCTTCCTGAAGAAGTGGTATCTCTTAAAACAGTGGAGAGCTTTAAAAGGGGTGAGATAGGGTTAAGTGCAAGATATTGTCAATGGTGAGATGAGGGGAAGAGAGTAGGGCAAGGGGTGGGGGAGCAGCAGGAGTCTAACCTCTGTGCTACACAATCAAGCAGACGTGATAGACCATTTGGTCTGTATCTGCTGGAAGTTTTGTATGTTTGTATATTGTACTTTCTGCAAACTATAAAATATTGTTCTACCTGACATAACAAATTGATCTTGGTTGACCCATTGAGGATATGTTCTTCTAAGCACTTAATATGTTTTGCTATAAGTTTATATTCAAAGTTTAACAGAGCAAAGGCCTGCAATTGTTAGTTTTCTTAGGATTTTGTTTTCCTTCAGAAGCAGAACAATAAATGACTCCTACAATGATGATGATAGTGCATTTTCTCCTCCATTAGTTCTTTCGTTAATAATTCCAGCCAAGGTACTAGAATATGACCAAATGCATAGTAAAATTCAGATGTAGAACATCTCTACCAGGTGAGTTTGCTTTCTGAAATGTTTGTGTCAATAATTTCTTGTTTGGTAAATAAAGACCCATCAATTTGTTTTCATCAAAGGAACTTGTTTAATATATTCATTTATTTTATTCCTGTCAGATATGTGTCCTTTCTGATAACTACATAGATTTGTAATAATTGATAAAACATTCAGCTATTTCTGCATCATTAGATTTCCTTTTTCCATTGTTGTCTTCTTTTGTAAAATTATGTCTCTTTCCTGGTGTGACTTCAACCTATACGCCATAAGCTCTCCAGATTTGACCCCTCTCTCTTCCTCCTCCCTGTCCTGTTTCTTCCACCCTACCCAACACTGCTACTTGATCAACCTTTGCTGCACTAGCTCTTGTTTGCCACAAGTGTTTGCCTTGCCATGTAATATGTATTTGAATGTTTATTGTCTTTATACTGCCTCTGGTTTCTACGCTATGTTTAAATTTGTACAGGTGAAGTATACAATCTTTTTCTTCTACTTGAATTATTACCACTGTATTTTTTCTCTGTACTCCTGTACAGTATTGCATTGTACTGTATTGTTCTGTATTGTACTGTATTGTTCTGTATCTGTGCCTGGATCATACCCCAAAATAGGCAAATGTCTGCCTAGTGTACCCAATTTGGTTAACAATCACTAACTAGAAATAATTAAAATAAAATCCTTGAATGCATCCTGTCTGGCCACATTGCCTTGTCCTTGTTCAGTTTTGTGAGTTCCTTCAGGATTCTCTCCTTTATAAGTATATTCATCAATTTACATCACACTTCATTTGTAACAATCAGTATTTACAACTCGGACATAACAGTCCCATATCACTTCTAGGACATAACAATCCTGTCTTCCTCTCGTGGTTCTTCTTTATTCTCCTCCTGCTATATAGAAACATAGAAGCATAAGTAAAATTCTTCTACTGGGACCTTTAATTTAGGGTAAAAACAAACAAAAAAATTGGTTTGTTTGTCTCAGTTAGCTAAAGTGGTTATCTGAACAGTTATCTAGGTGTAAATCTCAGGTGGCTGAAGGGACTTGATTGCTGTGCAGTTTAAATTACTTGTAGAAAGATCTAGTAAGTAGGGGAGTGGCTTAGCTAGAAGGAAACTAGATTTAAACACTGCCTTAGAAAGATTCTGTCAGAGGCTTCTCAGAGGACACCAGAAGGAAGTAGTGCTGTGTGACTGGACTTCTCTACTGAGACTAAAGAAGGAACTCTTCTACTGGGAAATTTAATTTAGTGTAAAAACAAAAAAAATAGTGTGTTTGTCTCAGTTAGCTAAAGTGGTTATCTGAACAGTTATCTAGGTGTAAATCTCAGGTGGCTGAAGAGGCTTGATTGCTGTGCAGTTTAAATTACTTGTAGAAAGATCTAGAAGTAGAGGGAGTTGGCTTAGCTAGAAGGAAACTAAATTTAAACACTGCTTAGAAAGATTCTGTCAGAGGCTTGGCAGAGGACCCAGAAGGAAGGAGTGCTGTGTGACTGGACTTCTCTACTGAGACTAAAGAAGTAGAACTCTTCTACTGGGAAATTTAATTTAGTGTAAAAAAAATTAGTGTGTTTGTCCAGTTAGCTAAAGTGGTTATCCGAACAGTTATCTAGGTGTAAATCTCAGGTGGCTGAAGGGCTTGATTGCTGTGCAGTTTAAATTACTTGTAGAAAGATCTAGTAAGTAGGGGGAGTGGCTTAGCTAGAAGGAAACTAGATTTAAACACTGCCTTAGAAAGATTCTGTCAGAGGCTTGGCAGAGGACACCAGAAGGAAGAGTGCTGTGTGACTGGACTTCTCACTGGGACTAAAGAAGTAGAACTTTCTACTGGGACCTTTAATTTAGGGTAAAAAAAAAAGTGTGTTTGTCTCCAGTTAGCTAAAGTGGTTATCTGAACAGTTATCTGGTGTAAATCTCAGGTGGCTGAAGGGCTTGATTGCTGTGCAGTTTAAATTACTTGTAGAAAGATCTAGTAAGTAGGGGAGTGGCTTAGCTAGAAGGAAACTAAATTTAAACACTGCCTTAGAAATATTCTGTCAGAGGCTGGGCAGAGGACACCAGAAGGAAGGAGTGCTGTGTGACTGGAGTTCTCTACTGGGACTAAAGAGTAGAACTCTTCTACTAGGACCTTTAATTTAGGGTAAAAAAACAAAAACATTAGTGTGTTTGTCTTAGTTAGCTAAAGTGGTTATCAGAACAGTTATCTAGGTGTAAACCTCAGGTGGCTGAAGGGGCTTGGCTGCTGTGCAGTTTAAATTACTTGTAGAAAGACCTAGTAAGAGGGGGAATGCCTTAGCTACAAGGAACTAGACTTAAACACTGCCTAAGAAAGATTCTATCAGAGGCTTGGTAGAGGACACCAGAAGGAAGGAGTGCTGTGTGACTGGACTTCTCTTGGGACTAAAGAGTATAACTCTTCTACTGGGACCTTTAATTTAGGGTAAACAAACAAAAAACATTAGTGTGTTTGTCTTAGTTAGCTAAAGTGGTTATCAGAACAGTTATCTAGGTGTAAATCTCAGGTGGCTGAAGGAGCTTGATTGCTGTGCAGTTTAAATTACTTGTAGAAAGATCTAGTAAGTACTGGGAGTGGCTTAGCTAGAAGGAAACTAAATTTGAAACACTGTCTTAGAAAGATTCTGTCAGAGGCTTGGCAGAGGACACCAGAAGGAAGGAGTGCTGTGTGACTGGAGTTCTCTACTGCATTAGAAGTAGAACTCTTCTAAAAACTATATTGCCCACCTTTCCTCCCTCCACCCTCCCACCAAAGCTAGTTCTACTTTTTATAGGCACAGGAGTTTGCTGACAACAGGAACTTTCTGTTTGGGAGCAGGAAGTGAATGATCACAGAGCCACCAAAGATGCACCATCCTAGAAGGGCAAGAGTAGCTCTCTGCCCCCCAGCTGCTGGAGGTCTGCCTCTAAGCAAGTAAAGGGTCTACTGAAAAATATAGGATCTTCTTGTCTCAGAACAAGACAATCAGGATTTTAAAGGGCACAGAGGCAGTAAGCTAGAGAGAGAGAAAGAAAAAAACAGAGGAAAGGATAAGGATTCTAAACAATAGTGAAGGGTCAGAAATAAGACGTGATGGGGTGGTGCAGTGCAGTGGCTGTGGAGCAGCAGTCTTCCAGGAGACGTTCTGGAGGATGCAGTGTTGTCCCATCTGCAGGCACCTCTCTGGGATGGGGGAGGTTGCTCATCTCCAGGCTGAGTTGGCCAGATTTGTGGACCTCCTCTTCCATCCAGGGACCAACAGGGCCACCGTTGCCTCCAAAGATTGCCAAGAAAGAGGAGCAGTTGGACCACGGTGGGCTCCAGAGAGGGTGAGGGTGGTGGAACAGAGGCATCCCTCAGTTGCACCTCTCCACATTCCTGTGCCATTCTGGCAAAGTGTGGTTCCTCTATGGAGGCACCCACAGAGGGCCAAGGAGAATGCTGGCAACCTCCACAAAGGAGACCCACAGAAGGGTGGCATGGGACCCAAAGGGAAGGAACAACCCTGGTGGTGGACTCATTGTTAGGAACGTAGAACTGGGGAGGAAGGGGAGAGGGAGGTAAGGTGCCTGTCTGGCTCCATGGCTTAGAGGGACAGGGAGCGAATCCTCAGGATTGCCGAGCAGTGCACAGGGGAGGGAGCTGGATATCATTGTCTACCTAGGGACAAATGACCTGGCTAAGAAAGAGATCAGAGCAGTGCAGGGAGTTTTGTGGAATTAAGGAGGGACCTAGACAAGTAGCATGCATGGTAGCCTTCTCGAGGTGCTGCCTGTCTATGGCATACAAGAGGCTAGGGAGCTCCACACCATGGGATTCAATCAGTGGTTGAAAAACTGGTGCAGAGCTCAGGAATTTGGCTTCATTGGGATTGGGGTCCACCTGGAGTGATTCAAGCCTATACTGGCAAGATGGGCTGCATCTGTCCAGCAGGGAAACCAGGATCCTAGGTGATAGGTTTAAATGCTTCATTGGCAAGTATTTAAACCAGCTAAGGGGAGGACACTGAAAGGAGCAGGGAAATCCTAGCCCCCAAAAAGTCACGGTAGTAAGTGCAGTAAACACCAACATAGAGATGTTGATAGGGAGAAGGGCAGGAGTAAATGGAGAAAGTGACAAAGGCAAGAAGGACAGGGATGGGGCAAAAGGAGTAAGGCCATCAGAAAATGAGGAAAATGAGTACCAATGCCCGTAGCCTGGGCAACAAGCTCCTGAACTGGTGGCCTTGATGGAAGAGGATGCCTGGATATTATAGCAGTCACAGAAACATGGTACACAGAGAACCATGACTGGGATGTTAACATACCAGGTATGTAACCTACAGGACAGACAGGGAGGGAAGAAGAGGAGGAGGAGTAGCTCTTATGTAAACAAAGGGATAAAAGCAACTGAACAAAAAAGTAAACATGGAGGAGAGGAGGACTGTGGGTCACCTTGGAGACTGAAGGGCACCACAATCCACACAGGGATTGTATATAGACCCCAGGTCAGGGGAGGAATGGACAAGGATATGATAGAAGGCATTCTAGGATGGCAGAAAAAGGAGATACTGTTGATGGAAGACCTGAATATGCCAGATGTTAACTGGAGCACACTTGCTACAGCCACATCCAAGAGCGGCCATTCTCGAAGCTCTACAGGTGGCATGCCTCAGACAGCTAGTTTCAGAACCCACTCATGAGGGAGCAATCTTAGACCTCGTACTTCAAATGGGGACAGTGAGAGGATCTCAGATCTAAAAGTGGGTTGCCATCTGGGAACAAGTGACCATCAAACAGTGTGGTTCATGTTAACTCAGCTACAGAGTCAAACCATACAAAAGTGAGGGTACTGGACTTCAGGAGAGCTGACTTTGGCAAGATGGAGAGTGCCTCAGAAAAGCACTAGCAAACAGGGTAAAAGGAAGGGTGGAGCAACAATGGGAATCATCAAAACTGCCATCACAGAGGCAACAAGCCTTTGTGTGAAGCAAATCAAAACAAAAGAAAAAGCCACTATGGTTCTCAAAAGAGGTGGCAGGAAAAGTCAGGGAGAAAAAGATAGCATTTAGGAAGTATAAGGAAACACAGAAGAAGCAGGACAGAGAGCTGTGCCAGTTAAGGCAGAAGGAAGCAGGGAGGGAAGTCAGAATAGCAAGGGCCCATACTGAGGAAAGGATAGCCAACTTGGTTAAGAAGGGGATAAACCTTTATAAGTACATCAGGAGTGAGAAGACAAAGGGAGGGATAGTAAGGCTGAATAGAATGAACGGTGGGTGAGCAGAGGGAATAGTGAAAAAGCAGGGTTATGGAATGAATATTTCTGCTCAGTATTCACAAAAGAGGAAGTGGGGACTTTTGCCATGCTGGGGTGGGCTCCTAAGCGTAGCATCTGCAAATTTGTTGGGGCTGGAGCAGTGGAGCCAATGGGGGCTTGGGCACCCCAATGGCTCCAGACTTCAACCACATTGGGGGTGGCTCCCAGAGTGGCACCAGGAAGTTTGCTTTTGGGAGCAGTGGAACTGATGGGGATTAGGCACCCCCATCAGTCACACAGAGTGCAGGGGTGGAGGGAGCACATGAGTACACTGGGGTGGGCTCCCAGCATGCACAGGATGTGGGACTTTTGCCATGCTGGGGTGGCCTCCCAGCGTGGCATGAGGAAGTTTGCTTTGGGGGCAGTGGAGCTGATGGGGATTGGGCACCCGTCAGTCATATAGTGTCAGGGGTGGAGGGGAGAGCATGAACACAGTGGGTGGGCTCCCCAGCGTGCCTACGTAAGTGTTCGTGGGGGGTGGATGAATGTCTATGACAGTTCAGATGCAGTGTTGACGTATCATAATTTGCATACGCTGACGGCAGTATGCAAATTGTTGCATGTTACCACCACTGACTGTAGTGGTGTTTTTCTCAGAACTGTATGCCACTGCATCAGAATGGCTGTGATAGACAGCTCAGACATTCATTGTGTGGTCAGCCATGCCTGCAAAAGGAGCAGGGCATTGGAAGTGGGGAGGCACACCTCAGAAGACTTGCATGGTGCACTATGTTTCTGCACAGTGCAAGCAAACATAAAAAGGACATCAAGAAATAGGGAAAAGAGTCAGTATCTGAAAAAAAGGATGTGGTCTCTGCCATTAAAGCTAGAGAGGAGTCAGCCAAACCTTGTCCCAAACACACCACTGTGACAGTCAACCAGAATCCCAAGGAACAACATTAAATTGAAAAAAATACTGAAAAGGAAAACAACCAGATTAACTATATTCAAACCCCTGTTTTCCAGGGCAAATACAGAACATACCTTTTTCAACCTACTACTGCAAACTATTAGAGACAAATACTAAGTAAACGGGTTTCATATAGCCAAGGTACAGGAAATATGGCACTGACATACAAAAGGTTAGCACCAAAAATGTCTTAATGATACAAACTCATTTCTGTTTTGAGAGCTGCCAAGACTTCCAGCATGCAACTTGTTTGGCACCAACATCCAAATCCTTTTTCCAGTTTAAAGTCAGGTAAATTGCACTGGCCAAGTAAATATCCAAAATTTAAAGTGGAGCTTGGGACAGAGAAACAGTGCTGATAGCTTGGGGAATAGCCTTGTGGACTCCAATTGGTAATAGTTGACTTTTGGCAAATTTAGCTGGGCACCTGTTAGTAGAGTCATGATGAATCAGCAGTAGTGCTCCTCCTGAAGGAATATCCTTCAAAACAAGCAAACATCATCAGCATAGACTGGAACCTTCATCTCCAAACCAGACAGGGGTGCAAAGTACTGTGGAACTGGGGTCAAGGCAAAGGCATGTAATAAAGGGTTTAAAGTTAAGACATACAAGATAGGATTAAGAGGGCACCCTTGATGGACCCCTCAATGCAACAACATATGATCCCCAACCACCGATTGATATCTGGTATAATTGTGATGCAGGAGTAAAGGAGGAAAATCTATGTGAAAAGGTTGTGAAAAGCCATATTTCTGCAGTACCAAAAAACGAATTAAGCGGAACATTACCAAAGGCTTTAGCCTGGCCCAAAAAGTAACAGAAAATGCTCATGGCTATATCTATGACAATGGTCAATCAGTTCAAGAATTGAAAAGAATTATCCTGTATTTTCCAACCCGGATGTAACACAACTGGAGAGGTGAATTATCATGGCACAGACCCTAGCCAACCAGGTACACAAAATCTTGGCAATGATCTTTGCATCTGTATTCAGGAGGCATATTGGTCTCCAGTTAGGTAACTTCAAAGAGTCACCTTTCTTAAATAAAAGATCTGTATTGCTCTTTCTAATGAAGCCCAAGAGAGCTAGTTCATGTAAAAGAAAATTAAAACAAAGGCTAAGATTGGGGCCAAATATGAAGAAAAAGCCAGACAGAATTCAGAGGTGAGACAATCTGCACCAGGAGAAGTCCATTTCTGTAGGGCAGAAATAGCTGAAGCAACTTCTGAACTACTAATAAGACATATAGGAATGTAATTCTCCAAGGCAGAAACCTGAGGCAAATTCAAAGTGTTCAAAAACATGAGGCAGGGTCAGCGAGCTGGAATCATATGCATAGGTGCCCTATAAAAACTGTGGACAACCCTTAGCATATGGGATTTGAAGTCTGAAAGACTCCCTGGCAGTCAACCAAAGAATGCATTCTCCAATGCCCAACTCGGGCTGAACAACTATGGAAAGCATCTCCTGCTAAATGTCCCTGTGTCCCATAGCTCCATTCAAAGGCCAAAATCTTGGCCCTGTTGTATTGTATTGCAGTTATATGGGCCCTGAGATTCAAGTTGAGTCAGAAGAGAGATACCTCTTGTACTGAGTAGAAATCAATGTGTTAATCTGATACCACCATTCCAAATAAGCAGCTTAATTATGTGAACAAGTGGATCTGGAGTAACTCCTTGCCAGACCCCAAGTTCTCATTTAGTTTGCTCCACCAAATTGAGACATCAGGATATAAACCAAGGACCAAGTATGGGTCCATAATACTTGAATAGCAGCCTGAAAGGTTAAGTCAGGAAGCACAGAGTTGTTGAATCTCCAGCAAAGATTTCTATTTGAAGATCAGGGTTAAGGAAACAGTACAATCAACAAGGAGATGATAAGCATTCTCTACAGGCATCATTTTGTTATCTGAAAGAAAACAAGTATGGGAAACAAAAAATAAGCAATTCTTGTAGCAAATTTTGTCCTAAAATATGTATCACAACCAGTAGGAAATTGAGTGCAGTAGGCATCTACTAAACGGGCCTCCTTACAAATGTTATCCACACACACTGAGTCACAAAAAAATTGGATGTGTTTGCACCTCTATCCTGAGTTGAAGAGGGCAATGAGTCCCCCAAAATATAACAATTCTTGAAGTGTATGAATAGGATGGATTAACTGAAAAAGGAACCCTCTCAAATTTGGACTGTGGTGCATATATCACACCAGGCGATAAGACAACTACAGTAATCCTGGCTGCAGTCCAGTAATAGAGCCCACCCAGGAGAATATCCAGAACCCTCATCATTCTAGGTTGTGTCCTATTAAACAATATAGCAACACTGGTGAATGCCTTTGTGCCAGTCAAGAAACAGGACACCCCATCAGTCCATAATCATTGTGCAGCCTTGATGTCAGATAAGGTTCAAGCCTAGTATCCTACAGAAAAATATCATCAGGAAATGGCAAAATCTGAAATGTCACACATCTATGGGTGAAATTCTTAATGCTATTAACATTTAGTAAGGCAAATCGCATGCACAGTGAAAAGGCAACAGCATTCTAACAAAGCACAAAGTCCTATGTGGGATGAGTATGTTTCTTATTTAGACTTCAAGGCACGCTAAGATTATCTTTCTGTTTACAGACATTGGCAGACAGATGAACCTCATCTTCAGTGTCAGAGGAAACCAATATCCGAGAAGGAACAGAAGAAGTCTCGGAATCAAGATCATCGGCAATATCACCCCAGTTCTGCACCTGAGCCAGAGGATCAAAGTTATTCTGTGTCTGCACCAGCCCAAAAGGAATGGCCAGTGAAGGGATCTGTGGGGCTTAAAGCACAGGGATCTTCATTGCAGTACCTCTTGGAAGGAATTAGGAAGGGGCATTGAGGTATCAACAGAAGGAGCCACGGCAAAGACAGAAGGTGGACCAGGTAAGGCTGAATTAATGGGTGGACCAAAAGAGTGCTCAGTGCAGACATTATCACTCAAGGAGGAGCCCAACATATGAGCCACAGAAATAGTCATGGTCAAGGCAGTTGGTATCTCAGGGAGATCAGTGGCACCCAGATGGTCAGATGATCTAGGCATCAGAACCAAGCTGGATCTGGACATTCGAGCAGCTATCATCATGTCAAAAATTATTGGTACGATTGTGGGACACCAATGGGCAGGTACAGAAAGAATGGCTTTCAAACTGGCAGAGGTTGCACTTCACATTATTGAAGCACTGGGCTCTGATTTGACCATGTTCCAAACACAGATTACAGAATCTCTCGTCACAGATGTTACTCAAATGAGAAAGGATTGACATTTAAATCATGCCCTAGGCTGCCCAGAGTAGAAGCAGACCCCATATCCTGACCAAGGAAAAACTGTTTGGGAGATGAGAGATGCCAGAGTCAGTCGCCTGGAATTGAACCTTGTATGTCCACCCACCAGTCCATATGCCATATTTATCCAAGATAAGGTTGGGTTTACATGAAATTTACATTTTAATCCAGTATGTAATTTTGTTGTTGTCCACCCTTCATTGTGAAACATAACTGTGACAGGTCAAGTTGTTGGTTTAGTGAGGAAAATGGCCTGAAATGAAAGCCAATGTTTTCAAAACTTTAGCTGATTGTGTTTGGTCCAGAACCGATCCAAATAGGAAGGCAACCGAAGCTGACATCATACCACGTTTCACCGGAAATATAAATCAAAGCATAAACATCACCCAGTAGAAAGCCCATGGAGTCCATCAGAAGCTTTTCAACTAAAAAGGCTTAGTGAGGAGAGAGTTCAAGATGACCCATATACTTGAGTCTTACTGCACTGTGCACTGTGGCAGGGTGCTGATCCATAGAGCAGGAGGTGGCAAGAGCCTCCTGAGGCAGTTTGTGACAGTAGAAATTGAGGCAGCAGACAATAGAAACATAGAAACATTGAAAACTGCTGGCAGAAAGGACTGGCAGGCCCATCTAGTCTGCCCATTTTCCTTCCTGCATCAGCTGATGTTGACCCTAGTGGTCATCAGTCTAGCCCCCATTCCTTTATCTAGTGTTCCTTTATGCCTGTCCCATGCAAGTTTGAACCTCCACTGTGCTTGCCTCCACTGCCCCTGTGGCAGGCTTTTTCCAACTATCCACCACCCTTTCAGTGAAGAAAACTTCCTTATGTTCCCCTCAATCTACCACTTCAATCTCATGTTGTGTTCTCTTGTTCTAGCCCCTCTCTATACTGAAACATGCTGAAATACTGAAAGACTAGGATTAGTGACCTCTGCAATTGGTTTGGGGGCAGATGTTGAGCTAGTACCAGCCATGGCAGTGTCTGTTACAGATACAGCCTCCAGAACAGTTGGTGGCCACAAATTCAGAGAACAGTTCCATGGAAGGAATGGCATGCAGAGGAGCTGAGGGGATACGCATTCTGCTCACAGGTGTCAATCTTAAAGGCAGGAACTGAAGCAGGGTCTGGATCCAACTTTTCCCTTGGGACCTATGATCCACCCAGCTTCCTGCAAAGCTCTGACTGGGTTCCAACAGCCATCAGGTGCCCCCGACAGTAGCTGACAATTGGGCATCAGGTCATTTGTTGAGTTATGTGCAGATTCCGTCAGCCACTGACCCCCAGAGCTGCAGAAGTAACTACTTCAGAGCACAGCACACCAATATGACCAGAAGCAAGCTGAAAAGCTGTACCACTGGATAATACAGTGTCCATGCTAGGGGACAATACTGGTGGAACAATGTCAGCCAGAAAAAACAGTCCTGAGTAAATTTGTCATTGGTAGAAGCAGAAACATCATTTGAAACAGAAGGAGGGAACTGAGAATCATTATCCAAGATAGCGGCAGATGAAAGTGCAGCAGAGCCACTCCAACAACCAGCTGCAGCAGTAGTACAGGTAAACAATCAGAAGTCTGTACATAGAATTTTTTTTGATGGCAGATAAGGACCACGTGTCCCAACATGTCTGCCCATTTTCCCTATCTGTTTCATATACCGCAGATCCTAAATGATCTGTGGTTTTCTCTCTTTCCTATCGCTGGAGTTCCTTTATGTCTGTCCCATGTGTTTTGAATTCCCCTACTGTTTTGCCCTATGACCTCTGCCAAGAGGCTGTTCCATGGATCCACCACCCTTTCCCTGAAAAATACTTTCTCATGTTACTCCCTAAGTCTGCCTCCTCTATTTTCATATCATGGCCCTTGTTCTTGAACATCTTTTTGAAAGATGCTACCTCTCATATCTTAACTACACCCTGAGATATTCAAAGTCTCTATCATACAATGATCCCTCTCTCCTCTCTCCTCCAGAGAATACATGTTGAGATCCTCCAGTCTCCCTCATATTACTTTTGATTCAGCCCCTGCACCATTTTGTTGATCTTCTCTGACCTTCTGTTTCTGTCTATGTCCTTCTGGAGATGCAGCCTCCAGAACTGAACACAGTACTCTAGATGAGGTCTCAACAATGTTCTATACAGTGGCATCACTACCACCTTCCTTCTCCAGGCTTCTGACTGGGACATCTAGACATAGTCATATTACACCTGTCCTACGTGGGCTGCACTGGCTGCCGGTACAATGGCAAATTACCTTCAGGGTCAAGTTACTCACCTATAAAACCCTGCACAATCAGGGATCACAGTACCTGAAAGATCTTCTTACTCCCTACTGCCCCTCTAAGCTTACTCGATCCACTGACGAGGATTGCTAGAAATTCCCAGGGTTCACCTGAAAAAATCTGGAGCTCGTGCATTTTCTATGCTGCTCCTGCCCTGTGGAATTCTCTGCCTCATCAGATACGCAGCTGCCTGACTGTCGAGAGTTTTAAAGTGGAGTTAAAACTTTTTATTTGCAAAAGCTTATGGTATATGATTTTATATTGTTAATGTTGTATTTGTCTATATTTATTGTTCTTTGTACAGCACTTTGATCTTTGGAAAAGCGCTTAAAATAAATTTTACTTACTTACTTAATGGAGATACCTATCCCTATACATCCCAGCATTCCACTGGCTCTCCTCACAGCCTTCTCACATTGTTTGGTAACCTTTAGAGCATCAGATATGGTTACTCCCAGGTCCCTTTCCTGTTTGGTGGCTGACAGTACCTCCCCATCATGTACTCCTCCCTCGCATTTGTGTGTCCTAAGTGCATGATCTTGAACTTCTTTACATTGAATCTTAGCTGCCATACCTTGTCCACTCCACAAGCTTGCTTATGTTCCTTCTCATTTTCTCTACCCTCTTGGAGTGTCAACTCAGTTGCAGATCTTTGTGTTGTCTGCAAAGAGACACACCTTCCCTTCCAGTCCCTCTGCAATGATACGCTTGTAGAGACATTAAAGAGGACTGGTCAAAGCTGAACCCTGCAAGATCCTACTGGTCACCCACCTCTCTTCGGATTGAACTCCATTCACCACCACCCTCTGTGTCCTATCGCTCATCCAATTTTTGACTCAGTTTACCACCCTGAGACCCACTCCCAAGCTGCCCTGCTTGTTTATTAGCCTCCTATGTAGGACAGTGTCAAAGGCCTTGCTGAAATCCTGGTAGGCCACATCCACCACCCCTCCCTGATCCATCTTCCTAGTCACACAGCCAAAGAAATCTGTCAGATTTGTTTGACAAGATCTTCCCACTGCGAACACATGCTGCCTCAGATCCTGTGTCTGGATTTGAGATAAGTATATCACAAACCTTTCTTTTAGTATTTTACCTTTATAGACCATGTCTGTAAACAACCATATGTTTGAATAACCTTTGTGATCAAAAGTTTTCCCCACTGTATCATACCATGCATTGTTATCCCCAGTCGCCCCTGAAAAAGGACCTTCAGGGCTCAGTGGGCCTACCGGTCACCAAAATTTAATAAATAAATACATTTTCCATTAGTTTCCCTACCACCGAGGTCAGGCTGACTAGCCTGTAATTTGCCAGCCTCCTTCCTGCTCCCACTTTTTGAGAGGGACTACATTCACCCTCCTCTAGTCCTTTGGTACCACACCTGTTTCCAGCGAACCATTGAACAGGGCTGTCAGTGGTGCTGCCAGAACCTCCCTGAGTTCTCTTAATACTCTGGGATGTATCTCATCAGGCCCCATTGCCTTGTCTACTTTCAGATTAGCGGGTTCCTGTAAGACTCTCTCCTCCTTAAATGGACTAGTGTCCATCTCCTCCCAATGGTGCTTCATAGCCTAACGTTGGTCCCTCCCCTCCCTTCCCCTTCTTCTGCCGAATACTGAACAAAATACTTGTTCAAGATTTCTGCTTTTCTGGATCCCCTCTGCACACTTCCTTCCTTCCCTTTTTAGTCTCACAATCCCACTCTGTCTTTTCTTTTCACTAATGTACCTGAAAAGTTCTTGTCCCTCTTTTGTTATTGCCTAGGCTATTTTTTTCTTCTGTTTGCACCTTTGTGCTCCTCACTGCTTTCCCCACCTCCCTCTGCTTTAACAGATATAGGTCCCTATCTTCTTCCTTCTGTGTTCCTTGTACCTCCTGAATGCTACCCTTTTCACCCTTACCTTCTCAGCCACTTCCTTTGAGAACCATAGAGTTTTTTTTCTTCTTTATTTTGCTTATTTCCTAATGCAATGACTGCCTCCACTATGGCTCCCTTAAGATTATCCCATTGTTCCTCCATCCTCCCTCTTTTCTCCTTTCCTGCCAGTGATTTCCTAAGACATTCCCCTATCTTTGCAAAGTCAGCCCACCGAAATCCAGACCCTTGCTTTCATGTGACTTGACTCTTCTGTTGTTCTTACCTGAACCACATCATACTGTCATCACTTGATCCCAGATGGCTCCCCACTTTTACTTGTGTAATTCTGTCCCTGTTGTTTGGTATCAGGTCCAAAGTTGCTCCCTCTCAGGTGGGCTCCATCACTAGCTGTCTTGGGAATGCCCCTTCAGGGCTTCAGGATGTTTCTGTTCCTGGCTGAGGCTGCAGCCTGGTTGCTCAATCCACATCCAGCAGACTGCGCCTCCTACCAGGCAGCACCTCCCCTTTAGCTGTCATTCTGTGGATGGCTTCTACAAGTACCCTGTCCTGCTCTTCCTCTTGTGCGGAAGGTCTGTAGTTCACACCAGTGTGAATAGCAGTGCCATTTCCTGGCTCAGGGTGATCCACAGTGCCTCTGCTTCTCACTGCATTCCCTGTACCTCAGTTGTCTTAATTCCTTCCCTGACGTAGAATAGCCACTACTTCTCCCTTTTATCCACCCTGTCCCTTCTGAATAGAGTGTAACCTGGTATTGTCCTATCCTAGTCATGGTTCCACATGAACAATGTCTCTGTAACAGTGACAATGTCCAGGTCTGCCTCAGCCATCAGGAGCCACTAGGGTTCAGCATTTTGTTTCCCAGACTGTGGGCATTTGTGCACATGACCTTCCAAATTCTATTGGTCCTCTCCTAATAACTCCCTCCTATACCTATATCACCAGCACTCTCACCCCACCAAATCTTCTGGCCTCTCCCTCTATCTCCTCTTTCCCCTGTATTAGCTTTCCTGAGATCTCTCCTCGTGCTACCCCTTCCTTTCTCTTGCCTACCCTGAGTATCTACTGCACAAAAAACCTCAACTTGCACTTAACTAACTGCTGTTTTCCATTTTCCGCCTCGACATCCCCTTTTAGGTACTGCATTGTTTCTTACTCTTCCATGTATAGTTTTTGTTTATTGTAATCTCTGTAACTTGTGTTTGTACAACTTGAATGCTGCATTTCTACTGTAATGTAATTTGTATCTTGTACTTTTGATCTGTTGCCACTTGTGGGCCGGTCATGCCTTGGATCAGTGCACTTACCGGTTACAAGACTTAAATAAATAAATGTCTTTCCTCCATACTCCTCTAGTCCTTACTCCCATTCTACCTTTTTTCTGCATTTTTACCTATTTTGTTTTAGTTATCTTTGTCAATTTCTCAATGGTAGGGTCCTTTCTGAGGTCTGTGTCATTTTTTTTTAGTGGGGTGTTTGCTTCACCCAGCTTATTTCCGCCATCCTTCATGGCTAGTTTTAGATACTTGCTGATAAAACATTTAAATCTCTCACTGAGTATCCTGGTTCCTCCCTGAATAGATGCAGGCCATCACCCCTGTACAGGCCTGCATCCCTCTAGGTGGAACCACACTCCCCAATGAAGCCAAATCCTCTGCACCACACCAGTCTTTCAGCCATACATTGAATTTCTTGGTGCACAGTACCCTGTTCTCCCCTTGCCCTCAATGGGTAGCACTCTGAAAAGGTTACAGAGCGTGCCAGCTGTCTAAGACCCTCCCCAACTCCTGAACTGCTCTTGCACTGCCTAGCCTCACCACTTGCAGGTCATTCGTCCCCAGGTGGACAATGATGTCTAGCTCACCCTCCCATCCTGCTGCCCTAGTGATCCTTAGAATGCACTGTCTATCCTTCCAAGCCATGGATCTGGGTGGGCACTTGATCTCCCTCACTCCCTCCCTCCTGGCCCCACATCTACCAGCCTGATAATAGAGTCCCCACCAGGAGTTGCTTCCTCCTCCTCAGTGGTTCCGCCCCAGGATCTCCGCCTGGAAGACCCCACATCCTCCTTGGTTACCACTGTGGGTGCCTCTCTGGGAGAGTCCTGCCCTGCCAGAGCAGCATAGGAGTTATTGAGTGGAACCATAGAGAGTGATTTATCTCTTCCTCACTGCCCTCAAGCTTCCTGTGCCAACCATCATTCAGCCTTTCCTCTTCTTTGGCAACCATTGAGGCAGCGGGGCACAGTTGGTGGTCCCTGGGCAGGGCAGGAGGTCCCTGAATCCCAGCCAACTCAGCCTGGAGACAGTAACCTCCGCTCTCAGACCAGAGAGGTGCCTGCAGATGGGACAGCACTGCAGCCTCCAGAAAGTCTCCCTGAAGACTGCCACCCCACAGCCACTGCACTGCAACCCTCCCATGATGTCTATAAGTGTCCTTCCTGCTTTTGGGAATTTTTTTTCTCTTCTCTCTTCCTTTTCTCTCCTCCCTTCTTTACTTTCCTTCAGTAAAGAAACACCCTTGCTTAGTTGCCTTTGTGCCCTGTAACTGTTTCTATGTGTTCGGTGAGCCCTCCCTTACTGCTTCCACAGGAAGTATCTATCTGCTGTCAATCACCCCTTGAGCCTTTAAAAGTGGAGCTAACCCCAGTGTATGGAGGCCAAAAGAGGGATAAATAGCAGAGCAGAGGGCAGTCCCATAACTGTATGTGGAGAGGAGAAATCACCATGCAGGGAAAAACTGCAGCAGGTTCACCCTGCCATGAGCATGTAACTCTGTCTGAGCCTTCAAAATGTTTTCTTCATCCATTTTGATTAAAGCCAGTAAAATGCCATTTTTCTGAGTGAGCTGGTCCTGAAGCTGCTCTTCAGTCATCAGCATGTCCCCAACAGGTGCAGCATCCAAACAGGCCATCAAGAAGGAAGGCATAGGTGAATGGGTTACTGCAGATAGTCCAGGTGTAATAGAAACCTGCACAGCAGGCATCAAATGACTCATATTCAGAGGGTATTCCATAGGGCTGGCCTCAGCAGGCACAGCACAATCCACCAACAATACAGTAGTGGCAGAAAACATCCATTGGCACAAGAACAGCAGACAAAACAGAGGAAAAGGCAGAGTCAAAGGACAGGTGGGAATACCTCCATTCTCCTCCATCTCAGTGTCAGATATCTTTGGCAGGCAGCCAGGAAGGTGAGCAGCAACAGCTCCCCTACCCTGAGGTAGGAAAGTTTTAGGCTGGACGGGGAGACCAAAGGCACAACCTCCCCAAGTCGAGGAAAGTAAATAAATCCACCAAAAAAGAAAGAGATGGGGCATTTCCAGTGTCTTAGCTAGATTTCCCCAATTTCACAAAAAAATACCACCAAGGGCTTAATCTGGTTCAGTGCGAGTTGGTTTCCTTCTGTATCCCCCTACCCTGAACGAGGCTAAAATAAGCAGAATTGCCTAGTCCTCCTTCCCGGCCAACAAAAACTAAATAGAGAAATACTCTGGTAGTAGAGCCAGTGGGGTATCCTATGGATTAGTGTGCTGTGTATTTGATGGCATGCTTACTTCAATTCTATTTGTAAAGTAAACTGGGGGCAGACATTATAGACCAGAGTTTCTTCCAAACCATAAATTACTGCTGCATGTTACCATGCTTCCTTCTCTCCCCAACATTCAGTATTGTTCACTGCTCTCAGACATATGCTACCTACAGCAGCTCGTTACAGTGTATTACTCAACACCAAATATTTGTTGCACAACTGATTATATATTTACTTATTATATCCTATGTTATTGTCTACTGTTACTCCCTCCCTGGTGTATGGAAATGAGCAGTTACAAGAAAAAAAAGAAAGAAAGAAAGAAAGAAAGAAGGACAGAAGGAAAAAAGGAAAGAAAGAAAGAAAAGAAAGAAAAGAAAGAAAGAAAGAAAGAAAGAAAGAAAGAAAGAAAGAAAGAAAGAATTGCTTTTGTTCTAGGGTTTCATATTTTAGATCAAGTTTTCTTTATCCTTTTAGTGAAGTTGCTGAGTCTCATTAATTTACACATCAGAGAACTCACAAAATGCTTTAACGGAACATTTAAAACACCTTAATTTTGATGCCCTGAAAGTTGGCAGTGAGGGCTGCAGTTGCATTCTTGATGAAGACTGGCACACGGGAAGTGAAATACTCCATTTGCTGTCAATTTGTAGTCTCAGATTATGATCATCACCCTAGAGTTTCCTTAATTTCATCTTTGAAGGCTGAAAGCTGCTAAAAATGAATATATATAGAAATGAACTAGTCATAAGAGGTACAGAAGACAGACTGCTACATATGGTGTATACTTCTGGCTTACTTCTTGTCTCCAGTTATTAACATAAGCATGTAATTTCTGGTCTGTAATCCACTAAAACCTTGATTAGCTGTAAACCTGAATGCTGGCAACACTCCTAGCACTGTATGACAAGCTTGTCATGACTCAGGAAGGGCATCTTCTGTTCTTTTGGCACCAAACAGCTGTGATAAGTTACACTGATTTCTAAATGGAATTTATGTTTTATTCTTTTACTGGATTAAGACACTTCGTTAATCTTCAGAACCACAAATATCTAATTAAAGGGAACACTCATCTTCCTTAAACTGGAGTGCAGGAACCTATAATTCCTGTTTAGGACATCCACAAAGAATACATTTTATACCTTACCTTTTCCTTTTTACAGCCCTTTCTGGTTGATCTTGTGAACCACCATCTGTGGTGGTGCCCAACTCAATGTCCCAATGTCCTTTGCAGCAGAATCTCTGATGACATGACAGATGGGCTCTGCCAGAGTGGCCATCTGTGCTCTGTATAATGTGGTGCCAGTTTCCGTTATTGTATTATTGCATAGTAATGCTAACACTACTTATACCAATCTCACTCACCAGTCAGAGGAATAAGACCAGTAACACCAGTGTCAGCATGGACATGCATTAACATAGTAGTAATAGTAATAATAATTATAATAATAATACTTTTATTCATGAGAAACAGATACACTATTGAGTCAGAGACTCTTTTACAGTGGTTTCTGATTGCAGCTGAAGAAAGGAGCTTTCTGGTTCCCATTTAGAAATGCAACAAATTTAAATTTTGCCTACTTAAGTGCTCATAAGTGGGCACTTTGTTGTCACTCTGCTAAGTGGAATGGTCATAGGCCTGAACATAGGAACATAGAAACATAGACTTTGACAACAGATAAAGACCATTTGACCCACTTAGTCTGCTCATTTCCTACCTACAGGATAAGCTGCACATCCTAGTTAACCAACAGCCTACTTCTTCCTACCCCCCACAAAATTGCCTTATGTATGTCCTAATGCATTCTTGAATTCTCCCACAGTTTTAGACCCCACAACCTCCCCAGGAAGGCTGTTCCATGCATTCACCACCTGTCTGTGGTAAAATACTTCATCACATTGCTCCGGAACCACCCCCATATTCAAATTGCATCCTCTTGTTCTTGCACATCTCTTTGTTCTTGCTGCCATGAAAATGCTATCCCAGCTATGGGTGCTATCTGATGTGTACTTCCTGAGTCTTCTCCCAAACTCAGGTCACCTTCGAGGCAGTACAACACCTGCAGGGATCAGGAATTGGCACATTAATACTTTCTCCACTCATGAGTTCTTCAACCCAGTGACGTCAGTTCAGCTTATAGACAACATGAACTTTGTGTTAACTGGCAATAGTTAGTAATGTTTCTATGTGCAGAACTGAAGTTCATACCTCTAAATAATCAATTTTAACTGGTTCTCAAAGGAAGTGGCAGTGAAGGTTCAAGAGAAAAGAAAGCATTCAGGAAGTACAAGGAATCACAGCAGGAGCAGGACAGAGAACTGTATCAGTTAAAGCAAAGGAGGCTGGGAAGGCAGTCAGAACAGCAAAGGCCCAAACTGAGGAAAAGATAGCCAACTCAGTTAAGAAGGGAATAAAACCTTTATAGGTACATCAGGAGCAAAGGAAGACCAAGGGAGGGATAGTGAGGCTTAATAAAGGAGGGAGGGTGGGCAGAGGGAGAATGTGAAAAGGCAGAGATACTAAACAAATATTTTTGCTCAGTATTTACAAAGGAAGAGGGAGGTACATAAAACAAACAGTAGTAACACTCTGGATACAGAAGTTAATACCAGCCATTTACAGAAGAAAGGGTTCTGAAAGAACTCTTAAAACTGAAGGTGGACAAAGCAATGGGGCCTGATGGGATTCATCCCAGAATTTAAAAGAACTAAGGGTAGAACTAGTGACACCACTGACTACCCTCTTTAACAAATCATGGGAGGATGGGGTGGTACCCGAGGGACTGGAGGAGGGCAGAGTGATTCCCCTTAAAAAGTGGGAGCAAGACAGAAGCAGGAAACTATAGACCTGTTAGTTTAACCTCAGTGATAGGAAAATGATGGAATCACTTCTAAAGGAAAGAATTGTCGAATATCTAGAGGCCAGAGGGCACAGGACCCTAGGCAGCATGGATTCACAGCAGGAAGGTCATGCCAGACAGAATCTGATAGATTTCTTTGACTGGGTGACCAAAGTAGTAGATCAGGAGGGGCTGTGGACATGGCCTACCTAGACTTTAGCAAGGCATTTGACACAGTCCCACACAAAGATTAATATATAAGTTAGCCAGCCTGGGAGTGGGTCCCAAGATGACAGCCTGGGTAAAGAATTGGCTGGAGAATAGGACACAGAGAGTAATAGTAAATGGAGTCCACTCAGAAGAAAGGAGGGTTACTAGCGGTGCACCAGGGTTCAGTATTAGGACCAGTCCTCTTCAATGTCTTTATAAGCGACATTGCAGAAGGACTGGAAGGAAAAGTATGTCTCTTTGCAGATGACACTAAGATCTGCAACAGAGTTGATGCACAGGGTGGGGTGGAAAGGATGAGAAGGACTTGGCAAGGTTAGAGGAAGGTCAAATGTATGGCAGCTTAGATTCAATGCTAAGAAGTGCAGTAATGCACCTGGGAAACAAAACCAGGGAAGAGTACACAATGGGGGTGAGATACTAACAACAACAAAAATGGAAAGGGACCTGGGGGTAGTCATATCAGATGACCTAAAGGTGGGCAAGCAATGTGAGAAGGCAGCAAGGAGGGTTGGGGGATACTGGGATGCATAGGAGAGGCATCGCCAGTAGAAAACAGGAGTTATTATCCCTCTGTACAGACAGCTGGTGAGACCCCATCTGAGTACTGTGTGCAGTTCTGAGACCCAATCTCCGCAAAGACATAGACAGGATGGAAGCTGTCCAGAGGAGGGCAACTAAAATGGTGCAGGGTCTGCACCAGAGGACATATGAAGAGAGACTTAAGGAGCTTAATATGTATAGCCTCGAGGAAAGGAGGGGAGGGGGACATGATAGAAACTTCAAGTACCTCAAGGAATCAACAAAGTCCAAGAGGTAGCATCTTTCAAAAAGAGGTGTAAGAACAAGAGGGCACAATTTGAAGATAGAGGGGCTGCTCAGAGGTAATTTAAGGAAGTATTTTTCACAGAGAGGGTTGTGGATGCATGGAATGGCCTTCCGGAGGAGGTTGTGGAGTCAAAATCAGTGGTGGAATTCAAGCATGCATGGGATAGTCATAAGGCAATTCTGGGGGGTGGGGTAGAAAGAAGTAGGCTGCTGGTTAACTAGGATCTGCAGCTTATCCAGTAGAGTGAGGAAATGGGCAGACTGGGTGGGCCAAGCGTCCTTATCTGCCGTCAAATTCTATGTTTCTATGTATACCTGAATAAACACTGACGTAAAATATGTGTTTTCATTGTTTTCTTCCTATGGACAGCATTCTGCACAGTTTTCTTCATGGAACCAGTAATTTGGAGTTTTACTATGGCATCCTTTGTGTACAGAAAGTTAAGTATGAGCTGTTCACCTATCTGAACCATACTTATAGTTCTGTACACAAACTGCAACATACTTCAAACTCAAGATCATTGGTTTAATGAAGGAAACTGTAGAATAATGCTACCCGTGAAAACTAAACAATGCAAAATACAGTTTTCGCATCACTTTGCATTCAGGTACAATTAAATATAGATCAATTAGAGGTAAGAATACAATGCAGCTTTCCATGCAGGATTCCACTCAACTGATGTCACTAGTTCTGAAACTGCTAATTAGTTATACAATGGTAGAACTCTACATAAGGAAACAATAGGGTATTTAAAACAATACAGTGAAGTCAATTAACAGACTTCACACAAGCTCAAATTAACAACTTACTAAACAATGTAAACAGCAGGGTCTATGTTCCTTTCAGACCCACAGTTCTTTGTGCCAGCCATGAGGTCAGTGGACAATCAGCGATGGAGCAGAATGGTCCCTGAGAAAGTCTGGGGAGGGCCAGGAGATTTGTAAAGAAGGAGGGCAGATGCAACTGCATGGGCTGTCCTCTCATAACACCCACCTCTATGTCCCTCCCAGTGTGTAATTTACTATTTATTGAAATTTATTGACCGGGTAGGCCATTGAGACAACCAAGTCCCTTTTTCAGGGCGACTCGAGATTAATTACAGATAAGCGTACATAAAGCATACATAGACAAAAGTGCAGTTAATTGCATAGGTACATACATAGGTAGTATTACAGAACAAAACAGAGAACAGATAGTATTAGAAACAGGACAAAAACTGGTCAAGACTAGGAGTATAGGCACCAGCAATTCTAGTGCAACAGCACTGATTGACTACATTAAATGAGATTTTAGAGCTGTTTTGAATGAGTACAGAGTAGAGCAGTTAGCCACGGCTGCAGGTAGACTGTTCCAGAGTGACGGGCAGAAATGGCAAAGGACCTGTCACCAGCTTGGGTTTGAGTCCTGGGGACTTCCAGGGCAGGATGGGCAGTGGACCTCAGGTCACGTTTAGCTGATTTGTATAGGAGAAGTCCATTTAGGCTTGGAGGAGCCAGGAGTTTGGCTGTTTTGAAGGTCAGGTAGAGTGTAGGAATGCAAGCCTGGCCTCACGTGATGGCCAGTTCAAAGAGATGAGGACATTGCAGTGGTGATCATGGAGGTGGGCAGAGGCTGCAAAGTGGGCAATTTTATGATAGGACTCTGAGTTTGTTGAGATCCGGGCCCAGGTGGGTTGAAATGCAGGGAGCACCATAGAGAAGCACTAGGAGAATGGTACCAGTGGTGATAGCCATACGGGCTTCCCTGGAGGAATCCTCCAAGTCTATATAGAGGCCAATTCTTTGATGGAGGATTTTGGTGGTAGCCTCAATGTGCGGGCTCAGGGTTAGCTCCTGATCCAGGTGCACTCCAAGATATTTGTGGATGCTCAAACCTCAAGTGGAGTCCGTGGCGAGAGAAGATCTGTAGGAGGCTTGGTCTATTGGCTCCTAACCGCTTGGAACTGAAAAGCATGGCCTTGGATTTCTTGAGGTTAAGAACTAGTTTCATGTCCACTAGCCACTTTTCCACCTCTCTGAAGTCCTTATTGAGGTTCTGGCCTAGTTGGCATAAATCCTTCGAACTCTATAGATAATGGCATCATCTGTATACAATTGGATGTTGGCCCCACCACAGTACTTTGGCATGCTATTGATGAAAATAGTAAATAGTAGAGGTCCAAGGATGGAACCTTGGGGACTCCTTGGTGCACTGACTTAATTGTAGAAGGTGTGCCCTTCCATTTTACCAGCGCTGCCTTTCCACAGAGGTAATGATGAAACCAGGAGGAGACAAGTGGATCAAGTCCAAGGTACTGAAGACAGGAAACAAGGAGATTGTGGTTCACCAAATTGAAGGCATTTGTAAGATCCAGGAATAGGACACCAGTGGCTAGACCTTGATCCATAGCCCCAAGTACATCTGAGGTGAACTTGACTAGGGCAGTGTCAGTGCCATGGTTTTTCTGAAACCATGTTACACCTCTGTAAGCAGATTATGAGTTTCAAGGTAATCAAGAATCTGTCTATGCACCAGTTTTTCCAGCATTTTCACAAGCACACTGAGGATTGATATAGTACGTAGCTTTCCATTTGGCCTTTATCACCACCTTTGTGAATGGGGATAACGGTGGCCATTTTCCATTTGGTGGAGAATTGCCCGAGGAGGAGGATTTGTTAAACAGGTCCCTTAGTGGAGCTGCAATAATTGGGGCAGCTATTTTCAGAAATTTGGGCTCAGATTATCGAACCCAGGAGTGGCATCTGGTTTGATGGTGTTTAGAAGGTGAGGATGTCCTTCCGTGTAACCAGGCGGAGTAGAAGTTGGGGACAGTGTGGTGGGAGAGTGAGAGAGATTAGTGTTGCTAGGTGAGGATCAGTATATCTATCAAGGTCAGTGAAGAAATTATTACAAGCATTGGCTAACTCCACGGGTCAGACATTAGGTTGCCTTCAACTGTGATGCTCTGGGGGCTTCAGCTGAGTGCCCCTTCAGGAGGCAATTTATTTGAGACCAGAACTTTTTGGGTTTGCCAGGTTAGATGTTTGGAGTCATCTAATGTAGGCACTTTTAGCATGCTTAAGCTCTTTCTTGCAGCTGTTGTGCAGAGTTCTGTATAACTGCCAATCAGCATGAACTTGAGCATTTGTAGTTGCCCCATGCCTTGTCTCTGAGCTTCATTTGTTTCTCCTATCCTGATCCAGCCAGTATGCACATTTGCCACTGACTCTCCGTTGTTTAAGTGGGGCATGCTTATTAAGTACACTTAGGAAGTTGTGGGCAAAGTAATCGGAGCAACATCAATGTTACCAAGATTATTAAGGTCCCCTCAGTGTACCCTTCTCAGATCCTGAAGAAAGTCATTGGGAACAAATCTTGACAGGTCCTGGGCTAGCACGATCCTCTGAGGAACATTTGGCAAGTTATTCCTCCAGATGCAAAGACAGGAGCATGGTCGCTGAGAGATCAGGCATCAGGCCAGCTGCTTTGCATCTGTCTGGATGGTTAACCAGTATCCAATCTAGAAAGAGTATGGTTTCCAGTCTTAGTGTTCAGCCTCGTAGGGTTCACTAATAACCTGTATAAGGGACACATTAGATAGCGAGTTTGCTAAATGCATTGCTTAGCCAGTTTAAATTAAAGTCACCCATGAGAATAAGTTCCCCACAGGGTTACTGGCCAGTTACCTAGTGAGGAACTCCAGTTCACTTTAGCCACCTTGGGTGGGTTGTAGGTACATCCAATGGTTATGGATTTGGTCCCACCCAGAGTGAGCTTAATTAAGAAGACATTCCAAATCCTACAATCCAACAAGATGGACCGATATTAACGGGTTAAGGGAGTTCCATACATAATAACCACTCCTCCTCCTTTTCTGTCATTTCTGTCTTTCCGGAAAACAGTGTATCCAGAGATGTCTATCTCATGAGTGTGCATGTAGGGTTTGAGCCATGTTTCTGTGACTCCAATGACATCAGGGAGTAGAGATCAACCCAGGCCTTGAGCTCATGCAATTTGGGTCTTAGACTGCAGATGTTCATTTGAACTATCTTCAACCCTTTGGTCAGGTTCCACATTGGGTCAGAGGGGAGGCGATTCTGCAATTGAGAGGCCCAGGATTCAATCAATATCTCCTGCCAGGTGGAGGACAAGCTTCACATAGGTACCAGAGCAGGTAGGGTGTAGGTCATTTGGGCCATCCAGGTGCATCCATGAGGTAAAAAATGAGCTTGTAGCAGTTCCCATTGCCCTAAGCCCTAGGAGTGTAAGCAACCAAGGAGGGAAGTGTCTGCCGAGTAGAAGGAGACGGATAGAGGCCTGCACTCATTTAGTTTACTGTAGTCAGGAGCAGGGCAGAGGAGAGGCTCCAGTCCAGGATGACAAGGAGAGTAAGAGGCTGGCAGGAGCCAGCAGGCCATATGATGGCATGATTCAAAATGCTGAATCAAGGGTATACAGGCAGGACCAGGGACATTAGTTGTGGTACCCGACCAATATTCAGCCCACAGCACTCCTGGAGTCAGCTAGTTTAGGATGCAAATAATGTTAGTTTCTCAGGAGTGGGGACAAATAATCATAGTAAGATCACAGTAATGAACCATGTACACCATCACTACCTCCACTAGTATAAGAGCAGGAAAACTGAGATGCAAGTCCCCATAGGCTGACCCCAGTTAAGGTATGGACACTGGCCTGAGACCCCTAGCAATACAGGGAAGAAGTAAAGGAATGGTAACAAGTTAAAACAAACTGTGTGGTAGAATGCAGACTACTACATGTACATATCATGGAACAGTCAAGTCCTGGCCTCAGGCATGCAGGACCATTAGCATTTGGAAACATATCAAGTACAACCCCATGGGGTGGGCATATATCTATATAATATGTGCACAGAGAGGGGCTGGGTGGAGGCAAAAAATCAAAGCAACACTAGCCGGAGGCAGAGCCCCAACTGGCACAGTCCTTGTAGATATTAGTTCAGCTCAATTCAGCCCCGTGGGTCACGGTTTCCTCAGTTAGCGCGATTTCAGTCAAAATTCAGCAGCTCTGCTGAGCTGGGGCACCTGAAATAATGACGTCTCTGTGAGTTCAATGAACTCAGACTGCATGGAGGGCAAGAAAGGCAGCCTTTAAGTAGCCAGTCAGAGCCAAACTTAGCTGGAGGAACATGGCGTCTTTTTTCTTTAAACAAAGGAGACGAGGCGAAAAAATCAAAAGCAATACTAGCCAGAGAGCAGAGCACTGCTGGCACAGTCCTTGTAAATATTAATTCAGCTCAATTCAGCCCCATGGCTCTCAATTTTCCACGGTTTAGCCCCGATTTCAGTCAAAATTCAGCAGTTCCACTGAGCTGGGGCACACAGAAATGAGCGATGTCCTCTATGAGTTCCAATGAACTCAGACTGCAAGGAGGGCAAGAAAGGCAGTCTTTAAGTAACCAAGTCAGACAAGTTTGGCTGGAGGAACTTGGCGCCTTTTTCTTTAAACAAAGGAGACCGGGCGAAAAAATCAAAAGCAACACTAGCTGGAGGCTGAGCCCCGACTGGCACAGTCCTTGTGATATTAGTTCAGCTCAATTCAGCCCTGTGGCTCTCGGTAAGTGGGATGCAGATGTATGTATCCCAGTCACATCCTGGCTGCTAGCATAGTGGTGTGGCCTCAGGTCAATGCAAAGCTATACTGGGAATGCACTGTGGCTGTAGATGTTAGGAGGTCACCACTACATGTGCAGAGTGGCAGCTTTGTGCACCAGCATCCTCCCTCCACACTTTTATGTGGGCACAAAGTGGGTCCTAAGCTCTTTATGGATCAGGTCTAAGGTAAGACCAGGGACTGGGCTACCACTAATTAACTTAATCCTAAGGGGATTGTGATGTACAAGGTGAAGTTGTGTTCATTTTACAGCTGTGGGCAGAGCTTACAGCCATTTTGGGATGATCTGTTGCCTTAAAACAGTTGATTGTGGCACCTTCCATTGGACTTTTGGAAGTATCCTTCTGAAAATCCAACAGAGCTTGTAATACCCACCACGATCAGCCACTATGGAGTAACAGCTGCACTATTTTGGCTATTACCTCTGTGTTCCAGGACAAGAACTGTGCATGCATGCTGTGCAGTTCTGCTGGCACTGCCATCTTGTGAATGGCAGAATGCAACTCAGGCAACTACACATGCACAATGCCACACTTGTGCAGTTGCATCCACTGCCATCTTGTGGATGGCACTCCTCCTGCACCTTCCATCTGCTCCTGTCCCTCCACTCCCCTCCATTCCTCCCAGCACTGGCAGCAAATAAAACTCTCCTGCTCCCTCCCACTGTTGCTGTCCTCCCACTCCCTCTGTTCCCCATCCTCGCTCTGACATCAGGGTGCCCAATCCCATGTCAGCGTCATGTATCACAACTCATGTGGCACACTGGGAGCCCATTTTTTTTCTTTTTTTCCTCATGTCAACATAGGGGTGCCCAATCCCATGTCAGTATCATATACCCCCAACTCATGTGGCACACTGGGGCCATGATGTGCCCAAATGTATATCTTCTTTTCTTTTCTTTTCTTTTCTTTTCTTTCCTGTAAATAAAGAAAACTGTCCCAATGTCTTTGTTTTTTTACCTGTAAAAAGAAAATGATCCCTTGTCATCGCCCCAGTCCCCCCTTCCCCATCCCCACACTCCCACTGAGCCCCCACCTCCTCTTACCCCATACTTACCTCCAGAGGTCAGTGCTGTCATCTTCTCTGGACATGTCTGCACTCTTCAAAGCTGAACCACAAACTGAAGAATCAAAGGTAAGGTTGGTAAAATGACAGTCAACTGGGTTTTCAACTTATGTTATTATATCAGTAATTTTTAGGAATTTTGGCTCCACATTTTCAACATGGGGTTCTTGGGACTCCACCTCATGAGCACTGTCACTGTCATTTCATTACCCAGTCCTGAAAGGTGATTTACGTGGTCACTGCGGAATCACCTTTCGGTCTGGAAGTGACAGGTTCACTGTTCATGAGGTAGGTCCCAAACAGCCCATATCGCAAATTTAAGAAAAAATTCCAAAAATGACTACATCACAGTGCATTGTGCAGTTTCTATGCACACCTCCTAACTTTGCCATTTTTTTATTTTCACTCCAGATTTTCAACATTGCCATTTTGCACACCTCCTTATTAACAGTACAGCTGCAATTTTTACATCCTGCCCCAAACAAGTTTTCACACCTGTGGCACAGAATGGTGCACTTGGTCTGTGAAATCACCTTTTGGGACAAGTAGAATGAAATGGCAATGGCACTCTTCATGAGGTGAGGTCCCAAAAGGCCATGTTGAAAATTTGGTGAAACAACTCCAAAAATGGGCGAGTTACACCCGGAGCATTCAAGATTTTCTATACATATGTAACTTTGGTCATTTGCAACTCTCCACAGCCATATCGCCTCTAGCTAGAACTTGTTGAATGGACCTTAGTTTAATAAAGGTAAACCATTCCCTGGGGTATGTAATTGTTTTATAAAAAATAATAATAATTTTGTTTCATTATTTATTTATTTAGAGTTATGTTAACCAGGTGAGCTCACTGGAACAGTGTCCATTTTGCAGTAGTGACAGAGCATAAACACAACAAACATTAAAGGGACACATGCAAGAGGCTAGTGAGGTAAATTAATGTTTTATAGTTTAGTGACTAATTATTCTTATTTTACAAGAGGATTTACAACTGTTCATGCTACCTTTTGGATGCATATCAGATCATTATAGTGTTTCATTTCCAGCTTTTGTTTAGTAACTGTTTTATAATGAGTCCAGGTAGATATGTTGTCTATAAATTAGGATAGGCTCTGTGGCATTATGTCAAAATGACCCCGATGTGACCCAATGTCTGTTTGTGGATAGACTGGCACTAAGAAAAACAGATTTCTGGACTGGCTTTTGCTCACAGAGAAAATTGTATTTTACTGAGACCAGCAGGGAAAGGCCCTTTATTTTAATGACTTCTGTTTTGTTTACCAGGTAGGCACACAAGACAACTGAATGCCTATTTGCAGTTGTGATCTGAGAAAGTACAATTGAGTGGCATGGTACAGCAGAATCAAAATCAGTAAGGAAGCTCATTTATTTGTTTTATATATATATATATATATATATATATATATATATACACAGTGTGTGTGTATATATATATATATATATATATATATATATATATATATATATATATATATATATATATATAAAGATATTTACTATATACTGGGCGGATATTCAAAGGGTTGCGCCATGCGCAATAGGGTTCTTGCAGCAAGTCCGGTGCGCCATTCTGCGATATTCAGCAGGAGGCAATTGCACCACCGAAAACATGCTGAGCAACAGCGCAATGCAAATGAAGGCATGCGCAACTGAAGGGGTGGATCCATGCATAAAGAACGCAATGCGATTTTCAAAGACTTGCGCAACAGCGGAACAGCCGGAAGTTGCACCTGGCGGAAATGAGCCAAAATAAAAGGCTCAAGGAAGAGGCGCAAGAAACTACAGGGATGCCAAGGGGAAGAGAGAGAGAGAGAGAAAGACAGACAGTGACAGACCAGGGCAGGCAAGGGAAGCAGTGTGGGCCATAGGCTGACGGAGGCCAGTGGCGGGGTGCCGTGCAGTGGAAGTAGCAGTCAGGACAGCGGGGTAACAGAGCAACATCAGCCAGGGGGTCACAAGCCAGGAGATGGACAGTGGCAGCTTCCACATGGAAGCTGTAATGAAGGGTGAGAATGCAAGGTGCAGGGGGCGTGGCCGTGGATGGGCCCGTCGGCGATACGCCCCAACAGGCAGTACCGTGCCTGCATCAGCTTTGAGCTGTACACAGATGTAGAGATCGTGGGCTGGTACAGCCTGAACAGGGCAATACTGAGGCAGCTCTGTGAGCTGTGCAGTGATGTGATGCAGGCACTCACGACGGAGTCACGCTCTGTCAGTGGAGACCAAGGTGGCAGCCTGCATGTGCCTGCTCACCACGGGCACCTTCCAGAGGCCAACAGGGGACACCACAGGCATCACACAGTCGCCACATCACGCATCCTCACCCACCTCAGCGCACTGCTGCCACATGCTGCGGAGCACATCCATTTCCCAGCACCGAGGCAGAGCGTACAGCAAACATGCAGGAGTTCCACAGGGTAGCACGTATGCCTGGCATGCTAGGAGCCATAGACTGCACCCATGTGGCCATTTGCACGCCACCTGGCCCCAATGGGGCCGCATATAGGAACAGAAAGGGCTTCTCCAGTGTCAATTGCCAGGTGGTGTGTGATGCCACTGGGCGTATAATCAATGTCTGTGCCACACACCCTGGCGGAGCACATGATGCCTTCATATGGCATCAATCCACACTGTGCTATCGATTCGAGAGTGGGGACAACCCACAGGCCATCTAGTGGGTGAGTACGCATGTAGGAAATGCAAACTTGGGCAAGGGTGGAATGCCATGGTAGTGGCACACAGGATATGGGCAATATGGACCTGAACATGATACTGATCTCCACTATCTCCACACAGGTGACAGCAGATACCCACTCCATCCCTGGCTGCTCACACCTGCATCGGGCGCCCATGACCCCATCGCAGCAACGCTATAATGAGGCACATGCCGCCACACGCAACATCATTGAGTGGGTGTTTGGGATGCTCAAGGCACGCTTCCGATGCCTAGACACCTCCGCGGTGCCCTACAGTACAGCCCCTCAAAGGCCTGTGGGATATTCCTGGCCTGTTGTATCCTGCACAACATGGCCAAAGACTGTGGGATAGCCCTACAGGTTGAAGAGGGGACAGTGATGGGGACACCAGCGCGCCGTGTTGATGGTAATGAGCAGCTCCATCTTGACGGCAGGACACCCCGACTGATCTGGCAGGCCCAGCTGCACCGGGACACCATCACGGAGGAGCATTATGCATGACACAGGTAAGTCAAGGGTCCATGTAAACAACACTGTCCTGGCGCAACCCACAGGCACACAGAGTAACACACCAGGGGTGCATGACGGCAAGGAGTGAAGGGACCAGGCACACAGACAAACCATCAGGGAGGGGCGAGCAGTCATATGGACACACACACACACACACACCAGGCACAAAGCATACATGGGCAGGTGCACAGCAGAGCAGGAACAGACATGGCAAACACACAGATCCACAGACCACACCCACCACCTGTACTGTCCAAGCACGTGTGTCAGATGCTGGGCACCCTTGCACCTTGGTGTACAGTACAATGCAGGCATCATCATGCACACGCACCTGTGGACAGCAGTTGGGATGGTGCAGGTGGTCCGTATGTCAGCGTGATGTGCAGGGCACCCACCAGTGCACTGTCCACCATGACGCACAGTGCACACAGGGCAGCACCAGACAGGGCCCGCACTGGAGAGACAGGTCAGTCATGTTGCACCATTCCACGGCCACCGCAGATGTGTGGCGGCCTTCCATGACCCAACAGCACTGGCAGGCTGAGCAGGGGCCACATGAGGTGTCACCGATGGACCACCAGGGGTCCCACTGCGCGATCGCGACCTTGTCCGCAGTGGGGTCTGTAGTATGCCAAACATACCTGCACCAGGGGTGCTTGGGATGCCACAGCAGAACCCGCATCGACAGGCTTGGTGTCGCACGACGCCGGAACGGGGAGTGGAGAGCGATTGTGTGGGTGCACGGTACAGGAGCACCTGCTTGTGTGCCCAATGCAGCCACGACAGCGACCAATGCCTGGGTCTG
The DNA here is from genome assembly GCA_016271365.2 of Neoceratodus forsteri. Taxonomy (NCBI): domain Eukaryota; kingdom Metazoa; phylum Chordata; order Ceratodontiformes; family Ceratodontidae; genus Neoceratodus; species Neoceratodus forsteri. Next base: position 74,512,624 of record CM028138.1, on the reverse strand, counting down.
CCTGTCAATGGCGGCGGTCACATCCATCCACATATGGACCATCTCTGCACGGTCCAGAGCACAGTCCCTGCTGTGCCGCTCCACAGCCACACACAGTGCCTCCACGGACGTTGCAACCCACCTTTGCTGCTGTACTGATTCCCGCAGCAGGCGGGTGTGCTCTTCAAATGGGTACTCTGCCACAATGGCATCCTGTCCCTAGGGTATGGAAGGTCCTGATGCTCAACACCCTTGAGGGTGGGCGCTGTTCATCAGGACCAGGAATGGCTACATAGGGTGGTGGTATGTGCCACCACTGGACACTGTACCCCAGACCTGGTGGGTGACTGCTGCTGCTGCCCTCCAACCTCTGTGCCCCAGGGACCACTGTTCCACTGCTGTGGCCACAACAGTGCCAGACACCTGCACAGCCACCGTGCTGCCCACCGGTGCTGACAGGCACAGCCTGGGACTGTGCTGACATGCTGGCACACACGTTGGAACCAGCTAGGCCCAGGGGCACGTGTTGGCCTGCTGTGTGTCCGTCATGGGACACACATAGTCACTGCCCATTGCAGTCCTTGCATCATCAATGGTGCAGGTACGTGCTACAGCCACAGTCACAGCGTGCTGGCATGCTTGCATGCCAGACTGCTGAGACACAGGCTGTGCACCCCCACACCCAACTCACCGACACCAGAGTTGGCAGCCCGGCGCATGCTGGTGCAGTGCATGCTGGTTGGTGACAGAGGTGGATGGACCTCCTCCATGTCCAGCAGGTCTTCCTCACTGCCTGGACCCACCACCACCATCCCTGAAGATGAACAGGATCTGTAACAGAAAGAGAGGACATGTGAGTGCATGAACAACCTTCCCCCAACACCACCACCATGTCATACCATGCAGTGATGGGCTTCCACCTGTCTGGAATCCACCTCCTGGTATGCCCTCAATAGCACTCCACTGCATTGATGCAGCCAGTCGGTCCTCAGCGGGGTCAGCTCCACCACCGCTGGCTGGCCCCGCCAGTGCCAGCATGTGCCGCCTGAGGGCTGCCACCTTCTCCTTTACCCTCCTGCGGTCTGTCCCCATCTTCTTTGCATTCCTGCATGGAGCGCTGGTGGCTTCCGGCAGGTTCACTGCCCGAGCTACCCTCCCATGCAGCCACTGGGCCTGAGGGTGCCCCGCCATCCACTCAGTAGTGACTCCTCCTCCAGGTAGGCCTGGAAGAGGGCCTCTGTCTCCGCCGTGGTGAAGTTGGGCCCCTCCTCCACCCACCATCCTCACCCTCACCTTGGCTCTGCTCGGTCATGGCGATCTGTATGGGTGGAAGTGGACACCTGTCACTGTGCAATCTACAGCGTTATCCCATGACCATTGTCCAGAACATCCCACAGCATGCAACCCACCTCTCACCTGCAGTAACCGAATCTGGCCAGCACAGCCCAATGTCGCACATTTATAGCGCAATGCATGCAAATTAGGAGTGGAGCAACTGTAATGAGATGCAAATCATGCCACTGTGCCTTTGAATGGCTGATCAGATGATTTGCATGTGTCGGCTGAATATCGAGCCGCTGCGATTTGCGCATTAGGGTTGAGCCGCTGGAGCCAATGGTGCAGATCTGTACAGCACTGGGAACCATATGGTGCTGTGACACTACTGCGCAATAGTCCACTGTGGCACTGGCACACAGGTGATCGGTCGCGCGGGATGCGTGGGCGACAGATGGCGCTGTGCGTGGCCTTGCGTCAGAGACCCTGACCTGGTGTCCGACCTTGCTCCCTGGCGCTGTTCGGCTGCCATGTGTATGGCTCTATTGCGCTGTTTGGTGACAGCGCTATGTGAATCGGCGGCGCTGTATCGAACAGCGATTGGAACCTATGGTGGTCTATTGTGCAACATTTCCACATGGGGTTGCTGCGCTGCAGGGCGCCATATTGCCTGCTGTACGACCCCAAATATGGCACACAGGAGAGCTCCCAATGGAGCCAGGTGGAGGTGGCCAACCTGGTGGCCCTGGTTGAGCCCCACTATGAGGCACTGTATGGGGATGAGCCTCACCATGACCTGCACCCAGGTGTGGCTGCAGGTGGCCACTGACCTGGTGAGGGTCACAGGGCGGTGCCGTCTCATGGAGCAGTGCAGGCACAGGTTTAGTGACCTCCACAGGAGGGAGCCTGATGTTGCGACGCCTCAGGTCACGTGCCAGGTGGGGCATTGTGCCTAGGCCAGGTGGGTGTACCATCTATGCACCTGTATTCTCCGTAGGGGTGTGACTGTGTTTTGTGGTGGTGCATGGGGAATGGCTCTGCCATGGTTGGCTGTATCAGTGTGTGCAGGTGTGAGATGCATGGGTCTGGCTGTGGGCAGGCACACTCACTGGGGCAGGGGCAGTCTGCTTTGGGGTCACACTGATGTTTTTTCAACATTTGTCACCCACAGGCCTGGCAGAGAGGATGCAGGCACAGGCTGAGGAGGGCGTGGCAGGGCCCAGGTGGTGGACGGAGGAGACGTGAGGGTGGGCCACAGCGGCAGCAGCAGCAGCAGCAGCCACAGCTGCTTGATGAGTGTGAGTATCATTACATCATGGATGCTATTGCATGCTGGAGGTGGGCATGACCACCAGCCATGGACAACACAACCATGCATGACACAGGAGACAGTCATCACTGTCCAGTGTCACTGCACGTCTGTGTGTGCGTCACTGGTGGTCCATGCATGCACCGGCACATGGCTGTGGAACTGGCATCCCCCACATTGCCACGTCACTTGACAGCCTTGTTTGTGCTGTGATGGACATGGGCAGTGTGCAGTGGTGCACATAGCTGGTGCCGCCTGGTTGGGCATGTCATGTGCATGGTCACTGTGGGTGGGTGCATACCATCACAGGTGCAGGGGCACTGGGCTATATGCCTTGCAGGATGGGTGGTGTTCAGGGTTGTGGACAGTCACAGCCATTGACTGTGTTCCCTTTCCTAGGCTCAGCATCCTCACGAGGATGGACCGTGCCCTCCAGTGGCTGACCAGGGTCCCCATCGCAACACATGACATCCTCTGGGACATTCAGTGCCACAGGGTCAGGTGGCGGTGGAGGTGACAGGGACAGCACCAGGCAGCAGCAGACCAGCCTGCAAGGTGATGAATGTGCTTCCTTCCACTTCACCACATCCCCCACCTGCCTTCCCCTCTCCCAGTTGTTCACTTACCCTGCCCACCCCTACCTTGTATCCCTACCCCCTTGTCTTGTACATATCTGTATATACTTTTGTTCTTGATCTTGTTGTTGTAATTTCTGTTTTCCAATATATATATATTTTGTTATGAATACTGTGGTGGTCTCTGATTTGCAGCTGGCTATGGTTGCTCAGTTGCAGTGGTGTGCATGCCATCTGGGATGGTATGGTCCTGGGTATGTGTGTGTGCATGTGTGTGTGCATGGGGAGTGTCTCCGGTGTGGCAGTGACTTTAAGTCGGTCTTGCCATCTGCCGCCACTGCTGGGTGCCCAGGGTGGGTCTGGCATGTGGTTCTATGCTATGGGGTTGGCGTATGCGGGAGATGCATGGTGTTTACTGCAGTGACAGTCACTGCACATGGGTGGTGTCTTGGGGTCACGGTGCAGGGTGTGCTGTGCAGATGGGGGCTGCTGTGCACTGTGGTTGTCAACCCTGTGTGTGGTAGTCTCAGCCTGACAGTGGTTGTGCTGAGGAGTCATGGCCCTGCTGTGCTTTGTTGGCTTGTCCTCATGGGCCAGTGGATCATCCATCCCTCCCCAGTGATGCTGTGCTTGGGGTGTGCGGGTGTCTTGTTGGTTCTGCAGTGTGTTCCTGTGCCCATGTGTGGCATGGCTGGCGGTGGGCCCCAGCCTGCCTCCTGGTTGTGCAGTTCCATTGCTCTGCTGGGGGTGAGGGGCTCTGCTTGCGCTATGGCACCTCTGGACTGCTCAGCTGGGCTAGCCTTTGTGCGCTATGGTGCAACCTTTCTGCTCAGCTTCCCCTGCCTGGTTGTGCTATGGCACAGTTTGTGCGATATTCAGGCGTTGGCTGCTTGCGCAATTTGTTTTGCTCCATGTTTGAATATCGCGTCTGTTGCTTCTATGCGTTAATGACTTGTGCTTGCCCTGCTGTTGCGCACTTTTAGACACAGTTTGAATATCCTGCCCACTGTGTGTGTGTGTGTGTGTATATATATATATATATATATATATATATAGATATATATCTTATACCTACATGTGGCACTATACATTTTTGTATCTGGAAAGTTTAGTTGTGGTTCGAGTTATGGTTACGGAGATGCAGAGCATCAAAAGTGTAAAATCCTCATTTTTCTACTTTTTCATCATCCATGTTTTCGGCGTGATGTGTCCATCTGATGTGAAATTGTGTTGGGTACATGCAGACTGGGTCAAAGAGATGCCTTGGAAGATTTGGTGAAAAATATTAATCCATTCAAAGTTATACCATTTTTTTCATGTCCCTTTGTAGTCTATGCTAATTTATATGGGCAGCTTGAAAATGTTTGCAACAATATTTTTTCGTTTGTGCTCTGGGAAATTTTGTTCATGTTGCCACAATTTTGTTTTCAGTTAGTGAGAGACAAAAAATGGTGAAACTCAAAAATACTGTCCTTTTAAATACCACCACTTGTGTTTACGAAACAGGGCACAAGAACACATACATGTCATCAGTTTTGTTGACATTGTCTGAAAATATGTTTTTTACATTTATGATCAAGTTTCCGATATCTTGGTTATGCAAACATTGTTTGTTTGCATGACAGCATTCAAGGGAAGCATAAAAACAACAGCGCAAACATCATTTGATGTGTTACAACATTCTTTTAAAATTAATAAGGGTGCAGTTAAAAGTTTGGCATTTGCTTGCAAAAAGTGGTGGTGGTCGATGACCAAAATTGTTCCTTGAAGCAATTTGCGGATCAATGAGGAATCCAGAAATATTCCACAACACCAAGCAGATTACTTTAGGCCATAATAAGGAATGCGAAACCATTGATTTCAATGAACTTTGCATTACTCCACCTTCCCTAACCACTTCTGTGCCGATTTTAATGTGAAGTACATAGAAACCAATGTACTTTGCATCACTTCACCTTGTAACTGAACTCCAAGGCAAATTGTGCAGTGATTCATGGGATTGCAGGTCACATGGGCTCTAAATTGTTCTGCACAGCCTTAGTTCTATGTAGTGTGTGTGTAGTGGTAGCTGGAGACACTTTGCCCTCAGAGCTCTGTGATTCAAACCCTCTAAAAGCCATTAAAAGCCTTTTTGAGCCATTTAGTTGCTCAAAATTTAGTATACCAATTGTGGGAAACCTTCCTCTGCTCATATCATCAAGTGTTTATTGTTTGTGTGTGGATTTTGAATGTTAATTTAGAACATTCAGTCTGTGTACTGACAAACACTTTAAGTGTACTTTGGGGAGGGGTGTATTGGTGGTGTAGGTAGATTAACTGGGAGAAAAAGGCAGTCTTTCTGTTTCAGTAATATTTTTGTTGTATAACTGTGTTAATGTACACACAGTAATATTTTCAGTAATTCTTGACTTTTTGTTGATCATTGTGTGGTGCAGCAGTGCATAATTTCAGTTTGTTTAAAAGATTTGGTTATATTACTGAAGTTTTCATTTGCTACACATTACTTGTAGTGTGTTTGTGTGAGTGTGTGTGTACGCGTGCCATCAAATCAGACACCTTTATTGTGCCACAGAGTAATTGCAGCAGTGTGAACTGCTTTCCACCACACCGGTGTCATTTGTACTGCTTTGTGGTATCTTGGTTTTGGACTGTTAAAAAGTGTACTGCCCTCCCCCACCCTCAAAAGGTATTATTTTCTTGATTGGATTGTGACTTGTGAGCAGGGTTAAGGTGTTGTGACTTTGCATCTGCATCTCTTCTGGATTGTGCAGTGCAATCTTAATCTGTCTGTGCTTTGCATCTGTTTAGTGCCCAATATCAATCTGCAAGCCACAGTTGTTGTTTTTTGGCTCACATCCACCGCCCAAACTGAAAGTTAAAAATCTAAAATTGTTTACACTTTTCTTGGTGATCTCCCCAAATGCCTGCAAAGAGGCGTGCAAGCAAAGCTGTTTCTGGCTATGGCACTGCTGCCAGTGGCAAGATTGTCTGTGGGTGCCATGGTACACAGAAGTGCATAGCTGCTGATGTCAGTAAAGGATTTCTCCATCAATGTTTTACAGTACAATCTGTAGCTTCACATAGTTGAAGGAGATGATGTTGTCCCAGCTGGTGGTGTTAGTGCAGTTTCTGCAGGCATGAGTATTCCTGCCTCAAGTTCCACTTCTGACCAGTTAACCTTTTCAAAAAATAGAGTTGAGCCGAAAGCTGTGACTGACAGTGTAGATGATGTCATACTTCCTTTAACATCCCCATGGTAGTTGAACATAATTCTGATCATAGCAATGATAACTCACAAAGTCACATTTCTTCCACCATGGTTGAGATCATGCCTTTGCCATCCAATGATTCAAAGTGTGGTGCAAAAATAGCAGATGATGATGATGATGATGATGTTGTTGGTTGCAACATGTTCTCCACATGACAACATCCAAGCTGAAAATATGGATGCAGATGATGTTGAGGAATATGATGATGTTGATGATATCAGTGACCTCTGTTGGGAACCGGAGAAAATAAATTCAAGGTGGCTGTGTCTGGGTCTGTTGGCATTAAATCCCCTCAGAAAAGCTGTGATTTAGCAGTTCCAGTTGATGATGATAATGATGACCCAGTAATAATCATGGGTAGTTGTGGTGGTCAGTTAGAGTCCAAGTGTGTCTAGCCTGAAAATTCATGCAGCACATCCCCATTTCAGGGTTAAAAAATAGAGTCCAAAAAGCAGCATCAGGGACATGTTAAAAGTAGGGATCACAATCCCTTGTTTGGGATTTTTTGTCCAAGATGCAAAGGTGAGTCAGTTGCAATCTGACAGCTTTGCCATGCACATGTGAGTCGAGGTAAAAGGGAGTCACCTGGGCACTGGGGGCAGTATACACATCTTAAGAACAGGCACATGGCACTGTGGACCTGGCACCAGATGGCAGCTAATGCCATAGTGGGGTGTTCACCTTCATCATCAACCTTACTGAGCATGTTATCCTTCCATGAGTGTAAGACCAAGTAGGAATGTCTGCAGTAGAGATGAAATAACAGCAGAGGATTACTACAGGCATGATGAGGGGGGGATAATGATTTTGAAATCTTGTCAAGTGGTGGTCAGAGTAGCAGTGGTGGTGGTCAATGCAGTATGTCTAGTGCAAGGGTACATCAACCCTGTGCAAAACAAGGAAAATAACTTCATTTGTGGATTTGTCACCTGCGCAGCCATCTTCATCACACGTCCACACTCCACCCTGGCCATTTGCAGAGCAGAGCCATTTGTCACACCCCATGCAAAACATGTAAGTCAGCCCTGCTGGAGAGTGTTTTGCCCGTAACCTGAAGTACCTACCCAATCATGCAGTGTCACGTGAACTTAATGTTGCTGTAGCTGAAATGCTGGCAATTGATCTTTTGCCCTTCTCCTTCATGGAGAATTCCAGAGTCCGTGGTTTTCAGCATGTGCCTGTCCGAAATGGACAGTCTCATCCAGGACATACTTTTCACCCATGCTGTCCCTGAGTTATACTGTGCTGTGACCATGTAAGACATGCCCTTCAACATTCCTCCTCTCCATTCATTCATTTAAGTATGGATATGTGGACAAGTGGCAAAACAGCAGGGAGTTCATATTTTGTATAACTGCACATTGGGCGAGGTGCCGGGGTTGTTTGGGCTGGTGGAAGTGTGAGTAATCAGGGTAGTAAGGTGGACTGTCATGGCAGCAATCTTCCAGGAATTCAACAAGCAAAGCTTGTAATGCACAGTGTGGCCTGTTCCCACACTGGTGAAACATGCTGGACTTGCTACTGACCGAAACTTATGAGTGGCTGAACCTCCTGTCCCTGAGAGCTGGATTTATAGCAAGTGACAATGGGTCAAATGTGATTAAATGCATTATGAATGGTGGCCTTGTTTGGTTCCATGCATGGCCCACTGTTTAAATCTGGTGGTCCAGGAGTTTCTGCAGCACCCTGATGTAAAGGAAATGTTGACAGTTGCATGCCATATTTGTTCGCTCTTTTCATGCTCTGCAAGGCGGTGACCTGCTTCAGCAACTCAGATCCAAAACAGCCTCCCACAGCACTGCCTCAAGCTGGAGGTTGTCACCGGTGGAATTCCACTTTATACATGGCAGAGAGGTTTCATGAACAATACAAAGCAATCTCAAATATCTCATCATGCACACCAGTCGTGACACTTCCAGGGCCTCCATGTCTCTTACGACTGAACAGTGGCACCTCATGAACTCTGTTTTAACAATTCTGAGGCCTTTTGTACATGTCACACGGTAGTGAGAGATGTGTCTGCGGCAGACATTGCTGAACCTACAGCATAGCCTTAATGGTTACAGAGACTGTGCTAGCAGTGTGTTTCTGAAACACATGCTGACACTATTTGACATAAATCAGCACATCCTGAGCATTCAGCACAGTGATGACTTTGCAGTAGCAACAATGCTAGACCCACAATACAAATGTGGAATTGCTTCACTACTGGAGGAGGGCCTGAACAGGATAAAAATGTCAGTGGCAAGTGGCGCCTTGGTTCATGGGGCACAGATGTCACATGCTATGGTCAGCAAACCTCAGCAGCATAACCAGGCTGAAGGACAGTTTGGAGCAGTATCAAGCACATCCTGTAAGACAGCTGCAGTTCCAGGTGGCCTGTCATCAAAACCAGTTGCCATTAACCCACTTTGGGGTGCTTTGTCCCAAGTCGGGATTTGTAACATCAATGAATCCGGAGAACAGGATGATGAGTCAACCAATAGACTTCATGCAGCACAGCAAATGGTTGACTCAAATTTAGCTGAAACCAGGCTTCTGTCACTAATTGATGATCCTGTTTTATACTGGAGTGGAAAGATCAGTTAATGGCCAGAGCCAAGTGGCACTGAAGGACCTGACATGCCCACCTCCAGTGTAACTGTAGAGAGGGTATTCAATTCTGCAGATGCAATAGTTCAGGATCATCATACAAACCTCTTTCCTTCAAATGTCAGCTTGCTGACATTCATAAAAATGAATGAGGGCACATACCAGATTGAACTGCAGCTCTGTATTTATACCTAGTATGGTCATGATTGTGGTGATGTGGGAGAAACGGACCATCCTGGTGGCACTGGCAGCATGAAATGGCCTACCTTTGAGGACATCACGGAGAAAGAATTCCCTAGTGGGCACAGTTCAGACATTGATGACTGTAAGGGCGCTTCCTGTATGATGATGATGATGAGGTTGATATTGATAGGTTTTAAGAGAAGTGGTTAAAAGGCTGTCACCTTTTTCTATGGTACATGTTTTGTTTTTCATAACGTTAAATTAGTGACCCAACTCCCACTCAAAATGACTCAAATGACTCAAATTTCATTTGTCATATTGGCAATCTGCGCAAGTAAATTCACAGTACTTCTATTTTACCTTCCCACCTCTGTATTACTTCTGACAGTGAAATACTGTAACACAATACACACTATATACCACCCACCACCCACCCATGTGTGTCTGACAGTGATAGGGAATGTTTGCAGGCTGCAGCTGTTCCCATGACCACTGACTACAGCCACCAGACAACCGCTGTTAGCCAAAGCCACCAGATAGTGAGAGGGAATGTCATCATGTGCCCCCCAGCCATGACCACCACCAGTGAACCACTGCCAGACAAATACACAAGATACTATCTCATTCAGAGGGAATGGATTGTTTCCCATCCTGTGCCCTGCCTTTGCCATGTTTCCCATCCTGTGCCCTGTCTTTGCCATGGCAGATGGAGAGAAGACAGCATCCAACAGCCACAGCGAACGGCTTCTTACTATCAATACTTTACATTAAGGATGTTTACTACTTTTTCAGAACTTCCTTGAGCTGTGTTATGCTTCCTGTTGCATTTCTGAGATGCAGTTGGAAACACATCACGTCAACTTATTTTCTTTTTTACAGGTTAAAAGTTTCAAGCACTCTCCTGGACTGGAGAGCTATAGTACTGCAGTACTGCCCACAACCACCTAGAGGATATCCATTTCCGGTAAGTATATCAATTTTATTTCATCAGTTCTTTTTGTAGTTCATTTTTTCAAAAGAGTGCAAATCATAATAAGTAGGTGACATGTAAGTCACATAATAGATTTGTCATGACATCTGACACTGTATTGCTGCAGCAGCCATGGCGGTGTTGAATAAAGTTTTGTACAGGTTGTGACATAACAAGAGACATCTTTTAAAATGTAACTTCACTTAAGACATGGGGAGTGAGAATAATGTAGGGGTTACCTGTACAAAATGTGTGACTGTGAATTGATCTGGTCTTGTTGTGGCCAGCTTGCTATCTGTTACTTTGGATAAGGACAGGAACAGCCACACTTTAATCATAATTGTTACTGCAATCAAGTACTAATAATTTCTTGTTTATCTGTTTTGTAGGAAATGTTTTGATGCTGTGTGCTGCCATTGGTCCTTTCAAATAACAAGTTCAACATCACACCCTGGGACACACATGCAAGAACTAGTATGAATCCTGACCATCAGTACTGGACTGGAGGATGCACGGAAAACCTGTGAAGAATTAACAAAAAGAAACCATTAATGAAAATTGCTTCCAAATGACCCCCAAAAATGCTTACTTCACTGGCTTCTTCTGGCTGTATCCTTAGGTCCAACATGCCAAGCTCCTCGCCTCCACGCTAACCCCCAGTTTACCTCCTATAGCCTCTGATTTGCTGACCTCTCCTTGCTCCACATTCCTAGATGCAAAACTTCCAAAGGTAAATCAGGATTCTCACAAGTGGCCCCAGTTATTGGAACTCATTGCCTCTTGATGTACACATGGCCCCTAGTCATGCCACTTTTAAGAAAAGACACTGCTCACTCCTCGATGTACATGCCTAGTGCACCTGTTTCAACCCACCCAATGTCTTGGCTGTCCTCACTATGCCGCTATGAATTTCCTCCTGTATTACTGCCACCCTGCATCTATCTGCCTCCCCACCTCCTTCTACTATGCCTCCTCTCACCTCCCTTATCTCTATCTCCTCATCTCTCTCTCTCTCTCTTTATCCATCTCTCTCTCTCTCGCTCTCCTTGCTATAACCTACAGTTTCATATTTCCATTTCCTGCCTTTCTGCTCCTCTTTCCTTTATATACTATATGAAGTCGGATGGTTGTATGACATACTCAATCTAAACTTTACTCCTAGGCACTTCTGTACTTTAAATTGTATACTACCTCACTGTAAACATGTACATTTACCATAGCTTTTATAATATTCATACTGTGCTGTGGACTGAAACTGTGAAAACTTTTGTCCGCTTCTCCTGAAAATCCTATGCTGTATATTTTTGACACTGTATCCTGCCTTGTACCTATGTACCTGTACCTCCCCATGTTGTGGCCTCCCGGGTTGTGCCTGTAAATAGTCACTTCCAACTGTAAACCTGTGCACTTACCATATGCTTGTATAATATTCTTACTGTGCCATGTGACTGAAACTGTGAAAACTGTTATCCCTCCTCCTGAAATTCCTATGTTGTATATTTTGACACTGTATCTTGCTTTGTACCTGTGTACCTGTACCTCCATATGTTGTGACCTATTGGGTTGTGCCTGAAAATAGTCACTTCTGTGTCTAGTGCACCTACCCGATTACCAAAACAGAAATAAAAAATTAAAAAATGACAGTATTCCAATGCCAAAATTCCTCTTAAAGCCAAGAAATGTGACCACAAGTTCGACCATATGATCTGTGATACAAAAAAAGCAATGATTACATGTATATATAGAAGAAATACATGTATATATATATATATATAGAGAGAGAGAGAATACTGTGTGCATATATATATATATATATATATATATATATATATATATATATGAAACATTTAAGGTCAGGTTCTGTGGAAAACCATAATGGTAAAGGTACATTAACTTACCAAGGGTAGTATTAGTGTCCACACAAAGGGCATCCTTCCTGTTGGGGTTAGTGCAGCAGACTTTGGGCAACCAAAAGCATTATCACATCATCATCATGGATGGTTAACTCAATCGTTTGGGGTATCCTTCTCAGCACATCATTTGGCAAGACACTGTGCATCAGCCCAGTCAGGTCAATAAGCTTCACGTGAGATTGAATTTTCAGCTCTCATTTCTCTTCATCTGGGTTGGGGATCTTCTGGGCATAAGACAGCATCATTTTGGGTGTGCACATTAATTCTGGGGACTGGGTGGCAGCAGTGCATGCATGACTGAATGTGCCATTAATTCACAGAGACTTTTCATTCCATTTTCAGCTCTCATTTCTCTTCATCTGGAGTCAGGAATTTTCTGGGCATAAGACAGCATCCCAAGATTTGTACGAATCGTGGCCAAAACATTCTTCAGAAAATAAAATAAAAAGTGGTGTCCTTCCCTTCCTTGTTATATTCCAACTTAATAATCTCTGTTTCCAAAACAAAATTATTTTACTGGTCTCAACAATGTTTTATTTCTGTCTTGCTTTGTGCTTCTGTGGAAAAGCAGGAGTGAGCAGTGCAATAATCTACTAAACAGCATGTGATGTTTCCACTGTCAGGTGCACACTGCCAGCCCCTGAAAATCTATTATATGAGTTGGACCACAGTTAGGGATGGTAAAATAACATATATGTTGTATATTCTTTATTCTTTATACCATCGATAGTGGAACATGTCAGCTAACATATATGTTTTCTGGGAACTGGAGGCAGTGCTCCTGACACTGCACACATGCTGTTTAGCACATTATTGCTACTCTCTCTGATTTTCAACAAACAAACCATGACAGAAAGGGAACATTGGTAAGGCACAAAACATATTTCATGGTAAACAGAAATTAAGTTGGAATACACAAGGTCAGATGCATGCTGCACTAACACTGGAGGCGGCTGCTGGCAGACAGCACCTAGCTCCAAAATCAAGAGAAAACCAGGAAGCCAGGACTCCAGATGAATAAATGCAAAGAAGAAATGTTCACTGCTACTGAAAATGTATTGATGGCAAAACAAGCTGCACACAGATGACCCCTACGCTTCTGTGCTTAAGTCTTCATTAGGGGGCCCCCAATGAAGGTCTAACCGCCAAAGCACAAGGGTCATTTCTGTGCCTTCTTGTGCCATAAATACATTTGCACTAGCAGTGAACATTTTTTCTTGATATTGATTTGTCTGGAGTGCTGGCTTTATGTTTTTTAAGTAGGAATATAATGAGGGCAAGGACACCAATTTTGTACTTTATTTTATTTCAGCTGTTTTTGGGCATGGTTCATATCATTTGGGGAGGTAAACAAAGCTGTGTGAAAGAAAGATGGAACACACACTTAACATTATATACATAACAATGCACAAAGGGGAATAACAACAACAAAAATGGACAGTGACCTGTGTCAGATGACATAAAGATATGCAAAATGTGAGAAGGAAGTAAGGAGGGTGGGGGACAGGGTATACTGGGATGCACTGCGAGCCATTACATTAAAATGAAGTCCAAAATGAAAGATACACTAAAGGACATACATATAGCCTAAAAGGAAAGGGGGGCATGATAGAAACTAAGAAGTATCAAAATGGAATAATCAACGTACAAGAGGGTAGCATTATACAGAAAAAAGATGTGCACAAAGAAGGGTCAAAATTTGAAAACAGATGGGTTGTGGATCAGTAGGATTGAGAGACAACATCAGAAAGTAATATTTCACAGAAAGGTTGGTAGGTGAGTAAGGAGTCAGGAGGAAGGACAAACATTTTAAACAAAACTAGATTTCTATGTTCTGGTTGGAGAGCAGCAGTTGGAGCATCCCCATTATCTGGAGCTGGTGACCTTCAATTCTGTCCAGCTGCTGCTGCATACTATCAAAACAGTGGTTAACCACATCCATCTCCTCCACAACATGGCCATATCATCCTGTGTGGCAGGGAGTTGGAGTGGGTTACCAATATTGCCCTAAAACAGCAGCAGTTTGTGGTGGTGGTGGTTGTGGTGGAGCAGCTGCATCACCGCTTGCATTCCCTCGCTTAACACCACATTATGCAGGTGCAGGTGCATGATGTGCCACAATATCTTGGCAGAACTTCCATAAGGACCAGCAGGTGCATTTCACCCAATTTCTGCCACCTTGGCATCCCATGCAGCTTTGTGGTGATTCAGCATGTGGGTGCGGTATCCCCAGTTCCCAGGTGAGTGCACCCAGGGCCACGGCTCACCAGAGCATCACAGATGTTGCATTTCACCACACTGCTATCCCCAGGCAGTGCACTGAAAACTAACATACCACAGAGCTGTGGGAGGACCAGGAACAGGCATGGGGAGCCCAGGTGTTACTGCCACCTGCTGCTGCTGCCTGACTGGGGCCAAGGGAAAACATGTTATGCTGGCACAGAGGCCATAGCAGGTGGTGGTGGCACATAGGGGTGCTGCTGTGTCCACATCCAGAGGTGGTGCTGCATGCCAGAACTAACTGCTTCCAGGTGGGGACCTCCACATATGGTGTTCGGTTTATTTGAGAACACCACCACATATCGTACTCAACAGGATTCCCCACTGCACCGCCTAAAACCACCTCTTCCTTGATCACCCTCCATTAGTAGTGTATGTGTGTGTGTCTCTTTCTCAGTCTCTCTTTCACACAGACACACATTCACAGAAAAAATTCACACACAACTAACAAAAAATGCACACAAGCTATGATACCCTTTCACACTCCACAAAAAAACCCAGCAAATTTGGACAAAAAATCAGCTTTTATATGGATTGTTTTCCAGCAGCCTTTACTAGCTCTACTAGCTCCTTCTCCTGCTACTGCAAGGTGAGAGGTGAAACTGTTTCACTTCCTGACTTCCTGCTGCAGCCTGAAGGAAACATGTGACCTGAAGACTGTAAGACTGTGTGAGCCATGTGATCTGTAGCCCATTCATCACACTTTGCCTTATTTTACCACAACGCAGATTAAGGCGGCAATACAATGAAGTGCACTCATAAAGGCGCAATTCTACCTTTCTGAATGGACTTCATGTAGCATTCCTGGATGCAGATTGGGGACTTCGCATCCACTTTGCAGGCAGAATAATACTTTGCTGCATCTCTAGCAACAAGGTAAATTGTGCTTTTGGCTACAATTTACAGGGTAAAGCTGATGACTCACAGTAGTGCCTTTTTGGTTGGGTGAAAAATATTGAGTGATTTTGTAGTTATGGCATTTTGAAAATTGAGGAATGTCCCATAGGATAACATTGCAACAAACACCCATATCTTGAAACGGTTTGAGATCACGGATTTTTCGTCACAAAAATTCTTAGTCCCCTGCAGGAGACTAAATACAGATGTAGGCTGGGAAGTCATAAAAACATGAATTTTGAATTTTTCTCTACCTTGTACGGTTACAGAAATATTTGGAAAATAGTGTTTCAATGGCAGATTTTCATGTACATAGGCCAGTATTATGCACTCAGAGTTATGTGGATGGAGTGGAGGCCTGCACTGCCATATATGTATGATTATGAAACATTAACATATTCATGTGTAAGTGGGAGCGTGGGGCCTGGAAGACCCGATGTTACCACTTGCACCTATGATCATGTCAAAATTGATGTATTCATGTGTCTCCCATTTATGCATATGATTATGTCAAAATTCAGCATATTCATGTGTAGGTGGGAGTCCCGGGAGCCTGGAAGGGCCCATGCTGTCACTTACATAGATGATGACAACTACCTTTATACATATTCATGTGTAGGTGGGTCTTGTGAGACCAAGAGAACCCCGGCTCCCACATACACATATATTATGTCAAAATTTATGTAGTCATGTTGCTCTCATTTACACATATGATTATGTCAGAACTGATGTTTTCATGTATTCATGCGTAGCTGAAAGTTCTGGGCCCAGATGGCCCACGCTCCCAGTCACGCATGTGATTACAACTATGTTAAAATTGATGTATTCATGTATTCATGTGTAGGTGGGAGACAGAGCTCAGAGGGATCACGCTCCCACTCACACATATGATTATGGCAAAATTGGCATATTCATGTGCAGGTGGGGCCTAAGCTCCCAGTTGCAGACATGGTTAACTCAAAATTGATGTATTCATGTGGCTCTCATTTACGCATATGATTATGTCCAAAATTCATGTAGTCATGCATGGGTGGAGGCATGGCCCAGAAGGCCACGCTCTCAGTAATGTATGATTACAGGTACATTTACATATTCATGTGTAGTGGGCATGCCCAAAGGGCCCTTGCTCCCACTTACACATATTGTTACATCAAATTTCACACATATAATTATGAAAAATTGATGTATTCATGCATAGGTGGGAGCACAGGTCCCAGAGGTCTTCACCCACTCCGTATATGATTATGTCAAAACTGACATATTCATGTGTAGGTGGGCGCATGGCACTGAGGGCACTGCCCACTTGCACATATAGTTACCTCAAAATCGACAAATTCATGTGGCTCTCATTTATACTTATGATTATGTCAAAACTGATGTATTCATGTGTGGGGTGGGAACATGGGGCCCATAGGAACTTCTCTCCCACTCATTCATATGATTATGTCAAAACTGACATATTCATGTGCAGGTGGAGTGCATGACCTAGATGGTCTCTGGTCCTACTTACATTACATATTCATGAGTAGATGGGAGTGCGGGGCACAGATGGATACATTCATATGACATTATACAATGGCAAAAATAATCTTGGTTTTGATTGGTAGTTGGCCACCACAGCAGGGATGCTCTCCTGGCATAGCATCCCTACTGATTGTTTTAGGATTTGCATTTACATTGTTATCAACATCTCTTAAGAAAAACATTACTTTTTCAGACTAAGAAATACATTTAAATTTTCTTTTTTAGTCTGTATATAACAAGAAGCCATTGTATGACTGCAATAATGTCTTCTAGTGTGTGTGTGTTATGCTGGGATAACATCCTTCTTGGGTGTTGGGTGCCCTCGGCCTATGGCCTCAGAACCAACCAGCCAAGGCAGGATGTTATGCTACCATGACACCTACTCTGGAGGTCATTATTCCTTTATTATGAAATGGGTATAAAGAATGCTGAATTCTGATTGATCAAGAGCTGCTTTCAGCTGGGTCATTATCCTGGCACAGCAGCACAGCTGAAAGTATCATGTTGAAATATGAATAACATTTCCTGGAAAAATTACCTATTTCATAATCACAATAAATTATTCAGGGGATGTGTTATAGTGGTATTACAGCCCTTCTCTGGTGCAGAAGCCCTTGGTAATGCTTTGTACTTCAACTCATCCCAGGGTGGTATGCTATTCCACTATGAGACCCCCGATTGCCTTTCACTTAATTAATGTGACTGCAAGTTTAAGATTATTCAACATAGTCTTTTATGAGTTATCAATATTTCTTTAATAGTTACTTTTTAACTTACAACATGATGCATTTCCTGAAAAGGTGCTTTCTTTTGTACAAAGGAAAGTGATAATGCAAGATTGCATGTGTAACATGTATAACATATAAAATATGGTTTCATCAGCATAGATGAGAGAAAATAAACTTTTGCTTTATATATTGAAAGAAAATGTGTTCCTTCAGCATGCTAAAAGAAACAGAAAAACTTTCATTTAAGAAAAACACAAAATAAAAGTGTGTCATCTTTATATTTTGTTAAAGTCCAGTAAATACTGGCAGTGAAAAAGCTTACTAACAAACTGTAAAATAATAAACTGAAAATACAACAAAAAGATGTGTGTAGTTGTTGGCCTGCCTCATTTAATGGAGGTGTTGTGTGGGTGAAGACTGGGAGGGTGTGTTCAGGTGGAAGGTTGTGAGGGAATGGAACCAGGCCTGCAGTTGTCAAAATCCAGTGAAGTGAGGAGGAGGTGTCAGAGGTGTGCATCACTGGAGTCGTGGAACATGATGTCTTCTTGAGGTTGTGGTAGAGATTTTTCCTGGTCCTTTGTAGATAGAGCAGCTATGAGTGCATTGATAGCCTGAGAAAGTTGGGTTGTTTCTTCACTGTTTTTCCTAATGCTAATTTACAGACATAGATCTCTGCAGAGATAAACTGCATGTGTCTATTCTGTGTTTCTAACAGTTTTCTATGCTAGCAGTGTTTTGCATGTGCGTTGATGTGTGTCGGGCTATCAATGCATTGAAGGGTGTTGTGTCTTGTGCAGCTGGAATTTCTGTTAAGGAAAAAAAAGATCATAAGCATAAGGATGTAGGGGACTGTGATATATCCATAACATTGTACGAATCTATTGCTTTATGTACTAGTATGGTACACTGTGATACTATGTTGCTCAGACTCTACACTTGTTCTAAATATTGGGATACTACACATTTACACACATTTCAGTTTCTGTCCTACCCATTCAACCCCACCCACACACAAACACAGACACACCACTCCCTCCATATCCCCACAACCCAGTATGCCTACCTCCTGCCTTGTAGCACTCCCAATTTAAAATTGATAGCATAGCATTACATACTGTTCAAACATGCATTGAGATAGTAACCATTATTAGGCTATATCACTGTAAATTTGTTATTGATAATTTTATTATTTTAAATGATATTCTGTAAACTGTCATGAAATGATTTCAGAAATGTTGCAGTCTAATTGACTGATGGAAGAACAGCCTTACATTTATTCTCTGTTTTAATGTCATGTAAACCCTAGACAGAGTGACTCATGGATTATTCCTATGATGGCTAGTGAATTACTGTAATAATGTTTTCAGAATCTGAGCCAGTATTTTCACATGTTTGAGACAAGAACATTGGAATACACGTGTTAAGTAAGCACACATGTTTTTAAGTTGAGCTGTGCGTGGTATGTTGCACAGAATTAATTACCCCACCCTGCATTCTACACACTTAAAAACACAGACAGAAGGTATTGCATCCATTGTATTGCTGTAGTGCTGATAACTAGGAATAGTTTTAATAATGATATTTTGCATTGTGTCCTTAATAGTGTCTCCCCACAGTCCTTCTGCCACTCCTTTAAACAGAGACACTGTGGCATGATGTGAAGGTAATGAAGAAAATCAATAAGCGAGAATGATACTCAAACCTTTTGATAATCTACATTCTGTTGCTGTCATACTGGGCATTGTGACTTTTCAGAAAAAAGTATATTGTAAAGGTAGCTAATTATTTTTGTTTGTCTGTGTACTTGCATAATTAAACACATATACTGTAGTTATTTGTGAAACACGACAGAGCATGACTTGAGATATTGTGATGCCTCAGGTCTATTGTCAGGCAGAAGAGTGCAGGCATGGGAGAAATTACAATGCTCTCCATATGCATAAATGTTGAGAATGTTTTCTTAAATTGTTGCTTCTTTCTACTCATTTCTGACTTGTGATGATACTTTAAGATATTGTCTTGCATCAATGCTTAACTTACTCAACTTCTTGTAGTTTACTACTCTATTTAAGGATTCAGAATGTGCATACCTTTTGATGTGGTAGACTCGGATCCTCAGTCTTGACTTCACGACAGCCATGGTGTCCACGTCTTCTGTAGTAGAAAAGACATCATGAGGATTAGCATACAAGTATTTGTAGATAGAACAGCATTTTCGAGATAGTAACAGATGTGAATTAACAAGCAATGAAATAAAACATATTTGTGTTGTATTGTCATGATGATAATGTATAGTTATGTCTAACTAGACATAGTTATAATGGTAAGTCTTAGTACTGCATTGCCTCCATGTTACTCACTTGTTAAGTTGTATTTTTACATCAGTCATACTTACAAATACTTTCTGTTGTGAGTCTTCTGCAGTAGCTGCATGTGCAGGTATACCAGCCTAGCAACAGAGTACTGTTTCTTTTTAGGCATAGGAATAATTGCAATACAAATAATAGAAAATGCTAACTAAAAATAAAAACTTTATTTCTCACACAAAAATTATACTGCGACAATTTCTTATAGCAATGTATCATGACAGTGTGTGGGTCTATGGTGGGATTTACTCATACCTGGTGTAGTTCATTCAGTTGCCTGATGGCCTCATGGTTCAACCACACCAGGTGTTCTAAATCCAGCCATGTCACACCATAGCATCTATATTGCTTAAATACATACATACATATATATATATATATATATATATATATATATATATATATATACACACACATATGTACACACTTTCCCATTAAACTCATTCTCTATTAATGTATAATACTTACTTATTAGAGTGTGAAATGTACTTCTTTTTGTGCATGACAACCTGTTATTTATTGCTGGACAGTATGGTGGGCAAGGATCCACCTTCTGTGGCTTTAAGTATGAGGCTTAGTTGACTGCTTTGAACATTTACAAAGGGTTCTTATGATAACAATCTCTTTCCCCACCCTCCTACTCTTCCCTATGCAGACACACACACACTTGGGTGTGTTTAAACATAGGTGTAGTTGACTGCTTTCAATATTCAAAAACGGCTGTGGTGTTGCTATACCCCTCAGTGTCTCATTACAATACTGTAGTTGATCATTAGTGATGTTCAACATTACTTCTTCAGTTGTGATGGCAATGTTTGTTTTGGATGAGTGAGGAGCTAATAGTTATATGTCGTGGTAAGCTGTTCTTACTTACTCTCATTACTGACAAATATTAATTTATCATTGTCAGCAATCTCTGTCTCCTCCTCTTCTAGCAATGTATCTGGGGTACTTGGTCTTGCCTCTGCTCTGGCCTAGTGGTTGCTGAAAATAAAAAACAAGCGTGGTATTAAGATGTGCCCACAATTTATGCACTATAATTACAGCTGTAGTATTTACAAAGTTTTTCATCAGAGACAGTATCTATGAAATGGGCAAATAAATCCCTGTGTCCTGATTGGCTGAGATTTGGTTCTAGCCATTGCAGTAAGACAGTACCACCACTGGGTAAAACAAGTTCCTGACAACCAAGGCAACTCACAGAATACATAAGCCACCTGTTTTCTAGTTTCCATCACAAACATGGCTACAGCCTTTACTCATATATAAAGAAACTCAACTAGGCCTAACAATAAAAGTTCATTAAATAAAGTAAGTAAATAATTTAACAATATTTACACTCATGAGCCATCCTTACATACATACATAAATTTAGAAAAACTCATGTACTATTCAGAGTTTCCATTGCTAGTGTTTTTTGATGACTATGGAAAATCCACACTATCCCTACCATTTTGCCAGAGAGTTCCCTGCTCTGCTTGTCAACAGATAAAATTGAGGTTCTGGCTCTACTTCAGGCCTGTTTATGTGTCTTTGTTTGCATGCCAGTTGAGCTCAGAAGAATGTTGAATTTATGTATTTCATGTTACCATTCTGTTTGTGTGTGTATGTTGGGGGAAGCATTCTACTACTGGAATAATGCAGAACTTTGAATTATTCTATTTCATGGTAAATAATCAAACTGTATTGAGTGTGAAGAAATGCAGATGACTGACAGGTAAAAAACATCTGTGGAAGGAGTATTTTACATTATTTTGCAACATTTTAGTATTTTGTTGTGAGTTTGAAAAACTTTAGAATGTTCTTTTTCAAAGTTGCCTATGGGCCCATTTATGTAAGCAGTAAGACATGGCTAGGTGTTGGTAGTACTAAGATAGCCACACCCAGAGGCTGAAGGCACTTAACCTGCAGTTTTGTGCCTAACTATGCCACTAAGTGTGCAGGTATCTCAGTACTACCAACACCCAATCGCTCTTATTGCTATTGAACAGATGAATATAGAAACTAATTAATCGCCAGTCATAATGGATATTTTCCTGACAAAATATTGCCACTTAATTTAGCAACAGCAAATCACTTGCATAACCTCACTCACCAAATGCTGGTTTTCCTGCTTGGCTCCACAGTTCATATGCTTGTTGATACACTCCCGTTATCTGGCTGGCACTTTGCCTGAATGTTTAATTTAAAGAATTTCTGGTGAACCAGTTTCCATTTGCCTCTGCACCTTTTCCAGTGCTTATCTTTTAACCCTTTTTCTCTAAGATAGGTAGAAACCCCTTCCATGTTTCTTTAAGTCTTAGGTTTGTGGTTCTCATTAGTATTTTGGGATCCCCACATGAGCAACTGTCTCTAGCAAGTCAGGAAGCTCTTCTGTTGTCCAGTACTTAGACATTTTCTGAAAAGAAGAATGTGTAAATCAAAATAATTTATTAGTGGACTTCTGTGACCAGTGGAGTATATTTTAAAACAAACAAAACAGGAAAAAAAAAAAAATGTTATGCAATGACTGTAAGAATGCTGACTACTGATTGACTGGCTGGTATGATATACACATTAATTATGCTGTTGACCCATAGTAGAAGTGCTACTCAGCCAGGGTAGCAAACTTCAAAGCTGGTGCCCACCATATTGTTTTTACAGTAGGTGGGACACATGAAACTAAAAAAAAATCATAATAAAAACAACAAAAGAAAACAGTAGTCTCTTATTTTTGTCAGCATTGTACAATAGTTATATGCCATGGGCATGTATGGTAATAACAACACTTGAACACCTGTTGTGTAGTTTGCTAACCTGATAACGCTTTGTAAGAAACCACGCCTATTTTGGGTAAATATGGTCATCACCCAAATACGGATGTGGTATATCCATTAAGGGAGCTGCACTACTGTGTTACAGATGTTTCAACATGTCATGTTACATATTGAGGTTGTACTGTTGTACAGTACATGCTATGACTCACATCTTTACATTTGTCTTCAAGATAGAATATTTTTCTGCCACTGTATGCTGAGTACCAGTAACACTACTTATTAATTCTCAAATATTGCTACAATGGTACCTCCTTTCTGTGATTATGTGACATTTAATATGTTCTGAAGAAGTAAGCACATTAATCCCCCCATGAATGTATACACTGTGCACATAATAATTGAATGATTTTATGTGAAATTAAAAACACTATGGATATGGTGTTAGCTGTGTACCCCTAAAAATAATAACAAATGTTGTGACTCTTTTAGAGGTGGTATTGATAAGTTATGTAAATATGCAGGTGGGGAAATAATGTATATTATTACAATAAAGATAATATTAACTATGGGATATCTTGTGCATCACTATTACATACATGTGTGTTTGATGTGTCAGATTTTTCTATTTTTGACCAGGAATGTTTGGCTCTTAAAAAGCCTTTAGTTTTTCAGTACATCTTGCAAAGGTAATAAGACACATTGCTCTTCAGATCACAGACAGGATGCCATCTCAGAGGTCTCCCAAGAACTGACAATTGCCAGTGTCTGAGAAATGCACACATTTCTTAGGTTCAGTCAATGTTTAAAATACTTAATTTGAGGATGATGTATTGTGTACCCACATTGTGCAGAAATGCAGAGATGTGCATATTTGCTTTCTTTCTTGCCCTGTTGAGCAGATACACGTGCTGATCTGCATGCCAGACCATATGCTCTGTGATGTCTGAGTAGACAATCTTACAGGTGGGTAGCATCTCTGACAGTGAAGCTAGGTCCAGTTTAGCCTCAGCTATTAAATCTATCCACCGTTTGTTGCCTAAATCATTGCCACCAAGATGGATCAGCAGTATATTAGGTGTAGAGTGGTTGCTCAGTAAGTGGTGCATGGTTAGCATGAGCTGCTCCATCTCATTCCTCCATTGCCAAACCATCACAGCCTGCAGTTTGGCAGCTGCAAGTCACTACCAAAGTGACTTCTATGAGCATATTCACCACCTCTATGGATCAAATTGCAGCCTACCATCCACTCTGTGATCCTGGAGTCTTCTTGCATGATAAATCTTGTTTTGAAAACTTAGTGACAAAGAGCTCAGAAAAGTCAACATGTGTCTGCTGTGCTCCAGTGAGATCTAATGGACAAACTAAACTATTAACATATAGGAAGTTGTATGTTGCATTGGCAGAAAAGAAAATTGTGTTGGTTGATTGCTGCAGTTATGTTCCAATGAAAGAATTACAGTTGACAGATGGCAGTAAACAGTGTTTGACTGGGTCAGACAGACAAAACACTGACTGTTTTTGGTATCAATTTGAATGGTCTTAATTGGTTGATTTAAAAGTACATAGCAAGACAGAAACTGCAATTGGCTGTGAGCTTGAAGTATATACATGTGCCTAACAGAGTATCCCTCCTTTTGAACTGGCTTGTGTGGTGGTGAATAGTCTTAGCAGCTGTGTACCTAATAATTCAAATATTTCTTAAGTTAGCGGACATTGCACAGCTAAAACTTTATATTAAACTGTAGCAAAAAATACATTTGGCTAGCCTATTTTTGAAGAAAACAGCAAGGAATAGTAGTGTTTTAAAGTAAATTTACAGTTTCTGTACTTACTGTGCTTCTGCTAGGCTTCTACAGTTCCATAAAATTGTAGAATTTCCTTCTTCTTGTGTTGTGATCTTGTAATTGATAGGCTAAACACTCCATTTCTTGTGATGTGTAAAATTATCTTTAAAAAGAAAAAAACAGGCATAAATTGTTGGTGTGGCGGCATTTGCTGTCATGTGCTGTCAATCTTTAATTTGATTAACTATCATTGGTTGAGGCCACTGTGTGGAGTTTTTTCAGAAAAACATGGACGTTCTTGCTGGGCTAAGTGAAGATTTTAGTGACATTGACACTTTTCTGTCTAAGAGATGATATGGTGTTGTGTGTTTCTGACTGCATGATAGGTTTGTGAAGGTTATATGACTCATAGAATTAGCATTTTGATGTCACAAGTTTTTTGCTATCTCTTTTCAGCACTTCCTGGTTGCAATGCATCATGGGAATAGAAGTTAAGGGTCAAACTTGCATGGTAAAAATGTTTTACTTAAACATTTTCTCACCAACATATGCATGTTAAGTGTTGGATGTACTCAGAAGCATTTACGTTTGTGCAAAACATTCAGATGTTGCCGCAGTAACATTAATTACTCATGTAAGAATGTTTTCATGCATGCATATATGTTGCCATGCAAATAAACATTGGCTGATGCTGAAGGCACCTCAATAAAATTTGTTCTCACAACAACATTCGTTGTGTTCGTGATTACCTTCATATGTTAAGTATATTGAATACTTGGAAACATTTGAGTTGTTATGTAACTGTAGTAAGTCATCATGATAGTATTAATTCCCTACATAGGGATGTGATGGAAGGAATTATAAATGTAGTCTATGGCAATGAGTTAAATGTATGTTTGTTGCCATGGTCAAATTAATGTTGTCATGCAAACATGAATCACTGCCATTGAAAGTTACCGCGATCAAAATTTGTTAACTCGAATAAATTCTTTTGATCATGAAAACATTTTAAGGTCATGCCTCAACTCAGACAATGTGCTGAATTTAACAGCATCATGCTGCAGAGGGAAGGTCAGGAAATTATCATTCTGCTTGCTGTTGATACTGTAGGCGTTGTCTGTCTGAGTTGAAACCTGGTGACAAAGTTGATGGGCGGATGTCTGAGCCAAGGTCTGATGTGTCTCACACAGCTGAATTGGAAGCTGTTCTTGGTGTTTGTAAAATGCGTGCATCATGCTGCGTCACAATCTAGTTGTTGAACATGGTATGGTAAATGGTGCAATGGGACACATAGTCAACTTCAAGTACAATGAAAAAAGACATTTATAGAGGCATTTATTGTCAAGTTTGATAGCATTGAACAATCACAGCCTATTGATTGAACTACTGTCAAGTTACAGGTAGCGAAGGATATATATGTGACAAGGAAACAGTTTCCTGTGTGTGTGTTGCATATGCTGTTTCCATTCACAAGTTACAAGGCTTAAGTTTGGATTCTGCAATGGTCAACATAGGCAGTGGCATTTTCACGGATGGCATGATCTATGTCGCACTTTCATGTGTACGTTCTTTGGCTGGTTTGCACATCATTACCATGGCAACACACAAAATCCATGCTGATAGACAATGCATTGTAGAGTACAATAGACTACGTACTCTGTACCAGCCAACATTGCCTCTTATTCCACTAACCAACTGTGGCATGCCATACAATGTCACAGTGTCAGCTACTGCCATCAGGAAGAGGAACTGAACAACAAGATCAGGATTTCATTTAGACTGTGGTGAAAATGACTCCACAACAAACAATGAAACACACTGACCTCCACGAAAGAAGACACTTGGGCTGAGCATTGTTCCAGCATTTGACAACAGCACTTGAGTGAACTGCTATGCTAACTCAGGAATGCAAGCATTTCTTCACATGCTTCACTTTGTTGAGTGTATAAAGGCTTTCCATGAGACAGCTCTGTGCAAATCATTGAAGCAAGTAGTTAACAATACTGCTAAGCATGACAACAGCATTCAGAGTCTGACACCTTTATGGTTGGTGTTAGGTACATATGATGGCCATCGAATGTTTGCCAATAATGTTCAGCAAGATGTGACTGAATTCATGATGGCCATCATTAACAGCTTGATTGTGATCAGATTCCCATGCGACAGTACTTTACTGTCACTTATGTGACAAAATACACTTATCTTTCTTGTCGACATTCACACACACAAGAAACTGAAAACAAGTTGTGAATTTCATTGTATGTTCCACAGGCACATTCTGTTGAGTTCAGAGAATTGCTCAGGAATGCACAATGTGGTTGGAAGTGTGCTGTGTGTAAAGGAGAGTGCCTTCAGTCTAATAGAGTTAGGGCATATTCTCAGTATTTTTTAGTATTGCAGAGGTTTAACTCAAATGGACTAGAGTTGACACACCCATCACTGATTTTATAGCTGGCAGAGTACAATTTACAGGAGCATGTTTTCACACACGGACTGTGATTTTCCACCATGGAGCATCTGCACACTCAGGGTATTATATGGCGTGATTGAGGAGTAGCAATGGTTGGGTGGAATATAATGACTTTATGAGCACCATAAAGCAGAATTGCCTCATAATTTAAAAGGTGCTTATGTGTTGGTACTGAAGGATTATAATGACCTTCACTATGCAGAAGAGTATGCAAACCTTTTCTTAACAACTAATTGCTGCTGTTCATTCCTTCAGAGAACAGAGTAATGCTCCAAATTTTACAGAGATACACTCTTGTTCTGGTAATGCATAATATGTGTATCGCTGATTTCACTATAAAGCACATTGCCTTAATGGGTCAAAATCGGTATGGGTGGTGCTAAATGGTGTGAAGTATTGAGTTACTGTACTTATCACCATTTCAGTGTCTGACATTCATATTTATCCTTACTGTTACAGCAAAATGACTCATTCATGTATTGCTTAACAATTGCCATGAGAAACAGTGCAGATATGCATAAGTGTTTCATGTTTTCAAAACATGGTAATACACTACTATTGGTGATATGTTTAGGCAACAATCACCAGACTGTAAATGTGCTGTATTTACTCTGTGTTGTATTTGCTACAACATTGACTTTCATCTCTCAAGTGTTTATTACTATGCATTTAAGAGGCTGTCCCATTAACAAATTGATATTTTTGCAGTATGCTTGTATAGATTTCAATTAAGTAGTATCATATCACTATTGATTGTGTTCTTAATAAAAAACAAGGCTATTGTTGTATGTTGTCATATGAAAGCAGATAACCATACTATTAACACAGGTAGAAAGTTTGTTTGTTTTAATGTTTCTTACAGTCTGTGTGCTTGCATTTGTATATGATGTTTGTATTTACCAGTTCAGTGATTAAATGTTTTCTTTTCCTGGTCAGGTACAGATGCATGTTTCCAGAATATCCAAAAGACTTTTGTATATTTAGCAAAGATTTTTGTTGTCGCTATACGTTTGCATCAAAGGAACAGTATTTCTAAATTTTAGCTCAATAGTTAGTATTTGCATAGATCATTAATCTAATAGCATGTATATGTATGACAATTCTATAGCTACATATCAAGTTGTACTATTAGGTGTGATGATTTTTGATACAGTAACACTTGTTTATGTCCAATGTATTTAATGAGATAGATATATTTGTTTATTGTTCAAGGAAAGGTTGTTAATCACACACCATGCTCACTCACAGTTCAATGAATGTTCCTGATGTATTTCTGATTACTTTTTTATTAAGGGTCGGTGAGGAATTTTCCAGATGCATGTAATGTTAAAATATTATAACATAGCAATGCACTATAGCAGCAATCTTAGGATATGCTGCTTTGGTGTCCATAGCTTCTTAATTGTTTACCACATTTAATTTTTGCCCACCCAGGAACATTGACTTACTCAGTCACATATCCTTTTAAAAAAATTATACAGTTCTGTGATAAATTACACAGAAATTTTATGAGACTGTGTGAGCTGTGCAATTTGGCCTTCTTTAAAATGGAATTCAATCAATCAATCAAAATCTGTATTTTCCAGGTGGAACATCATTGAGATAAGCTCATTTACAAGATGGACCCGGGCAAAACAATTGCCAACAGGGTTAAGACATAACAGGTTGAGTGAACATACATAACAATTACATAGTAATAATAACATAATAACATATAACCATCACATGTAACAAGATACTTTCACCAGACTATAGCAATAGGTTCAATAGGCCATAGTGCCATTTAAATAAAATTGCATAGATACAGATATATGAATGTAAGGTAATGAGCTAAAGTTTATACAGTAAGCATCATTGGAGGAGTCATAGTGAGCAGGAGTGGCAGTTCCTCTAGTATCAAAGTGCGAAGAAGACTGAGATGTAAGAGTCCATTGATAAGTACTATAAGCATGGCCTGGCAAATGAGGTGGAAAGGGAGAGGTATAGAAAGTTGGGAGGAAGGTCAGATGAGATAGGAGAGGGTTGGACATGATGGCCTAGGGAGGAAGGACTGTTCTAAGGGAGAAACATGACACATGCCACAAGCAATGATTGGAGTTTAAGTCCAAATATTTGAACCAAAAACAGATTGTGATGTTGGGACCTTGATTTGGACAATGACAGAAGGAGAACTCAACTGACGCCAATGTCGGCAATGGCTGAGGTTAAGTCCAGAATTTAAAGCAGTAACAAACTGTGATGTTAAGACCTTGACTTGAAGCAATGACAGACCTTAGAAGGTCCTCAGGAACAAGGATTTGAAGAAGGAGGACATCACAAGGGAAGCAAGCCTTAAGGTTTTCTGGATCTTATTCCAGGCGTAGGAAAAGTGAAACTTATTGAGGCTCTGCCAAAGCGTGTTTTAACTTTAGGGATAGCCAGAGACAAGATGGTAAGATTTCTGAGAAAATAGGCACTAGGGATGTAGGGAGTTAAGCAACTTGTGAGGTACTGAGGTAATTTATAGTGGGTGCCTTATATGTCCATAGAATAGCATTCTTTGCCTCCTGAAGCTAAGGAGCTCCAACCTGCAGAATAATAGAGGATGCAGTGGTGTGTGTCATAAGGGCATCCAACA
Source organism: Neoceratodus forsteri (assembly GCA_016271365.2). Taxonomy (NCBI): domain Eukaryota; kingdom Metazoa; phylum Chordata; order Ceratodontiformes; family Ceratodontidae; genus Neoceratodus; species Neoceratodus forsteri. Next base: position 74,483,137 of record CM028138.1, on the reverse strand, counting down.
TGAACCTAAGGGCTCTGGAGTATAGGGTATCAAACTTGGAGAGAACTGTGCTAGTACTATGGCCATATAGGAAATCCACATAGTCTAGGAGAGGCAAGTAGGTAGCTTGGACTAGGAGTTTCTAGCCTCCTAGGTTAGTGAGTGCTTGATCCTGAAAAATACTGAGCCTTTGATGCAGTTTCTAGTGATTTCTTCAATGTGATCAATGAAAGATAATTTGTAGTCAATCCAGACCCCCAGGTATTTAAATTGTTCCAGAACTCCACAGCTTGTACCAAAGGGTGCTTATGGTAGGTACCCTATCTGTTTTTTGAGATGAGGGGCCAGTGGAGAGAAAATCATGGCTTAGTTTTTGGCATTGAGCAGGAGTTTCAAGTTGAGTAGATTTTTTGAGGATGTCAAAATCATTCTGGAGGTCCATGATGGCTTGCTCCAGAGTTTATCTTTCAATGTATAGCACTGTATCATCAGAGAAGAGATGTATACTAGATGACTTTAGGCTAGTGTCAATATGATTAATATAAATGGCAAAGAGAAGTGGACCAAGTATGGATCCTTGGCGGACACCTCTAAGGAGTATTTTTTTGGTGATATGTCGCCTTCATCCTTGACCTGCTGCTTTCTGTCCACAAGATAGCTTGTGAAACAACATAGTGCCAGGTTGTCCACCCCAACTTTCTTCAGGGTCATCAGGAGCAAATCGTGGTCCACCATGTCGAAAGCCTTGCTAAGGTCCAGAAACAAGGTGCATATGTATTGTTTGTTATCAAGTGTGGACTGACAGTCATTTATAACATTAGCAAGGGCAGTGGAGGTATTATGAATGGGACGAAACCAGATTGAATCAGGTTTATAGGTTAAAACTTTCCAGATTAGATCTGAGCTGTTCATTTACTGCCTTCCCAATAGTTTTGACAAGGCTGGGAGCAAGGAGATTGGGTGGAAATTATTTAGGTTGCGGGGTCCCCTGATTTGAATAGAGATAACATGGGCCATCTTCCAGACCTTGGGAGAGGAACCCTTCTTGAGAGATAAATTGAAAAGGTGGGTAATAGGGGCCAAAATATAGTAGGCCAACTTTAGGAAGAAAGGCTCAATTATATCCGCTCACGCACTTTTTAATATCAAGTTGAAGAAGGAAATCCTCAACCTGTTTGACGGTGACCGGACAGAAGGAGAAAGAGTGGTAAGAATCAATAGATTCTGGATCATGGCAATCAGATGACTAACTAAGGAGCTGCCCTGATGGCATTTGCTGAGGAGGTATCAAAAGCCATCCCTGTTGTGGCAAAGTGATTGTTGAGGAGATCAAGGATCTCATTTTTATCTGTAGTGTGGGTACCTCCAGTCAAAATGTTTTGGGAAGTGTGCCAGTGCTGTTATGGCATTCTACCTCCCTTAAAGTTTTCCAAAACTTAGTAGTAGAGTTAGTGGATGAGTTAAGTTCAGAGCAGAAATAACTGGACTTTGCAGCTCTGATAGTTTTCATGCAGAAATTCCTTGCGTTTGGAGAAAGCAGACCAGTCTGTGGCCAATTTAGACTTTCTGGCTGTTTTCCAAAGAACATTCCTAAGCCATAAGGCAGTCTTTAGGTTATCCATGAACCAGGGACAGAATTTTATTTTGGTTCTGCTTTTGTTAACTGGGGCATGGAGGTCTAGGGTTTCACTGAGTATTTCATGAAGTACCTCGTGTGCCTCTTCCACAGAAGATGTGAGGTAAAATTTCTGCCAGTTAGCATACTGGAGGTCATAGAGAAAAGCCTCTAGTAGAAGTTCTGTTTACATCTCTTATGGATGTATTTAGAGGAAGAGGAGGTTTGAGTTGTGTCGACCTTCGCATGCAATGGCACAGTGGTCACTGATGTCGTTAAAGAATACACCGAGTGGAGGAAGAGGCAAGGATTGATTACAAGGATTAGGTCAAGAAGGGAGCTATGCTCTGGGTTTTGGTGTTTGGGTGGGTAGCTTCATTAATGATCTGGGTAAGTCCATGGGCATTACAGAATTCCTTCAATGGTAAGGGGGCTGAGAGAGCCAGTCAAGGTTGAGGTCACCAATTATGGATACTTCTGATGAGATGGTAGCTAGTATGTCACTTAGGTGTTTGAGCAGAGGAGGCTAGCTAGAGAGAGGGCCTATAGCACCCACTAATGCAGATAGAAGTTGATTTGACTGGTTGAATTCTTAGTGTGAAGCACTCAAACTCCTTAGAGACTGCAATCATGTCCACCATAGCTGCGGTAATGTTTTCCCAGACATAGATGACTACTCCCCTACCGGGATTTCATATCAGTATGAAACAATTTGTATAAAGGAATGTTTACCTCATAGTCCATGGTGGTTGGTCTTAGCCAAGTTTTGGAGATTACAAGAACATCAGGAGAGCAGTGGAGGTTCACATTTTGATAGCATCAAGCTTTTCAGAAGGCTGTGGCATTCAAATGCAAAAATGATAACTCTTTTAGTAAAGATAGGCCAGCTGGGGCAGAAATGGAAAGAAGGGGCCTGGGGTTTAATTTGATGTTACCAGCAAGATTAGTAGCAGCAGGAGCATCTTTTTATGGCACTAAGAAGTAGATGGAATTGTTAAATTTTGCTTCTAAGGCATGGGCAGTTCCTCAAACTCTTCTCCAAGGCCAAACAGCAAGGTAAGTGGTGATAGTAAGCATACATAATAGCTATAATTGAAAGGGAAAACCCATGACAGAGAGGCAGGTGGTACCGAGGTGAGTGAGTGCAGCAATGTATGGTAGTATGGTAGTATGGAGGCCAGATCGAGAGTAAGTGGCAGTGGGAGGAAACATTTAGAAACTTGCATATAAGATTTAGGCAGCCTGTGACTATGCCTGAGTATTAAGCATTTTGTGGGTTTAGACACCCACGGTATCCGACAGTTACACTAATAAGTAGAAATCCTATGCTGAATGGATGAAGCAGCATTTCTGCAGTTAAATCTGAGCGTGAGAATTGCTATTTAATAATTAATACATTTTTAAACATTTATTTTCTCTGTCTGTTGTGTTTCGTGTTTACTGTATATGATTACTACACTGTCCAGATGTGTAATGAAGTAGAAATTAATATAATGAGATTGTGCTACACATACATGTGTAACTAAGGTGTGACTATCTGTTAAAAAGGTAGCATACTAGTTGACAGTAATGCATGCTACATTTATAAGGCATGCTACAGTGCTGGGTGCAGAGGGCTGATGTTCCAACTGTAAAAAGTTATGTTTTAAAAACTGTCTATGTGTTAACTTCATTACAACGTCTCAAAAAGGAAGGACATTCTGTGCAAAAACTCCATTAATGCAACAGTTAGGGTTGCTTCTACAGCGACAAAAGTGAGGAATTCGATGTTAGGGTTTTCAACCCTAACTGAATTATAACACACACACACACACACATATACCAGCAGGGAACAGTACAAAGCAACACAGCCAATCAGAAACAGACACCATTAGGTAACAGAAAGAACTTTGTAAATATACCACAAGAGGCATCCATCATCATGTTTCAGCAACTGTGTCTCTTCTGCTGCCATCCCAGTGTCTTGGGGTGCACCCACATGCTGTGCAAAAATGTGCTGAGGTGCTAAGAATGCTATGTAGAATATTTTATATCAAAGTTATTTAATATTGGACGGTTATGACTATTTTGTATTGTTTTGCTGTACCTACTCATGACTTAATGAATTGAAGTATATGGCTACACTCTACTGTATTTCCACAGATAGATACACATTTCTATCTGTGGAGGTGTAGGAGTGCAGTGTGAAAAGCAGTCCACAGTGTGACAATGAGATATGCACACTGTTCTTCTGTGAGGATGGACATACTGTATGTAACCACAGGATGTGAAGTATCATGCAGTTGCGTTGATAGGCATGTGCACTTTTTTACTATCTGTATGTTGCCATGTGACTAATCACTGAATAAACCCATACTCCAAACCTCATCTATGCAGACTGTAGTAGTATTTAGATACAGGAATACTGTCCTCAACACAGCATATTAACACTGTTCTATTTTGTCAATGTGGGGCTGGGGTGCACTGTCTTTGGACCATGCACTCTCATTTGTGCATTCACATGGTATGCCACGATCCATATAACACACTGTTCATATGTCACTGTGAATTCTACCCTTCCAGAACTAAATTGACATAGTTCAACACTATCCATATGTCACATTGTCTATATGTCACAGTAAAAGACAGGGTTCTTTGGACCATGCACTACTATACTTCTATTGAAGTGGTACAACACAATACATATGTCACTGTATCCATATGTTGCACTGTTCTCATTGTGACATATAGGTTGTGTAACGTGTGTATTTTGTTGTGGTATGTTGATAGAGGAACGGGAATGCAGGATAGAAACCACCCTGTACTGGCGTGGTAACATATAGATTGTATTGTAATTATAGCTTGATGGAGAGATGGTAGTGCAGTACTTGAACAACTATGATGTCACATTGTGACATATGGACAGAGTGACGATAGACAGTGTTGTACTATGTTGATGCAAGGATGGGAGGGCAGAATACATAGGACTCTGCAGTCACACTATGACAAATGCACAGTGTTGTTCTAGCTCATTGAAGGATGAAATAACATGGTCCAGCCCACCATCTGGTCCTACAATGAGTTATGTGTACTATTGTACTGTTTGCGTGTAGGTGTACAGTTCATGCAGTGGCCATCTTACATGTTTGCACAGCATGTGGGTGTGCCCCAAGACACTGAGATGGCAGCAGAAGTGATACAGTTGCTGAAACATGATGATGGATACCCCTTGTAGTATGTTTACAAAGTTTATGTTCTTTCTGTTATGTTATGGTGTCTGTTTCTGATTGATTGTGTTGCCTTGTACTGTCCCTCATGCGTGTATGTGTGTTGTGTGTGGGGAGGGAATTTGGGTTAGTTAAAACCCTAATGTTGAATTCCACACTTTTGTCACTGTAGAAACAACCTTAGCTATTACATTAACAGAGTTGTTGTTTGCAAAGTATATATATATATATATATGATATATATATCTATATATATATATAGATACATAAAATGGGTGAGAAAAAGTAATGAATGAGATCAATAGCATTGGACAAACACCATCAGGTGACCATGCGTATATCAGAGTGCTATACACCTGCACTTTTACCCCCTTCAAAACAATTTTGACATTTTATAAGATAGATATACTACTCTGAGGTGTCTTGGCCTCTGATATACGCACACCTTGGGCGGTTGATGCACTCGGCATTGCGGCCTTGTGCGATATCAGAGCATGACCCGACACCTCAGAGTGGTATATCTATTACATATATATATATATAAAATAGTGGTGCAGCCACTCCACTATAGTTAGGGTTCACGTTACTTCTATGTTAAAGTCAAAATTGTAGCGTATTAACTTTGGACCCATTTATTGGATTTGCTTGAAATTTGGTATGTGTAGTGGGGCATTATAGGTCTCTTGATCTGCCAAATTTTATTTCAGTCAGACTTACGGTCTTTGTGTACAAAAATGCTGAAAATGCAAAATTATCCATTTCTGGAGGCAGCTTTTGGGATTTTGGATGTGGCCCTGCACAGCTGTCATGTAGTGTGCAGCTCTGTGAGATGGCTCATTTGAAAGAGTTTTGGTGGCTGAACATGCCTCTTTTCATTTGGTGAAAAGTATTAAGGCATTCAAAAGTTATGCCACTTTTAAGTTCCCATTATAAGTCAATGGGAAATTTATATGCGTTTGCAAACAAAGATTGGGGTTCTGGCCATCTCGTTCCACCTAGCAGTCAAAATATTTGCAGCCTTGAGGTTCAAGAATCTTTGTCCCCAAGAATTAAAAAAATTTTGATCGCAAGGTCCACCATCTTGTTTTTAAATTTCCGATCAGAAAACACAAATATCTCGGCTCAGGGGTCACTTCAAGTAAAACTTGGATGGGTTTTACTCAGGCAACTCCGATCTATTGAGCCATGCCTTTGGTTTCATCCAAATTGGTCAAAAAATAGAGTTATAAGCTTTTAAAATCTTAATTTGCGGCTTGCTAACGATCTTTGATCGCGAGCCTGCAAATTCTTCGATCGCGAGATTCTTTGATCGCAATCTTGCATCGTGGCCTAAAACCCAAATATCTCAGCTTAGGGGTGGGCTAGGGACACAAATGAGGATGGGTTTTGCTCAGGAGGCTTCATTCTATCAAGGCATGGCATTGGTTCAGTTCAAATTGGTGAAAAACATCACATTTCACCATTTTGTATTCTTTGATTGTGAACCAGCAAATTCTTTGATTGTGAGCCTGCACATTCTTTGATGGTGAGATTCTTTGATCATGATCATGCATTGTGATTGAGGGATAAGATGGCCAGATTTAAAATCAATTTTCTCAGCCCAGGGGTGCCCTAAAAAGTCAAATGAGGATGGGTTGTCCTCAGGAGGCTTCGTCTATCGAACCATAGTGGTGGTGCACCACAATTCCCTCAAATTATTAATTTACAGCATTTTTATTGTTTGATATTGAGCCTTCCATTTCTTTGATCTCGAGCCTGCAAATTCTTTGATTGTGAGATTCTTTGATTGCGATCATACATCGTGAGTGAAGATGAAATGGGCAGATTCAAAAATCAAGTTTCTCAACCAGGGGTGCCCTAGGAAGTGAAATGAGGGTGGGTTTTGCTCAGAGAGCTTCATTCTGCCTGATCTATATAAAATAAATAATGTTCTCTATATCCATGGTAGTCTAGCAGGCCCCCAATCTGTATAAAATAAACAATGTTATGCATATCCCTGGTAGTCTAGTGACTCCCCATGTGCATAAAAGAAATAATGTTCTCTATATCCCTGGTAGTCTAGCTGCTCCCCGATCTCTATAAAATAAATAATCTTCTGCATATCCCTGTTAGTCTAGTGGACCCCCAATGTGAATAAAAGAAATAATGAAATGTAGAGTGCTACTGCAAGGCACACTCAGAAATTAATTTCTGAGTGCGTCTTTGCAGTAAGCGCTACTAAGCACAGTGAGTGGCAGGCTGTGGAGGTGAGAGATGAGCTGTGCTAGTCACCAGCTGGGGATGGATGAGGGTGCTGGATGGATTGGTACGGCTGGGTGGGGGCCACTAGACTACCAGCGAATTGTCATTGTTATTTATTTTATGATGATCAGGAGAGCTGCTAGACTACCAGGGATATGGAGAACAGTATGAATTTATACAGATCCAGGGGGACTGCTAGACTACCAGGGATATGACCAACATTATTTATTTTATGCACATTAGGGTGGCCACTTGACTACCAGGGATATGCAGAAGATTACTTATTTTATGCAGATCGGTGTGGGCTTAGACTACCAGGTATATAGAGAACATTATTTATTTAATGCACATTGGGGCGCTAGACTATCAGGGATATGCACAGCATTATTTATTTTATACAGAGTGGGGGCCACTAGACTACCAGGGATATAGAGAACATAATTTAATTTATACAGATTGGGCAGAATGAAGCCCCATGAGCAAACCCCAATTGGGGGAGTGCTAGATTAGCAAGCATATGGATCACATTAAGCTCTAGGTTTTATTTTTTATTCTTTGATCGCGAGCCTACAAATTCTTTGATCGCGAGATTCTTTGATTGCAATCGTGCATCATGAATGAAGATTAGATGGGCCAACTTAAAAATCTATTTTCTCAGCCCAGGGTTGCCCTAGGAAGTCAAATGAGGGTGGGTTTTGCTCAGGAGGCTTCATTCTATTGACCTATAGTGGTGGATCACTGCAATTCCCTCAAATTATTGGTTTACTGCATTTTCTATTCTTTAATCCTGACCCTGAATATTCTTTGATTGCAAGTCTGCAAATTCTTTGATAGCCAAGATTTTGATTGCAAAATAGGACGACATGGCCAAATTTTTATAATGGAATAGATAGGGAAGTGTTACCAGTCTTTGACATTTAATATCGGAAACGCTTTGGTCCTTTTAATTGAAACTTGGAGAGTGTTTACGAATGTCCTGTGGATGTAAATTACAGTGTTTCTGTGTCAGAATTTATTTTGTTGGTGCAGATATGGCGGTGCACTTTATGTTCTGCAGACAGCATTTTGTTTGCACTGGTGGCTTGAAATTGATAGGATACCTAGCCTTAGTGTCACGGATGTAGTTTTCAGTTGTTGTGTGCGTTAAATGTCAACAGGTGTAGAACTGTGGCACTCTGACAAATGAAAATTTAAAATTTTTACATGTTATATGTCTGAGACAGGTCTTTTCACTTGAAATTTGGAGGGCATTTACAGCATTTCCTGTAGATGTGAACTGTTGTGTTTATTTGTCAGACAATGTATTTTTGTGGAGATATTGTGTGCCACAGTTTACATTTGTGGACAGCATTTTATTGTTCTACTACATTAACATTTGTTTGGTGGCTGGCCTTGCTGTTGTCAATGTACTTGTTTGTCATTAGGTGTTAATGGGCGACACTTACAAGTTGGTGGGTCCCACGCTCCCATCAACTCGCACAACTTTCTACTTTTCAATTCTTTCTTAAAAAGTAAAGGAAATTCTATGGAAAACAATTTATAGATGCATCAGTTGGGGTTCTTCTACAGTGACAAAAGTAGAGGGAATTTTACATTATGTTCCCACCTTCCACCCCACCCCCACCAGCAGGCATCGGGTGTGAGTTGGGGTTGTCAGGCTTAACTCTTACCCCATTCTCCTACACTGCACCACCTCAGCTTGTTTACACATGGGATGAGGTGACAGGGCAGAGGACCCCAACGCACAGACCCAATGCCCTGTTGTTGGGGTGGTGGGTGTGTGCAAGGGTGGGCACCCTAATGTCAAATCTCCTTGCTTTGTCACTGTAGAAGAAACCTAACTGATGCATTAACAAAGTCTTTTGCATGAAGATAGATATAGATATAGATATAGATATAGATATAGATATAGATATAGATATAGATATAGATATAGATATAGATATAGATATATGGCTAGAGTTGCATGGCCACTTCTATGTTAAACCCAAACTTTTTCACTTTGATAACTTTGCAAACATTTGTACAATTTGCCTGAAATATTGCATGCCCTATTTGTTAGCATAGATCTCTGGACCTGGCAAGTTTTGTTCCAGTCAGATGTGGGTTGTGGAGCTGCGCAGTGCCAAAATGTGAAAATACCACTTTTTGCAAATTTTTACTCTGGCCATGGCCAAAATGGTTTAGGGGTCTAGTCTAAAATTGTCAGGGTATATGGGGTCTAGGTTATTGATGTGCCTTTTGAAGGTTGGTGAAAAAATATTAATCTGTTAAAAAGTTATTAAAGTTTAAATTTTTCCATTATAGCTTATGGGAAAAGCATATATGTCCACCTCAAAAGCACTTTTGCTTTTGTGAAAGCACTGACTGCAGAAAATGTGTTTTGCATACTTGCATTGCTGCCATCTTGTTTTTACTTAGTGACAGCTAGAAAATTCTGTAATTCAAAAAATACTGCCCCTTGGTAAACACCAACAGTTGTGTTACCTATTTGATGCCCAAGGAATATGATCCTGATACTAGTTTTTAAAAATAATGCTCCAAAATATATTTTTTAATGTTTCCATTGTAAGTGTCTCAAATCTGCTAAAGTACATTTGTGAAATGTTTGCAATTTGTGAAGGTTTTGAAACATATTTTCACAGGATTGTGAAAGCTTTTGTAAAACTTTTACAAAATTTTGTGAAACTTTCACAAATTTGCAAGTACCTCTAAAATAGTTTCTTTGCCACTTCATAGCAAATAAATGGTTAGGACTTTTGGGCTGAAATGTGCAGTAGGAAGGGCTTGCACCACATATGTGCATGTTGTTTGTTTGGTAAAAAATTTACATTGGTTCCATAGTTATAACATTCTGAAATTTTGAAATTTCACATAGGATAACGCTGTGGAGATTGTGGTACCTTTCAGCAGTTATATCTCAAAAATGGTTGCAGATATGAATTTTTCCTAAGCACAGCTAAGTACACCTTTAGGTATACTAAGCAGGTGTGTAGGTCATTAGGTCATGATTACAACTGCAGTGGAATGTCCTCCAAAGTTCCTATGGTTACTTAGATATTGCCACATTTATAGCACAAGGGTTACTTGGAATGTCTCTAGGCATGCGCTATGTCTCTATATATGGGTAGATGGGAGTGTAGGGCCCATTATGCAATAATGGGAGCACGGGCCCTCCATTATGCAGTACTTCACACCAGAAGAAGAGAATTCATCACACTATCTCTACACTGATGTCTACCACATGAAAATCAGAGACAATTACAATATGAATGAATGATGGGAGCGCAGGGCCCTCCTATTGCCACATATGGGTAACATTACACTTTCTCAAACAGAAGGAAATTAATTGCAAAAAACTCCATTAACACATTGATTAGGATTTCTATTACAGTGGCAAAAGTTTGAAAATTTGATGTTAGGTTTACCAACCTACCACCCCACCCACCTACTCTTCACACACCATCAGGCATCTAGGTGTTCTTAGGGTGATCAGGCCTAACTCTTACCCCAATCTCCTGTACTGTACCATCTCAGCTTCCTTACAAATGGAATGGGGTGAGAATTCAGCACAATGACCCCAAGGCACACCTCGATGCATGTTGGTGTATGGAAAGTAGGGTGGGTGGAGTGATAGGTTTGGTAAACCTAACAACAAATTTCTAAACTTTTGTCACTGTAACAGAAACCCTAACTAATGCATTAATGGAGTTTTTTGCAATTAATTTATATGTATATGTATAAAAGAACAATAATATGTTATATATTTAATATTAAAAAATATTTGTTTTATTTAGTTATTTTATTTCTATTTTTATATATTTAGAAGTGATTTATAATGAGATTTCTAAGTATACGGCTACAGTACTGATGAACTGAGTATAGAAATTGCTGCTGTTTTCTCCATTGAAGTCAGCCAGCAAGAGTTTCCACACCTATACTGTTTCTAAAAAGAGCGTACTAAATTAGCTGGCTATCACCATTTTCACAATGGACAAGGCTTAATTTTTTGAGTAAATCTGAGGTGCATTACATACTGCACTACCTACAGCAACAAAACTACTTCATGCGGTAGTATTGTCAATACTGCTCATACTTTGTGCTCACTACCCAACTGGCCACCCATGGTAACAAATGAAAGCACAGATCCTGCACTAGATATTACAAAAATTAACCATGGGAAAATAAATGGTATATTTGAAAATAAATGGTACAGTTTATGTTCTGTCCAAACTAAACAGGAAACTATGAAAAGTATGTCTGTCATGTTGATGCATCCATGTTCCACAAGAATATTGAGTAAAAAAATGATTTATTCAGCTATTCAGTTATTAACTGGATGACACTCCACTCTCTAGTTAATGCTTTTACAGCAAACTATTTGCAATAAACCTCAAAATAATTTATCCCATATATTTGTTTATTTCAGCAGCTAAGGGCAGCAGCAGGAAGAGAAAGTCAGAAGTAATGCATTAGTTCACACCCTGTATCACATACACCAGTAATTGTAAATTAAAAGGATTTCCAGTACTCGGTAACAGCTCCACTTCCTAGGAAGATCAAAGAAATAAACTCTGAGTTCGTTGAACTGCAGATGCAACAGTACAAGCCATTCATGGGCTTGGGGATGCCTCAGACATTGACTTGACCCTTAGTTTTAATAGATGTGAAGACACATATTTTTAAGCGGTTTAGCTCACTAATTGGATTTTAACACTAAAAAGACAACAAAATGTCCATAGCATGTAAAGCAGTTCCCAGAGTAGAACAGACGAGATACAGTATGCATCAGAATTAGGCACTGTTCTTTGTCAAAGAATCGGCAACATCTTATTAGAGTGATCCCTAAATCATCTCCACAATAATTACAGCACTATAGCAAGATGCTGAATTACAGGAAAGTAAGGAGTATACTGTATTTAATGAAATGAAAGTAGGAGACAAAAATCTTCATGGTGGCTGAGAGTTTGTGTTTTCTAAATTTAAACATTTGTGAGCTTGATGGGCAGGGTAAGTAGTAAGCTTACCACTAGCACACAAGTCAATGATCAGACTTACAATTTACTTATTATAACTGTTTACCTGCAAAGGTGGAAGAAAGAAAAGACTGCCTTTCAACCACAGATTAGTCTCATTCCATGTTTCTATGGGTTTGAGGCGTGGGGTAGCAGGGAGGGAGGGAGGGATAGCTCACCAGGACAGTAGGTTGGTAGGGTGGGGTAGTATAATAAGGGCAGAGTCGATGGACCATCAGTCTCCTTCTGCTCTCAAATTCTATATTTCTAGGCCCTCCTGTCCACCGTAGTGAAGTGCCACCAAAATATTCATCCCACTAAGCACCAAATCAATACAGTAATAAATGATGGAATTGTGTTTCTCTTCCAAAAGAAATTTGATTGAACAAATTAATTTGCATTCAGGTAAATCCATCATAGAATACAAGTAAGCAAAATATCAGCTCCAATAGCAGTAAGTTTTCTTTTAATTTATAACATTTTCTTGTGGCATAATATGGAGACTTTCTACAGTGTGAACCTTTTATTTTTCAAAGTGAAAATTACTTGCCAATTGCTTGAGAATACAATTGTTTCATTTGCTTACTTGTTAATTATAATTGTCCCTAATACAAATAAATCCAGTTTGTTGTACTCTTACTTCTACACTAGAAGGTAATGGGTTCAAGACTCACAGTGGGCAACTGAACTCATGTCCAGTGCTGACATTTCAGTACAGTACTAGAAGATTCTGCTCTTGTATTCAGTAAGTGCTGTCCTCTAGATGAGATGTTAAACCAGGGTCCATTGTGCCAGTCTGTGGTGGTTTTCAAAATGGTTGTACAAAAAAACCTGTGCACTTTCTATATGATTAGGAGATATTCGAGCACCTAGGCTGACAATACCCGTCCATAAACAAGGTCATAATACACTTAACCATATGTTTGCATGGATATCATGTGGAATGGAGTTCAAAACAGCTCAAAAGGCTGGTCAAAGACACAAATACATGTAGCACTTGTCTTTGCCCAATTGCATCAAGTAGTCTTGCTGCTATTTTTAAAGGTTATATCCGTTTCGACACAAAGTTACAACTGTAGTAAAAATTGGACACAATTGTGAGTTGCCTCTGGTTTGTATGTCCTTGCGTCTTTCATGAATGCAATCTTGGGACACAGATATATCAGCAAATGGATGGCCTAACAGTTTGGATGCATTTTGGTTTGGTGAATAATGACAGATGTATCTGGGACCGATCCTTTCAATAATCCTGCCACATGTCTGCAAAGACTGTATCCAGTCCTATACAACCAAAACCTAATTCATTGCTATGCCAAGCATTGTGAAAACATTGTGTATGCATAGCATAATTTAAACAAATCCATTCATTTGTTTATTCGCTCATTCATTTTAAACAAAATTCTATTTGGAGGAGCATATTAATGTGGTTAATTAGTACAGGGTTACAATGCATAATATATCTGATAAAAATTTTCTCACCTTTGGCTTGCCTTAGCTGCATGATGAGTTCATAGTTGAACTGTTAGTGGTGTACCATTGCCACAACATGTTAAGCATGCTAAAGGTCACTGCAGCCCTTCATCTGCATGGTTCTATGTGATAACAGTGATCACAGAAAGGCGACCACCTTTAGGGTGAATGTACATCGATGAAAATCAATTTTACCGAAGAACAAACCTGGTGCATGGCAAAAGGGTGCCAGGGACTTGTGTTTTATTTGTTTGGTGGGGACTTCATCCCTGCACCCACCTACTAAAGGATTCTCAACTCAGGGGTGCATGTTGGAGGGTGCAAAATTGGATGTAAAAATGTTTTAAGCCGGTGTGTAACAAAGGAACATGTGCCCAGAACCAAACCTGTTACCATCACAGCCCTCACCTGCCACCCACCCACCATGCCACAGGGCAAGCTCGGCACCCCACCACCACACTATGCTTCACAAACTCTCTTTCCCTTCCATGTGTTGCACAGTGTGATCACTCCCCTCCACGATGCGGTGTACATATAGCAACAGGATGTCACTATATTCACATTTGTCCCCTGTCCAGTAGTCCTGTGAACAGGCACCGCAACTGAGTCACCCTTTTGTAAGTGCTCAATAGTGGACACCCTCATCACAAGGTACCTTCTGCACATATTGTACAGTGCATGCACATTGAACAGGGAAGGCAAGGCAGTTCAGGAAAGAATAAGCAGCCCACTCAAGCCATTAAAGCAGGCAAAGCTTTGTCTGTGGCTCCTCTCCCAAAACCTGGCTAGCAGGTAGGCAGGTAGGTTGCTCCCCTCAGGTAACTTGGTAGAGATAGACAAAGAAGGCATAAGCCCATCTAATTGTCTTCTACACAAGTAGGTTCACTTTTAGGTTTTCAGTTCACAATAACTTGTCCAGGGGTTTTAAATATTTCAAAGCCCGTTGCTTGTACTGTATTGGATGATAACTGAATTCCATGTTCGAGCAGCTCTAACTGTGTGAAAGTTTCATCTTTTTACCATATTAACCCTGAGCACACACAGCAGTTTCTTATGTGATCTGAGATTATTATTTTTGAGTTAAACACAATGCCACATTGATCCCTTAAAATAAGATTCTGTGATATTTCGTAGAGGGGCAGATCACCTTTTATTCTTCTTGTTTCAAGTTTATATAATCTAAGTTTAGTTAAACACTCTTCATATGCTAATATTCTCATACCTGTAATTGATTTGGTAAATTTCTTTGAGTTTTTCTATGAGAAAAATATCCTTTTTTGCCATGGGTTCCACAGTGGAGACCCATAATCTAGAAGTGGTGTTATATATGTCTTGTATTGCTTGAGCATGCATTCCTTATTCCTAGTGACAAAGGTCTTTTTGTATGGTTCTTATTAATCTGTTAGCAGTAAGTGTGATTTGATGACAGTGGTCAAGTGAGAAGAGTTCTTTATTAATATAAATCCCTAGATCTTTTTCTCTTGTAGAGGATTTTAACACTGAGCCATTCACAATGTATTTACAGCAAGGATTTTATTGCCAAAATGCGTAACATTACATTTAGACTAATTGAATTGCATATTATTTACTTTTCCCACTCCTCAATTTCTTTTAAGTTGTACACAAGATCTGATACTGTTCTTTGGAATTTACTGTTCCCCAATCTTAGTATCATCTGTGAATTTTGATATAGTACTACAAGATCCTTTGCCCATGTCATTATAAATAGGCTGAATAACACAGGCCCAAGAACTGACCCCCTGGGGAATACTGCTGCTCACAGGTCCCTCATCAGAGGAAGTTCCATTTATTTGGACTAATTGTTTTTGTTAATAAGCCAGTTTAGTATACAGTTAATAATGTAATTGTTTATGCCCATTTTTTTTATTTATTAGTAGATCATGTGGGATGGTATCAAAGCCATTTCCTATGTCAAGTAATACGATATCAACTGGTATTGATTTGCCTATATTTACACTTACAAATTCATAAAAGAAACGAGATTTGTAATGCAATATAACCCTTTTAGAAATCCATGTTGTGTGATGTCAGTTAGACCAAGTCTGTTTATTTCTTTATCAATTTCTTTTTTTAGTAGTCTTTCCATAAGCGTCCCACAAATTGAAGTGAGGCTGACTTGCCTATAGTTTGCAACACTAGTCCTGCTCAACTTTTTAAAGATTGGGGCAACAGTGGCCCTTCTCCAATCTGGAGGAGGAACTTGCCAAAATGAATGAATTTATTAAATAAAATTGCCAAAGGGTTGGACAATACTCTAGCTAGTTCTTTAAACACAATTGAATTGAGATTATCAGACCTGATGAGGTTGATGTTTTAAGTTGAGATAATTCCTTAAAGACCAGTTCTTCTTCAAACAATATTTGTTGACTGTCATTTATACATTGCAGAGATGCAGCATTATCTTTATTGTTCAACAGTGAAACAAAATAACTGTTAAAGGACACTGACAACCTGTTTTTATCATATTATTTCTAGTTGAAACTCCACATTTTATGTTTGTTTACCCTCTCTAAAATTCACTGATGTTGCTGGGTTTTTTTGTCTGTCTTCTTGTTCAGTGGAACTGAAATGCATGGCAATGTATATTTAAAAACAACCTTGTTTTGTTTACAGTCCTGGTTCGGTTCTTACTGCATACTTTCTGAGCATAAGAAACACACCCAACTAGTGCAGTCACTCATAAAAAAGAAACCTCCTAAACTCCCATTGCATCATGAGGGGCTAGACTGTTTTGTGGGCATTCCCAAGTCCAGGAAAGATGTGTTTAGAGTTGTTCATGGGATGTAAACAAACCTGTTTTGGTGTGATAACACCAGTATGTTGGGCAGTCTGTTTTCACTTTTTAAAGACAATAAGAGTCAGAATCAAACTACCAGCTACATAAGCAAACTTTACTGATTGTTGGCAGTCATAAAATCTATGTTTTGAAACTAGGGATCCTTTGAGACCTAAGGGGTTGACAGTGTCCCTTTAAAACACTGCACAATTTCTTTATCGGTAAGTTCCACCCTTCATGTATAATACTAGTAATCTTATTTGTTGTGCATTTATTTTTATTTATGTAAGCATTAACACTTTTTATTGTCTTATTCTTGGGCCAATTTAATTTCAAGATCTGACTTGGCTTTTTGAAAAATGTTTTGAGTTTAGTTAAATGACTGAAGGTGGAGGGGACTACAAAGACTCACCATCAGGGTGGGGCATCTGGCTAGGAGGAGAAAGACATAGAATTCATATATGCACCATGTTTTAAGTCTCAAGCTTTAATGGGAGCTGAGTTATAGGTAATGAAATATTTTGCCAAAATTTGGATTTCTGTAATTTTAGTATAACTTTTATAGTATTAAGTGAAATATTACAAAACTGCCAGGTACACAGGTTATCACTACATTTGTATGTGTACATAGTATCAGATTTCTAGCTTTAAATGGGACTGTGTTATAGCCTGCCAAACATGTTGGCAAAATTTTAATTTGGTTAGTTTCCTCTAATTTTAAAACTACGTATTCAGATTTCACCAGAGTTGAAACATTTAAACTACTACACCACATGGTCATTTCTGAAAAAGTTCATATTTTCAGCTTTAAATGGGAGTAAATTTAAAGTAGTCAAACTTTCAAAACATTTAAAAATTTAATTTTGTAAGACTATAAACTACAAATTCATAAATCCCTGAAACTTAAAACTAGAGACTGCAATACCATTAAATCTACAGGTCCAAAGACCTTACAAGGAGACTGTGTATGCCCATTTTATTTATTGCTTGCTGTGAGAAATTGCAAAATAACACCTGTACTTAGTCAAATTCCATGGGTCTTTGTAAAATTGCCGATTTCAAGAAAAATTCCATAAAACTGGAATTTTCTAATTTCATTCAGCCTTATCTAGGGGTTCTAATTTTTTTATGTCATTGGTAACTGGTAAGGCCCACTAGGCACAAGTGCCTGTTTTCAGGGGTGACCTGGAAGCACTGGGCAATTAAGTGACTTGCTCAGAGTCACACAGTATGCAAGTGGAGGTTGTGAGAATCAAACCCAGGTCTGGTCTGTTGGATGTACCAAGTTCGTTCACAGCTCATTACTGTAACCTCTTTGGCTATACTGCCAGCCCATAATTGAAGGATAGGGGTATAAGAGGCAGGTAGCCTGGGGGTTACCAGGTTTAGGAGTTGAATGCACAGTTTCACCAAACAATGGACAGCTGAGCTGGGTAGCACAACCATTGTAGAACCCCAGGTTGGAGCAAGAAAGCACAGAGTGTCAACAATTCCAATCTGAATGCAGGATATTTAAGGATCACAATCCAGCAAATGTATGATCCAGGGAGTCTGGTGTACCTGCAAGTTTAGGACTCAGAGATACTCAAAAACTATAGAGGGGAAGACAATGTCTTGGGCAGCAGGAAGAAAGGATTCTGGCTATTCCAACCAGGTAGGTTCATAGGAAAATGAGTAGGTGACTCATGTTTTAAGGAAGTTTGTCACTGTAAAGAACAAAGAGGATATCAGTGAAATCAGTAGTTCTACTGAGTCAATCTGGATATGCCAAAGAGAAGGTGGGTAGTCACCCAGTGAGGAACAGCAGGACTTAAGACTACAAAATCTCGGCCAGCTTATCAAATGAAGTAGTGATAAGTGCATTGTTAATGTTAAATTCCCCAAAAGTCTGAATGCTTCATTTACAGAATATGCTATCAAATATGTGAGAAAATGTTACTAATCATTTTTTTTCTTCTGCACAATTAAAACTGTTAACCAATGTATCCAGTTGTATTAGACACCAGGACACATGGACTATGGATATGCATGTCAAATGTTAACTCAATGCATGCAAGAGCAGAGAAGTTACAAACCTTCACATTTTGATAGTTTCAGAAAGTTTTGCAAACATTTACATAGTAAAGTTTTGAACCCTGTAACTTAAAAACCTCGTATCTAATTCTCGCCATATTTAGATCATTCTATAAAGCATTACAAAAAGGTTATCCATACTAATTTACAAATGTCCAGCTCCAAAGATGCCTGCGTTATATTTAGATAAAATTTGTTCATGAAATTTCCTGAAAAAATAAAATGACAGATTTTGAGCACATATAAGTTTGAGACGATGGATCATATTGTCCATAAATTCAAAATGTTCCCATTCCACACAACTCTAGTTGCTGTATTCAGTCAATAGCACATCAGCACTATCCAACTGAATATACGGCCATGTCAGCACAGCGCTAAGTTAAGTAATGCTGCCCAACATGCATCTGAGTTGTATGCAGCCCAAAGAGAACTGCAGGAACTGCACCCCAGGCCTGATCGCATTGGAAGCCATGGCATGATATTCAACCCACAACATGCAAATGAGGCTGTTGGGCATGCAAATATTACGGGCCATATGCAGGCCCATTATAGGCTTATTGTAGTGGGGAGTGACAGTAGGTTTGCACCTGTTCTGTGGCCAACCACCATGCAGGCATGTGGTAAGCAGCCTCCCAAACCTTGAACACATCCCCTCAATTTGCAAGTAATCTTTGGTGTCCAATGGCACCCCTTCTGATCCACACTGCTAGCATGTTCATGATATCCCTAGTGTCCAGTGGCACTCCAGCCTCCAATCTCCCACTACCATCATGTTAGCAATGTCCCTCGTGTCTAATGGCACCCTCCAGTTGCCTGCTTCTGCTTTAAGAATGATTTCTCTGGTGTCCATGGGCACCCCACGCTCTGAGCACCTGTCCCTGTAGATAGTTCATAGTCCCTGGTGTCTAGCAGCCCCTCTGCACCAAGCATACCACCCAGCATCCCCCATGAACCAAAATAGCTATGCTGCATGGAGAGTCGATACAGAGACTGGCACCGCCCTCCTCTCAGCTCCTTGGTCAGCTGCTGTATGGGATGACAGGGACCACAAGTACAGACTGTACCATCATCCCTGTCATCCCACCATAGTGGCCAGCTGAGGAGGTGAGAAGAGGGCAATACTGGTCACTGTATTGGACCCCATGCAGCATGGCTATTTCAGTATGTGGGGTGGTAGCTGGGTGTTGTGTTCAGTGTGGGTGGTGCAGGGGGGCAACTAGTCACCAGGGACTGTGAACTGTCTACAGGGACATATTTCTCAAGGGCAGGGTGGAAGGTGCCCCTGAACACATGGGAAATCATTCTTAATGTGGTGGTGGACAACTGGAGGGTGAGGGGTGCCAGTAGACATAAGAGACAGCATACTTATTACAGAGCTGAGTGATCAGAGGGTGGAGGGTGCCACTAGACATCAGAGAAATCATTCTTTATGCAGTGAGCAATGGATGGGGTGCCACTAGACACGAGGGAAACCATTCTTTATGTGGCAGCAAGTGATTGGTGGGTAGGAAGTACAACTAGATACCAAGGAAATAATTCTTCATGTGGCAAAAAGTGATTGGTTTGTGGGGGAGACACCAGGAAATCATTCTTCATGCCATGGTGAGTGATTTAAGGAGGGTGCCACTAGACATCAAGGCATCCATCAATGCAAAGGCAGGGTTGGGGGTTGGGGATTGGGCAGCTGGCCACAGTATTGTAGCCACCACTCAGGCCTTGCACCCCATTGTTGGGGTTTGCAAGGGTGGTAACTGCACCTGTTTGGGTGGCATTTACTGCCTGTGCAAATCTCTGAATTTCTCACTGCACCTGTATGCAAAAGAGGACCCCTTCATTTGCATGGCTGCAGCAGTAAGTTAGCATTTGGGTGCTAACAGGTTTTGCCCATGCTGTGGGGTGTATGAATATGGAGCCCATTCACAAATCAGGTGCAAAGCCCAGTTAGTGTGGGCAAACACCCTTAGTGCCCAGTCCAAGTTTTGAATATCTGTCTTCTGCTGTTACAGTTGCTTAACTCACTTCAATCCTGTATTTGTGTCAAGAATTTTAAGCACTGTTATTCATTTCATTTATTTAGAACTTATATATATTGTAGGAACCTCAAATATCAAGGAAAGGCTTTGTGAGTACATCAGAATCTTATTCATTACTAGTCTGTATTTTGGCTGTAACTTCCCTAATGCTCTTGCTTTTCACATTTGCATGCATGCATGAGCAAGGAACGTTTGCAAGAGTATGACTTTTGGAAGTGTGTAACCTCCTCCCCAGTGCAGTGCTTAGTGTAGCAGACACGACCCTCGGGACCAATACCTGCTGAGCTGTGTATGACAGCAATTTGGCTATGTTGGTCTTCACTTCTAAGAAGAGGTCCGCTGCAATCAGTAGTGGTAGCGTATATGCAATTAGCATACCAAGGTCAGCCGAACTGCTGTCATGCACAGCTCAGCATCAAATCCCTCCCACTTCCACCCTCTGCTAATGTCCTTCCTCCCTTCTTACTGTTCCCCTGGCCCCTATCTTGCGTGCCAAGTGAAGTGTCCAATCCCCTCAGCTCATGAGCCCCACTAGCATACTGTGTGGCCGATGGGATGCCCAATCTCTCATTGGCTGCAGTCCACCCCCAAAACAACTAGTTGGCATGCTAGGAGCCCACCCAGCGTGCTCATGCTTCTCCCCAACACCCACACACACACTGTATGGCCAGCGGAGGTGCACAATCCCTGCTGGCTCCAGTCCCCCAACAAATACATAAGTGGCATGATGGGAGCCCACCCCAGCATACCTACAGCCTCAATTTTTTCCCCAATACCTGTGAAACAAGAAAAGGGTCCTTCAGTGAGTCCCTCACCCCCTACCAACCTGCACCCACCCTCTGTGCTCCCACCTCCCACACCTCCTCACCTAGGTGATACACTGGAATCCCACCCCAGCATACCAAAAGCATCCTTTTCTTTTTAATTCCTGTAAAACAAGAAAATGATCCCTCAGTTAGTCCTTGGCACCCCGCCAACCCAGCTCACCTCTGCGCACCTACTTCCCCACATCTCCCTTACCTATACTTACCTCTGGAGCCCAGAGCGACACTCTTTGGTGGACTTGGAAACATGTCTGCACTCTTCAAAGCTGATCGTGAACTGAGGAAATGCCGGTAAGCTGTATAATGGCATAAATAAGGTTTGTCCAACTTAGGTGGATATTGCAGCCATTTTTCAACTTTGACACCAAATTTTCAGTATGGGGTTCTTGACACCCTTCTCATGAGTTCAGTCACTGTCATGGTGCTATTCTGTCCCAAAGGTGATTTTGCAGTCACTGTGCGGAATCACCTTTCAGAACCAATTAACAAAACAACAGTAGGGATACTGAACGAATATTTCTGCTCAGTATTCACAACACAGGATGGGAAGTGCCTAATCCAATTATCAGAAGCACTCTTGTTAGGAGGTCGATCCCGGTCCTTTCACAGAAGAAAGGGTTCTGAAAGAACTCCTAAAACTGAAGGTGGACAAAGCAATGGGTCCTGATGGAATTCACCTAGAATTCTAAAAGAATTAAGGAGGAACTAGTGAAACCACTGGCTACTCTTTTAATAAATCATGGGAGGATGGTGTGGTACCCGAGGACTGGAGGAAGGCAGATGTGATTCTTCTTCACAAAGTGTGGGACCAAGACAGAGGCAGAAAACTACAGACCTGTCAGTCTGACCTCTGTAGTAGGGAAAGTGATGGAGTCACTTGAAGGAAAGAATAATTGAGTACCTAGAGGCCAGTGGAGCACAGGACCCAAGGCAGCATGGGTTCACAGTGGAAGGTCATGTCAGACGAATCTAATAGATTTTTGACTGAGTGACCAAAGTAGTAGACCAGGGAGGGGCTGTGGACATGGCCTACCTAGACTTTAGCAAGGCATTTGACAAAGTCCCACACAAAAGATTAATAGTCAAATTAACCAGCCTGGGAGGATCCCAGGGTGGTAGCCTGATAAAACATTGGCTGCACAACAGGACACAGAAGGTAATTGTAAATGGAGTCCACTCTGAAGAAAGAGGGGTTACTAGTGAGTATTGCAGGGTTCAGTATTGGGTCCAGTCCTTTTAATGTCTTCATCAGTGACATTGCAGAGGGACTGGAAGGAAAAGTATGCCTTTGCAGATGACACAAAGATCTGCAACAGGGTTGATACACAATGAGGTGTGGAAAGGATGAAAAGGACTTGGCAAAGTTGGAGGAATAGTCAGAAGTATGGCAGCTAGGATTCAATGCAAAGAAGTGCAAAATAATGCACCTGGGAAACAAGAACCCAAGGGAAGAATACACAATGGGTGGGGAGGTGGTAACAACAACAAAAGGAAAGGGACCTGGGGTAATCATATCAGATGACCTTAAGGTGAGCAAGCAATGTGAGAAGGCTGTAGGGAGGGCTGGGGTAAACTGGGCTATATAGGAGAGGCATCAGTAGCAGAAAACAGGAAGTTGCTATCCCTCTGTACAGACAGTTGGTGAGACCCCATCTGGAGTACTGTGTCCAGTTCTGGAGACCCCATCTCCGCAAGGACATAGAAAGGATAGAGGTAGTCCAGAGGAGGGCAACTAAAATGGTGCAGGGTCTGCAAGAGAAGCCATATGAGGAGAGACTAAAGGAGCTTAATATGTATACCCTTGAGGAAAGAAGGGAGAGGGGGGACATGATAGAAACTTTTAAGTACCTCAGTGAAATCAATAAAGTCCAAAAGGGTAGCATCTTTCAGAAAAGAGACATGCAAGAACAAGGGGACACAATTTAAAGATAGAAGGAGGGTGGTTCAGGGCAATGTGAGGAAGTATTATTTCACAGAGAGGGTAGTGGATGCATAGAACAGCCTTCCTGAGGAGGTTGTGGGGTCTAAAACTGTGGAGAATTCTAAGAACGATGGGACAGACATAAGGCAATTCTTGTGGGGGTAGGAAGAAATAGGCTGTTGGTTAACTAGGATCTGTGGCCTATCCTGTAGGTAGGGAAATGGGCAGACTAGATGGGCCAAACGGTCCTTATCTGCCATCAAAGTATATGTTTCTATGTTTCATGAGGTGGCTTTCAAAAAGCCTATGTTGCAAATTTGGTGAAAAATTCCAAAAATGAGTGTTTTATGTGCGCTGCATTGCACAGTTTCCACACAGACTTGTAACTTCATGAATTTGTAATATTTTCACCAGATTTTCAACATATGCATATTTCCACACCTCCTTATGAACAGTGCAGCTGCCATTTTTCTCATCCTGGGAAAATGTGTTTTCACACTTCCAGAGCAAAATAGCACGGTCGCTGTTGGAAATCAGTGTTCTCTAAAGATTAGGACAATCACAGTGACACTGTTCATGAGCAGAGGTCCTAAAATGCCTATGTTGAAAATTTGGTGACAAAAGTCCATAAAATAGCTGTATTACAAGTATGCATTGCACAATTTCTACACACACTGTAAGTTCATGAATTTGTAGTATTTCCATCCAGATTTTCAACACTGCCATTTTCTCACATCTCCTTATGACCAGCACAGCTGTCATTTTTCACATCCTGGCCAAAATGTGTCTTTGCACTTTGGCATACAGTAGTGCGGCAGCTGTGGGAAATCATGTCCGTACAGAGTAAGAAAAATAACAGTGACACTGTTCATGAGCAGATGTCCTAAAATGCCTATGTTGAAAATTCAGTGCAAAAATTCCAAAATTACTGTTTTATGAGCGTGCATTGTGCACTTTTCATGCACACTGTAAGTTCATGAATTTGTCATATTTTCACTCCAGATTTTCAACATTTCCATTTTCCCACACCTCTTTATGAACAGTACAGTTGTCATTTTCACATCCTGGCTGAAATGTGTTCTCACAGTTCCGCGCAGAATATGGAAATCAGTGTTCGTACACAGTAAGAAAGTCATAGTGACACTGTTCATGACCAGAGGTGATAAAATGCCTATGTTGAAAATTTGGTGAAATAATTCCACTGAATGACTGTGTTACAAGCATGGGATGACATTTTCCACACTGGCGCATACCCTTAGGCACGCCCAGGGCATTAGGGTTCCAAGACAGACACTTAAGAAGTATGAGAGTGAAATGATATGCAGATGCAAGAGGAGTTGCAGAGGGTACTCTGTTGGGATACGGATGCTAAAGGGACATGGCTGCAATGTGGTGGGGTTTGCATTCATGCCAAACACCAATGCAAATACTGCAAGTAAATGTTCGGCATTGACAAATGCTTGATATTCTTGTTTTTCATGTCAAGCATAGGTAGGTACAGTATGGCCAATCTATTTTTGACTCAGTCTGGAACCAGATATACTGGAACCCTATTACTGTATATTGTTTTCTAATTCATGCAGTTGTCCTGCAGGATGTATTGATTAATACTTGTATGTAATTTGTGTTGATATTCTATTTATTTGTTTTTGTAATGTCACTTGTGCTTTAGGAAAGGTGTTTTAAAAAATTATAATTTGCCTGCTGTTTGTCTGCCTGACTACCTACCTAGCTACCTACCTACCTACCTATCTATCTATTTTTTTTCTTTCTTAAAATGTCTCAACATTTCTGTCAATCACCACAGGCTACATGATGTTTATTTTTTACCTTATTTATCCTATGCCTCCCATACATTTCTGATAATAAGAAAGTGCAAGCAGAGGATTTAAGGTTGCCAGAAGCAGTAAATGAATACAATATCTTGATATTTACTACAGAATAGGAATGTCTTGACTCACAAAGATGAAGGATACAGGAGTAGCTCTGATGATACCTGCAGCATTAGCAGAATAACAGCAACACAGCTAACTAGCTGGAGAACATCAAGTCTGACAAGTCCCAAAGACCAGATAACCTGCCGTGTAGAATAGGCAATTAAACGATGTGATAGCAAAGTAGCTAGCATAAATATTTTAAGAATTTTGAGAACAGGTAATGTACCAGGAGACTGAAGTAGGGACTGGAGAAAGTTAAATATGATTCTCTTACTTAAGAAAGGGACAAAGGGAAAATCAGGTAGTTACAGGTCAACAGGTTTTACTGCTAGAATATTGCAGGCAAGAGGCCAAAATCACTCATTTGGTAACATACATTATAATCAAGCAGCTTGAGTGGCACAAGCTAGTTTTGTTCAGTCAACATGACTTTACTAAAGCAGTGTCATGACAGGCAAATCGGGCTGAAATGTTCTTGGTATAACTTAGATCTGAATGCTGGCAGCTAGGACATTGTTTATTTGGACACTAGTAAATCCTTCTCTTTGACAGGTTCAGGAAATTAAGGCAAAATGTCTTTCTTTCTTTTCCTTCCTTCCTTCCTTCCTTCCTTGTAATAAACTGATTTAGGGTGGCCACATAACATATACTGTGTGTGTAGTGGAGGAGGTCAAAGTCTATCAAGATGCAATAGTCTATTGTGTACAAATTTTGATATAAGAGCAATTGAACCATGCCCAATTTTCAAAGCAAGGACATAGTTAAGTTCCAATTTTCAAAACTCTAACTTAATTATTTCCAGTTTGCAAAGTTCAGATATAAATGTACCTGAATCCAGCTGTCAGACTACATGTAACCTGGTGTATGGTCTGCATCTACTGTTTGTGTAGCATTTTCTATCAAAATTGTATGTAAAATACTACAAAACAGCTTGGAATGCTACACGAAGTCCAACTATAGTAGAACAGAATGTGGTCTTGACATACTAGAACAGTTTTCTGATATTAACATAACTAGAAATGGTGTCCATTGTATGGATTTTAACCCCCATACCTTGGTACTGCACTGGTTCTGAGCATTGTTTGTGTGTTGTCACCCAGAGCCAAGGCACTGGTATGCAGATGTATGGCTCCTTGCTATTCTTTGATCTTTATTGTATTTACATGAAACTGAGGGAAAAATAATGCCACATCCATCAACAAAATAATGCACAAGTCACTTTCTGATGCACACGGCCACAAAACAGTCACAGATGGACCACAATGTCCACAGATATACAAATGGCACATTTTACTTGAAATCAGATATTGTGGCTGTATCATCATTTTTGAATAGCCAACCCAACTAGACTAAGTGCTATAGTTATTGCTGGTTTACATCCAATTGTGGATGCAAACTTTTAAACTTAGATGTAAATGATGAAGTGGGTTAAACTTGATGTGTTATGTTAAAATCAACTATATCTGAATATTGAAACAAGACTTTCAAAGATTGATGCACAACCTGTGGCCATGAGTACAACCATGAACTTCAGCACAAGTGGTGCACCTAAGGCATTTGACATACTGTACTTGCACCCTATCATATTTTGAAACTAGCTTTCTATGCACATGAAAGCGTTTCATGGAAGATTGCATCCAGCTGAAGGAATAAATTATTTGAGATAGATGCATGAGGCTACGCATTTGATGTACAGTAGACCACATAAATGTGGTCTAGAAGGAGTTATCTCAGCCAGACTGATTAAAATCCCATTTATTTGATGCAAGTCCCTTGCACCAAAAGTCTGGAACAATAGGGACTTGCACCAAATAAACTGCTTTGAAAATCATGCTACACCACAAGAGAATGTGCTTCTGTGTCCCACACTGCAGCAATCTCCATTGTAGCCAACTCAAATCACTGGAACACATGTATGGAGCAGCACTGCAAGAATGGACTGCAGGCTGGCACCAGGTATTAACTGCAAAACTACGCTAATTTACACATCACAAATATGGCTGGCTACCCACCGCTTGACACAACTAAGTCAGAACTTTGAAAATTGGACATAGATGCAGTTTTCTCCAAACCAGAAAAAAACTAGAACATTGCATCTAGCCTGCCAGTATGTCATTGTAGTAGCAGGGCTACTGTTCACCATGTTGGTGGCCCAGGATTAGGAACAAGACTGAGATGTTAGGAGCTAGCCAAAGAAGGAGGACTGAGTTGTCCCAGGGATGCTGTCTTTCTACAGAGAGGAGGGCAGCAGGTTCCATTGAACTACTCCCATCTGTGTGATCAAAGGTGGCAGTGCAGTCTGTGCAGCTTGCAGCAGGGAGAGGGCACTGGCTGGCACCATGTGTAGATGTGCACATGCTGCACTTGTTATTGGATTCTGAAAGGGAAGAACAAAAACAGTGGGAGCACTCTGAAGCATGCAGGAGGATGCACAGCAATTGTAGACCCTGCCATCATAACTGGCCACTCCACCTACTTCACTAGAGGGTTGGAGGGGCAGCAACTCCAAAGAAGCCCACTCATGGCAGGAGCTGCATAGTGGCAGGTAGCACTTCTAAGGGAAAATAATTAAATCACAAATGTTTCCTTCTTGGGTTCCTACAAAGGAGGATAGGCAGCCTTCTTAAAGGGAAAATAATTACATAAAAATAGTTTAATTTTCTCCATTAGGAGATCGGCAGTCAGTACTCCTGAGTGGAAAATTAAATAAAATAAATACTTATGTATCCCTATGGAGTAAAGCAAGCAGTGCTCCCAGGGTAAAATAAATAAATAAAGTTTTTTTTTCCCTTACAAACAGAGTAGGTGCACTCCTGATGGGAAAACTCTTAAATAAAAAAAGGATTTCCCTATCCTCTGAGGAGTAGGGCAGGCAGCACTTCCAAGAAGAAAATAAAAACAATAATGAGCCAAGGGTCCTCTTTGGAAATGGATAGGCATCACTCCTGAGCAGAAAATTATATTAAAATATTTTTGTGTCCCTTCAGGAACAGGCATTGATGATGACATACCTTTTCTTAGTGGCAACCTGAATCTCACCAGAGAAACAGACTTGTCCTTGTCCCTATTTGTGCATATGGCTGGATGACAAGGAGGCCCGATGCTGATGCTTTGGCAATATTATCAACTACAGGGCTTAGCCTGCAGTGATCTCTGGACAAGTTAGATACACTCTGTACACAATATAATCTTAAACCAAATACTGGTAAAACCAAAATTATGAGTTTTGGCCCAGTTAAAAATATAAGTAGTCAACACCGCACAAAAAAATGGATTTTGTTAATGAATTCTCGTATTTGGGAGTTCTTTTACTAATAACAACAGGTGGACAAGACATGCAACTTGGACAAAAAATAAGCTACATTATGTTAAAGCCTTAAAGAGGTATAATAATATATATGGTGGTCTGGCTTTGATGCTCATGGTTAAGGTGATAAATAGGAAAATAATCAGTCAAGCATTATATTTCGTAGAAACCTGGGGAACAGAAAAGTTACTAAAATTGAATCATTTCTAAATAAAACATTTAAGCAAATCTTAAGATTACCTCAGAGTATTCCTAATTCTTTAGTGAGATCAGAAATAGGACAAATAAAATTTGAGTACGGTACATGCAAGAATGATAAATTTCTGGGTCAAAATAGCTGCAGACGATACAAATCACTTCTTGGGAAAGTCTTAAAGCAAAAAGAAAACTGCTCTCCTGAACAAGAAAGGGTGGCTAACTGCTATCTATACTTTGTTAGAAAACTATGATCTTAAGCAATTAAAAACATGGATGGCTAATAATATACAATTAAGTATGACATATTGTAAAAGATCTCAAGACATGTCCACAATATTTCAACTGGAACAGATCTGGCAGAAATCCAAATGTTGAAAGTTGCACCCTGGCTTGCAAAAACTCTAGATAACATGGTCTAAGCTATTACCTGAATTCTATTCACTTTCTTGAACTCAAGTTTATGCTAACTAAATTTAGATTTGAGGTATTTCCCAGTAATATTCTGGAAACTAGATATAATAAGGGAAATATGAATAGGACCACATGCTACTGTGCATTAAATAAAGAAGATCTTGCACATGTCACACTCCATAGTCCATGGTATTCTGAATCTAGATGCAGATCGTAGGACAATATCTGAAGGGCATGAGTTTTACTCCCAGATATATCCTGGATTTATTATTTAATTCTGAAAATGATAAGCTGTTAAATAATTTAGCAATGTTCCTGATAGAAATACCAAAACGCATAAAGAAACATGTACGGATCATCCAGAATGAATGAACGAATGTAAGCTTTCTCTCAAAGGCTGGCTTACCTTTGGATGGTTATTTTAGAACCCTATGAATGTATTTCTGAGCCAACAGGATATCTAGCTATATATACATATGTGTGTGTGTGTGTGTGTATATATATATATATATATAGAGAGAGAGAGAGAGAGAGAGAGAGAGAGAGAGAGAGAGAGAGATGAAAATTATGTGTTTTGAATATGCAATATCTGTAATGACTGTAACAATTTATTGAATCTTCTTTGTGTAATCACAATTTGTTGAACAATAAACTAAACTAAAGACAAGGAGGCCTGAGATGATGAAGTTTGATTTCCTTATCTATAGACTTCAATGACCACTTCTCAGCTGATGATGAGGAGAAGCAGATTTTGAGCCCTTTTCCTCCTCCATGACTTGCAATGCTTTTAAAGCAAGGACATTTTCTAGATCTTTCTTATAGCATCACCTTGTAGCCTGGCTGAATCTCTGGCAAATCTCAGAAGTTCTCACAATGTAAGACAGGCCCAGTCAACAAACACAAACCATGCATGTGTCTTCTTTGTAAATTTTAGATCTGCACTTACAATATCAACACAAAGGTTCTTTCAACTTTAGCGGCATACAGAGACAATGATAGTAAACTAAATAAAAGTAAAATAAACAGCAATGGCTTGGTTCATGGTGTTATCTTTAGTAGGTCAATGAGGATGATCAGTGTCAGGAGAAAGAAATGAGAAGTGATGATTGATGCTGATAACTTATAGTTCCAAAGGTGGGTCTAATGGAAGAGATATCCTGGATGAAGATTAAGAAATTACTGGAAAAAGGACTACTTGGCCCACCCAGTCTGCCCAGATGGTCACTGCCTAGTCTATCTACACAGAACCTAACTGGTTTCAGGTGGCCCTCCCTCCTCTCTGTCTATTTACTAATATCCCCTATGTCTATTCCATGCATGCTTGAACCCCTACTGTTTTCACCTCCACCTCTTCTGCTAGAAGTCTGTTTCAGGCATTCAACACTTTTTCAGTGAAGTAGTACTTCTTCACATTCCTTTTAATCCCCAAGCTTCATGGCATACCCTCTGGTCGTGCTGTTCTTTCTGATTTGAAAGGAATGCTCCCCATCATCTTATTAACCCTGTGAAGTACTTGTAGATCTCTATCATGTCATTTCTTGCTCTCCTTTCTTTCAGGGTGTACATGTTGAGATCCTCAGTCTCTCCTCATAGGGATTTTGGTGCAACCTCTATACTGTTGCCCTCCTCTGGACTGCCTCCCACCCTGTTTATGTCCTTTCTGAAATGTGGCCTCTAGAACTGGACACAATACTCCAGGTAGAGGGTCTCCCCAATAAGTGATAAAATGGCAATCCCACCACCCCTACTGGTGATACCACTCCCTATGCATCCCAGAATCCCACTGGCCCTACTCTACTGCTTTGTTGCACTGCTTGCAACTTACAGGTCATCTGAAATGATACACCTAAAGTCCTTTTCCTGCCTAGTGACTGTCAGTACTGCCCCATCCTTTATTTAGCTTCTGGGTCCTATGTCCTAGGTGCATGAGTTTGTACATTTTAGCATTGAACCTTAACTACCATGCCCATGACCACTCCTTGAGCTTCTCAAGATCTGTTTGCATTCTCTCCACCCCTCCTGAGTCTCCACCCTATTGTAAATCTTGATGTCATCTTCAAAAGGCATATTTTCCCTTTCAGTTCATTTGCATGTCTCCCATTTCTTTAAAATCCACCCTTCTAAAGTTTAGGATCCTTGTCCTCATGCGGCTTGCCTTTTTAATATGGGATTTTTAGGATAACATATCTACAGTAATAATTAAGAACAGAAAACTTTTTAATAAAAATAACTAGTATGTTTTTGTTTTTATTAGACTCCAATTATCCACAACCCACAGTTGTTTCTTACACTAGAGTGGATAGCTAATTGATGGAGCACTGTAAATACATAGATACAGTCTAAATCACTACGATGTCAAACCTGAAAAATAAAATATGTTAATGTGATTTGAAGAGGCAAGCGCTAAAAATGAAAAATTATATTATCCCATACCTCCCTACAATTGTCTGTGTAGTTGGTTTGTCCATTCATTATTCTCACACTGAAAGTGTGGCATGTTCTAGTCATGCTGGGCTGAGTACTGATACAAGTGTGTGAGATGGAGAAAAGGGTTTTAAAACTCAAGAATTGTTTCAAATCATAGTGTGTGCTGAATCAGCAGTGTGAGAAGAGGAGCAGACTCTGTGGGACAGTAAGGGTTAGAGAGGAGAGTGAGAGTGTAGTATCTGCTCAGAGGATGAAGTCACAGCAGTGTGAGAGAGCTGTTGCCATTGCAGCAAATGCTGCTCACCAATAACATCTGTATGAAGAACACGTGGCTGGCACTATTCTCTCTCTGACTGGCTGGCATCTGTATGCCCCTGTGCATTGTGATAAATCTGTTTTCTTGTTTGTTTATAGATATATCTATCTATCTATCTATCTATATATATATATATATATATATATATATATATATATATATATAGGATATACAATGGTGAGCTGTCAAGCGATTTATCTACACAAGTGCTGTTTGACTTTGGGTAACCTCACAAGTGGCGTAAGCCACGGTGATGTGTCCAAGATCAAACAGCACAAGTGTAGATAAATAATTTATCTGACAGCTCACTGTTGTATATTTCATTTATGTAATAGGGATGCTTTCTATCAGTGCAGGAACATTTGATTTTGACTGTTTATCTTTATTTTAAATGATAATTTCTGGGAGTTTTGGTTAACTTTCCTAGAGTATGTCTGCCTAGCATAGTGGTTGCTATTAAATGAAACACCACTCATTTTGTAGAAAACTTCTTGCTGAACAAATGTCATGCTCACAGCATTATGCTACCTTTTCTTTTTAAAGTTATTCGTATTTGTTTGTCAAAAAGGAAAAGAAAAGTGAATGTTATGCTGTTTTGCTAATTATAAAAACTAAAAGGTATCTATAAATGAAACACCACCTATTTTGTAGATATTTTTGTGCTGAACATTTTTCGTTCTCACAGTACTATGCTGTCATTTTTTGTTTTAAAGTTATTCACATTTGTTTGTCAAAAAGGAACAAACAAATTTTCTTCTGATTTTTGATAATTATAAACATCTATAAGGTATATATAAATGAAACACCACTCATTTTGTAGATAATTTTGTGCTGAACAATTTTTGTGGTCACAGTATTATGCTATCTTTTCATTTTAAAGTTATTCCCATTTTAATATGGTTAGTACTGCTTCTGAGGCCGAACATTCTAAATCAATTCTAAAGAGATTTGTGACATAGTAACTGTGTGTATAAGTAAGCAATAATGCCCAACAGGGTGGGCGGTATTAGGCAATACCGGACCGGCCAGGGCGTATGAGGCCTGACGCGAGGCGGAAGGCTACTGTACTGGCCGGTCCGTATTACCTATACCGCCACCCTGGAGGGCATTATTCGCTTAGAAATGGGCTTTCATTTTTTTATTTATAAAAATTAGTTTCTAGGGAAAAACAGGTACAAAAGTAAATAACATATGAGAAACAGGAGTTTCTGTTAAATAGTCCCTTTAGGAGATGCCATTAGAGGTGCTGCTGCCTATGAAAAGCTTGTTTTGTGTACCATTAGAGGTGCTGCTGCCTATGAAAAGCTTGTTTTGTGTACATTCATTTGCAGTAGTGTACCCCACCCCAGCATGGCCTTCCGTTTTTGTTTTTTATTTTTAAAATTTAAAGCGGCGTTCAACCGTCCGATTACTGCATCACTTTCTTACTGCAGCTCATTGGTTCAATTTCTTTTCACCGTCCTCGTGGTGAAATTTGGTGAGTTATGGTCGGCCTTGCTCCGCAGCTAGGGCGCATACAGAGAGAGAGAAGGAGTATTTGAGTTTGAATTTTTTTTATTTAATGTTTTTCTCATTTTTGTTTGTTTATGGAGTCGGCGCGCGACCGGAAGTGTATGGAAGTGTCACGGAAGATGCGAGGAAGCCACGGTATTTACAGCACCAAAAAGAAACTGCAAGGAGAGCAAAGGTCAGAAGTTTGAAGTAAGCATCTTTTGAACTGATTTTTTGCTGTAGACTGGGGCCGGCGGGTGGGGGAAGGTGGCACATAAGATGCTATGCGCTGAGCACATCTCGGTGATTTAGCGAGGCAAAAAATGGCGGTTGCTCATTATGCCAATTCGGTGTCCAGGAGATTCTTAGGTAATGGGGCACCTCGAATTGATGTCTTCTTCAGGCCGGGCGTCTCATCGAAAGTTAATGTAACCCCTTGTTCTAGCTATCAGCCAATCAGAGAGCTGATAGTCTTTGCCATTTTCTAAATGGTCATAGTGTATGTTATAATGTAGTATTCACTGAAAACAAGCTTTCCTAGGCTTGTTGTACCATCGATGTGACGTCAGGATGTTATTGTACCATTGTGAGTACGCCACATCGATGGTACAACAGCATCAAACATCTATGCACATGCACAGTTAATAATGCTTGCAACCTCAGGAAACGGCCATGGTGGTGAGTCAAAGACTAAGACAGAGACAAATACTCTAAATCTGTTCTCCTAATGTTGATTTTCTGGTGCCCATATGGTACACTATAAAAGATGGTGTATGGGCAACAGTGGAACAACAGTGCTGTTCACCTCTCGGTGTCATGACACCCTCAAACCTCTCGAAGCTTCGCTCTCATTGTTTCAATGGTTGTCATGGCAACCTCTCAAAGTGAACAACACTGTTGTTGTTCACTGTTGTATACACTATCCTATATACTGTGGGTCGGATATTCAAAGGTTGCGCCATGCGAAGTCCAGCTACGCCATACTGCGATATTCAGGCGGGAGGCAATTGCGCCACGAAAACATGCTGAGCAGCAGCGCAATGCAAATGAAGGCATGCACAACCAAAGGGTGGATCCATGCATAAAGAGCGCAATGTGATATTCAAAGGCTTGCACAATAGCGGAACAGCTGGAAGGTGCGCCACAGCGGAAATGAGCCAAGATAAAAGGCTCAAGGAAGAGGCACAAGAACGCTACAGGGATGCCAAGCAAGCCAGGAGAGACAGGCAGCAAGAGGAGAAAGAGGGCAGGCCAGGGAGTGTTCAGGCAAACATAAGCAAGGGAAGGTGTGTGGGACACAGGCTGCAGAGGCCAGCAGGTGTACCCTGTGCAGTGGAGGTAGCAGTCAGGACAGCGGGGTGACAGAGCAAGATCAGCTGGGGGGACACAAGCCAGGAGATGGACAGTGCCAGCTTCAACATGGAAGCTGTAATGAGGGTGAGAAGGCATGCTGCAGGGGCGTGGCGTGGAAGGGCCCAGTGGCGATCGCCCCCAGCAGGCAGTACCGTGCCGCATCAGCTTTGAGCTGTACACAGATGTAGATTGGGGCCAGTACCACCTGAACAGGGGCAATACTGAGGTGGCTCTGTAAGCTGTGCACTGATGTGATGCAGGCACCCTCACGACGGAGTCATGCTCTGTCAGTGGAGACCAAGGTAACACCTGTATGTCTTGCTGCGCCACGGGCACCTTCCAGAGGCTGACAGGGGACCACAGGCATCACACAGTCGGCCATGTCACGCATTCTCACCCAATTCCTCAGCGCACTGCTGTCACATGCTGCGGAGCACGTCCATTTCCCCAGCACCGCGGCAGAGCATACAGCAAACATGCAGGAGTTCCACAGGGTAGCACGTATGCTTGGCATGCTAGGGGCGATAGACTGCACCCATGTGGCTATTCGCACACCACCTGACCCTGATGGGGCTGCCTATAGAAACAGGAAGGGCTTCTCGAGTGTCAACTGCCCAGGTGGTGTGTGATGCCAGTGGGTGCATAATCAATGTCTGTGCCACACACCTGGTAGAGCACATGATTCCTTCATATGGCATCAGTCCGCACTGTGCCATTGATTCGAAGTGGAACATCCCACAGGCCATCTAGTGGGTGAGTACACATGTGGGAATGGCAATGTTGGGTCATGGGTGGAAAGCCACAGGTGCCATGATAGTGGCATACAGGGATGTGGGCAAAATGAACCTGAACATGTTACTAATCACCACCATCTCCACACAGGTGACTGTGGATACCCACTCGAACCTGGCTGCTCACACCCTACTGGCACCTCATGACCCCATCTCAGCAACGCTACAATGAGGCACATGCCGCCACACGCAACATCATAGAGCGGGTGTTTGGGATGCTTAAGGCATGATTCAAATGCCTAGATGCCTCTGGCAATGTGCTACAGTACAGCCCCTCAAAGGCCTGTGCGATATTCCTGGCCTGTTGTATCCTGCACAACATGGCCAAAGACTGTGGGATAGCTGTATAGGTTGAGGAGGGGGACAGCGATGGGGACACAGGTGACGCCGTGATGATGGTGATGAGCAGCCCCTCTGGATGGTGGGACCCCGGCAGATACGGCAGGCCAAGCTGCACCAGGACACCATCACGGAGGAGCATTTCACATGACACAGGTAAGTCAAGGGCCATGTGCAACCAACACTGTCTAGGCACAACCCACAGGCACACAGGGTAACACACCAGGGATGCATGACGGCAAGGGAGTGGAAGGGTCCAGGCGCACAAACACACCATCAGGGAGGGTGAATAGTTACATGCTATATGGACATGCACACACACACACCAGGCACAAAGCATACATGGGCAGGTGCACAGCAGAGCAGGAACAGACATGGCAAACACACAGATCCACGGACCACCCACACCACCTGTACTGTCCAAGGACGTGTGTCAGAAGCTGGGCACCCTTGCACCTTGGTGTACAGTACAATGCAGGCATCATCATGCACATGCACCTGTGGACAGCAGTCGGGTGGTGTGCAGGTGGTCCATGTGTCGGCGTGTTGGGCAGGGCACCCACCAGTGCACTGCCCACCATGACACACATTGCACACAGGGCAGCACCAGACAAAGCCCGCACTGGGAGACAGGTCAGTCAGGTGGCACTGTGCCACAGCTACCTCAGATGTGTGGGTGGCCCGCTGCCATGCAGCAGCACTGGCAGGCTGTCCATGGGCCACATGGGGTGCACCAACGTACCACCAGGGTCCCCCTGCGTGCGTGACCTCACCCGCATAGGGATCTGCAGCATGCTGAACATACCTGCACCAGGTGTGCCCAGGATGCCCACAGCAGAACCCGGCGTCGACAGGCTGGGTGTCGCACAACGCCGGGATGTGGAGTGGAGAGGTACTGGCGGTGTGTGCAGTACAGGGCACCTGACTGTGTGCTTATGTGGCCACGACACCGACCACTGCCTGGGTCAGCCTGTCAATGGTGGAGGTGACATCCATCCACATTTGGACCATCTCTGCAAGGATACTTGCATTGTCCCTGTTGTGCCACTCCACAGCCACACACAGTGCCTCCACGGATGTTGCAACCCACATCTGCTGCTGTACTGATGCCGCAGCAGGCAGTGTGCTCATCAAATGGGTCATGTGCCTCATCGGCAATCTCTCCCCAGGGTGTGGAAGGCCCTGATGCTCAACACCCTTGAGGGTGGGCGCTGTTCACCAGAACCAGGTATGGCCATGGCAACAGGTGGTGTGCATTTGCCACGGCTGAAACCTGTACCCCCAGACCTGGTGGGTGACTGCTGCCCTCCAACTGCTGTGCCCCAGGGTCGGTCATTCCACGCTGGGTCGCAACAGTGCCAGAGGCCTGCACAACCACGGTGCTGCCCACCGGTGCAGACAGGCACAGCCTGGGACTGTGCTGACGTGCTAGGCACACACGTTGGAACTCAGCTGTCCAGGGGCACGCGACGTCCGTTGTGTGTCCATCATGTGACACACACGTGTCACTGCCCATTGCAGTCCTTGCATCATCAGTGGTGCAAGTCCGTGCAACAGCCATGTCACGCGTGCTGGCATGCCTGCATGCCAGACTGCTGGGACACAGGATGTGCACCCCACACCTGACTCACCGACACCCGAGATGGCAGCCAGGCGTGCACACTGCTGCAGAGCAAGCCAGCTGGATGCAGAGGTGGATGGACCCTCCTCCAACTCTGGCAGGTCATCCACACTGCTTGGACCCACCACCACTGTCCCATGCAGCCACTACAGGATCTGTAACAGAAAGTGAGAACATGTTAGTGCATGTGATCACTTTCCCCCACCCACCACCACTACCATGTCATACCGTGCAGTGCTGGGCTTCCACCTGTCTGGAAGCCACCTCCAGGCTACGCTCTTGATGGCACTATGCTGCATGGACACAGCCAGACGGTCCTCCGCTGGGGTCAGCTGCACCACCTCTGGCTGGCCCCGCCCGTGGCTGTGTGCACCGCCTGAGGGCTGCCACCTTCTCCTTCACCCGTCTTTTGTCAGTCTGCATCTTCTTTTTGCATTCCTGCATGGAGTGCTGATGGCTTCCGTGCAGGTTTACGGCACATGCTACCTCCACCCATGCAGCAGCACGGGCCTGCGGGTGCCCCGCCATCCACTGAGAGTGGCCTCTTCCAGGTAGGCCTGGAAGAGTGCCTCAGTCTCAGCCTTCGTGAAGTTTGGCCTCCTCTTTCATCCACCATCGCTAGCATCACCTGGTCCTTGTTCAGCCATTTCAGTCTGTATGGGTGAATGTGGACACCTGTCACTAGTGCAGTTTACAGCATTATCCCATGAGCATAGCCTAGAACATCACACAGCATGCAACTCACTCCTCAGCTTCAGTAACCGAATCTGGCCACTGCAGACCACTGTCACACATTTATAGTGCAATGCATGCAAATTAGGTGTGGAGCAACTTTAATGAGATGCAAATCACGCCACTGCGCCTTTGAATGGCTGATCAGTTGATTTGCATATGTCGGCTGAATATCGCACTGTTGCGCTTTGCCATAGGGTTGATCCTGCTGAGCCAATGGCGCATGTCTGTGACTGTGCAGTACACAGCATTGTGCATGCCGGGTAGCTCACAGGCGTCTGCTGCACTGCGGCGTGCTGTGTCGCGATGAGCAGTGAGAACAGCGGCCACCATTGTGCCAGTGGTGCTGCAGCACTGGTCACCTCATAGCACTGTGGCACAACTGCACAATAGTACACTGTGGCACTGGCACGCAGGTGACCGATTGAGCAGGGCGTGTAGACATCCGATGGCGCTGTGCGTGGCCTTGCGCCACAGACCCTGACCTTGTGCCCGACCTTTGCCCCTGGCACTGTTCGTCTGGCATGTGAGCGGCTCTGTCGCACTGTACGGTGACAGCGCTATGTGAACCATGATGCTATCCAACAGCGCGATAGGAACTAATGGTGTTCTACTCGCGCAAAATTTCCACATGGGGTTGCCACGGCGAGGGCACCATATTGCCTACTATACAACTCCAGTAATGGTATGCAGGAGAGCTCCACATTTGAGTCCATTCGAGGTGGCCAACCTGGTGGCTGTGGTGGAGCCTCACTTTGGGCCACTGTTTGGGGAGAACCTCAACATGGCATGCACCCATGTGTGGCAGCAGGTGGCCACTGCACCGGAGCAGGCCACAGGGCAGTGCAGGATGACAGAACAGTGCAGCCACCGCTATAGTGACCTCCACAGGAGGGAGCAGGCACTGCTGGAATGCCTCAGGTCCCGTGCCAGGAGGGGCATTGTGCCTAGGCCAGGTGGGTGACCTATCTATGCACCTGTATTGTCCGTGGGGGTGTGACTGTGTATTGGTGGTGGTGCATGGGGAGGGCTCTACCATGGTCGGCTGTGTCAGTGTGTGCAGGTGTGTGATGCATGGGTCTGGCTGTGTGGGCAGGCACACTCACTGGGGCAGGGGCTGTCTGCTTTGGGTTCACACTGATGTGTTTCTCAACATTTGTCCCCACAGGTGTGGGAGGCGGAGGCAGGCCGGGCTGAGAAGGCCGTGGGGGCACAGGTGGCAGCCAGAGGTGCCATGATGGTTGGGCCACAGCAGCAGGCAGCAGCAGCCACAACTGCTTGATGAGGGTGAGTGTCATTACATCATGGATGCTATTGCATGCTGGTGGGGGGAATGACCACCAGCCATGGACAACACAACCATGCATGACACAGGTGACAGTCATCACTGTCCAGTGTCACTGCATGTCTGTGTGTGCATCACTGGTGGTCCATGCATGCACTGGGCACATGGCTGTGGAACTAGCATCCCACCATGTAGCCACGTCACTTGACAGCCTTGGTTGTGCTGTGATGGACATGGGCGGTGTGTGTGTGTGCAGTGGCACACATAGCTGGTGCTGCCTGGTTGGGCGTGTCTTGTGCACGGTCACTGTGGGTGGGTGCATACCATCACAGGTGCAGGACACTTGGCTATATGCCTTGCATGATGGGTGGGGTTCAGAGATATGGACAGTCACAGCCATTGACTCTGTTCCTCGTCCCTAGGTATCCAGCTCCTGCTCGCATGGAACGTTCCCTACAGCGGCTGACACGGTGTCGATTGCCACTCTTGACATCCTCGTGGAAATGCAGTGCCATGGCATGAGGCACCATAGGAGGCCCCGGACCAGCAACAGGCAGCAGGAGGGCAGCCTGCTGGGTGCTAGCTGCACATCACCTTCCCACTTCACCCATCCTCACACCCTGCCTTCCCTCTCCCAGTTGTTCACCCTACCCCTTACCCACCCTACCTTGCCCCTCCCCCGTATTGTAAATATGTAAATAGTTCTGTTTGTTCCTTTTGGTGTTGTACATTTATTGGTTTGAATATATATATATATATTGTTATGAATACTGTGGTGGGCTCTGATTTGCAGCTGGCTATGGGTGCTCAGTTGCAGTGGTGTGCATGGCATCTGGGGTGGTATTGTCCTGGGGGGTGTGTGTGTGTGTGTGTGTGTGTGTGTGTGTGTGTGTGTGTGTGTGTGTGTGTGTGTGTGCATGGGGAGGTGTCTCCGGTGTGGAGTGGCCTTCAGTCGGTCTCCCACTGCTGGGTGCTCATGGTGGGTCTGGCTTGTATGGTTCTGTGGTACACGAGGTTGCAGTGTGCCGGGGAGATGCATGAGATTCCTGCAGTGACAGTCACTGCACATGGGTGGTGTCTTGGGGTCACAGTGCAGGGTGTGCTATACACAAGGGGGCTGCTGTGCACTGTGGTTGTCAACCCTATGTGTGGCAGTCTTAGCCTGCCAGTGGGTGTGCTGGGGCAACATGGCCCTGCTGTGCTTTGTTGGCTTGTCCCCATGGGCCCGTGGATATTCCGTCCCTCCCC
The DNA here is from genome assembly GCA_016271365.2 of Neoceratodus forsteri. Taxonomy (NCBI): domain Eukaryota; kingdom Metazoa; phylum Chordata; order Ceratodontiformes; family Ceratodontidae; genus Neoceratodus; species Neoceratodus forsteri. Next base: position 74,442,507 of record CM028138.1, on the reverse strand, counting down.
AGTGATGCTGTGCTTAGGGTGTGGGGTGTATTGTTCATTCTGCATTGTGTTCCTGTGCCCATCTGTGGCATGGGTGGTGGGCCCCAGCCTACCTCCCTGGTTGTGCAGTTCCATTGCTCTGCTGCTGGGGGCTTTCTGCTTGCACTATGGCACCTCTGGACTGCTCAGCTGGGCTGGCCTTGTTGCGCTATGGCGCATCATATCTGCTCAGCTTCCCCTTCCTGGTTGCACGATGGCGCAGGTTGTGCAATATTCAGACATTGGCTGAATGTGCAATTGGCCTTGCTCCATGTTTGAATATCGCGTCATTGCACATGTGCGTAATGGACTTGTGCTTGCTCCTGCTCTTGGCTATTGTCAGGGCTAGTTTGAATATCCGGCCCTGTATGTATAAATTTATTTATACATACAGTGACTCAGAAAAATGCATTTATCACACTGAATATATGTTCACCTCTATTGCATAAATATATATATATATACATATACAATATATACTGTATATATATGTGTGTGTGTGTACATATGTGTGTGTGTGTGTGTATATATATATAGATATATATATAGTAGGTAGGATGGGATTTAGGGTTTATGCTAATGGGAAAAATTACACCTATGGTGGCATTGGTGAGTGGGTTGTGGTTAATTATTTCATTTACCAAGATATAGCTACCATAATAGTTTTTACTTTTTTATTTTTTTTTTGTTCTGTAAATTTTCTGAGACGTATTGCTATGGAGTAGATGATATATCCTGTTTTCTTCTACAAGTCTGAAACCATTTCTTGTTATGATATGAACACGGTTTCAGAATTGTTTAGACTAATCAAGACACATGAAATTCCATACCCATTTAATAAAATGGCAGACTCTATTTCCTTTCCAAAAGGATATAGAGGACCAAGAACATTCTATTCAATCCTATAACTGGATGAAAAACAGATCCAGTGGGTTCCCTAATTTCAATCCCATGTGGGTAGAACAAGTAAGGTGCTTCAGATCATGTAACTATTTTATAGCTTCCCCTCCCTCAGGCTTACTTGGAGCAAAGTGGAATGAATTGCAGTCACTCCTGCTTTGTTGCTTTAAATCCACAGACATGTTCATAAGGTGAGAAAAGAGTAACCTACAGTACAGTCTGCTTTAAATTTTAACTGAAATGAGTTGCTGGCTAGTTTGAGTACAAGTTGATTTATAGTTGGTTGGTGCTTTTAATACAGGTTATCTGATAAATAAGTAAAGTTTAATCAATTGTTAACCAACTGTTAACTAGTTTTCTCTGTTTCTTCTAGTAATTGCAGTAAAACTAATTGTTTCCATGCAAAGCAATTTTAGTGCAGACACAAATGCAATGATAGTTGTGTGAATTTAAATTTAGTGCAAAGTCACTAGCAGCACATTCACTATAATTGAAAAGTGCTAACTACACTAATTAGCACACATTTATTTTAGTGCAAATTAGGGCTTCAGCAAAAATAGCAAAATTATTTGACAATGAAAATGTCAAGTTATACAGTATTACATCACAGAGTTAACAACTGTTTTGCAGTTCATTGTATACTGGGTAAGAAATTTCAAAATTTAGAGTTAGCAGCTCATTGAAAATGAATTTAATAAACTGAATAACAACTTGGTATCAATAAGCTCATTTTAAATATTCATGCTGATTGTACTGTATTGTATTGTAGCAGACAGGCTCCTGTAGTTACAGCTGATACCATCTAATTGCCAGCGTGCGGCGCGCTGCAGCACACACACACACACACACACACACAGGATGTGTGTTCAGTTTCCAGTTGTTTACATAAATAATTGGGCAGTGCTCCTGAAACTGTTTTCCCTCTTTTCTGTCAGACAAATAAGCATTTGGATTTTAGAACCATAACATGCATGGCTTATTCTGAGTTGGGTACATCAGTAATTATAAACATGTATTCATACATCTATTGCAATAAACCAAAGACAGCTACCACATTTCTTAAGTGTTAAAATGTAATACACCACCCACCTTCACTGAGGACTCGGGAAGTAATATACTGTGGGGGTTAAAGTAACAAAACACACACACACACACACACACACACACTCTCATCATTTTTCCAATGCTATTCTTCTGCTTTGACAGGACTTCTAGCACACTGACACTTAAAACACATGAGCTTGGCATTGTCTTGCAGGGATCACAGCTCTTTGTCTCAGTGTTACATCTCTATGCTACAGCTGCCTCTCAACAAAAAGCAAACCAAGACTTGGCATTTTGCAATGCCAGAGATGAAAGCATGTACAGCTAAGATCAAGCTTATGATGAGAGGATTTTTCAAGCTGCATCTTAATTTCATGTGAATACTCCCCACCCCCAAAACAAGCTAGTAATTCCAAGACTATCATAGCTAGTAGCTGCTAACAGGCACCATGCAATTCTGCTTAAAGTTGAATCAGCATAACATTCTGTGGTGATTTGCATATGCAGCCCATGATGCTTTGCATTGTGTGGGCATGTGTGATTTTGTATTTTCTTGAAACTTGCCTTTTGGGGTAACTCTTGCCTCAATGTTTGTGACAGAGGTTCTTTGTCTTTTAAATATTTTTTTTATTTTAATGGGTTCACCACAACATAACCCAGACAGACCATCTTAGGGTAGCTGGTTCATTCCACTGGGGTGTCAGACAGATGAGGCATACTGATGAGTCCTGGTAGGATGAAACACATTTCTGTGTCATCTGTTAGCACCCTTTGCAAACTGTGTGAGAGGCCTTTCGGCACCATGCAATTCTGCTAAAGTTGAACCAGCATAACATTCTGTGGTGATTTGCATATGCAGCCTATGATGCATTGCATTATGTGAGCATGTGATTTTGTATTTAAGTGTAGAAAGATTTGCAAAGTAGGGGGTGGCTTAGCTAGAAGGAGCCAGGTTAAAACCAGATTTAAGCACTGCCCTAGATAGCTTCTGCCAGAGAACAGACAGAACACCAGGAGGAAGGAGCTACTGGTATGACTAGAACTTCTCTACTGGGACTATATTACCCTCCTTCCTCCCTCCACCCCACCCTAAATCAGTTCTACTTTTATAGGTACAGGATTTATCTGGCAACAGGAACTTCCTGTTTGGGAGCAGGAAGTGAGTGATCACAGAGCCACCAAAGACTCACCATCCTAGAAGGGCAACAGTAGCTCTCCATCCCCCAGCTGCTGGAGGTCTGACTCTGAGCAAGTAAGGAGACTACTGAGAAATATAGGAACTTCTTGTCTCAGAACAGGAAGATCAGGCGCTAAAAGGGCACAGAGGCAATAAGTAAGTAGGGAAGAAAATAAACAAACAGAGGAAAGAGCAAGTATTCCAAACAACAGTTAGGGGGCCAGTAAAAGACATGATGGGAGTGGTGCAGTGCAGTGGCTGTGGAGCAGCAGTCTTCTGGGAAATGATCTGTAGGATGCAGTGTTGTCCCATGTGCAGGCACCTCTCTGGGCTGGAGGAGGAGGTTGCTCATCTCCAGGCTGAGTTGGCCAGGATTTGTGGGACCTCCTCTCCCACCCAGGGACCACCAGGGTCACTGCCGTTGCCCTCAGAGGTTGCCAAGAAGAGCAGTGGTTGGACCACAGTGGGCTCAGGGAGGGTGAGGTTGGTGGAACAGAGGCACACCCCTCAGTTGTACCTCTCCACAATTTCTATGCCATTCTGTAAAAGTGTGGTTGCTCTATGGAGCAACCACAGTGGAGACTCAAGGAGGATGCCTGGAACCTCCACAAAGGAGACCCACAGGAGTGGCTGACCCACAGGGAAGGAAACAACTCCTGGTGGGGACTCTGTTGTTAGGAAGGTAGAACTGGGGAGGAAGGGGAGAGAGGTAAGGTGCCTGCCTGGTGCCATGGCTTGATGGACAGGGAGTGAATCCTCAGGATCACAGGAGCAGCTGTACAGGGAGAGAGCTGGATATCATTGTCCACCTAGGGACAAATGACCTGGCTAAGAAAGGGACAGAGCAGTGCAAGAAGTGTTTGTGGAGATGGGGAGTGGCCTTAGACAAATAGCACACACAGTAACCTTCTCAGAGGTGCTGTTGTCTAAGACACAGATGAGGCTAAGGTGCTCCACACCATGGGATTCAATCAGTGGTTGGAAAACTGGTGCAGAGCTCAGAATTTGGCTTCACTGGGACTGGGGTCCACCTGGATGGATGCAGGCCTATACTGGTTTGATGGTTTACATCTGTCCAGGAGGGAACCAGGATCCTAGGTGGTAGGTTTAAATACTTCATTGGCAAGCATTTAAACTAGCCAAGGGAGGCACTGGAAAGGAGCTGGAAATCCTTGCCTCCCAAAAATCAGGGTACTAAGTGAGGTGAGCACTAACATAGAGATGTCAATAGGGAGAAGCACTGGGGTAAATGGAGAAATTGACAACCACAATAAGAACAGGGATGGGGCAAAAGAGGTAGGCCATCAAGAAATGGAGGGTAATGAGTACCAACGCCCGAGTCTGGGCAACAAGCTTCCTGGACTGGTGACCTTGATGTTAGAGGGATGCCTGGATATCATAGCAGTCACAGAAACATGGTACACAGAGAACCATGAATAGGATGTTAACATACCAGGGTACACAACCTACAGGAGAGATAGGGAGGGCAGATGAGGGGGGTAGCTCTCATGTAAGGGAAGAGATAAAAGCAACTGAACAAAAAAGTAAACAGAGGAGAGGAGGTACTGTGGGCTACCTTAGAGACTGGAAATGGCACCACAATCTGCACAGGATTCTATACAGACCCCATGTCAGGGAGAGGAATGGACATGATAGAAGGTATACTTAGGATGGCAGAGAAGGGTAGATACTGTTGATGGGGGACCTTAATGCCAGATGTTAACTAGAGCACCTTTGCTGCAACCACATCCAAAAGCAAGGGTCATTCTTGATGCCCTTCAGAGGCATAACTCAGACAGTTAGTTTTGGAATCTACTCATGAGGGAGCAATCTTAGACCTCATACTCTCAAATGGGGACAGTGAGAGGATCTCAGATCTAGAAGTGGGTAGCCATTTGGGAACAAGTGACCACCAAATGGTGTGGTTCATGATAAACTCAGATACAGAGTCAAGCCATACAACACTGAGGGTTCTGGACTTCAGGAGGGCTGACTTTGGCAAGATGGAGAGTTCCTTAGAAAAGTACTAGCAAACAGGCTAGAAGGAGGGTTGGAGCAACAATGGGAAATATCAAACTGCCATCACAGAGGCAACAAGCCTTTGTGTGAAGCAATAAACAAATCAAAATGAAAGAAAAAGCCACTATGGTTTTCAAAAGAAGTGGCGCTGTAAGGAGAACAAGATAACATTTAGGAAGTATAAGGAAACACAGAAGGAGCAGGACAGAGAACTGTACCAGTTAAGGCAGAAGGAAGCAGGAGGGTAGTCAGAACAGCAAAAGCACAAACTGAGGAAAAGATAGCCAACTCGATTAAGAAGGGGATACAAACTTTCATAGGTATATCAGGGGTGTAGAAAGACAAAGGGAGGGATATTGAGGCTGAATAGAATGGATAGTGGGTGGGCAGAGAGTGACAGTGAAAAGCAGGGATACTGAATGAATACTTCTGTTTAGTATTCATAAAAGAGGAAGTGGGGAGGTGCCTAATCCAATTAACAGAAGCACTCTGAGAGTGGGTTGATCCCAGTCCTTTCACAGAGGAAAGGATTCTGAAAGAACTCTTAAAACTGAAGGTGGACAAAGCAATGGGGCCAGATAGAATTCGCCCCAGAATTCTAAAAGAATTAAGCATAGAATTAGTGACTTCACTGACTACCCTTTATAACAAATCATGGGAGGATGGTGGTACCTGAGAACTGGAAGAAGGCTGATGTGATTCCCTCACAAAAGTCTGAGCAAGACAGAGGCAGAGAACTACAGACCTGTCAGTTTGACCTCTGTGGTAGGGAAAGTGATGGAATCACTTTGAAGGAAATAATTGTTGAGTACCTAGAGGCCAGTGGGGCACAGGACACAAGGCAGCCTGGGTTCACAGGGAATGATGGAGGGAGAAATGGGGAAGCATCAGCTGGTCAGGTTCTGCAATGCCTACCTTCCTGACCACAATAGGTGGATTGATATAAAAGCATGGTAACATAGTACAATTAGAGCATCAAGAGCATGCTATATAAATACATAATGCTTATATTTGGGTAAACAGGTGGAATTTATGTATTTTACTTCAGAAAATATTTTGTAATTTGTTATTGTTTATCTCTAGTGTATGTGATGTATTTGTGTTATTGTGTGATTTTGTTGTAAATTATATATTTTACGTGCAACTGCATTGTTTACTGCTGTGGGACCTCATTGCCAACGAGCCTTGGCTCAATTGAGATAATCCCTGTTCATAAAATTTTAGGAGTAAACATTTAAAAGAAAGAAAAGAAAAAGTCTCCTTTACCCCACCTCCAGGATGACGCAGGGAGGACTTCCACCATAGGTGGCTGGATTTGTGAGGGATTGTTGCCATGAAGCAGAAGGCACTACCCATCCTCATGGGGTAAACCATGAGTGGGGAGCAACAGAGTGGTGTGTTATGAGTTCCCCAGGTCCCAGACGACGGCAAAAGATGGAGCTCTGAAGGCCAGATGAAGGCAACAGAAGAACCAAAAGAAGCTCCATCTGAAGGGCACAGAAGTTAAAATAAGTTAAAACAAAAGAAAATCACATGTAGCCTCTTTTTAAAAGTACTTTCTGTCACATGAATTTAAGAACACAGCAGTATGTTTCTGTAGGTTTTGATGTTTGGCTCAATGCTACTTGCCCATTAAGAAAAGTATGACTTGAAGCAAGAAAATCACAGATTGTCTAGAGAAAGAGAGAGTACAGTAGGGTAGTTTAGAATGTATTTTTTTTTGTCTTTGGTTTCAGTTATTAGTTTTATCTAAATATGATCAGAAGAACACCAATGACAATTAGCCAATAATTGTTTCACTGCTGGAAGCATAACGTGGATGGTGGCTAATCTGCCCTCAATGGAGTTTGAAGGGGGAGAGAAGCTTGCTGTACAGAATGTGGAAATCATGAAAGGCAGGAGCTGAGAAAGTGAGGATGCTATCATAGCCTTACAGTGCCTGCACTGGCAAACTGAAGAATATAAATGGAAATTTCTGTCTGAAGGTCAGTATATTGCAGCCACATGTTTAAAAGGCTTTATTTTATTATTTTGCCATGAGCACAGAATAGGTGTGATCTCTGAAAACTAGAAGGAAAGAGAGAAATGGAAAGGAAAGTACAAAATGGCCTTACAGTATACAAACCTTTCATGCAAACTGAACCCCAAAGCACATTGAAAAGGGGAGGAAAGAGAGAGACATTAATTACATGTAAATATTCAAACATTAAAACAGTATACCAGACTAAGATTAAACACAGTTTAAACCTGAGTAGGTAAAGGACACTTAAAGATCTCACATTTAGAGGATGTCTGAGAGAATGTTAGAGCAGAACATTGAAACGTGAGGTGGTAAAATACCACGGTTTTGAAATCTATAATTGAAGAATTAATAGAGTCCTGTATTTATTCATTTATCTGGTTTATTTCCTTTAACTTGTTATTATATGCTGAAACTGCTCAACTGTCTATATTTTATCAAAATGTTTCAATACAGTTTAAGTATAAAAAATAAATAAGCACAGTTTAAGAACAGGAGGTTATGTGACAAACTCATTGTTAGTGAGTGAGCAAATTGTTTATTTTGTTTCAGCAACACATGTGTATTTATAAATAGCAAGATAAAATCTGTTATCTTGTCCCAATATAGCAAGATAAATGAGTTTGGTCACTGGTCACTGAGCAAGCTTAGAAATATATCTCATTCATTTTGGCCACACTAAGCATGCTCAGAAATGTATTCTCATATATTTGGATGCCATTTATCTTTGGCTGAACCATGAGTTTGTGGTATTGATTAACACCTGTTGTATAACCTGAATATGGCATAGGTTGACTTAAAGATGTCATTCTTACCTATGGCTTCAACATTTATGAGGTGTCAACAGATCAATAACCTCTCTAAGGATAAAAATAATATCTTAAGTCAGCATATATCATATCCGTATGTATTTATCTGTAAATTGGTGAACAGGAGTGCACACTGAGTCAAGGTTCACTTCCAGGTGTGACTCAGAGGAAGGTGTTACCAATGGGGGTACAAATACAAGCAAAATACAGTGAAAGAAGCAATCACATCAAAATAAAATAGTGACAATAAATAAAAGTGAATTGAGACAACATGTTGATGATTGAAATAAGTACAAGCAAATGCAAGGATTAGAGAAGTGTGGAATTGTTATGGACTGGTTCTCTCACAGAACTTAGTCTGCACTGCTGCTAGTTTTCACAACCCTTCAATGCCTGAATGGTTACCTTGGTATGCTGTCAACATTCAGCGTGACTCACAGTCAGAGTACTCAGGTCCAAATCCCACTAGTGCCACTGCTCACACAGTACAGTGCTCTTTCCCAAAGGACAGATGACCCACCACTTTAGTCACAGCTGAGAGCACTTTGTTTGATATGGCAACTTTGTAGCCTGTCTCTTTGGAAATGGATCACAGACTTGGCAATTTACTCCTGGTTATCTGTACCTGAACTGACCAGTCAAGGAAAGCATGAAATATATAAAATAACATTTAATACTCAACAATATTTACCTATGTTACAATGTATTACAAACTAAAGACTATGGGGAATACAGTATTTCTAGCAAGACAATAAATAAACACATTAAGAAAATATCGAGATCACACAGAAAACAACTTAACGTAAAACTAGCAAAATTTTAAACAGAGTAGAAGAAGCTTCCCAGCTGGGAACTGGTGAGTTATGGCAGACTCAACCCATGATGTTACTAGTTCAAAATCCCAGACACAAGTGAACACTCATTGCTAACATACAACAGAAATACCTTTGACTTGCCAGCACACTGTTCCCACATCAGTGGACCAGATGCTTTGACAAAACACCCTATCTCTATTTTTGATCGCTAGGACTACCTTTTTCCCATACTGGTCCAAACTGGATTTGTCATTTAGAACTTGATTCTTTTGGTAGTTATTGCCTTCTACCCAGATGGAAACATATTGCCTTAACATTGGCCACTGTTTGCATTCAAAGCATTTGTTTTATGAAAGGGACTCTGACAACACAAAACAAAAGCCTTTAGATCAAAACGACTTCTGCTACCTATACTCATCTGATTGTACTGTGAGTACAAATAACTTTTACAAACAGGCCACTCACATTGAGATTCATACAGGTTAGACCACAGAAGAATGTAATGTTTAGTTTCCAACAGACCATTCACCTAAGATGAAATACTTTATGGAGGCATAGATGATAATAAAATTAAAAAATAAATAAAACACACACACAGACTAATACACTCCAAGCTGTCTCAAGAATATAAAATTCTACCAGCAGGATTTTTCATGAAATGTCTGTGATCATTCAGTAAAATTCTGCCAAATTTAAAATTTTAGTTATTTCCAGTTAATTTAAAAACACTCATCCAAATGTTTCCAAATCTGGCATATTTTAAGTTACTAATTCCTAGTGCTAAATAGGGCAGAGTTACAGGTGTCCAACCATTCCTTAAAAATTAAATATATGTTATTGTCTTCTAAAGTAATTTTAAAATTGCTTTTCTAAATTTTTCCACAATTTAAATATTTGAAGACAAAGCTTAGGTTTATTTGCAACATTATATGTCTAAAAGCTTTAGGGTTGAGCTATGGCTGACAAATATTTTGTCAAAATTTGTATTTTTATGTTGCTTGCCGCATAATGCCATCATCGGAGATTTCGGAGGTGTGTCACCTCCTCCTCCAATTCAGTCAGTGAGCTGGCAGGCGCGCCTGTAATAATGCATTTTGGAGCTGTCTATGACGCTCCAAATGCAGTGGCATACAGTTGAAGGGGAGTACGCTCAGTGAGCACCGATAAGAAGCGTAGCTCCCCCACACATGCAGGCGTGTGCCCCGACTACTGTGTAGCCGACGGGATGCCCAATCCCCGCCGGGCTGAGCTGCGCGCCATCCCTCAGAAGTTGGTGCCACGCTGAAAGCCCACCCCAGCATGGCAATCAGTCCTTTGGCCGACGGGGTGCCCAATCCCCCGTCAGCTGAACAGCCCTCAGTGCTTGTGCCACGCTGGGAGCCCACCCCAGTGTGGCAAACGTCCCACGCCTTTTTTAAAACCCATAAACAAAACGTCCCACGGCGCCGCCTCCCGACCCTCTCACAACCCGCATCCACCCACTGCGCACTCTAGCTTCACACCCCTCACCCCATACTTACCTCTGACTCTGGCACAACGATCTTCGTGGACCGGGAACACGCCTGCACTCTTCAAAGCCGACCGCGAACTGAGGAAATGCCGGTAAGCTGTATAATGGGCTAGATGGGGGTTCAACTGTGCATATATCAGGCATTTTTGAGATTTTTGCAAATTTTCAACATGGGGTTTTAGGACCCCTTCTCATGAATGATGTCACTGTCATGGCGTAATTTGGGCCCGAAGGGTGATTTCACGCAGTGACTGCGCAGTGACTGTGAAATAACCTTTGGGCCTGAATACCATCATAACAGTGACATCATTCATGAGAAGGGGTCCCAAAACCCCATGTTTAAAATTTGTCCAAAAATTCCAAAAATGACTGTTTATGAAGGCATGCTGCACAGTAGTCCCACGAGGCTCATAAGTTCACTTAAATTTCAATATTTTCACTCCAGATTTTCAACATTGCCATTTTACTACACCTTCTTATGAGCAGTACAGCTGTCAATTTTCACATCTCACCCAAAATGTGTTTCCTCCTTGTAGCGCAGAATGGGAAAGTCAGTGTCTGAAATCAATGTATGGGACAAATTAAGAAAATCACAGTGACACTGTTCATGACCAGAGGTCTTAAAATGGCTATATTGAAAATTTGGTGAAAAATTCCTAAAAATGACTTTTACGCTGCATGCTACAGTTCCTATGCAGGCTAGTAAGTTCACAAATTTTCAATATTTTCACTCCAGATTTTCAACATTGCCATTTTACCACACCTCCTCATGAGCAGTATAGCTGTCATTTTTCACATCCTGCCAAAACATGTTTCCACTCATGTAGCACACAATGGCGCAGTCGGTGATATGGAACTCAGTGTATGGGACACATTAAGAAAATCACAGTGTCACTGTTCATGAGCAGAGATCTTAAAATGGCAATGTTGAAAATTTGATGAAAGAATTCAAAATGACTGTTTCACGAGTGTGCGTTGCACAGTTCCCACGTCTTCTTTAGGTTAGCTAATTTCAATATTTCCACTCAGATTTTCAACACTGCCATTTTTCAACCTCCTTATGAGCAGTACAGCTGTCATTTTTCACATCCTGCCCAAAACGGGTTTCACTATGGCTTATTGTCGGCGCAGTCGGTGTGCAAACTCAATGTATGGAACACATTAACAAAATCACACTGACACTGTTCATGAGCAGAGGTCTTAAAATGGCTATGTTGAACATTTCATGAAAATTTCCTAACAATGACTGTTTCACGAGCGCATTCGCAGTTCCTACGCACGTCCGTAGTTCGCAAATTTCAATATTTGCACTCCAATGACTTCCAAATACCTAAACTGCACATAGAAGCAAGCAACATTTGGCATTGACAAATGCTTATTAGTTATTAGCATCCTACATTAAAACAACTTATCCAAATTTTACCAAATTTGAAACACTTAAAACTACTGCACCACACAGATATGTGTGCATATTTCAACTTTTGAGCTTTAAAGGGACTAGGTTATAAGTAGCCAAACGTTCAGTATTTTTTTTTAATTTTGCAAGTATATAACTGAAAGGGCAGGATTTATTAAACTATCCTGCCAAAATGTGTCTGCTGCTATTTTCAGTGTAGAAATGTATCCAAACATGTTAAACCATCTATTAGATGGCCAAACAGTGCTCAACATTTTGCACATTGTGACTTTTTGTTGTAAACGGATGCATATTCTGAAAATAGCAGCACAGCTTCGGGACACACATGGATGGATGCAGGCACAGCTTGCATTTGTGTCTGTTTTCAACCCTTGAAAATCCTCTAAAAGATCTAAGCCCTGTAACTTTAAAACTAGAGAATGCTATGCCATATATTTGGCAGGTTCGCAGACCTAAAACAAGAGACTATGTGTAATGTTTCATTTTCTTGCTTATAGGATGTCAATGCTATAAGTTGCCAATAAGCTGGGAGTTTCTCAGTCTTACTAAAGCTCTTATGGAATGGAGGTGCCCATAGCCAAACCACCACCATAAGGTTGAATTCCATGAGTTTATACAAGCATACAAAACTGCCAGCAGATGCAGGCCATAAGGTATATCAAGTCTGCTCAAGTGTGCAGCTAGCAATCCTTATTCTGCAGCTGTCCCTACCTCCCTCCCTCCCTCATGGTGACCCTCTTTGTGAAAATGGCGGAATTTTGTAATATTATTGCTGATGCTATATCCACGAATTTTGCTAGCTGTACACACCTGACCTGCCATGGAGGAGAAAGAAATAGGCAGGTGAGAATAATGAGAGGTTTGGACATCATAGAGAACTCCATTGCAAAAGCAGCAGGAGAGTTGGAAGGGCATTGTAGAATTTGATTGTTAATTCAGGTAATGTGCATACAAATTTAATTTTAATTTATGTAGCTCCAGGCTGTGCATTGAGAAAGGCTAAGTGCTTTGGGGTTGCCCTGGTAGCACAGAAGTTAGTGCACTGGAACAGTATTCCAAACAGGCCGTGGTTCAAATCCCAGAAAGTGCATTAATTTCTTTCTCACTTCAAAACTGTATTTCAGATATATGCACAACACATTCTTTGTGCTGTAAATTAAAAGGTGAATTGCCTGCCTGTAGTACAGGTCAAGGTGAGTGTGATCCACAGCCAAGCACTACAACTGGTGTGAGGAACTGTCTTGTGTGCATTATGTTAAGGAGTACAACATCTAAGGACATGAGGAGTTTGATTACTAAATTAGAGATGTTAGTAAGAAGAACGATGCTTTGAGGGATCTTTTCAAAGGCTTTCATGATTTGGGGCCTGTAAGGAATGATAGTGACATAAATTAGACAAGCTAACTTTTGTTAAGATTCTGTTGAAAAGGGCAGGGTCTTTCTTTTCTAGCAAGTTTAAGGGCATTCTTGAGCAAGGAATTTCTGTATGCTGAGTATCTGCCCAACAGGGAGAGAGTACTGGTCATGTTGAGGAAAAAAGTAGCCTGGGTGATTTAAATTAAAGGATAGGGGTTTGGCAGCAGCTTGTGCAGGGGTCACCAGTGAAAACAGAAACATAGAATTTGTCTGCAGAAGAGGACCATTTGGCCTGCCTAAACTGCCTCAGACGTTCTCAGCCTAATCTGTCACTGCAGACCCTAAATTGTCTCCTGACCCTCCCTCATCCCTGCATATTCACTATTCCCTGCAGCCTATCCTGTAGGTAGGGAAGTGGGCGGACTGGATGGGCCTGGCAGTCCTTGTCTGCCGTCAAAGTCTATGTTTCTATGTTTCTATGTTTCTATGTTTGACCTCAATGTCTATCCCATGCATACATGAAGCAGCCTCTGTTTTTGGCATCACTTCTCTTGGCAGTCTGTTCCAGGCATCTATACCTTTCAGTGAAGTAATATTTCCTCATGTTCCTCTTAAACCCCTCCCCACTGCACTGCATGCTCACTGGTCCTTGTGCTCTGTCTCGTTTGAAATAGACACCCTCCAGTACACTGTTCACCCCTGTAAGATACTTGTAGTCCTCTATCATGTCACCTCTAGCACACCTCTTTTCCAGGATTTACATGTTGAGATCCCCAGTCTCTCCTCCTTATAGGGCTTCTCATGCGAACCCTGCGCCATTTTAGTTTTCCTCCTCTGGACTGCTGCTACCCTATGTCCTTTCCGAGGTGCAGCCCAAAACTGAACACAGTACTCCAGGTGCTGTCTTACCAGTGAATGATACCATGGTGACATTCCTCCTCCTGCTGCAGTCACCCTCCCTATGCACACCAGCATTCCACTAGGCTTACCCACTTCTTTGTCACAACACTGCACTGCCACTTTGAGTTCTTCAGTTATGAAAATTCCAAGGCCCATTTCCTGCGTGAGTGACTGTCAGTATCTCCTGCCCATCCTATTTTCAGCTCCTGAGTACTTATGCTCTAGGTAAATGATTTTGCACTTTTGGCATTGAACCATGACTACCATACCAAGCTGCTGAAAACATCACATAAATGTCTGAGAAAAGCAGCCTATTTTATGTATTTCTAAACTGTAGCTTGGCACTTGCCACTTAAAAGGAAAGTGAAAAAATGTCTGTGTATTTTTACATGCAGCTATGACAGATTGCTTGCAAAATGTAAGTGCACAAAAGAAAACTGTCAAATTCTGTATTCTTTTAATGTGCACCTGTGACCGATTGCTTACAGAATAGAAATAGGCATAGCAGAAGTATTTGTTTCACTTTATGAAAAAAATCCTTAGCAGTTCTCCTGAGAAATGTTGAAAACCATCAAACAAAAGTGTAAAAATTACCCTCACTAGTTTGGGATTTAGAAAAAGAACAAATGTGTCATGATATCTGCTTTTAGCTAAATTTAACAAGTGGTTGGAAGTAGACTGCTCTTTCACAGCAGCTCAGATACCTGTCTCTCTTGCCTGTGGCTTCTGTGAGTATTGGGTCACAGGCTGCCTTCAATGAGCTTCCAAAGTGTCCTTTGATTGGACAGGAAGTCTCAGATGATCTTGGGGTTCACACATTGTTCAAGTAGCCACATAATGAATAAAAAAGCATGAATAGTGAATAATTGGGCCCCGCATATGAATATTCAGACAAATATTTGAAATAAGGTATCCGCATGCCACCACTTGACACATCTCCCTGTTTTTCATAAATAGACTATGGGGTGATGACTGAGCTTCTGCAGACTCACCTTGATGAAGTGTGCAGTGTAGACTGGGGTAAGGCAAAATGTGAGGCCATAAAGGTGCAGCTTTTGAAGTTTCTAAGAGCTGTATGAAAGTGATAAAGGCTAGGAATACCAGTTGCCTATCTAGTTCCCCAAGGATTTTAAGGAAACTGTAAGTAGAACAAGCAGTTGTCAATGCTGAATGTTTGCTTGCTGATAATAACAATGGATGTGCAGGAATCAGACAGATGCACAATAGGAATGGCAGTGAAGTACTGAATTCACGCCAACCCCCCCACCCTGCAGAGATGGACAGGCATTGGGGGTGTGCCTTTGGGTCATCACCCATAATGCTCACGGCATTCACCTCATCTATCCTGCAGACACCAACAAGTGTTGAGGTGTGCCTTGGAGTGTTCGGCTTTACAGTCACCCAATTTCATAAAGACATACACTAAAATGGGTGCAGCATAGGAGAATGGGGTGAACTATGGGGCCAAAGAGTCAAGGCACACCTCGATGCCTGTCTCTGGCTTCAGGGTGGGGTGGGGGTGGAATGGCATGAGCATTACAGCTGGCAATCCAAAGGCACACCCTGATGCCTGTCAGTTCTGTACAGGGTGGGACATTACGGTTAGAAACCCTAATGCCCCAGGCATTTGTTGGTATTTGCACTACAAATTTTCAACATGGCTTTTGTGACCTCCACCTTATGAAAGCATTTGGGAGCTCTGCTCATGAACAGTGGCACTGTGATTTTGTTAACCTGTCCCAAACACTGATTTCTCACAGCAACCACGCCATTCTGCACCAAATGTGCAAAAACACAGTGAGCAGGATGTGAAAAATGACAACTGTACCATTCATATGGAGGTATGAAGAGATGGCAGTGTTAAACATCTAGAGTGAGAATATTAAAATGCTGAAATTTACGAGCATACGTGGAAACTGCACAATGCACCCTCATAATGCAGTCATTTAGTGGAATTATTTCACCAAATTTTCAACATAGGCATTTTGACTTCTGCTCATGAAAACTGTTACTATGGTTTTCTTAATCTGTCCTGAACATTGATTTCCCACAGCACCACACCATTGTGTGCCAGATGTGCAAAAACACATTTCGGGCAGGATGTGAAAATGACAGCTGTACTGTTCATAAGGAGGTCTGCAAAATTGACAGTGTTGAAACTCTTGAGTGCAAAATTACAAATTCTCAAAATTACGAGTGTGTGTGGAAACTGTGCAATGCACTCTTGTAACATAGTCATTTTATGGACATTTGTTACAAATTTTCAATATAGGCATTTGGACCTCCCTCATGAACAGTGTCACTGTGAGATTCGTAATCTGTCTGAACACTGATTTCTCTCAGTGACCACGCTATTCTGCCCTAAAGTGTGAAAAGACATTTTGGCCAGGATGTGAAAATTACAGCTGTACTGTTCATAAGGAGGTATAAAAATGCCAATGTTGAAAATCTGGAGTGAAAATATTACAAATTTGCAAAGTTATGAGTGTGCATGGAAACTGCGCAATGCATGCTTGTAACACAGTCATTTTGGGAATTTTTCACCAGATTTGCAACATCAGCTTTTGGGAGCTCAGTTCATGAACAGTGACACTATCATTTCGTTAATCCATCCTGAAAGATGATTCCGTACTGTGACCGTGATATCACCTTCCAGGACAGAATAACCAGATGACAGTCATTGAATTCAGGAGATGGTGTCACAAAACCTCCATGCTGAAACTTTGGTGCCAAAATTCACAAAAATGGCCGAGATAACACATAAATTGGAAAAATCCCATTTATGCCATTAAACAGCTTACCAGTATTTCTTCAGTTAGTGGTTGGCTTTGAAGAGTGCAGATGTGTTCCTAGTACACGAAGATCATTGCACCAGGCTCCAGAGGTAAGTATGAGGTGAGGGGTGTGGGAGGTGGGATGCACAGAGGGTGGATGCAGGTTGGGGAGGAGCACTACAGACAGTGAGGGACCATTTTCTTGTTTCAGGTTTGAAAAAAACACAGCAGACCATTTCCTTTTCCACACATACTGAGGTGGCTCCAGTGTGTCCTACCTTTTGGGAGGTCATGTTAGCCCAACTGGGTGGGATCCCAGTGTGCGGCACACAATGGCAGCAGGAAAATGCTGACACGATGGGGAGTGTTAAACATGCTGATGGGATTGGGAACACCGTCGGCAAGCGTATGTGGGGATGATGCTGAGGGGATGGGCACCCTTCAGCACACAAACACAGGAATGGGGCATATATCTTGACAGGGATTAGGCTCCCAGTCAGCAAATGAACTGGTGAAGGGTATGCCAAAAGTGGGATTGGCCACCCCTGAAGTCACCTCACTGGGGACTGCGAGATGCAGACAGCGATATCTGCCATCATGTTTATTGAAACGGGACACCAGACAAGGAAAACTGTGATTCACGCTGAAATCAGGAACTGCCCCAGCAGCAAAAACAACTGATTGTTAATGATGGGGCACTCCTGATTGCAGTGTTGAGTTTCTTTCAAGTTGGTGGCACTCTACAATACTGCTGCCATGAACAGACTGCTCCTCTATTGGTGCCACAGAGACCAGCCACAAAATGTACAGCAGGCATTTGCCACAACACTGCCACACCTCCACAACAAGCTACTACAGCAAGCTGATACAGTAAGTTTCTTGCAGCATCGTGCAAGCAAACATAAAAAGTGCAGCCCTCTGACCATATACTGTAAGAAAGAACAAAGGGAGGAGAGCAGGTCAGTTCATAATACTAACAAGGAAAGCAGGGGCAGCAGTGAGGAAAGCCAAAACTGAGCAGTGCTCAAATAGCACAGGAGTTCAGAAAAAATGACAAAGCCTTCTTTAGGTATATTAGGGTGAGAAGGAAGACTAAGGAGGACATTGAAAGGCTAAAGAAAAATGAGGTGTGGTTGAACAATGATAATGGTAACGTGAATCTTCTAAATGAATGCTTTGCCTTAGTATTCACAGTGGGGAATGGGCTTTTTCTCCAGGTGCATGGGCAAACCAACTGGATGGGTGAGGTACAGCAGGTAGGAGCCTGTGCATTGACCTGCTTATTGAAGACAAAGTTCTGAAGGAGCTTAGAGGTCTGAAAATAAACAAAACACTAGGACCAGTTGGGCTCCACCCTAGGGTTCTTAGGAAGGTAGTTGTGGCATTAGCAGGTTCTCTGGTAGAAGTGTTTAAGCACTCCTTGGCAACAGGAGTGGTCTGAAGAGACTGGAGATAGGAACACGCAATTTCACTTCATAACAGCGGGGAGAGTTGGAATCAGGAAACTACAGGCCAGTAACTCTGACCTTGATAGAGTAGAAACTGCTTTAGACAATCCTCAAGGAGTGGATAGAGGAGTCACTCAAGAAGAAATGTATCCAAGATATGCAGCAGCATGGCTTTGTAAAGAAAGGTCATGCCAAATGAACCTTATCAACTTTTTGAACACAGTGATACAGGCAGTAAATAATTGAGAAGCTGTGGATATCTTGTGCTTGGACTTCAGCAAGGTATTTGACTCTGTGCCACACATACAGTGGTGAAAAAGTTGAGAGTCATGTGAGTGGGTTGGGGGCGGCTAAACCAACTGGATAAGAAACTGGATCCAAGACAGGACACAGAGGGGTGATATGGGATTTATTCAGAGGTCAGAGAAAAGACTTGTGGGGTGCTTCAGGATTTGATTATAGGACCGTTGCTCTTTAACATACAACATGCATCCATGCCATACAGTATGTGTGGGTGTTCAGGGTAATATTAGCTTAATCACTGATGATATACAAATATGGAGCAGGATAGACACAGGAGAGGAATCAAAGACTTGAGAGTGACCTAGCAAAACTAAAGAAATAGTCAGGAGTCTGGCAGCTTACATTCAGTGTGAAGAAATGCAAAGTAATTCATATTCGAAATAAGAACTCCAAAACAGAATATCAAATAGGATGTGTTCAGGTAGACCAGATTACAGAGGAAAGGGACCTTGGGTAATCATCAGAGACAGCCTCAAGCCATCAACCCAATGGAACATGGTGTATACCAAGGGCAGCCAGATGCTGTACTGCATCAGTAAGGGACTTACCAGCCAGAAGTGATCTTGCCCCTGTATACTGTAGGTCCCATGTCAGGTCACACCTTGAATACTGTGTGCAGTTATGGAAACAGACAATGATAGAAAAAAAACAAGGACCAAAGGTCCATCTAGTGTACCAGAGTTCCCAATCTGTCCTGGGACCTATTGTCCATGTGGGCGTTATCCCTCCCAGTACCTCACACTTGCCCTCCCCTGTTTCTACCAACCTGAACAACTGCCACACCCTTCAATTTGTCCCAGCCATGTTTGAAACCATTTATGGTGTTGGCGCCCACCACCTCTCCTGGAAGACTGTTCCATGGCTCCTCCACCTTTCCTGTAAAATGGAACTTTCTCACATCCTCTTAAACATTCTCCCTCCAGTTTCCATTCAGGATCTTGGGTTCATGACTCTGTACTCCTGCCAAATAGTTCCATGCAGTTCACCCTGTTTATTCCCTTCAGGATCTTGACTGTCTCTATCATATCCCCTCTCTCCTGGTATCCAGTGATCACATGTTCAGTGCCTTCTTATTAACTTCATAAGATCTGCCCTATTGAACCTGAATCATCTTGGTCACCATGCATTACTGCCTCCAGCCTGTCACTGTCCTTCCTTAGGAGGCAGTATAGCGCAGTGGTTTAAGGCTCTGAGCTGCACGTCAGGAGACCTGGGTTTGAATCCCACAGCCACCTAGGTGCATACTGTGATCCTGAGCAACTCACTTAACTTCCTTGTGCTCCCAGGTCACATCTGGAAACAGGTTTTGGCTTAGTATGCTACTTCTGGTTAAACAATGTTCCCTTCCCCTTTTCTTTCTTAGGTCAGGTCTCCAGAACTGAGCATGGATTCTCATGCAGCCTCACCTGTAATCTATATAGATGTAGTAGTACCTCCTGTTTCCTGCTGTTAATGCCTCTTCCAATACATCCCAGCATGCTATTAGCTTTACTATAGGCCTTGTTACACCAAAGGAAAATGCACTGATGGGTGCTACGTGGCAGCCATCTCCACTAAAGCCGACTCAAATCACACCAGGAACATACAGCTATGGATAAGTGCCATGAGAAAAGACAACAGACTGGAACCAGAAATTAACTGCAAAATATATATATATATATATATATATACTTTTTCACTTTATCTTTTTATTGAAATTAGAGTATATAAGAAAGACACATCTAATCCAATAGAGACTATACTCTATGTAAGGTATAAAATATCACTTAACAAAACACAGTATTTAGGGTAAACCAAAGATATATTTATTTATAGCCCAAGACATCGACAAACATGGGTGGCTGTCCTGGACATCATCTTACTTGAGCCTTTATCTTGAAGTGAGCTAAGGGTAGCCAGGGTAGCCAGCCATGTTTGTTGTGTGTCTTGGCTATCAAAATATATCTATGTAGTGGTGCCAACCTGCAGTCTTTTCTCGCAGCACCTCTATATACCTCTGTGTTCCTATAGGCTTTGTTACACTGACTTGATTGTTTGAGGAGTCACGAATGATGACTCTCAGGTTTTCTCTGCCATAGTGCTCAGTTTAACCCTCCCATCCAGTACTCTGCCCTGTTCTTTTTCCCTAGGTTCATAACCTTCCATTTTGCCATTGAATTTGAACTGCCAGACCTTAGACCACTTCTCTAGCCTTAGTAGATTTCTCTGCATCCTCTCATCCCTTCATCACTATCTTCCCTGCCATAGAGCTTCGTGTCATCTGCAGAGACACAACTTACCCGGAAGCCCTCTTCAGTGTCACTGATGAACATATTGAAGAGGACACAACCCAGGACAGGTCCATGTGGCACCACTTATGATCTCCCTCTCTTTATTTGTTACCCATTTACCACCACCCCCATGCTATCTCTCCTACATCCAGTTTCCTACCCATCCAGCTATGTTCCTAGCCATGTCTAAGTCCTCCAGCTTTTCCAGCAATCTTCTATGTGGCACCAAGTCAAAAGCCTTGCTGAAATCAAAGTAGAGTAAATTCACAGCATGGCCCTTATCTACTACTTTTGTTACCCAGTAAAAGAAAGCTATCTGGTTAGTCTGAAAAGACCTCCTCCAACAAATCCATCCATTTAATATCTTGTAGATCTTGCTCTCTAAGTAGTCCACAAGGTCATTTTTGATGAGTGTCTCCATCAGTTTATCCACTACAGAGGCAGGCTGACAGGCCTGTAATTCCCTAGTTGCTAATTGCCCCTCATGTAGCGGGACTGTGTCTGTTACCCTCCAATCTTTTGGAACTATACCTTACTGAACTGAGCTACAGTATTGAATCGCCCTAGTGGGGTTCAGCCTATTCTGCAGTCAATTCCATGAGCACACTTGTGTTTATCCAATCCAGTCCTAGGGCTTTATCTACCTTTAGGACTTCAAATGCCTTCTGGACCCATTCCTGGTAAATACTGGCTGCCTCATTTAGGAGTGTACCGATAGCTCTTGGTGATGCCAATTTTAGGCAGGGGTGCACTGTCTTCCCTTGTAAAGACAGAATCATTTAGGATGGCTGATTTAATTCATATTCCTTTAATCCCCCTTGTGTAGCATAACAATACACCCTCCTGCTTCTTTTTTTCCTTAATATATCAGAATTGTTTTTCCACATCCTTGATGCACCTGCAACATGCAGCTCCATGTCGGCCTTTGCTTTTCTGACTTTCTCTTGTCTTCCCTAGTTTATGTTTGGTAATCTCCCATTCCTCCTACCCCTGCATTTCCTTATACACTGTGAAATACTTTTCTTGACCATCAGTGCTCTTCTGACCCTTTTGAGAACCATACCAGTCTCTTGTACCTGTTTCATTTTATAACAATTCTCATGCATGACTTGGTTGCCTCGAGAATGCTTCTCTTAATGTAATTGCCCTCATCTTTCCTACACACCTCCAATGCTGTCTACTCCAGTCAATTTGTCTCAGACCAGCTCCATCATCTAGTTAAAGTCTGATCTTCAGAAAACTAGGACTTCAATTTTCATAGGGGCATTTTGGTCTTGAAGGCCAGCCAAACCAAATGGAGAAGACCTTCTTCAGGGGATGTAGCTTGACAGCTAACAGACACACCTTTATAGTGCACAAAGTCATTACATCACACATTATCAATCCAATAAAAGGCTTGGAAATTCATTTTCAAATTGCAAACACTTTTACAAAACAAATAAGAATGAAAAAGCTATACATATTTACTAATCTTAAATATCTACCTTTAAAGTATTTTAATTTATTGCCTTATACATATTAGCCAGATATTCAAAAGAGTGTTGTGCCATGCACAACCATTAATCTTGACGTGATTTTCAAAGGGAAAAGTGCTACTACACAAATCCCGGATGTGCCAGAGCCACATCGTACGAGCAGGCACAGGTAGGGGGTTTCGTGCCCATACATAACCTGCACAGTACCTATTCAGCCCAGGATGTGCAGAGTCATGCATATGCAACCCTACCTGCATCTGCACAAAGTTAAGCCAAAAAAGGAACAAATGATGGCCACCCACAGGTGAGCTGCCTAATGCAGGGTGCAAACACGGCAGCTGCCACCAGTAGTTGGCCACCCCGAGTTCCTGCCACACTTGGCAGCGCAACCCATGCCCCATTGTGGGCATCTTTGTAGCTAAATCCCTTCCAATATCCCTGGTGGTCCAGTGGACCGTTATGTGTATCGCGGACATCAGTATAGTAACCCCCATCCAATATCCCTGGTGGTCCAGTGGACCGATCGCTGCCTAATCGTGGGCATCTGTACATCATACAATAGTCCTATTACCCTGGTGGTCTAGTCTATCCCTCACACACCACCCACTGGGTCCTACCTCCGCTACCCCCCAGTCGGCCCGGCGGGTAACAGCACCACCTGCCTGCGCTCTGCCGCCACTGACTGACAGCCTGGTAAGGCTACCGCCCATTGGTTCACAGTGTGAGCCAATGGGCATGCATCCATACTATACTACTCAGTCCAGATACAGTATGTGGATGAATTCATTCATTATCTGGACTGTGTTGTAGTGGTATGGCTGCATGCCCATTGGCTCACGCCAGAGCAATGGCGCAGCCCTATTGCTGTTGACAGCCGGCTGGGCGGGACAGCAGGTGGTGGGGGTGCTGCTGCCCGCCAGCTGACTGGGTGGGGTGATGGGGCTCAGTGGGCAGGTGGGGAGGGGCACAGTAGACCACCAGGGTAATAGGACTATTTTATGAAATACAGATGCCCGCAATCAGGCAGCGATTGGTCCACTGGACCACCAGGGATATTGGATGTGGGGATACTATATTGATGCCTGTGATTGGGCACATAGCAGTCCACTGGACCACCAGGGATACTGGAGGATTATACTTTTAGACAACTGCATGATCAGGCTGCAGGGGGCATTGGCCCTGATAGCTGCTGCCTGGCAGGCGCCAGGTGCAAGTTGTCAGGAATCGGCGCACCTGCATGCTAATTGCATGCAAATGGGAATATAATGACATGCAATAGCCCCATGTGCACCTTGTATAAATTATGGCTCCATTTGCATGTCCCCTTTGAATATCGCAGTTGCTGTGCATGTCGCAATGGCACTTGCACTAGTGTATCTCCATGCTCCTCCGGCCACTTGCCTGGTGCAGTACCACTGTGCTATGCACAGTAGGGGTAGCCAGGGTGTGATATTCAAAAGCTGTGTTGTGCCTAGCGCAGCTCCGTTGAATATTGCCCAGGCCACCCTGCGCAACAAAGTTGAACTGCGCCCAGGCTTGCGCCACAGCCTGGCACAGTTTGAATATCCAGGCCACTGTCTTTTATTAACATAATACAAGGATGGATGCACTTAAATTTAAATAAACTCCAAAATTCAAAAGTATTAAGGACAAAAAGATAGGGGTGCCTCATCATCACCCCATCTGCGTTCCAGTCACTTTTATTCTCATTTTGTTTGTAAAAGCTGTCTGAAATATTGTTTGAAAATGAATTTCCAAGCCTTTGATTGGATTGACAATATGTAATGTAATGAATTTGTGCACTATAAAGGTATGTCTGTTACCTGTCTAAGCCACACCCTCTGGCGAAGGCTCATGCACTGAGCGCTGGGGTCTTGGCTCTTTGAGTCAATAAATCTGCATTTGCATTTATTTTGAGCTTTGCTTGTCTTTGTTGTGTGTGCTGGGGCTCCAGGAACTGTGTTTGAAATTGGGTTTTGCAGCATGCTTCTGGTATATGCCCTGCTCAACAGTTCACAGTCTTGCACAGGAATCTGAACCAAATGGAGTTATGGATGTTGGACCCCAGTGACTGTGTTACCCTCACTACACTCACCATTTTTGAGTTGCTGAGCACCATATCAAGAATGACCCACTGTCTATTGTGTTTCTTAACCAGCTGCACCAGCAGGCAGTGCTGCAATGTATTCAACAGTGCTAACTTATGGTGCACCTGGATGCTGGGGTGTTCCAACTGATATCTGGCAGATTCAGATCCCCACCACCACAACCACATCCCTTCTTCACTCCCTTGCCAGCTTTCTTCTATAAGCTCCCTATGCACTTGCTTTGATCCTACTTAAACTTTGAAACTTGTCTAAGTCAATCCTCCCTTTCTTCTTCAAATATTCACTAGCCTACCCAATTGCTCTGTTGTTATTTACAAAAATTGTTTCTCTGTCTGCTTGCACTTTATGAAATGTTTACAAGTCTGCCTGCACTTTAATGAAATGTTTACAAACTATTCTGTATAGTACTCTGTCCTGATCATGCTGCTAAAATTGTCTCAAGACTTGCCTAATTACTTTAATTCTATAATATGTATAGTATCCTGCCTTGATTATATTACTATGCTGTATGTCTAAAATTGTTCCTCTCTGACTCTATGTATAAATTAGCAATAATCCTGCTATTGTTTGATTCTCCTTCCATCCTACTGTGTTGCACTAAAACATATGATTTACTTAATGTAAGTGGGTACTGGTCCTTCCTGCTCCTCGCTCCCTCCCGCCGCTCCCTTCCCCCTCTGAGCCCTGCTGGTTTCAGTTCCATAGCCCTGGGTCTTTTTGCGCCTTTTCCTGCTAAAGCCATAATTAGCCGTACTTTGCCGTGGCGCCCTCAGGTTGGCTGCTTCCCCATTTTCAGTTCCATAACTATGGGTCTTTTGCGCCTTTTCCGCCAATGCCACTTTGCGTAACTGCCCGCAGGTTGGCGATCCCCCTTTTTCACTAGTGGTCCTTGTTTTGCTAACCTGAGCGCAGAACCATGCTATCCCCTGCTCTCCTGCCGATCTATGGCCTTCCCACTTTCCATTCTTCCCTCCACTTCCTTTTGCCCCTCCTCTTACCTTCTGCCGTCTCTATCTATACTTCCTGCAGGCACTTGTCCCTCCCTTCCTCTCCCCTGTCTGCTACTCACCCTCTTTATTACCTATCTCTCATACCTACTATAGTCCCTTAAACCTCTGTTTCATCTTCTCGCCTTTTTCACTTTACGTACTCCTCTCCCTACCTGCTGACCATCCCTTCTTGCTCTGCCATCCTTCAGTTCCACAAGCCCAGCTGCAGATCTCTACCTAGCACTGTAAAGCCATTTTTGGCGTACTTCCCTGTCATTTTCTGCCAAGCCCTTCACCTCTCATCAGAGTCTCATACCCTCCCTTGCCTGCTTAAATTCCCCTCACCTCCCTTCCATTTCCTTTCCTTCCCCTCTAAATATGTGCTCCTCCAGTACCCTCTGCCCTTTGAAATTGTTTGCCTGTACTTCAACCAATGTACCTTGCCTGTATTGTATAAACCTAAACTGTCTATCTTGTACTGTAACTGTGTCTCCCAGGTCGTGCCTGAAAATAGTCACCTGTTGGCTAGTGCACCTACCAGTTAACAAAACTAAATAAAATAAAATAAATATATTTTATGTCTTTATATGTTTAAATATGTCTTTCTTCCCTGTGCCTGGTGGTCTGTAGATCACCCCACCCATATTTTCTTGCATGAGAGTACCATAGCCAGTTTTAGGCACCAGCAAACCCTGCAGTTGCTGGGGCCCCTACTAATGAGGGCCCCTCCAGATCCAGAGTACCACTTTAATTTCTTTTTAATTATTATTATCCATGTAGAATGTAAAATAGCACCAAAAGACAACACTGGGCTCTGTGGATTGTTTTCTTGTGGTGTTATAACATCTTGAAATGATTCACTAAGGTATGCCCTGTCCACTCAGAGGCTAATGAATAGACATTAATTGAATGGACAGTGGGGCCCCAAAAACTAACATTGCTACCTCTCCTAAAACACAAACCTATAATTGGTTGTATTGAAAGTAAAATGCATTTTGGACAAAGTAAAATATGAAGTATGTTTGATTGGGAAGGGCCCGTGACACATCTTGCTGGGGGCCCCAAAACTCTAAAGCTGGCCCTCAGAGTGATGTAATCTACAGCAACCCTCTTTGCTTCTTCTGATGTGTCCATCACCACAGCCTCTATCCCTCTCTGATGTATAGGGCTATGCCTTCTCTTTGCCTTTCCTCTATCTTGTC
The DNA here is from genome assembly GCA_016271365.2 of Neoceratodus forsteri. Classification (NCBI taxonomy): domain Eukaryota; kingdom Metazoa; phylum Chordata; order Ceratodontiformes; family Ceratodontidae; genus Neoceratodus; species Neoceratodus forsteri. The sequence continues at coordinate 74,415,953 of CM028138.1, read as the reverse complement.
TAAACATTGTGTAACCTGGGGCTGGTTGTCCAAGTCATTATTCTCTGTGCCTCAAGTTTCTGTGATGGCTATGGGGTCTGCCTCCATGTTGCTAATCACCCGCATGAGCTCACTGATTTTGTACCCAGACTCCAAGCATTAAGGAAGACTCCTCCCAACTAGCTCTGGATCCTCTTTCGCTGTTTTGTGATCCCAGACCTACATTCCTTCCATTCTCCTTACCTTATTTCTGTTGCTAGTTTACTGTTCAGTTCTGGAGCACCATCTCAAAAAGAACCATGACCACTTGGAGATGATGCAGAGAAGGGCTACCAGAATGGTAGTCATAACAGGGAAAATTGTATGAGGATAGGCTAGGCAAACTCAATGGAGACAAAAAGAGATGGGGAGCTATAATAGAAACATACACATTTTCAAAAGATCAAAAAGTGGACTACAGTGCATTGTTCAGATGCAGAGAGGGGCCATGCATTGACTTTGTGTACAGACTGGGAAAAGGTACTTTTATGAGGGTTGGCGGCAGTGGTGAACAACTGGAATTGACTACCAAGCAAATTGGTAAGGACAAAGACAGTCGATGGGTTCAAGGTGGGATGCAGATAAAACATTCTTTCATTTAAATTTTTTGTACTTTGGTTTGTCTTCATAATGCTAAGTTACATCTTACTTTTGGAGCATGAAGGACATACCTGTATGTCTGCATAGAGTGTTTGCAGTTATTAGAAACACTAGAATGGCTTTCTTTCATATGTTACAATAAGTAGATAGTTTTATGGCTGTCAGAGGTGGAACATTGCACTTATAGAATTTGTTGAGAATATTTATTAATTAACTATATTGTATTTTACATTCTTTAGGATCACTGCAGAGTCTGAGAAAGTATTACTACTGCAGGCCATGGGAAGTGGCATTGGGGCCACGAAATGTCATCTCCTGCCTACTGATGGCTTGTGCACCTATTTTTTGTTTTAATAAAATGAATAGGCATTAAGTAACAAGAAGTTTGAGTTTTCTTCACCTTTTGATTTGCTCTTGAGATGTGATGGGATGGGCATAAGGAGCTAAGAGATATGGGTACTGGGCAGGGTGGAGGGATGAAGCCACAGAACAGACCAAGCTCACAGTAGGTGGCTCATTCTATGATCACACAACAGTAGACCAGACTGGTGTCAAGGTGAAACCAGAGCAAACATAATGAACTCATTGGGCAAGATTTTCAGCCGTTTGCAGCGCACTTTCATTGCAGTTCTTCTACTGGTGACAAGACAGTTAGACCACTGAAAACATGGCTTAACATCATGTGACATGCACAAACTGTGCACTGAAAATGAATGCATCACAAAAGTGATGCATGCATCATTTTGACCATAAAAACTGCACAATGTTGTAAATGCATCAGAATATGAGAAATTGCATCCAAACATTTTGACACATTTACATGGATGCAGCTACAGCAGTAAAACTGCTGCAAGTAGTGCATCAAGGTGTCTGAAAATGCAGGCAGTTGCATTTTTCTGCCTGTAAAGGTCTGTTTCTGTGTTTCTATACACATCCTTATCTCTCTTTCAAGTGTTATGTTAGTGTCTATAGACTGTAACTTTAAGCATGCCAAGGGCACTGTTGACAGCCAGAAAGTCTAGCTCTGTATTCTTAATTTCTTTTCTCCTCCCCTATCACCAAGACAGATGGTTGTGTTATGGGAAGTCTCATAGACCTATCTGCCCTGTGTAACAGTGCTATGATTACAGTGTGCCTGCAAATGCTTTTTGCAAATCTAATTAAGGTTCAATTAGACTGAGCCTCCAAAAACTCATTTGACTAAAGAGAACATCACATAAAGAAGTAATTAAAATGTCTTGTCAGAAAGGTCCAAAGCAATCAAAGGCAAATCATCTCAATATCAAAGTAGTTTCCTCTGTCTCCTTCTCTCACTCTCCATCTCTCGCTTCTCTTTCTCTCTCTCTCTGTCTCTCTCTTTCTTTCACTTGTTCTTGCTTTTATTTGTTTACCTTTTGTTTTACCAGGAGAGACACACTAGGCTGAAAGCTTGTTTACAGGTGTGACCTGGGAGCACAAGGAAGTTAATTGACTTGCTCAAGGTCATACAGTATGCAAGGGGGGGCTGTGGGATTCAAACGTACTCTCTCCTGTTACTAAATGTTTTATACATTGAAGCATCTCTGCACGGAAGTAGACACAAAATATGAAAGAAAGCTTCCTACTTTCAAAACATCAATTAGGGACCAATTTTCAAAAGTGAAAATAAAAACAACTGCAGTCATGCACAAAAAAATGCTGAGCAAGTGTGGCGCACCTTGTGCAGTCAGAAGTTTTGCCACAAGAGTGCATTTTTAGAAAAGCTGCTTTTCAAAACCTTTTCTTTAGTTTATAGTACCTTGAACTGTTTTTGTTTATTTGCACAGAAGCTACAGATGGCTTTGTGCAGAAATACTGAACATAGGATTTTTCCCATTGGGATTTTTCTGATGGGGAGGCAGAGATGGGAGGACAAAGGAAAACAGTTAGTTGGAGGCCCTTATTGATTTCCTCTAAGATTAATTTTTCAAATACTCTTTCAAGCATCACAGCTGCAGAGGAACTAGTTATGTGCCCAACAAGAAAGTGATAAGGACAGTTTTGGAATGGCATTTACTGGGAGCCTGATAATCTATTGAGGCAAACTAGCTGAATGCAGCACCTGTAGAGGCATGAATAGCAGACATGAAATTACTTTCAATCATGACTGAAAAATATTTGCCACTTGGCATGACCAAAATGACTATTGGATAGGGAAGAGGCAGTATTACCAAGAGACCCTAAACAAGTAAAATAAAGTAATTTCAAATGAAACAAACAATACAATAAATTGAGGGGGAGTATCAAACAGCCCTATACCTATATGTCTAAGTATGTTGAGATAGTATAATACAATGTTTATGTTCATTTTATAGACACACTGTAATTGATACATCTATGATGTTCTACTGCCTGGGTTGCTCACAAAACATGCTGTAATCATCAGCTACTATAGACAAGCAGCACTATTCCTGAACCCAGACCTATAGTCTGGCTAGTTCTTAAAGCAGCAGCGCAATGAAATTTGGCAACAAATTTGACCATACCGTTTTTTCACTATTAAAGATTCCGGGCAGCTTCCATTTTAATTTGGTGGTAATGTTTTCTAGTTCCACTAAAATCTGAGTGTTTTATGAGTGTTTTTATTTAGTTTTTCTCAAGAAAAAAGATGGCCATCACATTTGGCCTAGCGATAGTATTGTAGGCCTGTAAGGGTTAAGATTGAGAAAACAATCATGGTTACACATAGCGTAGTAGGCATCTAGAAAAGTAGAGTTGACAGGTATTATAATATTTGTATTTATTATAGCGAAACTAGATTTTTGGAAAAATAGTCGCACTGTTGCTTTACATATAGAACTGAAACAAAATCTTTAAAAACAGATATTGGTTTTCAAATGTAAAATAATTAACTTGTAATTAGCATAGAATTAATGAGTAAACATCAATCGGTAGATTTTACAAACAAAAATATCTTAGAACCTTTGTAATTTCTAGTTAAAACTGGGAAAAGGTTTGTCCAGCAATCATTATTCCTTCTTAGCATACACACATAGTGTAATCTCAGGCATGAAGAAAACCGAACCTGACATTAAAAACAATGGTGACCAGTTTTATATTCATCCAGATTAGTGATGTCCACATGTGTAACTGTTGTCATGATGAAATATACCATGTCAGAGGTTATGCTTGTGTTCATGTGGCCTGTTGTGCATATAGCTGCTACTTACAAGGTGGCCCTAGTAAACAACTGCTACATCTCAGTTCATATCCCTGGTACACAATTAAACATCAGTATGCAATTAAATTTCTGCTCCTGTTTCTAAAGGCAAGAAGTGTGACTTTGACTTGTCATTACCTGGAGGTAAAGAGAGGACAGCTTGTCTGACCAATTATCTCTAAGTTAAAATGGTTAGCCTCTTGAGGAAATAGTTGTTTACTCATTTTCAGGTCTCAAAGCACATCATTGAGCAAGTCAGTATGGCAGAACTGGCACTGAGGATGACACAAGTAAAAACCCTAATTTGCTAGACTTGTTATATGATTGCCAGATATATTTTCAAGAGTATTGTTTGCAAACACATATGAGAACCACAAACTGTTCTAAATAGACCCAACTGGAAATGTTTCAAAAGCACAATGAAACCATACTGGCTTTGCACATTTCCAGAAATCCTTGCCCAATATATGGATGAAACTACTGCTTAATCAGGTGAGAGAGGAGCAGCAAGGCTAGTCACGGAGTCAGTCAGGCTTGTTTGGCTGCTTGTTATTACTGGTTGCCCCATTGCTTTCTAAATCCAACTACACTAACATACTGGGGAGCTATGTTTAGCTGGTATCCTTCTCCAACTGGAAGCTGGACTGACTCTGTGTATAGTTTGCAGAACTATTTTAGTCACATAATCTCAAGTAGCCCTCCACACAGCTAACCACAGTGCAAAGGCCAGAGCATACAGGGTATCACACTTGGAGCATCGGTGTGGGGCATAAGTTGGTAGGAAATGCTGCATCCTTGGTGTGATTCTTTATGCTACAGTACAAATGCACCTCACCCTGATTAGGGCAGAAGAGGAACATTGATGCAGGACCCCTAATCTCCATTTCTTCTGTGATGCCTTCCCCATTCATTTTGCCAGCAGCACGTGGCACCAAGATGGCTAGTGGTGACAAGTACTGATGGGGCAGGCACTACTGGGCAACAAATAACCATGTGGAGCTGGGAGGTTTCTTTGGTTGGTGGTCTGGAGGAATGGGGACTGGGAAACCACCTGGGGGCAGGGATATGGGTTTATGTTATTCAGTGATTCCTGGCTCCAGGTTTCTTTGACCATGCCCTGAACCATTGAGTTTAAGATTTGTTTTTTCACACTTCCCATAGGATCCCTCAACAAGTTCATGCCTCTGCATACCTGCAGCCTTTGTTTCAACCACATGGCCTTGTTCTTGATGTCCTCTGCTTGTACTCTTTCTGCCTGACCTCCCAAATCACGTTGAATCACCATCGCTGTATGCTGCTGCTTCTCTCCATGGTCCTGCAGCTACTCTCTCTGCTTCCACTGTGTTTGCATTTTACTGCCCCATTTTTCTGCCAACATGTCAGTAGAGGACATGGTTATCCTGCTCAGGCCTGGCAGCTGCCAAATGCATGGACTAGTTACAGGATTCCTACAAACTCTGAGGGGCAGCAGGTTATGGTAGCCCTCCTGAAAGATCATGCTGGTGGCAGTATGCTGCTGGTTGGCACTCAGGTTGGCAGCTTTCACTGTGCCCAGCAGCTGCAACTACAAAAGTTTTTTTCTTCACAGATCAGAACATGACTACCTGTGCTCAGAAGGGCTCCAGTCTTCTGTGGTCAGTGATTTGCCTCTTGGCTCTGGGGGCATCCCCGTTCACCCCGATTTCTGCTGCTGATGCTGCTGGAGTTAGCAGTGCCATTGCTGAAGCCCAGCTAAGGTTAGCAGGAGGAACTCACAGATTGACCAGAAGCAAGGCAGTATGCCAGTCCCTCTGTTTGGACCAAGAGAGTGCCCCTCAATTTTCTTCCTCCAGCCTGCAGCCCCACTTGCTTTCAGTTCCTCCCTGCCAATAGGACCCTTCTGCTTTTCTTGACAACCCCAGGAAGAGACCTATTGCTCCACCAAGTACAGAAGAGATTGTGCTGCTGCTGGTGATCTAGGTGAGTACACATTAATAAACAAGTGGTCATTTTGGGAGCACAATTTGGTGGAGAGTTGAGCCCTGCTGAGGTTGTTGGGGAGGTAGGACAGCTCTTCCCCTCAGCAGACATCCATGGTTGGGAGCCTAATAGGTAGGGTCTACCTGGTCCCGATGTGAAAAATTGGAAACCAGGGCCCTTTCCTCCTTGGGCAGGTGGAATGGATATACTATGCTATTCTAAACTCAGTATGCCAATGCTCAACATATCGAGTTATTCTGCTAAAATTCCACAGCCCTGAATGGATCGTATGGCTAAGAAAATATTTCATACATTACCAATGCGAAACTAAGTGTAAAATGAGAGGTTGCAGTACTATGAGGGCAGCTCCACCCACCCCCCATAACTAAAATAACTAACTCCAAGGGGAGCAGACCCAGAGTAAAAAATATTTGTTACAGGGGTGAGTTCCTTAAAAGGACATGACCTGAACCAGAACCCAGGTCTGAGGGAGCATGCTGGCAGAGCTGCTGGTGGTTTAGTCCTGCACGCCACCTGAGCAGCTCAACCAACTCCCCAAACAACCATCCCTTGAAGTGCACCAACAGGGTAAGGTAGCAACCCATCACATCTGCCACCTTGCCCTATTGAAATCCATCAGATATTTTATTATTGAGATGCTCACTATTTAGACACTACACCTTTCAGGCAACAGTGCAGGGAGGTGTGCTGGGATAGTGAGCCATGGGAATACATAAGGGCACCAGTGGAGACAGGTAGCCTGGAGAGTGGTCAGCTGCAAGGGCTTTTCTCCACTATGATAGGGACAGTGTTGGCAGTCACTGTACACTATGACAGACACTGTCTCACTGCAGTTCTCTGTTGGGTGGAGGTGTGTATGCACCAGCCAGTCACTCTTCCCCAGGGTCTCCACTCAACTCCACCTCCCCACCAAACCTAAGATGTATGGCCTGTGCTTCTACTTGTTGCTCTAACCAGGGAAGAGTCTCAGGCACAGGCAGCACCTTCTTCTATGGCCCTGGAGATAGGCTTCCTGCCACCAAACCCTTGCACAGGTTATGCCACATTTAACCCCTCCAGTTGTATCTGTGCAGACCACAGAGTGGTCTTCCACCAGGAGACCCACCACAATGGACAACCACAGACAGCTGGGGCTTCTGGGATACAGAGGCTACCCAGACCCTCAGGACCAATGACAACTTAACCAAATGGACCTTGGAAGCAGAGGGCAAGATGCTAGAGATGAAGAAGGTGATCACTATATGTGACCCTGGCTAGCTGAGTGATCACATCACATCACATTGGCTACAAAGGACAAACTCTGTCACAGGAAGTATATCGGTATTCTGACATTGCAATAATGGGGGAGGAGGATGGGGGATGAAAAGGACGAGAAGGAAAACAAAATCAAGGATGAGCCCAAAAACAGACTTCAGATCATACATGCTCACATTGATTGCCTCATTCAATATATTGAGCAAATGATCCTGGAAAAGCACCCTGAGGAATTATGCAGCCTCTTTAAGTATCAGGATCACATCTTGAAAGCTTATTATTCTTAAGCGAGGGATGCATGGAAGCTATATGATAAGTGCTTCAGAGAAAGATGGTGCCCAACCTTAATTTGAATTGGTCCAGATGTTCATCTATATCTCTGAAGTCAAACAAAGGGCAGAGGACACTGCAGCGAGACACTGCAGCACAGGAGCTAGCACAACAAAACTCACCCAAAACAGGAATCAAAACAAAAAAGCAAAAGGAATTCCATAGCACTTCTGATTATAGGAGATGCCATGATTAGGGGAGTTGAAACATATCTCTAGCCAGTGTAATGGTCAGATGTCTACCAGGTACATCAGCGTGGAGAGACACTGACGCATTGCTAAATTGTACAGGAAAGCAGGAGAAAGCACTGATGTCTGGTACACATAGAGAGTAATGATCATGCCAGCAGGTCAGCTGTAGAGACCAAGGAACACCTGACCAGGCTGGGTGACAACTATCATCCATTTCATCTGGCATCTCCTCTCTGAGATCCTGCCAGTCTGTGAGGAGGGGCAGATGGATGGATAGTCAGAGAAGGAGATAGGAAAGCTAAATATGTGGCTCAAGGGCTGGTGCCAGGAAAAAGGACACAAATTTGTAGGTAACTGGCAACAGTTTTGGGAGCAAAAGTTCTTTAAATTCGATGGACTACATCTAAGGAGAGAGTCAGTGCATTGGGGCAGAAGTCTGACATCTTTGCAGAATATTTAAACTAACAAATGGAGAGAGGAAGCACCTGATACATAGAATGGGAAGAACACCTCCCCTCAGCAAGTGATCAAACTGGAGTTCAGCATGTTTGTAGTTAATTTGCATCACCAGGTAAGGAAAAATGTCTTGCTCCCCATACAGCATACAGGAGAAACATGAGACGTCACCCAACAACTTACACACTGAAATATGGCCAATGGAAAATCATGACAGAAATGCTTGCAGTCTGGGAAAACAAGATCCCACACCTGCAAGCAATAGTGACAGAGGCTAAACTGGACATAGTAGCAATTAGCAAGACATGGTTCACCAGTAACCACACTTGGGAGACTTTAGTACCCAGCTATGTACTGTTCAGAAGAAACTGAGGTGCAAAATGGGGGTGGAGTGGCCTTTATGTCAATGAAAATATCAAAGCTACAGAAATTCAGAATACATATAAGGAGCCAGAAGAACTGTGAATCTCCTGGAAACAGGAAATGGGACCATCACTGAACTGGAGTTGTCTACAGGCCTCCAGACCAGGGGAGGACATAGACACATTACAAAATATGACAGCTAAAGGAGAGGTTCTGATAACAGGAGGCTTCAACATGCCAGATACAGATTGATCAATACCGGCAGGAACATCTGCCAGAACTAGACACATAGTGGATTTCTGCATGGTGAGGGCCTCAAACAACTGGTACAACAACTCACAAGAGACAGGGCTATCCTAGATCTAGTACTGACTAACAGGAAAGGATCGCAGCTCTCCAGGTAGAAGGTCATCTGGGGGCCAGTGACCATCACACAGTATGGTTCAATTTGGCCACTAGAACAAAATTATCCCATTCCAAAGCAAAATATAGGGACTTCTGATGAGCTGACTTTGATAAGATGGCCAACAGAGATAAACAATCCTGGCAAGCAGAAATACATGTGAGGGGTACAGGCAAAGTGGGCAAGCATTAAGTATGCAATACTTGAAGCAACATCCCATTGTGTTAGAGAGAAAGGAAGTGAAAATGAAGAAGGAAACCACTTTAGTTCTCAAAATAGTAGCAGAAAAGGTCAGAGCCAAAAGGCTGGCCTTCAGGAAATATAAGGAAATGCAGCAGGATGAAGATAGGGAGGCATACCAAACTTCCCTAAGGGAAACAGGAAGGCAGTAAGGCAGGCAAAGTCCCAAACTGAGGAAACACTAGCATGAACAGTAAAAGAAAGTAACAAGATGTTCTATAGATACATTAGTGAAAGGAAGAAGTCCAGAGGGGCATTGTTAATATCAAGGGGATAAGGGGCATGTGAGGAGGAGGACCATGTAAAAGTATCTATCCTAAATATATACTTCAGCTCAGCACCATGATCACAGAGGAGAGGAGGTGTGCACTAGTCCCTTCACAAAAGAAAGGGTCCTACAAGAGCCTGATAAGCTCAGGGTGGACAAGGCAATGGGACCTAATGGCATACATCCCAGGGTACTAAAGGAGCTAAGGCTGGAACTAGCAGAGCCATTATCAGGATTGTTTAGCGAGTCTCTGAGCATAGAGAGGACCTGAAGACTGGAGAAGGGCTCATGTGATCCCACTCCACAAGAGTGATAGCAGGGAGGAGGCAGGGAACTACAGAACAGTCAGTCTAACCTCAGTAGTGGGCAAGATTATGAGGCACTCCTTAAGGAAAGGATAGTACAACACCTGGAACCCATAGGAGCATAGGATCCAAGACAGCATGGGTTTACAACAGGAAAGTCCTGTCAAACTAATCTCATAGATTTCTTTGACTTGGTAACCAGAGTGATAGACCAAGGGAGTAGTTGGTGTCACCTACTTGACTGCAGCAAAGCTTCGATACTGTTCCACATATAAGATTGATTAATAAGCTGGGTGGGCTCAGGGTGGGTCAGAAGTTGGTCAACTGGGTGGCAAACAGGTTGATTGTCAGAAAACAGAGAGTGGTGGTAAATGGTATACAGTCAGAAGAGATGCAAGTCACAAGTGGGGTACCTCAGGGATCAGTGCTGGGACCAGTCCTCCATATCTTCATCAGTGACATTGCAGGTGGACTGGAGGTAAGGTTTGTCTGTTTGCAGATGGGAAGCAGTATAGAGCAGAGGTTTAAGGCTCTGAACTGCAAATCTGGAGACCTGGGTTTGAATCACAGCCCTCACTTGCATGCCTGAGACCTGAGTAAGTCCTTAACTTCCCTGTACTCCCAGGTTGCACCTGTAAACAAGCTTTCAGCTTAGTGGGTCTCACCTGGTTAAATAATTTGAAAAAAAAAAATAAAAGGTGACACCAAGATCTGCAACAGAATAGATGATCCAGATGGGGTGGGTAGAATGAGAAGAGATCTCAATAAACTGGCAAAATGGTCAGGAGACTGTCAATTTAGGTTTAACGCAAAGAAATGCAAGATCATGCACGTAGGGAAGAGAAACCCTGAAGCCACCTATAGGTTGGGAGGGAGTTGCTGGCAGTCACAAGGAAGAAAAGAGACTTGGGCGTCATCATCACAGATGACCTGAAATCATTCAAGCAGACCACTAAAGCAGTATGTAAAGCTAGAGGGATGTTGGGGTGCATTAGTATTATAAGGAGGTAATAATCCTCTTTACAAGACACTGGTTAGGCCCCATCTGCAGTACTGCATGCAGTACTGGAGGCTACCTTCACAAGGACATTAACCAAATTGAGGCAGTCAGAGAGGGTAACCAAAATAGTGCAGGGACTGCATCAGAAACATATATGAGGACAGGTTAATGGAGCTTAATATGTATACCGTACAGCAAAGAAGGGAGAGAGGTGATATGATTGGAACATTTAAACACCTTAAGGGCATTAACAAGGTGAAAGGAGTCTTACATGTTTGCATTAAGAAAAATAGCAGGACAAGGGACATAGCATGAGATTACAAGAGGCCAATTAAGTGGTAATATGAGAAGTTCTTTTCACAGCAAGGGTGGTGAATAATGTGGAACAACCTACCTCAGAAGTTGTGGATATAGGGCCTTGGTGAACCCAGTCAGGGAGCTGGGTATGCGGGAGTCCACTAGCGATAGGCAGTGCCCAAGGAGCGGGGGCAGTGGAGCCGGATGCCCAGGGGTGACATGACAACATGGCCAGTGCAGCATTTGAGATGGAGGGAGTAATGAGGGGTCTGAGGAGGCAGGAGGTGGAGCACTGTGGCTGTGGAGGGTCCGTTGGTGGTATGCCTGGAACAGGCAGCACGGCCCTGCATCGGCATCCAGACTGATGCCGGCAGAGAGACCGTGGGCCAGTATCACCCAAACTGTGCAATTCTGAGGCAGCCCTGTGAGCTGTGCAGTGAGGAGATGCAGGCACCCATTAGACAGAGCTATGCCCTGCCAGTGGAGACAAAGGTAACAGCTGTCATGAGCCTGCATGCCAGAGCCCAACAGGGCACCACAGGCACAACCCAGCCAGCCATTGCGGCACCCACATACCCCAATGCCCTGCTGCCACATGCTGTGAAACACATCCACTTTCCCAGCACACAGGCAGTACAGCCACCCATGCAGGTGTTCCACCAGCTAACAGAACGCCTGGCATGCTGGGGGCATGAATTGCACCCATGTGGGCATCTGCATGCCACCTGGTGCAGAGGGCAACCAGCAACAACAGAATGGACTACTCCAGCATCAACTGCCAGGTGGTATGTGATGCCAGGGACACACAACCAGCGTCCGTGCCTCACAACCTGGGAGCACATAATGCTGACAGCTGCCCCAGCCCAGCACTGTGCCACAGGTTCAGGAGTGGGGACTATCCCTCCAGTCAACTAGTGTGTGAGTATGGCGAGACTGTGGACAGCAGGGACAGCAAGATGTGGAGGGGCGGACAGGGTGTGGGAACCACATGGGTGTGTCATAGGGCACAGTGACAGGGCACCAGGCTAACCCACTCACGCTCACCACCTCTCCACACATTGGGTGACAGTGGCTATCCACACACAGGCCATGGCCGCCACCACCACCGATGCTTGTCGTCCCCTACGGATGGGCGGTACATAGATGCACATGCCTGCATGTGGCACAGCATTGCCATGTGTTTGGGATGCTGAAGGCATGGTTCTGATGCCTGGACAGGTCTGGTGGTGCCCTACAATACAGCTGTCGAAGGCCTGCAGCCTCTCCCTGGCCTGCTGCATAACATGGCCAATGATCATGGAATAGCCACTCAGGCTGATAGAGACACAGCAGTGGGGTGATGCGGGCCCATCCTGGTGAATGTGCACCTGTGCTGGCCCTCCCAGGCAGGCGCATCCTATCCCTGATGGATGCAATACCGTCTATGGCCTGTGTTGTGCAGCTCTGTCACAGCGCATCACATGCAAATGAGCTGATGCATACCTATAATGACATGCAAATGTCCACATTGTGCTGTGTATAGGCTGATGAGCTAATCTGCATATGTCGGCTGAATATCGTGCTGTTACATTGTGCAATGAACTTGCTCTGGCTCATGCCATTGTGCACTGCCGTGACATGCGCATTGCAAACCCGCGAATGCGGCGTGTGCAATGGCACTGCTGCTGCTTATTATGCAGCATGCACTGTAAGGTCCACTGCAGACATGTGCCATACAGCCTATGGCATGGGTGCACTATTGCATCAATGGCACTCAGGCAGCATTGTATGGCGCAGAGGCGTTATTGGGTCTATGGTGCTCAAGTGCTATTGGACCCATGGGGCATACTATCACAGGGCCAGACTGTGCAATATGCGACATGGGCTAATAGCAGCACACTGGCGTGCAGACCCGCCATCCCTATGCCCCCAGTCACCTTCTGTCCCAAGTGCTGGTGTGGCCACCCATGCCTCGCATCCCAGGGATGCGGGATTGCTGCGAGACTGTGCATCTCTGTGCAAGGTGCGCATCCCGTGCACGTTGTGCATGTATTGCTACGGGCAACATTTTGGCATTCCACAGTGCCAACCGATGATGCCGCATCATGCAGTGCCCATGCCGAAAATGGAGCCAGGTATAACGTGAACCTGGTGACCCAGGTGAAACCCATGCTGCTGGCTTGTGGCCAGAGGCCCCTCACTGAGCCTAGGACAGAGGTGTGGCAGGACATCGTGGATGGGTTGGACCAGGCCGCTGAGTGCAGCACACCAGAGGACAGTGCCAGCACCAGTATTGTGATGTGCAGAAGGGACCTGGGTGGCTGGGGTGCTGCAGGTGCACATCCACAGGGGCCATGCCACGGTCAGGTAAGTGGGCTCATACTGCGTCGATGCACGACCACGTTCTATGAGGTGGCAGGGCTGCATGCCATGCTGGGGTGGGGTGTTATGTTTAGAGTGTTGCTTTACTCCAATACATATTTTACCGATTCACCTTTCTGTGTCCATGTCTGCTTTGCATCTGGCGAGTGGGTCCCATGCTGCTGTAGTGTGGTGGTGGCCGTGTGGTGCACCTGTGTCACTGAGTGGTGCTTGCATGGTGTTGGCATGCCCCTCAGTCAGTGGCTGTGCCATAGCGCAGCCCTGGGATAGCTGTTCAGGTTATGTGGCACGTGTGTGTGTGTGGGCCATGTGATGGGATGTCACCTGTCTTTGGCCATGTGGCTGCATGCCAACTGCTGTGTGGTGGTCTGGGTGCCTGCCCCTGCACATCAGTGTGCCTGTGCCCAGCATCCTCTGGGGAGGCCACTGCTGCATGCTTGCACTCCATGTGCAGTGGTGGGTTATTGTGCTAGCTGTGTCCCTGCCAGTGTGCCTGGCCTGGTGCTTCCGCCGTCACACTGTCCCCCTTCCCCTGCCTCCCTGTCTTTACTGCACCTGTCTGTTCCTGCTGTGCCTTGGCGCATGCCCTACCCCCTGTGCATCCCTGGTTGCGCTATGGCACATATCTGGTTGCAGCCTGGTGCACCTCTCACTGCACCATGGTGCAGTGCATGCAATATTTAGCTGTGTTGCAATGGTGCATGTTGCAGTGTGCAACTGTTGAATATCACAGTCACTGCACCATTGGCGAGTTGCCTTGTGCTGTGCCAGGCTGCGCCTGCCTTTGGCACATTTCTGAATATCCAGCCCACTGTATACATTATTCACACTAATACATATGTTAAGTGATGATTTTTAAGTGTGTTAAAACACACCATGCTGCAACAAGCATTACTTCTTCACATAGCACACTCTATCCCAATACAGTCTCCTCCCATGTCAGCCTCCTTGCCACTGCTTACGGTCCTTAATGCCCCAAATTCCTGATTCTCCAGCACTTGCATTATAGTTTAAAATTTCTGGTGATCTAGTGAGGAAAAATGGGCGCCATGAAGATCTGTGTTTCTAGTACATACAACCAGAGCTCGTGATAACCCCTATTAGCTTCTACATTCCATCTTTAGCATAACGCCTCCCCAAGTGCACAATTATTCTGCCACGTCAGTTTAATTTTCAAAAATACCTGGTGGTCTACTGGGGAGAAAAATCCCCAAGTGAAATATTTTCGCGAGAGTGCACAAATCTTTCCCCAAAAAACTAAACTTGGGCACTATGGTTATCAAGAGAATATTACTGAAATTTTGGAACAACCAAAACCTCCCATGAGTCATAGGACAAAAGTGGTGGCACACATTTAAATAAATGTTATCATCTAAAAGATAATGGTTTCATTTGAAAGAGAATGATTTCAGTTTGAACACCCAGATGGCATAAGAGCTACCTCATAGATGGAATTAATGAATTTGCATCCCCTTCTAAGTAGAATTTAAGATATGTACTGTACATGCTAATGTTCCTCCTTATGTTTTTGTTTATAACTCCTCTTTTCTTTTCACATTATCTTTACTATTCATCCATCCATCCATGCATTCATCCCTTAGAATGAATGTACTATTGGACATAAAGGGTGGGTGAAATGGAATAAAATTGAATGTTTATTTTTCTATGGGAAGGTTTATATTTTTTGATTAGTATTATTGTATTTATTCAATGAGCCAGATAATTTACATCTGACATTATATCAATTTTCTATAGTATTTGATAAACACAGTAGTGACCCAGATAGTCAGACTGCATCGGACAGTGGCGCAAGCCTGGGTGCAGTGAAGCTGGGCTGCGGCGAGCCAGGACCAGGTGATATTCAACAGTGATGTGCCATGTTGCAGCACTGTTGAATACAGCAAGGTCAGCACTCATACCTGCACATGGCACAGTGGCACTGCACCAGCACAAGCCACAGATTGGGAGCACGGGATGCACAAGTGCAGTTACGCTACATAGAAACATAGAAACATAGAATTTGACGCAGATAAGGACCGCTCGGCCACCCAGTCTGCCCATTTCCTCATCTACTGGATAAGCTGCAGATCCTAGTTAACCAGCAGCCTACTTCTTCCTACCCCCACCCCCAGAACTGCCTTATGACTATCCCATGCATTGCTTGAATTCCACCACTGATTTTGACTCCACAACCTCCTCCGGAGGCTGTTCCATGCATCCAAAACTCTCTGTGAAAAAATACTTCCTTAAGTACCTCTGAGCCGCCCCCCTATCTTCAAATTGTGCCCTCTTGTTCTTGCACACCTCTTTTTGAAAGATGCTACCCTCTTGGACTTTGTTGATTCCCTTGAGGTACTTGAAAGTTTCTATCATGTCCCCCTCTCCCTCCTTTCCTTGAGGCTATACATATTAAGCTCCTTAAGTCTCTCTTCATATGTCTTCCGGTGCAGACCCTGCACCATTTTAGTGCCCTCCTCTGGACAGCTTCCATCCTGTCTATGTCTTTGCGGAGATTGGGTCTCCAGAACTGCACACAGTACTCCAGATGAGGTCTCACCAGCTGTCTGTACAGAGGATAATAACTTCTTGTTTTCTACTGGTGATGCCTCTCCTATGCATCCCAGTATTCCCCAACCCTCCTTGCTGCCCTCTCACATTGCTTGCCCATCTTTAGGTCATCTGATATGACTACCCCAGGTCCCTCTCCATTTTGTTGTTGTTAGTATCTCACCCCCATTGTGTACTCTTCCCTGGGTTTTGTTTCCCAGGTGCATTACCTTGCACTTCTTAGCATTGAATCTAAGCTGCCATACATTTGACCATTCCTCTAACCTTGCCAAGTCCATTCTCATCCTTTCCACCCCACCCTGTGCATCAACTCTGTTGCAGATCTTAGTGTCATCTGCAAAGAGACATACTTTTCCTTCCAGTCCTCCTGCAATGTAGCTTATAAAGACATTGAAGAGGACCAGTCCTAATACTGAACCCTCGGTACCCCACTAGTAACCCTCCTTTCTTCTGGTGGACTCCATTTACTATTACTCTCTGTGTCCTATTCTCCAGCCAATTCTTTACCCAGGCTGTCATCTTGGGACCACTCCCAGGCTGGCTAACTTGTATATAATCTTTTGTGTGGGACTGTGTCAAATGCCTTGCTAAAGTCTAGGTAGGTCATGTCCACAGCCCTCCTGATCTACTACTGTGGTCACCCAGTCAAAGAAATCTATCAGATTGTCTGGCATGACCTTCCCCGCTGTGAATCCATGCTGCCTAGGGTCCTGTGCCCTCTGGCCTCTAGATACTCGACAATTCTTTCCTTTAGAAGTGATTCCATCATTTTCCCTATCACTGAGGTTAAACTAACAGGTCTATAGTTTTCTGCTTCTGCCTTGCTCCCACTTTGTGAAGGGAATCACATCTGCCCTCCTCCAGTCCTCGGTACCACCCCATCCTCCCATGATTTGTTAAAAGGGTAGTCAGTGGTGTCACTAGTTCTACCCTTAGTTCTTTAGAATTCTGGGATGAATCCCATCAGGCCCCATTGCTTTGTCCACCTTCAGTTTTAAGAGTTCTTTCAGAACCCTTTCTTCTGTAAATGGGCTGGTATCAACTTCTGTATCCAGCGTGTTCCTACTGTTTGTTTTATGTACCTCCCTCTTCCTTTGTAAATACTGAGAAAAATATTTGTTTAGTATCTCTGCCTTTTCACAGTCTCCCTCTGCCCACCCTCCCTCCCCTTTATTAAGCCTCACTATCCCTCCCTTGGTCTTCCTTCGCCCCTGATGTACCTATAAAGGTTTTATCCCCTTCTTAACTGAGTTGGCTATCTTTTCCTCGGTTTGGGCCTTTGCTGTTCTGACTGCCTTCCCAGCCTCCTTTGCTTTAACTGATACAGTTATCTGTCCTGCTCCTTCTGCGATTCCTTGTACTTCCTGAATGCTTTCTTTTCTCTTGAACCTTCACTGCCACTTCCTTTGAGAACCATAGTGGTTTCTTACATCGTCTTGTTTTGTTTATTTACTTCACACAAAGGCTCGTTACCTCTGTGATGGCAGTTTTATTATTCCCCATTGTTCTTCCACCCTCCTTCCTGCCCATTTGCTAGTGCATTCCTTAGGCACTCACCCATTTTAGCAAAGTCAGCCCTCCTAAAGTCCAGTACTTTTGTCTTTGTATGGCAGACTCTATTGCTGAGTTTATTGTGAACCATACTGTTCGATGGTGCGCTAGTTCCCAGATGGCTACCCACTTCTACATCTGTAATCCTCTCTCCATCTCCATTTGAGAGAATCAAGTCTAATATTGCTCCCTCTCAGTGGGCTCCAGTACTAGTTGTCTAAGGCATGCCCCTGTAGGGCATCTAGAATAACTGCACTCTTCAAGTGGCAGCTGCAACTGCACTCCAGTTAACATCTGGCATATTCAGATCACCCATCAGCAATATCTCCCTTTTATGCCATTCTAAGTATACTTTCTATAATTTCCCTGTCCATTTTCTCCCCCTGAGGAAAGATCTGTATCTAACCCTTACGTATTGTGGTGCCATTGCCTGTCTCCAAATTTACCCACAGTGCTTCTTCTCTCCCTGTTTACCCTTTTGTTCTGTTGCTTTTATTCCTTCCCTTATGTAAAGAACTTCTCCTCCTCCTCTTCTGCTTTTGCTAGGCACATCACCCGCCATATTCAGCCTGGGGCATGCAAAGAGATCATAATATGCAAGGCACAAATGGGGCCATTTGTATGTCATTATGGCCCCATTTGCATGCCTTGCACAGGGCAGCCCGGTGACTTGTGCCTGGCACCCTGCACAGCATGGCGTGTACAGTGGGGATCCGGGGTTTCCCCACCAGTAGCTGTGATCAGGTGAATGTGGACCAACAATCCCTGGCAGTCTAGTGCCCCTCCCGCAGTCCCCGAATCCCTGAGGAATGTGATAACATACCATCCCTGGTAGTCTAGTGGTCCCCCTCCTCCCAACTCCCGAGTCCCTGAAATATGTATGAAGACTGTCCCTGGTGGTCTAGTGGCCTCCCCTGCCCATCACTGTAATCATGGTACATCACCATAAGAAGTATCCCTGGTGATCCAGTGGCACCCCACCCTCCCATCCACATAGAACCCTTGGTCATCCTCCCCCATCAGCAATGGGCCGCAGCAACCCGCCTGCTCGCCGACTGACAGGTACAGTATGGGCTGTAAGCCCATTGGTCCCCAGTCATTCACATATTTGGGACTGTCTAGTACAGTATGCCCTGCAAGCCCATTGGTCCACACTGTGGACCAATGGGCTCTTCTATACTGTACCTGTCAGTCAGCACGGCCGGCCGGGCAGTATGTAGGCAGGTTGCTGCCACCCTACCACTGACAGAGGGAAGCAGGGTGAGCGAAGGGGTTCTTTAGTGGTGGGAGGGTGGGGTGCCACCTGGATCACCAGAGATATTTCTTATGGCAATGTACCATGATTGCAGTGCCACGATCTGGGGTGAGACCACTATACCACCGGGACAGTCTTCTGATACATATATCGGGAATCAGAGTGTTGGGAGGGTGGGGCCACTTAACCACCAGGGACAGATGTCTGTTAGATTACTCGGTATAGGGATTGGGAGGGTGGGGTACCACTAGACTACCCAGGTGATGCGTGTGCTTGAGACGGTGCTCTAGGTGGGCAGGTGGCTACCTACAGCTGGCAGCTGCTGTGTTGCACCCTGCAATACAGTGGCCCACCTGTGGGTGGCTGGGATTTGTTCCCTCCTCACAGGCTCAACTTTGAGCCCTCCCTATGCGGCGCTGCAGGGGTTGCACCAGCATATGCGCTGCACATCCCAGGCTGAATATCGGGATGTGCCACATATGCATGGGCACACCCCACTTCTGCACCACATATTGTTACATTGTGCCTTGGTGCATTGGGATTTGTGCTGCACGGATCTCAATATCCTGCTGGGCGCAATGCAGGGTTGCGCCAGCACAACTCTGTTGCGCCAGGCTCAACCCTTTGAGCATCCTGGCCAGTATGTCCTTTACAAGCAATGAGAGTGACTCATGATGCTAACAATAATTCCTGAGGGACAATGAATCAATCACTAGGATACTGAGAGGAGCTCTAAGGGATAACAAATCCATCATCTGTTACTTAGGGCCGAGTCCCAAGGGACAATATCTTGTTTGTGGCCCATTACCCATAGGAGCCACTTGTTCCAGAAGGACCTGCCCTTTTCTTGTTGAGAATTAATCACTGCCATTAACTTTTCCATCTAGTAAATCTGCTGAACTTGATCCTCCCAATCTTCCAATTCCGGAGTTAGGCTGCAGCCATCTTTTAGATATAGCCTTCTTGGTTGCTAATAACAAAATGCTAAGAGCCTCCTCATGTGTTTGTTTCTAACCTCTGGGAAACCAATGAAGGAGGGCTAGGCCACAGGAGAGATCAAGGATTTCTGGGAAAAGCTCACCTATATCCTTCTCTACCTGGTTCCAAAATCCCGTAGCACTGGGCAATCCCAGAAGATGTGAATATGAATAGCTAGACTGTTTCCACAGCTCTGCCAACACCCTGACCCTCCCAACCCATCATATTTCCCGTTATTTGAGGGGTTTGAAAGAATTTCATTGTACACTTCCAGCCATATTCCTCCATATGTATGAGCTGGCTGTACTATGGTGCATGGTGAAAATCTGGATCCAGGCATCCTCAGGGATCTCTGTCTGTAGATCTCCCTCCCAGGACTTCTGTACCTTTATCAGTGATTAATGCTCTTGTATTTGAATAGCCTGATATAAGGTGGAGACCGTATGATCAGGAATATGCTGAGTTTTGGTTTCTATTAATATTCGAACCAGAGGGTGGGTCTGTTCTACATCCCAATGGGAACCACACCACTGATGTATATAGTACCATATCTGGAGAAATTAATAATGGTCAGTGGATCTGAGATGGTGTAATTGTTGGAGCTGTGTAAATGGAGAAATGCCCGGTCTCTGAACCACTGAAATATATATACTTAGACCTCTCCTCCTCCAGTGGTCAAAGTGTGATCAAATCCCACCAAAAGGAAGGATTGGTCAAATGCTGGATTATCGGGCCAGAGCAGAGTTCTGTATTTGGGTTGTAGTCATTGTCCAACAGCACACCTGTAAAATCAATCTGGTAAATCTAAACTGAATTTGTTCTTGTATCTTGATTCTCCTTGGTGGGGTCCCAAGAACTGGTCAATTCCCAGAGCCTCTTCTTCCAGTTCTAAAGGATTTCCAGTGGGTGTCTATGTTCAGATCCACACTTAGGGCATAGGCCAGTTGAGTTGCATAATAATATTGCTTTAAATGCAGGAGGCCAGACCCCTTTAATTTTAGATAGCTACAATAGGCCAAAAAGCCTTCCTGGGCATTTCTCTTTCCATATGAAAGTGGCAATTAGTCTATCCCATTTTTTAATTCAGCAGTAGGGATTGGGATTGGAAGGTTCAGGTAGAGAATTTGGGGTAAGAATATCATTTTAATAAACCCTACCCTCTGTAAAAGGAGAATGGGAAGATTCTGCCATCTCTGCAGGTCTGCTCTCAACTTTTTAATCTGTGGAGAAATTTGCCCTCATATACCTAACTAGTTCCTGGGGTATCCGAATCCACAGGTATCTGAAAGAAAAGCGGGTTTGTATCTCTGGATCAGGGTTATAATGCCACCTCAAGACCTCTGTTTTCAAGTTGTTAAGTTTATAACCTGTCAGACACTCCGCTTCTGATAGCCTATCAAGCAGTCTTGGCAGGGAAGTATGGGGCTCTGTTAGATAAATTAATAAATCATCCACATAAAAGGCAGTTTTGTGCACATATCCCCAGACTCCACCCCAGTTATGTCCTCATCTTCCTAATTAACTGAGCTATGGGTTCCACATACATGGTGAAAAGAAGGGGGTGAGAGAGAGCACCTGCCAGGTACCCCTTGAGAGGGAACCAATCCAAGAAGGATCCATTCAGTTTCACTACAGCCTGGGGAGGCATACGGTCTTTATCAAGGTGCTAAATTCCAGGGAAAATTAAAATATCTAAGGGTGTAATTTAAAAATTTCCAGGAGACACGATCAAATGCTTTTTGGACATCCATGCTGAGTAGAAGAAATGGGAGGGTGTTTCTATAGTTTTATCTAGTGAATGAAGAGTTCTTTTTATATTAGCAGTTGTTTTCTTTTAGGGACAAATCTTGTCTGATCTTTAGTAATTATGGCTGTCATTATAAGCTCTAGTCAATTAGCTAGGATACTGGCATAGTATTTATAGTCCTGATTAAGTACAGAAATAGGTCTGTATGATTCTCAGCCGGGGGTCTTTATCCGGTTTTAGAATTGTTGAAATATTAGCATATTGCCAGGAAGAAGTCTTATTGATTTGTAGGTCTCTGAACACTGTCCCCAGAGAGGCCAGGAGTTCCTTGATGAAAGATTTATAAAATTCAGGAGGTGACTCATCTGGGCCAGGGCTCTTGCCTGATTTGCAGACTTGACCACTCCCACTATATCCTGTGAGATAATGGGGTGTAATCTGATCCTTTTGCTCATTTAGACAATTGAGGGCATGGCCAAGCTTTGAAAAAAGAGATATATCTTGCCTCCTCAGGTTCAGCTCCCTGCATATACAGGGTTTCATAAAATTTGAATCCCTCCAAGATGTCTTTTGTCTTGGTTAGGATCTGTTTAGTCTGTGGGTGTCTGATTTGCTTTATCATTCTCCTGTTTCTCTGTATCCTCAGTCAAGATGCCAGCAATTTGGACACCCTGGCTCCCTCCTCATAATACCATTGTCGGACATACAGAAGGGCCTGTTCCTTTTTATAATTTAGGATCTCTTGTAATTTAGATTGGAGAGCAGCTGTGTTTCCCTTGGCTGAATCATCACCCTGCATATGGGCACTTTGCAGAACTGAAGTTCAGCCTCCAGTTCTTTCTGCTGTTGTTCCTGCTTTTATTTAGCCAGTGAGGCAAACTTAATGGTTTCCCCATGTAATATTGCCTTAAGGGTATCCCACTGGATACCAAAGGACACATCAGGGGTGTCATTTTGGTTAATTATGTCCGGGATGCATTGTTTTATAAATTTGCATGCTCCTGATTCCTGAGGAGTGAATTGTTAAATCGCCATTGCCTGGACATCTTTCCAGGACTGTATTAAGTTTATCTCAGTGAAGCATGATCAGAGAGCAGGATAGGTAACATATTTACCTCTCATATCAGGTCTCTATGCTCTGCAGAGAGTAAAAAGTAGTCAGTGTGGGAATAGGAATTGTGTGCAGCTGAATAGTGTGTGTGTGTAATGACTGTCTCTTTCTCCAGTGCTGGAGTCTCCACATGTCTATGAGGCCAAAATCCCTTATTAATCTCCTACTGTGTCTCTGACCCGCTGTAATCCATGGTGTGGTTGGATTGGAGCTATCCTTCCCAGGGTCCAACAAAGATTCAGGTCCCCTCCCCACTAATAATGTCCCTGTTAGAATTGGAGCATTTTGTCAAATAACACCTGGTGTGTGCAGCTTCAGCCCCTGGAGGGATGTAATACTGGCAACCGTATACATGGTCCCCCACAAGACCCTCTCACCATTGCCATTGGTGCCATCCTATTATGAAAGGAGTCTTGCAACTGGAAAGCTGAGTAATTAGTTATAAGGATGACTGTATGCCTTCTTCTACCCGAATAATGCGAGCTAGCAATCACAGCTGTCATTCAAATTAAGCCAATTTCTGGTGTTCCATGGAGGTCATACACATTTCCTGGAGTAATATCATTTGAGGACAGGCCCTCTTTACCTGTGATATGATCTTCCCCTCTTCATCAGGCCCCCAACCCATTAACATTCTGAGAGATTATCTTGATACTGTCTGGACTAACCATGGGGCAAATCGGCTCTGTGACTGACTATTAGACTCCTAAAGAATAGAGCTGTCCCTCCCAGAATCAATGTTCCTCAAGGCCCCCCTTCCCTCTTAAAGCATTCTTTATCCGAATGAAATTTATCCCAGATCTCACTTTCTAAAATAAAGAGAACTATATAACCTAACCCTCTAAACCTAACAGTAACTATGTACAAAAGGCTGCTGGTAACTTCCAAAACCCAAGACATATCTCTGAATCATGACGAGCACCCTCATGCCACATATGTGACTGCACATCTATCTTTAGAGTGCCTGTCAGGGTATATCAAACCCTAAAAGTACTAAACAATACGAAAAGTGGAATATTATAAATCAGGATGGGGCAGGGTTTAACTGAACTATAATGAAAACAAAACTCAACAGGATGAATGGTGCTTTCTTAAGGTCCATTAGTGATAATTCTTCTCCCTCTTCTGCTCTTAGTTAGGGTGCATGCATTGTCCATCATTTATTAAAATAAGCCAGAGAAATCAGGTAGCAAAGTTCAGTCTTGATGCTCCACTTTCTTTTATTTGTGTGTTGTCCCCTCTACCCTGTAATTTAAGTCCCCAGGGAGGTTATAACAAACAATGCACCATAAATTCCCAAGCTGCTGTATGCAGAGACCAATATCAAAGCCCAACTCCGTGGTATCTGTCTGGAGGAAGCTAGCAGCCATCTCCTGGGGCCCAGAAGCACAGGGGCCCCTACTTGAGACAGATCAGGAGTCATCGCCCCCACCAGCACATCATGGTGGCCAATTGTAGTCCCTGGGTCTGGCCCCACACAGAGATTAGACATCCCTGAATGTCACTTATACTGTGGCAGCTATAACAGTATCTACAGTAGCTGACAGATCCACCCAGGGACCTTTCCTCATATTGATCTCTAGGGGTGTCAAGGGGAGTCCGCCCCATGGAGTAGTGGGCTGTCTCACACCTAATCTCCTGGAGCCAGGATTCTGATTACCTGCTCACTTTAGGCCCAAGCACTGACATGGGCATCTAGAGTCTCCATTATGTTGTATGATAGTCAAGTTATGATTTCCCTTTGCTTTTCTATTCAGGAGGTCTCAAGGTGGTGGTCTCCCCCAAGGGCCACCATTTCTTTTAATCCAAACCTGGTGTAATCCTGAGGCATCCCAGATTCTCAGGCCTGAGATACAACCCAGAGCTCCCCATCAGACACAATATCACCCAGCAGCACTCAAATAAGACTCTGCACAAGTAGGTGGATCCCCAGAGGACCCACCCAGCCAGGGTAACATCTCCTAGGACACTTTCCCTTGTGCCCAATGTCATATAAGGTCCACCTGGAGACCGCAACAGCCCCCACCTTCCCAGAAGGAAGGAAACTCTGGACCCCTTCATAATCCCGCCTCCCCGAGCAACAAGCCCCTGAAGTGTCATCAGAACTTACCATTAAAGTCTGCTGTGCAAATCAACAATAGCTAGTCAGGCCTATGATGTGCTTCTGGCAAACTGTTGGAGGAGCTGCTTGATAGGATTCAGAGTCTCTTGCTGGAGTTGTGGATCTGGGGTCTGTGGCCTCCTCTGATGAGCACTCTGTGGTCCAGTACATTGTGGGAAGGAGACCTTTGTAGGCAATTCATAGTTCCTTTCCTAAGATCAGTCAAGGCCCGCTCTACTGTATCATAGCTCTGCTGTCTGTTTGGGTACTGGATCACCAGCCTCACTGGATAAGGAGTTCTGAATTTTAATTTTAGGCCTCACAGAATAGGAAACAAAGGGATGTATTCCGTCAACGTCATTGTCATAGAGGCATAGTCGTTGTCACAGTAAATTCTGGAATTTTAAAATATGTTTTCCCATTGTCCATGCCTTCCTGAGTAGTATGCCTTTTGTAGTATATCTGAGAAATCTGATGATAATGGAATGGGCAAGCTCCTTGTTGAGTTGGTCATGGGGTGTCAGGATCTAGATTCAGTGACTCTTTCAATAATTATACAATAAAGGTCTCTATATATTATTTTCTGTGCCCTCCTCAACTCCATAGATTCTCAATTTCTTCCTCTGGTGCTGGTTCTCAGCATCCTCTTTTCTATCCCTAAGGCCTGACAAATGTCTATAAGTTGGGAGACCGTGGACTGGCTGTTGGCAGCGGCCACAGATTGAACTCCTGGGTCTCCTCCACCACTACAACCCAATGCTGTAAATCAGTAACATCCACTCGAAGTTGCTCTTGCTGAAAATTATGAAAATCAGATTTAATATCCCAGAGTTCACTTCAAATTTGATCTGTTCCCATCCATAGTCACAGTGGATTTACTGTTTGCTTTTTAGATTTCTTTGCCATTGAGGTGGAAGGCTAGGGACATGACCGCAGAAAGACTCGAGTCAGAAGCTTCCTGGTCTGACACCTCAGGCTTGATCGGTAAGTGAGTGAATCTGTTAGCACCTCCTTTTGTTCTGCTAGTAACCATTCAAATAGTGTATGTTCTCCTATTTATCTCTGGATTGGAGGCTAAGAGCAAGCTATTCTAGTGAGGGGTTCACAGAGCTCTAAAGAAAGCCACCATGCACTCAGTCAGCTGCACTGGAAGTCTCTAGGGAAGGTTTAATTGCTTTTTGTAACTCTTACAAGCCTTATGTGTATTTTTTGTATATTTACTTTTATTTTATTATAAAATATGAAAAACAATAAAATATTACTAAAAATAATAAAACTCTAATGATAGGAGATTCAACTGTAAAAGGACAGAACATGTAGTGTGTGGAGGGATTGGGGACTGTTAGATGGTTTCAAGGGTCATCAAATGATAAGGATGCAAACAGGGTAGGAAGGATTGTAAAGGGATGGGAGAGTACTTTGTAGTGGGCACTGGGGAGGACTTTTCATCAAAATTACCAGACATTGTATTAGAAAGAGATAATGGGAAAGAAAAGATGGTAAAAATGGGAAATATTGCAGAGAACTGATAACATAGGGTAAAGATAAATACAGATAACGAGACATACAACCAATGAGAGAGCTTTTGGGAATACATGTAATGTTGCTGAAATTAGGAAAGGCATGAAACCTGTGTGCTGGATGACAGTGAGAACAAATGCCAGAAGCTTGAGATACAAGATTACAGATCTGGAGGCATTGATGACTGAGGTAAACTGGACATTGTAGTGATCACAGAAACATTATCAAGTACCATGACTAGGGCATGACCATATCAAGATATACTATGTATAGAGGGATAGGGTGCTATGACAGGATGAGGGTGCATCATATTTACAGGATGCTTTAATGCTACACTGATTGAAGGGTTGAAGAATTTATGAAAAAAAAACAGAGACTTATGGGTCCAGTACCTCCAATTCAGAAATAAGAATTCTGATGAGAATGTAGAAGAGGAAATAAGGACAGTAGCAGGGCTAGGGAAGTGTTGTTGATCACATGATCAGCTGGTTTTACAGTTACAGAGTAAGCAAGAGTGTGAGTGCTTTCATTCATGAGAAGGCAGATGGCCATGGGGGTGCTGGTCATGTTCTCACACTTAGAAGTGGGTGCTGGGGTAGGGAGGAGGGTGATATAAAAATTAGAACTATTTACTTTTAGAGGACCATAGTCAGATGTGGAGGCAGGGGGCTGTGCTGGTCACCCATCATGGGATTTTTATTTTAAATGTAGTAAATTATTTAACCACTTGTGGTGCTGGGGTGTGGAGGTGAGATTGGACCTCTGACAGATGGTGGGAGACTGGGTTGCATTTAATAGGTTTTGGACTGTGGGATGAGGGTGGTGGTCTGTTTCTTTTCATTTTCTTTTTTTAATTTATTCACCAAAATACCCAAATAACAAATACCTTTTCCTGAATGTTTGTCTGTCAAATAATGAATATTTGGAAGATGGTATTCAAACACCCATAATAATAAAGGAGAATTATAAGCTTCCTAGTAGCAAATACCAATAGAATGTAAAACAGCATGGGTTCACAGGAGGATGGTCTTCTAAGTCAAACTTGAGAGAGTTCTTTGATTGAATAACAAAGGCAGTGAATAAAAGTCAAGTGATGGACATAGTGTATCTTGCGTCAGTAAAGCCTTAGGCTCAGTCCCCATATGGAAGGTTAGTAAACAAAATGTATCACCTGGGGTTGGGGACACAGTCACTGTATGGATGGGAAATTGGCTATGTGACAGAATGCAGATGGTAGTGGCAAATGGGAAATCTAGCATGTTGTGGGATAACAAGTAGGTGCCACAGGGCATGGTGTGCAGACTGATTCTCTTCAATATCTTCATTTGTGACAGGGAGAGGGAGGAGAGAGAGAGAGAGAGAGAGAGATTTTATTTATTAATTTCAAAAGTTTTACCAGGAAAGACATACAGATCTGCTAACCACTCATTTCTAGATGTATCCTGAGGGTGAGGGGAAGTAGAGATCGATCAAGAGGTAGAAAACTGAATAGTAATAACATTACAAAATAGAAGTCATGTGCAGCAATAGGTATACCAGAGGAGCATAATCATAATATTTAAGGACAAAGCAGTATAACAAATACATGTAATAGATAAAATTGAGTTTTGCTAGGAAGAAACACTCATACAGGTATGGCCTGGGGATGAGGG
This sequence comes from Neoceratodus forsteri, assembly GCA_016271365.2. Taxonomy (NCBI): domain Eukaryota; kingdom Metazoa; phylum Chordata; order Ceratodontiformes; family Ceratodontidae; genus Neoceratodus; species Neoceratodus forsteri. The sequence continues at coordinate 74,388,225 of CM028138.1, read as the reverse complement.
AGAAAATGGTGGGCAGTACTAGTGGGGAAAGGAAGTCAAAAGGTAGAGAATCATGACAGTTACAGGTGGAGAGAAAAGTCCCAAAGAAGAGACTTTAAGGAGAAACTGGAAGAGGCAGAGCAGACTTACAGGGAAGAGAGGACCAGAGTTTAGGAAAGTGATGTGAGAAAGCAAACTGACTAACATTAGATTTCCTAGATAGAACAGAGAGGAATAGGAAATAGCACTGCAGAGAAGGTAAGAGCAGAAGGAACAAAGGATAGTAGGGATGTAAGGTATGAGTGAAGGGAACCAAACCAGAATTTGGATATATTATAGAGGTGGCACAGTGAGAAAGGTGCCTGGCATCAAGAGAAGGTAGTGAAAGAACAGGGAAGAGTGAGCAGTGGTGGGTATGAGGGGACAGTCTAAGGCTAAATGACAAAAGAGTGAAAATTGGTCCCGTCTGGCAAGGAAGGATTTAGAAGCTCCACATAGACTACAGTTGCATCCATAGATTCTTTCACATATTTCCCAATATTTTATGATATATCTAAAGAGATTATCTCTGGTGGCCCATAGTGGTACTGCAAACAGGCAGGAATTTCTCCAGAGGTATCACAAAATTTCAGAAACTACCTGACCATGTCTACAGCTGCAACTTTATGTCTCCATAGTCAAAAATAGGAAGACTCATCTTTAAAACAATCTCTCAGTGGGCAGGAAACTGGATACCCTTTTTCCTGTACAGTGTACCAAGCTTAATGGTGGAGCTTATGGTGTATGGCATTGATCTGCACAAAGAAATCAAGACGCCAGTCCAGCCAGACCCGTGGTACTAAAGGATACATCCTTAATTATGAACTAGGGATCGTAAATGCAGGAATCTGATTGGTTGAGAGTTTAGCCGTGATGACATCGGGCTACATCATCACGCAGGCTTCAAAAATCCTCCGCCACCAGCTTCCTTTGCCTCAGCGCAGAGTTCCCTTACAACTGTGCCAATGAGAGAAAGCAGCACAACACAAGCTGCAGCCAGAAACAATGATCGAACGCATCTTCAAAAAAAAAACATCCACTTGCCATCTCTTCATTTCCTACCAACATCCCTGTAATCCTGCTGCAAAATCTAGTGCCACAACTCAACCCGCTTTTAAAATACAGCTTCTTTTCAGCAAAGCGCTACTGTATGAGTTTACAATCTCTCTCTCTCTTGCTTGCTCCTTTCAGAGGTGCAGCTCAGCCACCTGTTTACCAAATGCAGTAGCATTTAAAAAATCACAGTACTTACTTCCTCTGCTACCAAAACCAAGCTAAATACTGACACTCAAGCGGTACTCCACATGCAGATGTTGTCCTGCTTCCTCATGCCACATATCAATCCTGCTACTCAAGTGAACCCCCAAAAACCACATACCACACTAAAGCACTGGCAACCATGCTGAATTTGTTTTAAAAAAAAATCACTGTGCCAAAACAATAACTACCAAGAATCAACAGGAAGTCGACAGTAAAACTGTATCAAACACAGTAGTGCTGGCAGCCTAACAAAGATTATCCAGACCATTTACAACAGTGCCACCTGCTGCCAAGAACTCTCCAGGAACTACTCTGTTAAAGCTGCTCCTCAACATTCAGAAAACATGCATTTTCAAGAGTTTTAACATTTTTATTTTTTACTGCAAAAACTTTTGACCCTATTCATAATAGCAATAATGCACTCAGGGTGTGGTATATCATTGGATATCATCACTTCTTGGGTCATTGAATGCACTCGGCCTGTGTCCTCGAGCCCAACCACCTGAGGCGTGATGATATCCCATGATATACCACACCCTGTCGTGGCATTATTGCTTAATACAGCACCATGAACAGTGTGAAATAATGTGAGGGAGGTGAGTCTGGTAAACCTCTATCAGGTGCCAAAAGTCACAGAGACCATTTTTTGCTTTTTTTTGCATTGAAGAACAGTTGCTTAGACTGTAACCAGAACTGAATGTTGTCAAAATCCAGCTGTAGTGGGCCAGCCCACCAGCACCGTGATTGATTTCCATCTGCAACACTGATGCCACGGGTTCAGATGCAGACTCAGAGCGTTGGAGGGCCAGTTATGAAAAGGAGGACTAAGCATCAGGGACTGATCTCCTCCCTAAGGGTGGAGGGAATGGAGCAACCAGCACATGAATGACTCCTGGCAGTGACTGGGGAATACAGCTGCCACAACCAAGCTGTCAGGAAGCATGCCGGATGTCACATGTTGTGCCTACATCATTTCATGCCACGCCTCCCAGGAGCACCTACTAAAAAATAAAAAGTATCACTGCCAGCTCCGTTCATGACACCCTGCCTCTCTGATTCTGTGCTGCACTCTGCACTTGACCAGTGACCGAGCAAAAGTTTCCATCTGTGCAGTCTGGTCCTATTGCCCTGCCCTGCGAGGCAGGCCAGAGTCCTCCAGGTGATTTTGCCATCAGGACCCTTGACCAGCTGCCCATGGGACCACACTGTCTGATGGCCCCACCTACAGTGGGAAAGCCTGGGTGGCTAGCTGCTCCAAGGTTAGTCCTAGGGGTGGGCAGAGATTGGAAGGAGTTGGCAGCTGAGCTCTTGGAGGTCTGGCACCATAATGAAAAAAATCCAGCTGTTGCTGGAAGGTAAGGTCATGGAAAGAGGAGCCAGATGCAAAAGTACTGTATCATCAGACTACATATGAATGGATGCAGAGGAACAGACAGAGGGGCAGTCATTCAAAGAGTCGAAAAGTCCCAAAGAAGAGACTAGGGCCAGGATAGGAAGAAGGAATAGAGCCCAGGACAGATCCTCGAGGGACACCTGAGCAGATGGGAAGTAGTGATGAAATGGAGTTTCCTATCTGGACAGCTTGAGATTGTCCCTCCAGGTAAATGAAATCAACTGACTGCAGAGTCAGAGAGATCCACTTAAACTTGCCCAGAAGAAGGTGATGTGCCACAGTGTCAAACTCTTTAGCAAGCTCAACAAATATGGCAGAGGTGGTCACACCTTGATCCATACCTGAAAGGATGGAGTCAATGAGCCCCACAGAAGGGAGGTGGAAGTGGAGTGGGATTTTTAAAACCAGACTCGAAAACAGGTAGATAGATAGACAGATAGAAAGACAGACAGACGATTTTATTTAAAAATCCTTGTTTGAAATCAAGGAGGTGTACAAAAGGAAAAATGTCATAAAGAAATAGAAATTAAATATAAGCAGATAAAATATGACATTACAAATATAGGGTAAGATGCGCCTCATTGCAGATGATATCAAAATCAGTGGTAGAGTAGATAGAGATGTTGGTATCAGAATTATGAAAAAGGAGCTGGAAAGTTTGGAGAAGTGGTCAAAAATGAAATGTGGCAGTACTTTCTGTTAAAACTAATGATAAGTACAAAGTAATGCACAGAATAACAAACAAAACTGAACACCTAATTGAAATTGAAAATATTGTAGCTGGAAGCACTAGAGAAAAAAGGAACAGTAATAATTATTTCAAATAATCTACAAACAACAGCAAAATGCAATAGGCAGTGAGAATAGCAAACACAATGTTGGGGTACATAGGGAGGTTGGAAGCTGGACTAAAGGACACAATTCTTCCACTGTATAGGTCACTGGTTTGTCCTAGCCTAAAAAACAGAGTACATATTTGGAGACCATTGCATAAAAAGACAGGAATCGGTCAAAGGCAGCGCAGAGTAGAGCTACAAAAATGATTAAAGAACAACAAGGAAGGACATATGAAGAGACTTTGGCATATCTAAAACTTTACAGTACTTACTGGAGATGTAGCTGGAAAGATGGGACATGATTGAAGCAGTACCAGGTTGTTTCACTGAAACTTTTCCGAGGCATATTATAGCGACAGCATTGATGCATTCTATAATGTACCTGTGGGACCCTAGCACTGCTTCTCCGAGTCTTACACCTCCTCTCTAAATCAGCTCTGACTCAGAGTTGATATAATAAAATATGGTGGTGTGGGGCACAGTCCCTGCAAAAAACAGCTTTTTGCCTCATGGCTTTATGCCAACCCCAATTGCAGTCAGCATAAAGCTGTTGATGTAACGTCGGTTGAAATATTTTTTTTGTCCAGCTGTCATGGAACTGATTGAAACATACAAGTATCTTCCTGGTCTAAACAAAGTGATGATTGATAATTTGTTGAAATTGAGTAGAAACACACACAACAGAGAAAAACCTTGAAATTAAATGGGAAAATTTCAGCAAGAGATTAGAAAGCCTTTGGAGATGGTGGTGAATGGAAGGAATAAGCTGCCAAGGAGAACTGGTCAAAGTCAGTGGCAGTTTTCAAATTTGGGTGGGACACGTACATGGGTATAGTAAAAAACCACCATACAGGAACGTTGGGAGACTGAGTGGATCCACTAGGATTCTCACATTTCATTAACAGTTAGGTAGGCATAGAGTAGATGTGATGGGCCACTAGGCCTTTTTCTGCCAACAGATTCCATGTTTCATTTCATCAAAGTAACAGCCCATGCAGGAAGGGGTATCAGTGTCAGGAGCTGCTCCATTTCCTAGAGGAGGCTTAACAGGGGACTTGGCCCAGTCCACCCTTGGTAAAACAATATATATGTACATGTATTCTGGCTAAATGCAAATGATAACGCCACCTATCTGCACACCAATGGTTTTGCAACTGTGGGGCTACATACAGAGCTTGTTTTAATGGCTAGTGTGACAAAGAATAAAAATAAGAGAAAGATTTACAGACAGAGACATGGGTATATGTATCAACTAAGCATCCTGCAGTTTCCCTTTAAATATAAAATATTTGAGGAGCCATACAGGTAGCACATTGTCAGGATGTCCACTCACTACTCCAGTGACCCAGGCATGGGAACAGGATCAGGCTGCATGAGTGGCCAGGGGAAGGAGTGATGAGCATCCCAGTGGACTGCCCTCCTCCTTTGGGAGGAGACATTCCATCCCTCTGCTGCGAGATTGGCAGCCAGTATAAGCAAGCACTATGTCATTGCATGCTGTCGTCCTTGAGGGACTACATGAAAACCACTACAGTGACAAAATGGTGACCAGCCTTTTCGCATACCTCATGCCGTCAGCCAGGCACTCAGCTCTGGAATGGATCGCTCACCTGGGGTTAGTACACTCCTGGTGGACCCTCAATGGACTACAAACCAAAGGGGAACTTGTAGGTTGGGATAAGTTCAGGGGATGGCAGGTGATTGGGCTTGAGGCACCAGTCAAATACTGAACACCTAGGGCTGGCTGAAATTTTCTACCAGCAGTGAAATTCTGGGAAAACTCTAATTTGCTTCCATGAAATTTTTGCAAAATCTCTGTGAAAATTTCACATTCCACCAAAACTGTAATTTCAGTTATTTCCATCTAATTTTAAAAGTAGCTGTCCACATTTGGTATGATGACTTCACCAATGTCAATACAGAAATGTAACAAGTTTCAGATCTCTTTCTTTAAAGGTGACTGAGCTATAAACCTCCAAAGTTTTGAAAAGCCTAAAATTACATTTTGCAATCATGTAAACTGCAGACTTTTAAGCCCCTAGAACTTTAAAACCAGAGAATAGAATATCACCAATTTTGTTTGGTTCGTTGACCCTAAATATTAGGCTTTGAGGCCATCCCCATGGCCCAGCAGAAAAACATCATGCTGCTATAGCTGATGACCTGGATTCGGAAAAAGCTGGGAAGTCACGTGGGAGGCAGGTCATGGCTGAGACAGCTGCCACATAACAGTGCACCTCAGTCAGGGAGGGCTAGAGTCAGGTTCCACCAACACAGTTACCCCTGTGACTGGGCCAGAAAGCTTGCTCCTGCTGCAGGGGAAGGTGTGGCCATGTGAGACGAGAAGAGCCACCCCACCAGGGGAGATGGGAGGGAAAAAATGTTGTAGAAAATCTGGTAGACAACTGAATGATGGCAGTTCAGCCTGATCAGGGTATATCCTGTGAACAGGTTATAGAGACAACCCGCCAGCCAGGAGCAAAACCAATATGGAAAAAAAGCTGTGTGTGTCAACTTTCTAATCTCTTGTTCAAAGGTTGGACAAGTTATAAGCAACCACAGATTCAAAAATAACATCAGTAATTAAAGTTGAATTTCATGAGCTTTTGTGAGTGTGGAATGTTGTGATACTTCTGTCAAAGCCATGTCCATACATTTGCCCAGTCATACAATTGAGTAGAGGAAGGCAAAGGCTGGGTAAAGTGTCAATAAGGTAGCATACATTGAGGCTCCATAGTACAATGATAATGATGCTAAGTGTCAGATCACTATCTTGAGTGATGAACCATGAAGACTAGTCATTGACATCACTGTGCACTGGCCTGAATTGCAATATGCCAGATAACCAAGATCTCACTGGCTTAATAACATCTAGAAGCATGTGCATGCATAGCATTGTTTCTGTACAATGCCATCTACTGACTCTTTAACAAGCTTGTAGATAACAATGTATATTTTACTACAGTATTTTAAAACAATGGCACAAAGTGACACTAAGCCTTATAACCAGTTGCAACTTAGGCCATTGTGACAGGAGTATCTGGATATCTTTAGTCATGATGGGGCACGATGCTGGGCATCGCTGGTGCAGGAGTGTTGGAGGGTATTTCAGGACCTTGATACTATTGTGATTCAGTGGTGATAAGTACTTTGTGAAAGGTAAATTGCACAAGTGGAACTCTAGTGGCATTGTCTATTATGTGTCCATGAATTTTTGAGCAAAATTAACCATAATTTCTAAAGTATCCATAATAAATTTTAACCTACTAAACAACATTTATCCAGCTTAATTAGAGTCTGGGGCATATTTACTTTCTTATGCATGCCAAATCTTGAGTGTATACCTGCAATAACAGTGGAGCTATAAACATCCAAATATTTTGAATATTTACACACAATTTAACAAGTAATTAAACTGTGAAATTTTAAACTCCTGTAACTTACAATTTACATAACAATCACCTATCTACTTATCAGTTTCTATGACTCTTCTAAGAAAATATACATATCAAATTTCAATTATCTAGCTCCATAGGTGGCTTCATGGTCAACACAAAAATATATTCAGAAATTTTCACATGAATAATAAATAGCCAGATTTTGAGCACCTGTAACTTCCCTACCCCAGAGCAAACATCATGAAACTTGTCATCTGTCTAGGGACTCTTCCAAACAATGCAACTCCCATAGTTCAGATCTCTAGCTGTAATGCTGGCCAGGTTATGACCAATTAAATAATTTCAGAAAATTCCACACAATTTCACAGAATTATATTAAAATTCTGCAAAATCAGAATTGCTAACGTTACCCTACCTAGGAACACCCAGTAGCTCAGGGCCAGAAATAATAGATTGATTAATGTTAAATGTTTGTAAATTTTAACCCTTGCTGTGCCTAGGACTGATATGTCAGTTCAGAATTTCTATATGTTTTAATTCTGTTGGCAGCCTAAGGGTTAAATGTTGGTTGTAGGCCCTGTGACTTAGAAGTGTATCACACTGCCACCAGGGGAAATATATTCATGTGTGATTCCTGGAATTCCATGCTGACTCTAGCTAGGCATAGTATGCTGGGAGGGAAGGTACTTACCTCCTGAGAGACAGAGACCACAGCCCCTGGATATTTCCGCACCCCATCCTTGCATGCCAACCATAGAGTGGTGTTGGCTATGAAGGCAGTTGTGTGCTAACCCCTCCACCAAGCTGGGTGAAGAGCACCACAAGTGACCCCAATAGCTAAAGGGATAAGGGTGTCTATAAAGAGGACTGAAATGGGGAACACAAGATAATAATAAAAAAATAAAAGTTATTTCCAAATTAATGCGTTTATTAAAAAGAAAGAAAAGATTACTCACAATAATTTACAAACATTCCATATCAGTTTTCAGCAGTGTCTTCTACAAAACCAACCGTTGTCTTTTTCTTTAAATCTCTGACACAATTATTTTAAGGAAAAACAAGTAATGAAAAGCATGCTGGGCCAGCTACTCACTTTGCATCTGCTAGAGGTCAGCATAACAGTCAGTCAATTTTAATTGTGCTAGTAATTGCATTTATGCTTGAGTGCATTGTTCATGTTTAGATAGTACTGAAGTGGCACTAAGTCATGAATGCCAGTACATTTATTGTCCTCAGAGATGATTTAGATTTCAAACTTATGGGTGAAAAAAAAGTGCTTCAAGAACAAATGCATTTGCATGTATACTTAGCACACACAAAGCAGATTCCTTCCTTTGTGCTGCTGATGTGGAGTTTGTTTGTGATTTCTCGCCCAGCCATAAGCACAGATGGTAGATGAAACTGGTGCAATTTTATAAAGTAATCTTTCCATTGTGTTTTCAAAGAAACATACATTACTTAAAAACATGTAAATATATGAGAACTACTTTTTCACTTGCAGGTAGAAAATCAGCTTGGTTGATTTGTCTATAGGTACAACACATTGGGCACAGAATGTACATTGCACCCGATTAGCAGGGCATTGTGTATCACAGTCATTGTGTTTATGTGTGCGGGGGGTTTGAATTCCACTTTGGGTTATTTTGCTCTGTTGGAGCCCGGGAGCTTGTTGATTATAGCTTTGGGTACCATCAACTTTCTAAGAGTTCATTTCAGAAAAAAAACACCCTTCCCTCCTTATACTGCCACTTATAAACCCAGAGCCACCCTGTCACTATATCACTCATTCTGCATCATTCATATGCCTTTTGTGTTTGGGGGCATGTTTGTGGCATGAAATGTAATGAAAAAAGCATGTAAAATAAATGTCAGTCTGAGATGTATGCAATCTGTAATGCATTCCTTGTCACACAAAATCATTTCAGAATGCTTTTATGTCTATTTATACAGTTCTGAATATATATTAGAAATTGAGCATCACTTTAGTCTGGGGCCTCCTCGATAGCATCAACTTGCACTTACATTTCTTTTAAATAATTGAGATCCTTTATTTCCAGCTTTCCCATCAGCCCTGAAGGCAGCTTAGTTATTTAGAATAATGACACTTTACAACTGATTTTTTAGTGCCACCTTTTCAATATGAGAACTAATTCAATCAATGCATCAAAGTCTTTGCAAAATATTGTTGGTGTCACCCTAAAGATTTAAAGTGAAGTTGCTTGTTTGGTAGATCTTGTCCCCTCTCGCCAGTCTTGTTTGTCCACTCCACAGTGTGCCCACAGCACCGCCAAGGGAGAATAGCTGGTGTGGAGCAGCCATGAGGTACCTCAAACCCACTTCCTGCTCAGTTCTCGATTGCTGTTACAGGGCCTGCTCTAAGGAGGCAGCTGTTTTCCTTTGCTGGTTGCTGCCTAAGGCAACTCATGCAGCAATAACTTGAAACTAACCCACCCTTCCCATGGAAATAGCACTTAGGAAGTAAAGTGTATTGTATGAGACAGCTAATCTCAGTTGGACATTCCTAGGTAAATAAATTCTGCAAAAAAAAACAACAAAGAAAATCTAAAAGGATACTCAGGTCCCTGGCAAAAGTAAAATCAGGGTTGGCATGAATAGACCTTGTAAGCATTTACAATCTTAACCATGCATCTTGACACATTATTTCCTTGTTTAAAAATGTTATAGACAGACAAAAATGCTTATATAATGTTATTTTAATGGTGTGATTTTTCAGTTTTTATTAATATTTATTCATGTAACTGTTTCTACATATTGAAAATAATTTACCTAAAACAATATTTTCTATGTAATATACAGTTAAGCCCACCAGGATGAAGCCCAACTCTGCAGAATTATGCAGTAGAGTTATTGCAGCAAACAATGGAGTAAATCCCATTTGTCATGCATAAAACCTGTGACACTGTGCTTCATCCTGGTGGGCTTTGTAATATCATTAATTTCTCAGAAATGTACCTCAAAGTCAGTGGTTTTCATTCGTTTCTAACTATTTTATTTGGGGCAACAGTTGTTGAAAAGCCCTCCCCAGCTCCCCTCAGGTTCCCCAAAGCTACAAAGGCTGGCAGCAGGAAGGGTCAAGAGGGCAATGGTTGTTGAAAAGCCCTCCCAGCTCCGCTCAGTTCCCTGAAGCTACAAGGCTGGCAGCAGGAAGGGTCGAGGCATGATTTGAAAAGCCCTCCCAGCTCCCTCAGTTTTGAAGCTACAAGGCTGGCAGCAGGAAGGGTCGAGAGGGTAACGGTTGTTGAAAAGCCCTCCCCAGCTCCCTCAGTTCCCAGAAGCTACAAGGCTAGCAGCAGGAAGGATCGAGAGGCAGCGGTTGTTGAAAAGCCTCCCTAGCTCCCTCAGTTCCCTGAAGCTACAAGGCTGGCAGCAGGAAGAATTAGAGGAGCAGCGGTTGAAAAGCCCTCCCCAGCTCTCCTCAGTTCCCTGAAGCTACAAGGCTGGCAGCGGGAAGGGCGAGAGGAGCAGCAGTTGTTGAAAGCTTTCCCCAGCTCCCTCGGTTCCCTAAGCTGCAATGCTGGCAGCAGGAAGGGTCAAGAGGGCAGCAGTTGTTGAAAAGCCCTCCCAGCTCCCCGGTTCCCCAAAGCTACAAGGCTGGCAGCAGGAAGGCACGCGATCTCAAGACTGCGCTCGGTTTTAAACCTTGGCACCTTTTTCTGTTCAGCTCCTGGCGCTGTAGTACTCTCTGCTGCAGCCACTTTAAACCCAAGGAAATTAATGTATTTTGACTCACAAGACTGTGCCTAAGACTGTGCCTATGATACACTCTAGCCTGCCTACCTTGATTTAATTAACTTTTGCTGATTCTGGTACACTGCAGCTGCTGTTTAATTAATTTTAGCAGATCCTCTAACACAGCAGCTGCTTGCAGGCTTGAAATTTTCAGCTCCCCCACCCCTCCACCATTAATTAAATACACTAGTAATCCCACCCACTTTTCTTGCAACCTATAAACTCACTTGAAGGGCAGTCCTACCCCTTCCCGTGCTGCATCAGTCCTAATTCAAACCAGCGAGGCAGTCCTTTTCTTTTTTCCTCCACTCACTCTTGCCTATTCTCTGTTTGCCTCTGTTCTACACTTATTTTGTCTGGAAAAGTAACTCAGACTGAGGGTATCCCAGTTTTATCTTTTTCCCTCACCTTTTCAAATTCCCCTGCTCCTGTCCGCTCCTCATAAACTGCACTCTATTGGAATACCTGCCTCTTGTGAATAACTTGAATAATTGACTGCCAACCTCTGGCCACTAAGGGTTTCGCTCAAACTGCTTTCACTATAGGTGTCACCCTGCCTTAAGTCACCATTTCTGTCACTTATATTCTACTCTTATAAGGTACAATCAACCTCTGATTTACAGAGGTTTCATACAAAGGCATACATAATGTTCTCTCTTGCATGCCCAAGGTCACTTCTGGTGGTATCAGGATTACTACCCACTGTAATCATCCTCTCCTATCTCTCATGTAACATACCAGCTGGATACCCTGAGTCCCACTGCCATGAAGAATTCTCCATTGTCTTCTCCAACCTTATACCAACTAGAACCTTGCTCCCTTCTCCTAACCTGTCCCTCCATATAACTCATCCTTCCAAATTAGGGCATTTCCTTCTCTACCACCCCCAGCATGCCCAAATACCTCAAAGCATACATTACAGATTCTACAAGTTTGGTGATGCTTCTGCACTTATGCTTATCAGGAGACATAGAATCTAACCCTGCCCCCATTGGAATGCCAGGTCCATGGATGACTCCTCATGGTTCTCCACTAAGGGCATAAAATTGCCCACATGAATATCAGAAGTTTACCAGCAAACTTTCCTGAACTTGAAGCCTGGATAGCCCTCTACTGTCCGGACATACTTGGACTAACTGAAACATGGCTCAGGCCAGAGATGCCTGATTCCATGTATGAAATACCTGGCTACAGCTTGTCCAGATCCGATCGCCCCACCAAACAAAAGGGTGGAGGAGTTGCCCTTTATTATAAAGAGTATGTCAATGTCTCTGTACTCCAGTCTTGGATAACAAATCACAGTGAAGTTCTGCATACGGTTGTACAACTAGGGGTGATAAAGGCTAAATCTGATCTGTCCCTACAATCCTTCAGAGGGGCTCTCCCTGGCTTAAATGGGCTCTTGGATTATCTGGCCACTCTAAAGGGTAGATCTGAAGTCATACTAATGGGAGACTTCAACCTAGACCTATCAGAGTCACACGGTCCATATGCTGAAGCTCTCACCCAACTTAACCTTGCTCAACGTATCTCTAGCCCTACACCATCTCTTCCAACTTGGGTGCCAATCTCTTCTGGACTGGATGGCTACAAATAGAGCAAATAAAATAATTGCTGCAGGGACCTTTTGGATTCTATTAGTGATCACCTGCCTACTTTCTGTATCTGGAATGGCCACTGCCTTAACCCCCCAAAGAATCATTCAGTTTGAGATTTTGCCAAACTAAACCGAACTGCACTTTTGAGGATATTAATAGTATAGACTGGTCTCCCATCTGTCACACTGATGATGTAAACACTGCACTTGAATACCTGATGTCTCAGCTTCTTGCCCTTCAGGATCTGCACATCCCTCTGAAAAAAGGCATCTCAGGGCTCCCTAATAAATGGCTAAAAAGACCTCCTTCGAGCCAAGATAAAAGAGACAAGGCCTGGACCTTGGCAAAGAAGTCCCAACAATCAGAAGACTGGGTTAACTATAGACAACTGAGAAATGCCTGCAAAAGATATTCGAAAGGCTAAAAGGAGCTGCTTGCCTTAAGCTTCTCCATTCTTCAGTGGTGATACCAGGGTTTTTGATAACACATCAAAATTTTCATTGGGCAAAGGCCCAAGATGGCCATTACTGACATGACACTGAATGCGCCAAACTGTAATAAGTTACCTGCTATTGCTAATGCTTTTAATGCACAATTCTCAGATCTCTCCAAATACACTGAGAAATTCAACCAACCTCTTTCACCTCCTCTGAGGTGCAACTTTCACATGAAAACCCTTTTCCCTCACATTAGTCTCCTCCATGAAGTGCTGCATCTCCTCAAATCAGTATCCACCTATGGATCTGCTGGCCGGGATGGCTACTGCCAAGCTTCTTGAAGCAGGCAGCCCCTGCCCTTGCTGTTCCTATTGGAAGAATCTTTAATCTTTCCATAATAACCCAAACGGTACCAACATTGTGGAAACCGCTGTTCACAAAAAGGGATACCAAAAATATGTCAAACTATAGACCGATTGCCATTCTGTCTACCCTAAATAAACTTCTCGAGAGGCCATCGCTACTCGGGTCTACAAATTACCTGCACTTCACAACCTTATTCCCTACCCAGCACGGTTCGAACAGGACACAGCACCACAACTGCTCTACTTCAGCTGGCAAATGCAGTCCTTACAGCGATGGATAAGAGCCTGCTCACTGGGGCCATACTTATCGATCTCACAAAGGCATTTGACCTTGTGAATCACTCTCTGCTACTTTCCAAACTGTCCCCTTGGCTTTGACACTGTCGACCATCTCCTGGTTTGATAGCCACCTCTCAGGGAGGTTGCAATTTGTCCAAATTGAATCCACCATCTCAAATCTTTCCCCTACCTCTGTTGGAGTTCCCCAAGGATCTATTCTTGGCTTACTACTTTTCTCCTTTTCATTAACAGCTTGCCCTCCTTTCCTGCTCCTCCTCGTTGATCCTTTATGCTGATGACATGGTGCTTCTCTCCAGTGGTAAAGATCCCTTATCAGTAAGAGTACATCTTCAAGCAGACTTTAACTGCTTGCAGGAGTGGTTACTACAGAACAGACTCCTAATGAATGCTAAGAAAACCGTAACTATGCTTTTTGGCCCCCATCAAGAATCAGATCTCTTACTCCAGACTTATTGATACATTCTCTAGATGACTTCCTCTTGAATTCGTTACCTCCTTCAGGTATCTAGGAGTCACTCGACCCATCTCTTGACTTTAACCTCCACATTATGCTACATGTAAGACAGTTTACTCAAAACTTGGTCTTGCCTTTAAAATTAGGTCCTCCTCAATGATGCTGCCCAGCTTGCTATTGCACAAGGATTTCTCCTCCCTGCTGTGACATACTGCTCTCAGGTTTACCTTTAAAGCTAGCAAAGAAGCATTCCAGAAATGGAGCACCTGCTATAACAGTATATGCAGATTTGCTGTCTCCGCCACAGACTTACCCATTATTGCTTGCTTTACTCGAAACTAAATTGGCTCTCCCCAGACTCGCCAGACACTATTCTGTGGGCTGTACAATTGATAATATGATCAGAACGGGGTCCCCTAAATACCTTGCCGAACTATTAACTCAGCCCTCCCAAGCATACCTCCTCAGGCATCTACTCAAACCCAACTTGAAATTCCCAGATATCTCACAAAAAGAGGAGAAGATCCCTCGCCATATCTGCCCCCCTCCTGGAACTCCATTCCCTCCCACATCAAACTCCAAATCCCACAAGGCCTTTAAGCTGCGTCTTCGGGCACACCTATTAGAATCCGACTGCTGCTTTTGTGCTGTAACTTGAGCCTCTCTCCTAGCATTTTCTCCTCCCTATGGCACTTACTGATTTCATGCTGGTCTCCAAAATCTGAAAGTTTCCCACATCCAGCAGAAATCCTATTGTTTTATTGCTACTTCATTTAAGTTTTGTTTGCTGTTTGTCGTTTCAATTTAGTCAGTGATGTACCATCAGATGAAAATAATGAATGTAATGTTATCTGTTTCTCTTTGTCATCACTGATAATGACTGTACCTGGCTGTATACTGTTCAAATGTTTGTTCTCACCTCATGAAATACTCTTTAATGTTGACTCTGGTCTCCCTGTCTGTATCTCCCGGTCGTAGCCTGAATATAGGCAACATTGTTGTCTAGTGTACTTACCCAGTAAACAAAACCAAATAAATAAATAAATATATCAAAAATGTTGTCTTTATAAGTAAAAAAATAAATACATGGAAAAGGTGTTGATTTGTTTCAAATGTCTCCTAGATGGAACCTGTATTAGCAGGACTCATCTATGCAAAATAATATTAATTGCATTCATTGAAAAGGATACATCATTTACTCACGGACTCATTAACAATAGTTTCCAAGATCAGTAGAATCTGGTTATAGTTTGAAGAAGGTACAGTTTACACATTATAACTAGTGTACAAACACAGGTTTTAGCGCAAATGTAACAATAAATATTGTTTCCCTCTCTCATGAGGAGAGGCACTCTATTACACAGTTACAGAGTATAAAAACATTCCACATATATTTCACATGGATAGATGAACCCAGTCATATCAAGCATATGATGTAGTTAGTACACTGTGTAGTCACTCATACCATGGGATCCTAAGCTTACTTAGGTACACCATGGCCTGGGCTAGTGAGCAGTGCAGATTGTGCCATCCATAATAGGTTAAGCATGGACACAGACCATTAGGCAATTTGTTCCAAGCCAGAGGGCTGGCATGGGAGAAGCAACCAGAGCCTTCTCTGGTGGTCATGTGGGGCCAGTATATTCCAGTCCTGCCACAGATTTAAGCCCTTCCTGAACTGGTTTGGGCTGTACCAGGGCAAGGGATGTAATCTGGTACATTACCTATGATACGTATTTGTGCACAAGGGGTAGCATATGGGGTCATTTATGGTCTCCTAGGCTTAGCTAATTCAGTCTTCTATGATTGTGGAGTGGCGGCTATCTTGCATTTAGTATGAAGTGAACAAGCCTGTTGTAGAGGACAGTTACCTTGCTTAGGACTGATCTGTTGGCCTCATCATATACTGTAGTGTGTCCCTTAGTCCAACAGAGAAATAATCATTGGGTTTACAGTGTGCAGGCATGTAGGGTTGGAAAGCACCCTTAATACTATACAGGAGTCAATTTTGGGACCAGGTTTTATAAGATTATCAACATACAGGCTCCATTTGAAATGGAGGTCTAGCTAAAAGCACGTGCCCAAATATTTCTACACAATAGTAAGTTGTAGCTCATGGTGGTCATGGGTAGTGATAACCATGTGTTTATTAGTGCATCTGCTGGTTATCAAACATGACTGCAAACTTTCATTTTTTAAAGTAAGTGTTTAGCACTAAAAGTTTTAAAATTAGCCAATTCTAAAGACAATTTCCAGCTAATGACTCAGTAGTATCACAATAGTTGTCTCCCTCCTCCCAGTCGAATACTTGTTCCTCCATTCACAATCAGCATTTGGACAAAGTGGGTGCACTGTGGGAAGTGACTTCCTGAGGTAGGCAGGTTCTCTGCTTTTGTAACCACCCCTTTAAAAGTCAAGGATCTGGGTTCCAGGGCACCTACAAAATAAAATGAGTTTGGGGCATGGAGGGCTGGTTTGGGAGGAGAACTGTACTAGTTGCTGGCATTTTCTAAAATGGCAAAAAGAATTCTGAGGAAGTTAAGGAGAAAGGATGAGGCTGGGAAGTGACTAGGGTGGAGAAGGGTGACCACAGGACTTGCCCTGGCCACCTCAAAAGGACAGAATACTGGGTTTTCAAGGAATTGTGGTGCAGTTGTGCTATTTGTGATATGGCTGTTTGACCACATAAAACATGGTCTAAAGTCATGATATACATGCCAAATGTTACACATGAAAATTGGTGCATGCATCAAAACAATGGCACATGAATCAGTTTTCTACGATAAAACGTGAAAAGTGTCACAAATGCATCAAAAGACTGAAAATTGCATGCAAGTATTGTGGTGCATTTGCAGTAATGCAGGTGTTGTAGAACGACTGGTGCAATGCCTTCATTTAAAGCTTTGAATATCCAGGCCAGAGTGTTTTTATTAATTTCACCCAAGTGCCAAGCAGCCAAAAGAGATACCAGAAACTTCAGACTGGCTTTGCCAATGTCAAAAGTGTAGACATTTGATATGTTCACTGAAACTTTTGATATGTTCGCTGAACTCCTTTCTGCATCACATTGTACTCACTTGTAACACACAAGTAATTGTGTTAGCCAGAACTAACAGTAATGCGATAAATAAGTCTTTGTGCTGCCACAAACATCTCCAAGCTGAAGTCCTTGGCTCTATTAACTAGCAGCGTACCTGCCAATACTCTGTAGAATACAAAGTATTTGTAAACTCTACTGCATAAGTCTATGCATTCTGATGAGAGATAGAGGCATTGAGCATTAAGGAATGACCTGGGGTGGGATACCATCAGGTAACCTAACCTAGGGTGGTCATGAGGTAGCAAGTAAAGCCAGGTGCTCTGCTGGCCCAGTGGCACTGGTGTTGAGGTGCTGGACACCTTACTTCATGCTGTACCAGAGACCTCAGCTGAGGACTGACTTCAGGTAATCAGGGTGCCAGCATGGGGGATGGGAGGATTGAGTGACCGTCATTCTGCTCTCCTTCTCCCGGGGTTGGTGAGGGTGGGTTGTCACCCTCCCATAGTTCTGTACCCACCGGTGGAGGTGAAGTGGGAAAGCGTGAGGCGGGCGGCTGTGGCAGTACAGGTGGGCAGAAGGGGCTGAGCTGCAACTGGTGTGTGTTTGCACTCGCACATGAATGGCCATGTGCCTGGGCTCCTGGGGGTGAGGGCTATGGGAGAAAACAGAAAAAGCCTATAAAATCTATTTAAAAAAAAGCTAAATGCTTATGCTTCTTTTGTTCAATGAATAAAACTACCTCAACCATTAGAATGCTTTTATCAAACTAAATGTTCCTTTTTAAAAAATAATTTTGTTATAATTTGAATTACAATTGGTATGTTGCACATGAGCATTTTCAGCAGTTAACCTAACCATTTAGAATGTGATTTAACTAATAAGAATGCTCTGTTTGCAGCAACTGATTTATAATAATGTGCTGCTAGATAGTATACAGGATATTCTGCTAATTCTGAAATAATTTATTGGTCAGCTACAAAATTACAAGATGAAATGCATTTATACCTCTAGTTAGATTTGATCCCTGACTGCAGAGTAGAAAATTATGAATGACCAGAACTCTACCATTAACACAACGCAGATCCCCATGTACAGCCTGAGGAATCTGTGCTATACTTAGCCAGGTTCCTTATAAGACAATTATCCCCTTTGACAGCCGCTCATCACAGAATGCAATTATCCATTTTATACATCTTTTCTTCCCAGATTATTCCTCTCAGTAGGGATCAGGACCTTCTTATATGGTCCACAGTCTGATCACCTTGGGTACCCACTCCACTTGGGTACCTTACTCACTTAAATCTGGCCTTCCTGGGAAGATTTACTCTCCTGCTCCACTCTGCTGGCTCAACCTCTGCTTAGACCCCTGTTCTGACCAGAATAGTACATATTAGTGAGCACTGCAGAAATGCATGCTTTCAGGGGATTTACAGTCAGAAGTGAAGATAAGTAGTGATATATTTTGATATATCATAGTGAACTTATATTGAAACTAATGGGATTTAACTGTGATCGCTACTTATCTTTAACTGACACTGTACCTCCCCCAGCTTCCAAAGATGCTGGGCAAGCTCATCTTCCAAGGATGGGTGGATCAGCTGGATGGTAAGCTCCTCCATTCCCTGGGATGAGGTGGGAAACTAGAAGGACCACTTTATGGGCATGGTGCCAGTGGCCATTTCATTGACTGAGCCCTGCTTATTTCCATCCTGACCCCTCATCTACCATCTTCCTGCTAACATCAAGGAATGCCTCCAGTCTCAGCCCTGTGGGCAAGGCTAGGCTGGCAACATTTGGTGACTGATGCAGCCGTGCACATGATGCCAGCACCAGCAGGCCATCCTGCTCCACCCCTTAGAGCACCCCAGACTTCATCAGGTCAATGAAAGGGGTCAGATCCACAACTCAAATGTGGGTGCCTTAAATGGTCACACAGTGCACTACTACTCACAAGTCTGGGCCTTCATCATTATTTAATAACATTTAATTATTTGTTTATTTAATGCGTATTTATTTATTTCAAGAGTTTCACCAAGAAAACATTCTGAGCTAACAGCTCGACTCCAGATGTGTGCGGGAGGGGAGGAGATTGGAGAGTGCAGAGTGCCATAGTAAGTTTCATCAGTAATGTGACAATTATAAAATAACAATAATTATAAAAAGCATGCAGTAGACAATTGAGAAGAAGCACAAAATAAGTAGTACAAAACACGGCTTATTGATAGCGATCAACAGCAGCAGTTCTACAAAGTGCAGCTGGTAGCAAAATGAGGGAGGGAAGGAGGTTGTGAATACAAAGGCAGACTAGTCAGAGGAAAAGGGGACCAATAAACCAGGGCAGTAGGGCGAGGGAGTAGCATGGAGGAAGGAGCACTAGGATTATCCAAGGATCAGGATTTTTCTCCTAAATTTTTGTGGTTAACTTAGTGTTACTGAATGTTTCCTGTTTCATATAATTGGAAATTGAAGTTCTCAGTGTATCCACATAAATGGCATAAGAGAGGTCACAGTGCAGATTTTCTGAGCCTGCCCTTCACAGTGTCTGTACCACGTCATGGAGACTCATTGCAGAGTTACATTTGTCCTCTCATGTGAGACTGCAAATAAGGGCACTAATAAACGCCAGCCATGCTGACAATTGCATAATGATGACACATGCCCATTAGTACTGAAACTTCAAAGCTTATTCCATATTGAAAGTTATGTACAAGTGCCCTGAGTAAAGACCCACATTTTTGCTTTTTCCATCCTAATGCACCTGAGACACGCTTTATGTCACATTATTGCTGTACACCCTAGAGTGTTTTTCATTGCTCATCTCTGTGACAGCAACTGAAGTGACATTTAAAATTAAGTGAGTATGATTTTGATGCACTGCCGTTACAATTACATTTTAATAAAGCCTTAATATACAGCACTTAATGTAAGGTTGTTCATCAGTATGCCAATTGTGTTTATTTTCTGCCCTATTCTGCATGCAGATGTAAGTACTAACAAGTGTCAGGAAGTGTGGTCATACCGTTCAGTGTTATGTGTCACCTTCAGTGCAGTGCAAGACATGAGACAAAACAGAGGGCCTTCAACCCCCAGAGCATACATATATCACATTACAGATGCATACCCTGGAGACTGTAATTCTCCTGATCATCTCAGTAACATCTGCAGAAGTGACATTTAAAATAAACTTTGTCATGTTTTCAATGTACTATGTAATTAAGTACAATACATCATTATGTATTGCATTGTATTAAAACAAAGTGTCATGTTTGCTGATGCAGTGTGTAATTAAGTATTAATAGACTGTATTGGTTCAGTCAGACCTCTCATGTAGAATACATTTAGTTAAAGTCAACTAAAAACTCAACCCCCATGTCAGTTATCGCTGGTGTTCTCCAATGAACTCTACTAGGGCTAGTCTAGGCCCACTACTGTTCTGCTTTTCATCAATAACCACCCCTCCATTGGTACTAATTCAGATGTTAAAATACAGCTGTACACTGACAATGTTGCAATTTATGCTAAATCCAATTAATCACTGGAATGAACAAAATACTGCAATCAGTCATTGGGAAAATGCACAAAATGCCTATCTGGAAGGATGCAAAATGTCTCCTGCTTAACAGCATGAAAATAATGGTTTCACTGTTTTGGGGAGAAAACACCCACTCTCAGCTCACTACAATATTGTCTCTTCTGGTACCCTCTGTAGAAGATGTGCCATACTTCAAACACCTTGATATAGCTATCCAAGATGTAATTAGAGAACTCACCAATACCTTTTATAGACTAAATTACTTTAGGTCAGGAGAAGTGAACTCCCATAAGCCATTCTTGTGTACAAATGGGTACGCAGGCAGTATCCACCAACCTACCTCTGCAACCTAGTTTTGAAACCTGTGCTTACTTACTGGTTAAGGCTACAATCAAGACACCATCTCCAAGTACCCAGGACATGTGGGTAAGTCCTTGAAAAGGGGTTACAGAAGTATGACATGATGGTCAATTTTTCAAATCCACAATAGATAAATGTTATATGTATTGAAAAACTAGGATGAAAATGTCTTTATTAACAAAAGACAACACTAGAGGCAGATTTCAACATAACTTTACTGAAGTGCAACTATAATAAAGTCTGCAAAGAAGCAATGGAATGTGCTGTGGTTTTGCATGTCACTTTTTGCTAGGAAAATCTGTGACGCCTTGGAGCTGGACATTGAATAAAACTAAAATGAGTGCACCTGGGTTTCCTGAACCATGAAATGTATCTGTACTTGTGGATTACCTTTAAATTCACTCTATCATGACTGCAGTGGCAGTTGTTAATTTTGCTGAATTTGCTTTTAATATAAGTTTGTTTTAACTAATGTATGGTGTTGCATTACTTGATATATTTAGCCTCTTTTAACCATCATGTTTGTAGCACATCATGTGCACGGTGAATGCGCTGCAAACACGATGGTGGACATTACTGACAGTAGTTAAGAGCACCTACGGACCAATTTTTGGCTCTGACTCAGAGTGGGTACACGTGAGAGGACTGAGCACATCAAGCTGCACTGTAAACTCTCTTCTACAATCGATTCATTACAAAGCTGTCTCTCTGCCATCCAAACCCACCCCACAGAATGTCCAGCCCCCGTGTGTGACCTGCACCACTGTAAGAGTTGTAAACTGAAAAAGTTGGTGCAACACACAGCACAGCTGAAAGAGCAGCAAAGAAAAGAAAACACTGCGGCTGTGTAAACATGGCTAAAGGCTACTGGATTTTATACAGTTACTGTGCATGTCACTGTTTTACATTTATTGACACTTTATGCATGCATCTGCTAGTGTGCAAAATAAATTGCTGTCACTTCAAATACTTATTGCATAAATATCCCTCCACTAGGTGGCAGGCACACCTTGAGAAAGCTGCCCTCTATTTAGGCATGAAATGTTGGTGGACTGTGGAGGGGGTCATTGTCATACAGGTATATCTATATTAAAATATGATTGATCACTTGCATTTTGCAACCCAATTTGCCTTTTATTTTGTGCCAGGCAAGGTGGGATTTGTTGCAGGCTTATCCTTCAGTATCCTTCTGGTGGGATACATCAGGTTATCTAAGCATGGGTTGCTGTTTTAAATAAAGTATGTCAAACCATATTGTTTAGTGCTAATACTCATGCAAACACTAATGTTATTATTTTACCTTGTAGCAGTAGTAAAGCATTGTGCATTGTATATTATGCTATATGTGATACTTAAAGAACCGCATTAAACCTTTAAGCATTTTTCCAGTGCAATTTTTTAAAATATGATGTTTGTTCTGTCACTGTTCCATAATTACTTGTTTTTCAATGAAATCAGCAGCTGTTTCTAATTAACATATGGGTGGAAATGACCATTTTACAACAGTATGATGCAGTTTATGTCTTTTTCAAATATGCAGTTTTATATTATAGTAAATGTTTAGCAAGCATTTGTCAATGCCTAATGTTGCTTGCTGGTATTAGCATTGGAAATGCAGGAGTTAGACAGATGCAGAATAGGAAATGGCAGTGAAGTATTGAATTCACGCCAACCGACCTCCACCCTGCAGAGATGGACAGGCATTGGGTTATGCGTTTGTGTTGTCACCCATAATGTTCATGCCATTTCTCACCCCTATCCTGCAGACACTGACAAGTGTTGAGGTGTGCCTTGGGGTGTTTGGCTTTACAGTCACCCACTCCATAAGGACATACGCTGAAATGGGTGCAATATAGAATGGAATGAAACTGTGGGCTGAAAAGTCAAGGCACATCTCGATGCTTCATTACTGGCTGTAGGGGTGGGGGGGGTGGGGTGGAATGCATGAGCATTACAGTCGGCAATACAAGGCACACTCCTGATGTCTGTCAGTCTGAAAGGGTGGGACATTATGGTTAGACACCCTAATGCCCCGGGCATTTGTTGGTATTTGCAGTACAAATGTTCAGCATGGCCATTTTGTGGCCCCCACTCATGAAAGCATTTGGGACCTCTTTTCACGAACAGTGGCACTTTGATTTTGTCAATGTGTCCCAAAATCTGAGTTTCACAGCGACTGTGCCATTGCATGAGATGCATGGAAACACAGATCGGGCGGGATCTGAAGAATGACAGCTGTACCATTCATGGGGAGGTGTGAAGAAATGGCAATGTTGAAAATCTGTAGTGAAAAATTAAAAATGCTCAAACTTCCGAAAGTGACAAGGAACCAAGCGCGAACGATGCAGAATAGTCATTTAGTGGAATTACTGTATTTCATCAAATTTTCAACATAGGAATTTTGCAACCTCTGCTCTATGAGCACTGTCACTATGATTTTCTTAATCTTTCCTGAACATTGATTTCCCACAGCAACCGCGTATTCTGCACCAGATGTGTAAAAGTATATTTCGGCGGGTTGTGAAAAGTGACATTCTACTGTTCATAAAGAGGTCTCTTAAAAATAGCAATGTTGGAAAATCTGGAGTAAAATACTACAGGATGTGTGAAGCTATGAGGGTGCGTAAACTGCAACAATGCACACTTGTAACACAGTCATGTTATGGATATTTGTCACCAAATTTTCAACATAGGCATTTTAGGACCTCTGCTCATGAACAGAGTCATTGTGATTTTACATCTGAACATACTTACGAACATATGAACACTCTGAATCTGCCAGCAGAACACCAATCGGTCCTGTGCTCGTCTGCCCGAGTGTGCAGCTTTAGCACCCTAGATTGCCTACTCCAGACCTCTCCCCTCAGTTCCTCCTGCTTGTCCCAGTACCTGCCCCGACTCTTCCTCTTGCTTTATCCCTCCTCCTTAAAGCTTTTGACTGTCCTACATGTTACCACCTCCTCTGGCAGCCCATTCCAACTAGACACCACCCTCCTCTTAAAGTAGTGCCTCCTCATTCCCTCTTGAAATGTCCCTTCCAACCTTGAGTCCGTGTCCCCTCGTCTCTCTTCCACTCTTCAGTTTAAACACCCCTTTGGTGCTAGGTTTTATTTACACTCTCAGGTAGTTAAACACTTCAATCATATCCCCATCCCTCCTGTCCTCCAGTGTGTACATGTTCAGCTCCTTCATCCTAACTTCATATTCCTTTCCTTCCATCCCCTTTAACATTTTGTTTGCCCTCCTTTGCACCCGATCC
Source organism: Neoceratodus forsteri (assembly GCA_016271365.2). Classification (NCBI taxonomy): domain Eukaryota; kingdom Metazoa; phylum Chordata; order Ceratodontiformes; family Ceratodontidae; genus Neoceratodus; species Neoceratodus forsteri. The sequence goes on along the minus strand of CM028138.1, from coordinate 74,364,225 downwards.
AGTAACTTTATATCTCTTCTCAGATATGGCCTCCAGTACTGCACACAGTACTCTAAGTATGGTGTGACCAATGATCTGTAGAGAGGTAGGATCACAGTCCTGTGTCTGGATGAGAACACTTGCGATGCATCCCAGCATCCTGTTTGCCTTTACTGCTGCTTTCCTGCACTGGGCGAGTTGTTCATGCTCCCAGTTACCAACACCCCTAGGTCCTTCTCCTCCTCCTCTGATCCCCAACCAATAGTCCCTCTTCTGGTTCTAAGCCCTGAAGTGCATCACCTTACAATTCTTTGCACTGAATCTAGCTGCCACTCCACTAGCCATGTTTGTAGTTTGGTTAGGTCCCCTGCAGTTTTCCCACCCTTTCTCTTAGATCACCACTGCCCCCAATTTGATATAATGTGTGAACAGACTAAACCTGCCCCCACTCCATGCTATATCAGAGATAAAGAGCCCAAACAACACTGAGGGCCCTTTTGACCTCTGACACCCACTTGTCACTCTTGGTGCCGAGGCTACCCCACCACCACTACTACCTCCCCCCCTCTGCACTCTCCCCTGTAACCAGTTCTCATCCATTTAGTTAGACCACCTTCCACCCATACCCTCCTTCTTCTCACTCTTCTCCTCCTTGGCCTGTCCCTCCTCCCGGTAGTCCACCCTTTCTCCTCCTTATTCTTACGGGTGGTGGTGCCTTCTGTATTACACTCAGACCATTCTGCCAGCCCCTTCCAGGGTTACTACACCTCTGCCTTTACCTGTATCTGGGGGTTGAGCTCATTAAGCACTCCTGTCTGGACCTTTCTACCGAACTCAGTCTTTTGTTACCCCACCCACTAGTTTAAATCCACCTTGGTGGAGATATGCCCCTCTAATCCTGCCTTTAATACACCCCTCCTTCCTGCTCAAGTGTGCCCTGTCCCTCACATACAAGTCACTAATCCCCCAGACCCTACCGAGTTGGTAACTAACCCATAATTTTTGGTGTGGCACTCAATCCCTCAACCACTCGTTGAACTCCTCAAGCCTACCCTTCCTCCTCATGCTTGCACATGGTGACAGTACCTCGAGAATGCCACCAACTACCACACTTCACACTGCCTGCCCAACTACTCAAACCTCCCCTCACTACTTCCACAGTCTTCCTCGCCAAGTCATTTGTACCCCACATGCAATACTAAATTGAGTTTCTTCTTCCCCCTCACTGTACACTTGAGCAGTGCCTGCTCTGCCTCTGCACAGTCAACCTGGGAATAGCTTCAAACCAAATATGGCTGTGCCTTCCCCCTTCTGACCCATCTCACTCCTTTCAGTATAGAATCCCCAGGACAAGCACCCCCGTCCTTACCCCTTTCCTTCTAATGCCCCTTCAACCACCCCAGTATTGGTTCTTCCCTGCCCCTTACCCCCCATCTGCTCCCTCTGTGACTTCTGTGTTGTACCCCCCTAAATCCACCTCCTCCTTTTCTCTGCCTTATTCCTGCCATTCCCCTGAACCCGTCCCCAGTCTGACTACTTCCTACTGAGCTTCAGATGTCAACCTCCCCTCCTCCCTGCTGATTTCCAACCCCTCTCCTATCCCGCTGTTTTTGATTTGAAAGCCCCCATTCCCTTCTACCCCAATAGTGATGCCCCTCCCATCCTTCCCCTTCCCTTACTCTGCCGCTCCTCCAGTCACCCCTCCTTCCTTACTAGCTCCCCTTCTACCCTTTCATCATCTTTATCTCTTCCCTACCTGTTGCCATCCCTCTCATGCCCCACTTGTCCTCCGCCCCTTTAGTATGTTCTGCTCCCCTCTCTCTCTCTCTCTCTCTCACTAGCAGAGGTTCGAATCTATTCTAGTCAATACCCTTCTACATCTCTTCCCCCTATCAGTTCCCCCTCATACTTGTTCCCTCTGTGCCACCCTGGTCCCTCCCCACCATGACCATCTGCCTCTCTCCCCCTGGTACTCCTCGTGGTCTCATCCTCCCCCATCAGGAGGCCCCCCTCACCTCAGGCACCCTCCTTCTCCTCTCTTTTCTGTTAGTGCCACTGATATTGGGGTCAGTTTCACTCCCTAGTTGCTCTTCCTCCAGCCACCTTGCTTCCCTATCCCCCAAGCCAGGGTGCCTACCATACTCATCTGCCCTGCCACGTAGACTCCTCCCTAACCTCCATGGTTCCTCCTCAAACTAGCCAGTCATCTACAGACCATACACCCCCCATCCTCCAAGCATGGTCAGGATCATGGCCGACCCACAAGCTGTACACCCACCCCTTCAAAGATGCCGCTTCCTACTGACATGTGGCACCTGCCCATTTTGGCCCCCATCTTATGTTACGCAGGCTCTTACTCCCCAGGTTCTGTACCCTACTACAACTGTTAGGCCCCTATTTACTCAAATTCCTGTTCCCCTCACACATAGACCCCCTACTGCCCCTTACTGACGGATTAATTCAGTCTCCGATCTCATCCATTAGATACTGTATTACTGTAGCAATCCTAAAACCTCCTTGTCTGTTTTCACCCTCAGCTACCATCATTTTTGTTCTCGGCTCTCATATAGTTTCACTAAGCCCAGTTAGAAATCCTATTGCACTCCAGGTATTACTCAGCTCAGTTAGAAATAAACAAGAACAACTAAATCTGTATTATTACAGCAATCTAAAAGTATCCAATCATTGCTTTGTCTCCACTCCGAGACCCTGCTGTAATATAGAACCACAGAGGACCCTGGGCAGGAGGGTGGGCAACTCTAAAGTCCTGGAAGATCTCCATTGAGTTTGCTCACTCCCCTCCCCCTCACTCACTCATTCTATTTCTCCGGCAGCTGCAGGCTGCCCATTTGTACTAGGCTCCTGCCATGCTTGGCACCTTTTTCTGCCCACAAAGAAATCTGCAGCAGTCAATACAGACTCGTTGAGCTCGCTCACTCCCCCTGTGTCACTCGCTCATTCTGTTTCTCCTGGCACTGCAGGCTGCCCATTTGTACTGGGATCCTGCCTGTGTTGGCACCTTTCTGCCCATGAAAAATCTGCAGCAGTCCTGACAGAGCTTCGTTGAGCTTGCTCACTCCCCTTCTCCTCTCGCTCATTCTGTTTCTCCCGGCCTGCAGGCTGCCCTTTGTACTGGGCTTCTGCTGCGTTAGTGCCTTTTCTACCCACAAAGAAGTTCACAGCTGTCCTGATGAAGATCTGTTGAGGTCGCTCACTCCCTCTCTCACGTGCTCGTTCTCTTTCTCCCGTGCTGCAGGATGCCCTTTTGTACTGGACTCCTGCCTGTGTTGGCACCTTTTCTGCACAAGGAAATCTTCAACAGTCCCGACAGGAGCCTACGTTGAGCTCGCTCACTCCCCTGTCTCACTCGCTCATTCTGTTTCTCCCAGCACTGCAGGCTGCCCTTTTGTACTGGTTCCTGCCTGCGTTAGTACCTTTTCTGCCCACAAAAGAAATCTGCAGCAGTCCCGACAGAGCTCCATTGAGCTCGCTCCTCCCCCTTCTCTCACTCACTTGTACTGTATCTCCTGGTGCTGCAGGCTGCCCTTCTCGTACTGAGCTCCTGCCTGTGTTGGCACCTTTTTCTGCCAACAAAGAAATCCACAGCAGTCCTGACAGAGCTCCACTGAGCTTGCTCATTCCCCTCTCACTCCTCCTTCTGTTTCTCCTGGCTGCAGGCTGCCCTTCTGTACTGGGCTCCTGCCTGCTTGGTGCCTTTCTGCCCCTAAAAGAAACCGCAGCAGTCCTGATAGAGCTCGGTTGAGCTCGCCACCCCCTCTCTTACTCGCTCATCTCTGTTTCTCACGATGCTGCAGGCTGCCCTTTGTACTGGGCCCCTGCCTGCAATGTGACTCTTTTCTGCCAACAAAGAAATCTGCAGCAATCCTGACAGGAGCTTCTGAGCCCGCCTCACTCCCCTGTCTCACTCGCTCATTCTTGTTTCTCCTGGCACTGCAGGCTGCCCTTTGTACTGGATTCCTGCCTGCTAGGCACCTTTTTCTGCCCACAAAGAAATCTGCAGTAGTCCCGACAGAGCTCAGTTGAGCTCGCTCACTCCCCTCTCTCACTTGCTCGATTTTAATCTGTCCCAAACACTGATTTCCCAAAGCGGCCCTGCTATTCTGCACTGAAATCGAGAAACACATTTTGGCCAGAATGTGAAAATGACAGCTGTACTGTTCATAAGGAGGTGTGAAAAATGCCAGTGTTGAAAATCTGGCATGAAAATATTACAAATTTGGCGGTTACGCTGAGGGTGCGTGAAACTGCACAATGCACACTTGTAAAACAGTCATTTTATGGACTTTCGTCACCAAATTTTCAACATAGGCATTTTAGGACCTCAGCTCATGAACAGTGTCAGTGTAATTTTCTCAGTCTAGCCCGAAAACTGATTTCCGCCAGCAACCGCTATTCAATGCCAGAAGTGCAAAAACACATTTGATCAGGATTTGTAAAATGACAGCTGTGCTGTTCATAAGTAGGTGTGGAAAATGGCAATTTTGAGAATCTGGGTGAAAATATTACAAATTGCTGAGTTACAAGCGATGCGTGCAAACCTGCGCGAACGACGTCAGAAATAGTCATTTTTATTTTTTCACCAAATTTTCAAACATAGGCTTTTGAGAGACCACCTCATGAACAGTGGCACTGTTGTTTCATTAATCATTCGAAAGGTGATTTTGTGCAGTGACCATGAAATCACCTTTCAGGACTGACTAACACCATGACAGTGGCTGAATTCATGAGGAGGGTCCCAATAACCCATGTTGAAAATTTGGTGCCAAAATTCCCCAAAATGCCTGAGATATGCACCAAAGTTGAAAAACCCTATTTATGCCATTATACAGCTTACCAGCATTTTTCAGTTCGCGGTTGGCTTTGAAGAGTGCAGAGTGTGTTCGGTCCACGAAGATCATCATGCTGGCCTCCAAGTAAGTGTGGGGTGAGGGGGATGTTGGGAGGCATGCACAGAGGGTGGGCGTGGGTTGAGGGAGGGGCAGGGGCCACCAAAGCAACAAGGGACCATTTTCTGTTTTACAGGATTTTAAAACAAAACAAAACATTGCACAATGGTTTCTGGTTTTACTGGACATTTGGCATGCTGGAGTGGGCTTCCAGCATGCCACCTAATGTTTGGGGGCTGTAGCAGACTGGGATTGGGCACCCAAGTCAGCACATACAGAGGGAAGAGCCAAGGGATTGGTGCCCCCCTGGACACAATAAATCGGGGGTTGAATTATGCCACGATGGGGTGCCCCATCCACTAAATTGAATGGGGAAACTGAAGTCGATGGTGATTGGGCCCCGTCTGCAAAGAAAGACTGATGGTGGGAGGCACATGAAGCCGAGGGGATTGGGCACCCCTTGGCAAACAACAAATGGGGAGGGATTACAATATGCTGATGGGGAGTGGGCTTCCCTTGGCAAATAAACTGGGTCGGGGCATGCAGATGGCAAGGTACTGCCCTGCAATGATGGGTCACTCCCTTATTGCAGCAGAATGGCTGATGCTGCAATGATGAGACAACTCTGAGTGTAGCGGCAAAACCCTTTAAGGTGGTGGCATGCTGGCTGGACTAGTGTCAGCAGCAGCATGCCACTGCACTGAGGAAAGCGGGCCAAGCCTCAGAAGGCACCAGAGGCATTGGCCACAACAGTGCTGCACTTTCACAACCTGCTTCTGCAGCAAGCTGCCTAACATGTTTTTTTGCATGTGTGCAAGCAAACATAAAGGACATAAACTACACCATACTGGTCTAAATGGATATCACCTCTGTGCATAAATCAGAAACATCCACTAAGTTAACTGAAAGGTAAGTAAAATGAAATAATGACAATGCTAGAGTTACTATTTAAAACTCATTTTCTAAAGGAAAAGTAATTTACTAGTTCAATGCAGTTCTAAGTTAAAATGAAGTGTTACCCAAAACTGTAGGTGGTCATGGCATTGGTTAGCTAATGCTGTGTGATTTTATTTACAAATATATGTACAGCACTTTGTCACTTTATAGCATTTAATGTTTGTGTCACAGATTTTGAGTATGCACTGCCTCCTTTGCTTTCATAGTAGTAGTAGTAGTAGTAGCAACAGCAGCAGAAGAAATTCAGCGAGAGCAAAGCATTAGAGCTGTGCAAAATTGTAATTCTGCCAGCAAAATGTGGCTGAAATTATGATCCTACGTTGTGAATGGTTTTGCAAACTTTCATCAAAATAGTATTTTCAGTTTGTTTCCATCTGTGTTTAAACCAGCTTATCCACATTTCACCTGAGTTGGAAAGGTGGAGTCCTATATAAAGTGAGTATCGTATGTGGACAGAGTTTCAGATCTGTATTCCTAAAACAAGATATAAACATCAAATATGCTGAACATTTTACAGAATTGCACAAGTAAACTGCATGATTTTAAACCCTATAACTTTACTATTAGATAACACAATGTCAGTGATTTGGGCAGTTGCATAGACCAAAAGAGGTGTGTGTGTGTGTATGTGTGTGTGTGTGTGTGTGTTTTCAAATCTCTTGTTTTAAAGGATGGTCATGTAATTACTAAAAATAACATAAGTTCAGTTCAGTTTCACAAGTTATTGTGAAAATTGTAGAATTTGGGGATTATTTGTGAAGTCATATCCATACATTTTTTCCCCAGCTATACATCTGATCTGCCATGGAGCAGGATAGAACAGGATGAGTTAATGGGAATAAGACATCATTCATTGGGTCTCTATTGTAAAGATAACGGGAAAAATGGAAGATCACTGAAGGACACTAATGCTAGTGCATGTAAGGTGATCTGCCTGCCTGTAAAACAGGCCAAATGACTGCAATCTATTGCCAAGCAGTTCAGTTAGAAGAAGGAGCTGACAGTTGTCCATAGTGGCATAAACTACATAAAGAGAACATAAAGAAGTACAGACTTGCTGACTGAGAGCAGAGTAAGCACCTAGTTTTACCTTAAAATATATTATATTTCTCCTAGCTTTACCTTAAAGTATATTATATTTCTCTTCATACTGAAAGTATCAGGGTATGTGGAAAAAAAAAAGTTGTAGGCTTGTTTGGTGCACTTTGAAACTTGTCTTTAAAATTGTAATGGGTAGAGTTGGGGAGACTAGGTTAGGATACTAGCCCACCAATTGGAGGCCCTCGCTGACTCAGGAAGACCTGCCTGTGTGAGGTTATACCTGGTGTATAAAAGTGGACAGTCCTAATGTGTTCCACACACGCCCATGTCCTAGCACTTGAGTGGAATAGCAGGGAGCAGAACAGGTGTTAGACTGGCATCTCAGGCATTGGCAGGCATCAACAGGTGACAGCAGGCATGCAGAGGAATCTGCCAGTTGACTAAGACAAGGTATTTGTTCACAACTGTTCTGACATTCTGTATTGGAAGGGCAGAGGTTAAAAGGTAGATCAAAACTGGTAATTGTTGTAACACCCTAACTAGGTAGTAATACAAAGGGATTAAGGGTAATGGAGAAATCAAATAACTCCCTATCTAGGGCCATGGTCAAAGGGAATAAGCAAGCAGAAGTCTACTTAAAAGCTCAAAGGGAAGCAGACTGGTACCTATCTAGGTGTAGCAGCAGAGGTAATCAGGACAAAAAAGGAAATCAAGAAACACCCTTCCTATGGCATGGGTATACATTCATTTTAAGGTAACAGAGGAAGTAGATTTAGAAATGATGGAGTGGTGCAGTTGAGAGGGTGTGGAGTGGCCCCATTAACGTGCACTTCTCTGGGCTGACAGGTAGGTCTTTAGACTATGGGCTGAGTTGGGTGAGTATTGGGAGGTCTCATCCCCACCAGGAGCCACCAAGTCCACCACCATTTCCTCAAAGGGTGCCTGAAAGGAGGGCTGACTGGACTGTGGTGGGCTCCAGGAGGGTGGGGGTAAGGGAACATCTCCTCAGCCTGTGCCACTGAAGAAGTCTTTCACCACTCTGACAAGATGAGACTGCCAGGACAAGGCACCTGTGGTAGTGGCAAGGGAGGATGTGGGAGTCCTTCAGACCCCAAGGTCAGAGAAAGAGGACCTCAATGGAAGAGAAAGCAACTTGTGGTGGGGACTCAATCATCAGGTGGATAGTTTTGAGAGCACCACAGGAGACAAGGAAGGAGGTGAGGTGCCCACCCAGTGCCTCCGTATAGATGGATGGTGGGGTGGGTCTTAGGATCACCAAAGTGGTGGGGCAGGAGGGGAGCTGGATGTCGTTGTCCATATGAGGACAAATAATGTGGTAGAGGAGGCTGTCAGGGTGGTGCAGGACTGGTTTAGGAAGCTGGGGAGGGGTCTCAAAACAGGTAACACACACAGTGGCCTTCACTGAGGTGCTACCTGTGAAAGGCTGTGGAGAAGGAGAGGCATACCATTACCTGCACTTCAACAACTAGTTGAAGGCATGGTGCAGGGGAAGAGGGTTTGGCTACATTGAGGACTGGGCTCACCTGGGGAATGAAAGCCTGCACAAATGGAATGGCCTCCATCCATCCAAGAGAGGAATGACAGTCCTGGGTGAAAGATTTAAATGCTATATCAATGGGCATTTAAACTAACACGGGAATGGCAGAAGAAACATGGGGCATTGAATGTACCTCTCAGATGACAGAGCAGCAGTGATTGATAGCTCAAGGGAAATTAATTCCTCAGGGTTAGTGGGGAGTGGGGCAAGGGGTGGAAAGGACAGAGAGGCAAGAGGTAGAACTAGGATAGCGAAACTATACTAGGAGAGTGGCAGAGAAAGGATGGCTCCATGATGATAGCAATTGAAAAACAGCGACATATCATCGCTAATGTATATCACTGAAAGCATTCCGCAATATCCATTTCTCAGCAAACTGGACATCCCGTGAAATAAAGTGTTTAGGGGCCTGCACCCCCACACACACACCCTTGGGGCTTACCCCGCACTCCCCTTACTAAGGATTCTCAACCCAGGGGTGCAACTCGAGGAGGGGTGAAATTCTGTAAAAAATAAATAAATAATTGCATAGCCACAAGCACGGAAAAATTATTTCCCCAGCAGGTCCTGAACCCAGTGCCTACTGCACCATAGCTAGCCACCCTCACCACCACACCACAAGGCTGGCTTGGTTGCAGCAGGCTCACCTATCTCCTGAACCTCTCCTTCTGTCCTCCTTATTGCCCCTCCGGGTCGCTTCTAAATGCTATTCTATCACTACTTTTGCAGGGTAAGCGGATCATGATAGCATTATAATGAGTTGCTGTTTCTACAGTCGCTTCATTTATAAGTGCTATCGCCACAGGCTACCAGAAAGGACAGAAAGGGAAGGAAAGTATTAGTAAAAAAGAAGAGTGAGGGAGGGCTCAGGAAGGAGAGCAAAGCAGGGGCAAGGAGGGCAAAGGGAGTGCAGAGCCATGCGTCAACACAAAGATCCCAGGAAACAAAATTCTGACCTTGAGGCTACCATTGTGGAGGCGGACCTGGATCTGGTGGCCATTACTGAGCTTTAGTGCACTGACAACCACAGCTGGGAAGCCGCTCACCAGAGTACAAGCAACGCTTAGAAATGGTACGCAGGGAGAAAAGAGGAGTGGTGTTTTTTGATGTAAAGGAAGATAGTAAGGCCATGGAAATACTCAGTCACAGCAGGGGAAAGGAGAGGCTGGAGGTTATTTGGGCTGGCTTAGCAACAGAGTCAGGGTTTTATACAGTACATGTAGCAGTGGTGTACAGGCCATCAACACAGCAGGAGGATATGGACAGAGTTTTGGGGAGGCCATAGGCAAAATGGCAAACAAAAGGAAGTAATAACAATTGGTGACTCAATATATCGGATGGACTGGAGCATCCAAGCCATAACTCTAACCTGGTGCAGGGTCATCCTAGACTCCCTGCAAGGGGTATTTCTCAGGCAACTGGTTACACATCCCACTAGGGACAGGGCAGTACTGGATCTGGTACTTATGAACAGGGACAGCATTGCAGGCTTTCACTGTGGGTAGCCCCTGAGTTCAAAATGATCATCATATAGTGTGATTTGACATATGGATTAAGCAGGAGAAAAAACTCACTAGGATGAGGGTCCTGGACTTTAGAGAGCAGATTTTAAAGAAATGAAAGACTGCCTCAGGAAACACCCTGAAGGAGGGACAGCAGGGGTGGAGGCACAATGAAATAGAATAAAGAGCTAATAACTATGACAACGGCAAGCTGTTTAGAGGCAATAAGTAAGGGTAAGAGCCAGAAAACGAGGCTACTGCTATTCTGGAAAAGATGTGGCTAAGGCAGTAAAGGAGAAAAATATAGCTGTCAGAAAATAAAAGGAGACCCAGATGAAGGCAAACAGGGATGCATATTTAGTGAAACAATGGGAAGCAGGAAAGAGGGTAAGGGTAACAATGGTTCAGACTGAGGAAATGATTGCCCAGGAGGTCAAAATGGGATATGCCTTCTTCAGGTATGTAAGTGAAAAGAGGAAGGCAAGGATTGGCATAGTGATGATAGGAGACGGGGAGGGCATGTACAGAGGAAGAACACAAAAACTAAAGTTTTAATATACTTTACTCTATCTTCATAGTGGAAGGGGTGAATGGGCTGTCAGCGTGGCTCAGTTGGTAGCACATCCGCCTCTGGACCAGAAGGTCATGGGTTCTCGTCCCACACCAGGATTGGACTTGCACCTAAAAATTGCTGGCATCTGAGGCAGTATTGAGGTGCTGTACTGTTATGTGCTGTCCTTCGGATGAGATGCGTTAAACCGAGGTCCCTTCTGCCCATCCTGGTGGGTGTCCAGGTGGAAGTAAAGAACCCAGGGCACCTTTTGCAAAGAGTAGGAACATTCCTGGTGTTCTGGCCAACATTCCTTCCCATAAACCGGTTCATGCAATTATCCAGACTGTGTGTGTGTGGGTGATGATGTGCAATATGGCTACCACCACACATTCAGTCACTTCACTACCAGTCTAGCATTGCTTGTAAAGTGCTTTGGATGTATGAAAAGTGCTATATAAATGCTGATTCTTCTTCTTCATGTCTTAACAGACACGGGGGGAACAGACATGTCCATTTATGGAAAAAAAGTCCAACAGCGGTTGGAAGCCCTTAAGGAAAACAAGGTGATAGCCAAACAGGATTCACCTAAGGGTATATAAGGAACTGAGCATGGTGATAGCTGCCCTTTGAAACACTATTTAGCACCTCATTGGAGAAAGAGGTGGTTCTAAAGGAATGAAGCAGGTCCTAATGTGATCCCTCTAGCTGCATAAGAGTGACAGCAGAGAAAAGACCAGTAATTACAGACCAGTCAGCTCACATCAGTGGTGCAGAAGTTAATGGAGTCCCTGCTGAAGGAGAGACTGATGGAGTACCTGGAAACACATAGGTTGCAGGACTAATGGCAGCATCTTTGGGGGATGCAATGTCAAAATACCTCATTGATTTCTTTGATTGGGTAAAGAGGAGGTTTATCTGAGGTGAGCAGTGGATGTGGCCTATTTTTACTCAGTAAGGCCTTTGACACTGTTCCACACAGGAGGCTGATAAATTTAGTAACCTGGAAGAGGTGAAGACAGTGGTATGCTGGGTATCAAACTAGTTGGAAATAGGAGGCAGAGGGTGGCAGTAAATGGCAGTCACTTGGAGGATGGGAGAGTGACCAATGGAGTATTACAGTGATTGGTACTGGGCTCTGTCCTCCTTGAAGTGTTCATAAGTGATATTATGGAGGAACTGGAGGAAAGTGTGTCTCTGTGGATGAAACAAAAATCTGCAACAGGGTGGACACGAAGGAGGTTGAGAGAATGTAAAGAGATCTGGTGAAATGGAGAGGAGTGGTCTAGGAGTGGCAGCTGGGTTTCAATGCCCAAAAGTGAAAAGTCATGCACCTAGGGTGGGAAATCTAGGGGCTGTGTAGAGGTAGAGGAAGGCAATTCTAGTTACCAAGCAAGAAAGGGAACTGGGTGATCATATCTGATGATCTCAATGTAACAGGGCAGTGTAACAGGGCAGCAGGCAAGGGAGCAGGATGCTGGGGTGCATAGATAGGGGATCTCTAGCAGGAGAAGGGAAATGGTTCTGCCTCTGTATCACTCACATGTGAGACCCCACCTGTAGTAGGGTGTCTGGTTCTGGAGGTTGCACCTTCACAAGGACACCTACAGAGTAGAAGCAGTCCAGAGGAGGACTACTAAAATGGTGTAGGAGTTACACAAGAAACCATATGAGGAGGGGCTTCAGGAGCTCAACATGTACTCTAGAGAGGAGAGGAGTGCGCAGGTGATATAATTGACACCTATAAGTACCTCATGGGGTGAACAAAGTACAGAGGAGTCACTTATAGTAAATAAGGAGAGGAACACCAGAACATGGGGCGCATGTCTTGAAGCTTTGGTGGGGAGTTTAAGATGGATGTGAGGAAATAGCTTCTTCACAAAAGGGAATTTATGCCTGAACAGTCTGCCAGAGGAGGTGGTGGGCAAACAAAAGAGCAGCTTCTAGCATGCATGGGATAGGTGCATGAGTATAACAAATAAAGGTAAGAGAGGCGGAGTGACACCCTGACCAAATAGAGTCCAGGCTGAAGTGTCGGGCAGGGATAATAGGCCTATTGGTCCTTTTCTGCCAACACATTCTATGTTTCTATGCCTGTGGGCATAAGTAAATCATTTACAGAATTAGGATGTTTCTAAATGGAAACGTATCCAGAGTGATCTCGTGACAAGATTCTCATGGCCCTGTGGCCTGTGAAGAATGACAGTACTGCACACTATTAGGAGGCTAAATCTTAAGAATCTGTTGAAAGTGGGGGTCTTCTTTTCATGGCCAGATAGAGGGTATTCACAGCCAATGAACTCCTGCATTTCCAAGCTGGGCTGCAGCTGTATCAGTAGAGGGCTACTGGTCAGAGAATGGACAGCACAGTGAGCTTTTAATCTAAATGACAGAGAAGGCAGCTAGTGCAAGGGAAGGAAGCAGAGCTAGGTAGCACAAGAATAATATATTCCTTCAGTTGAAGCAAAGAAACATAGGCAACATTTGTCACTTGAATTCAGGTAATACAAGAATCACAGGAAGCAAAATTGACTAGTCTGAGAGCTTGGAATGCTGAGACTTAGAGGTACTCACAGAGACCTGGTGGGTAATAAAATAACCGGAGCACAGAGAAGGAGGAATTGGCTAGTATGAGTTTCATGAGGTCTAAAGCTAAACAATACTCTGAGAACTGTATCTGAAGGCAAGAGACTATGATATTGGAGCCCAGCAAGAATGAACACTGGCTGGGACTGTAATGCTGGCTCTGGAATTAGAAAGAGAATTTCTTTAAAAATTGGTTAGGAAACTGGGACCCTTAAATTCCAAATGTATCAAAATCTACATATTCCCTACTCCCCACCCCCACCCCAAAACACTGGCAAGAAAGCAACATCTCAGCAAAGCAGAGGTGATCCTTGATAGATCAGATATATTTCTTAACTATTACCAATGAAGGGACTTTGCCAAAATCAAAAAAGTAACTAGCATCTGATGATGTATTGTCTTTCCTTCCAGCTCAGCTGTAGCAAATGTATTTGCAGCAGCAATGAGTGCAGATCTATGAATTAAAGAGTTAGTACTGTAGCTAAATAAATTGCAGATAGAAAATGGCTTTCATTATAAAAAGTGGTCTCTTTTATTACCTTTTATCTATATGTTGCTTTAATTTTGAAGTGCATTATATCATTTATGCTTTACCACAGCATTTGAGTTTTAACAGTGTTACCATACATAGCATTCATACAACAGTAAAAGGTATAAGGAAAACCATGAATTACTGTGTCAGCACTATTAAAAAGAAAAGGAAACCTGTACACATTTGCAGCAAATCAAAACACAACACAAGCAAAAGGATGCTCCCACCCACCTCTCTTGAACTACTGACTGATTGTCTTTAATTACAGAAACCTAGCATTATGGCAAATACAGAATAATTCCCCACAAGATACAGTAATTTCCTTTAATGTGCCCTCCAAGATATTCCATCTTCAAGACACTAGATAATAAGTCTTCATTAGTCTCTATTGTAAACACTCAACGTGATAACTGGCCCAGCTTGGAGGAGTTTTCTAAGGAGAATTAGGCCAATAAAAAGAAAGAAAAAAGAAACAGATGCCCTAATAAGATTGAGTTAGTACAGAATTAAAAGTATAATCTATGTTGTGTTCATCTGGAAAAGGAAGAAAAAGCAAGTAATTTAAATCTTAGCATTAAGTAATTTTCCCCAGTCTTCATTGTTCTTCAGGTACAGTTGCACCCAGCAGCATGTTGTTTCCTCTGGCATTGAGAGCACAGCAGTGCATCATTCCGCTACCACATCGCTTTGCTCTGGGTGCGCTACCTCATGGCATAGACTTTATTCATTATTGGGCTGTATATTTCCATGTAACTGTATCTGACTTCCAGAGTTTGTCATTTTCAGCTGTCAGTTTTCAGCATGCCAGCTCCACAGTCTCTACATGCTCCTTATGGGCATCATATAAACCACCTCCTGAAAACCACTTCACCCTCACTGTACATAACTGGGCTTCTGGTGGTATTTAGTGGACCTTTTGAAATGTGTATCCCACATTTCATGTTGATGTAAACCATAAATGCAATAGTTATTACTGATTATGTGTGATATCTGCCAAACAAATCCACGTCCCCAGCATCACACAGATATACTCCCCTAAAACATGTTTCCTTTTTATATTAATCTGGGCATTTAGGGAATTTCATGGGACATTTTGTGGAATGTGTATGCGTAATTTCTTACTAATATAACAAGGAATTCCAGAATTGTTAGTATTTTTATATAATGTTTATAGTTTATGTATTTATTTAGTTAGTTGAAAATTGGTAGCCAGGAGGCACACTGAGCAAAGGCTTGTTTCCAAGTGCAACCCAGTGGAACAGAACAGTTGAAGCAGAAGTGCATTAAGTGTAGAATGTGGGTTATGCTGGGATGTCCTCATGCCTGTACACGCCCAAAGGCCAACTTCATTCAACACCCCCAAAATGAGGTAATCCCAGCACAACCCACACTCTGGAGTGCATTATTGCTATTATACAATGGCTGTTATTTATTAATGTTGTGGGGACACAAATGAGCACATGTAGATGATATTAGGCAGAGAACAAGTGTTGGAACATCCCTTTATGTTAAGGGACATCTATTTTATAGTGTCAGTTATACAGTTTTATTTTAATTAAATTTTTTTGAGGAAACATTCCCATGTGAAAGCACTGCATCATGGGTATGCAAATAATAAATTGTCTTTTATCACTGTAGTGTGTTACAAATACTGGGCAAGTGGTATTTACATACCCATGATGCAGTGCATTCATGTGTGTGTGTTTCCCTCATAAAAATAAAACTGTGAAACTGATACTATAAAAGAGATGTTCCTATACTATAAAGGAGATGTTCTGATACTTGTTCTCTGCCTAACTGTGAAATGTTTTAGCTATGACAAAAAATTGTGCCCCCAATATAAGTAAATAAGGTTTCTTTTTTTATATGAAACTAAACTTTTGTTTCTATACTACAATGGCAAGACTTCACGCTCTTTTGGTAGAGAGGCTGTGCAGCTAATCTCACTGAAGGAAGCACACACTGACCAATCAGTGTCAGGAAATTTTTGTCATTGTATAGTACACAATAACAAGTCAGTTGGTGAAAGTTTGGTAAATATGTTGTTGCAAAAAAGCCACGGTGCAGTCACAGTACAATACAGAATGTCTGTTAAGTAAAAATAAAACCACACAATATACAGAATGCAAATAACTAAACTGAAACTGTTGAGAGACATGCGACATGGGTGTATGCATAGCCCTGTGGTAGAGGAAAGTGTGGAAGTAGTGTAGGAATAATAAAGGCAGGTATATTTTTCTTGAGTGGGTGATGAAGGAAATAGACCAGGGCAGAGTGGTAGTTGTGGCCTATCTGGACTCCGGAAGGCCTTCAACAGAGTCCTACACAGGAGACTAATCCACCAGCTGGAAAATCTGGGGGTAGGGACAAAGGTAGTCATATGGATTAGAAACTGGTTGAGTAACAGAAACACAAAGAGTGGTGGTAAATGGGGTTATCTCACAGGATGGATGGGTAGCAAGTGGCGTACCCCAAGGATCAGTGCTGGGACCAGTGCTCTTCAATGTCTTCATAAGCGATATTGCAGAGGGTCTAGAAGGAAGGGTTAGCCTATTCATGTACGATACAAAGCTATGTAACATGGCAGATACACAGGAAGGTATAGAAAAAAATGAGGAAAGATCTAAAGAGGTTAGAAAACTAGCCAAGAATGGCAGTTGGGTTTCAATGCAAAAGTGCAGAATTATGTACCTGGGGAGAGGGAATCCTAGGGTTGAGTATGAATTAGATGGGATAACACTGGAGGCCACCAAAGAGGAAAGGAATCTAGGGTAGCCATAGAGGACAACCTCAAAGTATCTAAACAGTGTGACAAAGCAGTCAGAAAGGCTAACAGAATACTAGGGTGCATAGGAGGGAATAACAAGTAGAAGGAGGAAATGATGGTACCATTGTACAACTCCTAGTAAGGCCTCATCTGGAGTACTGTGTTCAGTTGTGGAGGTCCCATCTCCAGAAAGACATAGACAGGGTGGAGATGGTACACAGGAGAGCAACAAAATATGGTGTCAGGATGCAGCATAAGTCATATGAGGAGAGACTCAGAGCTCTCAGTATGTACTCCTGGAGATAAAAAAGAGAGAGGACATGATAGAGACCTTCAAGTATCTGAAGGGATCAACAGAGTACCAGAGAGGAGCATCTTTCACATGAAGGGAAATAGCAGAACAAGGGGCACAGCATGAGACTAAAGAGAAAAACATAGGAGGAACTTGGGGAAGTCTACTTCACTGAAAGGGTGGTGGTGAGATGGAACAGACTCCCCACAGAAAGTGGTGAGGCAGCCACAGTTCAGGAATTCAGAATGTATGGAAAGCACATGGAATTATCAAGCTAGGGTGAAGGGGGAAACTTGTTGTAGCATCTAGGGTACCTTAAGCATTAGAAAGAGGACAAAGCAGACTGGATGGACCACAAGGCCTATATCTGCTGACAGCATCTATACATCTATGTAGGTAGTGGAACCAGTTGGATGCCTGAACATAGATGGTTGAGGCTCAGGTGAGACCTGAACCAGGACACACTCAGGAGGCACCTGAACCAGATGATGCTCAGGCAAGGAAGGTGCTAGGAGGAAGGGTAACAGGAGCAGGGTGTGGGGAGGCAATTCAACTGGTGTCTGAGGGAAGATAGGTGGAGGAAGGAGGGAGTAGGTTACAGAATGATGGAGGGTGATAAAAAACACAGATTGCCCAGCTGAGGAGTTGGGGTGAGGATTGGTGAAAGTGCATTGATCCCTAGAATGGAGGAACAGAAGGCAGGGGATTATGGTGAGGAGAGATGAGAGGTAGGAGGAAGGGAACCAAACCAGAATTTGGATATGAAGGTTGTACTGTGAGCCTAGTGACATGAGGGCAGAGGAGAATGGATAGGTAAGAGTAGAGGGAGCAGTGGTGAGTACGAGGGGAGTTTGTAAAGCAGCAAAGGCATTACAGAGAGTGTTTAGTCTGGAAAGGGAAGTGGAGGGGTTGGTGCACAGATCACATCTACATAGTCAAAGACAGGAGCACCATGTTGTTAACAAGCTCCCTGTGGACCTGCAAGATCAGCAGTCTTTGTTGCGCTACAGGACACTAAGTTTGGGATGGAGTTTTGTATGGATGGTATCAATGTCAGCTGAGAAGTCAAGCTTACTGTCAACCACGACTGAGGTATTGAAGGACTGCATCACTCAAGGGAAATGCCATCCAGTGTGATGAAAAAGGGGGCTGTGAATCTAGTCAGCTTCTGACTGATACCAAAGGTTACGGACACCATTTCTTTAGTGTTGATCCAGGGTTGGCTAGATAGGAACTAGTGCAGAACATTGTGAAACATTGTGGAAGTCCTGCTGAAGAGTTTATCAACAGCTGTGGTAGCAGAACTGGTGATGAGGATGACATGGAGCCCTGTCAGACTCCAGTTTTGATGGGCAGTGGAGGTGACAGTCGCATCCTACCTGTACCAACTGTCAATAGCTGCTGAGGTAGGAATGGAACCAGTGAACGGAGGAAGCTGAGAGGCCAGTAGAGCCCAACTTGTCCAAAAGGAGTGGGTAGGACACTGATTGAAGGCTTTAGCCAGACCTATGAAAATGGTAGCCATAATGTGCCCTGGTCCATTCCAGAAGATAGAATCAGTGACACACAGCAGTGAGGAGATGGTGGAATGGCACTTCCAGAGACCAGACTGGAAGGAGCGATGACAGTGGTGGATGAGAGGT
The DNA here is from genome assembly GCA_016271365.2 of Neoceratodus forsteri. Classification (NCBI taxonomy): domain Eukaryota; kingdom Metazoa; phylum Chordata; order Ceratodontiformes; family Ceratodontidae; genus Neoceratodus; species Neoceratodus forsteri. Next base: position 74,345,911 of record CM028138.1, on the reverse strand, counting down.
AGTTGGAGAGTCTGAATGGACAAGTTCTCTTACAGCTTTGAGAGAAAGGGGAGGAGGAGATGAGACAGAAGTTGTAAGAGGAGGAGGGGTCACCCTTTATCAAGTGAAATAACATTGGCCAACTTCCAGGAATTAGGAACAGCACAGAGAGAGAGAAGGAAAGGTTGAGCAGGTGAGTAAGGGAGATGCATAGGTAGGAGCTGAGAGACAGAGGAGTTTGGAATCCAGCCTGTCAGGGCTGGACTTGAATGGGTTAAGGAGAAGAGGGCAAGCAGGGTTTTTGGATGTGTGACAGTGGGAAGTGGAAACCCAGGAAGGGGTGAGAGGGGAGGAAGGGGAACTGGAAGGGAAGGAAAGGAGCCAGGAAGGGGGAAGAATAGAGGGTGCAGGCACTGAAGAACTCATTGAAGTGGGCAGCGACTGAGGGAGGGTCAGAAACAGATGATCCATTAACCACAAGGATTGGAAGTGGACTGGGCAGGGATGTTGATGGAGGAATGGATTGCCTTTCAGAATTTAACTGGGACATTAAGGTTTTTCTGGAGGTTGGCCTTGAAATAGTGTGATTTTATCCTTTCCGGCCATCTGTGCACTGGTCAGAGTGCACCCATCAACAGGGCCCCAATTTTCAAAAATCACTGCCCCTTCCCGTAAGTCCGCCCCCACTGGAGTTAGAGTAAATAGTTGGGGGCCTGGGGTACAACCCACATGGGTGGTTGTGGGGCACAACACCCTGCATTAAATGTGGATGTGAATAAAAGTCCCTGGCGCCCTAATGACGGGCACACTCGGACTGGCTCATTCCGATGGTGGAACCTGATTTTAAAGCCTGGACAGCCTTAGTATTGTTGTTTCTCAAAGCCCTGTAAGAGATGAGGTCAGGAAGGAAGGGAATGGAATAATTTATAGCAGGCTCAGGCAAGATCATGGAACTTCGCACAGGTCTATGATTTCAGAGGTAATCCGAGGTGGGGAAAGGTTTGACCCGGATTTTCTGAGGAGTCCTGCTTGTCCCAGATGGAGGAGAATTCAGACTGCAATAGGACAAGGCACACTTCACTATCAATGGCAGAGAGGATAGCTGACCAACCTGTTGCAGTGAGGTCACTTGGAGAGTATTGATGTTTATCGACAAGAGAGACCTGAACCAGATGTATTTTGAGTGGAGAGGGACAGTAGATTTTCCTAATGCATAATGTCATGTAGTGGTCACTAAGGTCACTAAATGAATACAGCAATATACCTGCTGCAAATAATGATGGGGGGTTACAACCCAGTCCAAAAGGGTATGGTTGGTACAGGCTGTGCAATAACATTAAGGGCCCCCTGTATAATATTTTGTGAGGCCCAACTTTCCTCACTAACATGTGTACAAATAACTATTAGCACATATATAGAATATTATTTACAATATAGCATTTACAGCAGGGGAATATGTGGGTTAACACCTGGGGTGTGTTGAAGCACGAGGCGGCTGAGTGCTTCGACCACCCCAGGAGTGACATTATTAATGATAACAAACACCTGAGTGCCTTATATTGCAATTATATACAATGGCTCAATGTTATAGAAAACAAAAATGAAAAAAATGTTTTTAGTAGATTTTAGTGAGGCAGTGTATCTTTGTTTCTGAAAAAGCAGCTCATAACAATCATGCAAATCAATACAGTGATGTTATTGTGTAATAACATCACTGTCTGAGGCACATATTGACCAATCAGAGTCCAGGAAATTTTCTTGCCATTGTATAATTATATTGTAATGTCTTTTGCATACATTCTGACGAGAATCTATAGTTTGTCTGTGCTGCCTCCTTCCCCTTACCTGGCACCATGATTAAGAAACTGAATTATGTACTTGGTCCCTGTTCCTGCTGGTAACTCTGGCACAAGGATCAGATGCTTTGAGTAATGAGCCTACTGCTTCTTTGTTCTGTAATCTACCCCACCCTTGACTAGAGTGGAATCTGCAGCACAGACACCACTGCTGGCAGCCCAGTTTCAAACAGACAAGCAATGTACATAAACAAGTTACAAGGTTGTCTCTGACTATAAAAGGTTTTCTTAATATTGACCTCTGTGGCAGTGGGACCCCTGACAGTGTGGGCCCTGCTGCAATCACATTGCTTTCATCCCTCTGATCACTACCCTGGGTTGGTGGAGTGGATTGAGCCTGATGGATTTTGGTGGTGTGGGATTAAGCCGGTGGGTTCTGAAGTAGTCTGGGAATGATTAAGGAACAAAAAACAGTCAGTTCCTTATAGTAGACAAAGGCTTTTCCTGTATCTTGGCACTTATCACATAAAACTAATTACCCGAAAACCACTGGACACTTTGGGCAGGATATTCAAACTGTGCCAGGCTGTGGCGCAAGCCTGGGCGGAGCTTAACTTGGCTGGCGCAGGGGTGTGGCCTGGGCAATATTCAACGAGCTGCGCTATGGCTCAGCAGCTTTGAATATCGCACCCTGGCCACCCCCACTGTGCATGGTGCAGTGGCACTGTGCCAGCGCAAGTGGCCAGGTGGAGACATGGAGATGCGCTAAGCAAGTGCCATTGCACCATTCACAGCACCTGCGATATTCAGAAAGCGGACATGCAAATGAGGCCATAATTTATGCAAGTGCACATGGGGCCATTTGCATGTCATTATGCCCCATTTGCATCCCATTAGCATGCAGGTGCGCCGATCCCTGACAACTTGCGCCTAGTGCCCTGCCAGGCAGCAGCCGCGGGGACCAACCCCCCGAGTCCGATCACGGGCATTTGTCTAAAAATAGACGTCCTCTTCCAATATCCCTGGTTTTCCAGTGGACCGCTATAGTGCCCGATCGCGGGCATCGTTATAATAAACCCCCGTCCAATATCCTGGGGTCCAGTGGACCAATGCTGCCCGATTGCAGGCACCTGTTCCAATGAAAAACCCGTCCATTATCCCTGGTGGTCCAGTGGACCGAATGCTCTCCGATCACGGGCATCCCTTTAACAGAAATCTTCCTATTTCCCTGGTGGTCTAGGGTACCCCCTCCGTTGCCACCCACTGAGTCCCACCACCTGCTCCTCCCGGTCAGCCTGGCGGAGCCGCAGCACCCACCCTGTCTGCCACCCCGCCCGCCCACCGATTGACACTGGTAGGCTGCACACCCATTGGTTCACAGCGTGAGCCAATGGGCGTGCAGTCTGTACCTAACTACACATTCCAGGCTGAGATTCAAGTATTGCAGAAAGGACTTTCTTTGTGCCTATACAGGACTCCAAGCCATTTCAACTTTATTTGGATTTACATCGGTTTACTAGAAATTTGAATTTGAGAGCATATTATAATAGCAATAAAATGGGTTTTGAGAGTAACTATGAAATGGAGGGGTCCAGGACTTACCATCAACTATATTAGAGGTAAGCAAATTCAAACCTAAATCTACTTTTATGCTCCATATATGAAGCAGTTCTTGTGTTTGAGAAGATTTGTGAGACAATTTGCACAAATATTGACCAGGACTTTCCATCCACATATGTGAATATATCCAAAGTGGAATCTGAGGCCCTTAGAAGCTTAGAGAAGAATAGAGATATTACTATTAAACCTGCAGATAAGGGTGGGTCAGTTGTAGTAATGAATACTTCCAGTTATACACAAGAGGCATGGAGACAACTGGAAGATGTGACATTTTATAGATCATTAAGAACTGACACAACTAAGAACAATAAAGCAGAGATTGATAGTTTTCTTTTTCAGCGGAAAGTGAAGGTATAATTGGACATAATTAACTGTTATTTTTGGAAGTGAAACTTCCAGTATTGGCCTGTTTCTATATGCTACCTAAAATACATAAAGACTTGAGGAATCCACCAGGGTGACCTATTGTGGCAGGGATAGGGTCTCTTTTAGAGCCACTGTCACAATATGTGGATTCCTTTATTAAGAAACATGTTAATATGTTACCTTCCTTTATTAAAGATACAGGGCATTTTTGGAGATTCTGGATGATATGCAGTTAGAACCAGAGTGGATTTTGGTATCCATGGATATTACTTCTCTGTATACCAATATCCCACATGAGGAGGGTCTTCATGCATTGGATTATTTTCTGTCACAAGATGAACAGGTTTCCTCTGGTAAAAGAATTTTTATTAGAATGTGCAGAACATGTACTTACAAAGAATGTTTTCTTGTTCCAGGACCGATTTTTCTGCAAGTTAAAGGTACAGCCATGGGTGCTACTTTTGCACCCAATTATGCTAATCTGTATCTGGGTTTATGAGAAAAGAATCATGTTTATGACAGAGACGCTAATCCATTCTATGATAATATTGACATCTGGCGTTATATATTGATGACATCTTTATGGTGTGGCTGGCACTTTAGATGCTTTATTTTCTTTTGTTAAGTACTTAGAAAATAGTAATGTGAATTTGAGATTCACTTTACAACAGGATCTGACATATGTATCTTTTCTGGATGTAAGTATTACTAAGGAGAAAGATGGTGTCCTTAGTACAACTCTGTTTCATGAAGAAACAGATAGGAATTCACTACTGCATGCATCCAGCTGCCATCCACGCCATTTGGTGTCTAGTATACCAAGGCCCAGATGTTAAGAGTAAGGCGTAATTGTAGTAAAGATGTGGATTTCATGATCCAGGGTTCAGATTTGTGCAACAGATTAGTAGAAAGAGGATATGCTTATGGTATGGTTCAGGAGGCCTTTCAAGAAGCTGTGTGTATGGATAGGAGGGATCTTATTAGACAGAAAAATCGAACACCTAAGGAGCAGAGGGTTAACTTTGTCACTACCTATACCAGACATTCTAAAGCTATTGAACAGATTATACGGAATAATTGAATGTCTTATTGGGTGATCCATGATTGTCTGAAGTGAATCGATGTAATCCTAGGATGGTTTATAAGAGAGGCAAATATACTGAGACAGGTTGGTACATAGTTATACTACATCTTTTGATAAGGGTACTGGCAAGGTTACCTCTGCTGTTCTTTGTGGGATGTTTAATTGTGGTAATTGTAAATTTTGTAAGTCCACACTTAGATGTAAGACCTTCACAAGTTGTAATTGCACTAAAGTCTATGATATTAGGGACTTTATCACATGCAGTACTGTGAATGTAGTCTATTTGGCAACTTGCCAATGTGGGGCTTTCTATGTGGGCAAAACCACACGTCCATTAAAGGTACGGATGGTGAACATTTTAGATCGATTGCACATAGAGACACTAGAAGTGCTCTTGCAATACATTGTGATCAAAACACTGGTGACACTTCGCACATGTATTTAAATTCTGTGGCATTGAAGTGGTTAAGTTAGGGCCTCGGGAGGAGATTTGGATTCTAAGTTGAAATATAGAGAGTCCTTTTGATTTTCACATTAGGGGCCCTTGTAGCCCCAGGATTAAATGATAAGATAGAGTTGATGCATTGTTTATAGTTGCAATTATCCTACACTAATGTATATTTTCTTCTTTTTTTCACAGAGAAATGATGCTGTTTGGCTTAATATCTGGACATGGAATATTCGTGTGTCCCGATGGCTGGGAGCTGATTTCCTGTCTAGTATAGTATTACATATTTATTTTAAGATATACTAGCATTTATTGAAAGAAAAGTATTGTAGTCAGTGTACATTATAATTGTATCAGATTTATCATTATTTTATATATATACTTTTTCTAGTAAGTCTGCTGCATTTTTAAGATCGTATTAGCTTCACACTATTTAGGTTAGGTATAGGAACATTTAGTGGATATAATGGATTTGATATATATAATTACAATTATCTATGTGAGATGACAATGGATGTAATATGTTCTTTTAGGTTAGTATGCCTTTAAGGGTGAACCTATAAAATGGTGTTTGGTTTACTTGTTACTACTCCTGATGACATGCTGTGCATGAAACCGGTTGGGACTTCTGTTCCTTGTTGTTAGGCTTGGCGTCTTTTTGTCCGTAATAAAAATATGCCTGTTTAGGAACGCCAATTACAGTGTGCTGAGTTTCGCTTCTCTGTACCCTTCCATTCAATTTACTGAGTCCCACCACTCCACTTTCCCTCGTCAGCCTGGTGGGAGGGTAGCTATCTCATTGTGCTCGCCGCCCATCGATCGACACTCGCGACACATTGACAGCGTGAGCCAATGGGCGGCAGTTTGTATTAAGACTATTATTACATTCCAGATATGCATCGATTCATCTACATATCTGAATGTGTAGGAGTATTGGTTAGTATCGCCCATTGGCTCACGCCAGAACCACCGGGTGTGCAGCCCCTACCAAGGTGTCAGTCGAAGGGCGGCAGGGCCGCAGGCGGGTGGAAGGCCACCCACTGGCTGACCAGGTGGGGAGTAGGGCGGTGGGACTCAATGATGGTGGGGAGGGCGGTACCCTAGACCACCAGAGAAATAAGAAGATTTCTGTTAAACAGATGCCCGCGATCAGGCAGCATTCGTCCACTGGACCACCAGGGATATTGGACCGGGGTTTTATTGGAACAGATGCCTGTGATCAGGCAGCATTCGGTCCACTGGACCACCAGGGATATTGGAGGGGGTTTATTATAATGATGCCCGCGATCGGGCACATAGCGGTCCACTGGACCACCAGGGATATTGATGTGGAAGTCCTTTTAATATAACACATGCCTGCGATCAGGCACATAGCGGTCCACTGGACCACCAGGATATTGGACAGGAGTTTATTTTTCAACATATGCCTGTGATCGGGTATGGGGTGCCGCCAGGTGCAGCCGAATTCGGTGGCTACCCACAGGTGGCAGCTGCTGTGTTGCACCCTGCAATGCGGCAGCTCACCTGTGGGTGGCCATCAGTTGTTCTTTTTTGGCTTAACTTTGTGCAGGCGCAAGTAGGGGTTGTGATGCATGGTTCTGCACATCCTGGGCTGAATATCGGACTGTGCAGGTTATGCATGGGAATGCCTCCTCTACCTGTGCCTGCATACATTACTGATGCGCCCGTGATCGGGATTTGTGCAGCGACTTTTCCCTTTGAATATTGTGCCGGGTAATAGGTTGCGATGGAGCAACACTGTTGCGCCATGTGCAACCCTTTGAATATCTGGGCCCTTGTGTATAAATGTGGGATTTAGAGATCTCTAGGAGCACCATGGAAAAATATATGCAGAATTTCTTGTTAACACCACCAGAAATGCTAAAGTTGTTAGTGTTTTTATGTGATGGTTACCAAACAAAGTCAGTTCCTCATAAGAGATAACAGCTAACCCTGTATCTTAGCACTCATCACATAAAACAACCCCCAAAAACTAGGTAACCCTTTGTGTATAAACATGAGCATTTCAGGGTCTTCGGGGACACCTTGAGGAACATGTATCAAGAATTTCTTGCTAATACCACATGAAATGCCAAAGTTATAAGTGTTTTTATATGATGTTTACAAAACAAAGTTCATTCCACATAGATTTCCAAGGGAGAGGAAGAGTGAGGTACCTTCCTCAGTGATCCACAAGGAGCCTTAAATAGATTATATGTCGTTTACTCCCAGATGTCTGATTTTGCACATCACTGCAAAAGGTAGCTCACTCTTCCTCTCCTTGTAAATCTATATCTTTTCCATCTTATACTATGAGAAGTTAATCACACAGTCCAAGGAGTGGGCTTGACTTTTCCCACAACTGAGAATCAGTTAGTTTTGGTTCTAATACAGTTGTTTTTTTTTTGTTAATAACTGCACCACTACCTGAGGAGGATTAGCCTAATTATGTCTTTCACCTGGGGCTTACTTACCACTTGTTTTCAATAGCAATTATTGGGACCTTGGACTCAACAGTGATCATGAGTCAGATGTTCGTTTTACTGTTTCCAGTATGACCAATCAGAGTCAGGCTAACATCTCTTGTTTTACAATACCTAGCTGAGTTATATAAGGAAGGGTATGTTCAGACTCTGGGTGACCCCCAGATCCCACACCCTACATTTGTAAGATGACCAATTTTACAATATTATCACAGAACATGGACAGGCTTAAAACCCAGTTAATAGGCAGAAGTCCTCCAAGCATGAAAGAAACATAAGCCACAGCTTATTCTCCTGCAGGAGACACATTTGAGCTCTGCTGAGCATCAGAAACTTCTCAAATTTGGCTTTGACAATATTATCGAGTAGACTTATCACAGTCAATCAATCAGTTAATCAAATCTTTATTTTGCCAGTCGGAACATCATTGAGACAAGCTCATTTAGAAGATGGACCTGGGGCAAAACAATTACCAACAGGGTTAAGACATAACAGGTTGAGGAACATACATAACAGTTACACAGTAATAATAACAACATAATAACATATAACTATCACATGTGACAAAATACTTGCACCAGAACATAGCAATAGGTTCAACAGGTGGTAGTGCTATTTAAATACAATTGCATGGATACAGATAAATGGACATAAGGTAATGAGTTAAGGTTTATACAGTAAACATCATTGGAGGAGTCATAGTGAACAGGAGTGGCAATTCCTCTAGCATCAAAGTGCGAAGAAGATTGAGATGTAAAAGTCCTTTGATAAGTACTGTGGTATGTCCTGACAAGTGGGGTGGGAAGGGGAGGGGTATAGGGAGTGGGGAGGGAAGGTCAGCCAAGACAGGAGAGGGTTGGACATGATGGTCTAGGGAGGAAGGACTGTTCAAAGGAGAATACAACAGATGCCACAGGCAATTACACCAAACATAGAAACATAGAATTTGACGGGAGATAAGACCTCTTGGCCCACCCAGTCTGCCCATTTCTTACCTACTGGATAAGTTGCAGATCCTAGTTAACCAACAGCCTACTTCTTCCTACCCCCACCCCCTAGAATGGCCTTATGACTGTCCCATGCATGCTTGAATTCCACCACTGTTTTTGACTCCTACAACCTCCTCCGAAGGCCATTCCATGCATCCACAACCCTCTCTGTGAAAAAATACTTCCTTAAATTACCTCTGAGCTGCCCCCATCTTCAAATTGGGCCCTCTTGTTCTTGCACACCTCTTTTTTGAAAGAAGCTACCCTCTTGGACTTTGTTGATTCCCTTGAGATACTTGAACGTTTCTATCATGTCCCCCATCTCCTCCTTTCCTCAAGGCTATACATATTAAGCTCCTTTCATCTCTCTTCATATGTCTTCGGTGCAGACCCTACACCATTTTAGTTGCCTCCTCTGGACAGCTTCCATCCTGTCTATGTCTTTGCAGAGATTGGGTCTCAGAACTGCACGCAGTACTCCAGATGGGGTCTCACCAGCTGTCTGTACAGAGGATAATAACTTCCTGTTTTCTACTGGTGATGCCTCTCCCTATGCATCCAGTATCTTCCCAGCCTCCTTGCTGCCCTCTCACATTGCTTGCCCACCTTTAGGTCACCTGATATGACTACCCCAGGTCCCTTTCCATTTTCTTGCTGTTAGTATCTCACCCCCACTGTGTACTCTTCCCCTGGGTTTTGTTTCCCAGGTGCATTACCTTGCACTTCTTAGCATTAAATCTAAGCTGCTATACATTTGACCATTCCTCTAACCTTGCCAAGTCCATTCTCATCCTTTCCACCCCACCCTGTGCATCAACTCTGTTGCAGATCTTTGTGTCATCTGCAAAGAGACATACTTTTCCTTCAGTCCCTCTGCAATGTAGAACTTATAAAGACATTGAAGAGGACCGAGATCTAATACTGAACCCTCCGGTACCCACTAGTAACCCCTTTTCTTCTGAGTGGACTCCATTTACTATTACTCTCTGTGTCCTATTCTCCAGCCAATTCTTTACCCAGGCTGTCATCTTGGGACCCACTCCCAGGCTGGCTAACTTGTATATTAATCTTTGTGTGGGACTGTGTCAAATGCCTTGCTAAAGTCTAGGTAGGTCATGTCCACAGCCCCTCCCTGATCTACTACTTTGGTCACCCAGGCAAAGAAATCTATCAGATTCATCTGGCATGACCTTCCCTGCTGTGAATCCATGCTGCCTAGGGTCCTGTGCCCCTCTGGCCTCTAGATACTGACAATTCTTTCCTTCAGAAGTGATTCCATCATTTTCCCTATCACTGAGGTTAAACTAACAGGTCTGTAGTTTCCTACTGCTGCCTTGCTCCCACTTTTGTGAAGGGAATCACATCTGCCCTCCTCCAGTCCTCGGGTACCACCCCATCCTTCCATGATTTGTTAAAAGGGTAGTCAGTGGTGTCACTAGTTCTACCCTTAGTTCTTTTAGAATTCTGGGATGAATCCCATTAGGCCCCATTGCTTTGTCCACCTTCAGTTTTAAGAGTTCTTTCAGAACCCTTTCTTCTGTAAATGGGCTGGTATCAACTTCTGTATCCAGAGTGTTTCTACTGTTTGTTTTAGGTACCTCCCCTCTTCATTTGTAAATACTGAGCAAAAATATTTGTTTAGTATCTCTGCCTTTCACAGTCTCCTCTGCCCACCCTCCTCCCTTTATTAAGCCTCACTATCCTCCCTTGGTCTTCCTTTGCTCCCTGATGTACCTATAAATGGTTTTATCCCTTCTTAACTGAGTTGGCTATCTTTTCCTCGGTTTGGGCTTTTGCTGTTCTGACTGCCTTCCCAGCCTCCTTTTGCTTTAACTAATACATTGTTTGATACATGATATAACTGATACATTTAACTGAATTGTTGGGATTAAGTCCCATATCTGAAGCAAGGACAGATCGTGATGTTGGGACCTTGATTTGGACAATGACAGAAGGAGGATTCAAATGGCGCCTCAGGCAGGCTGGAGAAGGGGCAAAGTTATCCCCAAACATCCCCATTTCAATTAGACTTCTTCTCTGATCAGGAGGGAAGGCTGGCTTTGGCTATGGGCTATCTCAATGGTACACCCTTATGGTAGGGAGTACATATATTCCTCTAGGAAATGATGCATCCACAATATAGCAGCTCATGGACTGTATTTTGAAGCATCAACAAGGGAATCTATTAGAGGAGGAAGACTTTAATTTCCTAGATAATACACTCTGTTGACACTAGAAATACTTCTCCAACCCATCTTTGGTGGGAGAGGCACTTAGGCTCATTTTACGAGACCTGGGCTTCACTGATGCATGGCATGCCTTACACCAATGAGATGGGCAGTATACATTTTACTCCATTTGCAGCATAGATATTCCTACCTAGACTATTTTTTTATCACCACAGAGGACTGGGAATGGGTGGTAGAAGCAAAATTGGTTCTATCCTTTTATCTGATCATGCTCCATTTCACTCACTCTGTCAGCTCCTTCTGAGAGACATCATGCCCAGTGGCATTTTAACCCCTCTCTCCTGAGAAATCCTGAATTTAAGCAACTAGTAAGTACCCGCATCCCACAAATAATAAATGATAATACCACCCAGAGCGTGTCACAGGCTGCTCACTGGGATACAGTGACAATGGTTTTATGAGGAGATATCATTGTGTTACATACCAGACAGAAAAAATAGATAGAAACTCAGTCAGCAGGCTTACAAGAGAATTAAAATTCCTTCAATCAGCATACATCAGGCGTGTGACTCTCATACCATCAGCTCAAAAATTCAACATAAAATACAAGAAAATCTGTCATATAAGACAGAGTAAGTTCTGCTCTGGCTCCACCAATCCTTTTATTGGGGAGGGCAGAGCATCTAATCTTTGGTCAACAGACTCTGGCATAAAGAATGGTGAGTTACCATTACCAAACTGAAAGAACTGACCACATGCCTCCATTCTACCTGACCACATAAACCTACCAAAGTCTTGCTAAATTTTACTTTGGACTATATACGCTAAACCCCTCCACTGGACCAGTAAGAGCTCACTTCCCTAACTCATAGGACCATAAAATAGTTTAATAAGACCAATCTCTCCTGATCGCTCATGCTTAGAATTAAAGACAAAATGGAAAAATCTAAGCCCAGATGGCTATGAATCAGAATTCTACAAAACTCTATTGGAGCTTCTCCATGATTTCCTCCTTGAATGTTTCAAAGAGGTTTTAACTCACTCTACTTGCCCTGATACCTGAAGATATGCAACAATTTCAGACATACTAAAACCTCAAAAGACCCCACTAACTGTGAATCATACCACCCTAACTCCATCCTCAATATGGACTACAACATTTTACCAATACTCTGCTACACAACTTTTACTAGTATCCTGACCCATAGATTAGACTATATACTTCTTCAAATCATACACCCAGATCAATCAAGTTTTATTAGAAATAGGCAAACCACTGATAATATCCCCAACACTTTCCTAATCATTGATCATTTAAATACCAACAGAACCCCAACCCTAATCCAATGCCTAGATGCTCTGAAAGCATTTGACAGAGTAGTTTGATCATTCTTGTACTGCACTCTGAGTCACTTTGATTTTCTGGCCCCTTTCTCAACCTTATCGAGGCCTCTACACCCACCTTAGAGTGACAGGAAAGAAAATGGCTCCATCTCCTCCCTCTTTAACCTTTCTAGAGGTATACACGGTGCTCCTGTTCAGTAGTACCTATTTTCTTTGTACATGGAACTGATTGTGCATCATCTCCAGCAGACCACTGTCCTCAGGGAACATAAATTTGTGGAAACCTGCATAAGGTGGCATATTCTGCTGATGACTTACCTATCTAGCTCACAAACCCTGAAAACTCCCTACTAGCCCTGAAAATCTGCTTAAAGGAAATAGATAATTTAGCAGGATGAAAAATCAATGAGGATAAAACTGAGGTTCTATAACTTCCTTTCTTCCTTCACAACATATGAAGGACCATTGCTGTTACAAATGGGTTAGGCCACGTATCAAATATCTTGGAGTCCATTTTGGTCCTCGACCACAACCTTATATTCCTCATTCCCCACACTGTGGCAGACAATACAGGAAGACCTCCAATGATGATCCCCACTCATGCTCTCACTATTCCAAAGAATAGACACAATCTGTATGAATATTTTACCCCAATATTTATATTTAACACCTGCCTCTTCTACCAGACAAATATACTTTTTTGCCAAGTGGAATAAATAGCGTCCCTGTTTCATTATGGAAAGGAGGTAGGCCAATGGTAGCATTTAGCAAATTACAATTATCTAAGGACAAAGGGGTTTGGTTCTCCTAACATAACCTTATACTCCCTTGCAGCGTTAATGGACCATATTTTGAAATGGAAGTAATTTCTCTGAGGTCAACTGGGTAGATCTAGAAATGGACGTGCTAAATAGATCAGTGAACCTCCTACAGTTTGGGACCCCACCTGTTGAGACAAAATGAGATCAAAGCGTCACCACCTGCACCATACTCTGATTTTGGCATATTTTTTCTGCCACCATCCATATCAGAATGGAATACATTGGCTCAGTATCCGGCATAATATCCCGACTTGTCTCTGGCTGCCACACATTATAAGGTCAGACAATATGTGAACAGAGGTCTGGCACATTCTTTTCAATTTTATCAAGAGGGTCAGCTCCCATAATTTGCACACTTAATGGAAGGCTATCAGCTTTAAGCGAAGACCACTACCGCTACTTACAAATTAGACATTATCTTACTATCACCTTAGGACATAATATTGGTGCAGCAAAACTACCCTGTTACTGTAGTATCATTTGTCCACCTCGTTACAATGACACTAGCTGGCCCATTCTATTTCAGTATGTTACAAGCATCTGCAAGGTGCCCAATCCATTGATAACAGCTAGACACAAAATACATGGGAAGCTGAACTATCTGTAATTTCTTCTGTATCCATTTGGTCACAGATCTGGCACAGACAACATAAAGTCATTGGCTCCCACAGTGGAAGATATTTAGCTGGTAATCGGCAAGCTGTTTCATCCACACACCACATATCACAGCTAAATTTCTAACCACTAGAGACTCTTGTTGGGAGGCTGTGCTTATGAGGTTGCAACTCATACACATATTTTTGGCCTTGCTCAGTCTCCACCACATTTTGGCAGCAAGTAGGTACAGAAATAAATGATATGATTCAGAACTATGGCACTTTGACACCAGAGTCAGCTATTTTCCTTGCTATCCTCCACATATTTAAAATAAAATACTTATATTTGCTTGCTAGTCTCTTAGCAGTGGGAAAAAAGTAATTACAATACAAGGCTCAAACCAGAACCCCAACAATAGAGCAGTGGGAGGATACGGTGTGGGATATATATAGTTGTACAAAATGACCACTCAGGTACAACAGCAGAATTCAGCACACCAGAATAACCAGAAGATCTGGCTTCTCCATGTTACGAAGAAGAGACCAGACATTATTCCCTGAGGTACTCAGAGAGCAATGCCCATGTCCCAATGTGTGGTTGGTTGGTAAGGATATAAAGCAGAGAATGAGATGGAAGAAGGAGACACCATACTGCCTGTCTTCATTTTTGGACTGAGGAGAAGATTCCACCCCCCATGGAACAAGTGTGCCTCTACTGACCCTAACTCTCTTTAACTACTTTAAAGTGGATAGTTATTGGTTAGCCACATGTAAATTTTGGAAATCTGTATATTCATGGCAGTGGAAAAATTGCAATGTACTGTCATCTGTGTGTCCAAAAATGTCATTAAACTTTAGTTTAAAAAACTGGGCATTTTGTGGACTTTAGGGACACCTTGAGGAAGATGCATCTGGAATTTCATGTTAATACCTCAAGAAAGCTCAAAGTTATGCTTCTTCAGTGTGATGTTTGTGAAACACAGGCAGGTTCTGAGAAGAGGGTGTGGATCTGCACTTTCCCAAACAACACACAGATCCAATCATTGAAAAACACTTCACCTTTCTGTATCAACCTGGGTATTTGGGGAACTTCAGATGACACCTTGAGAGCACTATCCATCATTTCTTGTTAGTACCTCAAAGAAATTCCAAAGCTGTAACGTCTTCAGTGTGATGTTTGTGAAACAAAGGCAGGCCCTGGAAAAGAGAGAGAGAGAGAGAGAGTCAAGCTGCACTATCCTAAACACCACATGGATCTGTCCTAAAAACCGACAGCACAGTAACCTTTTTATCAACCAGGGTATTTGTAGAATTTCAGGGGACACTTTGGAGGACATACTGTATATCCAAACCATATGTTAATAGCCCAATAAAAACAGTTATGACTGCTTCTGTGTGATGTTTGTGAAACACAGGTCATGAGAAGAGGCGAGTTTTGCTGCACCTTACCAAGCACCACACAGATCAACCCCTCAAAAATGTTACCCTTTTTGTATCAATCTGAGCATCTCTGGGACTTCAGTGGACACCTTGGGAAACATGTATCTGGAATGTCTCATTAATGCCTCAAGAAATTTTCAAATTATGACTGCTTCTATGTGATGTTCTATAAGGACAACCAGGCCCTAAGAAGAGAAATAGTAGTGCTGCACTTTCCCACACCACTCACATCCACCCTCAAAACACGTTACCCTTTTGTATCAACCTTTGCATCTGTGGTACTTTAGGGACACCTTGGGGAACATGTCTGCAGAGTTTCTTGTTGCTATCTCATGAAATTTCAAAGCTATGACTGCTTCTATGTGATTTTTGTGACCCAAAGGCAGGCCCTGGGAAGAGAGAGTCAAGCTGCACTTTCCCAAACACCATACAGATTCCCCTCAAAAATATTTTACCATTTGTATATCAACCTGGGCATTTGGATGACTCCAGGGGACACCTTGGAGAATAAGTATCCATAATTTCTTGCAAATACAGTACCTCAAGAAGATTTAAAAGTTATGACTGCTTCTGTCTGATGTTCGTGAAGAACAGGTGGGCCTTAAGGAAAGCAGCCCAAAGCATTGGTCTCCTCCCCCTGACAGCCTACCCTCCAGTTTAGCATGACCAGCAAGAGCAGGATTTTCGTGTGCATAACTTGCTGTATTTACATTTTAAAATTAGGAACCCAGAGTAGTAGGAGGGACGCTCCATTTGCTGAAATGGTCTGGCGATGCACTGCCTCGCCAATACTACTTGTATTGAAGCGAGGCGCACTCTACTTATTTCAGCAAATGGAACCCCCTGCCTCCTACATACTTCTGGGTTCCCAGTTTTTAAAATGTAAATACAGCAAGTTGTGTACGAAAATCCCACTCTTGCTGGTCAGAGCTAAACCGGAAGGGTAAGCTGTCCAAGGAGGGTAGAAGCCTACATTCGGCTGCTTTCCTTTAAGAAGAGACACAGTTGTGCTGTACTTCCCCAAACACAACACAAATAACTTCCTCAAAACATCTTAACCATTTTGTATCAACCTGGGTACTTGGCTGACTTCAGGGACACCTTGGGAACATGTATTCAGAATTTCTTAATACCCCAAGACATTCCATAGTTATGATTACTTCCGTGCGATTTTTGTGAAACAAAGTCAGGCCTGAGAAGAGAGACAGAGTCGAGCTGCACTTTTCCAAACACCACACCGATCTCCCTCTCAAAAACACTTTACCCTTTTGTTATCA
Source organism: Neoceratodus forsteri (assembly GCA_016271365.2). NCBI lineage: Eukaryota > Metazoa > Chordata > Ceratodontiformes > Ceratodontidae > Neoceratodus > Neoceratodus forsteri. The sequence goes on along the minus strand of CM028138.1, from coordinate 74,329,479 downwards.
ACATGGGCATTTGAGGGTTTCACAGGACACTTTGAGAAACATGTATCTGGAATTTATTGTTAATACCTCAAGAAATGCCAAATTTATGACTGCTTCTGCATGATGTTTGTGAAATACAGGCAGGCCCTAACAAGATAAATAGAGCTGAGCTGCACTTTCCCAAACACAACACAGATCCAGCCCTCAAAAGATCCTTTTCCCTTTCTATATTAATCTGGGCATTTAGGGATTTAATGGGACACATTCAGGAACATGTATTCAGCATTTCTTGTTAATATCTCAGGAAACTCCAGAGTTATGATGGCTTCTGTGTGATGCTCATGAAACACAGGCAGAGCCTAAGAAGAGATGCAAAGTCATGCTGCACTTTCCCAAACACCACACAGAACCACCCCTTGAAAAACACTTTAGAGTACATTGACTGCTCAGCAGATTGTGTAGTACTTTAGCTCCATACTTGATTTCAGTAAAAGGCTCTTTGCATTGATAGGAAAGTTCCTACTAGTATTTGTCTTACCTGTTGGCAACAATGGATATGGATGCAAAATGCACCAAACAAGTATCAGAGGTTACATGGGTCTATGTGATAACAGTGAATGCCTAAAGGTGATCACCATTATCGCCAGTCAGAGTGCCAACACATTTTCGGCACTCTGACAAGTCAGTGACAACCCTGACGACCAGCACAATGGTGCCAGGATATGTTTTACTGCTTTCTGTGGGGGCTGTGCCCCCACACCCCTCATGGGGGCTTTGCCCCTCCCGGACCCATACCCAGGATTCTCAACTCCAGGTAGAGTTGCGATGTCGTGGGGGGTGAAAGCAGTAAATAAAAAGGTTCGGGCCAGGCGAAAATCACACCAGCGCCCAGACCCGAACCCGGTACCTCAGCTACCCCAGCCACTAGCCAATCCCCAACACCACGATGCAGCTTGACCAGCAACTGCAGTGCCGCTTCCTACAGCCTCTCCACCCCTCCCAGCCCATGCTTGTCATGTTTGCTCCTCTGTGCGCGTACATTATGGTGACATCCCTGTCACCCTAGTTATCCACACCCTCTTCCGGTCACCTAACTTTCCGTTGCTGCAAGTGATTGCACCAGGAAGGTGTCACTGTAACGGACAGTGCCTTTCTGCATGCACCCATTTCATGGGTTACCGAGGTTACATCTATTTTGTGAGCAGAGCTGACATCACCAAAAGCAATATTTCTTGACAAGAGATACTATTCTGAGAAAACTAACATGGATAGTGGAAGTGGGGCAGTAAACAGCCCTGGAGTCCCTCTGCTCCAATGGCAACCTACAATTTCCACATCAACTCCACATTTTCAGCAAATAAAAGCAGCATCCCTTAGTAGAATCTCATTTGGAGGGGAGCATATACCATGAATTCTCTTGGCAGGTCAAGTGACCATAAAATTGACTGGCTTGACAAATATGACTGCTAATTCAAGCAGTGAATGCAAAGGTAGACTTTAACTAAAATAAATTGAAGGAGCAAAGGAATCTTTAACTGAATCTGGAAAGGTGTTAAATGAGCAGTCTGCTAAATTAGCCCAACAAGAATCAAAAATTAGACAGAGACAACTACAAATGTCCTAGTGATGGATAATTAAAATTTGAATGGCAAAACAGAGCAATTACAAAATGAAAACCAGTATTGCAATTTGAATTGTAACTGAGAGTTTGGATAATGACCTTCTGACCATTAGAGATCTAGGGCCCAATATTCAAAAGTTTGTATAGGCACAAATGGGTGTATGCCCGCACAAACCGGTTTGCACCAGAGCATGATATTCAAAAGGGTAGTTGTATAGGAACACAGGGTTACGCCTGTGCAAAAAATAATGTATGTGGCTGGGCAAAGGAAAGATGGGGACAGGAATATCAGCACAACCCCATATTCAGTGCATGTGCACTGCACAAAAGGGTTTAATGTGGTTATTTTGCACAGCACAAATGCCACTAAACTACCCATCTTACTCTGAGCAACTAGAGCAGCTGCCAGAGTTACTGGCACCTAACTACCAAGTTGGCCAGTGGGTGAGCACACCTGCCCCTTGGTGCTTAGTGGTCCCCCTTGTCAATTGCCAGCCCAGCAAAACATTAATAGTATCCCTGGTGGACAGGGTCTCCTCCCTCAATCAATCGCTGTCCCATTGAGGGAAGAGAAGTCCTGGTGTCCAGCTGTCGCTTCCCAGTCCCAGGACCTGGTACATACAAACATACTGCTTGGTGTCCAGTGATAGAGATGCAGTGAAATGTTATTTCACCAGTGAAATTCTGGCAAAATCACAAATTTCACTGTGCAAAACATTTTGTGAAATTCTGTGCATTCATGGAGTATTTCATGGGTGTGAAATCACGACATTTCACCTGGAAAATTTGATTATTGCTGGCGAAATGGAAATTTCGCCTGTGACCAGTGGAATTTCACCCATGGGTGTTAAAATTCTGAATTTCAGTGTGTGAAATTTTGCATTTCATAGGCAAAATTCCACATTTAAACCCTCTTGGAATTTAGCATTTTCTCACCCACAAAATATTTTTCTGAAATGCGTGAATTTAGCTAAATATTTCAGAACAAAGTTCCACAGTTTTGCACAACACTATCCAGTGGTTCCAATCCCTGGACCCAGGACATCAAATATGCTCCCTGGCATCCAGTGGTTCCCCAGTCCCTGATCCCCAGACCCAGTACATCAAACATACTCCCAGCAGCTGGTGGTTCCTCCCCATCTTCGATCTCAGGCCTTTAACAAATACAATATCTTGTCCTGCACATGGGATAAGTGTCAGTAAGTTAACATACATTGCAAAAAAACCCAAAATATTCCCTGGTGTCCAGCAGTACCCCCACCCTCCTATCACCATTCCTCCCTAGTCATCCATCATCCTGGTGTCTAGTGGCCCCTCGGCACTGACCACCCACCCTGCTGCCAAGCCCCCTACCTGAATTGTCAGTGCTGCAGGTGCCCATATGGCAACTGGCCCAGCCCTGCTGTCACTCCTCAGCCAGTCACTGTATGAAGAAACAGGGAATGCACATCCTATGTATAGTACAAGATGCGAAGGACATATGCTCCTTGTCTGTTCATGCAGCAACTGGCCAGGAGGTTAGGGGGGAGGCAGCCAGTGCCATCTGGCCACCCACAGCACTGATGATTCAGGTAAGGGTGGAGATTGGCAGGGGTGGCCAGTGCCATGGGGGTACACTAGGATGCCAGGGATTTCAGGTGTAGACCCCACTGGCCCCTAATTAATCTCTGTAGGCACACCTCTCATAGTCTGGGGAAAAGAGAGAGGTGGGGGTTACATTAATTTGCCACCATTAGACAAGGTGGGATATGCCAGATAGAGCAGACTTTATGATAAAAACAAACACAAAAACACCATAAGCGACTACTCTAGTACACACCTGGATTGGGACCAATACCATGGCCACAACCCAGGTTCCCAGGAGAAAATGTTTGCTCAGGGCTATGCTAGGTCTGCACTTCTGGACAGGGGTACCCAAGTAACTCCACACTCAGGAAGCAATAACACAAATGTCCAAGTCAGGTTGGGATTCTAGAGTGTGGCTTTATTCCATAACACAGTAGGACAACACACAGTGAAGAGGGACCCGTAAAGGGTTACACCTCAGTAAATGCAGACATCTGAGGTGCAGAACTCCAAAACTTCCCATATAGCATAGGATGATGGTAGAAATTGTGGACTAGCAACCTGTAGAACACACACAAGCAATTTCCCTGGACTAGGCACACGGCCAGTACTTGGACACTTCCCATATTGCATAGGATAAGTTGTGGCACACAGACCATGAAGGAGCACAAGAGGCTGAAGACTCAGAGAACCCACATACAAGGGGTAAACTGGAGAAACCCACTCACTGGGGTAGAACTTTCTTCAGGCATTGGCCACATGCACTGACAGAAAAGAATAAAGGTGCCTTTCAGAACCTGGAGTGCTAAACTGGTCAATCCGGGGGGTTCCACCTTTTGTTTCAAGTTCATACTCAGCTATCCCTCTGGTAAATACACCTCACACTACCAAAATTGAAGATGATCTCTAGAAATGTATTTCACTTAACATCTCACAGGACACCATAAGGGTGTCAAAGATAAAGTTCTGTTCACTTGGACGTTCACATACTGGACTCCACAGAGGACTGCCATCTTTAAACTGTTTAGGGTGACAGGGTCCCTTCGTCAGAGAATCCACCTTAAAATGCAGGTACTGACTGGGCAGTTTCACACAAAACAAAAGTACTCACAGAAAATGTACACAAGGCAGCTTCACCAAATGTCCTGGTAGGATCAAGGGGATTGCCCCACCATCCTGGCAGCCTGCTCCATCCCTCCTGGGATGAAACACAGCAAATCCCTTAGAGTCAGTTTCCACCACCTCACACAAGCTGGAAGATTTCTGAACTCCACTAGGGTGAGAAAGAAAACAAACTGCAGCTCTATATCAGAGCTGCTGCTGGATCTGCAACTACTGTACATGCTGTGGACTCCAGCCACCAACTGACTACAGAATTCTGTCTCCCTCTCTCACAACAGCTGGCAGTGGCTTATGCTGCTGCGAGTTCTAAATGACATCACCCTCCAATTCTCAGCTGAGACTGACAACAGAGGGAGAGACAGAGTGAAATCCATTTACTGGAAAATCACTAACTGCCTTCCCTGCCTACCACTAATTCTAATGGGATTCTTGTAACCTCTGGGAACAAGGGGGTTGCACAGAGTGTGACAAGGAAGGAACAGTGATTAGAGGGTGGAGTACCACTGGACACAGAGAATATTTTGGGTTATTGGTTGCAATGCACCTTAGATTATTGACACTCATCCCATGCACAGGATAGAGATTGTATTTGTTAGAGGGCTGTGGATCACAGATGGGGCACCATTGGCCACTTGGATTATGTTTCATGTACAGGGTCCAGGGATCAGGGACTGGAGGATCATTAGACACCAGGGAGTATGTTTGATGTACTGGATTTGGGGATTGGGTACTGGGCGGACCACTGGATGCCAGAGACTTCTCTTCCTTAATGGGACAGCAATAGGAGGAAGGGGAGACCACTGGCCACCAGGGATACTATTTTGTTTTACTGATCCAACAGTTGAAGGGAATGGGACCACTGGGAAACCAGGACTGTTCTGTAGTATATGAGACCAGGCACTTGGGGTGGGGGCAGATCCACACATTGTGCCACACATGCAAATGAGCCCATAATGAGCACAGAAATGGCCCTTTAACACCTTGCATACCCAATATGCTCATTTGAATGGGTCCCTCTGAATATCACAGCTAGTGATCTGGTGCTATGTGGTCTGGTGGCTGTATTCTCTGCACAGCAGGGATCCATATCAGAACAGCACTACTTGACTTCACACTATGCTGACATGCCCCTGCATTCAGTCAGATAGCACTGGTGCACTATCCCACTGAATATATCATCCTCGGACCCTGGCAATGGCAAAGTGCAGCACAACACTTGTCCATTTTTCAATATCAGGCCCTGGTCAAAGACATTTTAATAGCCAATTTTGATCTACCTCATGACAATCCTCTGTTGCTAGTAAATGTGTTTTAAGCAAGGAAGAAGTCACAGGCTCTAACTGTAACTGGAAATCAACTATTTTAGCAACCATAGCTTGTGTGTTAGATTGCATGTTTATTTTAAACTTGCAAAAATAAAAGTTTGCTCGTATAAACAAAATTTATATTATCTCTTCCTTGACTATAGTTATCAAACCCAAACAGCATAGACAAAATTCCATTCACACAGGCAGGACATGGTTGCAACTGAAGCTAAGTTTCGTTTGTCTGTTTGTTTGTTTTGTAATTTACTACAACCAGCTAATGTCAAGGTAGTGAAGTATGGCAAAGTGAAAATTTTTCTGAGAGTGATCAGATTGTGAAATAATTAGGGTCAATACCCACAAACACAGGATGAATCTGACACTCCATCTGGATCAGAAAAGGCATGATTGCATCTTTAGAAAAAATAGACTTATAAATGTTGATAGAATGTTAACAGGATGTTGCATCTCTACTCATCTCTAATAGCCAATCAGTGAGCAAGGCAGGAGTTTGGATTGGTGACTGGGCATAAAAAGCAGCAGCCTGGCCGCTACCTCATTCAGAGGGAGCTGTGTGCTTATGAGGTGAGGTGGCGCATGCGGCAGTGGGAACCAAGAGGAGGTGTTCCAGCTGCAGTTGCAGCATCAGTGACAGCAGAGGATCACACGCCCAGAGAGAATCATTGACCACATCAGAGGAGGCACCTCGTGGGGGTCAATCAGCAAGCAAGGCGGGGTTTGGACTAAGTGGCTGGGCATAAAAGCTGACAGTCCAGCCCCTACCTCATTCAAAGGGCTGTGCCCTTGAGTAGTGAGGTGGCCACATCGGCAGCTCAGACAGGGCAGTGTTCACAGCCACAGTTGTAGCATCAGTGACAGCAAGGGGATCATTGGCCACTCCAGAAAGAATCATCGGCCACATCAGAGGAGGTCCTAGTGTGGGGTCAATCAGCAAGCGAGGCGGGATTTAGACTGAGCTACTGAGCATAAAAGTCGGCAGCCCAGCCGCTACCTCATTCAGAGGGAGCTGTATCCTTCACGAGAGTTTTCTTTCACCCACCCTCCCACACCATCATCTTAATTAAAGGGTACACTGGGCTACACCCATCGAGGGTGGCACCATCAGGAGGAGAAAGGAGTGACTGCTGGGGAGCAACTGTGGGATGCAGCTAACTTGGCTCAGAGGTTGGATTCTCAGCAGGAAGGGCATGTACCTAATAAGGAGGAGAGTGGCAGTGGATCCTAAACAAAGGTACTGTGTCAGGGAGGCATTTTAAAGGGCAGCATCATGAGAGGTTCTTCTAAGACTGGCTCACTATTGACTGTTTGTTTAATTGGACTATTTATCTATTAATAGAGATTATTAGAGTGGACTTTTTTCTGTAAGAGTGGGGTTAAAGAGGATTAATGTAATTTGATTGTCAATAAGAGGTTATCTATTACAGTGGAGGATTTTTCTGAGGTGGAGGTGTAATTGTGTATCCCTTGCTGTTTGGACATTATGATACGGTAAGAGTCAAGAAAACACTGCATTTAAATTGATTGATTTGAAGGGGTCATGCAGGTTTGGATGGTATTTTATCCTTACTACTTATAACACCTATGGGACCTAAGGAAAATCTAAGATACTTTTAGGAACTTTAGAAATGGACTGTGTTAAATGTGCAAGTGGTTTATAGGAAGGAATACACGGTGTTATTCTGATCAAGTTACTACTGGGTCCTCTGGGACATTACGATATTGTAAGAGCAAGAAAACACTGCATTTAAAGTTGGTTGATTTGTGGATTCTGTTTTAGGAGATCACATTGGTAAAAGTTATAGGGGTATAGGTGTTGGCTGGTTGGTAGAGCTGGTACAGTCCAAATGGGGCACCACTTAGGTAACTGGCATGGATAGAGCTAGCACATGGGGGAGGGGTAAATGGATACTCAAGCAGAGAAATGGGAGAGAGTGAGTGCAACAATTGTGAGCAGTAATGTTCATGGAGACATGTGAAATCTAGGGGCTGCCCAGTGTGCAAGGAATTTGACACTTTAAAAAGAGAGTTTGAGGGCTTACTGATAAGTTCATGAGCTTGTTGGAGACAGATGGGCAAGGAACTCAGAGAATAAAGGAGGAAAAAGAGGGCAGAACCAAACTACTGCACAAGGTGCCAGGTGGGGCAGAAGGAACCTGGCAAGCAGCAGAGGGAGTCCTACTAGTATTTCATCTCAAAATGGAAAGACAGAGAAGGGGCAAAAAGTAGTAAAATCAGGGAAGGGGGGCAGGAGACTCACACCCTAATGGCTACGGGGGATGCAGGAAAGCATAATCTTTAACATGCCAATTACAAACAAATACAGTGGGCTAGAAGGATGGGGCCAAGGGACAGAAGAAAGAAGAGGACAGAAGTACCACCAGCAAGGGGCAATGTGGGAGGATGGGCAAAGGTGGAAGAAAAACAATCCCAAATTCAACGAGAGGTAGAGGGAGGCGATAGGAAGCAGAGCACCAAGATTCGGGGTGGGGATGAGGAAGTGGGTGAGCATAGGCAACCTAGGGTGAAAGGAGGAGTCCAAGGGCCCAGGGAGGCTGAAACAAGGGATTGTCTGTCAACATGGAAAAAGGAAAGAGAGGGAAGAGGCACTGAAACAGGTATGAAAAAGTAGGAAAAAGGCAGAGAGTAAAGGAGAAAAGTAGGCCTGCATAGAAGTGGAAGAAGGGATGGGAGAGACACACCAGGAGTACTAACATGCTAACATACTAATTGCCAGCAGATTAGGCCTTCGGTCTATCGAGTCTGCTCGAACTCAGATCCCTAGTTGGGTGCAGGCCCTTCCCCTTGTGTTCCAGAAACCCTATCATCCATCCCCATCCCCTGGGCCAGGCCATCATGTGATACATCCGCTTCTGTGTCTGTCCCACCCTCTCCTGAAGCCCTCCACTGTGGATCTCTGAACCAGTTCACCAGGCAGTGCATTCCAAGGTCCACCACACTCTCAGTGAAAACCTCCTCCTCTTCCCCCTCACCTTCCAATGTCAAACCATGCCCTCTGGTGATACTCTCCTGCTTTAGTCTAAAGACCTCTTCCATGTTTATCCTATTTGTTCCCTTGAGGTACTTGAAGACCTCAATCATGTCCCCATGTCTCTCCTCTCCTCCAATGAAAACAGGCAGAGGTCCTCAAGTCTGTCCTCACACGTCAAATCTCCTAGTCCTTGTGTCATCTTAGTTGCCCTCCTCTGTACCCTCTCCAGGAGCTGTATGTCCCTCTTCAAGTGTGGTCTCAGTACTGTACACAGTACTCAAGGTTTAGTCTAACCAGTCCATTGTACAGAGGCAGAATCACTTCCTGCTCCTAGAGCTGATCCCCCTACGATGCATCCCAACATCCTGTTTGCCTTGCTAGCCGCTCCTGCACTGCTCAGAGTTATTCATACATGCATCCACCATGACCCTAGGTCTTTTCCTGTTGAGGCCTCCAGCGACTCCCTTCCAGGGGTGTATCTGTGTTTAGGGTTTCTCGCCCAAGATGTAACACCTTGCACTTGGTAAAATTGAAATTTAATTTCCATGTGTGAGTCCAGCTTTTCAGGGTGTCCAGGTCCCTTGCAGGGCCAACCTCCCTCTTCCCCTCAACTACTGCTCCCATCTTGGAGTCATCAGGAAGAGACTCATTTCATACCTATACCCTCCTGATGTCTGATATGTATGCATTAAACAGGATCGGACCCAGGACCAAGCCTTCCGGTATCCCACTACTGACCTCCAGGTTCGAGAGCTCCCCACTGAGTGCATCCAGCTAGCTAGTTTTCAATCCATCTGACCTTCAAAGGCCTACTCCCAACCCTGTCAGTTTCTCCATCAGGCCATTGTGGGGACAGAGTCAAACACCTTGCTGAAGTCCAAGAATAATACATCCACAGGCTTTCCCTGTCCAGCTCTGATGTTACCATTCATAGAACTCCACAAGATTGGTTTGACATGATCTACCTGGCACAAACCCATGTTGCTGACTATCCAGACCTCCCACCTCCTCCAAGAACACCCCAATCGTTCCTTTAGTATACTGTCCATTAATTTTCCCACCACTGAGGTCAAACTGATGGGTCTATAGTTACCTGGTACTCTCAACCCTTTATGGATTGGCACCACATATGCCTCTCACCAATCCCTAGGTACCCTCCCTGTCTCAAGCGCCTTGTTGAAGAACACCGTCAGGTGCAGCCAGTATGTCCACCAATTCCCATAGTACTCTCGGATGAATGCCATCCGCCCAGGAGATTTATATTTCTTTAGGGTCTTGAGGGCTAACCACACCTATCGGTGGAGATAGCATCATCCATCCTCTCCACCTTACTTGCCTTTTATCCTTATCCTGATGTGACACCTGGGGTACCTTCTCCTCCCTCCCTCCCTCTTGCTCCATTTCTGTTGCTCCCTGATCCCACTCACTACCACTTCTCTATCCCCATCATGCCTTGCTTTGTAGATATCCCATCCCACTCCCCTAGTGAACACAGAGGCGAAGTACTCATTTAATACCTCTGCCTGGTCCCTTGCCTCTTCCACCCACCCTCCTTCTGATCTCAATCTGCCGAGATGGTCTCTTAGTTTTCTCCGGCCCCCAATGTACCGAAGAACCTCTTTTCCTCCATGTATCCCCTGTGCCAGCTGCTACTCTTTACTGGACTTTGCAAATAATAATCACTGGAGATTCTATCATCAGGGGTATAGAATGGGGAAGAAGGAGGACCCACAGAACAGGACAATGGTAACCAGCATGCTGGGGTGGTGGCAGTGAATACACCACTAAGGGTAAAGGGCTGCTGAGAAAGCAGGGAAGTAAGCCAGACCTGGTGCTGCACATTGGTACAAATGACCTAGCAGGGAGGAGGTGGAGGTGGTGCAGAAGAGATTTAGGAACATAGCAAGGTCATGCAGGAGTTTGAGAACTCAATGGCATTCTCAGAAATCATCCCCGTCCCAAGGGCAAGCACTGCTAGAGAAAAGAGACTAGACAAATTCAACATATGGCTGGAGGACTGATGTAGGAAAAGGGTATGGTTTTATAGGAAAGGATGATATATGGTCAGACAAAGACTGTACAGCGAAACAGACTTTACCTAAGCTGGGAAGGTAAGAAAATATTAAATTAGGAATCTACATGGCAAAGGAGCTGGGTTTAAACTGCTAAGGGGTGGGAGTGGTGGAAGCCAGGAGGCCAGACAACCTCCCCCTACAAAGTCGATGAAATCAGGGAAGGATGGGGAAAAGCGGTCAGAGTAAGATAGAGGAGAAGGGAGGAAGATGAGGGGAGGTGGAAGACATTAAAATTAAGACAAAGGACAGGGGTAAAAGGGGCTGAAGTGGACGACCATCTCACTGATTGCACGTAGTATTGGAGACAAAATGGCAGAGTTGCAGGCCTCCTGGCGAGGTGAGAGTGGATATGGCAGCTATTACAGAGACCTGGGCCTCTGCACATACGACTGGGATCTATCGATCCCAGGATATAAGCTGTTTAAAAAGACAGAACAACAGGGAAAGGAGGGTGGTGGCTTACAGTATCAAGGAGGGAACAATGTGCACAAGGGAGGAAGAACAGGAAGGGGGGGAACATTGACACTGTGGTTGCAACTCCAGAGCACTAGGGGAAGAAAAATCAGGTTGGGGATCATATATAGACCACCTAATCAGGGTGAAAGGATGAATGAAGAACTGTGCACAATTAAGGAATGCGCAGGGAGAGGGAGGTGGTAGTGACAGGTGACTTCAGCCTGCCCAAAATAGATTGGGGCACTCCCACATCCTGTGCAAGAAGTCAGGTAATACTTAATGCAATTCAGGATGGCTTCTTTGACACAGCTAGTGATGGGTCCTACCAGAGGAGAGGGTTCTTGGACCTGGTGCTCACTAACGGGAGCACATCGGGGAGGTTGAAGTTAGAGCACATGGTGAAGCGACCAGAGCACAGTGTGGTTTTGTATAGACATGGGCAGGAGAAAATCCCATCAAAGACTAGGACTCTGGATTTCAGAAAGGCAAACTTTAACAAAATGAGGGAAATGATTAGGAGGACCTGGGGAGCATAGAGAAGGGTATGGGGTAGACAGACTATGGGAAGCCACCAAAAGGTTGTTCGGAAGGCAACAAGCAGTTGCATGAGAATGAGGCACAAGAAAAGAGGGTCAGAAAACCAGGCTGGTTCAATAGGGAGGTTAAAGGAATAAAAGACAAAGAGGGCAGCATACAAGAAAAGCAAAAGAACAGCTAGGGAGGAGGACCTAGAGGAATTCGGAGGCTGGCTGAGCAAACAAGTAAGGAGGTACAGAATGCCAAAGCACAGAAAGAGCTACAGATAGCTAAAGGAATAAAGAAGGGTGAAAAACATTTTAAACTACATAAAGAGAGACAAAAAGGATGGCATAGTTAGACTATTAAACCAATACTTCTGCTCTGTCTTTACAAAGGAGAAAGAGGGACCAATGCCAGAAGTAAGATAAGTAGAGGAGGAACTGGAGATGACCCAACTGGGACCATAGGAATCGAGGGGTGAGAGAGGGCTGATGGCACTGAAGGTGAATAAGTCTCTGGGGCCAGATGAGATACACCCCAGAGTGCTCAGGGAACTGGCTGATAAACTGGCAGGCCCACTAGCAGGCCTATTCAACAGCTCCTTGGATGCTAGGTTGGTGCCAGTGAATTGGAGAACTGCGCACATGGTGCCACTCCACAAAAGTGGACCAAGGGAGGATCCGGCAACTATAGGCCAGTCAGCCTGACCTCAATAGTGTGTAAGCTTATGGAGTCAATAATAAAGGAGGGTCTGGTGACCTATATGAAGGAAATTGCCTACAGGACAATAAACAACACGGGTTTGTGGTGGGCAGATCGTACCAAACAAACTTAGTGGAGTTCTTTGACTGGGTAATGAAGACAGTAGACAAGGGACAGATAGTGGAAGTCATGTATCTAGACTTTAGCAAAGCCTTCGATTCTGTGCTGCACAGGAGGCTAATCACAAAATGGAAGGGACTAGGGAGAGAGAAGCAAGTCCGCTGAAAATTGGTTGGGTGGGAGAACACAGAGGGTGGTAGTAGGAGGAGTCCTTGACAGGAGGTCACCAGGGTTCCACAGGGGTAAGTATTGGGTCTGGTACTATTTAATGTCTTCATAAGAGACATAGGGAGGGTATCCAGGGCAAAATGTGCTTGTTCATGGATGACAGCAAGCTCTGTGGAAGGGTGGATACACAGGAGGGGATACAAGAGCTGAGACAAGTCATAGCCAGACTGGAAAAAGGGCAGAGATCTGGCAACTGGGGTTCAATGCCAGAAAGTGCAAAGTGATGCACATCGGTGAAAGAACCCACAGGCTGAGTACTACCTGGGAAAAGTGCAGATAGCCAGAACAGAGGAAGAAAAGGACCTGTGGGTTATGATTACATGTGACCTGAAGCAATCATCTCAATGCAAAAAGGCAGTGGCAAAAGCAAACAGGATGCTGGGATGCATAGCAAGGGAATTTGCAGCAGGAACAGCGAGGTAATCATGCCTGTGTATAGGTCACCGTGGGGCCTCACTTGGAGCACAGAGTGTGGTTTTGGAACCCACATCTAAAAAGGGACATCAAGCTACTTGAGGGGTGCAGATGAGGGCAACTAAGATGATCGGGGACAGCAGAATAGGTCATACAAGGAAAGGCTGGAAGCACTGGGAATGTACTCCTGGAGGAAAGAAGGTTGAGGGGGCATGATTGAGACCTTCAAATACCTGAAGGGTGCAAATAAAGTTGAATGCAAGAGTCTCTTCAACAAAAGAGAAAATACCACTACAAGGAGGCATAGTCTCAAGCTGGTTGGGCAAGATACAGGAGAGATGCGAGGAAACATTTCTTCACAGAAAGGGTGGTGATGACCTAGAATGAGCTACCAGAGGAGGTGGTTGAGGCTAAGACAGTCTGAGCTTTTAAAAAGGCATGGGACAGGCACAGAAGGAAACAAGGGTGCAAAGGTGGTGATGGGAGAAAGGAGAGGGCAGAATGGGGGGCATGAGGCACTGGTGAATAGCCAGGTCTCATCAACAACACAATCAGACTAGATGCTGGCAACTTTCTTACGTTCTTATGTTTTGGATTATTTCATTTTAGTAGTTAATACAGTAAGTTTCTTAGTGCTGTTAACCATGGAAGTGTTCGATGCCTAAATGGTCCATATTGTTTTTGATTCATTTCTTTTGTAACATAATGGACTGAAAAGTTAAAATAGCAGACTGCCAAGTTTATATTAATTGCAATTCTAAATAATTTATTGTTCTTGATCTTTATTGATATGGTCTAGTCTAATACTATAATATGTTCTGTGTTTTTTATGTTTGTTTTGTTTTGTTTTTTCTAGTTCACTTTGGGACTAAGAAATGAAGAAATGATGTAATGAATTTACTCTTTTTTGTAAAGTAAATTGAAAATGCCCAGAATGGACGATCAAGTACCTAATTTTGATTTGGATTTATTGCATGTATCCTCACTGCCAACACTTTTGGAGACTGATTACGAGAGCATGGCAGCTCTGGGGCTACAGCTCCTACAAGCATAATTACACCAAGAGATATGAGACATTAATCGAGGAGACAACTACGATTCAAAGGCAAGTCCACCTTTGTCCTGTGTCTATGAATCCTATGGTTGTTGCCTATGAAAGAAGGGTTACTCATCAAATTCAAGAAGTATGAAATAAGGCATAAAGAAAAGAATAATATAGCAAGATAAATATTGTGTCAAGTGCAGCCAGTGGTCTTGTCTGAAGAGGGTGAAAGGATTACTAGGAGAGAAAGACAGAGTGAATTGATGTAAAAGGAGCAAAATAAGAGCAAGGAGGAGCTGCCACAATGAAGCTTATGCAGCAAAAGACCCACGGGCAGGGTGGTAGAGGGAGAGAACAAGGTGAGAAAACAGAGAGGAGGGAGGGAGAGGGAAGTGGAGTGGAGGGGTAAAGGAAGTGGGATGAGGTAGGATGGAAAGAGGGCAGGAATGAGGATGGGAAAGAGATGAAGGAAGGAAGTGCTGTAAGTGGAATAGCGCAGCAACAGGGTAGGACTATACAGGGGTGAAAGGTAAAAGAGGGAGGTTCCAGTGTATTTAGCCTTCTGCTAGTGATACCTCTGTCTATGCACCCAGCATGCCACTGGCCCTCCCTGCAGCCTTTGTATTCTGCTTAGACATCTTTAGGTCATCTGAATAACCCCTAGGTCTTTTCTTTCTTGGTGATTGTCAGCAGCTCCTTCCCATCCTGTAGCCTCCCCCAGGGTTCCTTTGTCCCAAGTGCATTATTGTGCACATTTTTAATTAAACCTCGGTTACCACACCTCAGACTATTTTTCAAGTTTACCCAGGTCCTTCTTCATTTTCTCCACCCTGTCTGGAGTATCCACCCGTTGCAGATCTTGATGTCATCTGTAAACAGGCAGACATTTCCTCCAGCCCTTCTACAATGTCACTAATGAAGACATTGAACAGGACTGGCCCAAGGACTGATCGCTGAGGTACCACGCTTGTCACCCTCCTATCCCCGGATTGGATCCCAGTCATGACCACCCTCAGTCTCCTGTCTCTTAGCCAGTTCCTAACCCAGTATACCACCTTGTGCTCCAGGCCCAGACTACCCATCTTGTTAACCAACCTTTTATGTGGGATGGTGTTGAAGACCTTGTTGAAATCGAGGTAGGTGACATTCACCCACCCCTGATTTATTTCCTTCATCACCCAGTCAAAAATCTATCAGATTCACCTGACATGACCTTCCTCTGTGTGAATCCTTGTTGCCTCAGATCCTGGGCACCGTTGATTCCAGGTGTGCTACTTATTCTTTCTTTAAGGAGTGCCTCCTTGATCTTACCCACAACTGAGGTGAGGCTGACCAACCTATAGTTCCCTGACCTCCCTACTACCGCTTTTGTGTAGAGGAACTACATGTGCCCTCCTCCTCTCTCTGAAAACCACTCCTGTGTTGGAGGACTCTGTGAACATGGTTACCAGAGGCACTGCTACCTCCTTCACAGCTCCCATAATATCCTCGGGTGTATGCCATCTGGCCCCATTGCTTAGTCCACCTTCAGCTGTGTGAGCTCCCAAGGACTCTCTCCACTGTGAATAGGCTGGTGTCCACCTCCCTCCCCTTTGCATTTGTTGCCCAGCTGTGGTCCCTGACCCTCTCCTCTTCAGTGAATACTGAAGTGAAGTATTTATTCAGTATTTCTGCCTTTTCAGGTCTCCTCCTTACATTCTCCTTTTATCTCCTTTTGAGCCTTTACAGTCAACCCCCTGGAATAGGCCATCCTGATTACATTACCTAATCATGTAAGTAGTAAGCCATGACAGGGGTGTGTGCATTAATGGATTTAATGCATGCCCTCAGGGTTGTGCTAAGGCATGAGGTTGAAAGCAGAGTGTCCTTACGCTCTGGAAGTGCATTAAAATCCTTTAATGCACTCACTGGAGTGGCTTATTACACTTATAAAATGGGCCACCATCATAAAAGAATTAGTTTGATTTACTGTGATAGGGATTAAAACTTATTTACTATTTTCAAAAGAGTGTACAATACATTACCTCTAAAACATCTAAAAACTGAAAAAGTAGTCCCTATTAATGCAGAAAATAGGGTATGTTAGCAATTGGTTAACTAGTACAGTACTTTGTAGTAAAAGTATTTATTAGTAAAGTTGATTGAAAATAAAGACTTTCTCTGTCACGTAAATTTTATCATATAAATGCACTGTAACATAAGACATAAGCAGTGTTTAAAACTCAATTTTCATCACACTGTAGTTATATACTCTCATTGAAGGCAGCCTTCTCTTTATTTTTGTTTTTACTTATGTGCTGTAGTCTAGTACATAAAAGGACAACTGCTATAGGATTGAGGTGAAAGGTTAGTAAGGAAAAAATAAACTTTTAAACCTGCCAGGTTGCCTATTTTTTTGGTGAGCAAGGAGGGTAGATTTCACCTGAAAACTCCTATATAAGATTCAAATGTACGTGCTTTTATTAACATTAGCAATGTATTTGGGCACTTTGAGTCTGCCTCTGCCTATTTAACTGTATTTTCCCACTATTTGTTTTGTTTTATAAAATATTACTGTATTGCCTACTTTCTTCATTCTGTTTTTTTGTTTTCTGTTTTTCCCCACATGCAACACATAGAATGTTTATCATAGAATGTTTACCATGGAATACAGCAGGATTCAAAATTCTGCTCAGTTCCATTTATGGAAAATTACTCTCCTGACATTCTGTTCACACAGACAACAAAGGCCTGTTTTAGAGCCAGAGACTCGATTATATCACTGTCAGGCAAACATAAGAGATCTTTGATGAGCAGGTAAAGACAGACGGGGATTTTTCATGGTTAGTAAACAAACAGTTGTAATGAAAACTATAAACAATACTTAATGTTTCTAATATGTTTATGTGTGTAAGGAGTGTGATGATCAGGGAAACAACATTTAATTAATTTATTTCATTTTATTTAAGGTAGTTTTAATTTTAGGGCCCAGTCGAAGGTTTTTTACAGTGTAAAGGCAGCAGCCATGTTTATAATGGAGGATAGTTCTGATTGTATGAGGACTGATTTGCTCATTGTGTGATGTGGTTTAGGACCAGGATTACTATGCGTATAAAGAGATTTAATGTACAGTCAGCTGATGTCTCTTGGCCACCATTTCTGATCCTCCACTTGACGTGATTGCTGAGCTCCCACTTGACGACTACATGTCCCGGTGTGCTGCTGATGTCCCGCTTCAGCACCATAAAAAATCAGGGTTTTAAAAGAGGAAATGTACAAAAAAATGATGAACTAAATCTTTAACATAAAAAGAACTTAGCTGTCCTGTGTCCTTCCCATCCTTTCTTACTGAACTTCCGTGTGTAGGCATGCGCAATGTAACAGCTCATTTCCTCAAGCGCAGCACATTAATAAAAAGGCTGCAAACACTAATACAGTAAGATAAATAAGAGTATACAAGTATACTAATACATAAAGAAAAATAACTGAATAGATCCGTGTGTGTGGTAACATGGCAACCAACTTCAGTAGCCACAAGTACAGAAGTTGTAATAGACCAAGACTGCATAGTTCAAAAAAATAAGATACTTCATTACTGAATACTTTTAACATGAAATCTTTATTTTTTAAGCATATAAAATACTATGCCCATTTTCTAAGTGCAATAATATGCTCCAGGGTGGGTGGTAAGGGCAATACCAGACCGTCCAGGGTTATAAGGCCCTCCACCAGCGCGTCGTAGGCCTCATTTCTCCCGGGCAGTCCGGGTATTGCCCAATACTGCCCACCCTGGAGGGTATTATTGCTTGCTTAAATCACCTGCTTCATAAGTGAATCATTATTTGCTGTACTATCTTATGCAATTAGCATTGACATTG
Source organism: Neoceratodus forsteri (assembly GCA_016271365.2). NCBI lineage: Eukaryota > Metazoa > Chordata > Ceratodontiformes > Ceratodontidae > Neoceratodus > Neoceratodus forsteri. The sequence goes on along the minus strand of CM028138.1, from coordinate 74,311,464 downwards.
GTTCATTTTTATTGATTTTTTTTTTGCATGTCCTTGTTTTGGTAAATTTTGACTATGTATTTGTGTTTTGTTTTGCAGTTTTTCTTATTTTTTACTAAAATGTCAATATTTTGTATCTCAAGTTGTTGTACTTGGTATCATCCCTTGCTTCCCCTCCCAGGTCACACCTGGAAATAAGCTTCAGCTCATGTGCGATTCTGGTCACCAAATAAAATAAAAAGGCAAATGAAAACAGTGTTACATTTGATGGCATTCAACACTGTCCTGTTTAGGTCTGTAAAGAAGTGGCACTTCTAACTTTATGGACAACATTTTAGTCTGCATACAAATCCTGAAGCATTAACCACCTTCTTTGGTGCTGCAGGTATGCAGCAGAGACCCTACATCTCTACCAATAGCCGGACTACTTATATCACTGTGACTTTCTACCCAGTTTCAGACACGCTGATTGAACTAGGTGGCAAAACATCTTTTAGGGTGGGATCACCAGAGAATGACAAAGCAGATCAGAAAGTAGCACTGGTTATGAGCCCACACTTCTTTGATGGCAGCAGTCTCAATAGCTGGCCTTAACAAGGAGTCCTGGATGGACTTATATTCCCAGAAGTGCACAAGTGTATTTTGCATTGGTGGCCAGCTATAGCACCTTCCTACATTCTGCCTTTGAATTCTGAATTTGAAACCATCCATCTTGCTGGGGAGATACTTGTTTGATGAAAGGAACCAGAGCTGTGATTCCACGAGCCCTTTGTTCTTGTGCACTGCCCTTTTCTATGAAGGCTACTTGGAGATTGTCTGGGCCAAGCAACACTGCAGGGATGATGTTTCATGATCCATGATTTATGGGGATGTTAAGACTTACTTTTGAACTGTTCAGGGTGTCTGCTCAGTTGCAAAGGCAAGCAACCACTGCCTATTCCCTTAGAACCAATTTGTGGCCTTAGGAGCATTAGCACACTGTTCAAGTGGACATATGTGGGAACATAGAGAGGGCCCAACATCACCCATGATATCCTCTAGTATTTAATGGCCTTCATTCTAAATAGCCAGAGGGTATTCCCTGGCATCGACAACCACAGATGCCTTCCTTTACAGTATGTTTTCCAATTTCTGTTCCTCAGAACAGGTTTGCCACTCATGGTAATCACAGACACTAGACTGCAATGTGTAGTGGTATACTTCTGTACCTACCTGTAAGTAAAGTAGAAATTCACCATTCAACTTCCTCTTTATGTTAAACTCAGGCAAATGGGGAGTGGAGCACTTCAACCTTAAGTAGGAGCTAAGGTTGAGGGCTAATCTGCTTGCTGGTCTGTCTTTGAAAGGGCTTTGTATGTTCCCCTGCAGCATTACAGAACCTCCATACAGTCTAACTAGTCATTCCCCAGTAATGCTGATGCTGGGAAGGAATCTGTGGCCACCCCATCACCCTGTGACAGGGCACTCCTAGAATTGTTCATTATCAGGCTATAAGCCATGGAGTGGGGCACTGATAGAGCTACAGTATATGAAGATGTACAGGAATGATAAAGTTAGAGTCACCTCCACGCGGCCCCCCAGGTCAATGGGCTGAAGTGAAGTGGATGTACAGGTGACACAAACTGAGCACACACATCTTAGCACAACAGCATATTGCAGAGGGTTTGGGACAAATTCTTTCCACCTCCCGGATGGCTCCAAGTCGCAAGCTTGCAGACTAGTACTAGTAGTTAGACTGTGGAAGGCTCAGGAGTCTGATGTACCACACTTACTACCAAATAAAATGTTGAGAAAGAATAGAATCAAAACCAGATTGTGGCACCAGAAAGCGAGGGCTGGAGCCAGCCACTACTGGGTGAGATCAGTGACAGAGATCAGTGACAGACTTTCATGCCACAACATTTTAGATACTTTTGCCATAGACTATTGCACATGACTTGCGGAGGATGGGAAAATGTGGTGTCTGACAAGGTTCAACTTTTTTTTTTTTACAGTTCATTACTGCCCCACATGGTGGAAAATTGCAGCTCAACGATACAGCTAATGTGTTTGAAGCTGTATTACTACTACAGTAAATGAGACAGCTTGGAAAGCTGCTAATAGATTTTTAATGCTGTTGATAAAATGGAAAAAGATAGAGGATGGAGGATGTAAGCGCATCAAGAATATAAACTGATACTTTATCAGATAATCTTCCTACCATGAACCCACTGTACCTACAGTATGTCAGAAAATAATTCCTTAGAATAAAGATAAAGTTAAAGGCTATGCAGAGATGGAGAAGTCACTGGTATAGAAAGAAAGTGCAACTAAGAGCTAGTACTCTGACAGTATAGCCTGAAGGTTAGAGTAACGAGCTGTGAACGAGCTTGGTACATCCAGCAGAGCTGACCAGACCTTGGTTTGATTCTCACAACCTCCACTTGCATACTGTGTGACTCTGAGCAAGTCACTTAACCAACAAGTGCTCCCAGGTAGCCCTGAAACAGGCACTTGTGCTAGTGGGCCTTACCCGGTTACCAAAGACTAAAATAAAACAAGCATTTGTCAATGCGAATGTTGTCTGCTGGCATTGGCACTGGTAGTGCCAGAGTTAGAAATGCATAATAGGAATGGCAGTGAAGTATTGAAGTTACGCCAACCCCACCACCAATTTGTAGAGACTGACAGGCATTGGGTGTGCCTTGGTTTCAGCTATAACGCACATGCCATTGTATCTCACCATACCCAGTAGACACTGACAAGAGTTGTGGTGTGCGGTCTTTGGGCATTATACTTACCCCATTACATAAGGAAATACACCGAGGTGGGTGCTGTATAGGAGAATGGGGTGAACTTTGTGGCCAAACACTGCAAGGCACACCACGATGCCTGTCACTGGCTGCAGGGTGGGTAGGGGTGGAATGGCGTGAGCACTACAGCCGATGATCCCAAGTCACACCCTGATGCCTGTCAGTCTCTAAGGGTGCTACAGTTGGAAATCCTAACACCGTAGTCATGTGCTGGTATTTTCACTGCAAATTTTCAACATGGGCTTTTTGTGACCCCACCTCATGAAGAACGGCACAATCAGTTTGTAAGCTGAGAGGTGGTTTTGCACAGCGGCTATGCCATTTGGAGACACAGGGATGAAAACACATTTTGGGCAGGAATGTGGAACATGACAACTGTATTGTTCATGAGGAGGCATACAAAATGGCAATGTTGAAAACCTGGAGTGAAAAAATTAAAATTGATGTAATCATTAGCATGCATAGAAACTGTGCAACACACATCCGTAACCCAATTATTGGTGGGAGTTTTTAGCCCCATTTTCAACATAGGTATTTTGGGACCTTCCCTCATGAGCAGTGGCACTGTGATTTTATTAATGTATCCCAAAAGGTGATTTTGCACAGCGACCACACAATTGTGTGCCACAGCTGCGGAAACACATTTTGGGCAGGCTGTGAAAAAATGACAGCTGTACTGTTGATAAGGAGGTGTGAAAAATGCAGTGTTGAAAATCTGACATGAAAATATTGCAGATTTGAGAAGTTACAAGGGTGCATGGAAACTGCGTAACGCACGCTTGCAACACAGTCATTTAATGGATTTCGCCCAAATTTTCAACATAGGCATTTTAAGACCTCTGCTCATGAACAGTGTCACCATCATTTCCTCAAACTGTCCTGAAAACTGATTTACGCTGTGACTGTGCAATTCTGCACTGGACATGTGAAAACACATTTCAGCCAGGATATGCAAAATGACAGCTGTACTGTTCATAAGGAGGTGTGGAAAATGCCAATTTTGAAAATCTGGAGTGAAAATATTACAAATTTTCGAAATTACAAGCATGCATGGAAACTACGCAACACATGCTCATAAAACACTCATTTTATGGACTTTCATCGCAAATTTTCAACATAGGCATTTTAGGACCTCTGCTAATGAACAGTGTCACTGTCATTTTCATAATGTGTCTCGAACATGAATTTCTCACAGCAAAATGCTATTCTGTGCCAGAACTGCGAAAACACATTCTCGCCAGGATGTGAAAAATGACAGCTGTACTGTTCATAAGGAGGTGCAGAATAATGGCAATGTTGAAAATCTGGAGTGAAAATATTATAAATTCACGAACTTACTAGCGTGCGTGAAAACTGCACAACGACGCTCATAACGCAGTCATTTTATGGAGTATCATCACCAAATTTTCAACATAGGCATTTTAGGACCTCTGCTCATGAACAGTGTCACTGTCATTTTGTAATCTGTCCCAAACACTGATTTCCCACAGTGACCAAGCTATTCTCTTGAGGAAGTGTGAAAACACATTTCGCCAGGATGTGAAAAATGACAGCTGTACTGTTCACGAGGAGGTGTATAAAATGCCAGTGTTAAAATCTGGCATGAAAATATTTTAAATTCGGCGAAGTTACAAGCGTGCATAGCAACAGCACAACATGCGCTTGTCAAACAGTCAGTTTTGAATTTTTCCGCAAATTTTAAATATAGCTTTTTGAGAGCCCACCTTATGAACAGTGGCACTGTTGTTTCACATCGTCCCAAAAGGTGATTCCATGCAGTGACCGAGAAATCACCTTTGGGACTGAATAACGCCATGACAGTGACAGAATTCATGAGGAGGGGTCCCAAAACCCACGCTGAAAATTTGGTGCCAAAATTCAAAAATGCTTGAGATATGCATCAAAGTTGAAAACCCTGTTCATTCCATTATACAGCTTACCGGCATTTCCTCAGTTCGCGGTCAGCTTTGAAGAGTGCAGGCGTGTTCCTGGTCCGCAGAAGATTGTCGCACCAGACTCTGGAGGTAAGTATGGGGTGAGGGGTGTGGGGAGGCAAGGTGCACAGAAGGTGGGCGTGGGTTGTGGGAGGGGCAGGAGACAGTGAGGAACCTTTTTTTTCCCACAGGGTAAAAAAAAAACATCACCGGACAGTTTTTTTTATACAGGTATTTAGCACACTGGGGTGGCCCCCAGTGTGCCACACAAGTGTTTTTTTGGGGATGCAGCTAATGGGGACTGGGCACCCCATTGCCACATGTGGAAGGGGAGTAGGGGACATGAGCCGAGGGGATTGGGCACCCCTTCGGCACAGAAGAAAGGGGGACATCATGTCAATGGGGAGTGGGCTCCCCATCAGCAGATCTAACTGGGAAAAGGGGAACTGAAGCCAGCGGGATTGGGCCCTCTGTCGGCAAAGAAAAGCTTTTGGCAGGCGATGATACAGAGGGATTGGGCCCCCCCTCAGCACACAGCAGATATGGGGAGGAAGAATTATGCCAACGGGGTGTGGGCTCCCCCATCAGCATTGTGACAGGCAGCGGCAGCAGTCACTGCCACCATGTTGCCTGCATGTCAGGAGCCATGATGTGGTCATGCTGCATGAGAGCTTCGCTCCTCATTGCAGTGGACCTTTCTCAGATGTTATGGCTGCATTAGATATGCAGGGTGTCGGCCTCTGCTGCTGGCTGATTGGGGAATGAGGGACGATCTACTGTTGTGTGCCCTGCATTCACCCATCAGTGACCGTGCCTCCAAATCTGATACTACCACAATATGTTTGCTGTGCATGCATGAGTCAACATAAAAATACTGTGGGAGAGAGATTTTCTTCTGAAAAAGGCATGTGAAATGGAAATGGTGGAAGCCATTTTCAATAATTATACACTATCTGAATAGGTCTGCCATGAAAAAACGTTTGGAAAAATACATTTTTGGTTCAAGTTTGTATTAGGATGGGAGACCCACAAATGGTTCTGAGGTTCTGAAAGTTTCTAACAAGCCATGAAAAGTTCTAAAAGTAATCCAAACCCTATCAGAACTTTTAGAACTAGAGCTACACGTCTGGTTTTACCTGAGAATCGAACACCTTGAACTTCAGATGTTAGATTCTAATGGACTCAATCAAATGTTTGAGACTAAATTCAAACTTTGTTTGTTTGTTTGAATTGTGTAAAACAGTTAAACTGATGAAGGTTCTTCCAGCTCTCTACTCCATCCGCTGACACATCACAGTCACATAAAAAGTGGCCGCACTTAGCCAGGAGCCTGCACAGTCTTTTAAATTACTCCCCGCACAACCTCCAAGGCCCTAACCCAAGTTTATTTTAAAGTCTCCCTATGACTCATGATCCATGATTTGTTTGGGAGGTATTTAATAACTTATAACTGGCTAAAGTAATTGTTCCATTTCCCTGCACATTCAGTGTATCAAAACTCCATCTAGCTGTCTTCCTGGTGCATACTAATTGATAGGAGTTATAGATTTCATATAACCTTAATGAGAACTAGTCTGTTTTATACTGCTTCCTATTGTTCCTTGTATATGTGCATACCTTTTTTTGTAGCAGGGCTGAAAGATAAAACAAGGTATCTAAACTCTGAGCATTCCTGATTTCTATGTGCTGCATCAGACTAAACATGTTGAGAACAATGTTCTAATTTATCTGAATCTATTCAGCTTACTTCTTCAGACTCTACTGTTCATGTCCTGTACCATGCAGTCCATGCTTACATTTTTATTATTATTAGAATATGATTATTACGCTACCTTATTGTAAGTATAGAATAATGTATGGGTGTTGTACATTATGAGTTATATTTATACACCTAGGTGTGTAATAGCACATAAACCACAAGCGTTAGCACAATTGGTTTGTGATATCACACACCAGCCTTGCTTGTAGAGCAGAAAGCAGCTAACTAAAAGAAGCTACATTTTCTTATTAATTTAAAACTTATATCTCAGCAGGAGTCAGTGTCTGTTAAGATTAAGTAGACAGATAACTTTATTAGAAGTAGAAGGGTCTTATTTAGGGTTAAAAAAAGAAAGAAAAGAAAGAAAGTCAGTGTGTGTTCTGTGCTGGGAAGGGTACTGTACCAGCTGACTTTACTAAACCAGTAGGAGGAAAGAGAGCTTAATTGGGGTGTGGTTTAGACACTATAAAAGCAGGTGAGTCAAATTACAAATCTCCTGTTGCTAGCCTTTTCCTTACTAATTGCCCTCCATCCCACCCACCCAAAGCCAATTCTACTTTTATAGCCACTGGATTTGACTGTCAACAGGAACTTCCTGTTTGGCAGTAGGAAGGGAAGGATCATAAAGAAACATTGGTTTTGTCAACCCTAAAGGAAAAGTAGCTCACCTCCAGCTGCTGGTGGTCTGACATTGAGCAAGGAAGAAGGAGGCTACTGAAGAAGAAGTAGGAAGTTGCTGTCCCAGAACAGGAAGGGTGAGAGTTGTGAGAAAGGCGAGTAAGCATCCAGAGAAACAGTAGAGGGACACAAAATAAGACATGATAGGAGTGGTGAGTGCAATGGCTGTGGGCGCAGTGTTCCGGGAGACATTCTGGAGGCTGTGATGCTGCCCTATTTGCAGGCGCCTCTGGTCTGAGAGAGGAGGTTGCCCGTCTCCAGGCTGACCTGGCTAGGATTCGATAAACCTCCTCCCCACCCAGGGACACCAGGGCCAATGCCACTACCAGAGGTTGCCAAGAAAGAGGAGAGGTTGGACCAGGGTGGGCTCAGAGAGGAGAGGGTGGTGGAACAGAGTTGCATCCCTCCAGCTGTACCTCCACAATTCATTCGCTCTTCTGGTGGACAGTGGTTCCTCTATGGAGGCACCTGCAGTGGAGACCAAGGAGGATGTGGGAACCTTCACAAAGGAGACCCACAGGAGTGGTATGGGACCCCACAGGGAAGGAAACAACTCCTGGTGGGGACTCAATCATTAGGGGGTAGAAATGGGGAGGAAGGGGAGAGGGAGGTGGGTGCCTACCTGGCGCCACGCTTGAGGGACGAGGCGAATCCTCAGGATCGTGGGAGGAGCTGCACGAGGAGGGAGCTGGATGTCATTGTCCACGAGGGACAAATGACCTGGCTAGAATGGGATCAGAGCAGTGCAAGAGGAGTTTGTAGAGTTGGGAAGGGGCCTTAGACAAGTAAGCATCACAGTGGCAACCTTCGGAGGTGCTGCCTGTCTATGGCAAGGGAGATGCTAGGCACTCTTCACCAGGGAGTTCAATGAGTGGTTGAAAAACTGGTGTGGAGCTCAGGGTTTTGGCTTCATTGGGGACTGGGGAGCCACCTGGAGGATGCGACCTATACTGGTGCGATGGTCTGCATCTGTCCAGGGGGAACCAGGATCCTAGGTGAGAGGTTTAAATGCTCATTGGCAAGCATTTAAACCAGCCAAGGGGGGAGGCACTGAAAGGAGCAGGGGAAACCCCAGTCTCCCCACAAAACATGGTGATTAGTGAAGCAAACACCAAGGTACAGAAGTTATTAGAGAGCAGAACAGATTTAAATATAAAAAAAGGCAAAGTCAGTAAGGACAGAAATGGGGCTAAAAGGGTAAGGCTATCAAAAAGTGGAGGGTGATGAGTACCAATGCCCGTAGTCTGTGTAACAAGCTCCCTGAACTAGTGGCCTTGATGGAAGAGGGTTGCCTGGATATTGTGGCAGTCACAGAAACATGGTACACAGAGAACCATGACTGGGATGTCAACGTACCAGGATACACAATCTACAGGAGGGACAGGGAGGGTAAAGAGGAGGAGGAGCAGCTCTCTATGTAAAGGAAGGGATCAACGCAACAGAACTAAAGAGTAAACAGGGAGCAAACGAGGCACTTTGGGTCATCCTGGAGACAGGAAATGGCACCACAATCCGCATGGGGTTGTATACAGACCCCATCTCAGGGGAGGGAATGGACAAGGAAATGATAGAAGACTTTCTTAGAATGGCAGAAAAAGGGAGATATTGTTGATGGGGGACCTGAATATGCCAGATGTTAACTGGAGCACCTTTGCTGCAGGCACATCCAAGAGCAGGGTCATTCTTGATGCCCTACAGGGGCATGCCTCAGACAGCTAGTATTGGAACCCACTGGAGGGAGCAATCTTAGACCTGGTACTCTCGAATGGGTACTGAGAAAGAATCTCAGATTTAGAAGTGGGTAGCCATCTGGGAACAAGCGACCACCAAACGGTGTGGTTCAAGATAGACACAGCCATAATCAAGCCATACAAAAGCAAGAGTACTGGACTTTAGGAGGGCTGACTTTGGGAAATGAGAGAGTGCCTCAGAAAAGCACTAGCAAACAGGCAAGAAGGAGGGTGGAGGAACAATGGGGAGTGATCAAACAGCCATCACAGAGGCAACAAGCTTTTGTGTAAAGCAAATCAATAAAACACAATGAAGGAAAAACGCTATGGTTCTAAAAAGAGGTGGCAGGGAAGGTTAAGGAGAAAAGGACAGCATTCAGGAAATATAAGGAAACACAGAAGGAGCAGGACAGAGATCTTTATCAGTTAAAGTAGAAAGAGGCTGGGAAGGCAGTCAGAATAGCAAAGGCCCAAACTGAGGAAAGGATAGCCAATTCTGTTAAGAAGGGGATAAGACCTTTTATAGGTACATTAGGGAGCAAAGAAAGACCAAAGGAGGGATACTGAAGCTAATAAAGGGAGAATGGGTAGAGGGTGACAGTGAAAAGCAGAGATACTGAATGAATATTTCTGCTCAGTATTCACAAAGGAAGAGGAGGGGAGTTACCTAAACCAAACAAGAGAAACACTCTGAAGATGGGGTCGATACCAGTCCATTTACAGAAGAAAGGGTTCTGAAAGAACTAATAAAATTGAAGGTGGACAAAGCAATGGGGCCTGATGGGATCACCCAAGAATTCTAAAAGAACTAAGGGTAGAACTAGTGACACCGCTGACTACTCTCTTTAACGAATCATGGGAGGATGGGGTGGTACCCGAGGACTGGAGGAGGGCAGATGTGATTCCTCTTCACAAAAGTGGGAGCAGGACAGAGGCAAGAAACTACAGACCAGTTAGTTTAACCTCAGTGGTAGGGAAAATGATGGAATCACTCTGAAGGAAAGAATTGAGTACCTAGAGGCCAGTGGGGCACAGGACCCAAGGCAGCATGGATTCACGATGGGAAGGTCATGTCAGACTAATCTAATAGATTTCTTTGACTGGGTGACCAAAGTAGTAGACCAGGAGGGCTGTGGACATGGCCTACCTAGATTTTAGCAAGGCATTTGATACAGTCCCACACAAAGATTAATACACAAGATAGCCAGCCTTGGAGTGGGTCCCAAGGTGGTAGCCTGGATAAAAAATTGGCTAGACAACAGGACGCAAGGGTAGTAGTAAATGGAGTACACAGTGAAGAAAGGAGGGTTACTAGCCAGGTACCGAGGGTTCAGCACTGGGACCGGTCCTTTTAATGTCTTTATAAGTGACATTGCACAGGAACTAGAAGGAAAGTATGTCTCTTTGCAGATGACACAAAGATCTGCAACAGGGTTGATACACAAGATGGAGTGAAAAGGATGAGAAGGGACTTGGCAAGGTTGCAGGAATGGTCAAATGTATGGCAGCTCAGATTCAAGGCAAAGAAGTGCAAGGTAATGCACATGGGAAACAAAACCCAGGGAAGCATACACAATGGGGGGTGAGATACTGACAACAGTAAAATAGAAAGGGACCTGGGGTAATTATATCAGATGACCTAAAGGTGGGCAAGCAATGTGAGAAGGCAGTAAGGAAGGCTGGGGGTTACTGGGATGCATAGGAAGAGGCATCAATAGTAGAGAACAGGAAGTTATTATCCTCTGTACAGACAGTTAGTGAGACCCCATCTGAGTACTGTGTGCAGTTCTGAGACCCCATCTCCGCAAAGACATAGACAGAGTGGAGGCTGTCCAGAGGAGGGTAACCAAAATGGTGCAGGGTCTGCACCAGAAGACATACGAAGAAAGACTAAAGGAGCTTAATATGTATACCCTTGAGGAAAGAATGGAGAGAGGGACATGATAGAAACTTTCAAGTACCTCAAGGGAATCAACAAAGTCCAAGAGGGTAGCATCTTCCAGAAAAAGAGATGTGCAAGAACAAGGGGCAGCAATTTGAAGATAGAGGGGGACGCTCAGAGGTAATGTGAGGAAGTATTTTTTCACAGAGAGGGTTGTAGATGCATGGAACAGCCTCCCTGAGGATGTCGTGGAGTCAAGAGCAGTGGGGAATTCAAGAATGCATGGGACAGGCATAAGGAGTCCTAGTGGCGGGTAGAAGGAAGTAAGCTGTTGGTTAACTAGGATCTGCAGGTTATCTGTTAGGTAGGAAAATGGGCAGACTAGGTGGGCCAGCGGTCCTTATCTGCTGTCAAATTCTATGTTTCTATGTTTCTTGTAAAAATGAATAATGTCAACACCCCATAATTTATTTTTTATAAAAGCTGGGGTTTTGACTGAAAACAAAAAAGGAGCTGTAAAAGAATTGTGAACGTTTGAAGACTTTGCTTTGCTATTTATCTTCCTGAATTATGACCATATTGCATAAACACAAACATTTACATGTAAAAGTGTCTGACAAAAAAAAACATACTTGTCAACATTTTTGGGGAGCAGGGTGGGGAGGACATATGCTGAAAATGCAACTGAAAATGAGGAGAATAACGAAAATACACACTGAAAAGAAAAGTCCACAAGATATGTTTTCTAGTACTTCACAAACTTTGTGACAACTGTTTGGTTAAAGTTTTTTGTACTGAGAGCAGATGCTTTATAGTGCTCAATTATAAGAAATTGTTATTTGTGTATGTGGCTTAAAAGTGCACAAGGGAAAGTGTTTTCTTTACTTGAATGGATTTGATTGACAGCTATGCCATAATAACCAGTTGATTATCATAGTGAAAGTCAGTTATTATGGCATTTGAAAGTGCTGCCAACCCAGTTATTAGGCAACCTAACTGGTAATTATACACCAATATTATATCACTATCACAATAATTACCCTCTTGTTTCTTACATCCTGTGGGCTGTCTATCAGCAGATCAAAATTGTATGAAGTCTGAAATATACCTACCATGGAGCATAATTTCTAAGTACATGAAACACCAGGGTAGCCTGTCTTCTTCTCATTTTTGATGTATTACATGTGCACACTCAGTACTACCCAACTCAGCCTTAGATTTTCCTCAAGGATTGGCCTATGGTGCTTTCTTTGATTGTTGACCTGCTGCTCTTTTGGCTATACCAATTCTATCTGAGTGTACAATACATTTTGTGTTGATTTATGATATGTGCTTCATTCTCACCGGTGTTTTCCTTTACTCCTCCCTCTAGCTTCTGGTTACATATTATTTACTTGAGTCTTTCCATGTAACTATCATGTGATATTATATTCCATTGGTACTGGCGCCTCCATCTACAGTAACCTAAATTCATGTGACATGAAACTGACTTATGTGCTTCCATCTGCCCACCTCACATGATATTACACTTACATAACGTTAGTGCTTCTGTCGAGCTTCAAGAGCTCTGTTTTAGACTGGTATTGGTTTCCTTTCATACCCTCAGCAGAGTACTAGCAGAGATGTTGTTTATTTATTTTTATTTGGAGCAAGGGATATCCCATCAGTCACCCACTAGATACAGTTGTTTCACAATTAGTGGGAAGCTTTGCATTATCCATGAGTGATGCAGTGACATGCAGGGATACCTCCTCTCAGAGGCAAAAATAAGGGTCAGCCATGACTGAGTAGCACAACATCTTAGCCATTCACAGTGATGTCAATGGTGGCCAATTAGTATATGAACTCTGACATTAAAAATGAGGAATGATCCCATGTGGTCCTATCACTCCAACTGCGGTTCAGCTGCAGAAGGACCGTTAGACTCTTCTTGAGATCTCAATTATTGCTAAAACTGAGTAGTGGATGTGTGGAGGCACATTCTGTAATGGGAAACCCTAATTATAGGCCGCAGTCAGACACAGGTCATTAAATTATTTTGCAATAGGAACTTTGTCTTCAAGAGCAGCTGTAGGAATGGGGGTACTCCATTCTTGCTCCATGAAAAGTACACAAACTGGCTTACAGTCCATTCTTGATCAGCCTTGACCGCTCACAAATTACAGGTTTCCTTATTTCTTTCTCTTTATGAGATTTTACAGTTTACTGTTTGATGAATTCGTGAATTGCTATAGGATTGAACTGCATTTCTGCAGTATCCAGTGAGATATCACAACAAAACTACGATTAGAGCACTTGATCCTGGCAGAAAGCACTATAAAACATAATACTATTAATTATACAAATAAAATGATATGTAGAATATACATTGGAGGTGTGTCTAATGAGAATTTTATACACTCAATGTGTGGATGCTACATAAACCTTGAGAGCAAAGCTCAAGGGGTTATAAAGCATCCCACACTGAAGGTGTGTAAAATTCAAGTTTGACACACTCCTCATGTTTTGTTTTATATAATTGTTGGTAGTGTTTCTCATCTTGAAAACACTAACCAACAATTATAAAAACAGTATGGTCAGTGGTTCTGGTAGTGCTAGTTGAATAGCACAGTTGGGTTAAAGCATAGGTGTGCACAAGAGAGGCAGTGTGGGCATGTGTAGCATGAGGAAGCCTGGTACATGTTCACTATTTTAACCAGCTGGTTATAACAGTTAATTATAACCTGGTTTCTCTATGGGAGGCAGTGCTCCTAGTTAGTATAGTCTATAATAAGCACTTGAAAGTTATTACTTATTATATCATTGTTACAAACTAGAGATAAGTAATTACCAACTGTTGATAACTGGTCGCCATATGAAAGGGAGTTTTCAACAAGACAGAATAGTCAGATAGTGTGCTATCTACTCTGGTTTAATCCAGTTTTTTAAGCAAAGGATAGGCAGCAATCAAATCAAATTTAGTGATCTTTATGCAAGCTAGGAATTGCTGCACAAAAGCTCAGATTCAGGAAAAATAGTGTGGTAATCAATGACATAGTTTACCATAGTCTAACAAAATGCAAAACACAAATAAAAACATCAATAAGATAATCACACAGAGCTGCATTCAGTAGAACTATAAAAGCCTAATTACACTTGTAGTGCACCAGGGAAATTGGGGCACCACAGAAAATAGAGGATCCTCAGAGATATGAGGGATCGGATAGTTATGGGGACCCTGGCAGCTTAATGGGAAACCCTTGAAAGCTTTGGTGACCCTCTGAAACACAGAACAGGATCCGCTCCAGCAGACAGTCCTAGCAGTCTAAATTCAGGGTTTTAAAGATAACCATTTTTTTTTTTCTTCCCTTCCCTGCTCAAGACTGACACCTAGCCAGCCAAAGCCAAACCAGTTGGGCCACATTCCTGTCCCACAGTGGAGAAGGAAGCCAACCTGAGCCCTCTCAGCCAATCCCTGTGGCCAGGGTAGATTCAAATATGGAGACTTTTTGCCACTGACCCAGCCTCCGGAGGCTGACCTCTGGATGAAGGAGCCAGTCCCCTGGCAGGTTGCCAGGACTGCCCAGCCTAGAGGAGGCTCTGTACAGGTTGAAGAGAGGAGAAAGAGTTTGACCAGGAGGGTGAAGAACAGTAAGGCAATGGATGTCAGCTTCCCTGTTAGGAGGTTGAAGCGAATCCCTGGTTTCTTCGTGTAACTTCCTCCAGAAGATCCCCAGTAGCAGCCTCGGTCAGTTTTTGCAGAACTCTGCCATCTAGTCAGGTCCCCAGTGCATCGAGTCAGTTCATTTGGCCAGGAAACAGACCCAGTGAACTTTTCATGCAGCAGTCTCAAGAAGAGGCCTTATCACTCCTTTGTGGTTGTGCATTCCTCAGAGTACAGAAATCCTTGTTGAACTCCAGAGACATTTGGGGCTACCCCATCCCAAATGTTAGGGCTCTCGCCATACAAGAAGGGGGAATTGCCTTTCAGGTTTTTAATTTTGTTCTGTTCCAGGCTCCTGCACACACCTCATCTAGAATTCCTCCGGTGCCTCTTCTTCAACCCAGGGAGGGTCCCTGGGGAGCCCAGTATCATTTGTACCTACTTCCAATGACCTCCACCAACTCCAAGTGTTCGCCACGATGCCTCAGGTCTGAGTTGTTGGTCATGAGGCGGTAGCCAGCTGGCAACTAGGGCCCACCAAAGTGAGTCAGGTTAAGGGCCACCCCAGCTCTAGCTTGAGAGACTTAAGTCACCCGCTGAACTCGGAGTCACATTGCTCATTCTCCTGCATAGACATTGTCCCAAGGTGGCAAGAATACTGGTGGCCTATACCAAGGCCTTGCTAAGGACTGCCAGGCTCTGTGCCTCATTCCCTGAAGTGGCATAAGTATTGGTTGCCCATGTGAGAGGCCACACTGCGGTTGCCATACTCTTTGATTGTACTCTCCATAGATGGCTCGTGTTCCAGTGATGCATCAAGAGGTCACACTGAAGATTGTCGGATTGTGAAGCTGCAAGGGTGAAGTGGTAAGGGTTCCAGGGCCCTGCTCAGATGTCATCCAGTGGATCATTGCACCCAGCATCCTTTTCTCGACTGGAGATCACCTGCCCGAGGTCACCACAGCTGACAACCCCAGCTAAGGGTTCTCTTCCCACAACCTGCGCCAACACCCTTCCTCACCAGGTGCTTCCCTTTCAATGTTGCCTCAGTGATACCAGGAGTCACCTTCTTCCCAGGGCCAGGAGACCTACAGTATTTTACTTGGTTTCTGGTTCACTGGGGACGCCCCATTTTACAGCCTGTATAGGAAACACTTCCTTAGGTTCACCCTCAGCAGTCAGCCAACCAAAATACTAGTAACCCAAACTTGGTGCATCGGATTGCTACATCCTTAGACTTGAATAACCTGAACTTTGTAGGACATTAGTGGGGCCAGGTTGTGGTCCCGTAATCTTATTTACTCTTTCTCATGTGTCATAGTATTAGTGAATGCTAAGTGTTTTCTGTGTGCTCCAACTGTTGCTAATACATCTTGTATCTTGGCTCTAGAGTACGCCCAGCCTCTCCTTCCAGATTTATCTGGCATCACTCTAAACTAAGTGGCTATGAACCATCACAGCTCGTCCACCACACACTACTAAAAGCAGCTTGAGTAAGTTTTCAGTGTAAGTACTTTATACTGATTATCTAGGTGGACACATAATTCTCTGGTGCATGTCTGAAGTGGCTAAACTGCACCCTATGGCTGTGTATAAAAGGTAGCATAACCGCATTGCCCTGTACCAAATCAGATTTCCAACAAACCTTTTATATCTAACTAAGTAGTTTTGTTTCTTAAACACAAACTACTAAAATAGCGATAATAGCTGCAGACAACACTAAAGTATTCTTTCAGAACATAACTGAAAAGGAGAAGGTAAATGAGAAGATTGGGCCCCGAAAATGAGGGAAGGGAAGGAACCTGTGAAAGAGTTAGGGAGATGGCTAAATGCTGAATGAATGCTTCGCTTAGCATTCACCAAAGGCCCCTCATGAGGAGGTGGGTGCTCCTTGGGAGGGCCCATGACATCTAGAGTACCATTATGCACTGTGGACATCATGCCCATCCTTGTAGATGAGTACCTGGCAAAAAGCAAGGCAGCTTAATCTACAAAGGGCAGATGGAATGCACCCCAGACTCACAGAAAACTAAAGGAGCACTAGGTGAGGACCACATGCAGTAATCTTTCATGAGTCTGTCTGCACAGGTGTTGTGCCAAAGGACTGGAAAGTGGACAACATGTTTCCAATATTCAAGAAGGGTGTAAAGTTGGACCTGGGCAACTTCAGGCCTGTCAACTCACATTAGTGCCAGATGATACCCAGCTATACCTGTCTTTTGTGCCTGACCAGATGGAGCTCTCTCGGTGTTTAATAACTGTCTGGAAGAAATCCAAGGGTGGATGGATTCTAGTTGGTTAAAGTTGAACTCCAGAGAAGACAGAGGTATTAGTGATGGACCCAGGTGGTCAGATAGCGAGGCCGCATGATGGCACGCCTCTGGAATTTTTCTTGATGGCGTGTCACTTCGCACTTCTGAACGGGTGCACAACTCTGGGATTGTCCCAGACAGCAGGCTGACCTTCAGTCTCAAGTGTCGGCCATTGTCAGGACTTCCTTTACCATCTTAGGAATATTGCCAGGTGCGCCACCTTGTTCCGCCTGACCTTTGCCAGCGCTATCCACACCTTTGTGCCCTCGGCCTGGACTACTACAATGCCCTTTACTTTGGGCTTTCTGGGTTGAAATCTGTTGCCTACAGCTTGGTGCAGAACGCTGCAGCCAGGGTGTTGACTGGGACAAGGAGATCCAGTCACATTACCCCGGTACTCGTGAACTGCACTGGCTTCTATACGTGTCGGATCACCTTTAAAGTCATTTTACTGACTTTCAAAGCCCTTATGATCAGGGTCCACCTATCTGAAAGAACTTGGTGCTTACTGTTCAGCCGGTCGCTTCCACTCCGGCCGGGAGGGGTTGTTAGAGATTCCAAGAGTGAGTTTAAAATCTTCTGGTAGTCACCATTTTCTTATGCTGCACCCACTCTTTTGAATTCTCTACCATGTCGGTTAAGAGTGTACATTGCGGAGGTATTTAAGAAATACTTGAAAACTTACCTGTGGTATATGGTCTACTTGGAAGATTTATGATATCTGAGTACAAATATTATTTGTTGATTGTATGGATGGTTTTATTGTTGGTTTTAGCATATGATGTTGTTATGTATTTATTTTATTTATATGTTTTTAATTGGCATTGTATATTGTGGTTTTGATATGTAAAGCGCTTTGATATTTTGAAAGGCACTTTAAAAATAAAGTTATTATTATTATTATTCTTAAGTCTGTACAGGCAGGGATTCCATTGATATCACCAATGTAACATCCTCTCCCCAGCATCTTAGGGGACATCTTCTGTACATTAAACTGAATTACAGAATTAAACACTAAGTACCCATCCCTGTAATTGATCCTTGCATCCCTAGTCTCAGAGACATTAGCTGTAAATCATCTGCTAATGGGAAATGTTATGCTGGCCAAGGTTTTAGACTGAGGTCTTGTTGACTGCATGTTGCAATCTCAACTTTCACCAAGAGATGATACTCTAAATGGTCTGGCTACTGATGCTTTATGCACTAAATGCATGAGAAGTACACAAGGAAAATTGTGAACAGGCTTCAGGGTAGGAAGAAGAGGACTGTGGTGATGGGTACTACTCTGAGTGCAAACAGATACTCAGTGGCATGCAGTAACGCATTTCACCAGAATCAGAGGGGTTTCAAATCTCCTCCACCCCACCACATTTTATATAAATAGATGCCAGGAATCCACATTTTAGTGGTTTCTAGGGGCTGCAAGTGGCATCATAAGGGTTGTAAGGAGATTGTAAAGGTCTCAGTCTCAACCCTGGCTACCATTAAATGATGCCCTGGTGGCATCACTCCAGGATCAGTGCCGGGCCACTGTTGTTCCACATTTTCTTGAACAATCTGGAAGTGGGGTCTCCAGTAGGCTACTTAAATTCTGTGATGATACTAGCTGGCCAGAGTGCTTGGCTCCCTAAAGGAACAGGACAATGTTCTAGAAGACATCATTAAGCTGGTGACTGGTCAGACTCCTGGAGTCTTTGATTCAGTGTAGCCAAATGCAGGGTACAATGATTGGGAAAAGAAAACACAGGTAGGACCTACACAGTTGCCAGCCAGGATGCAACACAAACTGCAGCATACTGCAGCAGAGTTACTGCAGTAAACAATGCAATTTTATTTTGGTGTTAATTCCTTTTATCGTAGTGTCATAGGACACTGCATTGCATTCTGGCCAGCTCCATTGATGGAAAAGAAACTGGTTGGCATAACGGGACAAATAGCTAAAGTAAAATAAGCAATGCATGGCTGGGTGCATGAAGGTGAGGATTCAAGAACAAATGGAGTTCTTTTTCATGGAAAGGATGGTGGTGCACATTACCCAAAGCGGTAGTCAGCACAAAGTCTGTGACTGGGTTCAACAATGAGTGTGACAGATACAAGGGAATAGTGCAGACTAAAAGAATGTTGGAGGTGGGCAATTTGAGGAAAGCAGCACTAAGATACCACTAGGGCTATGGGCTAAATAATTACTTCCCAGCACTAGGCCGGGCATGATTTCAGGCAAGTTAATGGGTAGACTGGATGGGCCATTAGGCCTTTTTCTGCTCTAAGATGCTATGGTTCAGTGTATTCTACGTTATCTTCATAAAGGCTGGAAACATGTTGGGGTGTGTCAAAAAGAGGATGGTGACCAGTAAAGTAAGGTAGGTGATCCTGCCACTTCACAAAGGCTCACCAGTATGGTATGTAGCATTGGGCCCCCAATACATAAGGGACATTGAGACAGTCAGTAGTTGCAACACAGTGCCACCAAATATATCATTGGTTCTGTAAGGAAGATAAAAGCTATAAGAAGAGACTGGAGGCCCTTAACATGTTCACCCCAGAGAAAAAGAGGCTGAGAGGAGGTATAGAGCTCAGTCTTCCACATGCTGATGGGTACTGACAAATTGAACTGATGGAGATGTTTGATCTGGTTGGGCCCAGCAGGATGCAGAGACACACTCAAAAGCTCAAATGTCACAAATACAGAGATAACATTAATAGGATTCTCATCTTCCAGAGGATGGGAACCTACAGAATGTTCTGCCAGTGGATACAGTATACATGAATACAGTACAAACCTTCTAGGTAAACCTGGACAAATTTCTGCTTACCAGGAGAAGCACAGAGTATTCTGGGTAGTAGGGCAGCTGGGGAATCCTTATAAATAGGTATATGTCTGTACAGCATAATAGCCATTCCCTGCTTATGAAGTTAGGAGGGCAGACTTGATGGACCTAGAGACCCTTCTGAGCTTTAATTATTATTTGACTGTTTTACTGGGTACCTGTAGCCAGTTCGCTGGTTCCAAGTGGAGGTGACCACTTGGAATGCCAGGCTCCTAAGTTTACACCTGAAATGTTAGGCATGGAAGAGCACATTCTACTAGGCTGTCTCCCTAGCACTTGGTGGAATTAGCATGTGCAGATGCTCCATTGGGAAGAAGGGGTGCAGAGGATGGGTGGCACATGGAGGTGCATGATGATATCACAGTCCTATTTCCTGGGGAGGAGAGATAGGTAGAGAGGCAGTAGGATAAAATAAGTGATGCTAGGCAAATTGTGTGGCTGTCCTCTTTATATCCTCAATGATTTTCCCAGATCCCTGTAGTGGAGGAGGTCATTATATTGACTTGAAACAAGGAACCTGGTTTTCCATTTTACTGGTAGCACCAGTAAAAATCATGGAATCCTGCTTGGTTTGCAGAGTTTGAATTCTTCTGCTGATGCCTCATGGAAATTGCATGTCACTGCACAGAATCCCCAAGATTTCAGCATTTTTTATATTCTTTCTATGCCCCTTCTCACCACATCAGCCTCCACTTTTCAGGGATCCCTAAGCTGTGTATCCCTAGCTTTCCCCAGGTAATGCCTAGGAGCTCCTGTTGGCCTGTCCCATCCTGCCTTGGTGTTACCCCAGGCGAGGAGGGCAAGGACCCCAGGTTGTCCCTCTGAAGTCCCTTAGTGTGCATCACAGACCAGTCAGTCCCCCATGGAACCTAGTTATGAAGTATGGGGCAGCTGGGTCCCTTCTACCAGTTGCCAATGTGGGGTGTTTTTCCTGATTTTCTGGTCCCTGCCCCTGAGGGTGCTGGTACTTGAGGGGATCCAAGGAGATGGGGCAGATTGAGACATGCCACTGCTCCAGATCCCAGCCAGCATTCTCCCTCCTGATCATTCTACAGTGTTTTCCACCACCACCTGTGACTACTCAGGTGGCAGTAAAGCAGGGGGACCCACAGCCCACCCTCTCTGGAGGAGATGAGCAGCCCCAGGTGCTTGATCCTCCTCCCTGGCTGGTCCTTCCACAACCCAAGTTCGCTTTTGACCCCGGGTCACTGGCATTGCAAGCAGTAGTGCTACTGCTGCACTGGTGGGTGGCCCAGATTTCAGCATCTTAAAATGAATGCTGCTCTGCTTCATATTCTTTCTGCTTTGCTAGTTATAGAATCAGTAAGAAAACCACCCACACTGCTTTGTTGTAACCAGCCTTGCTTCGGTTTAACCACCCATGTTTCCCATCAACCTTTCCATCAGCTAAGGACTGCTATTCCTTCCTGAAAGCACAGTTTTCATTTAGTATGTGCCTAAATGTATTTTATTTTTATATTACACTGGATGATACAAAAATACAAGTATCAGCACATATTGGCAGGGCCACTGGAAAATTGCAGAAAAAGTAACCTGAAATTGCAGGCATTTTTGTAGAAATTATGGAGTGCTACTGTAGAACCTGAGTGCTTCAGAATAAATCTTTTACTGTTTTCTGCAGCATACAGTATATTAGTCAGAATAAACTGCTAAATGAATGCACTACACTTGAATATGTTTTAAACATGAAGAAAAGCTTATGTTCCTAAAATGAATATTAAATGGAGAAAATGTGCTGCTTCTCTCCAAAATGTAAAAACATCTGCCTCACACAGTGCTAAATACATTCTATTTAGTGATGCAAAAAATGTTGTAGGTGCCGATTGGTCCTTTAAGAACAGATCCAGAAACAAATGATTTGATACCTTTTATTGGACCAACATGGATGTTACAGAAAAGAACAAAGTGCTTTAGCTTCGAACCAACCAGGTCCTTCTTCAGAAGCTTTGTGGCAGTTTTTTCAAATATCCCATACTATTAACACCAGATTATATAGAAAAAGCAGAAATAATTCTCATTGGTTTAACATATACATTTAAAACATAATAGAAGATTACGTCAAGAAGCTAATTAACACCAGTATGCCTTTAACTGAGGAGCCTCAGAAGGGCAAAGGTTATCAAGAATCTCTACAGCCAGAGAGTTCTTGTCACATAAATTTTAAAATGTCTCAGTATGCCAAGAAAGCATTCTAGTGATAAAACAACCTTGGAGTGGCATTCTCTCTAATACATGTAAGATGAGCTTACAACTTACATTCCAATTGTCCTGGTATATTAAAGGACAGATAATGAGAGACAAAATCCTGAAATTAGGTATAACTGCAAGTTGAAATCAAGCCTCAAATTAACCTACACTTATAAACATGATGCATGAAAGTATCACTTGTAAGTGTAAGTGCCAAAAAAAAAAATACTTGTCAAGGACCCCCAAGAAAACAAGACCATGAGCCTGATAAGTGCAGATTTCAACACAGAGTCTGTGTATAACAAAATGCACAGAATCAGTCTAACAATCTAAATGAAAACCCAAAGGAATTACACCTTTTATGAACCCCAAGTAAATGAGATATGCATCTTAATATGAGCAGTTAAAAATGTGACAGTGTATAATCCAAGCATGCAATAATACCTGACAGGGTGGGGCGGTATTGGCCGGACCGCCCAGGGCGTAATGAGTTCGACGCTTACAGGCGGAGGGCCTTATAGCCCTGGGGTCCGGTATTGCCATACCGCCACCCTGGAGGGTATTATTAGCTTAGAAATGGGTACCATAAAAAATGAATTTTAATAAAAATGGTAATTAAAAATGATGTTAAAGTCAGTTTTGTTATGAAATAGTTCCTCCGCTGCATTAGAATGTGTTTTTATGCTGTCTGCATACTGTTGGTATTGATGCTAGAGGGTACTGTAGCTCTTATTGTGGAGGCAGGATTCACTAGCACCCCATTGTTCCTGTTATACAAAAAGTATTTTTAAATCTCATCCCAGTCTCTTGTTATGGTTGTTCAGTGACAAACTCAGTTTTCGGCTCTTTCAGCTTGACTCCCCGCTCGGGAGTTGCAGCTGTTACACGACGACCTGCCACGTTAAAGTAGGAAGTGCACACTGGGAGGCAGCTGTGGCATGGGAGCTCTGTAAGTGTTTCAGATCCAACGTTTTCATTTTTGTTAACTTGTTTAGCGCTTCCTCTTTCGAGGTGGATCACGTCAGGGATTTAAGTGGTTGAGATGGAGCTAATTCAAACAAAGTTGAAGGTAAATGTAGTATGTTTTTAAACAGGAAGCATGTTTTTTCTGTTATTTTGTTTACATTTGTAAACGAAACCAAGACACAAGGCAAACAAGCTCTTTTGTGTTTTTTAATTTATTTATGCATTGAACTTTGAACCCATTTTTAACTGTCACCCCCAGTGTCAACGGCAGCTTAATGCGCGTCTGTATGGAGAAACGGGAACAGATTGGGAGCAGATTGCTCCGCGTGTGACAGGACACTGTGTTTGATCAGTTAAGGATATGAATTTCATTTCATTAAAGAGAAAGAACAGATATTGATTGC
This sequence comes from Neoceratodus forsteri, assembly GCA_016271365.2. Taxonomy (NCBI): domain Eukaryota; kingdom Metazoa; phylum Chordata; order Ceratodontiformes; family Ceratodontidae; genus Neoceratodus; species Neoceratodus forsteri. The sequence goes on along the minus strand of CM028138.1, from coordinate 74,288,349 downwards.
CTTGTTTCTGTGATTTTTCTAAGTGGGGATGCAGTGAACAGGAGCTGGACTGGCTCCGATTATCCTCGCCAGTAATCACTTGGGGGGTTGTTAGTTCACATTGCTGGAGCATAGACCGAGTGGGAGGATAGAAGATAACTGACTTCACTTAGTCTGTTTCTGTTAGAACTCGGGAGCCCTTACTGTAGTGAGGAGCTGATGTGCTCTATAGAAGATGTCACGGGCGCTGCTCCTGAATTCGGCATACTGTACACTGGACAATAAGGGTTGCGTTCATTACATAGGAGTTCCGATACATAGGGGTTAGATCGGAGCCCTACAGTGACATTTTCTGTACTTTGAGTGATTGTACTACTTTGAAACAGCAGGCAGCTATTTCTTTATGTTGTTATTTTCTTTCAGTTAGGCAGCATTACAAAACAGAGACAGAATGGGGTGGGCAGCTGCCAACTCACTCGCTTAGCGAGATAAAAAAATGGTGGCATTTTAAACTGAAAATTCTATGCACAAGCATTTTAGAACAAAATCAGGCAACAGAGACTGGGACTCATTATTTCCGGTCTCTATTGCCTGATACCGACTGGGTGGTGGTTGCCATTATCCAATCAAAACAAAGATTTTCCCTACCCATTTTCAACCACTGACAACTAATAGAAGGAAATAAATGCACACTATATGTGAAAACTAAGTGTTCTAGCCACATAACAATTGCCCCATGCCACACTCCACCCACACGTGTGTGTACATACACCACACCACACCCCCACACACACACACACACACACCTGCACACCCCACACAACCACAACACACAACAAATATAGCAACACATTCCACACACACACACCACACCACACCACGCACAACAAACAAACACACACACACCATACCCACAACACACAAAACACAACACACACCAAACACACACAAAAAACACACACATACATACATACATCAGTATACACACACACACACACACTCAAGCACTCACCACAGTGTTAGGTGAGAAGTCAACAATGTAGATAACCATAAACTTACAAAATCAAAGGCCGCTGAAGAATTAAAGTGTTTATGTCCATCTTTTAAAGTAAAGGTCTGTGTAAGTTTAAGTGGAATAATGTGTCATGTACCCAACATCAATGTCCAATCCATCCTCCACATTGAGAAGTAAAATAAGTCTAATTTCAGAAGCCCGTCTCTGTTGTGTATTGTTGAAATGTCCTTTTAAGACCATCACAGACATATCTGAGATTGAGTGGTCATCCTGGGAGAAGTGCTGGGCTACTGGTTTCTCAATCATCTTGTGATTAATAGAATGTCTGTGTGAATTCATTCTAGTGTTGAGTTGTTGGCTTGTCTCCCCACATAACATGTGAGAGGACATTTCTTGCATTGAATAAAGTAGACCACATTACTTGGACGTACATGTGTAATTCCCTGTATCCTGAATAGTCTGTTTTGTGATGTAACCACACAGTCTGAAGTGGAAATGAGGTTACATGTCTTACATGTGCTGATGACAGAGTCGTGTACCATATGATGCCATGGTATTCTGTTCTGGTTCAAGTTGACTCCTAATAATCAGGTTGGCTAAATTAGGTGGTTGTTTAAAAGATAGCAGGTAGTTCTTGAAAATACAGTTAAGGGTTTCATCCTCACTAATTTTTGGATGGAGATCCTTAATAATCTTATTTAGGAGTTCAAAGTCAGGATGGTATGTGACTACTAAGGGTATTCTGTTGGTAGTCATCCGTTCCTTATATTGCAGTAGCTGTTCTCTTGGGACCTGTGTTGCACGTTCCACTGCTCTGTCAATTTCCCTGGACGAGTGTCCCTGCTCAATAAAGGTGTTTTTCAACATCGCTAGATGTGTGTCTCTGTCTTCCCTCATTTGAACAGAGGCGTGATACTCTAAGTGCTTGACTATATATAACAGATTTCTTTGTGTGGCTCGGTGATTACTTTTCTTGTGTAAGTATCTCTGTCTGTCTGTTGGTTTCCTGTAAAGACAGGTATGTAGGGTACCATCCTTAATAGTGACAGTGGTATCCAGAAAATGTACACTTGTGGCAGAATATTCTAGAAAGCTTTATAGTTGGGTGGAGGTTATTAAGTTCCTGGTGAAAATCTTTAAGTGTGTCAGTGCCTCTGTCCAAATTATAAACAAATCATCAACGAACGGAAATAAGCGAGTGGTTGGTCCAATAAAAGGTATCAAATCATTTGTTTCTGGATCTGTTCTATTTAGTGAGATACAGAAAATCAATATTAAATCCAGAATAAATATTTTTGTCTGTTTCTGGATGCAGAATAATGAAGCCTAATCAAAAGCTATTTACTGTGCTCTGTCAACTATTCACCTACTTTGGTGTAAGAAAAAATAAACAAATGGAGTGGCGAATAATTCAGTTTTAGTAAAATGTTGTAAAGCATTTAATGTTCATAATTTACACTGTAGATACTGTACACTGTTACTGAACTCACATAATAAAATATCATATCAGGGGGTATTGTGGCTGGCAGTATAGCCTAGAGCTTAGCGTAACAGTGAATAAAGTCCAGCAGACTTGGGTTTGATTCCCACAACCTGCACTTGCATATTGTGTGACTCTTGGCAAGTCACTTAACCTCCCCAGTGCTCCTGTGACACCTGAAAACAGGCACTTCTGCCTAGTGGGCCTTACCTGGTTTACAAAGAATATAAAATACCAATGTATGTTTACTGCATCTTACAGTGGTCAGGGTAGGTATCCTGTAATTTACCTGAGTTTTACTGGGCTGCAATGATTTTGTTTGGTAAAAGAGAAATGTTCAGATACATTTATGTGTTTTATAAGCTTGTTTTCAGACTTTAGTCAGGCTTTTATTGTATTCTTTGCATGTGAGCCTCTAGGTTGCAGATTACTAAGCACAGGGCCAATGTTACAATTAACTTATTCAAGTTTATAATTAGCAGGGCTATCCAAAATCCTTAGTTGTTTGAATGAAAACTAGTCTGAATGAAAGTGTTAACAAGGAAGAAACTCAATGTGAAAAAATGAAGTGTAGGATGAACTCCACTTTCTGAAACACCATTCTTTAAGCAAAAAACAATTGCTTTGTTTACAATGTATTCACACCACAAAAAGGGCAATGGTTTTGTGGTTCCCATCACTTCCTCAGGCCCAACAACAGTGCAGTGTTGTTTACTTCTGCTTTCACAAAGAAGATAATGCTCACTGTCTGGTGTAAAATGTACTAATTTCTTCAAACTTTATGTCTGCTTCACATTGCTCCTGTTCAATTTATTGAGTCAGTGTTCCTTAAACCATCTGCAGCAAGCTGCATAATGGAGTTCAGTGTCTCCTCTGGTGCAGGACGAAACTGTAAATAAAGCAGTTGTTTTTGCCTAAAGAATGGTGTTTTGGACAGTGGAGTTCATCGTGACTATTTTTTCATGTTGAGATTGCTAGTCTATATAGGATGACCCAAACAGAGTCTTACATTAGTTTTAGGGCACCCTAAACTCTCATCATTCTCACATAACAAGGAAGAAACTGCCTTACCACTTATAAAAAGGCTTATATTTAGCACCCCATTTAGATGAATGGGATAATGTGCACCTTTTCTCCCACCTGCTCTTTCATTCTCTGTAGCAACAAAAGTTTCAGCTTCAGCACAAATCAAATGGTAAGTGTTTAAGTACACTTATGCTTGGCCAGTGGATTTCAAACCAAACCAGACAAGGATTCAAAAGAAAGCAGGGTAACATAAAAACATGACCCCACTTTGCACTGCATTGTTTCAGCCAAACCCAAGTCTGCATATAAAATTGTCAATATATTTGAGATTATTGTATTGAAAATGTTAACACTTTTACACAGTTCAAAGTAAAAACTTGCAGGTGCAGTTTTCAGTGGCCCTGTACGTGCAGAACTGGACTAGGTAGCAGGGTGGCAGTGGTGAGTTTACAGTTAACTGCTCCTGCATGTAACCCTTCATTCCTCAGCTGATGTGACTGCTCACCAACCTCAAAGTAATGTCTTTGTATAAAAAAAGTATATGCCTAACCATATTCACACTAGATGATTTAAAACAACAACATAAAATGCTAAGTCCAGTTGGGTATGGCAGTATGTTCAGAAGTGTCAGGTTTAAAGTTCAACTGCTGTGCATCTAACCTTTGATCAGCTGATGCAACTGTTCTCTCATTGCATGATTAAAACCCCATAAAAGCTTAGTATTAGCATACTTGGAGAATCAGGTGTGTGTGTGTGTGTGTGTGTGTGTGTGTGTGTGTGTGTGTGTTTAGTTAGGTGTCCTTAACAGCATTTATTTGAGTGTGTATCAGGAAGTTGAACTATTAGTCTTGGTGACCTAGGGTCTCATGGGATGCTTGCTTATCTGTGTGTCTTTGTGTGGCATCAACTAATCTGGCAGGGTCTTACGACACTGTGTGGTCACCCACATTATCAAGGCAGCACCACAACCCGTTAAAACATGCTCCCTCAGGTCAGCATGCAGTGCCTCTGTATCACACTAAAACCCCACCAGCCCAGGACAGGGGAGTCTGGATCAGTTCAGCTCACAAACCCATATCTCCCACTTGCTAGTTTTGCAAACCACAAGCCTGCACCATTATTTTGTTTTTAATTTTGGGAGTGTTCTTTTTGAGCTGGGCTGCTGATTGTGATAGAGCTGGCAGTTCTCCATGCTGTTGTTGTTAGGTGTGTGCCCCTGAGTGAGGGAACTTAGCTTTTCAGTACTCCTGAATTGTTGCATGACTGGGTGCTGTTGTTACCTACCTGCTACAGCATTACACCAATGTGGAAATGTGGGGTGCTGCAACAGTACCCAAGTCAGACTGCACACCCAGAGGAGCACAGCAGATAAGGTGCTACTGTGTGATGCCCATGGGCAGAGTAGGGCCACTGCTGTTTGCTTCTTGTTTTCCCTAAATGAGTTGGGAGCCTTAGCATCTGTACATCCTGGGGGTGGGGGGTGATGTGAGGCAGTGTTTAAATTGTGAGAGGGACGTGCTGAGAAAATTGCATGAGGGAGGGAATTCCAAGTGGATGTGGCCAAAAGGCAAAGGATCTTCTGCCAAATGCTAGCCAAGGGTTGGGAGTTACAAGTAGGAGAAGGGAGGTGACCATAGTGCATGCTGGGAATGCCTAAGTTTGAGAAGGTCACCCAGGCAAGGAGGAGAATGAAGGTGGACCAGCTTATACATTAGGCACATGGTAATGTACTCAAATATAGACATAAGTGGTGACCAGCCTAGTGATGAAGAACATTACAATTGTGATGCTGGGTTCAACTGCTAGTGCAAAACATCTTACCCTAAGATAAAGTTGATTGAGGTGAGAGAGGATGGTGGGCCAAGCTGGGAGGAGTAGCAGGGCACCATATAAGAGAAGAGGGAAGAGTGAGGGCATCACTATTTTTTGACACAAGGCAGATGATAGGAGAGGGTGGAGGCGATACAAGAGACCTAGCCTCTGGTTGAGGTACATACTGAACTTACCATAGAGTTTATTATTTCTAATAGTTATGGGGAATGACACAATAGTAGACAACAAAACTATTAACATACATAGTAGCTAAGAAAAAATATTGTTAAAGCTCACAAAACAAACACCGGTAAAAACAGATTTGGGTTTTGTTGACACCAGAAACAATACCAGTTTTTCCATTCAGCAAAATGAATTTTGTTCTTTTTCAATCATGGTACACCAGTGCCCTCTATATGAAGTCCTCAAAAGAAAGAGAAAAGAAGGGCGGCACACATACTGCTTACAGTGGCAGGTGCCATCTGGATACAGCAGCAGGGCAACTGTCACAAATGGATGCACTCTAGGTAGTCAAAGCAAACACAGCAAAGTGTTTGCCAATCAAATATATTCAGTAGAAGGCTCACATTTATGGTACAAGGCAGTAGCATGGAAAACACCAGCACTTCACGTCACAGTGTGTGACACTTTGTCAGGGGCTGGAGCAAGAGGTTCGGTTACTCTAATTTAAAGGCAGGCATTAAAGAGATACATACAGTTTTGCAATAATATAGAGCCTCAATTACATCAACTAGAACATTCCGTGAGTGCTAGGTAGAAACAAATAAAAAAAAAACAATAGTGAGAAATACTTACAAGAAAGAACAAGAATGCAACACAGACCAATGGTGCAAGAATTCTAGCTATATGCATTACTTCATATCAGTGCTGGTGATATATGAAAAAATAAAAAAATAATTAATGCAATCTGGAGCTGCAATAGCTCAAAACAGGCGAAAAATAAAATTTACTGTACAATTTAATAGACAAGTACAGAGGCACAACATAAATAAAAGCCAGGTTAAATGCAATACACAGGAAAAGGAAGTAATGATCAAGAATGCAGGAAAGACGCAGAGAGTGGGCAGACATGTCCGCCAATGTAGCTATATATATAAAAAGCACAAAAGGCACTTGAAACAACCACCAAAATGTAGAGATGGGGGGATGAGGGGAGCTCCAAATGCTAAGATAGAGCCAGACTATTATAGACGCCAGGATAGAAGGAAACAGAATTGAGATGCTGGGGTGGGGCAAAAGAGAGAAGGAAAGAGAAGAAAATAAGGAAGTTGAAAATATGTATGCAGCTGTATATTTTATGCTACATGTAGTAAAGAGCAAGTGAGAATAGAGGACACAAACAGAAGCAAACAACCAGCCTGACAGAGGTAACAGGAAAATAGTAAAAATAAAACATACAAAAGTAAATCTTCACAAGGGCACAAAGGTGCCTGTGGAAGTATCCAAGCACATGTAAAAGAGCAAAGCAACTGTAAAAATTAATATGAACTGCATAATTATTTGTATTCAGACCATATTCAGCACTGAATATATTAAATTCACAGAAAAAGGTTTAATATCGCTCATGTCATTTTAAACCCTTCAGAATGCATGCTTTAAGGTTGTAAATCCATTTTGTTTCCTGTTTCAATCCCCACCTCTGACTGATGCATTTATATGCTCCAGACCCATAAAGCACGGATTCCTTTGGTTCACCATTATATCTCTTTGTAAAATATGTGCCCAGTGGAGTATCTGGTAGGCACAGACAATAGAGCATGTATGATCTTGTACATGTTTGCATAGTTGACAAATAGTTCTTCCTATATAAATCTTAGGGCATGGCATACAATGATATAGACAATAAAAGTCATACTACAACTGATGAGCTGTCAGCTGTCTACAGACTTCTCTTGCAAGTAGGTTGAAAAATGTGTTACATGGAGAGCAATAGCAGCTAATATTGCAGTGGCCTCATCTGTGGCTACCTAAAGGGGAGGTTGCAGCCAGAGAATGCACTGGGTGGCTTGATGTATAGGCTATGGGTGAGAATGTCACCCAGATTTTTCCCCACTTATAGTAAATTCTGGCATGGTCTTTAAAGGTCTCATGGAAGTATTGTTGCTATGGAGTATATGTCAGTTGCAATTTACTATATTCACTATTTGGGAGCTAGATGGTTTCTACTCCAAAATGAAATTTACTCATTGATTTTGTGGCTGACTGCATAATTTTGGAGTGAACAGGGTGTTTTTGTCTATATTTCTGGCCCTATTAGGGGCATCATCTAGGATCTGTGGGTTATAACGACGCTTGAGGAATCATTGTCTGAGATCATCTACTTGTATAGCAAATGCAGACATTGAGGAACAGTTCCTGTGGAGGTGCAGGAATTGTCCAAAAGGAATTCGTGTTTGAGGTGATACGGATGTGCTTTTGTGCAAGCAATGGGTATTTCCTGAACCGTGTTTTTCAAAAATTGGGTCTCCACGGTCTCCACAGTATTACCAGATATAGACATGAGATTTAAGTCAAGAAGTTTATAGACAAGGGATCTGCACAATATTGTGAATTTCATTCTTATTTCATTTGAATTCAGGAAATCTACAAATTATTTTGCTGACACCATGTCCCCTCATAAGTGACTAAAATATCATCAATATATCTGCCCTAGAATTTAATCCAGGATAGATATGTGTCACGATCATGGTTTAACACCATACCTCCTCCCACTACCAACCAAGAAAAAGGTTGATATAGAGAGGGCCATGGGGTCCCTATAGCCATGACCCAAAAATGTTGATTGAATTTCTCATTAAAAATGAAATATTTTGAAGTCAAAATTAAATTAACTGCTTCTAGCAGGAATTCAATTTGAAAATCCATTACTCTCTATCAGAATTAGTTAAAAGAATTCCAATGCTAACAGTCCCAAGTCACTCTAATGGAAGAATACAGTGAGGTTGCATCAGTAGAAAGCCACATACTCATCAGACCAGCCCAACCCTCCAGCTTGGACAAGTTGATATATTGTTTTGTGGGTGGCATAGTGGGGAGGGTATATAATGTGTAGTTTTCCCACTTCATCTTCTGCCCTGTACCAGCCTGAGCTCCATCTTTAGGTAGCCCACATGACTGTGTGTGCTAATTGAGCCATTCAGTAGTACAGCTTAAAGTCTGGTACTCCCACCAGTGGCAGGGTTGGTGAAGACTCTGTCCCATTTGGTATGCAGAGTGAGTTAAAATCAAGGATCTATTTTCTCCTTTTCTATTCTGCCACCTGTTTGTCTCTTCCCTGTCTGACAGCGATCAAATTTTCCTTACGGCACTTAGGATTTGGCCACACCAATGGTCCCACAATTTACCGTTCTCTCCCTTCTTTCACTTGTTGTTTCTATTCTTTCTTTCTCTCCTTGCTTCTCTGGGGTGAAAAAATATATGTGATTCTTTATGTGAAACTGGGATCCCACTGTTGGCAAACATATACTTACACTGTTGAAATTATTGCAGAAAGCTAGCTGAGTTTATTAGAAAAGACAATCTGGAACACAGGGTGTTAACCTTGAGATGCATTTTGACCTCCACAAGATTGTTTACAGAACTGTCAGCTGGAACCCAGGTCTGGAACAGAATGTATTATTTGATGGCACCTGTTAAGAAGTTTAGATGTGCTCTTCAGGCTGGTCACAGGAAAGGCAATAACAACATTTTGATACATTGTGTGAAAACAGGAGATACAGCTTAATCAGAATTGGATGCAGAATTTAATTGCCAGGGAAAAACAATTTGTATAAAAGAGCAATGATTTGTTTAGGAGTTGGAGAAAGCTGGAGATTTTAAAGCCTTGATTGCTTAGTACACTGTCTTACGCTGTTGCTTTTATTTTATGTTTTAAGTTTGCGCTAATTATTTTCTTCATCTGTCTATATTCTATACAGCACACTAAGCCTCAGGAAAGGGTGCTTTAGAAATAAACCTTGCTTGCTTGCTTAAAGAGAGAGACTCAGATGAAGGGCTTTGTTTTGTTTTTGTACTGCTTTGAAGAGCTATCCTGTACAAGTTTGGTTTTTATATTTTATTATTATTATTGTAATAATAAAATGCAACTAGAATTTTATACCTTCTCCTGGTCTGCCTATGCTTCTGGCCTATGCCTCTATGATGCCACCCATTTTCCTTTGGTCAGGAGCAAAGTGTTCAGTTGAGTTCTGGGTTTGCCCCTGCCAAATGAAGGAGTTACCTTTGTAACGTTTTCCAAAAGGTGTCCAGAACTGCAATGGGGAAAGTCAGGAAAAGAAACATCAGGCAAGTCAGAATATTCATTTTCAATATTGAGGCCCTACCCCAAAGCGTGAAGGCCACTGTGCTCCACCTACCCATCTCTACATGGAGCTTCACTAGTAGCTTGTTGTAATTTATTGTAAACAATTTGGATATCTCCAGTGATACCTCCATCCCCACGTATCTGATGTTATTATGTTTGCCCATGTGAAAGGAAAGTTTGTTCCAGTGAGGTATGACCACTGAGTATAATTATCTCTGATAGTTGCTTGTTGATTTTATATCATGCTAGGATTACATATTGGTTCAGCAGGGCTGTAATTTAGATACAGAAGACTCTAGATGGCTGAGAAAAAATGATGAGTCATCGACATACAATGATACTTATGCTCTGTTCCTGCCATATGTTCACCTTGTATATTAGAGTTTCCTGAATAGCTGCTGCCAGTGGTTCAATATTATTGGTGAACATTGGGAGGGGCAGCACTATCTGGTTCCCCTGGTAGCCCAAACACAGAAGAATAAATTCCTTTAACTTTTATTTTCACTTCAGGGCTGCATATTTATTTATTTCAATTTTGTTAACCGGTCAGACCACTGGATCCTGAGGGATCTTTTATCAGGGTGACCTGGGTTTGTTACATGTACCATACTTTGTATTGATAATAAATGCACAATAACATAGATAACAGATGTATATACAGGTCAGAGAATAGAAGAACAGTGCCAATAGTACAGAGGATCAAACAGTACAATTCATTAGCCAACACAAAGTATGAGGTAACAAACATCATGGGATAAAAACAGGATGACATACTATTTTAACAGGGGAGAAAGACCCTTTAAGATGGGTAGGGGCTGACCAGATAAACCATTCACATTGGAGTTTTGGGTGGTAGAGTGCCACTGTCATTAGGGTTGGCTGGGATCAAGTGTGGGACCACCATGGTGGTCACAGTGCCTCAGAACAGGAACAAGTGCTGCTTACTAGCAGGTGCTCTTGTTGCCCTTTTGAAAGGATCCCAGAGAGCTGGAGAGCTGAAGGTCATAAGGGAGTTTGTTCCAGAGCACTGGTTCCGTGTGGCAAGGATTTACCGCCAGCAGCTGTCTTTAGTCTGGGCACCTCCAGTAATATCAGGCCAGTGGTGCATGTCACAAATGCATTCTGGGGTCAGGCCCTCTGCTCCCACAGTGCTCAACCTCAAAGTGCAATATGTGACTAGGAGACAAGGGGTAACCCTCCTGTTTGTTTTGAGTTCAAGCCACTACCAGTCTCGAGTCCTGGGGTAAAACATGAACCCTTTTTCACTAAGACGCCCAGGTAATAGGTCCAAATATCACACCCTGTTTGGGGAATGCAGTGCAATACTTATCCCAGTAGGCACACAACCTGGTTCCCAATCCTCTTCTGACTCAATTGAGACCTAGGTATTTCCTTACCTTGGTGCATATGGTAAAATACTTAACAGTTCTGTCAGAATTATCAACATCGTCCCAGCATTCACACCTCAAAATGAGAAAAGGCTCAGGCAGGATTTCAGGAAAACATAGTTTACTTGAATTAAAAATAGTACAAAAAATACTAACCACAGAACATATATCATTAATGGCACAGTCATAAAAGAAATGGAAATTACAAAACAAAACACCTTTTTACTAAGTAACTGATCCTACCAAGTTTCAGTTAGTAAATAGTGGTGTGGAAATGACCTAACTTTGGTAGAAGTGCTTCTTAACAGTCCAGAACACAAGTGTCTCTTGAAAGTCCAAACACAAGTATGCAAAGTCTTGCAAAGTTGGAATAAGTGTGTGTACTCTCAGGAGTCCAAAAAAAAAAAAAACAATGTCCTCTCAACCTTGACAATATCATGAGGGGAAAAGGGTCCCACCAGCTTGTGAGGTCACATCTCTGTGATGATGCTGGCTGTAAGATCACTCTTATTCCTGCATTGCATTAGTTACATGCATCTGCACATTGCTAAACATCCCACCTAAAAAATATATATACTTTTTTAATTAGTTAGCCACAGAGCATGAATTATGATGTGTCAGAATTACCCTTTGAGCTTCAGAAGAACATCCTGAAAGACACTTCTCTTAGCTATGTGAAGATTTTCACAGGTAACTGTCAGAGTTTGCTCTCCTCCTGATAGGTCTTAAAATGCAGTCTGTTATGGCCAGTTTCCTAGGTTCAAGTAGTAGTTGTTTTACAACCTGTTACAACCTGGTGTATAGCTACTACAGGTTTCTGAGAGTAGCTGTCAGAAGGAAGCTCTTAATTAATCTACTAGGTCAGGAAATGACAGACCCTTTTTTCTGTTCAAATCCCATGTTCCATGATGCTTTTCTGCTTGGTCTGTTTTCTAAGCAGAAGTCTAAAACATATATTCATATCAAAAATATAATACAAATAATAACAAGCAGATGACTATCATCACTGTGGAAGTGTAGGATAACAGATGGACTCAACAACTCCTTTTTAAGTCCAAGACACTTCAGTTAGTGTGATGCTTATTAAAGTTCTTTTATAAACTCAAAATAAACTTGCAACACTTGGCACAAAATAAATAAAAAAATGGAAAGTAAATGCAACAATAGACTTTAGTGGCAAACCAACATAGTTTCCACTAGCTTGTGAAGAAGTAGACCTAGGCAGTCTTTACCCTGCACTGGTCAGCAGCAACTGACTCTAACTAAATAAATGAGAGCATGGTAAAGCCTTTTATACCCACCCCTAGGACAGGTGACTGAAACATCACAATATATCACACTATTTTGGGTTATAAGCCTTTGTTTTTAGTTATAAAATGATACAGCACTTTAAAGCAACAACCCTCACACAGACAGAGCATTAGAATCAAATAAAATGGTCTAGAAATAAAATTAACTTGAAAAGGGAGTGGTGATCTGTCTCCTCCCTTTGATTGACAGAAGTCATAATACAAAAATGGGCAATTAGGGGCCACTGCTGGCCTAAAGGGGAACCTGAACTGGCATTGCAGTGTGAGCTTCTGCTCAGGTAAGGAAGAGTGTGGAGTCATTCCCCATAGTTGTAATAGCAAACAGATATAGCCCATTATTAAACACTTATTATTTTGGTTGTTTAATCTTTTGCTTATATGACTGTTTACAAAGACTTACAGTATGTACAGCACTAGGTATTAGTACTATAAGGCATTCTAAAAGGGGTTTGTAGGGCATTTCTACTATGTTTTAAAGACAATACCAGTAGCTGAAGGATTCAGTCGATGGCTGACTTCTTAAACTTGGTCCTTTGCCAAAAGCCATTTTTTATAGCGCAGACTACTCTCCAAACTGTCATTGTGGGAGAGCAGTGCTTATTTTCTACAACTACAAGCATTTTGTTTTAGGCAACCTGGTTTGGGGAAGGGCTTCTAGAACATTCCAGGCTGCAACAAAGCACAACTAAGTAAGATCAAACAGAGAGCAAGAGAGTCCTGAGCTTCATTTTAGACAGCTCCTCCCTCTCTAGTTTATTAGATTGTATAGTGTGGAGGGACTACAGCCTCATCTACATCTAGCAGCTTGGCCAGTGAGTTTTATTCAGTAATTACTTTTGTGGCAATCACCACTCACTCTGAGTGCCAGGGCTTACAAACAAATATCAAATAAACTTTCATAGGGTTGCAAATATCTTAATAAATCCCAACTTAGGTCAGCCCTTTTAAATGCATAAAATTCTTTATGTGGACAGGAGGCAGCAGGAATGGGAACAGAAAGCAAAAGGTGCTGCTCCTGTCATCAATATCTTTACATTTTACACCTTTTACACTTTAATCAAGCCAACTTACAAGTTCACATTTAGTGTACATACAGTACCATGTCTTAAGATGCCATTCAGAAAAAAAACTCATTAACTGACATTTTGTTATGCAAACACTGCAAACAGCCCTTCATAGCTGGACCAAGTGGATATAGGAAAAATTGAGAAAGGGATAGCTAGAGAGAGAGGGAAAATGTTTCCGAAGGTGGCCTGCCTTTGGGACTAGGAATGAAAGGCTAGTGATAGCAAAGATAGAGTGGTTGCAACCAAGATAGAGGAAAGGGTGATCCGAATTCAGTGGCAGGATGTCCCTGTTACAGTCACAATCCTCCTCCTAGATTGAATTTGTGGGAATCTACTCCTAGGTATGGGATGAGTTTCCCAAATTCAGTTCACTGCTCTAACTGACGCGATAGCCCATCTGCATTTGTGTTTGCTGCCCCTGCCCTGTGAGTGACAATCATGTTGTAACCCTGCAAGCCAAGGTTCCATGTTAAAAGCCTACCATTTGTTTTACACATTTGTTCCAGCCAAATCGGGGTTATGATCTGTCTATACTGCAAAGTGCCACCTGTATAGGTATGGCTCTAATTTCTGTAGTGCCCACACCATTGCAAGGCATTCCTTCTCCACTGTAGACTAAGCCTACTCCCTGGGAAGTCATTTCTTACTGAGGTACACTATTTGGTGATCTTTCCCTGGTTAGAAGTCTGTCTAAGTACTGCCCGATACCTACATCTGAGAAATCTGTCTGGACTACAAATGGTTTAATGTAGTCTGACTGGCTAATACAGGAGCACTGGGCAGTGCCTTCTTCAGCCATGTAAAGGCTCATTCACAGGCTGGTTCCCAGGTTACCTTTTAGGCATTCTTTTCTTTAAGCTGCCAGGGCACTGTAGTTTGATACAAATTTTGTAGTACCATGCGTCCCTAGAAAACTCCAAACCTGCTTCTGTGTTTCAGATCTGAGCAACGTCTCAATTGCCTCAATCTTTGCTTGATTAGGGCAGAGCTGTCCTTGCCCTACTAGATGCCCTAGGTATTCCACCTCAGCCATGGTCTCCTGGCACTTTTCAGCTTTTACAATGAGCCTGGCCCTATGTATCCTGCCCCAACACTTCCTAAGGTGGGACAGGTGTTCCTTCTAGCTGGCACTGAAAATGGCAATATCATCCAGGTACGCCATGGCTTACTATTCAGTACCATTTAACATCTGGTTCACCAACCTTTGGAAGGTGGCAGGGCATTCTTCATTCCAAAAGGCATTACTTTAAACTCAAATAACCCTATCAGAGTGATGAAGGCCGATCTCCCTAGCTCTGGCAGTTAACTCCACCTGCCAATACCCTTTCGTCAGGTCAATAGTGGTAAGGTATGTCACCCTCCCAACTTGTCCAGTAGTTCATTCATCCATGGCATTGGTGGGTGTCCGACTTTGTGACTGCACAGAGTCCACACATATATGAGTAGAGCCATCTGGCTTGGAATGAGGACTATGGGTGAGGCCCATGGGCTGTGGGATTTCTGGATTACCCTTAAAATCCAGCATTTCCTCCACCTCCCTCGTAATGTCCTTTTGGACAGCCTCTGATACACGATATGCTGGCCACTGTATGGGCACTTGCCCCCTCATATCTACATCATGCATCGCTAAGGGTTAGTCCAGACTTGGCATTAAACAATGGGGCAAAGTTTGCTAAAACCTCCCTTACTTCCTGGATTTGGTCTGGAGTCAACTGAGGTGACAATTTAATTGCCTCCACAGAGGACATCCACTTGCTTTCTTCTAGCAAGTCCAGAAGGGGGTCTTCCTCATGTGTCCCTCCCTGTACTACACTGCAAAGACCAAGTCAGCCCTATTTGCATATGACTTCATCATGTTGACATGGTACATCATTTGGGTATGTCTCCTGTCAGGCAGTTCTGCAATGTAATTTACGTCATTCACCTGTCTGACTACTTAGCTACGGTCCTGCCCACTCTGCTTGCAGCTTATCTTTCCTGACTGGGATTAGGACCATGATATCCTGACCCACAGTGTGCAGTGAGCTCTGGCTCTGTGGTTGTACCATACCTTTTGCTTCCACTGGGCTGCTGCCAGGTTGCCTGGGCTGTTCCCATAAGCTCCTTTAGCTTTTCCCTAAACCTAAGGACATAATCTACTATGGTGTTCCCTGGGTGGCATGCTTGCCTTCCCAGTCCTCCCAGATCAAGTCTAGGGGCCCACACACCCTGCATCCATATAAGTGCTCGAAGGGGAGACCCTGTCAACTCTTGGGACATCTTCTTGTATGCGAACAACAGGTGGGAAGGTATTTCTCCCAGTCCTTCCCATGCTGTTCAGCAAAAGCTTGGAGCACCAATTTAAGGGTACCATTAAACCTATCCACAAGCCCATTGGCTTGCGGGTAATAAGGTGTTGTGCGTCTCTGCACCACCCACACATCTCCCACAAGCACTTCATCAGGTCCAACATGAAGGAACCCCTTTATCGGTAATAACCTCCTGTGGGAACCCAACATGGGGAAAATCCTAGCAAGGCATCTACCACTTTGTCTGTCCGCAGTGAAGATAGGGCAATTGCCTCTGGGTACTGGGTGGCATAATCCACCATGGTTAGGATAAACATCTTCCCAGAGGAGCTGGGGGTATTCAAAGGCCCCACAATATCCATTTCTACCCTCTGGAATGGCTCCTCCACTATGGGCAGGGAATTAGGGCAGCTAGAGTTTTACTACCTGCCTTCCTTATTTCTTGGCACCGGTGACAAGACCTGTAATATTCCTTCACCTGCTTGGTGAATTTGGGCCATAGAAATTCTGGGCCAATCACTGCACAGGGCATGTAATTCCCAGATGTCCAGACACGGGGATATCATGAGCAATCTTGAGCAACCACTCATGGTACCCCTGGGAATGACAAGCTGCCTGCACATCACCCTCCCTCTGTCCTTACATCCTGCATATACAGCAGTCCATTCTCCAAATACACTGTATGTTTCCTGTCACCTCCCTGTGTTTCCCATCAGATTCTGCCCAAGCCCTCAACCTCTCTAAACTAGGGTAATTTTTCTCAGCAGCTGCAAAATCTTTACACATTCCCAAGACATGGGACAGGTCCTCTTCAGTTACTAAACTAGGGTCCCTTGCTTTCTGACAATTGGCTACCACTCCTCCTCAGAGTAACCTTCTGTAGCTGTTTTGTTAACTGCTAAATGGGACTTTCTACCCCCCTTTCACTATTCTCCATTATCAGGAGACACAGGCTGGGTACCAGCCTCCCAGTATTTTCACAGAAGATTCATTGGATCCATGGAACCACAATTTGCCTTTGCTGCCTGACTGTGGATAACTGCACACATCACCCCTTGGAGATTGTTCCCTATAATCATATCCAGGGCCAAATTTTCTGCCACTGCAACTTTTTGCACAGTCTCTCCTGTCTCACCTCAGTCCATGAGAACACTAGCAAATGGCAGGTTTACTCCTCCCAGTGAATCCCTGTACTGTAATAGACTGATTGGATATAAGCTGTTCAGGCTCAACCAAATCCCTTTTACCAAAGTAAGGGATGCCCTGTGTCCCTTAAACCATGGGTTTGCACCCCATTCACAGTAACTGGGTGTATGAGCGCCCATATGTTTACTGGCATGCTTTCTGGGATATAACAAAAACACCTCTTTCCCAGCATCACTTTGCACACTCTCTGCCTTTTTAGAACACTGTCTTGCAATATGCCCAGGTTGTTTTCAAAACCAACAATCAATTCTTTTATCAGGCAAATCCTTTCTTTGTAACCTGAGGCTGCCCAGTTTCTGGGGAGGCAGTGAGGGTTTTAGCTGTCCTGAAGGTGTACTTTTCCTTTCTGAACTGCCACATCTGCCCCTCCCTCTCAGAGCAGGACTGCTCCTGGCATAGCAGTCCGAGGCTTGGCAGCCTCCTGCACTGTTTTTGGATCTCGGTCCTCTAGCCAGGTTTTCAGCTCTGCTGGGCAAGCCCAAGAGAACTGCTCCAAAAGTACAACATCCTCAATTTTCTCTACAGTGTCTGCTTGTATCCACTCCCACCAATGTTTCAAAACTGATGTTTTGTGGCTAGCTCATCGTAGCTCATTTCAGGGCTACTCCTGAGCTTACGGAACTTAACTCTGTATGCTTCAGCTGTCAAATCATACTTTTCTAAAATGCAGCTTTAAGTTTGCCATAATCATTACTGTCCTGATTTTTCATTTGACCCAATGCATCACAAGCTTTACTGGTAAGCAGCAGGAATAGCTGGGTGCTCCAGGACTCTGGAATTTTGCCTGAATGCATACCTTTTCAAATGAGTTTAAACATGCATCCATATCTTCCCCTTCTTTTAATTCAGCTATCAATTTAGAATTTAATTGGTAACCCAGTCCTGGAGGTCTAGATTCACCCATGCCACTTACCTGCTCTGGTACTGGTCTTTGGAGTTGTAGCTTCTTCAGTTCAGATTTCCTCTGGCAATCTCTCTCTCCTCTCCTCGGCCTCTCTCTGATGTTGGTTTTCTTTTTCCTCTGCCGCTTGCTGCTCTCGCTTCTCCTCTCTCTCTCTCTCCATCTCCAGCTTCCTCTGTTCAAGCTCCCTCTGTTGCTGGGCTTCAAACCTTTCTACTCGAATTCCAGCTCCATTCTCCAAACTCCATCTACAGCCTGATCCCTTCTGGCTCCAGCATGGTGGTGACCCTCCCTGTAGCTGTGGCTCTCAATTCACACTGGTCCCACTGTCCTCCTTTCTGGGACTGGACACTGAGGTGGACCCTGGCCCCTCCATGCCCAAGGTCTGGTCCCTTTCAGTCACTGACTGTGACTCAAGGTCTTGGGCAGTCGCTCATGCATCGGCTGCCACAAGAGCCTCCACAAGGGTGCTGTTTGTTTTGCCCCTCACAATGGACTCCTCTCTCTTGGCACAACTGACTCAGGTATTCTCAGTGTACTTACTGTAGGTGGAAGCCATCTTCTTCCCTAATCTATGGCTATACTAGCTTACACCCAAAAAAAAAAATAAAACAGGTAGGGAACTTTGACTGTAACCAAAATGTTACTTTTTAAAATCACTGCCTTGTTTTGTGTGTGAAATGTTACAGTTTATCAATACAACACACTGGACAGTTAATGCTTGTGTCACCAAATAATTTCACAGTATGCAAACAAATCTTTTGATTGCAGCACTGCAAACCAAATCTTTAGATCACACTGCTGCCGACCAGATCTGTCACAAATGCACTCCAGGGATCAGGCCCTCTGCTACCACAGTGTCCAACCTGAAGTGCAATATGTGAACAGGAGACAAACAGGGTAACTCTCCTGTCGATTTTGGGTCCAAGCCACTGCCAGTCTCAAGTCCTGGGGTAAACATGAACCCTTTTCACTAGCACACCCAGGTAACAGGTCTAAATATCACAACCTCTTTGGGGAATGCAGTGCAATACTTAACCCAGCAGGCACACAACCTGGTTCACAATCCCTTTCTGACTCAATTGAGACCTAGGTGTTTCCTTACCTTGGTGCATATGGTAACACACTATAAGCACATAACAGTTCTGTCAGAATTATCAACACTGTCCCAGCATTCACACTCAAAATGAGAAAAAGGCTCAGGTAGGATGTCAAGGAAAACAGAGTTTACTAGAATTAAAAATAGTAAATAAAACACAAAACACAGAACATATAACATTAATGGTACAGTCATAAAAGAAATGAAATTACAAAACCAAACACCTTTTACTGAGTAACTGATCCTACCCAGTTTCAGTTAGTAAATAGTGGTGCATAAATTACCTAACTTTGGTAGAAGTGCTTCTTAAGAGTCCAGAACCCAAGTGTCTCTTGAAGGTCAAACACAAAGTATGCAAAGTCTTGTAAAGCTGGAACAAGAGTGTGTCTCAGAAGTCCAAAAGAAAAAAAAACAATGTTCTCTCAGCCTTGACACTATCATGAGGGGAAAGGGTCCCACCCAGCTTGTCACAGCTCTGTGGTGATGCTGGCTGTGAGGTTACACTCATTCTTGCATACTGAATTAGTCACATACATCTGCACATTTATAAACATCCCACTTAAAAAAATATATACTTTTTTTAATTAGTGAGCCACAGAGCATGAATTATGACGGATCAAAATTACCCTTTGATCTTCAGAAGAACATCCTGAAAGACACTTCTCTTAATTATGCAAAGATTTTCACAGGTAACTGTCAGAGTTTGCTTTCCTCCTGATAGGTCATAAAATGCCATCTGGTTGGCCAGTTTCCAAGGTTCAAAGCAGTCATTGTTTTACAACCTGTTACAACCTGGGTATAGCTGTTGCTACAGACTTCTGACAGGTAGCTGTCAGAAGGAAGCTCTTAATTAGTTTATCCACTAAATCAGGGAAAAGGACAGACCCTTTTTCTGTTCAACTCTCATGTTCCACAATGCTTTTCTGCTTGACCTGTTTTCTTAGCAGAAGTCTAAAACATATTTTTCAATTTTGATAACCGGGTAGGCCCGCTGAGCCCTGAAAGTCTCTTTTCAGGGCGACCTGGATTTAGTTACATAGTACACACATTTCACATACAGAATTAGGTGTGTTGACCATTAATGGTTACAATCTGGTCAGTAGGTTACAATCTGTTCAGTAGGTAGTTAGGTACCAGTCTTAGTGCTCATTAGAATTTCTACACTAGATATCATCACAGTGTGCAGCAGTCTGCTGGAGTGTTTGAGCTTAAGTAGGCCAGCAAGTCCCTCAGGTAGCAGGTCCTGTGTTGGTTTGTAGGCTAAGCACAGAAGTGGACACTGGAGCTGATGCCTAAGAGGGGCCATTTGAGGGTGGCCAGGACATCACAACGGTGCTGTCATGGGTGAAGCGTTAGCTTTAAATCTTGCCTCTTGTTGCACAAAGTTTAGTGATCTACTGAGCTCCTGTTTCTGGAGCAAGTGCAGTACTGGGGCAGCATAGGTAAGGTTGGGGAGTAGGGATGCTGTTCACAATAGCAGTCTTGGTTTTGAAATCATTGTGGGTTCAGCCGGTGGATAAGCCCCAGCTTATGATGTATTGTTCTGCTGATCATGTCAACATGGGATTTCAAGGTAAATTCCTTGTCCAGCACCATTCCTAGGTATTTAAACTGAGTTATGACCTCTATAATGACCCTGAGGAGGAGGAGGAGGAGATGAGGGAGATAGGTACTTCTGTCAGGACCTGGCCAAACATCATAGCCTTCATTTTGGTGGTGTTCAGGAGACATCTGTTAGCTTGGAGCCATCTCTCCAGGAACAGGAAATCTTCCTGCAGATGCCCACCTAGGTCAGTTACACTGTCCGAGGTTCTGTACAGCACGCATCATCTGCATACTGGATAATGGAACTTCCCCACAGGAGGCACCGAGGTCATTTACAAATGGAGTAAACAGGAGGGGCCAAGATAGTGCATGTAATGCAATTATGCACTGCATACACTTCGTCCAAAGTTCATCTTCTGATGAAAGGCAGTGAGAAAACCCCTGTTGACCCAGTCAAATGCCTTCTCAGCATCCATCAAAATTGCTATTTGAAACCGTTAGCAACATTTCAGTGAGGTACAAATGTTAAGGAGGTGCCTAATGTTGTCCTGAAGGTATCTTCCCTCACAGAACCTGTTAGATCTGGGTGGAGTAGAGCTTGTATAAAGTTTTGTAACCTCCTGCCAAAATAGTTGTAAGTAATTTGGTGTCCACATTTAAAAGGGAGCTAGGCCACATAAGAACAGATCTTTCCTGGTTTAGGTAAAATGGTAAGCAGTGCCTGTTTCCATGATGAGGGGGTGCCTTTTCCTTGTTGTACCTGCACAAAAGATGCTAACAAGAGGGCATAGTTCTGGGGCAAATGACATAAAATTCTGATTGCATGCCATCTGAGTCAGGGACTTTTTTTTTTCAGATTTTAAATAGCAGCCTTAAAGTCTCACATATAATGTATCTTGACTATGTCATATCTGATGTCTCCTGGTGATGTATCTTTGAATATGTACTGTTCTGCCTGATTGTTAATTGTAATTAATTCAGGTCACCACTTAAAAGCGGACAAGTACTGTACTATGTCTCAGTGGGCCTACCTAGCTACCAAAACTTAATAAATAAATAATCACTCAATCAATCAATCAATAAGTGTTCAATGTCAGATATTGGCATCCATGGCCTCTCTGGCATCATCCATTAAAGAGCCCAAGGAAGCATGTCTAGAAAAGGTTTACACCTTGGCATCATGGTCTGGTCTCTCTCTGTCTGATACACTGTCTTGCAGCATTTAGCAAAGTTTTACATGATATGTTCTGGATTACTGTGCTCCACTTTGGGTTGTCCACATCTTTGGCTTTCAGTACAACCCTGTTCAGAGCTTGCTGGAAAGTGGCCATGCCAATAGGTGCCCAGCCCTGTTAGATGCCTCATAAATGTTTGCCTTGTGTGTCTCAAATTACCTTCAATCTTATTATCAATCAATTTATTAAGTGCATTTCCTTGTTCCTCTATTGTTTCATATTTTTTCATTGAGCATGATTTTGTATTCTGCTGTTACAGTACTGTAGGTCAAATAATTTATTCTCTAGTTATAGCTGTCTGATTATTCTTTTTCTTCTGGCAGAATACATAATGATTTCCCAATCAAGATTGCCTTAAGTGAGTCCCACCTGATAGAGTCAGTGGTTTTTTTCCTGTTATTCCTCAAATATTTCTCAACTTTTAGATTTAAGAACTCTTGAAATTCCAAGTCATTAAACAGTGATACAGTCATGTGCCATATTGTTTTTGATGATGGGGCGAAATTCCAAATCTAGTACTACTGATATATGAGCAGACCATATAGTATGCTACAGTAGTACATGATAGTACCTACTGATGTAGACCAAACCACATGCATCCATTCCTAGATATTAAATTGAAATCAGACAGTTCTGGAATGGTGTCCATGGGGATTCAGAAAAAGTATAGTCTTGATCTTGGGGGTAGAGAACCTCAAAAGGATGACTAATCCCAAATTGTGCATAATCCATCCTGAAACTTTCCCTGCCCAGGTATACACCTGTGGTCCCCTTAATCTTATCTTTATACGGGTCTTATATGCAATTAATGTCCCTATCAAAAAATGATAAGCCTATGTGGGCTAGTCAGTAGTTTCCGCACAACATATGTAGGAAGTCAGCAGTTGCTGTATCTTCATTCAGGGCATACAGGTTGACTAATGTGCATGGTGTATTACAGTAAATACCTTTAGTAGACAGAGAACCACTCCCCCACTTGCCCTTTACAGCCTTTGTCCACGTGGGGGTGTCTTTTCTCACAAATAGCTACCAAACCATGGTCCGGGTAGGCCTCAAAAGAGGAAGTAGAGACCTCAACCACCCATTTTCTAGCAAGTTGTTGATGTTCTCCATGGGTGAGGTGGTTTCCTGCAGAAGGGCCACTGAGACTTCTGCTTCTTATAATTCCCCAATATTCTAGCATGGTTAATAGGACTCCCTCAACCTTTAACATTATAGGATATTATGTGTAGGTCAGGCATTGAATCTAAGCATGGAGGAGAATGCATACTTACATTAGCAGCAGAAGATGACCCTTCACAGCTGTCAGTGGGGCAAAGCTGTACAAGTAGCAAAGCAGAGGTCAGAGCTGCAGCACAAATGGAAAGGACAAACACGATGTGGTGTTACCCAAAAGAACAAGAACAGTTGTAACAAACTCATTTAAAAAATGTGCATAACTCTGTTAAAAATGTCTTGCTCTTTAAATAGAAGTTAACTGTAACTTCAAGGTGAGGTGGCCCTCTCCTTATCAGGGAGTAGAGTTAGGCAGTGCCTGGGTGGCTGCGTCTCACTCACACAGCAGCCAAAAACAGTGAGTTTCTATAACTCTGTCTGGTAGAGCCCCATCTTTCTTATGAGGAGGCATTCTGTTGGTGCTCTAACTAGAAGTTCCAATTAGGTGCAAGTTAAGTTTCAGTTGCACCTGCTGCACCCCACACTAAATTGAAATCAATCCTTATGATGGATCGAGGAGGGAAGCATCCCATGCTCCCCAGTTTAGTATGGCTGTAGTCATCACTCCCTCCCCCAACTCGTGGAGTTGTCTAAGTAAACAGCTGTGAGCAAAGGAGGTCAGCCTCCACCCCCATCTGCCCCCCTCCTGAAAATTAGCCTACATAGTTCTATATTCTTCCTGTGAGATGCTAAAATTCAGAATAATAGCATCTTTCTACAGCTTTTATTTTAACAATTCCTGCATGATTTTCACAATGTATAGCAGGTGTATATCTGGCATTGCTTAGGGACAATCAATCAATCAATTAATCATCAACGGTCATTTATTCCAACAGGCAGCAAACCTTGAGATGATGTTCTTTAGTAAAATAGTGTAAAATGTGCCAACATTTATAAAGTAAAACCTCAAACACATAAATGCAACATAATAAAATGAGATTTACTAAGGCAAGAGATTACTTAATTCAGTCTTTGTTCTTTTATGGTAGTTTCTAGTTCATTAGCACCTTGAAATGTAGTACATTCTTTTTAAGTTTTGTTACCCAGGTAAGTATCCTAGACCAAATGGCCTAATGTCAGGCATGACGTGGGTACATAAATATTAATACAGAAGCCGGCCCGTGGCGCTGAGGGTTGAGGCGTGAGGCCACACCTCTGCGCACGCCGGCTAATTCGGGTTCGAAACGGACTCGGGTCAACGGGGTCGGCAGGGGAAGAAGGATCGAGCATCCCAACGGATGCTCTCCTCCTTCGGGAGGGGTACCAGGGTGTTTAATACACCCGACGTCCGGGAGAGCTAGTGGAAGCACCGACTCTCGGGCAACGGCGGCTCCTTTGAGTTGGGAGTCGGGGGAGGACGCCAATGACTTTGGCAGGCGGCGTAAGCACGCTCTTCCCAAGCCGCGCCCTCAGCGGTGGGAGGTGGACGAAATCTGGAAATCAACCCTCGCTATTCCGATGACGGCCGCTCCAGCCACCCAGTCTGCAAAAACATGGGCAGACCTCACAGCAAGGTGCCCGAGGAGTAAGGAGGCAGGTGGAGACACCTGAGAGATGCACTTAGGGGCAGACTCAATGGGGGACTGGTGGGCATTGAGCAAGCCTGAAGGAGTGGAGCCACAAGGGCTGCTCAGGAGGATAAAAGAAATTTCAAAAAATATATATATATATATTAATACAGAGATATACAACGATAGGCAGATAATATAAACAAATGTGCAGTGACACTATAAAAAGCAATCTAAAGCAACTGCAGGCAGAAATAGAAGTAAACTGATATTTGAGCTTGAGAGTAAAATGCTGTAAGTAGAAGCAATTTTCCTTCACAAGGTCAGAGGGCATTCCCTCACCGTCGCCCCACTGGTATAACTCCCTCCCTGCCAGTGTCTCAAACTCTCTAACCTTAGCTTGCTTTAAGCCCAGGCTCAGAAACTTCCTGCTTAGCTTCGTAAATACAACTGCCGCTAGCCTAGTGTAAAAAAATATATATATATATATATATATACTCTGTTTGACAATGCTCACTGAGCGCTCCCCTTCCTTTCCCTACTTATTCCTCCTCCCCATCTCCTCCCTTCTACTCCCACCAGCTCTCCCCACCATAAGTTTTGCACCTTTTGTTATCTTTTGCTCATTGGAGATTGTACTCTATTGTAACAAAATTGTAATTGAACTGTAATTTTTGTTTGTAAGTACTGTGTCCCTTGTACTACTGTTCTGATGTCCTCTTTGTGACGAGGTACCTTTGTAAATGAGCCTCTGGCTCAAAGGTTTCTAAACTGATGTTTAACTAAATAAATAAATAAATAAATTCTAACATCAAGGGTAAGATGATTCCAAAACTGAGATGCATTTGATGAAAATGATTTATACATTCCTCTGCTGGAAACAATGTTGACTGACAAAATGACTTATTATTTGATCTAAGTGTTCTAGTAAGGGGACTGGTTTAAGAAGATCATACAGACCATTTTGGGAAACAGAACATAATAACCTTAAAAATAAAAGAACCTAAATAATAAGAGCACCTATCAGAAGGGACAAACCAATTCCAACCTGAATGCAATTGACAGTGATACTTAAAGCAGCAGTATTTGTTAGCAAAAATATTTCATCATATACTTTTATTTAGCAAATATGTGTTTCTGACATCCTTAGATTCATCCCCAGTGTATTTTTAGTTTTCTCAGATATTTTTAAAACAATATTAATACCTAATTTTGTAATTAATGACTAACAATATTAAAGATGGATGTCACTTGCAATTTACAAAATCACTTCCATTGAGGTTATCTGCTGAATGTTCACACTAGATTCATATGATGGGTGTATTAGGATGGTGTTACCCCATGTTTCTGAAAGTAAACAGTACAGCACTTTATTAAAATAATTAATTTTCTCACAACAGATATGGCACAGGAGTGGGGGTTTTACAAACTTCAGAATCCATATCTTGGTTTAGGAATGAAAGAAAATGTAAAGAAAATGGATATCTTAAGATTTTTGTTAGGAAAACATAGAAACATAGAATGTGATGGCAGATAAGGACCTCTTGGCCCATCCAGTCTGCCCATTCCCCACCTACACTATTACCACAGACTGTAACTGATCTACAGTTCTTTCTCCCTCAACAACATAATTGCTGAAAAAACTATATGATGGCTAACAAAGAGTGTTGCATTTAACCTGGGAGATAAAGAAACAAACCCATGTCCATTCCACTTATAAACATCAGAAGCTGTAGCATTATGAAAACCTTTGAACAATACAACAGTTTTGGTAAAAGAAAATGCCTGAGTAATAGCCAACCTGGCTTGTTCTATTAAACTGTGGCATATGTTACAGTGCATGTGAATCCCAGTCTGTTAATAGCTTTGGTGACTTCATGAATATGAGATGAAAGATCCAAAAATGTATCTAATGTTCGGCCAAAAGTAATAACCTGTTCAACATTTCAACTCTTTATTGACAGTCCATCATTATGCCCCTTAGGTGATATTTTGTGCCAAAGATTGGATTGGAAGACCATGTTAATTAATGCCAGAAGCTTAGTGAACAAGTTTGATGAACTTAAAATTTTACATACAACACAAACAATACACTTAACCAGTATTACCCAAACATGGTGGGACAAGAACGACACCTGGGAAAAATCTATTCAGGTTACAATTTGTAGTATAAATCTCAGTCTACAGGAAGAGGGAGACATAGCTATATACATTCATGATTCCATCAAGAGTGTCAAATGTATCTGGAAGACTCCAAACTTGAGCTTATATGGGTCAAATTATTCCTACACGTAGGTCCCAAAATAATAACGTTTAATTTATAGACCACCTTCTTCCACATTAGCTAATGACCTTATTTTAATAAAACAGCTAAGCAATTTAGACCCACTGATAAAATACTAATGTTGGGGATTTCAACCTTCCTAATATAGATTGGAAGCTATTTAAGGAATTAGTATAATAGATCATATGTTTATTGAAGCATTAGATCAAATCAGATTGGACCAAAAGGTGTTGGTTCTTCATGTTAGTGATTGTACTGGTAGTAAAAAATGTTCAAAATCGGGACAAAATGTGTTCCTTTAGTGGTTATATAATATCTTGGCTCATGGAGAGCAGTGTTACTTTTCCAAAGGAAGGAAAAGGAACCCATCAGTGAACACAGGCTTACTGACACAAATTCACCTAAATTTACTAGTAGCCCAAGGAATAAAACCAGTGCCAAATCTTTTAGTTCTAGGATTATCCATAAGCCATTGTTGCATTTTCCTAGTGTACTGTTCCCTTAGCTCAATCAACAAAGTTTACTGGCATCAGCTGTACTGGATTTCGTGAATCATTTATACATATTCTAAAACAACATAAAGAAAGGGATGCTCCAAGGGTATTGTGGTGCATTGCTCAGAAGCAACTCAGAGTGAAATCAAAAACCAGTATGCTCTTGCTTGCATAGGTGTCAGAAGGGGAGGCACTGTGGCCATGGCCCTATCAGTTTCTGCAATCATGGCAATGTAGAACTAGGGAGGACTGTACCTTTAAAATTCAGCATGTGCAGTACACAAGGGTATTTACTAATCACTTTATTTGTGAATTGCAGGGTGTCAGCAGAATTTTTGAAAGTTAAGGCCTGAGTACTGTTGCTGGTGGTGGTGGGCTGGGGTCATTGCCTTCTGAGATGAGGCACAGTAATCAAACTTTAGAAATGAAAATGGCAGACTTGATGTATGAAGGCATTAGGTACAGGAGATGCTGTCAGTCCATAAGGGACATTACTCAGTCACTCAAGAAATTACCAGTTTGATCAAGAAAAATTGTGTGGTGAACGCACACAACCATGGGAGATTAACTCTTACGTCCTTGGCCTACCACTTTTCAGTCCCTTCCAGCACCTGTGCTGACTCCTAGTACAACTACTGACCTGAAGAACCAAAGAGATGCTGGCTTAGTTCAGGTGGTTATTTATTTTTATTCTTTATGCTTAAAATTCAGTGCAAAACAAGCCAGGAAGCAAACAGGTCAGCAACCCCTGCTGCATTTGATGTTTCCTGTCACCCCAAATTCTTTATCAAGAGGGCACATTCTTCTTCCTGTCTCCTTTATACCTCTGATGTTAACAGCACAGAGAGCATTGATTTCCAGTGGCAATTGGTGCAAAAGTGCATACTCTATGCAAGTGAAGATAAACAGAAGATTACATAGTAATGTAAGAAACATGCAAACTAACAAGTCAAAACAAGAAAGCTATAGGACTTTATAGTACAGATGAAATTGGCATGATACCCAAAAACAAAAACATAAACAGCATTAATGTGCCCATTTTCTATTAATTTTCAATTATTTTTCTATATCTCAGTTTCATATATGTATCACCATCAGATACTATCTAATCGGAATTTTAAGAAAATGTTCACTCCTTATGCAGTTACCCAGTGTACATATTCAATTATCCATAAAATATTAAATTATTTGCTTCTTAAAAATCTCTAGGAATTGACTGGTACAGTGACACTATTGTGTAATACTTCTGTAAATGAGGGTATTATGGTACCATACTGGAAAACAGCCATAATTACGCCTATAATAAGGGTGGTACAAAACAGAATGTCACAAATTATAGACCTATAAGTTTGACATCGTGTATAGGTAAACTGATGGAACATCTATTGCAATATAAAATCCTAGATCATTTACAGAGTAAAGGTTTACAAGATGTATCACAGCATGGATTTACCACTGGAAGATCATGTCAAAGTAATTTAATCAGTTTCTTTGAACCAGTAAGTAGAGCACTTGACACGGGCTTCTCCGTTGACATCATCTATTTGGATTATAAGAAAGCGTTCGATTTAGTATCTCATAAAATATTAATAGACCACCTTACCAGGATTGAACTTAATCAAAGCATAATAAATTGGGTAAATTCATGGTTATCAAACAGATCACAAAGTGTCAACCTTAGAGGTCATTTATCCAGTTGGGGTAGTGTTACAAGCGAGTCCCACAGGGCTCAGTTTTGGGACCCATATTATTTAATATAATGATCGAAGTATACAAACTACCAGTGGCATTTGGATCAGCAAATACACCGATGATAGTAAACTGGGCGTTTCTGTCAATGATCTACAATCTGTACAATCATTGCAGAATAATTTAGATACTCCGTCAACTGAGCTGATAATAATAAAATGAAATTTAACATCGCAGATGTGCAAAGTCATGCACTTTGGTAAAAATAATACAATGGCTGACTATACTCTTGATGGATTACAACTACAGCAAGTTACAGTGGAATGATACCTGGGTATTAACATAACAAATAATTTGAAATTCAACACACACAACAATAAAGTTAAAAAATGCTACAGTATTTTCAACTGTATTCTTAGGCATGTCAAAAGTAGAGAAACAGAGGTCATTATTTCATTATACACAAGTTTAGTTAGATCACACATAGACTACTGTGCCCCTTTTGTGTACCAACCACTATGGTGGAAAAACCAATATAGAGAAAATACAAAGAAAGATCACCAGAAAAATTAAAAATCAAGCAAATAAAAGTGACCTTGAGATGCTGAAATATTTAAGTTTGTATTCACTCAAGTACAGGGCACTAAGGGGAGACTTATGTCTGGTTTATAAAGCTTTTCAAGATCCCTGTTTGAGATTATATGCTTAGAAAAACAGGCAGCAACTGTTAATACTAGGTCTCATACCCTTAAACTCTATACTAGCCCCAATAAAACTACTAGACAAAGTCTTTTTACCCAAAAAATAACCCCCAAATCTGGAACTCCCTTCCTCCACTGTCATAGCAAGTAATTTTATGGAGCAGTTTAAATATAGGCTGGACCAGTATATGGGAGAAAACAATTTATTTTCCGCCATTAGGACATAATGGTGGTGAGTTTCATTTTGGGCTTGTCCTCAAACATGTACACACCTATGAACCTATGAACCTATTATTACAGTATGTGTGCTAACATAGGCTATAAGAGAGATCTTATTAAAGATATACACAAATAAGCTAGTGATATGAGGATCCTTATAGTTAGAGCTCTTATAATAATGGCATTGCTGTAGTCTGATGTGACCATTAGTGCCAGGGCGCATCCCAGCCCCAACATATAGATCCAAAAGTACTCTCTATGTATAATTTTAGCTTCATACTGCAATTACTATCCTTTTGGTTAGAGGCCACCTTCTCAATCCCAACAAATCTGACCAATGGTTACCACTACCACATGATTTCCATATATATATGCCTTGAATTCGTGCATTCAGGATTTTACTGAGCAATGACCTTGACATGCTTCCCTGTCCTAATCTTCCATCTGTCACCCAATGTCTCATGGGCACAGCTCTTCAAAATCTGGTGGTATGCAAGATTGTTGTTTAGTATTCCCATGTCCTACTTCTGTATCCCTTTGAGTTTGTTTCTCTGGATCTAGATCCGGATCATAATCCAGGGTGTAAGATGGGACAATAGTACTCCATGACTGGTCATATTAAGAATTTGTAAACTGAGACAAATTCTTCACCATTACTCATGTTCTTTTAAGGGCCTTCAAAAAAGACAGACTCTCTTATTGGTGCACTTGACCAACCAAACATGGTGTGGTTCCCATTTTAATCATTGTAACTCCAAGCAATTTAGTGTGCTGGACAGTTTCAATTTGTGCACCATTTATAGTGAAATTCTGCATGTGCTTCTAAATGAAAGAAATGGGGAGAACTTTAGTTTTTACAAAATGAATATGCATATTGTTCTGGTCAGGTCCACTTTTCAACAGCATTTAAATCTGATTGAAGTTGTATGACCATGTTTTTCAAATGTGAGCTATAAAGTCTAGTATCATCAATGTTCATTGCCACCCACCAGGGTGAAAAACTCTTGGCTACACATTGTACTACATGCCAGTCCCTCACAAGAAGGTCATTGTTAGTTATGCAGCCCCTTCTTCATTACTTCTCCTGCAACCATAATTTCTTGTTTGGGTCCTCTCAGCTGCTGCTGTATGGCAGTTTGTTTTTTCAGCTGAATCTGGCACCATATGTTATTCCCCTTCTGGTGTCATCAGAGGTGGGCATGGCCCAGGGAGCCTTTCTGGGTCTATGGGTAAGCTGGACTGCTCGCCAGAGGGTTCCCTTGCAATAATTACATTCTAAACACATTGTTTCCCAATTGTGAGGTGAGCTCAGCTCAGACATCTGTTCTGAAAGAAAACGGCACTGCATGGTGGTTTAAGCAGTAGTCACACATTACTGACATGAATTCAGCTACATGAATGGAAATACTTTCCTGAAAGCTGTCCTGGTTCACACCGTACAGGCAATTTTGATCCTGACCATAGACATAAGTCAAGACCTTAGGGTCCCTTTGAAAAGATTTTATGTTCATCTCACAACAGGAGCCACACAACCCCTCCTATTCCATTTTCTCACACCAGTGGGTGAGGTTACACCTCAAGTCAGAGCCTGTTCTACTCAACATGACTTTATTACTTTCTCCCATTATGCTATTTAACCTTTTCCCCATTTTTTATGCACATATTTGGCACCATAGTGTCAGGTCAGTGGATGATGCAGAAAGCATCAGTTTTGTAGGGACATCTCGCTTGGACTTCAGTTCTCTGGCAGGCATCAAGAGGTTCCCTGGTTCTGAAGCAGCAGCTCCATACCTGTCTGGTCTCCATCTTGGAACTCAGAGGCCACTAGTGTGCAGAGAACCTCACATTATCATTTCCCCAACCTTCAGCAGGTGTTCTGAGTACAGCACAGTAGTGCATACTCCATTCTGTCCACTGGCAGTCACACCTCTGCCAGAGGCAGTAGATCTGGTACTCATCCCATCTCATCTCATCTCAGGATCTTCTGTACTTAATATAGGCATATCTCCTACCTTATTCTGTAGTTTAGTCTCTCTCACCAGGTCTCTATCCACTAGCAGCTTGGCTGGCAGCATCTCTTGGACACAGGACTGCAAACACCTACCAAAGGAAACACTTTTTCTGCAAGATCCTTTCTGTGCCACAAGGCTGCCAGAGACTCCTTGGAGGATAACCCCTCAGTTTCCTACCCTTCTGGTGTGTTCTCTACATAATCCCAGGAATTAACAACCATCTAAATTAAATTCCCCACATCCCTCCTTGGGATCTCTACTGTTGCCATGGACCTGTCCCTATAGGCTACCAGTCAGCTGGGTGTTTAGATGAATTAATCCCAATTGCTGCATCCATCAACAGCTGTGAGGTATGAGGTTCTTACCATCTCAGGGCAGTCTGACAAGCAAGCCCTTGGTAAGTGACCTTGAGGGTACCATGACACCCTTCTCTATGTCACTAAGCTCCACCCACTGGGCTCACTAAGTCAAAGTCACTGCAAATGAGTAGGCTCTGAGTCTAGCATTCTAGTTACTGACCCCAGTCTCCAGTGCCAAGTGGAGGTTGTTACAATAAGAGAAACAACAATGGACCAAGTTTGGTACCTTTTGGGATTCTAGCCCTCCCCTCATGCCTATCAGATTTAGAATTATTCAGCCTTCCCATAAGAAAGAATGCAACCAGGCAGGTCAAGGATGGTGAATTACTAAAGCCTACATTTTCAGATTAAGACACTGTGGTCAATATTGTCAAAAGAAGTACTGAAGCTGATTAATGCCACATCAGAAATGCTACCAGGATCAGCCTGAAGGGAGCAGTTCTCCTAGTGGGTACTGTGTTATGGGGACCAATAGTGTGTGATTCTACTGTATATAATTTGCCTTTTAGGCATTGTTTAACAGAGCCCTGCCTCTGTTCCATAGCAGGTAGAGAGTGAAGTAGTTCCAAGGATCTGGGCTAACTACAAAACCACTAGTTGTTTTACACCTATTTAAGCTGCACTACATGGTTCTGTGCCTTACCCATGCATGAGGGTGACGATAGTTATTTTTACTTTGAAATAGGGTACTTATTGCAACTGTGGTTGCGAGGGACCCATGACCTCCCGTGATTACTTCCAGGTCAGGAAGGCCTCTTATAACTGTGCCCTGCTGCAAGCAGGACAAGGGTAAGCAGGGTGCACAGTGCTTTATGCAGAAATGTGCACAAGGACATGTGATTCAGTGCATGTTGGCTGTGTCCACTGGATACACTGGGTACAAGGGCATAGCATCTTGCTAGTTACAAAAACAAGGGTAAAATGTTCTCTCTTAGCCAGTAAGTCCACAAAACCTCCTTTCAGATTGTTTTACAAAGGATTCATTAAATTGTTAACATGTCACAAGCTAAGGGAAAACAGGCAGCAAAAAAGGCAAGCACCAGGTGCAAAATGTTTACTGAAGAACTGGCACATAAAGACTTTGTATGTGACAACTGCGTGCTATAAGCACTTTAAAGGAAGAAATAGATCTACTTTTGCAGAGGCTAGAAACACGTAATGAGACTGAGTTATTAGAAGCTTCATTGATGAGGCTGCTTAGGGCATTATTCCCAATGTAGTTCTGCCAGACCAAGGCACGGAGTTACTGCTAATGGATCAGGCTAAAGCTGAGGGACAAGTATTTGGGGACATTCAGTCTCCTAAGGAAGTAAATTGGGAACAAACTAAAAGCTGTACTAAAGCGCCATGCACAGACCAGTTTGCCAAATTGCCCTTAAAGCTGCACAACAAATTTGAAACTCTCACTAAGCGCTGTGCTTCAGAGGACAGTTTCATGCATAACTCACCCAAGCTAGTACCTAAGGTCAACCCTACCCATGATCCCACTATCCATGATCTAAAGTCATTTGAGGAAGCCCAAAAAGCACACAGATCTCAACATTCCCAATGACCATGATCTAAAGTCTTCTAATGAATCCCTAACAAAGAACATAGTGGTAATTGGGGACTCCATAATAAGAGGCGTTGACTCTGCAGTATGCAATGGTAGGAAGTCAAGTACCACTATTAGCACCTTGCCTGGGGCTAAAATAGAAGATGTTTCCAATTTATTAGATGTACTCTTGAGAATATGAGCAAACCCTTGCTTATTATGCACATAGGAACAAATAATGTTAATAAAACTAGTTTAAATTATTTACAGTCTAATGTATGTGATATAACTACAAGGATTAGAGAAAAAGGAAGGGAAATTATAATTTCAGGCTTATTACCAACTTTTGGGCATCTTGCATACAAAAATGGGGCTATAGAATCCATCAATAAATGGTTGAGACTCTTTTGTAAAAAGGAAAATGTAGGCTTTATGGATAATTCAATCACGTTTGGTAACAAATCCTTATTTAAACCTGATGACCTTCACCTTAATCAAGCAGGTACAAGGGTAATGGGCTAAAATAGTATCAGATTATTCAATTTCATTTAAAGCGATTTACCAAGTTTGGATATATGAATACATACACTGCAAGGCAACTGCATGTAGAACTGATTTGCAATGTATTTTGATAGATGCATAGCCTATTTATCAAATTAAATCAGGTTTTCACCCTCACAAACCAGGAAGCGCCATTTTGTGTATTGAGTCTGTATTTGGTGACCTTTGACACTCGTTATCTTTGCAATGTCACCACAGGAGATCTGTGCTCTGCAATTAAAACTAGTTCTTGGTCACAGCAATTCTGTCTTGATAACAGAGCTCTTGGTCGCAGCATGCAGCACGACAATGGCAGTGTCAAACAGTTCATTTTAGGGTCCGGTGATGAAAGCATTATGTTGTCCTGCACTAACAGTGATCTTTGGACACTGATATAGTACCACAATTTGACAGCCGCTGCATAGTAGATCCACATAGGGATGACACTATGACAGCAGCGAGAATGATGTGGGCAGTAGCTCAAGCAGTCACAGCAGTAGTCCCGATCCATTCCAGTACAGCAGCAAGAGCAGACTTAGCAACACAAACTGTTAATATTATATTTTGCTACTTAGTGCTAGGTTTGGTTCTCATCATTGCTGTCATTTTACTGTGCAAAATCGAGGTATGGTGTTTGTTCTGTTACCCCAGCATCAATCTGCCCACACAAATGCTAGTGATAGTACCCTGGTTTTTATATTTCTTTTGGGGGATTGCTTTCCTATGAGAATTAGTTGTTGGCCACCCAGTTTGACACTCGAGAGCACGGATCAATCTGGTGGCATTGCTTGAGAGGATAAATGGCTCACAATTTGTCCAAATCCAATTTGCCCAAATTTCTCACCTGGTACTAGTTAGTAGTGACCTCCCTCAATTGATTTATCAGTCACCACGCTGATGGAACACAGGGTGGAAATTACAAGCAACACCTTGTACCTCACCACTCCAAACCCCAGCTGCACACATACACTTAGAAAATGCTGCAACAAAGAACTTTTATTATCTGTAAATTATTTATACTGTTTGGGTCTGTCTTTGCCCTACTGCCAACTGGTCTATGCTATAGCTTTCTTCTTTGTATGTGTGTGTTTGGGGTGGGGGTCCTGCTTGTACTTTCCCTTTAGAGGCATCAGTGATTGAGTAACATGCTGAAGTCTCCGGTTCCCCTGTTTACGGCATGTAATAAATTTAAAACTACAAATTATTGCACCAGCTTTGTGTTTACCTCTAAGCACTTAGGAACTATACGGACTGCAGCTGTCATTAGTGTCTGCATAAGCATCTGTAATACCATCCTGGCATTTTCTTATTGCTGCTGCATGTGTGCCTCCAGGTGCATTATGAATTGAGCAAAAAAAACACAGTACAGTCAGTGATTGTCCCCCACCCCCAAGGTTAAAAATTACACTGCCAATACCCTTCTCATGGAGAAAGAGACTGCATTTATGTTTAGATAGCCTAGGTACCATTTGATTGGTCCACTACAAAGAGGAACATATCCTTGCGGTAGGTACTCAAGTGTTAGACTGTATTTGAACCACCTTCTCACTTATGTCACCATACTTCATTACCACTTTGGTCTGTGTCAAGCCATTTGTGTTTTCCCATTTTTCCATTACAGTAGATATTTGATGCACATGCATAAAGTGTACAGCAATAACAATAGATGCTGCACTATACTGTCTCCTATGCCTTACCGATGTCATGGTGCATTGTGTAGACTCCTGCATTCACTGCTGTAGCCCATATTTTGGTTCAGACATTATTCCCTAAGTATGCCAAACTGACTAGCACTCTTTGCAATATAACACCATAGAAGCCATACATTGGTACCACAGTGTCGGGAGAGGATGGCAACTGCAGTCTCTTCTTTTGCTGATGCTCCGGAGCACATACAATGATGCTATAATCCTAATTATAAATAAAGACTGTATGTTAAAATGTTAAAAACTAAGTGTTTAATTTTGAGATACACTGTAAACTATGTAAAGTATAACTATGTACAGTATATAACTGATTTTATTATGCTCATTTATAAACTTAGCAAGGAGCTGGCAAGCTGGAGAAACAATTCAGTGCACCATGTCCCTTTATTCATACACATCTAAGCATACTTTGGTGATTAGTGTTATGGTGCTTGCATGAGAACACCAAATGAGCCCAAGAAAACACAGGGCACAGGAAAAAATATAAACTGTCTATAATGATGGTGACAATCAGAAATGCAATAGCAAAGGCAGTTTACTGAAGCAGTCACACTGGAAGCAGCACTTGCCAAAAATACACAGTTTATTGCACTGTTCTCCTGGGATTGGACTGTGCAGCTCAGTGCTTATACTCTTACTGCACATTACAATTCTGAACTGTTGAAAAGTCATCCATTTAACACAGACCTCTATGTATCAATATTGAAAAGCTTACTGCAATTTATATATCTGCCCAGTTCAAAAGTCGTCCTTTGTGTCCCAATACACTACAGATTACAGCTCCACTCAGTTAAAAATGTATTTTTATACAGACTTGTTGTTATAATTATGTACTTTCATTTTCATTTATTTCATTTATTTATTGTTATACTGGTAAGTCTGTGGGACAAGCCCATTTTCACAACCGATCAGTTTAGACAAAACATACAAACAAGTTAAAACAATAGTACAATATAAATACACATTACACATAACATTTACAGTTTGACTTTCTAACAGAGTTTTCCTAAGTTCATACTTGAAAGTAGACAATTTCTGTTGCTTTATAACATTTTTAGGAAGTTGATTATACATCTTAACAATTGTAAAATTCAACTAATTTTGACCAAAAGCTGTTTGACAAAATGGAACCTGAAACCTTCCATACTCTGCAATCTTGTACAACCAGGAATATTCTTTGAAACAAATTAAGAATACTATATGGAGAAATACCTAAAAAACCTTATTCAAAAACACCAGAGCCCTAAAATTAATACTTAAAATTAAGTACTTGCAGCACTTACTAAAACTGTAACACTGTACTCAAGCAATGTAGATTGTGATGTTCCTAGAACAGATGGACCTAGGACACAGAGCTTAGTCAGATGAGTAAAATTGAAAATCAGGAGAAATTACCACTTCTGCAATCCAAAAGCAAGTATCTGCCTCAGCTGCCAATATAACAAACAGTTTCAGTCATCAGTGCTGTAATTTTTGCCAGTTTAGTTTTGGGTCTGCACTCACTGAGGCTGGGTCCAGGAAAGATGAATGAACAAGCAGTGAGAAAGGTGCAGTGGAACACCTTCCTGTGCTGATGTCACTCATGCATGTGGATGCACTGCTTATGTGCAAACTTCAAACAAAGAAAAAAAACATGCAGAGACAACTGTGGCACAAAAATGTTAAAAAACTAAGCATCTGAATATATTTAATACTTAACTTCAGGGCAGCTGAGCTTTGCATCACCCAATGAAGGGAAGGTGATCTGCAAACATGACATCGGGGAAGTTGGTAGGTCACTTTAAACTGGCAATGGGCGGTGAACAAATGACTGTTAGCAGCTCAAATTCACACATGTATAGCGATGATTAGCAAGGACTGGATTGAAGGCCATGTTAATTAATGCCAGAAGCTTAGTGAACAAGTTTGATGAACTTAAAATTTTACATACAACACAGACAATACACTTAGCCAGTATTAGCAAAACATGGTGGGACAAAATGACACCTGGGAAAAATCTATTCAGGGTTATAATTTGTAGTATAAATCTCAAGTCTACAGGAAGGGGGATACATAGCTATGTACATTCATGCTTCCATCAAGAGTGTCAAAATTTATCAGGAAGACTCCAAACTTGAGCTTATGTGGGTCAAATTATTCCACATGTAGGTCCCAAAATAATAACAGGTTTAATTTATAGACCACCTTCTTCCACATTAGCTAATGACCTTATTTTAATTAAACAACTAAGCAATTTAGTCCCTGCTGATAAAATACTAGTGTTGAGGATTTCAATCTTCCTAATATAAATTGGAAGCTATTTAAGGGAATTAGTATAATAGATCATATGTTTATTGAAGCATTAGATCAAATCGGATTGGACCAAAAGGTGTTGGACAGCACCAGAGGCATAACATCTTGGACATTGTACTAACCAATATGGGGACTCAATTGATACATTTGAGGTTATCTCCCCACTAAGTAACAGTTACCATTCCATAGTATCATTCAGGTTAAAAGGGTTAGAGTTACCCACAGAGCAGGGGTATACTACCAAGCTGAATTTAGCCAAAGCTGATTTGCTCGGTTGAAAAGAGATCTGTCCTTATGGGATTGGCTAAGGATTTTAAGGGATGTGCAGTTGAAAGGATGTGGAATATTTTTCTTACAAAGTTAAAATAATTTATCAACAGATATATCCCTATCCGACATAAACATAAAGCTAATAAAAGGAAAACCCCAGGGTGGCTGAATAAAACTATCAAAAAATGAATTAACAAAAGAAACAATGTTTAAAAAATATAAAAGGATAAAACCCAGCAGAACTACCAGGTGTATAGAAATTTTATCAGGAAGGTGAATTAGTGGATAAAAAGGCACAAGCCCAGCAGGAAGTGTTCCTGGCAGCCAGGGTTAAGGACAATAACAAGTCCTTTTTTCTTATATTAACAATATGAAGAGTAATTCTAATACTATAGGTCCCTTTCAAAACAGTGATGGGTCACTGGCTTCTGAAAAAGAGACTGTGAACATACAAAACAACTATTTTGCTCAGTTTTTAATGATAGGGTGGCTCCTTCTAGTACTATCAAACGTGAGCCAATTCCTGGACTAACAATAATTGACCCTGAAGAAGTTAGGGATAGATTATATAAACTGGATGTCAATAAATCCCTGGACTGGACGACATACATCCCAGAGTTTTGCATGATTTGGCAGATCCTTATCATTACCTCTTACTACCTTTTCCAGATCTCCCTAGACAGAGGTGAAGTCCCACAGGACTGGAGAGTTGCAATTGTGGTGCCACTACACAAAAAATGGTCCAAATCTGAGCCAGCTAATTTTAGGCCAATAAGTCTTACTTGATTAATAGGGAAAGTATTGAGAGGCTATTAAAAGAAAAAGTTTGGATTTTTAGCAGAACATAACTTGTCCAATCCTGCACGATATGGATTTATGAAGTCAAGGTCCTGTCAAACAAACCTTCTTACCTTCTATTAAAAAGTTAACCTTGAGTTGGACAAAGGAAATGCAATAGATGTGGCCTTTATGGATTTTGCTAAAGCATTTGGCAAACTACCCCACGCTGAATTAATAGATACATTGACAACACTTAGATTGGATAATAACATACTAAAGTGGATAGCAGTATGGCTCAATGGGAGGAAACAAAGAGACACTGTGAGAGGTACTGTCTGATTGGTCACAGTATCAAGTGGGGTCCTTCAGGGATCGGTTCTGGGGCCCTGTCTCTTTAATATCTATATTTCCACCCTTAAATTAAAAGACTGTAGCATATGGCTGTCAAAAAACTGTAGGTGGGTAGGATTGTGCATAACACAAATGAGGCTTTATCCCTTCAAACTGCTAT
Organism: Neoceratodus forsteri; assembly: GCA_016271365.2. Taxonomy (NCBI): domain Eukaryota; kingdom Metazoa; phylum Chordata; order Ceratodontiformes; family Ceratodontidae; genus Neoceratodus; species Neoceratodus forsteri. The sequence continues at coordinate 74,248,560 of CM028138.1, read as the reverse complement.
CAATGAAATTTATAAGTGACTAAGACTAATAAACTTGAGCTGAACATTGCTAAGAGTAAAATAATGCATCTGGGCCCCACAATAATAACTACTTGTATACACTTGGAACAAACACTATCTGTCACCAGTGAAGAAAGGGATCAATATGGTAAAATTACATCTAACTTAAAGTATAGTTCCCATCGCAAGGATCAGGTTAAAGGCTAACCAAAATCTCTATTGCATTTTGAGACATATCACCAGTAGGGATGAGAAGGTTCTAATGCCCATGTATGGAGCTCTGGTTAGGCTGCATTTGAGTACTGCACCCAAGTATGGTCACCACACAACGGGAAGATACTGTATATTAAAGATTGAGGGTGTCCAGCGTGGGCTACAAGTTCTGTATCTGGGCTAAAAAGTATTCCCTGTGCTGATAGGTTGGAGCGATTAAATCTTTACTCCTTACATAATAGAAGGTTTAGAGGAGATTTGTGCATGCTGTATAAAATCATAGGGGATATCAAATCATGAGAAGAACTAGGTTTTATTTTTAAACCAGTTGGACTAGTAGCAGGAGACATAATAAGCAATTATTTATATCCAAGTGGAATACTAACTTGGAAATATTGGTTTACCCAAGGGTTGTTTCCTTATAGAACAACCTTCCTTCTATAGTAGTTGACAGCAAAAATATGAATACCTTCAAGGTTAGATTGGACAACTTTTTGTAGTAAAGAATGCTAAGTTCTAAATTATAGAGGGATGGGCAAACATTATGGACGCAAGTCTCTCCAGCTTGACTCTACCTGTGATATATGCATAACAAAGAGTTAACAGGAGAGCACCCAGACAGGTTACCAAACTGATGTTCTGAACTCCTATCCCCAGTCAACTCCATCAGCCAGTCATCAATGAATTGTTCAGCAATTTTGCTGACAGGTGTTAGTGATTGGTCTTAAATGAAATTTAAGGACTTTATCGGGACTAAGTTTAGGTGTTGGGAGGATATCTGACTGCTTCAGCCTATTGAAACACATCTTCATATCATAATCTGGGCCAAGAGTGCACACATCAGGAGATAATATCTCAGAACACTATTTTAGGAGCCACCACAGGGTTTAATTTGGGGTAGTAGCTGTCTGAACACTTATCCTGGCCAGTTTTAGTTGCAACTTGATTGCTTGTAACCAAACTTTTATTAGGGTTTGTACCAGAGACAACTCCAGAGTGGTAAGTTTATCTGAATGATATGATACACTGCACAAAGCCAGATTTATCTGATTGGTTAATGCCAAAATATCAAAACATCAGCCTTTTCCTCACCATTGAAAAACGTGACCACCATATGTCACTGTTGCTGTTTTGGCCTAAACATTTTGGCTTGCCTACATCATTTCTGGAGGTCAATGCAAAACAGATTCTATATTATATGACTTCCCCAAAAATATATTGTTGTGCTATGAGCTTTTGTTTTTGGTAACAGTTTTAAACCTCCCAAGAGCTGCTCTTTTTTGGTAAAGGGGTTTAGATGTCCCACACTGTCTCTATTTGGCCAATCCACCATTGTGAAATGCAATACCCTAGGCAGGATGACATCATTATGTGTTGTGATGGTGGTTGTTATGGCTCCACAGTGAGCCTTTCAACTAGCATGATATTCATGTTATTTTACAGTTTATTATCCAAAATAATGTTTCTATCCATTCAGCTTCCTTTCCCAGAGCAATTGTGGCAATGCATCTGCACTGGCATTTTGTCTTGATGACTTGTATTGTATGCTTATATGTAAACGTGTGGGTGTTTCTTGTTGTAATGCTGTAATGGTATCTCATGCTGTTTGGACAAAAGGCCAAAAGAGATGCAAAGTGGTTCTGTTAGCCCTAACATCATGTGATAACATAATTATTCAGTAGGAAACACCTACAAGTATACACATAAACACATTATAAATCACTAGGAACCAAAGAAATAAGTCATGAAACAAATTACATTTGTGGTAAAAATCAGGTTTTGCGATTGTGTCCACCCTGCAGTTATGTGCAGACATAGTACAGTTCAGGTTCTAATGTACAGTTACTCTCACTTGGAAGTTTACTTTATGCTGGGAACTGGAGCGAAGAGGAAACAAAATGGAGATGGTTTGAAAGTGGACATTCATTTTTACTTTTGCAGTTGAAATTAAAATTAGATATACTGTAAATGGTTACTCTGGCACTGAAAACATGGGTTATGCTGCGCACTGGGGCAAAAGAAGAATGGAGACTGTTTTTCAGCATTTGGGATCAGAGTGCAGAGGCTCACTGTGGTTGCAGGAGAAACCTGTTGGTATGGTGATAGTTCCTGCATAAGAGTGCTTCTGTACCAGGCATAAAAGGTGGTCTCATATCATGCTGTCTCTGACTGATGGCCTCCTAATGGTTTATAATGGATGTCATATTGGTATCTGATAGTTAAAGGGCTCACCTCTGCAAAGGAAAAATGCCAATATTGGTGTTTCCTTTCTGGGCCCAAATATGAGCATTTTATTTTTATTTATTTAAACTTTGTTGACCAGGTGAGTGCACTGGTACTGGTGCTTTTTAGTCATGACCCAGGTGCAATAGCACATACAGTAGATGGGATATGGTTCATAGTTCAGGTACAGAAAAGCTACAATAGGTAAAATACAATATACAAAAGCTGAAGATATGCACAATGATGTTTGAGTTCAGGTATAAGGAAGGTACATCACAGAGTACCAGATAAAAAGTAAATAAGCAAATACATTGGATACTGGCATAAAAGAACATTGCAGTAAGAAAGATACAAGTCAAATAAGCTTCAACAGCTGGAGTAGGTTGGAAAGAGAAGAGTGATAACAGTATTGAGTAAGGTAACAGTAGATTATTGAAGAAGAACAAGGGGTTTAGGGCAGGAGATCTGATGAGAGAAAGGAGGGTAGTAAAGAGGGAGGGAAGAGATAAAGGTTTCTAGAGGAGAGACGAAATGAACATCAAATGTTTGTGATGTGTTAACAGCATACACCTTCATTCTAACAAGTATTTATGACATCTCTGCATTACAAAAACTGCCAGTCCTTTTTATTCTATATGAGATTACTCATGCTCCCTTAAGTTAGTATCGGTTATACAGAGGCCACTGGATTTTCTTGGTCACCCTATTCATGTGAAAGGACCATTCCTAGACCATCAGAAGAAGCATCTGAACTCAGCGAGATTGGCTCTTTGGATTATACGGCACTTGGCCCAAAACAACGGTGTCTTTTAGTTTTTATTTCATTACAGCTGTTTGGCTTCAGGACCACCACCCACTACTTCCATTCAGGCACACCCCAGTGACCTGCCAGTCCCATACTTCCCCATTGTCGAGGCCAATGGGGATCCAATGAGATAGGACCTGAGAGTACCAGTGCAGTAATTCTGGCAGGCCATTGCTCTTGGCTTTATTATTATTTTATATCCCCAATTCCCAGGACCCAAGGGCCCTCCCACCTCCCTGGTGATGACACAGCATCATGGTGACCTTACCTGCTGCAACATACACTCGGCATATGAAATGCCTTGTGGAAGAGCAAGTTCCTCAGCCCAACATGAAAGGACTGCTACAGTCCCACATGTCAGCCACCCATCCCCAGTCTTTCTTTCACTGCAATCAGCAATACTCACCAAACTGGCTACCAATCCAGCTCCCGGCTCACTCCTGAACCCATGTTGCCAGCACAGGGTGGGTTGTGATTCCATGGGCCATAGGCAGCCCAACTGCTAACTTTCTGAAGAACTAAACACACTCCTAGTTACAGTCCCAGACAATACATCAACTTTTTCATGGCACTCCTCAAGGTGGACATGTGTGATGAACTAATGATAATAGTTAACAAGGCCTGAAATTACTACAGTTATGGCACATTGTGAGCTGTTGCTTTCTGTAATAGAAGGTGCTGGCTGCATCCTTTTTATTAATTATGAATCATAAATATTGTACTGTTGGTTTAATAAAATAACATTTGGCTTTTTTGTGATCTGGCTCCTAGTGATTTAAGTGAGTCAGTATCTTTTCTACATAACCCAGATACTCTTTGTCAGTGTGTTCAGTAATTATAAAATCATCTAAATAGCATCCTACTGGAGTCCTTGGAGTAGTTTGTCTATCAGTTCTTGATAACTAGTTACTACAGACGCCACTCCAAAGGGTAGCCTGGTATATCTATGGTCTGTGGTAATAGTCACATATTTATGTGAGGTCCTGCTTATAGGCCTGGAACAAATCCATTTTATTAAATGTCTGTCACCATTCAATTAAAAGCAGCTTCTCAAATGTAGGCAATGGCTACTGGGGCACTTCCTCCTGGATCACCAATGTAGGGACATTCTAATGCAGAAAAAGCAATATTTGTCCACCTGCAGCCCTACAGTCTATATTGATGGTTTGTTATTAGAGATGCAGCAAATTTAAATTTTGCCAGTGAAGTGCCGTGAAGGGGCACTTCACATTGTCATTCTACTATGCAGAGTGGCCAATATGAAAGGCTCACTTCACCTTGTAAATATTACTTCATGTTGTCATTCCACCTTAATGCAAAGTAAGGTGACGAACAACAATACTGGCAGCCCCCAAACAATCACCAGAATTAATGTACATCCATAAATGCTACTGTCTTGTGTCCAGAAAATTCCCAGTGCTGATGAAGTGAAATGAGAGCATAACAAGAAATGCAAAGTCTCCCAGAATTAATGGTGCACTCATTCATGCACGCAGTGGTCTCACACAATCACAGAATTAATGTGCATCCCTAAATGCTACTGTCTTGTGTCCAGAAAATTCCTGACTCAAGATGAAGAGAAATGAGAGCATACAATGGAAAGAAAAGTCTCCATTTAATTCATGCCACACTCAGTCATGCATGCACACTATCTAATAAGAACGACAGCTGCTGCTTTTGGAAATTAATGTAATACTTCTTGACCTGACTAGGCTGATGCACAGTGTCTTGCCAAATGATGTGCTAGAAGGATGACCCAACCATTGAGTTAACCATCCATGATGATGTAATAATGCTGTTGGTTGCCCAATGTCTGCTGCACTAACCCCAACAGGAAGGATGCCTCTGTGTATATACTAATACTACCCTTGGTAAGGTAATGTACTTGGCACCATCATGGTTTTCCACAGAACTATATATATCTATATATATATATAATTTATATGTATATGTGTGTGTGTGTGTGTGTGTGTGTGTGTGTGATCATTGCTTTTTTTATCACAGGTCATATACAGTAGTTGAACTTGGAATTGAATTTTGAATTGTTGGCATTTGAATATTGTCAAGCCAGTGAATGTAAGTATTTTTTTACATACATAGATACATAGACAGTGTCGGCAGATAAGGGCCTATGGCCCACCCAGTCTGCCCAGTTTGTTTTCCTAGAAGTCTGTTGCCTTACCCTGACCTCCAGAATTCTTTATGTCTATCCCATGCATTCTAAATCCTGTGATTGTTTCAGTCCCCACCACTTCCTCTGGCAGGGTGTTCCACTTGTCCACCACCTGCTCTGTGAAGAAATTCTTTCTCATGTTTCCTCTGAATCGTCCTCCTCCAACTTCATCCCATGCCCTCTTGTCCTGGAACATCTTTTTCACTTAAAATAGTGTTTTCCTGCACCCTGTTCCTCCCTGTAAGATACTTGTGTGTCTCTATCATATCCCTCTCTCCTCCTCTCCTCCAGGGAGTACATGTTCAGTTCCTTCAACCTGTCTTCATAGGGACTTGTGATGCAATCCATGCACCATCTTTGTTGCCCTCCTCTGAACCTTCTCTACCCTGTCTATGTCCCTACGTAGGTATGGTCTCCAGAACTGTACACTGTACTCCAGGTGGGGCCTCACTAGTGTCTTGTATAGTGGAATTATGACCTCCTTTCCTGCTGGTGATGCCCCTGCCTATACATCCCAGCATTCTATTTGCTTTACCTGCTGCCTTGTCACACTGTTTCTACCTTGAGGACATCAGAGATGACAACCCCAAGATCCCTTTCCTGCTTGGTGCATGCTATATCCTCACCCCCAAACTGATATATTGTGCCAGGGTTTTTGTGCCCCTATATGCATTATCTTGCACTTCTTGCATTGAATTTCAACTGCCAAACCCTGACCATTCTTCAAGTTTCTGCAGGTCGCTTCTCATTCTGTCTACACCCTCTGGTGTGTCTACTCTGTTACAGAGCTTTGTGTCATCAGCTAACAGTGAAATTCTGCCTTCTAGGTCCTCATGCAATGTCACTGATGAAGATGTTGAATAGGACCAGTCCCAGCACTGATCTCTGGGTATTCCCACTGGTCACTCTTCCTCTGTGGAGTGACAGCCATTTACCACCACCCTCTGTGTCCTGCCACCCAGCCAGTTACCTACCCACCACACTACTGTCCTGCCCACACCCATATTCCCAGTTTGTGTAATAGTCTCTATGTGGCACAGTGTCAAAGGCCTTGCTGAAGTCCAGATAGGCCATGTCCACTGCCCTCCCCTGATCCACCTCCCTAGTCACCCAGTCAAAAATTCAATGAGGTTGGTCTGACATGACCTCCCCTGGTGAAACCATGCTGCCTTGGGTCCTGTAGTCCATTGACAACCAGATGTTCCACCAATCTCTCCTTCAGTAGTGCTTCCATGATCTTTCCAACTACCGAGGTGAGGCTGACTGGTCTGTAGTTCCCTGTTTCCTCTTTGTTTCCACTTTTGTATAAGGGGCTACATCTGCTGTCCTCCAGTCTTTGGGTACCTCCCTGTTTCCAGTGATCGGCTAAACAGGATAGCCAGAGGTTCAGCCACCACCTCTCTTAGTTCTTTAAGGACCCTGGGGCACCCCATCTGGCCCCATTGCTTTATTAACTTTATTACTTCCAGTTCCTTCAGGACCTTTTCTGTAAAGGGACTCGTGGTCCATTTCTGCACCATTCTCACCCCTTGTACTCCCTTCAGACCCATTACCTTCCTCTTCCTCAGTAAAGACTGAGCAGAAATACCTGTTCAATATGTCGGGGGAACATTATTTTAAAAAGTTAAAAGATTCATCAATGTTTTGGTCATCTTTACAGGTCTTCAGCATATCATCAGAACTGAAAACAAAATAACTGCTGTGATTCATGAAGAACATGATTTATCTCATGATATGAGTGTCTGGTGTAAGATCCTTTCACAAATTCAGTGCAGTAAACTCCTGTCTGACCTGAGCATGATCAGATGGCAAGATCTCTACCCTAGCCAAAGATGTCAACAAGGCAGCTTACATCCTTAATGACAAACTCACTACAATATAAATAAGCATGCCCCTTTCATCAAAGTAAGTGCAGAACAATTCCAACCCTGGTTCATCTCGATCTCAAGGCAGCCCTTATAGCTCGAGATAAGCTCTGGGCTAAAGCTAGACATTCCAAAGAATCTTCGGATTGGCAGGCTTTTAGAACAGCCAGGAATAATTGTGTGAAAAACTTCGCTCTGCTAAAGCTAACTATTATATTTCTACTCGAACAAGCTAAAGGTAACCTCATAAAATATGGAAGACTATCAAAGCTATAGAAGGACGCCCATGGCTCCTCTGTCCCAAAAAGATAGTTGCAAGTGGCAAGATTGTGGAAAACAAGTCCCTAATCCTGGAGGAACTTAACTCCCACTTTGCCACAGCTGGATTAGCTTTTGACTGCCACCTTTGCTGGTGCCATGGTGAGCCAGCATACTCCCTCCCTACATCTAGTCCTGCACCCAGCCCCTTCCAACTGCGTGAGATAACATATAAAGAAGTAGAAGATTCTCTTCTTAACTTAGACACCAAAAAGCGCAGGGACGATGGCTTGGAACCCTTTTCCTAAGGTCAGGCTACGCCCATCTCACTGCCCCAATTCTCCACATCTTCAATCTTTCCATTACATCTGCTACTGTGCCGTCCTGCTGGAAATCAGCACATATCCTCCTCTATTTAAATCTGGTGACCCATGCGATGTAAACAACTATAGGCCTGACTCATATTGCCTATCCTTTCTAAAGTTCTCGAAAACTGATCCATATTCAGTTAAAATCTCACTTGAAACCTTCTCTCTCATTAACCCAGCTCAATCTGGCTTCTGGCCAATCTTAGCACAATCACTGCACTAGCAAAAAGTAACCAATGATTGGATCTCTGCTATGGATGCTAAGAAGGTAACTGGTGCAGTCTTTTGACCTCAGCAAAGCTTTTGATACTGTTGATCACAAACTATTAGTCAATTACCTTGCAAAGTTGGATGCACATACCATACCACCCAGTGGTTCTCTAGCTACCTAACTGGAAGATTCCAAAAGTAAAGGTGGAAGGCTTTTTTCTGCTGCCTTGCCAGTTGCAAGAGGAGTCCTCCAAGGATCCATCTTAGGCCCTATCTTGTTTTCTTTGTACATTAATGACTTAGATGCTAACATATCTATGTCCAATCTGCACTTTTTGCAGATGATACTGTGTTGTATACTTCTGGCTCATCGTTATCTGAAATCAAGGGAGTTTTCACGGACTTCGCACAACTTGAGCATAATCTAATAAATGCAAAGCTTCTGCTCAATGCTAAGACTAAAGCGATGATATTCTCCAGCAGTGCTGTCACAGTCCCCCAATACCCTTGCCCAAGACTTCATTTGTCACCACGCTAAAGAGCCTCTGGAAGTTGTAACCAAATTTAAATATCTGGGTATCTGGATCGACAATAAATTATCTTTCAATGACCACGTTGAAGATGTCTCTAGAAGGTTAAAAGCAAGGTTAGGTTTTTCTACAGAAATAGGCCCTTTTCCCTTGACACTGAAACAAGCTTGTACAGGCCACTTTTCTCCCCTACTGACTATGGAGATGTAATCTATTCCTCCACCACTCTTGCAAATCTAAGTAAACTGGACATCCTTTATCACCGTGCATTATGGTTCATTACCAACTCCCCTACCGTTCGCACCACTGTGACTTATATGCAGCTGTTGGTTGACATCCCTTACTACTAGACACCTGCTTCCATGCTGGGCTATGAACTCTTAAACTGCTCCTGCAGAAATTGCCAAGCTATTCTCTTCCCTTATTAGTATCTCACATAGTGCATACTGTTAAGAAAATCTGACTTTATTATGCTTGACATACCAAGGACGCTGGACTTCCTTTGGTAAACGTGTTATTGCATATGCCCTTCCCTCCATTTGGAACCAATTACAAACTGTACTGAAACTAACTAGCACAGTTTCAATAAACTTCTACAAATCGCTAAGTTCAGCCAAAATAAAAGACACCTGTAACTGTTATTAAGTCTCTTCCTTCCCCATGTTTGCTATATTTATCCACTGGTAAGGTATAATTGATTTGTCATATTAACTGCTTTCCTTCCCTTCTACTCCTGGCTTTATCTATGCTTATGCTCCACTGCTACTCTATCAAATCACTCCTCTCCCCATATCAGTTGTAGTCTGTTGTTTGTTCTAGCTGCCAAAATATATGTATTGCACACACAAGTCATCATGTTTCATTTATCAGTATGCAACCTGTAAGTCGCTTTCCCTGTTTCATATCAATGTTTACCACCCGTCACCCTGTATGTGGTACCCTTGTATGTATATCCAGCCTGTATCATGTAACGCATTTCATGTATATACTGTTATTACCTATCTGTGTTTGTACTTTAAGTGTTTATGTCACAGGACCTCCTTGTGAATGAACTTGCTCAATGGCGTTTTCCTGCAATAAACTTGAACTTGAACATGACCAATGTTAATAAACTGTACAGGAATGCAAATATCTATGGCTGTACTTCCTGACCTGTACTACATAAAACTACCTGATTTAAAACTCATATCAATGAGTACAATGGTGACTGAAGCCGAGACCCAAGATACTACTGAAACAGGCTTACATGGAACTAACTGAAAAAAACTTACAGTTTTGTGATTCATGAATCGTGACCATGATGATGAAGAACGTGATTTGTATCGTGAGTGACTCCATGATGATCGCCTCTAACTTAAAATGCACATCAATGAGTACAATGTTCATGCAGAGATATGCACACACAAGTACTCTGAAGGAAGTCAAACAAACAACTGTGACTTAAGTTACAGATGGAGATTGGGCCCTAAGGAAATCCAAATGCACAGACAGATTAAGATTGCACTGCGCACTCAGGAGGTGCAGAGCGCAAGGCACAACAACACCAAACCAGAGCTCACAGGTGACAAATCCAAATCTGGAAAAGAATACCTTTTGCCAGTTTAGGGGTAGTGACAGCAGTAACAGTCCACTACCAGTAAAGATACCACACAAGTACAAAAAAATCATGCAGGTGTGGTGGAGAGCAAGTTCACACTACTGCAATTACTCTGTGGCACAATAAAATCTGTCTGATTTGATGGCATGTGTCACACACACACTCAACACACACTACACTACAAGTAATGCGAGCAAATTGAAAACTTCAATAATATAACCAAATCTTTTAAACAAACTGAAATTATGCACGGCTGCACCACAACAATCGCAACAAAAAGTCAAGAATTACTAAAAATATTACTGTGTGTACATTAACACAGTTACACAAGAAAAATATAACCAAAACTGAAAGACTGCCATTTTCTCCCAGTTTTAACCTACCTCCACCACAGATGCACCCTCCCCCAAAGCACACTTCAAGTGTCTGTCAATACACAGACTGAATGTTCTAAACTGACATTCAAAATCCACACACAAACAATAAACACTTGATGATATGAGCACAGGAGGGTTTCCTAACAATCGATGTACCAAATTTTGAGGAAATAAATGGCTCAAAAGCTTTTTAATAGCTTCTAGAGGATTTAAATTGCAGAGCTCTGAGAGGAAACTGTCTCCATCTTCCACTACACACATACTACACAGAACTGAGGCTGTGCAGAACAATCTAGCACCCATGTGACCTGCAATCCAATGAATCACTGCAAAATTTGCCTTGGAGCTCAACAATAATAGTGATGCAAAGTACATTGATTTCAATGTACTTCACCTTAAAATTGGTGGAGAAGTGGTTTGGGGAAGGCGGAATAACGTGAAATCATTGGTTTCAATGGACTTTGCATTCCTCATTATGACTTAAAGTACTCGCCACATGGCGGATTGCTTAGAGGATTCTGCATCACTCCAGAAATTACTTTGCAGAGCAAATTTTGGCCACTTCACCACCACTACTTGTTATTGCATAAAATAATTTGGCAAGTTAGGAAAATTAAACATAAAATGAAAAGGTGTTATTAAATATGTGCGTATGTACCTTAAATGTAATTTCTGCACCACTGCAGGAGAGTAACTAATGGAATTTTAAATTAATCCAGGCAATGAATCTGATGGAAGTAGGGTCCAAGAAAACCACTCCCTCCTCAGACAGTATTCTTTTAACAATCTCAGCCAGCTTACTAATTTTCCATTACTTTAAGATTGTGAGTCCTTTCCTGAGAAAACTTGCATTATCTAATTTGAGGAAAAGCAATAAAATTCATGAAATAGCAGAAAATGATATTTTTTCAGAAACTTTTGAAAACGGCAGATTCCACAAACAAAATTGTGGATGTAGTTTTCCAGTAGCCTGCTTCTAAATCTGTCCTGATCAAGAAACACATTCAACCTTGTTTTCTTTAAGTATGACTTACTCAAATACTTGCAGGTTTCTCTAACACCTCATTTAAAATGTAGGGTTTATCCTTGTTGCCCACTTATTTCTGTCTGTATTAGGGCTGTGCAAGTACCGAGTATTATTTCCAGAATACCATGAATAGTAGGCTTCCAAATATTTGAATGGACCCACCAAATAATCCTCTATTTGGCTGCTATTCAGGAGGCACTATGTGGTGGGTGAGATTTTGAAGTCTCATAGGGCTTCAATGAATGATTGGAAGCTGTTTCTGGAGCTCACAGCCATGCACACCACGTAATCTTCTCACTCTGATTTGGTAGAGGACAGGAGACAGTCATTTCTGAAAGTTATCTCTGCAGTACTTGTGAGACCTTAAACTTGCCAAAAAAATGTTTGCAAAACAGACCTTTTTGGTCAGTATTAAAATCTGATCAACATCAGAAAATGATGCTTGTTTTTCTGATTATGTTTTTGTGGTTTTGTCCCATACAGCTGGGCTCAGATACAGGTAGCAATATGCAAAAGTGGAAAACTTTGCTTCATAAATTAATTAGTGTATGCACGCATTTTATGAAATTAATCAGCCATGCAAAGCCCAAATTTGCAGCAAACTGATAACTTCTTGAAATACGAAGTTGTTAACTTCATTGGTGAAGTGTGGTACCAAGGTAAAGTTTGCAATATGCTATGGACTGAGGTCACATGTTGCTGAAATGTTGTAAGCCATGAGGAGGCTATCTTTAATGCAGTCTTCTGAAGACAGAGTAGAGAGAATTCTGTGTGTGTTGTCTGAGAAAAAACTTTTAAAATACATCTCAAACCAAGCTTTTGAATCCAAAGTGCTCATGACGTTGTTCTAGATGGCCTTGTGCTGCTATATTTGTGTTTTTTGTTTATTTTTTGCTGATTATTTACTTTAAAGTAGTGATTTCTGTTTTGTCAGTCTGGGAAGCAGTGGTATGGGAGGGAGGTATACTGTAAAGCAAGGCAGCTAAGAAAGATTCAGGAGGCTTTTTCGTCTAAGCAGGAGATTTGTGCTATATGTTGGTTTTCTCACTCTTTCTTATTCATCATTTTTGATCTGAGTGTAATTTCTCAGTTTTATTTCTGTGACTTAGTTTGGGGTGTTTAAGTAAAGTATTTTGTCAGTGTCTGTCTGTAGCAGTTTTAATTCTTTTTAGTTATATTTTTCTTAAAGTGACAGTGTTCTGTCACTTTTTGTTAGACTTACTATAAAATTACCCCAGTCTTTTAATTCCTGTTCTGTTAAAAAGAAAGAAAAAAAAAAAGAACTTTTTTGGTTGTTTTAGTAGTTGTTTTTCAGATCACACTGCTGATCCCTGGTTCTCTAGTGGTAGGTGTTGTTTGCTGTTGCTGATAGGTAATAATTTGTTTACCTGTTACACCTATTGTGTGTCTGTTAGTTTATTAATCCCTGTGTTGTGTTAAATAAAATCCTGTTTTTTATTTTGCTACATGCTGTTAGAATAATATTTTTCATATCACACTGCTGATCCCTGATTCTCTAGGGGAGGTGCTGTCCGCTGCTGGTAGTAACTTGTTTAACTCCTGCTATGTGTGTTGTATTAATCCTTGTGGTGTTTTACTTTTTCAGATCACATTGCTGATCTCTGATTCTCTAGGGGAGGTGTTATCTGCTCCTGGTACTTATTTGTACAGCAGGCTTTATTTATATTTTGTAATTTTTCATCCCAAATCAAGTTACAAGTAGCACATAAGAATGACTGGAAGAGATGCTGTACTAAAGGGAGAAGTGCTGGGGAAGCAGCAAATAAGTGTTCAAAATATGTGGGCAGAAAAAACTATGTCTGCAGCAATGTGTTCTATGGGCTGCAGGGCTGGCAGTAGCAAAGGAGTACTTTGCGGCAGTGGCATTAGTGTAGCCATAATTTTCTCTTCTGCATTTGTGACATTCATGGTGGTAGGGATGTGGAGGTGGCAAGAGTAGCAGTAGTAAACAACCCTGGGGACACATTTATTGCATAGGTTCTAAGTGACCACAGTAGCCCTAGGCCAAATGTCACATAGTATATAACACTGCAACTTCAAACCATAACTCCACCAGTCTTTGGAGTTAAGGGACACTCTACACATCCAAACAAGGGTTTCAGTGTGTACTACAACAGTAAAACATAACATCCTCTGAAAATTCATGGGTGTGCACAACACCCCAAAATCACCTCCCAACTTGATCATGGTGCTTAATCAACAATTTATATCTGATAATCATCAAAATGCACCAAATATGTATCTCTTCTTGGACTACAATCATATCAAGATTCAGACAAATTTGATAAAATTTTACCAAGTAATACTAAAAAACCCAAAGGAATAGTTGGTAAGTCATTTTAACCCAACTTTGCCTTTGTGTACCCCAAGGAGAGTACAATTGATTTGCAAGGTGAAGTTGCCAATGGTGAATTTCCTATTAAATAGAAAAACTTTGTGAAATGATCCGTGGAGGTGAATTTGATGACTTTGCCTGTGAATTAAAGCTTCCCAATATCTCTAATTACAGGGACCAGGAAAGTGTGTGCATGTGTGTGACGGAGACAGAGAATGAGAGAGAGAGAGAGAGAGAGTGTGTGAGTGTGTGTGTGTGTGTGTGTGTGTGTGTGTGTGTGTGTGCCTGCTGACCTCTCCCTGCTGCTTTAAATTTTCACACAGCTCCAGAGGGATCTTTTACACAAGAACATTTTCTTTTGCCTAGAGGCTTTTTTGTCAGGAAAGTTGGGCTTAGCTTCTGAGTACATTTACTGGAGATCTGTTTGTAGGCTCAGTAACAGTGAGGGTTGTTTAACTGCCCACACCACCACTGCTTTCACTTCACAGTAATCCAGTGTGATTGTCTTTTTTTTTGTGAAGCAAGTTTTGGATTGTTAAGTTATTTTTGTTTGTTTTTGGTTGTCATCTGATGCTGGACTCAGTTTGCTGCATGACTGAGGAGGTGCTGGCTACTCTTCCCACATCTCACCATGCATGTCATTCCTGTGTGTGCACAAAGTGTTTTTTTTTGTGAGGTTGTGTTCTGCATGCACACAGCTATGTTTATGCATTGATTTGTGTTTTAAAACTGCTGTGTTATCTTTCAGTGGGTTAGGCTTGACTAACTACATTTTTCCTGTTCATCATCTGGTACTGGGCTCGGGTCCTTGTATGACTGAGGAGGATGTCAGCTGACTCCCACCTCCACAGCTCACTGTACATTTGTAGCCTGTGCAATATTTGTTGTGTGTGTGAGGCTGCACTTTGTGTGTGCAGGGCTGAGTGCACATAGTTTTTTGTTTTCTTTTTAACTACTGCAGCTTTTCAGTGGGTCAGGTGTGACCCACTAGTACCCTGAGCAGAAGCAGAAAAGGAGGGAAGGCATACAGGAATTTGCATGTCCAGTCTAAAGCCAGGGCATCCAGTGACACTGTTCCCTGGGATGGAGGCCTGCAGATGAACAGTAGGAGTTGGTGGTTGTCCAGGGAGACAAACAGACCTATGTCTGGAGTGCCCTACTTTCTGAACACTGACTGTAGTACCTGCACATTGACCATCCAGTCATGGTGGTTCTGATTGATTCTGCTGAGGGAGTCTGCCAGAACATTGTCCTTCCTTGGAAGGTGAATGGTAGAGAAGATAACTTGAAGGGAGTAGGCCAGGGTCCAGACACTCATGGCCTCTATGCACAGTGGAGTCAACCTGGTACCTCCCTTTATGTAATATATGGTGGTAGTGTTGTCTGTTCTGACCTGTACCACCTTGCCTCTGAGTTGAGGAGCGAGGATTGTAGTGCCAGGTACACTGCCTGAACTCCAGTAGATTGATGTGTTGGAGTGATTCCTGAGGTGACCATTTTCCACGTGCAGTGAGGTCTAACATGTGTGCCCTCCACCCTAGGAGGGAGGCATCTGTGGTCAAGATCACTGATGCATATGCCACCTGGAAGGGCACCCTTCTCTGAGGATGGCCCTGTCCTGCCACTATTGCAGAGCCTGTACCAGAGTTCTTGTTACAGGAACCAGCTTTGCCAGTGGTTCTCACCTTTAGGACCAATGAGACCTCAGATGGAACTAGATGTCCCTCATCTGGAATTTGGATCCTGGGACCACTGCTGTGGCTGCTGCCATGTGACACAGGATTTGCAGAAAATGCCTTGCTGGTCTGGGCCTGTTTAACTGGAAGGGACCCTGCTAGCTCTACTATAGCAATTGCCCTGTCCAGGAAGGAAGGCGCTGCCTTACAGGGTGTTCAGTTCTGCCCCAGTGAAGTCCAGGATGTGTACTGGTTCCAGTTGGGACTTCTGGGCATTTATCAGGCACTCCAATGACTCTAGGGTGCTTTGTAACAAAGCTAGGGAGTCTCTAGCTTGCTGAGGAGATGACTAGACAGTCATCCAGATAGGGGAACACAGTGACCCCCAGTCTTTGAGGTGTGACACCTCCACCCCCAGACACTTTGTGAAGGCCCTTGTGCTGAGATCAAGCCGAAGGGCATAGCTGTGAACTGGTAGTGTCCTGGGGCAACCTGAACCTCAGATACTGTGTTTTCCATGACTCAGACAGATTGGGATGTGAAAGTAAGCATCCTTGAGGTCCAAGGAGGCTAGCCATTCTTCTTGCTGCAGGGTTGGGATAATCATGGCCAGAGTGATCATCTTGAACTTTGGCTTGATTATGTGCTTTTGAGCAGTCTGAGATCCAGAATGGGTTGCCAGTCCCCATTTTTCTTTTGGGTCAGGAAGTACCTGGAGTAGAAGCCTTTTCCTCTCTGTGATAGAGGGACAGGCTCCACTGCTTTCAAAAGTAGCAGGTTTCTGACCTCTGTCTCCAGCAGCACCCCTTTTGCTGGTGATGCTGAGGTAAATAGCCTGTTTCTCAGCTTGGGGAGGTTTTTGAAACTTAATGACAGGCCCTGGCTCATTACTTCCAAGACCCACTTGTCTGTGGTGATGGCAACCCACTCTTGGAAGTAGTGAGCCAGCCTGCCACCTACTGGCAGAAGGGAGGCGACCTGTGGAGACACATCAGGGGTTGCTTTGGCTGGGCCGGGACCTGGACTGCTGGCTCCCCTCCCTCGTAGCTCTTCTGCCCCTACTCTAAAATAACTCTTGGGTTGCTGGTAGTCTGATAAGGCCTGGGTCTGAAAGAAGGCTCTGGAGTATGACCCCCACCCTGCCTCCCTAGAAAGGGCTCTGTAGGATGTGGAAGGCCTGTTCCTTGTAGTGTTACTCCTATATGTGGTTTTCTATTTCTCCACTTTTTCATAAAAGCCTCAGTCTTATCCCCAAAAGTGAATTGTTTTCACAGAGGAAGTCCATGGCCTTTTTCTAGGTATCCTGCATCAGTTTCGTAGTTCTCAACCATGCAAACCTCCTCATAGACACAGCCAGAGCCATAATTCTAACTGCTGTGTCATTGGCATCTACAGCCATGTAGAACTGATATTTGGTCTCATCTATGGCTGTACTGGCTGTCTCAGCCAAGTTGATACCCACTTCTCCAGGCACCTTGTCTGCTAGTGCCAACACAGTGGACCACAGGGCCTTCCGATACTGGACTGCATAGGCCATATATTTGGCTTGTCTGACCAGCAGGGATGCCCCAGGTAGCCCTTTTTCCTCATTGCATCCAGTTTTCTGACTCCTTGTCA
Organism: Neoceratodus forsteri; assembly: GCA_016271365.2. Lineage (NCBI taxonomy): Eukaryota > Metazoa > Chordata > Ceratodontiformes > Ceratodontidae > Neoceratodus > Neoceratodus forsteri. Next base: position 74,231,265 of record CM028138.1, on the reverse strand, counting down.
GGATGGTAAAATGCCAGGGTACCCTAGCTATGTCACAGGCAGCTGCTTGAACCACCCCTCATGGTCAGGGTGCTTGAAAAGAAATTCAGTATTACTTCTGTCAAGCTGATATTTCTTATCCACCCTTTTTGTCGACTGCTGTGACTGAGGTAGGTGTTTGAAATATTTTCAGTACAGCTTTTTTCAGGGACTTGTGGATGGGGAGCATAAACCTTTTGTGGGGTAAGCCCTATCACATCAAGGAAGTCAGCTTCCTCCTCCTCTTCTGTCTCTTGCAGAGACAGGTTGAGGGTGTCCACCATTTGTCTCACAAAGGCATTGTTTGAAGAAAAATCCCTGGGAGGGGAACCAAAGTCTTGCTCTGGGAAACCTCAGGTTCTATGGGTTCCCCAATGTCCTCTTCATTATCCTCCTCCTTGCATTCTCATATGAGTATTGTGATTTCAGGTCAAGGCAGCCGAGGAACTGCAACAGGAACCGGTTGTGGCACTGGAGGAACAGGAGAAACTGGTAGAGGGGCTAGATTACTGACAGCCTGAAGAGCCTGCAATGTTTGCAGGGCCTTGGCAATGTCCTCAGCAGAGAGCATGGTTGGCTGTGCCACAGAGAGCCTTTGCCTTTTGGCAGGAGGTGCAATGGTATGTTTCTCTTTATGATTATGTTTGGCTGGAATCTGTTCCTCAACCAGTTCCACTGGCCTTTTAGACTTGGAAGAGTTAGCCTTTTCAAAGGGCTTATCAGCGGTTCCTTAGATTTATCTTTTTAGAAGGAACATCTTTTTAGAGGAGGTGGATCCTCTGTCGCTTGAGAGGGAGATGCAGCAGTATCCATGAGCTGTAACTTTTAGCCATCTTCTTTAACATTTTAGGACAGACTGTTTTAGAGATCTCACAATTTGAAAAATATGGCTGGTACCCATACAAAAATATACAGTTCATGCCTATCTACTCTGGCAATGATCTGGCCAAAAGTTAAACAATGTTTAAAACCAGTAGGTCCTGTCCTCTTTTTGAGGAATATCTGACATTATTGTCAGATGCCATAAACAAATACTGACAGACATTCCAGGTGCTCGTTCTGAGAAATGATCATTCTCTTGAGAAAAAGGAACCAAAAATGTAAATAAAACAACAACAAAAGTAAAAGGGACAAAAGTCCATGACTAACACAAATACAATTACTTATTAGTCAAAACAACTAACTTTTTCAGTCAGAGATCGCGGTTCCCGTGGTCCTTGGGAACCTAAGAGGAACCGTGAAAACACTCTAAAACTAACTAAAAACTCTACAATTATTACTGAGGGAGCAGTTCTTTGTAAATATAAGTACAATTAAATGGTACTCATTGAGAAATGAACTAGCAGTTAAAAGTCAAGGAGAGCTCTCAAGGTGTCCTAACTGGCAGGCAGAGAAATAGATCTGAGCTCCTTACAGCGTGGCAGTTACTAGAGGAGCAGTTTGAAACTGGCATGAACCAATGAACTTTCCATCATTAGCATACATTCCATTTCTCTCTGTGGCAGTTCAACACAGGGACTAACTGCATTAGTTAAGCTTATTGAAGGAATCCGGGGTTAGAAGCAGCAGTTACCATCAGAAGTCTTCCTCAGCTCCCACCATAGCTGTTACAGCTAGCCAGTGCACTCCTACCACCACCTGTACTGTGGTTACAGTAGCCAGTGTCACCAGTACCACTTTTGCTGCCCTAGCCACTGTGGCCACTACCACAGCCGCCACCACCACTGCTGTGACAACTGCCTCCACTGACACTGTACCTGCTTGTACTGTAACCAGTGCAGTCTGACGGTTGACTGCTACACCCATCGATAAGAGCACCACTATCTACTTCCCCAGTGTCTATGACCATGACTACCCCATCATGACACTCTAGTGCAGTGCTCATGTGGCTTGTGTGCCAGATGTTGTAGATGAGGAGGATGCAGAGCACTCATCTGGCTCTGAATACATCTGGATCCTCAAGAATTGTCATCATCATCCTCATCAAAGAATGACACTGACACCCATCATAGTGATTTTGGTGATGAGTCAGAGTATGGATCCTATTTGATTAATAAAAACTAAGAGTTGCAGAGAAAAGGAGGAAAGGTGCTGACAGTCGCTGTGGGACAAGCAAGCTGGTAAACCTCCTCGTGTATGAAAAACCCCAAAGCAGACCACCCTGACCTTTCCAAGGGTTTTCCAGCTCCAGACACATATGTTACTGTTATTGCTTCTAGTCAGATGTATGTTGGGGAGAAAGAACAGGTGAAGCACCCAGGTTTGTTAGTAGGAAAAGTGGAGGGAAAAGCTGTGGCCATCCGATTGGGGCAGGAGCTGTGGTGTGCACGGGGTGGAGCACAGCATGGTTGCATTTAGCATAGTAAAAGATGATGCAAGTAAGGCAGAGTCTGGTTGAGCCAGTGCATTATGAGCAGAGGAAAAGATCTATTATTGAACTCACAACTACATCAATGAAACTTCCCGATGCACTGCAGGAATCAACAGTGGTTCCCAGGGTTGTTCCAAGCCCCTCTGCTGGTACTGGTAGTCCAGATATTGCAGATACACAAAGTGAAGGTGATGAGGAACATGTCAATGAGTCTGGACGGAGTCTGTTCTTATCCTCCACACCACTGACAGTTCATCAGAAAACAGGATCATCACAAGTGTGCCTCTCCCTTGGCCTTCTTGTGATTCACCTGTTGTCCAATCCACACCCTCCCCAGTGACACAGTCATGCACATCTTTGGTCCCATTATGCAGGCCTTTTCATGCAAGGAGAAATGTTGTTCCTCACATTTGTCGGCACAATAGATAACACAGCTGATCAGAGAAATTATGGCACTGGATCTGCAGCCATTTTCAGTTGCTGAAGATATTAGTTTCTGCTGTCTGCTGCAACATTTGCACCCCGTATCAGATACCATCCCCACAACATTTTCCTTCTTTACTGTTGTAACCCAAATATATGAGGATGTGCACAACGCAGTTTAGACAACTGTCATAAGCTACTGGTGGCATATTTCATTGCACCACAGACATATGGAGCAACACCAAGGTGGCCACATGCTGGACCTAGTTTTCTCACTGGGGCTTGAGATAAATAATCTCAGGATTGATCGGATCATTTGGTACGATCACTGCATGGTGGAGTTTCTGTTTGGGGCCTTCCTGAGAGCCCTCCCTGCTGAGGTTTGACCCTGAGGGTTTTCTGGTGGTGGCTGATCTATCTAGTGGGGACAGTACATGCATGGGGGATGCATGGCAGTTGCTGCCTATAATAAGACAATATCTGGGGTGCTCGACTCCCTTGCATGTACAACCCAATTGTCTCATTTGCAGTCCCTTGGTATGATGGGAAGCTCAAGGATTAAGATTATGGGTCAGAGATTAGAGCACTGCTGGCGGAAGACCGGTCTGGAGGTGGACAGACTGGCCCTGCGTACAACACTATGATATGTACCAGGAGCAATCAACCATAAGAAGGCAGAATTCCTGTCAAGGGAGATTGTTGCCAGGAGGAACCGACCAACTGTGCTTTTTGGACTGTGGACAGGCTTCTCCATCCTTCGTGTCTACAGTCGAAAAAGCCTTTTCAAATGGTTTATGGAACTTGCTCGGTTCTTCTCAGACAGGGTGTCTGCCATCAGGCAGGGATTCTGCCAGTGAGACATTTTTGGCTGACAGTAGTCACCAAGGGTATCCAGAGAGCAGTCTGCTTGGTTGGGGTGAGTTTAGACTGGTGGAGGTGGTGGAGGTCATTGAGGTTGCTTCCAAGCTGTTGCACACCTTTTGTGAACTGGACCAGGTGCCAACTCATTTCTTAATGGGATGTGTTGACTCCATTGGCCCGGTGTTTGCCCTGATTGTCCAGTATTCCTTGTTGGAGGGGTCTTTCCTGATGTCTTGAAGGAGGCACTGGTGAGACCCTTCTGAAGAAACCATCTTTGGACCCTGACGTCAAGGCAAATTACCATCCTATATCCAATCTTCCGTTTTGGGTAAGATTGTTGAGAAAGTGGTGACATTTCAGCTTGAGAAGCACTTCATGGCCCATGATTTATACAAGCCTCTCCAGTCTGGGTTTAGTGTGGGGCACAGTACGGAAACTGCATTAGTTCTGGGGCATAATGACCTCCTTAGGGGAGAGATTGAGGGAGGGACAATTCTCATTCTCCTTGATCTCTCCTCAGCATTTGACACGGTAGACCATCTTGTGTTACTTGACCACCTAAGGGAATTCTGTGGACTCGCTGGCACTATCATCTGCTGGTTCAAGTTTTTTCTCACTAACAGGAGGCAAATGGTAGTGATGGAAATTTCTCCTCCTCCTTAGCCTCCTGTCATGCAGACTTCCTTGGGGTTCGATCTTGTCAATGATGTTGTTTGCTGTACATGCTGCCCCTGGGAGAGCTCATTAGGAAGTACAGTCTGGGTTTTCATTGCTATGCTGTTGATACCCAGCTGTATCTTTCCTTTGTCCCAGGGACATCCATGCAGTGGAAATACTAAACACTTGCCTTGCCGAGATCGATAATTGGATGGCCTCCAGTTGGTTGCAATTGAACCCTGATAAGATGGAGGTACTGGTGGTGGACTCAAACAGAGGGCATGATAGGTTGGCCTCTGGTGCAGAAATGGGTCTTTTGGGGGCTGTACCATTGAAGGCCTTCTCTAGGGTCCGTGACCTGGGCATTATTCTTGACAGCAGACTGATCCTGGAGTCCCAGGTGTCATCCATTGTTCATTCTAGTTTCTATAATCTGAGGAATATCACCAGGATAAAGCCCTGGTTCTGCCCCTGACCTCCCACCTTGATTCATGCCTTTGTGATGTCTAGGCTTGACTACTGTAATGCACTCTATCTCAGGGTCTCTGGAGGTACCCTCCGCCAGCTGCAGCTGGTATGGAATGCAGCTACCAGATTGTTGACGGGCAGTCAAGTACTGTTACATCACTCTGGTGCTGCAAGAGCATGCACTGGCTGCCAGTAAAGTGGAGGGTCCTCTTTAAGGTGGCCTTGCTCACCTTTAAGGCCATACATGGTCTAGGCCTTTGTTACATACTAACATACTGTACATACCAGACACCAGCAGAGTAGGCCTATTGGTCTATCAAGTCTGCTTATGCTTCAGCACCCTGATTGGGTACCGAGCCTCATCTGTCTCCTTCCACTGTTACTTCATCCCCCAGTCCTGCTGTCCAGCAAACCAGCCTCTGCTTCACTACTTACCTATACCTGTCCCACCTCTCTGAATCCCTCCACTGTAGCTGCCTGTAACAGCTCCCCAGGCAGCACATTCCACGGTTCCACCACTCACTCAGTGAAGTACCTCTTCCTCCTCCTTTGCCCCTAATCCTACCACCCTCAATCTTCCAACTGTGTCCTCTGGTGAGTCCACTCCCTTCAGTCGAAAAACCTATCTCGGCTTATATTATTTACTCCTCTGAGGTACTTGAAGACCTCAATCATGTTCCCCGGTCCCTCCTCTCCTCCAGCAAGAACAGGTTGAGTTCCCCTAGTTGTTCCTCATATGTCATATCCCCAGGCCCCGGATCATTCTGGTTGCTCTCCTCTGAACCCTCTCCAGGAGTTGGATGTCCCTCCTTAGGTGTGGCTCCAGAACGCACACAGTACTCAAGATGTGGTCTAACCAGGCTGTTGTACAGTGGCAAAATCACCTCCCTGTTCCTTGAGGTAATCCCCTAGCGATGCATTCCAGCATCCTATTTGCCCTGACCGCAGCCCTCCTGCACTGCTCTGAATTATTTATGTTAACATCCACCAAGACTCCTAGGTCTTTCCCTCTGGTGTGGCCTGCAACTCATCCACTTCCAGGTGTACACATAGTTGGGATTTCCCCACCCTAGGTGTAGCACCTTGCACTTGGAAGAGTTAAAATTTCAATTTCCAGGTGCAGGACCACCTATCCAGAGTATCCAGGTCCTCTTGCAGGACCAATCTCCCTCCACCCCTCCACCACCACCCCAGCTTAGAGTCATCCACAAAGAGACTCATTTCACACCGATACCTTCCTTGATATTGGAGATATAGGTTTTAACAGAAGTGGCCCCAGGACTGATCCCTGTGGGAGCTCACTTATGACCTCCCTAGGAGATGAGATGTCCTCTGACCACTACCCACTGAGTGTGACCTGAAAGCAGTTATACATAGAAATCACTGGGCTGTGAACATTCTATCATTCCTGCTAGATAGGCTGAGTTTGTGGACTGTGGGTAGCTGGCTGTATGTTGGTCTCATGGTCACTGATAATGCTTCAAATGTGATCAAGGCCTTGAGGGATGGGCACTTTGAAGGGATCTGTTGTTTTGCCCACAGTTTGAATCTGGTGGTGACTGAAGTCCCTTAGCAAGACAACACAGGGGTACACAGCTAAAACAACACAAAGCATTTGTGGGCATTTCCACCATTCTGTTGTGGCTATAAACCAACTGTGCCTGCTGCAATAGTGCATTTAGATTCCACGGCACAGGCTTATTCAGGATGTCTTGTCCCAGTGGCATTCCACCTACTACATGTTAGGAAGACTACTGGAGGAGAATCAGGCACTGCACGAGCTGAGTATGGAGACAGGTACTGGGGGAGTTCTCAACCATCAGGACTGTGCTGTCACTGAATGTACAGTAAGGGTGTTGGAATATTTTGATCAGAGCACACATGACCTTAGTGTTGGATATGCATTGTTTAGTCAGGCCATACCTGCAGTGCAGATCCTAAAATGGCACTGCAGAGATTATCTAATCAGGCTGATAAAGATCCTGTAAATAGTGTACATGTAGTGAGGGACCTTGTGGAAAATATTAGCCTTAAAAATAGACAGCAGGTTTAGGGACATGTGTAGCAAAAGTAGTATGTTTTCACCATAACACTGGACCCAAGATTTACGATGAGGTACTGCACCTTGCAATACCTGCACAACTGGTGAATGAGTTTTGGCAGCAGTTGTGCTCAGAGCTCAGCTTTAGTATATGTGGACTGAATGTAACACCTACTGAACCATCTCAAGAAGAACATAAGGAGGATGCTCCAGAGAAGGAAAGCAACTGCTGGGAACAGCTCGGTTTATCATTGCAGGCAGAGCAAAGGAAGAGAACTGGACAGCAGCTTCTTTCTATAAGCAACTTTCCTCAACTGCTTCTTCACAGAGACTCTGAAGACTATCTCTGTAGATTTGCTGGACTACTAGTATAAAAGCTTACATCATCCCCTCACTTGACTCATCTGGCCATCAAATACCTCAGCTGCTCCCGGACCAGTGTACCATCGGAGAGATGTTTAGCACAGCAGGGGATGTGGGTCAACCTCATAGTTCCATATTAGACCCAGAACATGTTGAGCAGCTTGTTTCATCAAATTGAATTTAATGCACCTTGATTTCCATTACAAGTAGTAAAGAGTAAATTAAATGTTGCTTGTGCTGTTGCGCACATGCAGTGCCTATGTGAATCCCTGAATAGCCTTTTAAAGTGTTGTACCTTGGTTTTGGCACTAATGTCATTTCTGAATGCAGGTCTGTAACATGCACTGTGCAGACTGGACTATATTTTCCTTTAGTGTAGATAGAGCTATAGATTGATATATGTACTGCATGTTATATTATCCGATGTTTTCAATTTAATATATATCATTGGGACTGTTGATGCCCACTACACATGACTGCTATTACTCTGCCCCAACCCTCCCCACTCAAGACTGGTATTTTCCATCCTCCCCATAACCAATGTTGGTGCCCCACCAGATGAAGACTCTGGATTTCACCTCTCTCAAGCCTGTTCTTCTACCCAACCCATGACTGGTGATGATGTCCACGCCACTGGACTGGTGGTGCCCCTACCATGTGAATGTTCTGGATTTCACCCCACTCAGGGCTGTTGTTCTTCCACCCACCCTGTGACTGGTGACTCTCTCTCCAGTGCCTCTACTAGACTGGTGATGCCTCATCCTCATTATGATAGGTGCAAGTTTGCTTCCTATTTGTTGCATTTCACAGTTTTGCAATTAGTGCATGATTTTTATTTATTTTTTTTTTGAGGATGCAGGGCATATTCGTTTGCCCTACATATAACTGAAGTCATTAAGTGGTTAATCATAACAAGGCTGTTTGTGAAATCCTCTTGTAACAGCAAGACAAGACACCATTCCACATGGTTGTATTCACTTACAAGAAGCCAGGTTTTGGGTGTCACTGACTGCTGTTATTTATTCTCATGGCAATGTATATTTCTATCCTTATACTTAGGCCATGACCTAACCCTGTGAGTCTCACTTACTGTCCTTTTTCTACATGTGTGCATTTTCATAAAAAGCATGATCACCCCAAATTGATTTCTCTAAACACAGTTGTTGTCCAGTCACAAAAGAAAAGGCATTTATACCCATCAAACAGAAACACTAACACCCAACTCACAGGCACCTCACCATTGGTCTGTCCAAGTATTTCAGCTCCTGAAATAAGCTGCCGATTATGCTCAGCACTGCCACCAATCTAGAAGAGTTTCCACCCTGAAATAAACTGGCTACAATGCTCACCAGTGCTACTGGTCTCCCCAAGTGTTTCAGCTCCTGAACTAAGATGGCTATTATGATTGCCACTGCCACCAGTCTCCAAGTGTTTCAGCTCCTGAAATAGGCTGCATATTATGCCCATCAGTGCCACCAGTCTTCAAGTGTTTCAACTGATGATGATGAATCACTCCAGTCCACACCAGCACCATTACTAATTACCATGTCCAATCTGCACAGAACTGTGAAGATGAATTTTGATTATTAATGAAGACCAATCAAACCAGATCTGGATGTTTTGATCTTCGAGTAACACAGTGTGTCCTACTGGCAAAGGTAAGTATTTTCAATTTTTGTATTTATTTATTTGGGGGACTGCAGTAAAGTCTCATTGAACAGTATGTCTTTAACCATTTTCTTTCTCCTGTTATTATCGTCTTTTCAGGTATTTTATTTCATGATAGATTAAATCCTATTGCTGTGTAGTTCTGGTCCACATCTGGTCATCATATGAAGATACATGTTGGATAATATAATAGTGAATTAAAAGACTTGCAAGTACAACACCAAAATGTGGTTTCTATTATCAGGAGGATAACATTGTATTGTGGATGCCAAGCAACGTTTGTTCAATAATGATACCAAATAAAACCAGACCCAGCTGTTTCTGATCTTCAACACAGTGTGTCCTATTGGCAAAGATACTCAACTCTTTTATTAATTTATTTTTGTGAAGGACGGTAGGAGGAGGAGGTCCCGTATGACTTAACACTGACTTCAATCATTTTTGCTTCTATTTTGTCTTGTCTTTTCAGGTATTTTACATTTTTTTTGTATAAAACATGAGACTTAGTGTGTCAGGATGAGACATTGTTACTGTGGAATGACCCAACCAGATCCAGATTTTTAAAATAAATTTCAAGCAACACACTCTCATATAGGACCAACAACTCATGGGACTTCAGCAAGTATCTCCAAGGGCCACAGATATCTCCAACTCCAAAAAAGTTTAAAATTTTTTTCTTCATTATTATTATTATTATTATTATTATTTTACTTTCTCCAGCATTTACATGTGCCTGTTGTATCTATGTACATACTGGGGATCAGACAGTGACGCACAGAAGATGGGAACTTAGCAACTCTGTTCCTTTCCATGAATTCAAGATGAAGAACACTGCTATCACCTTATCAACAATACAGAGATGCACTTCAGCTGGGAATAGACTTCCCTCATCAGCATTATGAGAGATATAACTGCTTAAATGGGTACAGAAAAAGTACTTTAAGAAGTTCCCTTAGAAAAATAAGGAAACAAGAACCTACACTACTAATTTTGGAACAATGGTGCTAGTGTTGGTGAACGAAAGAAAAGGAAGCTGGAGGAATTCATGTGAAGAGACAACATCCAAAACCAAAAAAGACTGTTAGCATCAGATGTGCTTTCATTCAAAAACACAGATTACACAGCAGAAACACAGATTATGTAGCCAACTAGATTTAGCAATAGAAAATTGCTTGATAGGACTGGGCAAAATTTCCACAAAATGTTTTCAAAATGTTGCCAAAATTGTCATTTCAGATATTTCCATATAATTCAAAACTCCAAACTTTTGGAAATTTTAAAATTACATTTTGCAAGTATGTAAATTAAATGTATTTGAACAAATTGCACCAGCTTTGGTATTTTAACTTTACCAAAGTCCATACAGAAGTGTACCACATTTTAGATTCCACATTTATAGATGACTGAGTTATAAGCCTCCAAATGTTTGGACATTTTTTAATTACATTTCACAATTATGTAAACTGCAGAATGTTAGGCCCTATAACTTTAAAACTAGAACACAGAATATCACCAATTTTGTTAGGTCCATTGACTCTAAATATTAAGTTTTGAGGTCACCCCATGGCCCAGCAACAGAGGGTATGCTGCCAACCAGGGTTCAGAAACAAGCCTGGGAAGTCACATCAGGAGGCATGCCATGGCGAGACAGCTGCCACCCAGAAGTGCATCTTGGTCCGGGAGGATCAGTGGTAGGTTCCACCAACACAGCAAACCCTGTGGCTGGGTCAGGAAACTTGCTTATGCAACAAGGCAAGCTGTGGCTGTGAGGCACCACCCTCACAAGGGAGATGGGAAGGACAAAATGTTGGAGAAAAACTAGGTAGCCAACTGAATGAAGGCTGAGTTGGGACTTATCAGGGTTTATCTCTATGAACAGGATATAGTCCTGACAGATGAGCTGCTAGCTGGAAGAAAATTCACTATGGAAAAAAAGAGACTGTGTGTGTCAACTCTTTAATCTCTTGCTAAAAAGATGGCCAAATTATAAACAGACAACAAATCCAAAAATAACATCAGTAATTAAAGCTGACTTCACTAGCTATTGTGAAATTGTGTCATGCTGCCATGCTGACAACCAGAGTTCAGAAAGAAGCCTGGGAAGTCACATCAGGAGGCATGCCATGGCCAAGACAGTTGCCACTCAGCAGTGCATCTTGGTCAGGGAGGGTCAGCAGTAGGTTCCACCAACACAGCAAACCCTGTGGCTGGGTCAGGAGCTTGCTTATGCAACAAGGCAAGCTGTGGTTGTGAGAGTCTGACAGAGGCACCGCCCTCACAAGGGAGATAGGAGGGAACAAATGCTAGAGAAAAACTCAGTAGCCAACTAAATGATGGCTGAGTTAAGCCTGATCAAGGTTTATCCCTATGAACAGAGCATATCCCTGAGACACGAGCTGCCAGCTGGGAGAAAACCAATACGGATAAAAGAGGCTGTGTGTGTGTCAGCTCTCTAATCTCTAGCTAAAAGACTGGCTAAGGTATAAGCAGACAAAGATTCCAAAATAACATCAGTAATTAAAGCTTTAATTAGCTTTTGTGAAATTATGGAGTGTTGTGATACTTTTGTTGAAGTCATGTCCATACTTTTGCCCAGTCATATGCTTGAGTTGCCATTGTAGAGAAGGTAAAGTCTGAGTAAAGTGGCAATATGGTAGCATTCATAGGAGGCTCTATAGTAAAAGTATACTGATGCCAAGTGTCAAGTCACTATCCTGAGTGATGAATCATGAAGAATAATCATGGACATCACTGTGTACTAGCTTGAATTCTTGCAATATGCCAGATAACTACTATAGTTCACTGACTTATTGCCTTGTAGAAGCTATATGCACGTGCAGCATTGTTTCTGTACAATGCCACCTGCTAACTCTTTAACAAGACTGAATTACTTAAGAGGGTTGCACTGGGATTGTGGTGCTTCAAGATAAAGCAAATAGCACAACAATTAAAAGTCAAGCACTCAACACTTCCTTTATAAAACACTCAGGCAAAAGCTTCAGTGACTACATTTATTAAAGTAATAAAAGCAAAAATAGGCAACATCAGCAGATGGGTTTCAGAACACTTGGTCCTTCAAAAGCTTGACAAAGGGACCATGAGTTCTGAAACGTGTCAGACTAATGTTGCCTGCTTTCTGTTTTATTGTTTTAATAAATGTAGTCACTGAAGCTTTTGCTGGAGTGCTTTATAAAGAAGGTAGTGAGTGCTCAACTTTTAATTGCTGTGACTCTTTAACAACCCTAAAGATAACAACACATATTTTTACTATTTGAAAACAGTGGCACCAAGTGATGCCAAACCCCAAACCTTACAACTAGCTGCAACTTAGGCCATTGTGACAGAAGAACCTGGATATCTTTAGTCATGATGAAGCATGATGGTGGGTGTCACTGTGGCAGGAGTATTGGAGGTATTGCAGGCCATAATGCAAGTGCAGGTAAGGTGATTTGGTGGTAAGTACTTTATGAAAGTTTTAAATTCCGAAGAGGAATTCTAGTGGCATTGCCTATTATGTGTCCATGAATTTCTCAACACTCTGGCTGGCTCCCTATGCAATATTGGTCTTTTGCGTAATGGTGGCTCAAGGTTACCACAGCTAAAGTTCCTTGCTTTATGTTACTGACAGTTCTGTGTTGGTAACTGACATGTTGTGGATGTGTTTATGGAACACCATAGTTTTATGGTGTTATTTAACTGCTTTTACTATTAGTCTTAGCACCTTTCCTGGTCGACTAGTAGCAAATAACACATAATAAATGTGACCCAGATACCTTGCGCGGCATTACTGCCAACTCTGTGTCACTCATTGAGATGTCTTTGATGTGTTTATGGAACACCAGGTTCTTAGAATGGTGCCATATAACTGTTTGTAAAGGTATTCTTCACAATGTTGCCTTACCTAGGCAAATTCCAATACTGACTAATGATAATGACCTATAGGACCTATTGAACCATTGGGTAGCCCCATCAAAATACATTTTATGGTTTTGGGAATTCAAATTAAAACCATTTCTAATTCAAGGCAAGAACGGGTCAACTACTATACCTCTTGTTAAAAATGTTATCTGTTGATTTTTGGCATTTGCTTTAACCAGATCTGCTGCCTCTGACTGAAAAACTGGATTGCATCTCAGATTCTTTCCCATCTCTAACTGCATAAAGGGTACAGACAGTTCACTAGTATGCCACCTACAGAGCAGGCCAAAGAGATCCTTATTAAAGACATGAATGATGTATGGTGGGCAGTAAAAGTCTAGTCATATGCCACAGATGGACTGAACTCACAGTGACATCTATTATAGATGTTTGCTGAGTCTGCACGGGCATTTATAATTAACAGGTTTACATCACTTTAGACTGACTGAGTCTGACAGGGTGAATTAACCTTTCCAATAAGTGGTGGTGGGGTTTCTCAGCTATATCAGTCACCTGAAGCAAAGACAGAGACTACCTCTCAGATGAAAGACTGGGTCATTCAGAGATGCAAAGCATGTCCAGGGAAGATGTCTACACTATGCAAAAATTATCTTTCTTCCTTTTTAGTGATTCAGTCTAGAGAGTTGAAGACTGCCTGCCTTGAATGTCAGTCTATGTACTCAGCCACTGAGCAGCATTATACCTGCACCACTGTACAGTCAAAGGTCCCAGGTCCTTTGCTGTCAATTCTGCACTGTTGTAGCAGAAATATGGAGCACATTACCATGCAATAGAAGGTATTATTTACATTTCTGTGTTAAAAGTCATATAGATGTCCACATTAAGCATTCTGTGCTGATGTATTATGGGTAAATTTATATTATTCAGTAAGGTGAATGCACTGAATAGAATACAAATCTATTTTACCATCTAAGTGAACTGACAGATTTTTTTTATGCTGCATAAGACATCAATTATTGTGCACTACCCTGTGTGGTAGACCTTTGTCCAGTTGTATCCCTTATTCAATAAGGATAACAAGCAATAAGGGTTATTAGGATATTAGGTTTGCTATAAGCATCCATACTTTTTATCTAGTCTTTGGTTATACGTACATTGGTCACTTTGTGTCATGAATCATGTCAGTACTGTCATACAGCTAGTTGCCGTGTAGGAGCCATGCACACTGCAAGTTCAGCAACCTCTGACTCTATTTCTACACAGTAGACTGATATGAGAAAGAACACAGAGCCAATAAAGCAGAAAAAGGAACTATACAACTTCTACCTCTTCCTTTCCTGAATCTGCACTCCTCCCCGGAAAAAAGGGATAGTGCAACCAAGTATTTGTTTGCCGAACAGACAGATCCTGGAAGCACCATAATGACTGGGAACTTCAGGTCGGTGAGCAGTCTGGTGGCAAAGCCCACGGACCCAGATGTGCCCCCACAACAAACCTGAAGACTGTAAATCTACCTTTTTATCCAGAAAAACCTCTGGTAGAACAAGATGAAGTTGGGAGATTTTAGCTGACACAAAGCAAGCTATATGAGCTACACCATTTCCTGAGTCCTTGAAGGCTGCACTACCCAAAGTTATTCCAGTAACCTCTTGCAAACACAAAGCATCATCAAAATCAGGTAACTCTTGCTCAGAAGGACAGTTTTGACACATGACAACATAGATACATAAACAATGATATCAGTAAAGGCCTGTCAGCCCATCCAGTCTGCCCACCCTACCTAATTGCTTTGCACTAGCCCTAGTGACCATCCTTCTCCTTTGTTCTCCCGTTTCCTATTAACCCCATATGCCTGTCCCATCCTTGCTTGAAAATATTCACTGATTTGGCCTGTACCACTTCCTCCTACAGCTTGTTCTGCTTGTCCACTACTCTTTCTGAGAAAAGTGCTTCTACACATCCCTTGTGAATCTCCCTTCTGTGAGTTTAAGTGAGTTACCTTTCATCCCAGTAGCTGAACTCAAGGAGAACGTTCCTTGGCATCCACCCTATCTATCCCATGCAGGGTCATGATGTCTCAGTCATGTTGCCCTTTCCCTCCTTTTCTGAAAGGCAGACATTTTCAAGTCCTGAAGCCTCTCCTCATGTGTCTTGCCCCCAGTACATGGACCATCTTGTTTGCCCTGCACTATACTGCTTCCACCTTGTCACAGTCTCTCCTCAGGTCTGACTCCAGTACCTTGTGCAGTATTACAGGTATTGTTGCACCAGCGACCTGTACAGTCACAAGATTACCTCTGGACTTCTAATGCTTACTTCCTCCCTATGCAACCCACCATCTTGTTTGCTTTCCCACAACTCTATTACACTGCCCTGCTGATTTTAGGCTGTCCACTATCATGACCTCAGGTCCTTTTCTCCATGGTGCTTTCCAGCACCACCCCCATTTCATATTGCACTTTTGGGTTCCTCTTCCCAATGTAGTAGTAGTAATAGTATATTTTATTCAGTACCATGAAAGGGAATAACTCAGTTGAGCAGAGCTCATTTTCAATGAGGTTCCAATACATTCATTCTGTTACCATATATCACAGCTTGACTATACAGATACAATAATAAATCATTATTCACAAATCACAGTTCACAGATCACATATCACATATAATATAGCACAGTGTACACAGTACACACCTATTTAAAACTCCATATCTGATGGGATCATAAACAGTTTTACAAGAACTGTACAAATATCTAGCTAAAGCAGCAATATTCTAAATACACATTCAGGTAACTCCATTAGAATAGCATGGCATGGATTGTTTTACCCAGATCTCTATATCTTTTTAACTGGCTTTTCCTGATCATATTGTTTACACTTGCACTTCTAATGGGACTGAGTTTCAGGTTACGGGACCCCTATGCAAAAGTTAGACCTCCCTGTTTCCAATCTACAGTGTTTAACATGTAATTATATGCCTCAAACCTGTCTCAAATACTGTTTAACAGATCTGGCTTTGAACAAGTCTAAAATATATTTGGAACATCCCACTTAGGAACTTTAAGCATAAATAATTAAGTATGCAGGTCTCTTCTAAGTTGTAATCTAGTCCAATTCAAAGTATGGTAGCGATATAGCAATGATGTGTCCTGTACTGGAATGGTTAATACGTAGTGGCTAATCTATTTAATAGAATGTCTAATCTATTTAACCATATTTTAAGTCCCCTGAGTACAATATATCCCCATAATCTAAAATCGAGATAATTGTGGTGTTAGCATTCTCAGTCTTACATCCGGTGATATATAATGTTTCATCCGATAGAGTGCCCCTAGTATTTTACCAGTGGAATTTTTTGGACACAAGACAGTAGCATTTTGGGGATGCACATCAATTCTGGTGTCTGTGTGTGATGTGACCACGTCCACTGCGTGCATGACTGAGTGTGCCTTTAATTCTGGGAGACTTTGTATTTTTGTTGTGCTCTCATTTCATTTCGTCAGCACTGGGGAGTTTTCTGGACAGAAGACAGTAGCATTTTGGGGATGCACATTAATTCTGGTGACTGTGTGTGTGTGGGGGGACCACTGGGGACTGTCAATATTTTGTCACTCTGCCTTACTTCACATTAAGGCGTAATGACAACATGAAGTAAAAATTACAAGGCAAAGTGAGCTTTTCCTATTGGCCTACTCCACAGATGGTGGAGTGACAACACAAAGTGGCAACTTGTATTCACTTTGCCAGCAGAATTTAATTTTGCTGCATCTCTAGTTCTGATATCTGCCTCTGAGATGTTATCAAATCTGAAATCAGTGGCTAGCCCTGAGTTACACATATCAGCTTCTTGTTGGACCACTTCAAGTTCTGGATTCTCAGTATATTAGGGATTAAGCCCCGTCCCAGCAACCCTGACCTAATAAAGTATGTAAAGTATGTGCATCACTTTACATTTTTTGCATTGAAGCCAGCTGCCAGATCTTTGACCAGCTCACCAACCACACCAGATCCTCTCTGAGTTCTCTTGTCCCTTCTTCTATGCTCACCCTTGCACAGATCTTTGTGTCATCTGTGAAAAGGCAGGTCTTACACCTGATGCCTTCCGCTTGGTCACAAATGAATAAATTGAAAAGGACCGAGCAAAGCACCGATGCCTGAGGTACTCCATTTGTTACTTCCCTTACCGCTGAAAATTCCCCATAACTACTATGCTTCATGTTCTTCCTCAGCCAGTTCTCCACCCACGCCACCAATATTTCCATCCCTAAGTCCTCTATCTTACTGATGAGCCCTGTGTGGACTGAGTCAAAGGCCTTGCTAAATCCAGTTATACAATGGCAAGAAAATTTCCTGGACTCGATTGGTCAGTGTATGCCTGAGACAGCGATGATATTACACAATAACATCACTGTGTTGATTTTTATCTACTAAAAACATTTTTATTTTTATTTTTGTTTTGTATAACATCAAGCCATTGTTTAATTGCAATAAGGCATGACTAAGGTGTGTGTTATCCTGTAATAACGCTACTCCTGGGTGGTGGAAGCACTGCTTCACCTTGTGCTTCAACCCACCCCAGGAGGACGCTATTACATGATAACACACACCTTATCATGCCTTATTGCTTAAGTATACCACATCTATTGCCTGCCCCTGGTCTACTGTGTTTGCCCTTTGATGGCTCCCTAACTGGACATCCAGCACCACTGTTCTGGTGTTATTGGAACTGAGTGATTCCTGGACTGCTAAATTTGTTATCCTCTCACTGCTGGGGAGTACCATATCCCAATGAGCTCCTTTCCTTGTCAGGCCCTTGACTAGCTGAACTAGAAATGCCTCTTGGTATGTATCCACCAGGCACTGATACCTAGTACAATACTGATAGCATCTGCACCTATGAAAGGCAAAACCAATGTTTAAAACTTTAAGGAATTGAATGGAGTAATGGGGTGGGGTATTTTTGAGATGTTTGAAAGGCTGGAGACAAAGATGTATCTCTATGTTAGATTTACTGATTTTGAAATTTGAACAGATTAAAGAACAAAACCCTTAGCTAAGGAAGTGAGGAGGAATTAACGGTAGGTCACTTAGAACTGAGGCCTTAACACAAGCTGAAATCTGTACTAACCATACAAGCATCTCTTTTAATAGACAAATCAAGGTGCTGGAGAATTCTTATAGATTAGTAGGTTTATCCTTGAAGATTGATAAACAGTTCCAGAACTCAAGAAAACTTATAGTAAATGTAATTAAAGAATCATTAACTCTTCCTGTGGAGAATTTCCTCTTTGTAGCCAAAGCCTACAGACTACCCCCAAAAGAAATGCTTACAGTACCTATTAAAAATGATGAAGCAACAACACACTCTTTGAACTCTGTAACTGCTTTGGAGTGAGAGGAAATAATACAAACTCTGGCCAGAGCCAATAAGACTGCAGCCAAGGAATTTGGGGTAAAATGTGTTTTTGTGCAGGGACTACGAAATCAACTTTCAGGATGCAAAACACATTTTGGGCAGGAGTTGAAAATGTCATCTGGCATATTAATGAGGTGCTGTAAAGAAATGGCTATGTTGAAAATTTGGGGTAAAATATTGAATATTATCAAAGTTATGAGTCTGCATTTGCAAAATTCAGCATAGCTCGTAACATTTTTTTAAATATTTTACACCAAATTTAAAACCTAGCCTTCTTATGACCCTGCCTCATGAATAAAGTCAGAGACAATTTCAAACTCCTGTCCAAAAGGTGATTTTGTGCAGGACTGCAAAGATGTGGCTATGTTGTAAATCTGGGGCACAAATATTGAAAATACTAAAGTTATGAGCCTGCATTTGCAAAATTCAATGTAGGATCATAACTTTATTGTTTTTAATGTTTTTATACAAACTTTTCAACATAGCATTCTTATGACTCCACCTCATGAACAAGGACAGAAAAATGTTCATTTTCTACCTGAAAGATGATTTTGCAAGGGGACCACAAAATCACCTTTTGGACAGATTTTTGCCTACTGTCAGTGCAATTGTTCATGAGGCAGGGTCCCAAAAAGGTATGTTGAAAATTTGGTCCAAGCATATGCACTCATGCCCAAGGTACGCCACTAAGTTCAAAACCCCATTGAAATACTTTGAACCACTTATCTGTTTCTTCAGTTCATGGTCCGACTTTGAAGAGTGAATATATGTCTGTGGTCTAGACAAGATTATGGAATTGGACCCTCAATGGGTAAATAAGTGTTGGGATGGTGGGTGCTGAGTGGGACGGTCAGTTGGGAATGATAACAGTGCAAAAGACATCAATGGATGGTTATCTTTTACAGTGTAAAAAAAAGGACCAAGAAATTGCTATCACAACACTGGGATTGGGCCCCTGTGCCACTTTATGTTTCAAGAGGGGTGCTGAGAGGAGAGTCAGTTGGGGAGAAAAGCATATATTTAAAAAAGACCCCAGAACATGGTCATGACACTGGGGATTGGGCACCTCTATGTCATGGTTATGTTTCCTGGGGGGTTACTGAGAAGGAGGGTTGGGTGGAGGTGATATGTATAATTAAAAAAGAAATCAGCAGTCACAGTGGAACACTGCACAATCTGCCATAACCAAGATGGCTGTCGCGACTGTACTGCACATGTGGTAGTAGTCTATTACGCGCATATAGCTTAGTGGCCATCTTAGACACAGCAAAATATGTTGTGTTCCATCATGACCACTGACATGGGAAAAGAAAATAGTGCACTGCAACTTCCAATGGAGACAATGAGCAGAGTTCTTCACGGATGCAGAGGTGACTGAGTCACAACTTCAAGATGTTGTTCAGTTGGAAGGAATGTGCTGAGTCCTTTCTGATAGCAAGAGGTCTGCAGGGCTATGCCCACTGCAGCCCTAAAACTACAATGATGGTTACTTTCACTTTGAGACTGACAGAGATATGGTCATTCAAGCAGCATGTAGTAAAGGTGCATGCAATTGAAGAACTACCACATTTATTTCTTCCCCAGATATATCCCCATCAACACAAGAATACAGAAAGAAACTTTACAATTGAGAGACGAAATTATAGAACTTAGCAACATGCACCTTTCCATACCCTGCAAAGTGCACTATAATATATAATGGTAATAAGTATTTGCTTTTTGATGTGAACAAATAGCAAAGTTTTTTAAAGTTCAATAGAAATTGAAAACAAAGGCTGAAAACAACCCAGGAGGGAACTGGAATATCAAGTGACTCAGATGACAATGCCTCTTGAAGAGATGGAAATTGGTCTAAAAGATGGATGAAGTATGATATACTCTTATTTATTTATTTCCTTATGTGTGTATTTGAAAATTGATGACCAGGAAAGGCACACTGATCTGAGGCTCATTTCCGAGTGTAATCTAGGAAGGGGAAACAGGAGGAACAACAAACAGATTACTGTACAAATCAAGTTACATGAGTAAAGTGCAGTCACAAATACAAGGTCTACAAATGTGTAGGTACATCTTACAACAGTTTAAAGTGTAACATGCATACCCATAATATGCCAAGTGCACATGCAAGATACAACAAAAATGTTGCCACAGAAATGTTAACCAAAATGAGCAGGCAGTGTATAAGGCAATAACTTTTAGATAGGGATAAAGCCAGAACCCATTTCTGCCAGTGTAAGACAGGGAGGACCTCTTAGGGGAAAACAAACATCCTGAAAAGGTACTTCTGTGCAGTCTTCAGAGTGGGAGGGTGGACCACAAGAGGGCAGCAGGAACAAAATGTGGGAGGCGGACACAAGTCATTTTCAGAGGAAAGACTCTGAAGGTACTTGTAACTCTGAAAGTGGACAAGGCTATGGACCACATGAGATGTACCCAAGGGTACTAAAGGAACTCAGGTAGGTGCTAGCTACCCCACTGATGACCTTATTTAACAGCTCAGTGGACTCAGTCGTGGTTCTGGAGGACTGAGGACAGCAGACATGGTCTCTGTACAGAAGAAGACAGCAGGAAAGAGGTTAGTAACTACAGGTCAGTCAGTCTCACCTCAGTGGTGGGGAAACTAATGGAAACACTGTTAAAGGAAACATTGGTAGAGTATCATGAATCCAGGGGCTGTAAGACCAAAGGCAGCATGGATTCACAGAGAGGGATCATACCAGACAAATCTGATTGAGTTTTTCGACTGAGCGACCAAACAAATAGATAAAGGGAGGACAGTGGATATGGTCTATCTGTGCTTTAGCAAGGCTTTCAGCACTGTGCTACACAGGATACTGGTAAAGTAATTGAGCAGCCTATGAGTGGGATCCAAAGTGATGAGCTGGGTTAGAAACTGGTTAACAGATAGGCAACAGAGGGAGCATAGCGACACTCCACTGTAATGATGGGAGAGTAACCAGCAGTGTGCGCGGGGATCAGTACTGGGACCGGTCCTCTTCAAAGTCTTTATAAGTCACATTGCTGCAGAACTGGAAAGGAAGGTAGGTATGCTTGCATATGGCTGACAATATTACAGCAAACACTTCGATGCCGACAACATCGACATTTTCGCTGTAATAGTCCACCCGGACCCCGCACCCTGTCTCCCAGTCCAGCACCCTCCCGATCCAACTCCAACTCGGAGTTAGAATCCTATAGATGGGGGTGTGGGGAAGAGCCTCCTACATGGGGTGTTCGATGAGCAGTGCCCCCTGATGAAAACAGCCAGTGTCCAGTCAGATTTGTAATGGAGCCACTAGCTGGTCGGCACAAATCTGTCACTGTGATGACGTTGACAACTTAGATGTTGAACTGGCCTCATAGAGCCAGGAAGGTATGCCTTGTTGCAGGTGACACCAAAATCTGTAACACGTGAATAATCAGGAGTGGGCTGAAAGAATGCTAGGGATCTTGGGAAACTCAAGCAGTTGTCAAAAGCATGACAATTGGGGTTCAGTGCCAAAATGCTAAATCATGCACCTAGAGCATAGGAACCCAGGAACTAAGTATATGATGGGGGAGGCACTGACAGTCCATAATCAGGAAAGGGACCATGGGTTATCATATCTGATGACCTTAAAGTCACAAGGCAGTGTGACAAAGCAGTGGGTGGGGCCAGTGGTATGTTGGTATGTATAGGGAGAATCTCCAGCAGGAGGAGGGAGGAGGTGTTGCCACAGTATCGCTGCTGTTGAGATCCCACCTGGAGTATTGTGTCCATCTCTGAGGCCACACCTCAGAAAGGACATAGACATGGTGAAGGCAGTCCAGAGGAGGGCAACTAAAATAGGTACAGAGGTTGTACCAAAGACCTATGAGGAGAGACTGAGGGATCTCAACATGTACACCCTGGAAGAGAGGGATAGTGAGGGGGACATGATAGAGACCTACAAGTACCTCATGGGTGAATAGAATGCAGGAAGGGAGTCTCTTCAAATGAGAAAGAGCACCAGGACCAGAGAGTATGTGATGAAGTGGGTGAAGGGGTTAAGAGGGATGTGAGGAAATACTTCTTCAGGGAAAGAGTGGTAGACACCTGGAACAGACTGCAAGTGAATGTGGGGAGGTAAAACAGTAGGGGCTTCAAGCATGCATGGGATACACATAGGGAATACTGGTAAATAGGCAGGGAGGAGGGATGGTCACTGGACCAGTTAGGGTCTGTAGAGACAGACTAGGAAGAGACCATCTGGGCAGACTGTTGGCTAAGTGGTCCTTTCATGCTGGAAAATTCTGTGTTTCTATGTTGAAATAACCAAGGATCCTGATTAAGTAAACTTCTGGGAAAAGTAGTTGAAATTATAATGTACAGTAGATCCTTCAACTTTCTGTAACAGAGACAATGGTGCACAGGTATTATATTAACATTGCAGTGGCTTTGGTGGGCTTAATAATGTTCAAAATATGCACATTAACTCAGGTCTTAAGGTTGCTGTAAGTGTTATTTTAAATATTATTAACCTTGACGGCCAGTTATAATGTTTCTGTAATATTACATATAGAATAAAACAGAGGTGGTATGTTTAATGAGAATTTTGCACACATCTGAGGTGTTCAATGCTACATAAACCCAAGAGTGAAGCTGTGACAGGTTTCCTTGCCACCCATATGTGCCAGATGGCCATCTTCCCTTCATGAAGCTGGCACTTCACTACCACTCAGATTCTGCTGCAAATAAATTAAAACAAAATGAACTTAGCTCTTGAAATACACCCTGGGATGAATCAATTTATAGTTAAAAAAAATTCCCACAGCAGCTTGAACCTGACCACTTTGGACCATACTTGAAGCCGACTGGACCGTAGCTGCACAGCGATGTGTTTGTATTTTATATCATTACTGTATAAAAAATGCTCCTCATCAGTTATATAAAATAAATATGGGGTGGTGTAAACTTGAATTTAGACACACCTTTGGTATTGGATACTTGTAATCCTCTAGTGTTCACCATTATAACCAGCTGATTATAATGGTGAATTATAACTGGGTTTCCTATGGGAAAAATTCTCCCAGTTATTATAATGTTTTGTAATATTTACACATCGCTGTCTTGGTCACAGCAAGTCGTGAGATCTACATTATGATTTGGGCTGCTTGTACCACACGCTTTTGATGCCACTTATTCGGACACAACCCTTGGATATTTCCTCATTTGACAAACATTTTAATTAGTACTTAGCAAAAAAAATGATTTGTAAAAATTATGGCAATACATTATTTGGATAGCTGTAGCATTAGTATAAGGTGCAATGTGAGAGGCAGCCTGGTTATGGGAATTCTTGCTGGTCTACATTGTTAAAATAGAAAATTGTCCATCACTATATTAGTGTAATCAACAAAAATGTGTTTGTTTACAGCTGTTCCTCTAGTACCATTGTATCATTCCTGAAATATGAAAATGCCATACATTCTAACCACTTATGATACAACAGGAGGAGAGTGTTGCATCATGAGGGGCAGAGCTTTGTGGCGGTGTGCCTAAAGTTCAGGATGTATGCAGTAAGAAGAGATCAATGATATAAAACTAAAGTTTTGAAATGGTTTCAGTATACCAATAATCTTATTGTTATGAATATTGTATACTGTGTTACAGAAGTTTTGGGGGGTTTGTACAGAAGTCTTATGGTCCAGGAGAGATTCCATGCAGCAGAGTGTGTAATTCAGTACCAGGAGTAGAACAATGTTGAGATCGAATCAATATGCAACTAAGGTTATCGCCTGTATGCTAGTAAGCCTGCAAATAAATAGAAGCAAAACCACAGCTATTTATTCAATATGGATAGAGATACCTAAGTGCAAAGTCTGCAGTTATGGTATAGACTAATTCTGGAGGTACAACCAAAGGCCTGTGTTGACTTAGCCACTCAGTAGCTGTGGTTTTCTTCTCCATAGTAACAGGTACATATTGATCTTGTTGGTCCCTTATTTAGGTACAAATTTTCAGCTAGATGCACACATCAAATAGCCAGAAGTGATGCAGAAGTCCTCAATCAACACTAATAGTACCATTAAGGTGTTATGCTTCATCTTCACAACTCACAGGTAACCCAAAAGGTTATATCTGATAATTAACCTTATTTTACAACTCAACAATTAGTACAGTCTAACAAAATTCATTGGTCCGATTCCAAGTTGCATGGCGTCAACTCACGGGCGTATGCAAGTTGTGCCATGTGCCACTACCTCATTAACCCTGCTCCTATTTTAAGACAGGCAGGGTCCCTAGCACTGATACTCTAATGACTTGTGGCAGTCAGAGTTTGCGCCCACGGGAATGGCACAATGGACCTGGGTGCCGTAAGTCATGGCTAGCAGTTAACTGCCCCACGGAGCACCTCCACCCGTATCACTGCCACAAACACCTGGGGGCCTTGGGGGGTCTGGCCAGCTGGCAACATGGTGGCAAAGGTGCATGGGGGCATGGAAAATTATGAAACCTGGAGGTCCACGATATTCAGGGGTGGGGGCATGACTGTGCTGGGGGTCCATGGGGCAGGTTACAGTGCTTCCACAGTGCTGTGAGGGGGGGCATCCATTATTTTGCCAGGACAGCTGCCCCTAGACCACCTCCATGCTGGTCTAACCCGCTGCACCAATGTGGGACTTGGAATTGTGGAACTGGGTTATGGCAGCCACCCTTCCAGAACAGGGTGCAGGTGCTGTGTAACCCACCCTTGTGCCATGCTACAGCAGGTTGCAAGCATAGTGGGTGGCGTGATCCCACCTTTGGCACAACCCACATGCGCCATGGTGCAAGCTACATCTTGAATTCCAACTTCATGCTATGCCTGGTACAAGGTGCGATTTGGACCATAGGGCTTGGTGTATATTCGCCTTGGCCAGGTGTAACCTGACTTGGAATCAGGCCCATTATGTTTTATCAACCCCACACCATTCAAGTTCTAATATGGAAACTGAATTTTGTTATATCTTTAAGATTGTAATGAAAACTGTAAAGGAAGACAAAACTTCCTTAAATCAGATGATTATGATACCTATTTTCTACTATCAAAGCAGAGATGGGGCATTTCTGGAGTTCACAAAGATTAGGGGTTGAGCCCCCACCCTCCCACCTAGTGAAAACAAACAACTAAGGCAGGAGTCTGTTTAAGGAATTGGGAATCTTTTATTTGTGGCTAATGAACAAAGATTTGGGTCCCCAGCTTCTAATGCCCACCCTAGTGATGCCCCTGTGTCAGAGAATATCTCATAGTTCTACCAAGTGTTCTCCTGCTGATAAACTAATAGGAAGACATTTTGTGCACCAGATCAGAAGTTGTCATTCTTGATTTAGGTGACACCATTCTCCAAGAGAAACCACATATGTAGAAGTGAGAGACACAGTGCTAGTTTGTCATTACAAGAGTTGGAACTTAAAGCTGATTTAAGATATTATCCTTAAAAATAATGACGAGTTACATACAATGCAGGGTCCAGGTAATGGACCTTTCCTGAAAAAGACACATATACATGCTGAGGGATTTAACAAGTTGACATGTATGTGAATCCAGTCTGAAAGAAAATTTTGAACCTGAGGAATCTATGGTTAACTTTCTTTTTCTGTAGAAACTGTTCTAATAGCCATGTCTAACAGCAAAGAGAATGTGCACAACTCTCACTGGGATTTATGAACATGGCTGAAGCCATTCATCAGAATATATTACCCCAAATTTTATTTTTCCTCCAAACCCTTTCTGTTATGCCAAGAAAAACTTACTTCCAGGCATGAGATAAGTTAATTTCAAGATTTATTTGGCAGGGAAAGCCTCCAAAAGTGAGCTATTCAGTCTTACAACTCCCAAGAGACAAGGGAGGGCTTACTCTCCGGAATATGCATCAATACACCTTCGCATCCCAACTGGAAATTTATAGAATTGGCCCTTAGTGATTTATTTGACCTAATGCCCTACCTCTTTGGAAACCCACCTAAGTATCCACCACTTCTAAATTTCCCTAATTCACTGCCAAACCTTTTCATCACTGGCATCATCTGATGTTAAATACCTTACCTCAGCAGAACAATTATTTCTTAGGCATTGGCTAGTGACACCGATTACCCTCCCAACCAAATAGATAAACCCCTCACCAAATGAAATCACTATAAGAATAAATATGTTTATCCATTGGTCGGGACTATAGAACTGTTCCCGTTTGTCCCTCACGAACAATGTACCATTTACCTAACTCAGAATTTCTGAGTTTCTGCAAATGAAATCTTACCTACATCCAAATGAGGATGCACTAGCCTTCATAGCAGAAAAGCCATCGCCTCTGGTTTCAATTATTCATTCCTATATTCAATGCCACACATCAGAATATCTTATTATTTCATTATATAAGGCTCTTGGGGCAAAACCAGCAGATTCAACGGATGAAATGCCGGGTTAAATGGTCCTGGGAGTTAAACTGTGAGATTACCTTCATAATAGGAATGCATCTGCCTTTTGGCATACAAAGTCTGGAGATCAACATACTGGAAAGAATTTGCTTGGAGGAATAGAATTAGATTCTTCCGTACTCCAGCCATAGTGGCCAAGTACACTGGATCTAAGTTTGGGAAATGTTGGCAAGGCTGTGACTTTATGCCAGTGAACCATGAGCATATCTTGTGGTCCTGAGGACTGATCACATAGTACTGGCAAGCAGTACTTAAAACCATAGCAGAAATATATGATTGCCCAGATCTTCTTACACCAGTCTATGTACTTACAGCCACATCACCAGAACATATTACAATAAATAAAGACACTTGCAAGCAGGTTACACTCCTTTTACTGGCTTCTAAGAAAGCTATCACTAGGCTGTGGTGCACAAACCAAGATACCCACTCAGGAGGACTACGAAGTCTACTATTGAGATTTACTCATTGGAAAGAATCTCCCAGACTTGAAATCACATTGAGACTTTTGAAATTAGATGGCGAAATGGGTATTATACCAAGCTGAACATCACCCTGACTTTGTACCTTAACTGAGAGATTTAACTACACTGGCTGCAGGAATATAGTGAATTCTCCTCTCTGTTGATAAATATCCCAGTGAATTGATATAAAGGCCTTTTCTATTACTGAATGTAGCCCTTTCTCCTTCTTCACTTACTCTCTGTCGTTTTGTTTTTGTTGTCCTCTTTATCTTTCCTCCTTTATCATTCATTACTTTAATGTTAGAAACATAAATTGCACTATTACAGGCTAAAAGCTAATCTTCATATACTAAGATGCCATAGGCTCATGAATCTTTATTATAAAAAGGCTCTCAGAAATGCTGCAATCTGATTGGCTGTTAGGTTCCAACAGCCTTACATTAATCCATGTTATACTGTCATGTACAGCCTGATCACCATGGCACATGGATTCTTCCTGGCAGTATTCCATCCTCTAGCACAGCTGAATGTGTGGAATGATGCATTCTGATTTTGAACCAGCTTTCTTAAACTGCTGGTGGAAGAACTATTTTATTAAAAATCTCCTCTAAATGAGGAAAACATTCATAAAGGATACTTTTAACACTTTTCTTTTGAAAACATTTTTATAATAGCAATAGGCATTCCAGGAGTTAGATTAACAGTCAGTTAATCACCACTCAGCAATATGGCACTCGGCTGCACCTTCCCACATTACACTCTAGGGTGATTAACAGACTGTTAATCTAACCCTGGTCATACCTTATTGCTTAATTGCATTAAAGTGTGCTGCTCAGTGGAAATTTAGACAGCAAGATAGCTTTTCATCCATAGCACAACTGAAGCTTCCATGAAATCTTGGACTGGATCTCAACTCAACACATAGCACCAACAGGATTTAGGATTGTACCTTAGAAGAGAACACGACCAACAAATTAATTGCTATAAATGAGACTAAACATGAACAAATGTGAAAAGATCTATATATATAACTTAGTTTCTAATGGCCTATCTAATTTGAAATATTGTATTCCTCATGTACTTACCTAATAAAAAGTTACATTTAAAAGAGAATGTGCATGAAAGAGCAAAAGTGCATGTTAGGCTTTTATAATCCCTGATCAGATGTTTGGTGGGCCTGCTTTTTCTTCAGGGACTATGCACAGTCTTCTGTGACTGTACATAGCCCAGGAGGACAATGGGACAAGCAAGCAAAAGATCAGGGCTTATGTATAGAATAATGCATGGGAAAGTGTGTATAACAAGAGTTTTATGCACACCGGTGTGCGGTGCCCCATAGGCCCAGATGGCTAAGCCCGAGGGGTTTATTAAAGAATCACACACCAAGGGTGTGCATAAAATCCAAGATCTTACTTTGAGATAGAGCTCTTGCAGCAGGTAATAACCAATAGGATTATGCCACCAGGCACTAGGACCCCACAGAAAACTTCTAGCTAGCAGTCCAAGGAGGGACTGCCTGACATCAGCTCCACCCAGGACATCAACCACTGATGGAAAGGGGTGGTCCCCCGGCACCACCTCAGTTCTTTTCCCACCACTGACCCAGCATCTCAAGTCCATAGATGCCTCCTACTCCTGTTGACCACCATTTTTTCAGATGCTCCATGTAGTTCAATTTCTTCTAGAATTTCAGTCACCTCTTTATGTCTGCTGAGTCTACCACTACAATACCATGGCATAAAGCAAAGTGCGTGTGGCAAGCAAATTCCACCTAAAGTTGGCCATTTGGCCTGCCTCTTGTGCATGGGACCAGCGCACAGTTGGGCGATTGCCCGCATTGCCACAAGCTTCAATAAGCGCCCTCAGCATCCACCGCAAAGTCCATCTACTGGAACAGCAAGTGGTCACTATGTAGAAGTCACACTCTGGGCACAGCTCCTCCTTGTCCTCTGCTCACAACACCTTCCCCAAGGAGAAAAGCACTTGGGAAAGCATCACAATAGGACAAGGACAGGTCCAGATCAGACTGACAGTCCTGTTCCCTGCACAAGACCAAGGCATCTACCTCCAGCCGGAAGTTGGACTCTGCCTCCCTCAATCACTAGCCTTCCCAGGGGCTTCAATCACCAGGCCTCCCACCTCTTCTCAGACATCAGGCGAGAGTTCAGTGCATGGGCTTTCTCAGGCCCCATCTTCAATCTCTTTGGCCATCAGACCTCACAAACACTTGATAGGGTCTTGGGCCAAAAACTGGCCTCTTCTTCTTCTGCTTTGAAGGAGTCCAGTCAGGCTCTACCATCATGAAGGCCTGTCCTCTGGTTCATCAGCTAAGACTGACAACCATGACAGGTGCCAGGGTGATGGCCATTCTAGAAAAATGCCCGTGGCACCTGACCTGCTGTCTGCTTTGGACTGATGGCAGCTTGTGACTACCTGTGTCTCCTTCACAGTGGAATCAGTCAAGATGTCTGCCTCTCATTCACCAGTGCCCCAGGGGCTGACATCAGAGGACCTGACGACACCTGACCTGATGTCAGGCCCTGCAAAATCTTTAACCACAGGGCCCAATGACCAGTCACCAACTGATCCACTGACATTCAACCCCAGGAAGAGGATCAGATGCTAGTTGACAAGATTGACGATGGCTGGTTACTGGATGCCAGCCTGCCATTGGTCCCTTTGGGTACAGCTGACGAGATGACAGAACGGCCTTCAGGTTTGATGGTCCTTGGCAGAGGTAGAGTGCACTTCACCAGTTGGTGGAATACCATTAATTGCGTGCACTCCTCCCAAGCAAGAGCTATGGGAGTACCAGTGGTTATCCCTCTGGCACAGCCAATGCCTCCACCCGGTCTCAGTCGCCTCCCAACATCTGCCCATCTGACTCAGTGGTTCTAATCATGACTCAGATGGACATCAGAGCCATGGATATCATACCTCCTGTAGGTCTTCCTCATGCAGGAGGAGGAGTAGGTCCAGGGACCGTCACTCCCATGGGCAGAGCAAATCAAGAGAACACCACTCCCAGCATCACAGTAGGTCCACTGATCACCACACTGAATTTTCAGGGACTACAGTGATTCCTCCTCATCTCATGCCTCCTCCAAGGATGATCTCCCACTGCCATCACCAGATCTCAAGAAAGGTCTCACTGAGGTCACCAATTAATGATCCCAACTTTTGAGGTGATGAGGCACATACAGTTCCTCAATCAGTGGGAGACTGAGGACTCGGACCAAGAGAGGAGATGCCTAGCAAAATATTTGGGGCCACTGACCCCAAACTGCTGGTCATCCTCCTCTAGTTGAACCATTCCAGGATATAACGTAGCTGGCATGGAAACATCTGGCCACTACTCAGCGGTGCCCAAAAGGCCATCCACCTGTATAGAACTCCCAGGAATGAGCCACACCTTGGCGAGCAGCCAAAGGTGGACTCTATGGTTCTAACAGCAGCCCATGGCAGGTTGCAGCAGCCAAGGCATACTAGCTCCCAACCACCAGACAAGGAGTCCGAGAAGATAGATCAGCTGGAGCGGAGGTGTATTCCTCTTCCACCTGTAACATCAGGTCTCTAAACTTCCTGGCACATGTGGTCATGTACCAGAAGTGCCTGTGGCAAAGGCTATGGACCTAGCCAAGACCCAGTCAGATTTGCAAAACAAGTCAGAGCTCCTGGCAGTTCTGCAGTCTGGTTTGGATGTAGGTAAACTTATCCTCCAAAGTTCATATGATGTAGTGGATACTGCAGCTCAAGCTGCCACTTCAGGTGTATGCCTCAGGATACACTCATGGCTAAGAGTGTCTGGGTTCAGACAGGACCTCCAGGACTACGTTCTTGATTTGCCTTTCAGGGCCTGTACTTTTGGCCCACAGGCTGAAAAGATCATTATAGGACTGCAAGATTCGGGAAGGCTGTCTCAGATGTACATAAAATGTACAAGTCAGAGCCCTATCCTCCCTAGGCATTGACCCTTTGGAGACATCAGAGACAGCAGTCAAAGAAACAACCTCAATAAGGAGGGTTCAGGAAGGCACCCCTCAGACAGCAGGCTCTCAGGGACAGCGCATGGCAAAGCAACCCAGAGCTCCTTTCCCCACTCCTTCCACCTCAGCCTGACTCCTTGCCTGCCCCCTCACTCCAGCAGAACTGTCAGGGAGGCAGTAGGAGGGCAGTTCTCATTTACCTCACAGGTTGGTCAAACATCACCACAGATCAATGGGAGCTACACTTATAGAAAGGGACTATGCCCTGAAGTTCTCTCAGTTACTGCCAGACAATCCACCAGTCCACATGACCTGCTCCCCATCTCATGCAGGTCTCATTTGAGGGAAATGTAGGCCCTCCTGTCCAAGCGAGCCATCCAGGTAGTGCCAGAGCACCAGAGGGGCACTGGGTACTTCTCTCGCTTCTTCCTGGTTCCAAAGAAGACAGGGCACCTTTGTCCCATCCTAGACCTCAGTCAACTGCACCTCTTTATAGAGTACAAAAGGTTCAGGATCATGACACTCCAGTGGTTACTTCCCTTGCTACACCAATGAGATTTGGCTCTGCTCCCTGGACATACAGGATGCATACATGCACATAAACATCCTGCCATCCCACAGGACCTATCTGTAGTATTTGAAGGACAGTACTAAGAGTTCAGGGCCCTTCCTTTGGCCTATCCTCAGCACCGTGGGTATTCACCAAGTGCCTGGTGGTAGTAGCAGCTGCTCAGAAGGCAGGGGCATTACATCTACTCCTACCTTGATGACTGGCTCCTGTCAGACTTGACCAGAGAACAGCTGCCAGACCCTGGAGTGCGCTTTCAGCATGTTCAAGGACCTTGGGATAATTCTGAATCTCCCAAAGTCCATCCCATGGCCATCTCAGAGACTCCAGTTTATAGGAGCCATCTTTGACACAGTTCAAGGGAGAACTTTTACTCCAGCAGACCTGGCAGATCACTTTCAAGTGCTGGCTCAGAGATTAGTCTCCACAAACCAGGCTCCTACCAGAATGATTCTACAGCTACTGGGGCACATGGCTGCTGCCATAGTGACCATGCCTCTTGCTCTACTGCACATGAAGATTCTTCAATGGAACCTCAGGGTGCAGTGGGATCAGCAAAGCGGCGATCTTGACCAGAAAGTCAGGATCTCAGGCGGTGCATCAAGACTTATCATGGTGGCTGATCACCTCTAGGTTATCGATAGGATCCATTCAGCAACCCCTTTCCTCAGCAGGTGGTCACCATGGATGCTTCCGACATGGGATGGGGTGCCCACTTCAGGAGCCAACAGACCTTGAGGTCCTGAACTCAGACAGAACGTCTCTCTACACATCAGTGTTCTGGAGATGAGGGTTGTTCTGTATGCCTTCCAGGCATTCCTGAATGACCTCCTTCCAGGCCCTATTCTAATCCAGATGGACAACATGCCCATTGTTTTCTATGTCAATAGCAAGGGGGAACACATTCTTACTCCTTTGCAGAGAAGCCATGAGGGTCTGGTTCTGGGCAATGGATCACAACCTGGAACTATTCACAGTTCACATCCCAGGTCTTCAGAACATGCTTGTGGACAGTCTCAGTCACTGCAATCCCAAGCTCATAAATGGGAGCTACTTCAAGACATAGTAGATGATCTATTTGCCAGGTGGGGACTCCAGAGTTGGACCTCTTTGCATCCCCACTCAATGCCAAACTGCAAAGTTTTTGCTCACTAGAGCCAGGGCATGATGAGTTTTGGCGAGACGCATTGTCCCTCTCTTGGACCAGAAGGTTTCTCTATGCCTTCCTTCCTTCCCCTTCTACAAGCAGTTCTGCACAAACTGCAGTCAGAACCAGCAACCTTGATACTGGTAACACGGTTCTGGCCCAGACAAATTTGGTTCCCACTTCTGCAGCAGATGGCAGTAGAACCTCCAGTTCCACTTCCTCTATCCTCTTGCTTGCTATTCCAGTAGCAAGGTTGTCTAGTTCATCCCAGCCTCAAGTCTCTGCATCTTCATGCCTGGCTCCTGCAGACTTAATCAGGAGCAGGTTCAGGGTGTCTGAGGGGTAGCAGATGATGTGTTGGTGGCAGCAAGAAAGCCATCTACCAGAGCCATATACGCCTATGAAGTGAAAATGGTTCAGCCTCTGGGCTGCTGCCCGAGACTTGGATCCATTCTCCTGTGAGGTAAACTGGGTCCTGGAGTATATGCTATCCCTGTCTGACTCAGGTCTCAGCTATTCTTCCATAAAGGTACATCTTTGGCTATCTCACCCTATCATGTACTGATGGATGGCAAGATCTTGGCACAACTTGATCGGTCATGTACCTTCCTGCAGATACCCTGCATCAAACCTCCCATTCAGGACCCTGTCCCTCCATGGGATTTGCTTTTATGTTAGAGAAGCTGACTTTGCCCCATTTGAACCAGCTGCAAGTTGCGAGTTTCACTTTCGAAAGAGTTAATTTTAGTTGCCATTACTTCAGCCTGAAAGATTTCTGAGCTTTGTGTAAGGGAGCCATATTTTGTTTTTTCACAAGGACAGGTGTCCCTTCACACAAATCCTAAGTTTCTCCCAAAGGTGGTGTCAGAGTTGACTCTCAACCAAGACACCAACCTGCCTGTTTATTACCCTGAGTATTCTAACAAATTGTTATGCATTTAGTTGTTCACAGAATTCTCAGTTACTATATCAACTGCACTCGGTCCATTAGGAAATCTGACTAGTTGTTTGTTTCTTTTGCCAAACGGATGTTGGGAGCACCAGTCACCAAACAGACCATTTCAAGGTAGCTGGTCAACTGCATCGTTTTCTGTCATGAAAAGTATGGAAAACCCCTGCCGCTCCAGTAAGAGGTCATTTGACCAGAAGGATATCGACATCCTTCGCTTCACTTAAGAATATGTCAGCAGCAGACTTTTGTGTTGCAGCCACCTGGAGTTTGTGCACACCTTGTCCTAAGCTACAGTTTGGGCATTGCTTCCAGAAGGAGGGCAGGTTTTGGCCTAGCAGTCCTCCAAGGTTCCTCACCTAAGAGCCATGGGGTTATCATTTTCCACTGCCCTTCTGACTTTGTGACATCTCAGTACTGCTTGGGACTCAGTCCTATCTGTTATTACCTGCTGCAAGAGCTCTATCTCGAAGTAAGATAGTACAGTTAGGTAAGAACTTACCATAACAGTAGATCTTTGAGAAGAGCTCTTGCAGCAGTATGCTTTCCTTCCCTCTGTCCCCAGTGCTTCTCTATGATTGTCCTTTTGGGATGACAAAGCCTCCTCGGTTTGTCCCATACTTTATGCTAGCCAGTCTCCGGTGGGAAAATTGAGGTGGTGCCAGGGACCGACTCCTTTATACAGCGCTGACATCATGGGCGGAGCTAACATCGTGGGCAGTCCCCACCTTGGACTGCTAGCTAGAAGTTGTCCATGGGGTCCTAGCACCTGATGCATAGTGGTATGAGTATTTACCTGCTACAACAGCTCTTCTCTCAAGATCTACTGTTACGGTAAGTTTTTATGTAATTGTACTGTCTCGGACTTCCTCATGTTTTATTTTTATATTACCTGGTTCATTTGTTGGTTTTTTTTGTAACATTTTTTAGTCTATGGAGGAATGAACTGAAACAGTTATTTGAAACAGTAAAGACATTTTATTTCAGTAAATGTGAGAGATTAACTATTAAACTGGAAAAGATGTTTAATGCTATTACTTCAACATTTCAAACATTTTTAACAGTTGGTTGCAGTTCTGCCCACAACTCCCCCGCCGCTCCTCAGAAATAATGATGTCAACGCAATGTTACAACTCATGAAAATGACTGTTTCAACAGAAAACAAGTGCTCTCTTTAAGAGAAATTAGGTAGTTACATTTTCTTCTTAATTTAAAACTTATATCTCAGTAGGAGTCAGTGTCAGCTAAGATTAAGTAGACAGATAACTTTATTAGAAGTAGAAGGGTCTTATTTAGGTTAAAAAAAAAAGAAAGAAAGGCAGTGTGTGTTCTGTGCAGGTAAGGTACTGTATCAGGTGACTTTTCTAAACCAGTAGGAGGAAAGAGAGCTTACCTGGGGTGTGGTTTAGACACTAGAAAAGCAGGTGAGTCAAATTACAACTTCCTGTTGCTAGCCTTTTTCTTAGAAATTGCCCTCCATCCCACCCACCCAAAGCCAGTTCTACTTTTATAGCCACTGGATTTAACTGTCAACAGGAACTTCCTGTTTGGTAGTAGGAAGGAAAGGATCATAGAGAAACATTGGTTTTGTCAACCCTGAAGTAGAAAAGTAGCTCACTCTCCCCAAGTGGCTGGTGTAGTGGATACTGAGCAAGAAAGAAGGAGACTACTGAAGAAGATAGGAAGTTGCTATCCCAGAACAGAAAGGGTGAGAGTTGTAAGGAGAGGAGAGAGTAAGCATCCAGAGAAACAGTACAGGGGACACAAAATAAGACATGATAGGAGTGGTGCAGTGCAATGGCTGTGGGCGGCAGTGTTCCGGAGACATTCTGGAGGCTGCGATGCTGCCCTATTTGCTTGCACCCTCTGGTCTGAGAGAGGAGGTTGCCTGTCTCAGGCTGACCTGGCTAGGATTCTGAAACCTCCTCCCACCCAGGGACCACCAGGCCAATGCCATTACCTCAGAGGTTGCCAAGAAAAGGAGTGGCTGGACCAGGGTGGGCTCAAGGAGGAGAGGGTGGTGGAACAGAGTTGCATTCCTCCAGCTGTACCTCTTCACAATTCATTCACTCTTCTGGTGGCTAGTGGTTCCTCTATGGAGGCACGTGTAGTGGAGACCATGGAGGATGCTGGGACCTTCACAAAGGAGACCCAAAGGAGGGTGGCATGGGACCCACAGGGAAGGAAACAACTCCTGGTGGGGACTGAATCATTAGGGGGTAGAAATGGAGATGATGGGAAGAGGGAGGTAAGGTGCCTTCCTGGTGCCACGGCTTGGAGGGACAGGAAGTGAATCCTCAGGATCGTGGGAGAAGCTGCGAGGAGGGAGCTGGATGTCATTGTCCACCTGGGGATAAATGACCTGGCTAGGAATGGGATCAGAGCAGTGCAAGAGGAGTTTGTAGAGTTGGGAAGGGCCTTAGACAAGTAGTGCATAAGGTAACCTTCTCGAGGTGGTGCCTGCTGTATGGCAAGGGAGATGCTAGGCACTTCTCACCAGGGAATTCAATGAGTGGTTGAAAACTGGTGTGGAGCTCAGGGTTTTGGCTTCATTGGGGACTGGGAGCCACCTGGAGGAATGCAGACCTATACTGGTGCGATGGTCTGCATCTGTCCAGGGGGAACCAGGATCCTAGGTGGAGGTTTAAATGCTTCATTGGCAAGCATTTAAACTAGCCAAGGGGAGGCACTGAAAAGGAGCTGGGAAATCCAAGCCTCCTCCACAAAACATGGTGATTAGTGAAGTAAATGCCAGGGTACAGAAGTTATTAGGGAGCAGAACAGATTTAAATGTAAAACAAGGCAAAGGCAGTAAGGACAGAAATGGGGCTAAAAGGGTAAGGCTATCAAAAAGTGGAGGGTGATGAGTACCAATGCCGTAGTCTGTGTAACAAGCCCTGAACTAGTGGCCTTGATGGAAGAGGGTTGCCTGGATATTGTGGCAGTCACAGAAACATGGTACACAGAGAACCATGAATGGGATGTCAACATACCAGGATACGCAATCTACAGAAGGGACAGGGAGGGTAAAAGAGGAGGAGGAGTAGCTCTCTATGTAAAGGAAGGATCAAAGCAACAGAACTAAAGAGTAAACAGGAGAGATGAGGCACTTTGGGTCACCCTGGAGACAGAAATGGCACTACAATCCGCATGGGGTTGTATACAGACCCCAGCTCAGGGGAGGGAATGGACAAGGAAATGATAGAAGGCTTTCTTAGAATGGCAGAAAAGGGGAGATATTGTTGATGGGGACCTGAATATGCCAGATGTTAACTGAGCACCTTTGCTGCAGGCACATCCAAGAGCAGGGTCATTCTTGATGTCCTACAGGGGCATGTCTCAGACAGCTCGTATTGGAACCGACTCGGGAGGAGCAATCTTAGACCTGGTACTTCAAATGGGGATGGAGAAAGAATCTCAGATTTAGAAGGGTAGCCATCTGGGAACAAGTGACCACCAACAGTGTGGTTCATTATAAACACAGCTATACAATCAAGCCATAATGAAAGCAAGAGTACTAGACTTTAGGAGGGCTGACTTTGGGAAAATGAGAGAGTGCCTCAGAAAACACTAGCAAACAGGCAAGAAGGAGGGGTGGAGGAACAATGGGAAGTGATCAAAACAGCCATCACAGAGGCAACAAGCCTTTATGTAAAAAAATCAATAAAACACAACTAAGGAAAAAACCGCTATGGTTCACAAAAGAGATGGCAGGGAAAGTTAAGGAGAAAAGGCATCTAGGAAATATAAGGAAACACAGAAGGAGCAGGACAGAGAACTTTATCAGTTAAAGCAGAAAGAGGCTGGGAAGGTAGTCAGAATAGCAAAGGCCCAAACCAA
Organism: Neoceratodus forsteri; assembly: GCA_016271365.2. Taxonomy (NCBI): domain Eukaryota; kingdom Metazoa; phylum Chordata; order Ceratodontiformes; family Ceratodontidae; genus Neoceratodus; species Neoceratodus forsteri. Next base: position 74,193,711 of record CM028138.1, on the reverse strand, counting down.
GAAACGATAGTCAATTCTGTTAAGAAGGGGATAAGACCTTTTATAGGTACATTAGGGAGCGAAGAAAGACCAAAGGAGGGATACTGAAGCTTAATAAAGGAGAGGGAATGTGGGTAGAGGGTGACAGTGAAAAGCAGGGTTACTGAATGAATATTTCTGCTCAGTATTCACAAAGGAAGAGGAGGGGAGTTACCTAAACCAAACAAGAGAAACACTCTGAAGACGGGGTCAATACCAGTCCATTTACAGAAGAAAGGGTTCTGAATGAAATAATAAAATTGAAGGTGGACAAAGCAATGGGGCCTGATGGGATTCACCCAAGAATTCTAAAAGAACTAAGGGTAGAACTAGTGACATCGCTGACTACTCTCTTAACAAATCATGGGAGGATGGGGTGGTACCCAAGGACTGGAGGAGGGCAGATGTAATTTCTTCACAAAAGTGGGAGCAGGACAGAGGCAGGAAACTACAGACCAGTTAGTTTGACCTCAGTGGTAGGGAAATGATGGAATCACTCTGAAGGAAAGAATTGTTGAGTACCTTGAGGCCAGTGGGGCACAGGACCCTAGGCAGCATGGATTCACGATGGAAGGTCGTGTCCAGACGAATCTAATAGATTTCTTTGACTGGGTGACCAAAGTAGTAGATCAGGAGGGGCTGTGGACATGGCCTACCTAGATTTTAGCAAGGCATTTGATACAGTCCCCACAAAAGATTAATACACAAGATAGACAGCCTTGGAATGGGTCCCAAGGTGGTAGCCTGGATAAAAAATTGGCTAGACAACAGGGCGCAAAGGGTAGTAGTAAATGGAGTACACAGTGAAGAAAGGAGGGTTACTAGTGGGTACCACAGGGTCTGTACTGGGACCAGTCCTTTTAATGTCTTTATAAGTGACATTGCAGAGGAACTGGAAGGAAAAGTATGTCTCTTTGCAGATGACACAAAGATCTGCAACAGGGTTGATACACAGGATGGAGTGGAAAGGATGAGAAGGGACTTGGCAAGGTTGGAGGAATGGTCAAATGTATGGCAGCTCAGATTCAATGCAAAGAAGTGCAAGATAATGCACATGGAAACAAAACCCAGGGAAGCGTACACAATGGGGGTGAGATACTGACAACAGTAAAATGGAAAGGGACCTGGGGTAATTATATCAGATGAGCTAAAGGTGGCAAGCAATGGAGAAGGCAGTAAGGAAGGCTGGAGGGATACTGGGATGCTTAGGAAGAGGCATCAATAGTAGAAAACAGGAAGTTGTTATCCTCTGTACAGACAGTTGGTGAGACCCCATCTGGAGTACTGTGTACAGTTCTGGAGACCCATCTCCGCAAAGACATAGACAGAGTGGAGGCTGTCCAGAGGAGGGACACAAAATGGTGCAGGGTCTGCACCAGAAGACATATGAAGAAAGACTAAAGGAGCTTAATATGTATACTCTTGAGGAAAGAAGGGAGAGAGGGACATGATAGAAACTTTCAAGTACCTCAAGGAATTAACAAAGTCCAAGAGGGTAGCATCTTCCAGAAAAGAGATGTGCAAGAACAAGGGAGCACAATTTGAAGATAGAGGGGACGGCTCAGGGGTAATGTGAGGAAGTATTTTTCACTGAGAGGGTTGTGGATGCATGGAACAGCCTCCTGAGGAGGTCGTGAGTCAAGAACAGTGGTGGACTTCAAGAATGCATGGGACAGGCGTAAGGCAGTCCAAGGGTGGTAAGAGGAAGTAAGCTGTTGGTTAACTAGGATCTGCAGCTTATCTGTTAGGTAGGAAAATGGGCAGACTAGGTGGGCCAAGCGGTCCTTATCTGCCGTCAAATTCTATGTTTCTATGTTACTGAAGCTGAACTATTTTATTCAGTAAAGAAATCAGTTTGTTTTGTCTGCTTTTCTTCATTTTCATTTGTCCCATCTAACATTGGAGCAGATGTGCCACCTGAGGGAGGCAGAGAAAAGTAAACATTCTAGCTGTATGATGTGCCGAGTCAGCAGCAGGCTGAAATCTGTTGAATTTGGCATTTTAACTATTTTCAGTGCTGGAAATATTTTGAGCCAAGTGCTGCTGTTTTTTCTATTTTCTGTGTGAAGGTTTTCCTACAGTTGCAGTTGACAGGTTTAGTGAGGCAGCGTGAATGACTTGACAGCATGAGCATGAGGAAGCAATACAGCTGGCATGGGATACATTTGTAAATTCTTTTTGAAAGGTGGTTAATCAAACTCTGTTATACATGGGCTGTTATTCACATGTGTGTATAACAGAGTTTGTGAGGTTCTGCCAGTGAGTCATCATCACCAACTAGTTAATATATAACTGTATGCACTGCTGCCTACTGCTCTAATGTCAGTGGCAGGGATTCTGTGTTTTGTCATAAGATAAGATGTCAGCCTAGAACTTAGCAAATTAGTCTAATACAGTCTACTATATTACAGCAAACAGTAAGTAAATCAAAATGTTTTTGCAAACATAGTGCATATTAGGGCCAACCCCACACTTGGAGTGTAGGGCCTTGGGGTGACTGTCCCTTTACCTATGAGGTTATCCTGTTTACAAGAAAATGATAAAACTGCTGCAGTTAAGTAAGCTGTTTTATTTCAAAGTTGTTCTTTAGAGCTTAAAGTATATAAAACAGTATTATAGCAGTCTGAAGCTGTAAGTACTTTGAGTATGGGAAACTGTTTTACATATAATTTAGCTGAATGAGGAATTTGTTATGAGTACTAAATAATGTGTTCTGTTGGTTATCTCATGCATTGTAATGGTTTGATCATGGCTATGTTGCTACAATGTGATTAATTAGTTGAGGTGTCAATCTGTGCGTGAGGCTGTGAATCATTGTTCAGCATGTCAGTCTACCTGTGAGGCAGATATGTTTACAATACCTGGCTGATAAGGAGCCATGACAGAAGCTGCACTATGGCTGCATAAACTGCAGCCTCCCCAGTCGCTGCTGTCTTATACCTGTAAACCCCCCACAGGTGGGACTTTCCTTGATTTGACCCCATTCTTCTTCCCATACTCCAGCTGCCTCCCTATCATCAGTCTGGGTCCTGCATGGTGCCCTAGGTCTCCTCCGGCCCCCAGGTGGGTCTTTAGTTATTTGGGGTTGGATGAGTGAAGTCGCAGAGCCACCATGCTGTGCTCTGCACAAATGTGCAAGCAGTGGCTCAGCATGCAGACTAGTGCATTTCCATTTTGTGCTGTGATTGCAGCTAACTGAATGCCTCTGAGGTGCCCTAACCCCAGAATAAGCTAGTCTGGGGTCGTGATATGGAGGAGGCCACTGAGAAACCACAAAAAGGCTTAGTTTAAAAGTGCCAATGAGTGCTATAGAATGGGACCTCATTTGAATATTAATGAGGTCATGTTAATATTAATGAGCTGCCTGTTCTCTGCCTGAGGGGGAGGACAGTTAAACAGCAGCAGGACAGGCTAATGGGAGCATTCTTAAATATAATATTGCAGCTGGATGACATAAAAGAGTGGCTGCTACAGAACTGTGAGGCAATCATTTATAAAAACTAAACTGTTTGACTTCAAGAACAGTTTGAAGCTGTGACTACCTGCAAAGACTGTGTTGAACTGTACAATAGCAGCCATGTTTGATACTCTGACCCCCAGATACAGTCAGTTAGAGATTTAGGTGTCAAAACTTCAAGAAAGAACTTGTGGGAGAGGTGTTAACTTTATTCTTGGTGCCCAAATCAATATTCAATCAACAATTGAAGGGACCTGATGTTTATTAATATTTCTGATGGATAGCATGTTTCAGACAATCAGAAGTTGCCATTTCTGGGGAGAAACCCAGGGATAGTTACAGCTTGGAGCTGCCTGGCTTGGGCTCTTAGAGAGACAGGAGGGCTCAGACTCTGCTGTGAAAAGAGTTTGGAAGTCAGCCCAAGGCTTCCATAGCCAAAGACTGGAAGGTTTTACCTGCATTCAGCACCTGGAAGCCCCAGGGTGAGAGAGAAAGTTTCTGCCAATCCTGCAGCAATTTTGAGAAAGCCTCTGTTTTGCAAAAGCGTTTGAATTGTCTGCCAGAAACTGCAGTTAGCCTCTTTTGCTGAAACGGAAGGCAGCAGTAGAAAGAAGCTTGTGGATGCTCCTGCACCAGGGAGCCAGAAACCCTTGTGAACTCCTGCTGTTTGAAATAGGGGGCTTTCTGCTAAGAGACCGTGTGCTGCCCAGCTAAAGCCACCCAGACTTGCATGCAGAAGTGTTTGTGCTCAGGCCACTCTGGAGTCAGGTAAGAGACCAATCATCCTTTTCCAAATGGGGTGGATTGGGACGCAGGGAGCCACAGGTGCATGCCTGAGTGCTAGGGTCACACTTGACCCTTCTGGGGAGTCGGATAGTGGGGTCACCCATGGGTCTGGGCTTTTGTGTACCAGGAAACCCTGTGCAGTGCTCCTGCTCTCCAGTGAAGAAGGTGACAAGCTCAGACTCTGCAACCAAATCAGAAGGTGGCAAACTGTTAGATCCCGCATGCTGGCCAGAAAATTCCAAGCTGCTAGACAAGCCTACATCTTCCAGCAAGCCTACTGCAACCCATATTGCTTGCTCCAGGCCCCAGCTCTCTGGCCTGCCTTCACTCAGACCCTGTGAACTGGGACTTCAGAACCGTGAGTAAAGTAGAGCCTTCCTGCCCTGTGGAACTAGTCTAAAGTTTGTCACCCATTTAAAGTTTGCAGCAAGTTGCAGTTTGTTTAAAGTTTCTTTCAAGGGCCCCAGTGCCGCCATCCCACAGCAACGATCAGGCCTGCACCAGTCTGGGGTACCCTCAGCAAGGACTGTTTAGGAGTTGGTACCAGCCAGGGAGTTATGCATGCATGCTGGGTGGAGGGTGGTGTATTAAAAATGTTTACAGTTGAAGTTATTAATTGCCAAAACTACAGTTAATGCATTGCATTTGCTTATGATATTCCTTTGTCCAGCTATCCCTTTCCTAGTCTTACCCCTGTGAATAAAGCTGTGTTTGTTCTTTGCAATTTCTGTGCATGAGCATATTATAAGCTACAGTCACTAATTGCATATGTTTACTGTATTACAGTTCAAAGTGGTATTCTGTGTGTGGTTTAACTAGAAGGGGAGGTAGGTACAACATCCCAGTGGGTTACAATATGCAAACATCTGGCCCACTATAATTTTAAAATTACTCAAACTTTATCTGGGCAATGATTCCTTCTTTTCAAAAACACATATTCCAGACTCCAAAGGGTGAAGAACAATACTCTTCAAAATATGACTAGGAGTCTCATTCCATCGTATTCTGATTCTTTATTTCTGCATTCATATTCTACAAAGCGCTTCTCAGCTTTTGCTGTATGTCAGCTTGTTCACGGGCTTCTACAAGTATAAAACATACAGTAATTAATTTTCTTTAAATATATTATATAACTACAAAATTTCTATTAACCCATCTTAAATTAAACTACCTGCTGCCATCATTCTTCTAATTCACTTTTACTATAGATCTTAATCCTTCTCCAAACGACCTAAATCAAAATAATTAATAATAAATATTAAATTCTCCTTCAAGCATTTCATATTACCATAATAGGTACTAATTAGCATTATGTACAAAGGAATCCATTACCAAAAATAAATCAGTCTTTTTATAATCTTTTTATATAACAGTCCTTTCAGTAAGTGGTTCTCTTCTGTAAAATAAAATAAAATCGAAAATAAATAGGGAGAAACCTCATATATTATATACATTCTTTCTCATCCTTAAATAAATGCTTTCATTATCGTGTTATTTTTGCAACATACCTGCTGGTAATTACCACATTTGAAAAACAGTGCTTTTTCACTGAGCGATTTAAATCCAAAGCGATGTGCCTTTTATACCTTTGAGAAAGCGCTAATCCGAATAAACACACTTTACCAAACCAAAATTACAATCGGCTCCAAATAGCGATATAAATAACTTCGTATAAATACTCCACCGAAAAATATCTCAAAACTAGATTCAAACGCTCCTAAATGCTTAGTCCTCCAAGAATCCAACTAAGTAAGAGCAACGCCGACAGTCTTCTGTATTTATAGCTCCTTGAGTAACCGAGGCTGTTTATTAATTTCGCGGTCTTTTCTAAATGGGCTAATGACTATTGACCTCACTAGATCGGGTCCCTTGTTTTCTAATCATTAACCAAATCATTCCATTCATGACATAACACTCCCCATTCACAAAAGCTCTTAAATGACTAGCATACAGGTGCCTCATTAATATTCATAATAGCGGGTCACATTGACAAGATTCTCTATCATTGGACTGATGTAAAGCTCATTAATATGGAAGACCTCCCTTTATGTTAATTGATAAGATTCCAAATCCTATTGCAAAGACTGTGTGTTCGCTGCTCATTTAATCATTTTAAACGCTTTGAAGCCCACAAACATTTTATCAACCCTAAACAAATAAATATATAATGTTCCTGTCTCTCTCCCAAAACTCAAAATCATAAAATTAACCGGCCCATTTACGAGCAAAATCCTATCTTCATATTCATTCACTTATAAAGCGAAATAGCGCTATCCATCCAGTACTTAAAAATCCTTATTATGAAATTCATATTTTATTTTACAGTGGATACTATTTACACAATTTAATAATTACTATCATAACTATTTGGTATAGGGATTCCAATGTACCCTATTCATCTTATTTTTGTATTTTTAAGGCAATAATGTCATGTGACAATTCTTATAAAGTTCCATGCTAATTTCTACACTTTGTAACGAAAACACATACAAAGGGACCATGAACTATTCAACCTATGTATTCTATATATCTACAACTACTAAACCATACTTTCTTTTCAATAATAACTAGTATTATTATGATATCTAATTATCAACTAAGCCATCCAGAACGAAATAAATCCTAATCATTGCTTTCATTCTAACATAATAGCAAGGTGCATTGCTTAACTAATTTTCAATGAATTATTGTTTTAATTTAATTTTAATTGCATTCAAAACCAAGTTCTTATACTGTTCAAAAACATATTTATAATACTTTCAATTGACCTTATTTAACTCACATTCTTTTGTTTTGTTGGAAAACACATATAAATAGTACATACAATGAACATTCTTTACATTAACTATACTTTAACTATACTCATATTTATACAACGATTCAATAATAAACTTCATATCAAATTAACTGTAATTAATATAAACCTTTTTATATCAAGATTAAATCACACCAATAATCCCAAAATTTCATGTACATGATATCCAATCACTTTCAATATTCATCCCAACTTTCTTATCAAGAGTATTAAGTCTAAATATCCATTTCATTTCAGTCTTTATTAACAAACGCTTATAATCACCCTCTAGGTGGAATTTTAACCACTTCTAAACCCCAAAATCTGAGTGATGCTCCAGTGTGATTCACCTCATTAAAATGTGTAGCAACAGGCGACTTTTCATTTTATTCCGAATGTCACTTTTGTGTTCTCCAATTGAATTTTTAGCGCTCTCTGGTCTGTCCAACATATAACTTATCACATGGACATTGAATTACATAAACTACTCCTTCCGTAGTACAATCTATATGATCTTTAATTTTATACTGTAAATTATAATGAGGATGTTTAAATAACACTTTTACTGGTGTTATTACTGTGCTGTATGTAATAACACTGTCGGGCTTGTTTACTTAGTTGGATTCTTGGAGGACTAAGCATTTAGGAGCGTTTGAATCTAGTTTTGAGATATTTTTTCGTGGAGTATTTATACCGGGTTATTTATATCGCTATTTGGAGCCCGATTGTAATTTTGGTTTGGTAAAGTATGTTTATTCGGATTAGCTTTCAAAGGTATAAAGGCACATCGCTTTGATTTAAATCGCTCAGTGAAAAAGCACTGTTTTTCAAATGTGGTAATTACCCAGCAGGTATGTTGCAAAAATAACACGATAATGAAAGCATTTATTTAAGGATGAGAAAGAATGTATATAATATATGAGGTTTCACCCCTATTTATTTTCATTTTATTTTATTTTACAGAAAGAGAACCACTTACTGAAAGGACTGTTATATAAAAAGATTATAAAAAGACTGATTTATTTTTGTAATGGATTCCTTTGTACATAATGCTAATTAGTACCTATTATGGTAATATGAAATGCTTGAAGGAGAATTTAATATTTATTATTAATTATTTTGATTTAGGTCGTTTGGAGAAGGATTAAGATCTATAGTAAAAGTGAATTAGAAGAATGATGGCAGCAGGTAGTTTAATTTAAGATGGGTTAATAGAAATTTTGTAGTTATATAATATATTTAAAGAAAATTAATTACTGTATGTTTTATACTTGTAGAAGCCTGTGAACAAGCTGACATACAGCGAAACGAGGGCTTTGTGGAATATGAATGCAGAAATAAAGAATCAGAATACGATGGAATGAGACTCCTAGTCATATTTTTGAAGACCACTATAATTTTACTCTGGGTGGAGGCACTACGTGTATGTATTTATATCTTTGGAAAAGAACCCCGATTGTCACCAGAACAGAACCTACGTCCCTTAACCTGTATTGTGGTCATCAGGCAGGGTAGTAGCCTACTGGTACATGGCATCCAGGTTATATAAGCTCTGTCAGTTTTGATTTCAAGTTGTGCCACAGCTGTAACTTAGCTCATACCCCCACTCAGTGATACCTATACTGCCAGTTTTGATTTCAAGCAACATCATGGTTGCTACTTGTAATCTCTTCCTGTACCCCCAATCAGTTATACAAAAAATGAGAACATTTAATTCACCATCTTATCCTATCAATGTCAACCCAACCTCTATGCCCATAGTAAATATATTACCCTGGGAGTGTAGTGGGACACCCCTGATCCCCATGCCTGTTATAAATTATCATCCCTGGTTTTCTAGTGAACCCCTTGCTCGGTTCTCATGTCCATTATAGAATATAATTTCTGGTAGTCTGATGGATCTATTCCCTATCTCAATGCCCAGTGTATAAAATATCATCCCTAACAGTCTAGTGGACCTCCTCCTCCAATCCCCATGTCTATTATAAAATATAATTCCTTATAGTCTAGAGCCCTCCCCCACTGTTGCAACCCCTGAGACCATGGTCAGCACATACCTCGACTGATGGTTGCAGATGGCCACTGTCTGTGACACACAGGTATTGCAAAATAAAACTAAGTCTGAAAATGGTTGTAGTGCCCATGTGAAAGGATTTACTTTTATTTTCATGTACAATTTGTTTAGATATAACTATTAAATTTAAAACACTAGTCCCTTCCAACTTGGGAGTGTCTTAGTTATCACTTCCTTACGATTACATAAGTGGGTACTAGTAAATCACACCAGGAATAATATTTTATAACAGCTATACGGACAGGAGTTCCACTTACTTTACTGGATGGCATTTTATAATAAGTATGGAGATCAGGAGGAGGAGTCCACAAAGCTACCAGGGATGATAAATTTATTATGGACATGGGATTCATTTGGGGGTGGTCACATTGTACAGACCTCCAAGTGTTCCTGCCCACCCAGCTATGGAAATGGTTACAAGCTGGAGCCCATCTGAAATGCAAGGTTGTATCCCAGCCAGACTATCCCCAGGTTATCCTGAGTAAATTGTGAAAATGGGTAAAAGCAGGAGAGTACTGGAAATGAAATATTGCATCTCAGATGGCCTATCCTGTGTGAATACACTGTAAACAAAACAAACCCAGAAGAGGTAGTGTGGTTTGCTGGTTAGAGCACTGTTGGGAACCAGGAGATCAGTTCAAACTCCATTACAACCATATAATCATGGTGTGACCCTGAGCAAGTCACTTAATTTCCGTGCTCCACACCATCTAGCTGTGGACATAGGTAGAAGCATGACACCACCAGAAATGCGATCCTGCATCACACTTGCCCTAGCCTGTGAAATAAATTGTACAACAACAAAATCTTGCTGGCAGCTGCTGCCTTTGCTGGAGTCCCCCACCCCAAGCAGTATGGTTTAATGGTTACAGCACTCTAAGGAACCTGCAGATTACAAGTTCAAACTCAGCTAGAGCCAAATATCACAATGTGACCCTAAGCAAGCCACTTAACCAATCAGTGCTGCAGTCCACCAGCAGTAAAATGGGTTGAAGCAGAACCCACTGGAAATGAAATATTACATCTAAGTTGGACTGTCCTACAGTAGTTAAATGCAGTGTTAAATGTGTAAAGCAGGAGTCCTTTAAATTAGTTTACTCACTAAGCATAATAATTTACTACAAAACATGTAAGCAGACACTGAAGCTTTAACTAACACTTGCATTGAGGAGCCAAGGACTGTAGACAGTAATCGGGGTGAGGAACAGTGCTTTGAGACATGGAAGGATTACATGCCCTGCTTTGTTGATCACCCTTGTAATGCACCCCAGCATTTTCCAGCCCTCTTGACAGTGTCAATGCTTTGCCTACCATGCTTTAGTGCCATGACTTTAATGACCCATAGGCTGGACTGTGTAAAATTACAAATTCTGCCAGCGGAATTCCTGTGGAATTTATTTTCACTTCCAAAATCTTCTGTGACATTTTGAACATGTTTGACAAATTTTTCCAATAAGCAAGTAATATTTCAAATGTACAACAACGTACATTGCAGGATGTTTACTAATGTTAATGCAAATTTCAAGCTTTTCTCTGCAGTTTTTATGTGATAGAGAATACACATCGATGTACATTAAACTGCAGACATTTACATTTTCCATGGAATAATGATGGAATTCTGCATGGCTGAATTGAGCAGAAATTGAGAAACTCCAAAAGATTTCTGTGAGACTGGAATTTGTAAATTTGTCCAGCTTTACCCCAGGTCTATTTTGTTCTTACCTAGAACATGAAGAGCACCATGCAATATATTGGTCCTACCTCTGTTTTCCTCCCCAGGTGTAACACTTTTGCATTTGGCTACTCCAAATCTGAGACTCCAGGTGCTCAATTCCCAGAGCCCTGAGAATGCCACAGACCTCTGGTGTACTGATCATCTGGTGCACAGGGCTTGCGACATTCTCCCAGCTGCCCATTGGGATTTTCATTCCTGAGGTTCAAATGCCACAAGTTAGACCAGGTTTTCCCTAGTATAACTTGTGACATTTGGGGACCCTTTATGGGGCTTGCACCAAACATTTGGTGCAAGCTGATGTAAATTGAAAACTGTCACAACTGTGCCAGAGGTACTAAAATCAGGTCCAGTTGTGTCAAAGGAGTTTGGCATAGCTGTGCAAAAGAAAGGGATGATGCAAGGTTTGACACTAGCCCTGTGTCAACCTTTGAAAACTAAGCTCCCAGGAGTCTGATCAATTACCTCAGCTTGATCATGTCTTTCTGAAGTTTGTCCCATCCTCAAGGGAGTCCAGTGGTCATCTCAGTGTCATCTGTGAAATTAAGTGTCCTGCTGAAAATCCCAGCTTTTACACCAGTAATGAAACATTAGAACAGCACTGGTCTCAGTACCAGTTTCTGAGGGCATCACTTAATATCCTTTAGTCACCAGGTCCTTCATCTTTGCACTGTCTGATTTTTTGAAGTTCCAATTCCAATTGCTGAGGTCTGGCTACTCTTTCCTTTCTCCAGGTAGAAGGTTACTCAATTGTTGTCACTGCCTCTCAGCAGCTTGCCCTGATGTCCTCCTTATCCTATATAGTGATTCCCATCACTATGAAGAGGGCTACGCCACCCTTTCCTGCCGGGTCTTTTCCTTTGAAATAGTCTATATCCTCCATCTTGGTGTCCTAGTCATTCCCTTGCTCCAAGTGGCTGTGAAGGAAGTCCAGTGGTCATCTCAGTGTCATCTGTGAAATTAAGTGTCCTGCTGAAACCCCAGCTTTTACACTGGTAATGAAACGTTGAACAGCACTGGTCTCAGCCTCTTTTAAGCAGCTATGCCAAACTCCTTTGACACTTCCTACATTCTGGAACCAACTCCAATCCATACTAAAACTAACCAGCATTGTCCCAATTAATCTCTATAAAGCCTTATCCTCATCTAAAATAAAAGATATATGTCACTGCCACTAAACCCTCCACATCACCCTTACGTTAGCTACTCATACACCGACTGCCTCTGCTCTGTCCAAAACAGGTCAGCAACTACACAGGAAGTGTAAGACTAAGTTTAACAGCTATAAATTTGATTCCCATGACCTGCCTTTACTGCCCTTTACCTCTAGATCTCCTTATCACACCTTTCTCCACTCTACTCTGCTAGCCCCTAGCCTCATCTTTTACCGCCACCATTTCTCCCTACCTTGCTTCTTAAACTCTCCCTGCTGTCTCTGCACATTAACTTTCTCCTATAATGCACTTATCTTTTGTATATCAACTCTACCCAAACATCTGTTGATACAGCAACAGACTTTACTGCCAGAACACTGCCTTACCTGGCTGTATCACGTCATGAATTATCATTTATGAACTTTGTATGTGCCGTTAGCTCAATTGACAATGATACCTTGTATGTTACGTCCATATGTCTCAATTGACAATGTTACCCTGTATGTTATGTCCATATGTCTATGTATATGACCAAGGACCTCCTTGTGAATGAGCTTGCTCAATGGAGTGTTTTCCTGCAATAAACCTGAACTTGAATTGAACTTGAATTCCACTAAGTAGAGCTGGGCTGAATCTGGTGAGGAATTCATACGAATGGCAAATCCTTATTCCAAAATATTTTTCAAAATGTTTTTCTAATTCTGCAGAATTCCATAAAGCATTTCTATGTAAACTATGGAATAATATTCCATGGATTATGTAAACCACAGATCATTATTCTATGATCAGAGGAAAATGAATCCATGGATTATATAAACTGCAGGGTACCGTTCCATGGGTAACATTCTGATGTCAGAATTTTAAAATTCAGCTTCCCTTGAAACTCGGGCAGAAGGAGAATTTGAAAATTCTGCACAGTTCTTTCACTAGGTCTTGCTCTTCAAAGTGCATCAAGCCCTAATGCACACCTGTTTATCTGAATGTGCCTAATATTTGCCTGCTTACAAATGAGGATAGTTGCTCTCTATCCTCCTTTGCACCCTGGGAGCTTCTCTCATGGCCTACCCCCACTCCCTCCTGGCACTGGTGTAGACCATCCTGGATGCACAGATGTTCCTTGACCTGGAAGGGCTTCCAGTTGGCCCAGAAAAGCTGACCCTTCCTCTTGCACCAAGCCCTTAGTGTCTAGCATTAGCCTACTGTATGGTCTGCTTCCACTCCTTACAAGCCTCCATGACCTGGGAGATCTCAGGAAAGATCAGTTTGGATACCTTCACATTCAGGAGCATCCCAAGTTCCATGAATGACCTCTTCAAGCCCTCAAGACATGTACTTTAAAAGTATTTTGACAATTTATAAAATGACAAGTAAAAATCTAGAAATGTAGTTGGTCAAAAGACGCCACCTGCCCATGCGTTAAATCTCTATAAATGTATGGTCAGGTGCTGAATCTCATTTTCCTGCCAAAAACTACTAAGAGCTATTTATAAGTGCAATAAGCCCATCCAGGGTGTACATCATAGGATTTTAATGCACTTCCCATGGGCATGAGGGCACTCGGCCTTAAGCTCCATGCCTTATTGCACCTTGGACATGCATTCAAACCCTATAATGCACACCCTATCATGGCCTATTACTTACATGGACAATATTGGTCTGCTCCACTCCACAGCTGAGTTGTTTTACCCTTAGTAATCATTCAATCCACTACAGGCAGGCAAACCACCTAGCCTGGGATATGGTCATCAAGTTCAAATGTATTTAGGCAAACTCCTTTCACACAGACCACATTCAGACAGATATTATAACAATAGGTAAGTGCTTGCTCCTTGGTGCCAAGCAAAGGGTTCACTTCGGCATGCTGGCAGCCCAGGTTTGTGCCCCAATCCTGGGTACCAGGAGTGAGAGAACAGCAGGTAGGAGATGCACAAGCTTCCCTCCCAGGAGGGTAGGACCTGCCTGGGCACCTCTGGGCAGATTGAGTGCATGCTTGGGGAATGTGATGCCTTGATACTCCTGCATGCCCCTGCCCGAGGACAGGAATGCTGCAAAGCCGAGAATGTGTTCTAGTGGGCACAGAAAACAAAAAATGGCACCCTGACCAACCAGATGATGGCCTCAGTCCTTCACCACCACAGAGCCCCTGGACAGCTGGGGCCCCAACCCAGCAGCACCCAGGGCCAAGGCAGAAGCCAGTAAGGCACATTCTCTCCAGAAGGAGAGAGGATCCACCCAATGAAGGGTTACATCGGGTTACGCTTGGGGGTTACCAAGAATGGGGTGGCAGTTGGTGACAGGGGTTGCCTGGGGTGAGTAGGTCCTAGGCCCAAAGGATAGGCTAACTGGTTTGAAGGGAGAGAAGCAAAACAAAAAAAAAAATAACAAGAGGTAAATTACATTAAAACAAAATTAGACCATTTTGGAGATGCCATAATGCAATGTCCATAATACACGGCAACAGAAGCACTAAAGGCAAGAGTTTTGTTATTAGAACTATGCACACATTACATCATGTTATTAATATGAAAAATTACATTGTATTGCCATAGGAGACCATAAAAAATAAAAGAAACAAAATTATTTGACCTTAAAAATTTGAGAAGTGAAATGTACAGATATTTTAAATACAAGGAAGGAATTGTCAGCTCTAAAGCTCAACACACCTACACACAATTCATTAGAATTCATTATTGTCTCCTAACAATAATTTCCTCTTTTCTGTTTAATGTGCAAATAATGCAAAGTTGAGGAGGCAGCATAAGTTCCAACCCAGAAGTGCCATTTTGAGGCAATACCTTTTCCTGCCTAGACTCATTTTCTAGTACAGTAATTGATTGGCACCCATGGAATCCAGATGATTCTTTTCTGCCTGCTATGCAAAAATAATTTAGACATGAATTATCTCTGTTTTCATAAATGTATTTATTGAGTAGTGTCTCACCCTGATTTGTACATTTAAATAATTTTTGATTTTTTCTTTCGTTGAATGTAATGTGCACCAGACGTTTGCACATTTTGGATAATCTGCTGACGAATGAACAACTGTCCCTGTGGCACTTACAGGAGAAGCATCTTATGAAAATAATAATAAGATGTTTCAGTTTCAAGAATAGTACTTTACTGAAGCTTGATCCCATCCGATAATGGCACATCTGCATCTCTGAACTCTTCTTCTACTAGTTTAAAAACACTGTTGGTGTATAGACAGCTCAGATGGCACTACATTCTCAAGAGAAGGTTGTGGGTTCAAGTCCCATACTAGGGACTTGGGTTTCTGTCTGATACTGACACAATAGCACAGTACTGGAAGGGTACTGCATTCTAGGATGTGTCATCTTTCAAGTCAATTAACAGTGAGCAGAGATGCTGACACAGCAGTAAAGCACTAGAAGGGTACTGCCAGGCTAGATAACCATCAGTCAGATCAGGTGACAGTGAGCAGAGATTCTGATGCAGCAGTACAGTACTAGAAGGGTACTGCCCTGTTAGATAAAGCATCTCTTTTTGTTTACCAGAGAAATACACTAAGCTGAAAGCTTGTTTACAGGTGCACCTGGGAGCACAAGGAAGTTAAGTGACTTGCTCAGGGTCACACTGTGTACAAGTGGGGGCTGTGGGTTCAAACCCAGGTCTCCTGGTTTGCAGCTGAGAGCCTTAAACCATTGCACTATACTGCCTGTCAGATTAGGTGAAAGTCAGCAAAGATGCTGACACAGCAGTGCAGCACTAGAAGGTACTGCCTTGTTGGATATGCCATCTGTCAGATCAGGTGACAGTGAACAGAGATGCTGACGCAGCAGTACAGCACTAGAAGGGTACTGCCCTGTATAGTTACATAGTTACATAGACACTATCGGCAGATAAAGGCCTATCACCCACCCAGTCACCCATTTGAGCTTGTAAGTTCCTTTTACATTTTTCTAGAAGTCTGTTGCCCCACCCATAACCTCCAGAATTTCCTCATGTCCTAGCTCATGCATTCTTAAATCCCATGATTGTTTCAGCCCCACCACTTCCTCTGACAGGGTGTTCTATGTGTCCACCACCCTTTCTGTAAATAAATTCTTCTCACACTTCCTCTGAATTGACCTCCCTCCAACTTCATCCCATGCTCTCTAGTCCTGAACCATCTTTTTGCTGGAAAATAGTGTATTCCTACAACCTGTTCTTCCCTGTAAGATACTTGTATGTCTCTATCATATCCCTCACTCCCTCATCTCCTTCAGGGAGTACATATTCAAGTCTTTCAGACTGTCCTCATAGGACTTGTGATGCAATTTCTGTACCATCTTTGTTGCCCTACTCTGAACCTTCTCTACCTTTTCTATGTTACTACGTAGGTATGGTCTCCAGAACTGTACACTGTACTCCAGGTGGGGCCTCACTAGTGTCTTGTATAGTGGAATTATGACATCCCTTTTCCTGCTCGTTATGCCCTGCCTATGCATCCCAACATCCTATTTGCTTTACCTGCTGCCTTGTCACACTGCTTCCTACCTTGAGGTCATCAGAGATGATAACCCCAATGTCCCTTTCCTGCTTGGTGCATGCTATATCCTCACCCCTCACACACACTGATATGTTATTTCAGGGTTTTTGTGCCCATAAGCATTATATTGCACTTCTTTGTGCTGAATTTCAACTGCTAAACTCTTGACCATTCTTCCAGCATCTGCAGGTCTTTCCTTATTCTGTTTACACCCTCTGGTGTGTCCACTCTATTACAAAGCTTTGTGTTGTCAGCAACAGGGAAATTCTGTCTTCTAGATCCCAAGTGTCACTGATGAAGACATTTAATAGGACCAGTTCCAGCACTAATCCTGTGGTACCCCACTGATCACTCTTCCCTCTGTCAGGTGATAGCCATTTACCACCATCCTCTGTGTCCTGCTGTCCAGCCAATTACCCACCCACCACACTACTGTCCTGCCCACTCCACCTAGCCCTGCAAGATAACCATCTGTCAGATTAGGTGACAGCAAACAGAGATGCTGACACAGCAGTACAGCACTAGAAGGTGCTGCTGTGTTAGATAACCATCCGTCAGATCAGGAGACAGTGAGCAGAGATGCTGACACAGCAGTACAGCACTAGAAGGGTGCTGCTGCTAGATAACCATCCGTCAGATCAGGAGACAGTGAGCAGAGATGCTGACACAGCAGTACAGCACTAGAAGGGTGCCGCTGTGTTAGATAACCATCTGTCAGTTCAGGTGACAGTGAGCACAGATGCTGACACAGCAGTACAGCACTAGAAGGGTACTGCCCTGTTAGATAACCATCCATCAGATCAAGTGACAGTGAGCACAGATGCTGACACAGCAGTACAACGCTAGAAGGGTACTGCCTTGTTAGATAACCATCCTTTAGATTTGATGACAGTGAGCAGAGATGCTGACACAGCAGTAGAGCTCTAGAAGGGTACTGCCTGTTAGATAACCATCCGTCAGATTTGGTGACAGTGATCGCAGATGCTGACGCAGCAGTACAACACTAGAAGGGTACTGCCCTGTTAGATAACCATCTGTCAGATCAGGTGACAGTGAGCACAGATGCTGATGCAGCAGTACAGCACTAGAAGTGTACTGCCCTGTTAGATAACCATCCATCAGATTAGGTGACAATGAGCAGCAGTACAGCACCAGAAGGGTACTGCCCTGTTAGATAACCATCCATCAGATCAGGTGACAGTGAGCACAGATGCTGACACAGCAGTACAGCACTAGAAGTGTACTGCCTTGTTAGATAACCATCCATCAGATTAGGTGACAGTGAGCAGAGATGCTGTCACAGCAGTACAGCACCAGAAGAGTACTACCCTGTTAGATAACCATCTGTCAGATTAGGTGACAGTGAGCAGAGATGCTGACACAGCAGTACAGCACCAGAAGGGTACTACCCTGTTAGATAACCATCCATCAGATCAGGTGACAATGAGCACAGATCCTGATGCAGCAGTACAGCACTAGAAGGGTACTGCCCTGTAAGATAACCATCCGTCAGATTAGGTGACAGTGAGCAGAGATAGTAGTAGTAAGCAACTTTATTTTATACAGGCAATTTTTTGCCATAGGACCAAAAGGCCATTTCATGACAATCCTGTTAATACATACTAAGTTGCAGACAATCCGTAAATACATACTGAATTCCAAACACAATTACAGCACAATGGAATAACTATCAATACAAACAGATCATATAAATAAATTACAGAAACATGACTAACAAGATGGAATCAATGTAATTTTGACTATGTCCTCAAATCGCTCAATGACAACAATAAACACTCAATTTTGGTTTAACAAGTTGTTTAAAGTGGTCTTTGACAATAAAAGGTCACGGCATTGGCTGGGAAAATGATTTCAGGCCTTTGCAGCTCAGTGTTTGAAAGACATTTCCCGGCTCTATTCCTTGCCCTTGGGATTGCTAAGTGAGGGAACTACCTCTCAAAGAATAATTACGGCTTGCCCAAGCAATTGAATTTACTCATCTATGAGGTTTACCAGATTTCACACTACTAAAAAGTATCAAAGCCCATTTATAATCTCTTTCTTGCTGGAGTGGGCTCCATTCCAATTCGCAGTGTAGTGCACAATGATGAACATCAAATCTGCATTTAAGGGCAAACCTGGCAATTTTATGATATAACACATCTAATTTACTCAATTGTCTTTTGTACTGGTATTAAAAAATATGGCTACCATAGTCCAATAAAGGGACCAGTAATTGGTTTGCCAGTAATATTCAATCTTTCCTAGTTACGCAGTGGGATATCCACCTCATCGCCCCAACCTTTTCTCACTTTTTTACTAGCAAATTGATATGGGTCTCAGAACTTAAATATTGGTCGAATTCTACACCCAGGTATCTATAATTTGGTACCTGGGTTAAAACCAGCCTCTCTAGTCCGGATCTTAAGAGTAGTTTGAAGTCCAGATTTAATTTTCCTATCCAAACTAAAGGCCATACTTTGTGTTTTTTAGACTCATGAGCAGCACCCTTGTTTCAAACCAGTGTTCCAATCTGTTAAAATCTGCCTGGACTTTTAGCGTAACCTTATTAAAATCAGAATAGTCTGCGGCAATTATAGTATCATCAGCATATAGTGTTAGTTGAGAACAAAGGATACATTTTGGAGGTCATTCATGTAGACAAGAAACATCAGGGGCCTAAATGGAACCCTGGGGTACTCCAAGATATATAAGCTAGACTACATTGGGTATTTCCTATGGATACCAGTTGAAAGCAGTTTTCTAAGTATGATGTAAACCATACTAAAGGTTCATTATTTATTCCAATTGCTTTCAAGTTGACCAAAAGTCTGTTATGTTCCAGTAGACCAAAAGCTTTTGAAAGGTTGACAAAGACCGCGCCCACGGACCTCCCTCTCCCAAAGGAGTGACAAATTGGTCAAAGAAGTCAGTGAGTGCAGACTCCGTGGACCTGTCCTTTCTAAACCCATATTGGGCATCAGTTAATCTCTTGTAATTCTCTAAATACCCCATTAGTTGTGAGTGGACAAGACATTCTAACAATTCACATAATATAGGCAACAAAGCAATGGGCCTGAGTTTCAAGGATTAGAAGGATCCCACACTTGAAGACTGGTATAGATGCTGACACAGCAGTACAGCAATAGAAGAGTACTGCCCTGTTAGATAACCATCTGTCAGATTAGGTAGCAGCGAGCAGAGATGCTGACACAGCAGTACAGCACTAGAAGGGACGGCAGGGCCACAGCTCAGCATCATGGACACAGGGGGAGGAGGTGAGCTACTTCCTTCACAAAAGAAAGGGTCTTACAAGAGTTTGCTAAGATCAGGATGGATAAGGCAATGGGACCTGATAGCATACATCCCAGGGTACTTAAGAGCTAAAGGTGGAACTAGCAGAGCCATTAGCAGAACTGTTTAGTGAGTCTCTGAGCACAGGAGAGGTCCCAGAAGACTGGAGAAGGGCTTATGTGATCCGCTTCACAAGAGTGGTAGCAGGGAGGAGGTGGAGAACTACAGACCAGTCAGTTTTACCTCAGTAGTGGGCAAGATTATGGAGGCACTCCTTAAGGAAAGGATAGTGCAACACCTGGAATCCATAGGGGCAGGGATCCAAGACAGCATGGGTTTACAAAAGGAAGGTCCTGTCAAACTAATCTCATAGATTTCTTTGATTGGATAACCAGAGTGGTGGACCAAGGGGAGCAGTTGATGTCGCCTACCTTGACTTCAGCAAAGCTTTGACACTGTTCCACATAGAAGATTGATAAATAAGCTGGGTAGGCTTGGGGGTGTCTGAAGTTGGTCAACTGGGTGGCAAACTGATTGACGGGCAGAAAACAGAGAGGTGGTAAATGGTATACAGTCAGAAGAGATGCAAGTCACAAGTGGGTACCTCAGGGATCAGTCCTGGGGCCAGTCCTCTTCAACATCTTCATTAGCGACCTTGCAGATGGACTAGAGGGTAAGGCTTGTCTGTTTGCAGATGACACCAAGATCTGCAACAGAGTAGATGATCCAGATGGGGTGGGCAGAATGAGAAGAGATCTGGATAAACTAGCAAAATGGTCAGAAGAGTGGCAACTGGGATTTAATTCAGCAAAGTGCAAGATCATGCACATAGGGAAGAGAAACCTGAAGCCACCTATAGGCTGGGAGGGAGTTGCTAGCAGTCACAAAGGAAGAAAGAGACTTGGGCATCATCATCACTGATGACCTGAAATCATCAAACAGACCTCTAAAGCAGTAGGTAAGGCTAGGGGTGTTAGGGTGTATTAGTAGAATTATCACAAGTCGTAAGAGGAGGTAATAACCTCTTACAAGACAATGGTTAGCTCCCATCTGGAGTACTGCATGCAGTATTGGAGGCCACACCTTCACAAGGACATTAACCAAATTGAGGCAGTCCAGAGACGGGCAACCAAAATGGTGCAGGGACTGCATCAGAAGACATATGAGGACAGATTAACAGAGCTCAATATGTATACCCTTGAGCAAAGGAGGGACAGAGATGATATGTTCGAGGCATTCAAACACCTTAAGGGCATTAACAAGGTGAAAGAGTCTAACATGTTTAAATATAAGAAAAATAGCAGGACAAGAGGACACAGCATGAGATTAGAGGGGACCGATTAAGGGGAATGTGAGGAAATTCTTTTCACAGAAAGGGTGGTGGATGCATGGAATGGCTTACCACAAGAAGTGGTGGCTATGAATACAAGCGCAGGGCTTCAAACAGGCATGGGATAGGCATAAGGGAGCAATACAAATGACTATGAATAGATAGGCCACTGACAGAGCAAAAGCTGGCACATTTATAAGGTAGAAAAAGAAATGGGCAGACTGGATGGGCCTTGCAGTCCTTATCTGCCACCAACTTCTATGTTTCTATGTAAGAAGGGTAGTGCCCTGTTAGATAACCATCTGTCAGTTTAGGTGACAGTGAGCAGAGAGATGCTGACACAGCAGTACAGCACTAGAAAGGTAGTGCCCTGTTAGATAACCATCTGTCAGTTTAAGTGACAGTTAGTAGAGATGATGACACAGCAGTACAGCACCAGAAGGGTACTTCCCTGTTAAACAACCATTGTCAGATTAGGTGACAATAAGCAGAGATCTGAACACAGCAGTACAGCACTAGAAGGGTACTGCCCTGTTAGATAACATTTATTTTTACGACACCCATTCCTAGGGGTTTACAGCATTGTACAATAAAATCAAACAAAGAAAACAATATGATATGAATAAAACAATAAAATCAATAAATAATCAGATTATAAATATATGAAAATGCAATTTTGTCTTAAAATAACTAAAACATAAATGGCATCAGATCAACAACTTATTAGGAATAGCAGAAACTTCCTGGCACAGGAAGAACTTTAAGCCCTTTTAAAAGCCTCCACTGAGGAAGCCTCCCAAAGAACCTCAGGAAGCCTGCTCCACAGGGTAGGTCCCATGAGTGCAAATGCTACAGCACCTAAAGATTTTAACTTTGCCATGGAATGGCTAGGAAGCCCACCTCAGAACAGTGGAGGGCGCTAGAGATCAGTTAAGGGGTCAGGACGCCTCCCAGGTAGCCAGGACCCAGTGCTTGCAATGCCTTATAGGTCAGCAAACTGATCTTAAAGGTGATCCACCACTTCACCAGCAGCCAGTGCAGTTTGTGCAAGACTGGGTTATATGGCAAGACCTGGAAGACCTGTCAACAACCTGGTTGCCAGGTTCTGCACCATCTGCAGGCACCATAGCATACCTCCACTCACTGAGAAGTATGGTGAGTTACTGTAGCCAAGCCTGGATGTGACAAAGGCATGCTTCAAGGACAACAAGTCTTACAGGGGGATCAAGGTTTTAATCTGGGTGATGTTTTGAAATGGTAAAGCAACTCCTGACTCACGGCTGGCCTAAGCCTCAGATGTCAGCCTATCATTCAAAGTGACCACCAGATTCTTCACCTTAGCAGAGGTCACCAAACTAGAGGAGCTATGCACAAGGCTCACTATCTTCTCAGTGACTTCTGTACCCCACCAGTGACCAGGGTCAATCACCAGTACCTTTATCTTGTCTTGGTCAAGTCTGAGCCAGCTTGATGACGTTCAATCCTGGATCTTGACTAGGCACAAATTTAGCATCTTGACCATGTCAGGCATCCGAGGTGCAAAGACAGGTACAACTGGGTGTCATCGATGTAGCAGTGAAAACCTAGGATTCACAAAAGGCAACTCAGGATGCAAGGCAACTTGTGTCCACAAAATTGGTGCAAGTAGCATTTGTGTCATGAGTTGCATCTTGTTAGGATTCAAAAGGCAGTGTGTGTGATGTCGTAGGCTGCCTGTGCCCAAGTGGACCAATGCACCATGAACCCCCTTGAGACATGGTGTAAGGAGGTTTATGGCAGCAGTTACACCCCATTCAGGAATGGTGGCTGCAAAGTCCCCAAACTGGTAAAGAAACAACCCCGGTGGACATCCATCAAAGAACACACCAGCTATGAGGTGGCATAAGTGTTCTTTGCTGTCCACTGGGCATTGTCAATAGCACAGCTAATGTTGCACAAGCAAGAGCCCACGGTGGTCCCGACAGCCTCATTTCCTTGTGTAAAGCACCCCCCACCTGACATGCCCAAGTCCCAACAGTAATGTCCAAAAGCCCAGTGTTGGCTATGGCCTCTCCCCAATCTGGATCCCAATAGTGCCAGGGTAAAAGCTCTTATGGGCTATTTGAACACCCTCCCAGCCCCAATGCACATGTCCCACACCCCACACCCAAATCTCATCCCTGCACCACTGTTACAACCTTGCTCCAAATACCCAATATATACCTGGTGATCCAGTGCCCCCACCCAACACTGTGAATCTACCCGCTCACCCTCTCAATACCCAGCTAGTGACTGGCACAGCCCACCTCTCACCACCGCAGCCAGCTGGCAACTGAGCTTGTCTACAGAGCGTGTACACTTAGTACATGAGGATATTCAAGTTTCTTAATGATGAAATAATTACAAATGATAATATATGAGTTCATTATGTATTAGTGTAAAAGTGAAATAGACTGTAAGGTATCTCGACAGACAAGCAGATATCTAATGCACTGGTTGTCGTACAGTTTTGAGGATCCTTTTGTGAAAAATTAATATACATACCGTATCTGTCTCCTTCTGCTAATACTGGTGTGCTTGCACCCAATCACTGCTGCTCCTACTGTACATCTTGCTTGCCCTTCCTCTCCTTCTGTTCCATCAGGCATACCTAAGATCTGGACATTCACAGCTTGAACCAGATTTTTGAGTTTTTGAGCAACAATTTTATCATGTTCTGGCCCTTAACTATATGTGCAGCTACCAACATCATCTTCTCACTGTTTTTTTATACCTCCATTCTAGTCACCATCGTGACCACTGTCTGTTCCACCTTGACCAACTGCTCAACATTATTAGTCCATTTTTGGACATATTATGACACTTTGTGTTAGTGCCTTTATCACATGCTGCAGAGTTTCCAACTAAACTGTAGACTCCTCAAATGTTGTTGATAGTTGAACAGCAGTACACACTGCTTTGATGACCAAGTAATGCAAAATCACTTTTGTGGTATTTCTGGTTGCCTCATGTTACCAGACTCTGTAAACCAGACCTAGTCAATAATTTTCACCAAAAGACATCAAGTAAAATGTTTTAATTGGTCAAATTAATACACCTAATAGAGTAATAGGTCAAATTAACAGACCTGTTATAGCAGATCTCAAATAAGAGTGCCTGGCATGCTGGGCTCCTTGTTCCATGCCCCAGATAGCAAAGCATTGAGCTGGGGAGGGGCTTTAGGACTGGGGTTTGCTCTGTTGGTGACCTGAGCCTAATTGAGGTTCTATGCTGTCATTCTTTATGGACCAGAGACAGATCTTCATTTTTCAATGGCAGATTGGGAACTGAGGAAATCATGTATGCATATCAGTGTATTTCAGTGGATTTTGAACTTGTAATTTGGTTATTTCTCAATATTTTCTCCGCATTTTCAGCATGGCCTTTTGGGATACCAACTCATGAACAAGGGCAGTGAAATTATGCAGCTCCATCCAGAAAGGTAATTTCATGGTCACTGCACAAAAACATTTTCAGGCAGAACTGAACATTTCTCTACCCTTGTTCATGAGGTTGGATCATAAGATAGCTATTTTAAAATGTCTGGGTCAAAATATGTAAAATGGAAAGATATGACCATTTGTTGTTACACACACTCGTAACTTTAGAAATTTTTATATTTTGATACTAAATTTTCAAGATAGACATCTTCTTACCCCACCTCATGTATGTGACAGTTGTAATTTTTCAATTCCTGGCCAAAGGTGTGTTTTGCACCTGCCATGTGAAATGACATTGCAATTGTGTGGAATTACATTTTAAGGGATCCGAACATTTTATGCACCAGGTACATGAAGTAGAATGATAAAATGATTTTGCTGACAATTTGGTCACTGTTGTCCTACAAATGGAAGCACAGGGTGCTTCCACAGTGACATATATACACATCTATGATGGGATGGGGCATGAGGGCCCAAGGACACTGCACTCTCACAAGCAAATAAGCCTATGATTATACTGTCTCAAAAGTAAGGAAACTTTGCAAAAACTATGTTAATGCATCAGTTAGGGTTGATAAACTGTAAAAGGAGGTAAATACAATGTTAGGGTTTCTGACCTAACACACCACCACGCCCTGCAAATACCAATAGGCATTGAGGATATGCCTTGGGGTCGTCAGCCCTAACTCTTACCCCATTCTCCTATACTGTACCCATCTCATCTTATGTACTTATGGAATGGGAAGTGCTTCTGAGCAATCCTCAGCTTTTCCCACTGCCTTGTCACACTATTTAGCTACCTTCAGGTCATTTTGAAATTAGGTGAGGTAATAAGAAGGCTATGTTGAAAATATGAGTCAAAACATTTACAATTTCCAAAGTTATGAACAGGTGTGGCAGAACTACAACCAATGGTCATAATTCTGACATTTTTTCATAGTTTAACCCCAAATTTTCAGCATAGTCTCTTTAGACCTCACCTCATAAACCCTTAGTTGAACATTTTCAAACACATGCCAAAAGACCATTCCACACCTCAGGTGAGGAAACACATTTTGGACAGGACGAAAAAATAACTGCTGTACTGTTCATGAAGTGGTGTGAAACATTGGCTACGTTGAAAATTTGGAGTCAAAACATTGAAAATTGTATGCACGTTTGTAGGAAATTTTCAACAAGAACACCTAACTCATCCATTTTGTGGATTTTTTTGTGCCAGGTTTTCAACATGGCCTATTTGGGAACCCGCCTCATGAACACTGGCAGTGAAAGTTTGTTATTTGGTCCCAAAAGTGATTCTGTGCAGTGACCGGAAATCACCATCCAGGCCTGATTAATGAAACGACAGTTGTAGTGTTCATGAAGTGGTGTTCCAAAAAGGCCATGTTGAAAATTTGTAAAAGCAACATCCACAAATGGCAAAAATATCAACATAAGTTCAAAATTGCATTGAAATACATTATATGACACTTACCTTGATTCCTCAATTCACAGTTTGGGTTTGAAGAGTGCAGACATGTCTTGGTCCACAGAAGATGACAATATTCAACCTCTGATGATAAATATAGGGTAAGGATGTGGTGTCAGGTGGTTGGTGCTCAGTGGGAGGGTTGGGAGGTGGGAGGTTGTGGGACAACGAGGGACCATTTTCTTTTTTGGTAAAAAATACATTGGGGGACTGTTTTCTTTTTCACAGGATTTAAAGAGCAAATACATATTTTGGGACACTTGGGATGGCACCCAATTCCCCACACTAGAGGGGCTCATAATACTGACATGGAGTTTTACTGACCTTGTGCAGAAATCTGATCCTGGCTCACCTTCCTCCTCCACTGTGTCATTAAGTGAGTTAAATTGGGTCTTCCACCACAGTAACCATCAGATCTGAAAAATTAAAACTTGGAGAAAGAAAAAAATAGATACAAGAAAAACATCCCTTCCAGCCAGCTGTCCCTCCTGCTCCTTGTAGAAATATATTTGTGGTAGTATTTAAAATCAAGGTTCAGTACTGCAGTCTATACAAAGAGACAGCTATTTTTGCTGCCAAACTGGGCTAGGTTTCTCATGTCAGAGGACTGCTGTAACAGTCCCCTGGCCCGACTCCTAACTTGATGCCTATAATGCTTCTATAGCCCAATACTTAGTCCATTGTGACAGCATATTGTTATGTGAGGTATTCCTTGAGAGCCTTAATTATTATAATTACTGCCACTAAAACAGGGAGAGGAAGGGAGAGGGCGGTATTCTAAGAGTACAGGTGTTTAAACCCACGGTTGCTACAGCATAGGTTCTTCCTGCATTAGACTAACACTGCCGCAGTGGATAAGAAGGTCTAGAACTGAAAATCAGTCAGAGACACAGCTCACCTAAGATAAAGTATATGAAATCACTGCTCTACTCACCCATGCCTATGGTTATTTTGTGATCAAGTAGCTGCAGATCCAGAAGCAGAGGATGTGATTTAAGTTTTGACACGAGTTGTTGCAATGTCAGCTGTGTCTGTTGTTTTTTCTGCTTTCTTCACTGTTCTTCACTGCTGTTCTTCAGGCTGGTGAGGCGGGAGAGGTTGGTTGGAAGCAGTGGAATGAGTCAGGAATGCATGAAATATTTTAATAAAATTAAGTATAGGAATTGGAGGATGGGGTGCCACTACACACCAGGAAAATAGTGGGTCAGAGCTGAATCTACAGCCAGCAGCACAATTTCCAGTACCGGCTGCAGAAATCACGAAAATACCGAGGTTGTCATACAGAGAACACAGGGGTAGTGTTACGTCTCGCTAAACTGGGCACCTGGGAATTTGGGTGCCCAGAAAAGGTATTTGTAGGCATAAAATTAAAAACAAACATTAGAATCTCACTAAACAGGTCCCATTTAGCTGATTCTGTTGCTTGTTTTTAAACTAGAAACATAGAAACATAGAATGTGATGCAGATAAGGACTGCTTGGCCCACCTAGTCTGCCCATTTTCCTACTTAACAGATAAGCTGCAGATCCTAGTTAACCAACAGCTTACTTCCTTCTACCCCTGCTAGGACTGCCTTATGTCTGTCCCATGCATTTTGAAATCCTCCACTGGTCTTGACTCCACAACCTCCTCAGGGAGGCTCTTCCATGTATCCACAACCTCTCTGTGAAAAATACTTCCTCACATTACCTCTGAGCTGTCCCCCCATCTTCAAATTGTGCCCCTTGTTGTTGCACATCTCTTTTCTGAAAGATGCTACCCTTTGGACTTCTAATTCCTTGAGGTACTTGAAAGTTTCTATCATGTCCCTCTCTCCTTCTTTCCTCAAGGGTATACTATATTAAGCTCCTTTAGTCTTTCTTTGTATGTCTTCTGGTGCAGACCCTGCACCATTTTGTCGCCTTCTCTGGACAGCCTCCACTCTGTCTATATCTTTGTGGAGATGGGGTCTCCAGAACTGCACAGTACTCCAGATGGTGTCTCACTAACTGTCCGTACAGAGGGATAACAACTTCCTGTTTTCTACTATTGATGCCTGTCCCTATGCATCCCATTATCCCCCAGCCTTCCTTATTGCCTTCTCACATTGCTTGCCTACCTTTAAGTCATCTGATATAGTTACCACCAGGTCCTTTTCCATTTTTACTGTTGTCAGTATCTCACCCCCATTGTGTACTCTTCCCTGGGTTTTTGTTTCCCAGGTGCATTTACCTTGCACTTCTTTGCACTGAATCTGAGCTGCCATACATCTGACCATTCCTCCAGCCTTGCCAAGTCCCTTCTCATCCTTTCCACTCCATCTTGTGTATCAACCCTGTTGCATATCTTTGTGTCATTTGCAAAGAGGCATCTTTTCCTTCCAGTTCCTTGTCAATGTCCTTATAAAGACATGAAGAAGGACTAGTCCTAGTACTGAACCCCATGCGTACCCCGCTAGTAACCCTCCTTTCTTCACGTGGACTCCATTGACTACTACCCTTTGTGTCCTGTTGTCTAGCCAATTTTTATCCAGGCTAACACCTTGGGACCCACTCCAAGGCTGGCTAACTTGTATATTAATATTTGTGTGGGACTGCATCAAATGCCTTGCTAAAATCTAGGTGGGCCTTGTCCACAGCCCTTCCCTAGTCTACTACTTTGGTTACCCAGTCAAAGAAATCTATTAGATTCATCTGACACAACCTTTTCTTCATGAATCCATGCTATCTTGGGTCCTATGCCCCACTGGCCTCTAGGTACTCAACAATTCTTTCCTTCAGAAGTGATTCCATCATTTTCCCTACCACTGTGGTCAAACTAACCAGTCAGTAGTTTCCTGCCTCTGTACTGCTCCCACTTTTGTGAAGAGGAATCACATCCACCTTCCTCCAGTCCTCAGGTACAACCCCATCCTCCCATGATTTGTTAAAGAGAGTAGTCAGTGGTGTCACTAGTTCTACCTTAGTTCCTTTAGAATTTTGGGTGAATCCCATCAGGCCCCATTGCTTTGTCCACCTTCAATTTTATTAGTTCTTTCAGAACCCTTTCTTCTGTAAATGGACTGGTATAAACTCCCATTTTCAGAGTGTTTCTCTTGTTTGGTTTAGGTACCTCCCCTCTTCTTCCTTTGTGAATACTGAGCAGAAATATTCATTCAGTATCCCTGCTTTTCACTGTCACCCTCTACCCACATTCCCTCCCTTTATTAAGCCTCAGTATCCCTCCTTTGGTCTTTCTTCACTCCTAATATACCTATAAAGGTCTTATCCCCCTTCTCAACAGAGTTGGCTATCCTTTCCTCGGTTTGGGCCTTTCCTATTCTGATCGCCTCCCAGCCTCTTTCTCTGCTTTAACTGATAACGTTCTCCGTCCTGCTCCTTCTGTGTTTCCTTATATTTCCTGAATGCTATCCTTTTCTCCTTAACCTTCCTGCCACCTCTTTGAGAACCATTGGTGTTTTTCCTTCATTGTGTTTTGCTGATTTGCTTTACACAAAGGCTTGTTGCCTCTATGATGGCTGTTTTGATTACTTCCCATTGTTCCTCCACCCTCCTTCTTGCCTCTTTGCTAGTGCTTTTCTCAGGCACTCTCTCATTTTCCCAAAGTCAGCCCTCCTAAGGTCAAATCCCAGAACTGTAATGAATTTTCCACGTTTGTAAGTTTATGGAAAAAAAAGACCAAGATGGTTGTTGGCATAGCACCAAAATGTTTGTGCCCTGCAAATTCAGTGGTGCAAAATCAAAATGAGCATTTATGGCATCAATATTTGTTTTGCTGCCAGACGTTATCCAAAAACTTCTACTGCCCATGAAAAAGTCAGAAAATACTAAAATTTAAATCCTTATGATTCTGGAACCCCTTTCATTTTTCACCAGACCTGTCAAAGGAACTATCTTGGGACATGACTCATGTCCCCTGAAAGTTAGGGTAAAATTCCTTTCCATGTAGGCTGTAGATGAGAGCACAAAAAACATTAAATATAGGAAACAATTTTATTTTTTCTAGAAATGACACAGCTGTATCTCAGAAACCACAAAGCTGCCATCACACAAATTACCACAAAGCAAGACCTTGCCTCCTAGACCACACACATAGAAAATCTCAGCTCATTTTGTCAAACAGGGCCAAAGTTATTAAAGTGCAACATTTTAGGTTTAACATTAAACAGGCTACTCAACCTAACTACAGTAGTGCTGTCACACCAATATAATACATGATAGTGTGAGTATAGTTGCGGTTAGTGCACAGTTCTATGTTAAAGCCAAATGTTATATATATAGATACTGTATATATAGGGGATACATGATGAGCAACTGTGGAATATGGCAAATATTTGCATGAGTGCAGAGTAAACTGTGATAATATCATGGTGACAAGAGCCACGGTGATATTATTGCAGTTCACTCTGCACAAGTGCAAATGTTTGCTATATTCACAAGTCACACATATGTGTGCGATTATACAATAGGCTAGTACCCTTTAGGAACATTTGTTTCTGTGTTCCTCCTGTTTACTTTATTTTGGAAATTGGGTAAGTTTTAGGGGGACCTGGAGCACTGGGCAGTTAAGTGATTTGTTCAGAGTCACATAGTATTGAAATGGAAGTTGTAAGAATCAAACACTAGTCTGGGCTGATGAATGTAGAACATTTGTTCATTGCTTGTTACTCTAAACGCTAGGCTATACTGACAGCACTGTTTATGTGTGGCCTGAGTATGTGTAAGTGTTTCTGAATGGGCTGAGACTGTTAGACACTATGAGAAACAGGTGCATGTGATTTGCAGTGATAATTGTGTTACCTGCAGCGAGGAGTGAGAAACAGACTGTTTATTCAGTAAGTTGCAGGCTTTACTGAGACAGACACTGTTACAGTCAGCATTCAGAAAGAGAAGCTGGTTTATGAAGGAGGCTGGTTTGAAGATTAGAGCTGCACAGCAATGTGCCAAGTTGTCAGAATAACTATGGGACACAGGTGATTGTCTTTCACAATGCTAATTGAGTTAGTTGCAGGATTCAGTGAGAGAGAGAAATTGTGAAGCCATTAAATGCAAGCTGCAGTGTAGATAGTCTCACTTCTGGTGACATCACCATTGTGAGTATACTGTGAGTATATTTGCTGGTGATGTAGACACTGTGGCTCAGATATTCAAAAGGGTTGCACATGGCACAACAGTGTTGCACCATGCACACCCCACTGATGTGCCCGGCGTGATATCCAAAGGGAAAAGTGGGCTGCATTAAATCCCGGATGTGCCGGAGCACATCAGTAATGCATGCAGTGCAGGTGGGGGGCGTGCCCATGCATACCCTGCACAGCCTGATATTCAGCCCTGGATGTGCAGAGCCATGCATGCACAACCCTACTTGTGCCAGCACAAAGTTGATCCCCAAAAAGGAACAACTGATGGCTACCCACAGGTGAGTTGCCGATTGCAGCGTGCAACACAGCAGCCTCACACTGCACCTTACCCCCATGCCGATCGCCAGACATTTGTATAAAAAAAATTAGAATTCCATCCAATATCCCTGGTGGTCCAGTGGACCACTGTCTGCCGATATTGGGCATCTGTATAAAATTAGAATTCTGTCCAATATCCTGGTGGACCAGTGGGCACTGTCTGCCGATCCGGGTATCTGTATAAAAATTAAAATTCCAATATCCTGGTGGTCCAGTGGACGCTGTCTGCCTGATCATGGGCATTTGTATAAAGAAATAAATAATTCAATATCCCTGGTGGTCTAGCAGTACCCCCACCCCAACTGCCCACTGAGCCTCACCGCCGCCTCCCCCAGTCAGCTGGCGGTGGCAGCACCCTACCCGCTGGCCACCCCGCCGCCCACCGACTGACACAGCTGGTTGACTGGGAGGAGCAGGGCCGTGAGTAGTGGAGGTGTGGAGGGGTACCACTAGACCACCAGGATATTGGAATTATTTATCTTTATACATATGCCTGCGATCAGGCAGACAGTGGTCCACTGACCACCAGGATATTGAATTTTAATTTTTATACAGATGCCCGCAATCAGGCAGACAGCGGTCCACTGACCACCAGGATATTGGACGGAATTCTAATTTTTATACAGATGCCCGCATCAGGCAGACAGCAGTCCACTAGACCACCAGGGATATTGGACAGAATTCTAATTTTTATACAAATGCCTGCGATTGTGATAGACAGCTGTCCACTGGACCATCAGGATATTGGACAGAATTTTTAATTTATTTATACAAATGCCCACGATTGGGCAGACAGCAACACTGGACCACCAGGGATATTGGACATAGTTCCTGTTGTGTATACAAATGCCCGTGATCGGGCTGTGGAGCACATTGCCAGCTGCAGAGGGCATCGGTCCCCGACAGCTGCTGCCTGGCAGGGTGCGAGGCAAGTCGTTGGGGATCGGGCACTTGCATGCAATGAAGTGATGACATGCAAATGGCCCCATTTGGCGCCTTGCATACATTATGGCCCCATTTGCATGTCAAATTTTGAATATCACAGTTGCTGTGCATAGCGCAATGGAACTTGCGCTGGCGCATCCTTATGCTCCACTTTGGCCACTTTGTGCTGGCGCAGTGCCACTGCGCTTACGCACACTGTGGGTGGCCAGAGTGCAATATTCAATGATGCTGTACCACATGCAGCCCGCCAAATACCCCCAGTCCACACCCCTCATGCCATCCAAGTTGTGCTGCGCCCAAGCTTGCACCGCAGCCTCATGCAGTTTGAATATCTGAGCCTGTGGGTTTATCAGAAAATAAACCCACAGTGTCTGTGTCATCACAGAGTTATTCCACTTCAGTGAGAATATGTGTTTTATTGTCAGTGTTACATGCTCACCCCATTGTATAAATCTATATATATATTATATAGCACCTGAACTGTTTTATGTTTTTTATTTTTAATATGACTGCAGTCCTATATTTTGCACAATTTGCAGTGCTCAGTTTGCTATGACTAAGTTTTGCCTAGATTTTTTAATTGTACTAAACTATTGTATTGCAGATTCCTGTGCAATTGTATATTCTTATTCTGTCACACATGTAAATTATCTCTGATTCAGTGTGTGTTTCCTGGACAATCATTTTAAATACATTCTTATAACCTTCTAAAGTTTCTGAGAAACCTCAGAATGTTTTAAACATAAACTGTGTTGTAGCAGTATTACAGTAGCACAAAAGCTGCTTTCTGTGTTTCCACATACAAGAGTTTTGGAGCACTGCTGGCAGGCTGTTTACCTTCCCCAGTGTACAGTATTTTTTTAAATATAGCTCTCCAGGGTCTCCATATGCTGCCACCACCTAGTACCCAGTTCGGTTACCACAATGTTTTGTTTTAAAATGTGTTATCCTCCCATCTGATCTTTTTCTGCTTGTCCCTCCCCATTCATGATGCACACCCTGGCATGTGGTGGGCACGTCCACACATAGATGGAAAATGACTGCAGCTTTCATGCACCCCACCACCACAGCATGTCATGGTATTGACACTGGATTATCTCCGCTTGGATTCTGAAGGACCCATCCATAGTGATTCTCTAATGGCAGCTTCACAACTCTGCACCACTCACAGAATTGCATATAGGCAAGTGTAAACAGGGTTAACATCACTGGTCCATGGATGCAAGTTCAGTGAGTACATTCTGCTTTCAGGGCACCTGCCGCCCCTCCTCCTGATAAGATTTTTGAGTTTACAGAAAAGTGTTCAGTTTTAAATACAATAAGTGCTCCAATACAAGCCAAACATAAATCTGAACTGCAACTTTCTGTTCTCTGTCTCCCTGCTGCTGGCAGTGAAATATATCATGATAGAAAATGATCTTTCTTTTGTTTCTGTAAAAATCTGATGGTTTGTTGTTACAAGGTCAAATGTTTATGGGCACTATTAACCCCTTTAACCTAGCATGAGATCAAAAGAAGTAATTACCAGGAGTTTGATAATGAAGAGGCACATGGCCATGGAACTGGAAATGAAGAATGAAACAAACTTTAAAGATCTACATGTACTTAAAAATCCACCAAGCAAAACCATAGTTACACTGCATGCAAGTGAATACATGGTATTGAGCAGCAAGAAGAGTAGGATGCTTGAAAAGATTGGTTGCAGACTGATGTGAAAGTTACTTTGAGTTGCCAGTTATCTACCATTTTGTAATAAAGGAGTGCACGGCTCATAGTGTGACTGGGCCAGGAAGTAATAAATACAGTATTTATACAATGAAATTATGAATCATTAGTGCTGGTCCACGCAGTCATCACTGAGGATTTTCCTGCATGTGAGGATCTCTTATACCTCATACTGGAATTCATACTGAGAGAGAAGGAACAGAAAAGGTGATTTATCCAACGCTTCTGTCATTTTACCCATAATATAGCACAGTGTCATCATTTAAGATATATTTATCAAGTTTTGTCTTAAAATCATTCTTGTTATTACTAAATATTATTTCAGTAGGTAACTTGTTCCAAGGGTTAATGATGCAAATAATATCCTTTTTCTTTTGTTGAATTGAAATTTTGTGGTTGTAATTGTATTGGCCATGGACACCCACATTGTCATTTCTAAATTTGAAGTTCAGTTCATTTATTAGGTATGGGTCCTTCATAATGTCATAGCACATTAACAGGTCATCCTTATTCTTCTTGTTCTAGGGACATTAAATTAAGTTATTGAAGATGATTTTGTAACTGTCCTGTCTTATGTTATATATTTTAGTGGCCCATCACTGTATTTTCTCAACTCTGTCTCTTTCTTGTGAGGGACACATACTTTACTCCCAGGGCTGGTTTCATGAAGCAGCCATTGGATCAATGCAAGCTGCAGCCAACGGCAACTTGCTTTGATCTCTGATGTGCAGGGACCCTGCACCCAGTTCACTATTGGAGGGGTCCCAGTGTCAAACTCCTGCAGCTTGCAGCAACTGCTGCTGTCTCTCAAAATCCAGGTGCCTGGTATGGGTTTGCCAAAGCTGTGGGGCAGTCATGTGGCATCATGCCTATTGATGGAAGTCTGCTCGGAAGCTGGCAGGATCATGAGGTACAGGCCAGGGAACATGGACGGCAGGTTGGGGCTGGATGAGTGGAGAGGGATGACAAATGACCACTAATAAGGACATTGCATGGCCACCACCATGCTTGTGCTCTCCTTGAGTGGATGACCCATGTGGCATCATGGGGGGACCCTGTGGGCATGTACCCCCATAGCCTGACACTACTGGCCACTTCATTGCCATTCTGCATGTGTATGGGTCCTCTATGGCCACAGGAGGCAATAGGCAATGCCTCTGGGGGTGGTACATGGTTCATTAGATGAGCTTCAAGCTGTATAACTGTCATAAACTGTGTGCCCTGATGCATGTGACTCTAGCACAGATAGTCACCCTTCTGGGAAAGGTAGCATTCTTGAATTAGGAATGATGCAGGGTGTAGTGCAGGGATCCCCTTGTGTCATTTCTCTTTGACACAAGCACCTTTGTGTCATTCCTGATATTTATGATTCAGGCCCCCATAGTCCAGTATGGGTCTCACATAAGCCCTGTGTAGCAGCATTAGGACCTGTGCCTTTCTACTAGTGAAATTTCTTCTGATCATCCACAGAATCTTACTTGGTGTAAAAATGGCTGCTAGAAACTGGTGTTTTGGTTGAACCTGTTGTTGATAATACCAAGACTGTGCTCATTTTAGACAACTTTGATTTCTGTGTTCCCAAATTTATATGAGTGACTTATGATCTGTTTCCCAGTTGCAGAATACATTTGTCAGTGTTGAACTGCATACCCCATAAGTGAGCTTTATGTCTAGGTCACTTTGAACTGACTCAATTTCTTTTATAGTGCTGACCTTGACCATGAGTTTGGTATCTTCAGCATATTTACTAGTCCAGTTAAGAACTTCATTATACAAGTCAGCTACAAATATTTGAAAAAGGACTGGACCCAGTACACAGCCCTGTGGCACACCACTGGTGATTGTACCCGTATCTGACAGGTTAAAACAACAATTGGCAAAAAATATGATTCCAGGCATCAGTAATAGGGCAGGGCAGATTATAAACAAGAATTCTGACATGAATAAAGTATTCTTAGATTTCATCCATTCCTTGTATTTCAAAAACCTGCACAGAATTATCTATATCATGTATCCAATCCCAAATAGTGGTTATTTGTGCTGCCAAAAATAATTATGCATATCCGATAGAGCCAATCCTGCCAAATTCTTAGGTTTAGAAAGAGTAGTGTATGCAGTTCAGGGAGGTTTATTGTTCCAGATAAATTTAGTTATCATTTTTGATGCTGTAAAATTATTTCTGAGAGATATTATTTGAAGTCATTGAAACAAAAATATAAATTTTGCAGTATTTTCATCTTAATAGTATTTATTCTTCCAATTAATGTCAGAGGTAAGTTGTTCCATTGATCTAAATTTGCCTGAATTTCTTAAATAATGGATTATAATTAGTGCAATCAAATTCTGAAGATCAGAAGATATTAAGACCCCAAGATACTGTAGTTGTGAGATAACTTGACAGATTAGACCATCAGGCAAACTTATATTTACATGGTTGTTTAGTTTCATCATAACAGTCTTGTCCAACTAATTTTGTAACCTGATAGTTTTCCAAAGCCATTTGCCACCCTTATAAGTTCTTTAATAGAGTCTTCTAGATTTGTGGTATAAAGTAAAATAGCACTTGCATATAGACTTATTTTATACATTGTATTGGTAATAGTAATACCTCATATTTGTGGATTATTTTGAATAGCTGATGCTAATATTTCAATCACTAAAGTGAATATGAGTGGTGACAAAAGAGTAGCCTTGCCTTATGCCTCATGTCGCCTAAAAGGTTGAGATATATTATGGTTAGTTTTAAGCCTTGCTGTAGGCTGACTATATAATAGTTACAACCATCCATTGAGCTGTGCACCAAACCCCATCTTCCTTATTATCTCCAGCATAAACTTCCATTCAGTCCAATTGATTGCTTTCTACAGCCATGGCTAAAAGGACAACATCCTCTGATGTTTACTTAGAAACCACATTTAGTGCTAGTCTGGATATTTTTTTAAGTGTACTCCTTGAAAAATCTGTTCTGATCTTTGTTGATTATATGTGGTAATATAGTTTCTAGCCTCTTAGCTATAATTTTGGTGAAGATTTTGTATCTACATTTAATAGGGAGATGAGGCGATATGATGCACAGCTCAATGGATCCTTGTTCTTTTAAGAAACACTTGAATGATGGCTTCCTGAAATGATTTGGGAAGAGATTTAGTAGTATTAAATTAATTAAAAGTTTTTGTAGATGAGGAATAAGTACTGCCCTGAATTGTTTATAGAATTCTATTACGATGCCATCCAGGCCTGGAGACTTATTGCTAGGAAGGGCTTCCATATCTAGGTCTATTTCTTCTACTATTATATCTTTATCCAATAAAGTTCTAAATCTTACTGGAACAGAAGTGGGTGGATTTTGTGTAAATATTCTCTGAGCTGATTGATTTGAATAGATCCAGGTGCTGTTTGCTATAGATTTTGGTAGTAGTTTAAGAAATTAGTCTTAAGTAATGGTGGGTCTTCCACCCTTGCACCTTGCAGATTATTAACTGCTAATATATATTTTTTGTTGGTTCTTCCTAGTTTGCCACGCCAAAAGTTTTAGGGTTTTGTCTGATAAGAATAAACAGTTTAATCTAGTATGAGCAATTTGACATGTAATATTCTCTGAATTTAGTGAATTGTTTTGTCCTTTCATTTGAATTAACTTGGTATAAATAGCATTGTCTAGTGTCTGACTATGTATCTTTTGTAAATTTGTAATTTTGTTTATTAGTTGCTGCAAACTGGAGTTCTGTGTTTTATTTCTGTGCTGTTCTATGGTCATCAGCTTCCCTAATCCAAACTGTAAACGCTTCCCAAATTATACTAATTGTAGTGTCTTGTATGTTATTATTTAGGAGGAATTCTTTAATTTCATCTGTTAATGTTTGAGTTACCTGAGGTATTTTCAATATTAAGTAATTCATTCTCCAAAGTTCATGTTAGCAGTTTTCAGAGATCTTAATTTTATTATACAAGGGGAATGATCTGATATTAAAATTCCAAGGTATTGTACCACTATTAAGCTGTGTAAGATGGAATTTGAAATCAGGTAATAATCTATCCTGAATAAGAGATTTGAGTTTGGGAATAATATGAAAATACTATATTTTCTGAGTGTTTAGTATGCCATGGATCAGCCAAACCAAGTTCTACAGTAACATATATTTCATAATTACTATTCTTGATGAGCGATTGGCTTTATCCAGCTTAGATGTTTTCCCTTGTGAATATAGTACCACATTAAATTTCCTTCCCACTATATATGGAGAAGGAAAATAGATAAAGTAAGAAAAATTGGGTAAAAGGCTAGACTATTAATATTTGCTGCATAGACTATGGCAAGTGTGAGCTTAAAATTTGGAATGAGTAATTGAGAAATGACCATCATAAAATCCATCTATTTCAGATTTAATTATCCTCAGAAGTGGTAGCTTATTATTAAAAGTAATACTGCCCCTCTTGGTTATTCTGATAATTAGAAAGTAAACCCTTACCCCAGCAGTTGCAAAACTCATGTCATTCTGATAGAAATTAGTTTCCTGCAGCATAGCTATACCTATTTTTTATTCTGCATGTATTTAATTATTTTAAGCATTTTAACTTTATTTTTAAGTCCCCTAACAATCCTAGTAAGAATTTGTAACTCGCTCATCACCTAATTGACTAAAAAGTAGCTTGGACCCTCTGAAATTAAATTTGACAAACCAAATTTCTTTTTCAGCATATTTTAGCCACCTTCTTAATAAATTTGAAAAGTATCCAAAATGTGGTAATCATAAGTAATAATTTGGGAAGAGAAAACCATACCCCCACCCTGTAAAACAATACCCTATTCTGGGAGCACGAGGATACCAGACCCCACACTCCCTATTGAGCATGATGACAAAAAGTCATCATAAACCTCTGAAAACAGGTCAGTGGTGTGCTCCATTTATACTAGTATTTTTAAAGCTTGAGGTCTATACCTATATCCATATATTATGATTTTACGTAGGTGTAATTTTCCAAGAAGAGAAGAGAAAAAAAAAAAGGTTCTCCTCAGTCTCAGAAATTGCTTCTCATCTTATAAATTTCTCCTGTTATACTGTCAGCTTAAGCTTCAGCTTTAAGTTTAGAATTAAGTAGTAAATTCTCTCCAGTTAGAGTCAGGAGTATGAAACCATCTTATGCACTGCCAAAACCAGGGAAATCATCGTTATCATGTTGCAGTACTGCCATATTCTTCTGCAAATGCTTCCCATTGTGTCATCACGGTCTTCAAAAGTATGGAGTTTCCTTTGACTATGAACTTTAGTTTAGCAGGGTAAACCATGGAAAAGTGTATCCTCTCTGGTACAGCTTAGTTTTTACCAGATTAAGCAGTTTTAATTTGGCAATAGTTTCCAATTACATATCTGGAAAGACATTGAATTTGGTATTTTTAAACATAAGCCCTTTTTCCATCTGAGAGTTTAAAGTTTCATCATTCTTTTAATATTAGAGGTACATGTAGAAATATCCGGTTGCTCCCTTCCTTCTGATCAGGAATAATTTCAGGAATAGTTTTCACATGCTGAGAGTCACCTCTGAGCACAGCATTTCTTTATTGTGTGCCTTCCCGGATTTCAAGTTCATTTGTAGAAAGGAAACATATTACCTGCTGCTGGCTTTTTCCCTTTACTCACTGGCATTTTATAGGTGGTAGCAGTGGTTCTTGAAGTTTCTTCAAATCTGAAGCCTGGGAGCCTGGGATGGAGAGTGCTGAGGTGGAGAGCACTGGTGAGAAGTTTGAGGGGGTTCTGGACCAACTTATGGCTGCGGTGAAGCATTTATTTGTTATGTAGATACCGAGAACTCTAGTTTGGCTATGATTTAGACATTCCATGAAAGAGACTATGGAGGGTAAGGAAAAGAAGATTACCAATTGCCAAAAGCTTAAAAATAAAAACAGACATAACACTCAGTCCATATAGACCGTTGCTGGAGCAAGCTGACTGCAACTATTCAGAGCATGGTACACCTGTCTATATTGGATGATGTCAGTAACTGATGCTCCTCACAGGTGCAATCTTCCTCCTCCTCGAGATCATATCAATAATTCTTGCCATAATTACTGTCTTTGTATCTTGAAGAGTAATCACCAGATTGAGATTTCTAATATTTATCCTATATGTAAACTTCCAGGGATTGTAATTATTAATCAGCATTATTAGTGGAAAATCTTCCTGTTTTGAATTTAACTCATCCAACCAAATAAGGTTTACAGGTGATAGGTTGATAGTAATTCTCAAGGAAAGTAAGGAAGGAAGACCAAACAAAACAATCACATGGCAGAAAGTTCTCTGGTTGGGCATAAGCATTAATTATAACAAAATCACCAGAGAGGGATCCTATCATGATCAGTGTTTTTATGAGGAGAATCAAGTGGTACTCTGCTAATACTGAGTGTATTCGAATGGGGATTTCAATCTAAATTGGAATGATGACAGCTCTAAGAAATTGAAGGATCTATGCGATTTTAATGGTCTGTTGCAAATGGTGACTGCTATAACAAGACCTAACAGAAAAACCCTGAGCACAGCACCTCCTGGATCTTATGCTAGTAAACAAACCTCACACTATCTCGGATACTGGAGTATTCTTCAACGATACAAGCGACTATTGCACTACTGCCTGCACTAGATATCTGTCCCAAATAAAATCGGCCTCCAAATTCAAACTGAAAAGATGCCTGAAAAAGTTCTGCCAGTACACTCTCCTGAAAGATCTAAGCAACATTCGCTGGCAGGATTTCACCAGCCCCACCTTTAACGAGGCATTTAACATCTTTCACAGCCTTCTTACTGGGGCTAATAGACAAACACGCCCACTAAGACTGATCAAATCAAAAATAAAACTCTTGGCTGGTTCTCCCATCCTGAAGAAGGCACTTAGGGAAAGGGACTACTGGTGAAAAAGTGAGGAAATCCCACCTGAGGTTGATTGGTTAGCATTCTGACTACTAGGAATGCTTGTACCAAGCTAATTAGGTCAGAAAAGCTAGGTACTTCCAAAAGAACTAGAAGACAATAAAACAACTCTGCCAAATTTTGGAACATCCTCAAAGAAGTTGAAGGTCAGTCCACTGCAACACCCTTCCAAACAAATTGTGTCTGATGGTACCACCTATACGAACAAAGCTGATATACTAGAAAAACTTAATGATCACTTTGCCACTGCAGGGCTTGCCTTTGACACCTCACCTATCAGCAAACTTAGCCTGGCAAGAGACTACACTGTTGGCTTCACTGATAATCACAACCATAACCAACTGCATCCCACCCTTCAGCTTCTCACAATTACGGTCACAAGTGGAGGACCTCTTCCTTTCTCTGATACAAAAGTGTGCTGGTGCAGATAATATTGAACCTTACTTCCTAAAACTTGGCCATACCTATCTGACCCGCCTCATTACACACACTTATTCAACACCTCTGATTCATGGTGAGCTACCTGTCTTGTAGAAAACTGCCCACATCCTACCATTATTCAAGACTGGGATCTGAGTGATCTAAACAATTACCAGCCTATTTCTATACTATCCATCCTCTCTAAATTACTTGAAAAATTGTCAACATCCAACTTAGAGAACATCTGGATTCACAAAAGTTGCTAAACCTGCTCTGTCCGGCTTCAGAACCAAACACAGTACAGTATCGCCTTGCCAAAGTAACTACAGACTGGCAAATGGCCTTGGACTCTAAGAAGCATGTATTTGCCTCTTCCTTGATCTAAGTAAGGCCTCGATACTGTGGATCATACCATCATGCTTACTGCGACTGAGTAATGTCGGACTTGATAGTTCTGCCATTAAATGGTTCACCAGCTACCTAACCAATAGGTTATAACAAGTCAAAGCCATGGGAGATCTATCCCCACAAAAATCCTGGTTACAAGGAGTCCTACAAGGCTCCATCCTGGGCCCTATCCTCTTTGCAATATACATCAATAATCTGGATGCGCAGCTGGCCACAGCAAATGTGCACTTATTCGCAGATGATACTGTACTCTATACCACAAATTAATCCTTGGATCTGGCCCATGAGTACTTACAGAAAGACTTTGTCACCCTCCAATACAACCTTCTCACTCATAAGCTCCTCCTCAATGCCAAAAAGACTAAAACAATGATTCTCTCACAAAGTCTACTTCAGATGTCCACATATCACACAGATCCGAACACTCTTAGATGAACCCAATGAAGTAGTTGATACCTTTAAATACCTAGGGTTCTGGCTGGATAACAAGCACAATTTCTGTGCCACTTAAATGAAACCTCGAAAATTAAGACAGCGATTAGGTTTATTCTATCGCATTAAACACCTACTCTCGTTAGAAGTCAGAATGAGACTAGCACAAACTACATTCCTACCTATACTGGACTATGCTGACTTCCTTTACAGTCATTGCCCATCAACAATGCTAAACAAACTGACACCCTTACCACCGGCTTAAGATTTATCATACATCTACCCTGTAGTACATATCACTGTTGTCTATACCAGGTTTTGGGATGGACCTCACCTCAACTAGAAGAAAAAGGTCTCCTCTAGCTTTTTAAAGCATTATCTGAAAACCTCCTGCATACATCTCGAACATCTTCAAATGGGCTTAAGGTTCCTATGGCCTGAGACGCTTCTCTAATCTGCTTCCAGACTCCTAGAGTGAAACTACCCTTGGCTCAGCAGCAATCAACTTCTCACTTCCATCACTCTGGAACACTATGCAAGACTCATTAAAATTATCCTCACTTCCAAGCATTTTCACATTCAAAGCTCTATTAATGGATTATCTGAAGGAATCATGCAACTGTTTCAGATGCTGAGGACCCCTAAGCCCCGTTGCTACTCTCAAATCCTACACCTAAGTATCTCATCCACCTCAAGATTCTTAAAAACAGAAACCTAGGACTTATGCTCTAGTTTCTTAATCCAAGATGGCCCTGACTATTCTCTACCTTTTACCTATTCTGGCCTCCTTTTAGCTGCCTACTTTTCACCCCAGTTTCTGCCCTATTCCTTAATACCTCCTTATTTTTAGCATTTAGGTCTGAGCTCTTACATAGCGGAGACTATATGGGATTGTTGTCTCTTCTAATTTCAGTAAAGCTGATCATTATGTACCTTGCATGTTAATTATGTTGACCGTATGTATAGGCCCATATAGACCGCAATCTTCACCATGGTTTTTTTTTTTTTGCACCATTGTCCACCGTAATTGTAATCTTATGAAGTGTACTGTATTGTATTAATGCCCAGGACCAACTTGAAAATGAGCTTGCTCAATGGTGTTTATGCCTGGTTAAATAAAGTGATTGATTGATTGATTGATTGATTGATATATCTAAGTTGGAAGAAAGTCCAGTGGCCAATAGTAAGCCTCCTGTGGGACAACCATATTCATCTTCTTAACTGAAGCTCGATTTTCAAAGTTGAGAGACTAACGCAAGGTACTTGCTCCAGAAAAGGATGACGCAAAGCGCAAGCTATGTCAAAACTTGCGCCAATTTTGATTTTCTGACCCTGTTTTCATCAAAAGTGAAACTGTCTGCACTAAAGTGACTTGCATTAGGCTTGCATCAAAAATAAGTGCACCATGTTACAATGGGGCTTGGTCAAAAATGATACACCATCCCATTATTTTGGATTTTCAAATGTGGAGGCTGTTGACACTGCACTGAAGATGCATGCCACTGTTAGACAAGCCAGAGCTGGTCTAACTGACACTGGAGCATACAAAGGGAGGATAGATTATGCTGCAGGTTGGTTATAGAGCCAACATTCCTCTGCAGGACTAGCTCAGAGCATTTTGGGGCTTAACATGCCATTGTCTTGGTAATTTCATCTGCTGTATTTTGTGATTCAGCTTGAGTCATTCTCATCCTATGCATTATATTTTAGTACATCTTGAGTCAAATTCTTACCTCATGCATTTACTTTTTGACACAGCTTACGTTATTCGGACTCCATGCTTTGTTTCATTTTTTGACTCAGCTTGAGTCATTCCCCCTCTGTATCTTCTTTGTAACTCAGCTGGAGTCATTCTTGCCACATGCATTTTTGCTTCAGCTTATGTCATTCTCTCCACATACAACATATTGTTGACACAGCAGACCTCTTGTGTCGTTTTGGGGACTTTATCAAAAGAGTGCTTTTCTAAAAATATAGCACACATTATTTGATACACCTGGATTTAATGAAGTTGGTTGTTTGACACATATTACATTAGTCTAAGGACTCATTGAAAACTGGAAGTCTGGGAGGATCAGAGGTTCACCAGGTTTCTTGGAAAGTATACTATTGAGCGTTACAAGAAATTCATTCATTATCAACCAATTTTGCATCAAGGCCCCCCATGTTCCAGGATAAGATAAT
Source organism: Neoceratodus forsteri (assembly GCA_016271365.2). Classification (NCBI taxonomy): domain Eukaryota; kingdom Metazoa; phylum Chordata; order Ceratodontiformes; family Ceratodontidae; genus Neoceratodus; species Neoceratodus forsteri. The sequence continues at coordinate 74,149,183 of CM028138.1, read as the reverse complement.
CAAAGTCCTTTCTTCAACATTAATAATGGAGTTTTGATAAGACCAAGCTCCTAATGTAGTCAGGTACTGTCAGTTATTTTATATATTAGACAGTTATTCAAACCAATTTTTGTAGGAAATCTTAGATTCACAGGAAGTGGGGCATCATCTCCTATATTAATTTTCTGGAAGAAGAATGACTAGTTATTTGTTTGAAGACTTGAAAGAGTCCATTTCCATCAAGAAAATACCCATACTGTCAAGTCTACTACTTTATAACAAAACGTTCCACTAGGTCCACTGTTTTGAAGATCAAATCCATTTGTGAACAATCAAATAAACCATACTTTATCCATGAAGTTCTCTCTTTCCAGTTCAGTACCCACACCTCTAGAGAGAAGCTCTGGTTCATTTTATGGTTCTGATATATTCTTCACCCAGTATCTTCCAGTCAAAAGTCAACAGGACTTTTCCAGTCTCAGTATTCTGTGTGTGAGTGAGAGGGTCCTAAAGAGGGGCATTATTATATGATTATGGGTATAGTAACTGTTGTTTCTTACTGCATAACAAGTGATGCTCATCCTGGTTGGGTGAGAGGACCACAAAGTGAAGTTGAATGATTCTGTCTGCCCAACCGATGTGAAGAAATCTTTTAAACTTTAAAGAAAAATATTCATAATACCCATAATCATGTTCTATGGCAATAGACCACACTCATATGATTATTGGTTTAGTTTACACCACTTATTTATAGATTTACAGGTTGTTTTTTGTTTTGTTTTTTGTTTTGTTTGTTTGTTTCTGAGCTCTTCCACAGTGTATTAGTGGTTTAGAAACATCTGCTGGATGACCAGTGCCAGGAGACAGCAGTATGTGGAATAAGAGGTATTGCCTTTCACCTCACTGATTGTCTGTGGGTGATCCATTACCATATAATAATTGTAACAAATTACCTTATTGATTCTGTTATGACCTAAGTTGGTTCTAAGTTTAGATTGTGTTTATTGTTTATTCAGTACAGTTTGCATAATTTCAGGTTTTTCTAACATAATTCCTAACAAATGTAGGACAGACCTTTTCCCTACCTCCTCAGCTTTTACAAATTTGTCAGAAAATGTGACCTTGTTCATAATGTTAGGGGCAAACATATCTAGTTTTTGGAAGCATCTCTTTGTCGTCCATCAGTCTGTCTGACTGTCTTTCTCCCCTTTGCCTATACTACTCTTCCAGCTTCATCCACTGTTAGCTGAAGACTTGGGAAACTTCCAGATTTTCATATTTTGTCCAGTCCTCCTTTTCCCTGTGAAGTTGCTCTCCCATACTTTCAGCCTAAGAAAAATCTTTCATTAGATTACTCAGAAGATGTGTGGTTTGTGAGAGAAATAATAGCTAAGGCCTACATTGTAAAATATTTTTTAGCTATAACCAAATAGTATTTAGTAAGTGTCAAATAAAGTCCATCTCTGAAGTAAGGAATCAATTGACAGAAAGTTTTTGATAGCCATTCTGGTAACCTGTTTTAATATGAGAAATAAAAATGAAAAAGCAGAGCTGTATTGTAAATGCCTTATTGTAGTTAGAGTAACTCTGGTGCTGTGCTTTTTGTTGTTGTAGTAGTAGTAGATTTTATTTCTTTATGATGCCTTCTCTGGAGGCTCAGGTGCCAGTACAACAACTAGAGATAATAGCAAATACAGAACATATAAAATACTATATTCCAATTAAATAAAAATTTAAGTAAATTGCAACGTGCTAAGATAAACATTTCAGCAACTACCTAAAATCATACTGGGATTACATATAGGACTCTCACTCCCACAGGCATGTGCAAAAAGATGGGTTTTAAGCCCCTTTCAAAGGCCTCCAATGAGTGTACCTCTCTCCTCCGGAGGAATTCCAAAGAACCAGATTTTTAACTTCGAAGGTCTGGTTCCTGAGGTTTTAATCCTGGCTGTAGGAACAACCATGAGGCCATCCTCAGTGGAGCAGAGGGATGTACAAGTGTGTAAGGGTGCAGGAGATCACACATATTACCTAGGCCCAGCCCATGTAAGATTGTATATGTTAGTAACCCAACTTTAGAGGACGTACACCACTTAACCCACAGTCAGTGTACTTCATGTAGTTATGGGGAAATATGGCTCAGTCTCAAAGGGCTGGTCAACCTAGCAGCTGTGTTCTGCACCAACTGCAGGCATCTCAGTGTATCTCCACTGACCTTAAGGTATATAGTGTTACAGTAGTCTACCTAAGAGATCACAAGTTGTCCTGGATCATAAGGGATTTAATCTGATGTTCCTAAAATGGCAAAAGCCATTCTGGACTACTGTCAATGCCTGAGCCTCAAATGTCAGCACCTCATCCAGAATGACTCCTAGATGTCTCACCTTTGAAGAAGCCAAGGCCCAAGAGGTGTCAAGTTGAAGTCCAATTCTCCTCTTGGTAGCTGCCACTCTGTCTATCTGACCTGGCTCAGTTACTCATACTTTAGTTTTATCCAGGTAAAGACTTCAATTCAGAGATGTCCAGTCCTGGATCTCAGCTAGGCACTTATTCACCACATCCACCACACCAAATGTCTTTAGGACAAAAGACAGATAGAGATGAGAATCATCTGCATAGCAATGAAACCCAATTCCATACTGTCTAATGATCCTACCCAGTTTCAGCATGTACACTGCAAACAACATGAGTGAATGGACTGAACCCCAATAATGCAGGTCCACTGGGATCAAAGAAAACTTCCTATAACTACTCTCATGTCCTGCCCATGAGATTGACTCCAGCCAATTATTTTCCTGTGGGTCCTACATACTCTGTGAGTCAATCCAATAAAAGCCCATGGTGTCAAATGCCAAGGAGAGATCAATGACTACAAGAACTGACTGATCTCCTCTATCTCTTGCACTGAGCAGGTCATTATGCACCCTGACCAATGTGGTCTCTGTGATGTGCTGTGCCTTCACCTAAACTCAGACTGGAGGCTTATAGATGTCAAAGGCCATAAGTGTACCTCAGGTTGCAGCACAACCTCCTTCTTAATAACCTTGGCTAAGAAAGGTAAGTGAGAAAAGATTGGTAATTCACCAAGATGTCTGTCCAACAATGGCTTCTTCAGAAGGCATTTTTAATACAAGTAGGAAAATCCTCTTACTAGGAGCACTGGACAATCTCAGAGAACCCTGGAAACAGGATTCCAGACACAAGTCACTAGTAGCCAAGTCAGATCTGGACCTAGGTTGCAAAATGTTGGCCACAACTCCAAGATTATCTCCCCAACCTTATCCATCTTCACTAGCAAAAGCTCCTCAGGACCACTAGATGGCCATTGTGTTCCCCTGCCACAAGACTGTTAGGCAATGAAGACCCATTTGGTGAGATCCCAGGCCAACTAGAGTATATTCTTCCAAAAGGAACCAAGCAAACACCTCCCATTTAGTGAATGAAACAGCCTTATGGATTCCAAACAGGAAGGATGAAGAAGCCTGTTCACATCTGAAAAAGCTGAACTGGTCAGTTCCTTTGGCAGCAATGTCCCTGGACAGAAATTCTGACTTTATGGGAGATTTCCTTGATAGCCACTGTAGTGAATATTCAAAGCCAGTTTGTCCATTCTGGGCCCTCAAGTTCCTCCAACAATGCTCCCATCTTTACCCCTTTGCTTTCATTTCCCTCAGACTGCCAACAAACCACAGCAAACCAAGGTGTGAAATCAATGGGCATAAATGAACGGGTGCTACAAGGTTGAATGCTACAACAACAGCTCTATTATAAGCTGAAACTGCTTCCTCCAATCCCCAGAGCATGCTGCCAACATACCCAAGGTGTCCAGCACAACCATAAGTCTATATGACCTAAGCCTTCATAAAGGTCAGTACTGGACCATCTCCTCAGGTGGTGGACTATAGAGGGTGCCCTGAAACCAAATCTAATGATGCAATGATCTGACCAGCTAATTAGATCAATCCTGAGGTTTTCCATCCCAAGCTCCAGGAGAATACCAAGTCCAAGGTGTGCCCATGTTGGCGGGTCACAGAAGCAACAGCTTGTGCAAGACTCAGGATTCCATTCCTGAAGGATATCCTGTCCAAAATATGAGAGGTTGTCATCATCCCAGCTGCTCAAGTCACTAAAATAAGCCATCTTGGTGACTCTAATACCCAGTCGGTGACAAATCCCACAGTTTCTGAAGAAAATCCACTTGTGTCCCAGAGGCTGGTACATGAGGAGGATTCTGCAACCTGCACCTGGACATCCATGCTCAGCCATGCATTCAAATGAGAAGGCATCCCCACCCCCACCCCCACACACACATGGGTGCACCACCAGGTTCAATTCAGATCTAAAACAGACATTGCTAAATGGTTGGGAGGCAGCCAATCTGTGAGCATAGAGTTACACCATAGACTCTTATGGTTTCATGGCAGGATACCAAAAGGACATGAGGAGAATAAATAAATAAAGATGCTACCCTTTTCATGTCAGCAGAATTAAGACTAGAAAACTTGTATAGTGATTTAAAGACTTTAATGTCAACCGACTGTGAATATCATTGTTACATAATGCATTGTATTGTCCATTTCATTTGTAGGGTTATGTTTTATTTATGCATTTACTGAAACTACCATATACTAATTGAAAAATACCAGTTTACAAATATCACATTATTGGCACCTAGGCATGAGTACAGTTGGTTATTAATTACACAACAGCGAATGCAAAAGCAGGCGAGAAAAGTACCTAGATTCCAGTTTGTCCAATTAACACTACCCAACACCATTGTAGTGTATAACCTACCCAGCTTACATATGTGAGCATAAAATTGTTAAAATACATTCTTTAGTGATGCTTCATGGTTTAAATTATATATGGTAAAATTATGCTTCTAATGCTCAACTCAGAACCATTTATGTAAGTTTTTCACAACTCTGTAACCTTTAGTTTTCTGACTAAAACCCCTACAAACAGCACAATAACATTTGGCAAAAATCATCCAGACGTACTTGGAAATGTTTCTTCCAGATGAAATACCTTCTGTATGCTTCCTCATTTTGATCCAAATATTTTAAATGATTAGCTAACTCTTCAGGCGTTTTGAAATCATTTACATGAATAAAAGAATATGAAGGCACATATTGTTCATAGTTTTCCTTGAAGGGCCTATAACAACAGGAATTGCCCCATTATTAAAAGCATTATCAAATATCTTCTCAGTGATGTAGTCTGTATGTAGTGAGTTCTCAAAGCCAGGTAAAACTTGTACTGAGAAATTGTTGCACGGAAGTTTTCCTTACTAAGAGGTTTATGGTTCCTTCCATAGACATCAATGCTAATGTACTTTCTTAAACTTTCATAATATTTCACACGATCAGAGTTTGGATTCCAATTACTAATAGCCCATGCAACCAGCTTAGATTTATCAGGAATTGTATAATTTTGTGGTTCCTTGATGTATTGCAGGTAGGCATATGGCACAAAAATATCTGAGTCTCTTCTGTAAGACAACGTGAGGTTGAATACATCGTTAAATCTTTCGAGGCCTCCGAGTGTTCAGGAGGCTCCATGTTGTACCACACCCAGTACTGGTTTCAGGTCTTTGCTTTTGAGGCAGACTGTTTGGATTCCCTGTATATCGGCATAATGAAACACAACAGCATCTGCATCATCATATATTTGACGGTCAACAGTAAGGTGGCAGTTGTGTATTCCAAATTCACTTGCACATGCATCTAAGTTAAATCTCACCCCAAATGGCCAGTTCCATAGCAATAATGTCAAACTCTCAGGCTCTGAGTTTTGGGCTTTGGGATGTTCCATGGAAAGGAAGGTGGCTCCTGACCTCGATGGTATGTTTTACGTAGAAAAAATGCAAAATGCCAGGATGAAATTAAATACCACAAGTGCACTCAGCTTAAAGAAGGAATGTTGATCCATTTTCAAGGTACTTAGATAAGCTCTGTAAATGAAAAAAATGTTAGTACTACCAAGTAATACAGTCAAACTCTATAAAGGAATGTCTATTATTAGATGAAAGTGTAATTAATAATTTGAAAGTGATAAAAAAAGTAACCAAGAATACATATTGCCAGTTGGTTCTATTTTGTCATTTTATTCACAGATCCAGTCCAATGCTAATATTAAAAAGTATACGGCAACAACAAAATTACTGTACAGTACCACATGTAGTATTGCTTTGATACTTACAACTCTGGCTTAGATTTTCAAACTAGATAGATGCAAATGCATGCTCCACGTGCATATGCAACTGTTCACTTGTGCCTGGCCTTCATCAGTTATTTTCCAAAATAATCTACCTGGTTATTTTTTTTTTTTGGTAACCTGGTAAGGCTAATTTGGCACAAGTCCCTGTTTTCAGGGGTGACCTGAAGCACTGTGGTGGTTAAGTGACTTGCTCAGAGTCACACAGTATGCAAGTGGAGGTTGGGGGAATCAAACCCAGTGTACTGGATGTACCAAGCTCATTCATAGTTCATTATTCTAACCTCTAGGCTATACTGCCAGCTCCTTAGAGTCCAATTTATTGGACTAGAGTCCAATTTATTGCAATGTGACCCAAAATATGGTGCAGATCCAGTCTGCATCATTTTTGATTGAAATTCATCTTTTATGTAAATGCTGCTGAAATTTGAATAAATGCACAGAACTGTTAGGTCATCCAATTGGTGTTCTAACAGCTTTAATGGATGTGGTGGCATATCTATTATTGGAAATAGCAACAGGAGGATCATAGATGCATCTCTTGACCTCCCATTTCTATCCTCTAGCCATTAAACCATCTGCTTTATAATCTGCCTTGTTCATTGTTTTCTTTTATTAAAGGTCAGCAATTCTGAAATTCAGTCTGTTGACTCCATATCAAAACACCTTCATTTCCTTTGACTTGCCACCTGCTTTTATAAGGACAGTATTCCCATATGGTCCCAGTACTATGTAATTTTCTTATTAAATACCATTATGCCTAAATGGTCCCAGTACTATGTTTTTTGTATTAGTTTCCTTAAAGTCTGGGTAGATATGATTCAGATTAATGTAGTACACCCTTGTTCCTCTTCTTAAGATTTCTATATATCTCTTAATTCTACTATTGTAATGCTTTTACCAGTAGCATCTACTACAATATGCATGCTGATTGGTCAGACAGACTGCTTTATTGACTAGTAAGTCCCCAAAGAATACCCAAATAAATGCAATTTCACCAGTTGTCTTAGTTACTGCACGTAACATAGAAACATCTAGCACAAGAGCTGGTTATAAAGAGTGGTCTGTTTTGCCAACAGCACTACAATAAAAGCTGAAGAAATTGATTGTTTCAATAAAGATATAAAATAGTCAAGAAGATGTTTAGAGGGAAAGATAGAGGTGAACGTGAAGTAAGCACAATAGTTTACCAATAGTTGATCAACCTCACTAGTGCCTGGTCAACCTCCAAGTACTTTTTCCCATGTTTACCATTTCCACAGTTTAGTGCAGGTAGTCATATTAGGTTGTTTGGACACCTACACTGTGGTTGCAACAGAAGGGCAACTGAAACAGTCTAATTAGGAGTTTGGGGGTAATTTGGATGCCATAACCTATGGCAATGGAGTAGAACCATAAGGACTATTTGAACACTGCCAGTACTGGTGGGACTGTTGTGGGATGAGGTTGGTAGAAGGGAGAGCATGTAGAGGAAGGAAGATGGTTTGTTTTGTTTTGTTTTGCTGTGACTGGGGCAAAGAGAGTGCACACAATGGGAAAGAGCTGGTAGGGCCTGGTGGATGGGCCATGAACACTGGCGGGGTATACTGTGATGAGGGTGCTGGGGAAAGGGCACCAATAATAATGGTGACCTGCTCCCCAGCACATCCCTTGAATGCTATGATAGAGTAGGGTGGTTGGATGGGGGATTGGCCGAATACAGTGACGGGATGTCGCTATCGTATGCATGGGGGGAGTGAGCACACACAGCACGGGTCGGAAGGGATGAGAGGGCTGTGCCACAGTAGGTTGCCAAGCTGACCCCAAAGTGTGGTGGGTGGGTTGTTGGTACTGGTCAGCAGGGTACTGGATTTGGGTCTGGACGCTGGTGCATTTTTGTTGCTCCTGACCCTAACCTTTTATTTTTTATGTTTTCACCCCTCCCCCGACATGCACCCCAGACTTAAGAATCCTTTAGTGGGGGCACAGTCCCCTCATAAAACATTAAAAAGTAAGTCCCGGTGCCATTTTGCTGTGTGCTGGGGTGTCAGAGTGCCAAGAAAAATTTCTGAACGCTTGACTTCTTGATAATGGCGATCACCTTTAGGCTTTTGCTGTTATCACATAGAACCCGGTCAGGCACTCTGTAATATAGGCTCCCTCCTGAAAGCAAGTTCATGGCTGTGCAATACACTCTGGAGCTTCAGAAAATCATGGAGCTCTTCTGCCCACAAAATACTGTTTTGGGCATCCCTAGTGCTCCTGCCTGCTTCACTTCAGGAAGCCCAATTCATGTTGACATAATGGTCCCTCACCAGTGGCTCTCATGAGGTTCCTCACCAGTGGCTCTGGGTGTGAAATAGGTTTGGGCATTGTGGAATGCCAGAGATTCATTGTGAACTGTTGCAGCTGTCCAGGGCTGCCAGAAGAGTACTACATCCTGGCAAGATACCACAGTCTGGGGCTGCAGAGCAGCAGAATGAAGAGTGCAGCAACTGTATTTCCAAAGCAAAGAGGAGTAGCATAGCCTGTGGGGCTCCCAAGTCAGAGAAAAGGAAGTCTCCAGGGGAGAAATATACAGACCAGGAGGGTTTGCAGGAAATAGAGCATGCAGAGGGAGTGAGGGAGGAGTGACACCACACGGGATGGGAAGGAAGTGCTGGTAGGAGGGAGAGAATGCAGAGAGACAGCATGCAAGGGAGGAAGGGGTGGTTTACTGGAACCAGGAAGGAAGGATTGGTGAGAGGTAGACCACATAGGAGGCACCAGGGGGTTACAGGGTCCAGACCAAGAAGCATGGGTTATCAGGTGGGAGGCCACACAAAAGAAAGGAGGGTTGGGGATTGCTGAGTACATGTGCTGTTCATCAAAAGACTGAGTTTCTTTTCCAGCTGCACACTGGTTATAGGACATGCACACAATCACTACACACAATCCTCTGTGAGCTTCTAGCTTGTACCGTGGATGTCAAAGTGTGCAGTGGTTTTGTTACATTCCATTTCCATGTGTAACCCTCACTAATTTGGGGGCTTACCTTTTGCCCATTAGCTCCCATTCTGCTCCATAGCACCAGGGATGCCTGCTATTTTCTTTTGCCTGATCTCTGAATCTTGCTGTGCCTTGGTAGCCTCCATCTAGCCCCCATCTGTGATTTCAGCCCATTGGGACTCATGAGCTCAGCTGTGCCTTCCTGCTGCTCATTTGGCACCCCTGGTGCCTTGGAATCACACACGCACAATGCAGTGCCTTTGATCTCCTGACTGCATTATTTACAGTCAAGTGGGAGGGTGTTTGCATTCCTGGTGTCCTTATCATCTAAGTGGGACCAGGTGACCTCAGCAAGGGCCATGAGAGCCCACTTACTAAAATAAATAAAGAAATCTACAAAGTATTATAGATTGGGGCTCATGAATATTAATGAGCAAGAGCCCGATGGTTATGAATATTCATGAGGGTGCCTCTGCCCTCAGGGAACAGTGTGTTCGACAACTGCAGTGTTTGAATAAATAGTTAAATAATTAAACTGGCTGCACCAGATGTATTGGGACTCAGATAAGACAGCCTGTCTGCTGCAAATGGCAGGTTTAAATATTGACAGCAGTGACAGGCAAATGGACTGAGCAAATAACTTAAAGGACACATCAATGGCATTTGAACTGTGGGGCATTTGGGCAAATCAAATACTTATTCTGGCTGCACTCAGGACTTTATTTGGGACTGTATTAAATCTGCCCAAGGGACTATGTGTTTAGGCAGCCATTACAGAGCAATCAATGTTAATTGGAAAGCTAGGATTTTAAAGCCTGAACTTATAGGACATTGGCCAAAGATTATGGGAAACCTCCTAGTGCTCATGGAGAGACAGCAGGACTTAATTCAGGCACCAAAACAGCAATCCAAATATGCATCAAGAAGGCTTAATCAATAATTCATTTCTGTAAGTGACAAGCCTTCCAACCAATCAGAGCTACAGTATCCAATAGTTTCAGCCAATTGGGAGCCTCAAGAGAGACCCATAAAAGACTGTGTTTTCAGCAGATTTTCAGATTCAGGTGGCGCCCCTGCAGGGGTGGAGGCCCAGCACCAACTATGCAACTGGACCTGGTGATCCAGTGTTAAGTCCCTCCACACCAGAGGCGGTTTTGCCTTCTTTGCCAGTAAAGTTAAAGTAATTTAGTTAAAGTAGAACCTATTAGCCTGGCGATTGTCAGAAGAATGTCCACAAGGTGCTAGTACTCCTTCCTTGTTGGGGAAGAATCTGGACTTGCAACTTGATATCAAGCCAGAGGTAAGAGCACTGAATTTGCCTCAGTGGTGAGAGAACTGAAGACTTCAGGAACCTTTATGATGGAGATCCATACCATGAGGAGCCTGAGTGAGTAATCTTGTGCTCCTGCAAGGACAAAGAAAGTTTATTGGGGCTGCCAATGCCCAAGAGACTGGCTACTGCTGAAACAGTTCATTTGGTTAGCACCCTGCATCTGCTGCACCTAATTCTTGCCCAGCATGGGTGGACCTATATCAGCTGAGGGTCCTGGCATGGTCCAAATTTAATATAAATATGATATTGCTTATTTACTAAAGTGCCTACAGGACTTGAAGGGGAGCACTAGAACCGGGGTTCATCCTAACGTTACCTGGGAGGTCCAGTATTTAACTAATAATTGATCAAGATGTCCTGTGGAGCTGTGAACCTCGCCATTTGCCATGTGGGACTGAGACATCTAGTCTGAATTTGCAAGATTGCTTTAATTACTTAATTTGCTAAAGCTGAAGAAATAGTAATGAAAATAAATATTTAGTCAGATATGGATGTAAAGAAACTGGTCACCCTAGCCCTTGGGAATAAGCACCCAATGGCAAGTTCAAGTTCAAGACTGAAAGGACCATGGTAGCCAGACTGGCTCATGATGGAAGAATTAGCAACATTAAATTAGCTGAATGTATTCAGATTATAAATGTGCTGAATGAGTTAAGTTTATAACTTTTTCTTCATATTATAATTTTTATTTTTCATAAATTGTCAGCAATACAAAACATACAACACATACTATCGTATATATATCACATGTCCATGGTTTATCCATTAATCTCATATAAACATACCTACTTTAAGATCACTATATTTTAATTACTGCTTTTACAACATTTACCCTCCCCCCAGAACTCAGTGAGTTGTCTATCTTACTATGAAGGAGAATCTCCCAATGAATCATATTAAGCTTCTATAATATTTTGTAATGGAGGAATAATTTCTTCTATTTCTACATCCCAGTCCTATAAAATCCTCCTGCTCATCCTATAGTTCATAAATCAGTTTTTCATACTAAAGGGTTTCATACAGAATTGCCCACCACTTATATCCATTGAAGGACTGTAGGTTACCCTCTTTCCAATTTTCCAATATTATTCTTTTAACTGCCGAGATGCTAATGCCACAAATTTTTCTGTTTATCATCGACACATAATGTTGTGAATTCATTTAATAAGTAAATTTCTGGTAAACAAAGAACTTCTCTATTCAACCATTTTGACATTATTTGGTTTACTTTTACCCACCAAGGACTGATTTGGGGGCTAACCACAAACAATGAAACAGGTCTCCTTTTTGACCACACTTATGCCAGCATAGTTTTGAATATGAATTATTTATCTTGTTTATTTGATCTGGGGTAATATACAGTAGGTGCTATCATTTATTTTCCTTTGCATAGACTTGTTTTTTGTTGAAACATGCAACTTATTACCATTCTATCTTATCTGCCCCCACCATTTATTATTTATTTGAAAATTAGCTTCCTCATTCCATTTTTATTTGTTTTCTTATATTACTGCATGTTTCTTTCATCCAGTTTCTCATAAAAAAATGGCAATAACTTTTTGAATTGTTGCTCTAATATGTTTTGTTGTGCCTTTAAACTCAAAATCGTAACACCATTTTTTGGTTGGAATATTTTCTGGACTTTCCCATACTTTTATAAAGTGCATAGTAATGCATTATATTCCATTTACCTACCCTATACTATCATAGGGTATAAAGTTACCATCTATGATCAGATCTTTCTATATTAAAACCCTTTATTACTTAAGAACTTTATACTTTCTCTCGTCAGGGTACCCATCTCTTTCCCTTCACCAGCACTAATTGAAAAATAACCATGTCAGTTTTAACATGGCTGGCTGTTTTAAGTATCTCTTTATTATATTAAATCATGTTGGAAGGAAGGTGACTCTACTCCACTTAAGAACTGTATTAAACCAAAATTCAATAAACACATTGTTGTACTTTTCATTCAACTCTTGTGAAAAAAAATCTCTTGGTACAGTTTAAAAACTCCTTTCTCCCCAAGGACCATTGATATATCAGGGCTAAAAGTTGTGCTACAGCATATTTTATTGAGTCTAGGTCATCCCAATCCTCCATATTTCCTTAATACTAGTAGCTTCCTGCTATACTTGAGTTGCCCCTCTCCAAAGACATTTCCTGAAGGTTCTTTCCAATTCATGAAACCAACCTATAGTTGGAAGCCCTAAATGTTTTGTATTATGTAAATCAGATGTGGAATAATCATCATTTTAGTGTGTCAACCCTTCCCCATATTGATAGTGTTAGATTTTTCCATCTATCTACTAATTTTGTAATTTTGTTCTTGCCATTCTTATAATTTATTTTTATAGTTGTTTCTTGGTCTGGTGTCAATAAAATGCCCAAGTATTTCACATATTTTGTATTTTAAATTCCTGAAAATATTTTTCTATATGTTCTGATTTGTTCTTAGTAATCTTCATTATCACTGATTTGTTTTTGTTTATATCCTGCTAATGCAGAATATTTCTTTATTCCTCAAAAGCATTTAATTATAATTCTAAATTTTTAAAATTATAAGCAGATCGTCTGAAAAACACTTAGTTTCATATTTTCTTTATTAAATTGAACCCTTCTATAGATTCATTATTTCTTATAGAGTTCAAAAGGGCTCTAATGCTAATATAAATAAGGTTGGTGAAAGGGGCATCCTTGTCTTACCCCATTTTCAATATTAGCTCCTCTGAAAGGAAATTGTTAATTTGTAAGTTTAATGTTGTATTATAATACAATTTTTAATTATTTTGATTATTTCCTCTGGAATACCCCAGTACCTCAAAGTTTCAAACATAGAGTCTCCATCTATATGGTCAAATGCCTTTGTTGCATCAATTGCTATAGTGTAAAAATATATTTTTTACTTTTCAGCTGAATTGACCAATTGAATAATTGCTTGATCCTCCTATTTGCTTAAGATATCTTTCTGCCCTTTATACAACCATAATGATTCCAATGTATAAAGTTTTGTATATGGTCCTATAATCTATTATTTATTAATTTTGCTATTAGTTTATAGTCTGTATTTAATAGTGCAATTGGTCTATAATTATCTGGCATGTCTGTTGGGTTATTTGGTTTTGTATTATTATTACTTTAGCTTTTTGCATTGTTAATGGCAACTTAAGTTCTTTTGGGTCTATTATTTCCTCCATCATTTTTTTAACCAGGGGATAACTCTTGATTAAACTCCATATAAACTCATTTGTGTATCCATCCAAACCTGGGCTTTTGTTCTTAGGGAGGTTCCTTATTGCTCGAAATTTCTTTATTGTTATTTTGTGAAATTCAAATAAAAATGCTTTATGTTAGTCTCTTTAAATAGTTTTTTATTTCAGTTTTGTTTGGGTTTAAATTCTGTTGGTAGATTTGTTTATAAAGATCTAAAAGTGATTAGCTATTTCTTTCTCCGTGGTTTGAACCTCTCCTACGTTGTTTTTAACACTTGTAATTATATTCTTTTGCTTCTCTTGCCTTAATAAAGTTGCTAGTAGTTTTCCTGATTTATCTGTGTGAAAGTATTTTTTTTATAGTTTAAATTATAGTTCTAGTTTCATTGTGAATTTGGTTCTTTTCTTTAACTTATACTCTTCCCATTCTTTCTGATATGTTGCAAAGTCCACAAGTATTAGTTGTTCTAACTGTTTTAATCTAACATCTAATCTCTCTTTTCAATTTTTCCTGATTCCTTTGCTTTATCTGATAGGTTATAATATGTCCTCTAACAGTTGCTTTGTAAACATCCCATATATTTGTCACCTTTATTTGATCGTTATAATTGAAAACCAAAATCTTTAATTGCTTCGCTTACTATTTGCTTAAAGTTTGGATCTTTTAAAAGCTATTTTGAAATCTCCATTGGTATTTATTATAACTCTCAGAATCTATTTTTATTTCCATACTTTTTTTAGTCTTTTCTTTGGTAACTTGGTAAGGCCCACCAGGCACAAGTACCTGTTTTCAGGGGTGACCTGGGAGCACTGGGTGGTTAAATGACTTGCTTAGAGTCACACAGTAAGCAAGTGGAGGTTGTGAGACTCAAACTCAGGTCTGGTCTGCTGGATATAGCAAGTTCGTTCACCTCATTCCTCTAACCTCTAGGCTATACTGCCAGCCCTACTAACCATTGTGTGTCAGATACACAATTTGAATCAATCTTTACCTTTCCTAAATACTTTACTATACTATTTGAAATAAATGCATAATCAATCCTAGAAAAGGTGCCTGATTTCTTATCATAATATGTGAAATCTTTAACATTATTATTTGTTAACATCCATGCATCTATTAATTGTTCTGCTTGCAGGAAATACTATACTTTTTGCTAAGTTTATATTTCCCAAAGAAGGTGCTGTTGTTTTATCCATATTTGGATTTAATACCATATTCATATCCCCAGCTAATATTATATTTTCAGCTTGAAGTGCTTAAATCCATTTGCTAGTTCAGCCAAGAAATCTGTATAATTAGTGAATGGTGCATACACCGAACCTATTGTATAGGATTTTGATTTAATCTTTAATTTTATCATACTAATCCTGCCTATTTTATCATCATATGTATCCATGATGGTACAATTCAGATAGTTTCTTAAAAGAACAGCCACCTCTACTTTTGTTCATCCCAGTACTATATGTACAGTGCGTATACCATCTTTGTTTCAGTTTAACTTTTTTCTAACAAATGTGTTTCTTAAAACAAATTATTTGTGCTCTATATTTTTGGCATATAATAATATGCTTCCTTTCTTAGGTGTATTTAAACCATTCACATTTAATGACATTATCTTAAACATCTTCATTGTATCTTTTGTATTTCTCTTTATCCACAACAGCCCTTCTTTCCACTCTTAATCTGAGTTTCAGCTCTAACCTGAATCTTCCATAATCCACCAGTGATCTGTATTATTCCTAACCACCACAGTACCTTCTTTCTATTCACTAAAAGAAAGCCCTCACTGAGTTCCATCCCACTCTATCAATTTAACAACATTCTGTTCCTTACATGTACTCCCCACCCCACCCCCAGAATCCATAACAACCTCCTGTAAGGAACATGACAAATCTCCAATAGAAAAAATAAAAACAAAAGAAAACCTTCCTGGTGAAGCAAACCCATTCCTTGACATCACTGTGTGCCCGCCTTCAATACGCAAATCTTCCCATCTCCCTTATGCCTCACCCTCCCTTAGCACTTCTATTTCATTTGTAATTTTTTTACCACTCATGACAAAAAGAAAAGAAAGAAATGACCATTTATTCAGAACACTAAATCCGAAGCAGACATTTTAGTTCTATAATTGCTTGGTCCACAGTATCAAAATATATCTTTGGCCTTTAATAATTATTTTCATTTTGCAGGCATAATCATTGTTGCTTTTTGTCCCTGAGTCCATAACTTAGTTCTTAGGTCATCAAATGTATTTCTTTGTTGCAGCACTTCATAAAGGAGGTCCTGGTATATAACAATCTGAGCCCTAAAATTACAGCTCTCTTCTTCTTTATTACTACTGCCATCATTTTTCTTTGTCACCTGAGTACATAAATTTCATTATTATTGGCCTTGGATATGCTGAGCCATCCGGTCTCTGCTGCAAGCCTCTGTGATTCTATCTACTTGAAAATGTATATCTTCAGGATTTTTATCTTAATAGGTTGCAGCAATTAATTTAAAAGATTCCTGCAATGATCTTACATTCTCCCATGATTCAGGGACTCCAATCAGTCTTATATTTTCCTCCTGGATTGTAACTCAAAGTCCGTTATTTTCTCTTGCATCTCTGTTTCTTTTGAATGGATTTAATAGTAGGTGAAACTAAAAAGACTTCCTTTGAATGCTGTTTAAAGTTTTGTTTACTTCCTGTAACTCCTGCCTTAGGACCCCATTTTCTACTATTAACTTCTGTGTTAAAGTGTAATAGTGCACTAGTTTTCTTGAGTTTTCAACATAGTAGCCATATCATTCACCTTATTCATTAAATCTAGTGCCCACTTCAGCAGTTCTTCTCCTTGAAAACTCGCTCTCACTGTCTGATTCTAGTCCTTACTTGCTGCATGTGAATCATTATCAGAGCTCCTCAAATTAGCTTCATTTCCATCCCCTTTCATTTCAGTAGTTTGCCCATTAACAAACTCAGGAGAATCAGCATTTTTTAGCCTGTTTGTAAGATCTTTGTTTATCATTTGTAACTTATTCACATTTACATTTACCTCCTGAGATAGGGAACACATACTGACCAGTAACCCTGATCCTGAGTGTTGTTCATCATCGCTTTGCTGGGGTAGCCTCACTGATCTTGACTCTTGGGTGTTCTCCTTTTTACTTAACATAGAAACATAGAATTTGACAGCAGATAAGGACGCTTGGCCCACCCAGTCTGCCCATTTCCTACCTGATGGATAAGCTGCAGGTTCTAGTTAATCAACAGCTTTCTTCTCCTACCTCCCACTAGAATTGCCTTATGCCTGTCTCATGCATGCTTGAATTTTCCCACTGTTCCTGACTCCACAACCTCCTCAGAAAGGCTGTTCCATGCATTCACAACTCTCTGTGAAAAAATACTTTCTAACATTACCTCTGAGCCATCCCCCTCTATCTTCAAATTGTACCCCTTGTTCTTGCACATCTCTTCTTATGAAAGATACTACCCTCTTGTACCTTGTTAATTCCCTTGAGATACTTGAAAATTTCTATCATGTCCCCTCCCTCCTTTCCTCAAGGGTATACATATTCCCAGCCAAATGCCCTTTGGGGTAACCCTTGCCTCAGTGTTTGCGCACAGAGGTTCTTTGTCTTTAAATAGTATTTTATTTTAACGGGTTCACCACAATATATCCAAGGCACACTGCCTTAAGGGTAGCTGGTCCATTCCACTGGGGTGTCAAACAGACGAGGCATACTGATGAGTCCTGGTAGGACAAAACACGTCTATGTCTTCTGTTAGCAGCCTTTGCAAACTGTGTGAGAGGCCTTCGGCACCATGCATTTCTGCTTAAGTTGGACCAGCATAACATTCTGTGGTGATTTGCATATGCAGCCCATGATGCTTTGCATTGTGGGGGCATGTGTGATTTTGTATTTTCTTTTATACATATTAAGTTGCTTTAGTCTCTCCTTGTATGTCTTCTGGTGTAGACCTTGCACCATTTTTGGTGCCCTCCTCTGAATACCCTCCACTCTGTTTATGTCTTTGTGGAGATGGGGTCTCCAGAATTGCACACAGTACTCAGATGGGGTCTCATTAACTGTCTGTAGAGAGGATAACAATTTCCTGTTTTCACTGTTGATGCCTCTCCTATGCATTCCAGTATCCCCCAGCCCTCTTTACTGCCTTCTCACATTGCTTGCCCACCTTTAGGTCATCTGATTTAATAATTCCTAGGTATCATTCGATTTTTGTTGTTGTTATTAACTCACCCCCATTGTGTACTCTTCCCTGGGTTTTCATTTCCAGGCCAGTAGTAGAGGCACAACTTGTTGTTCGACTCCTGCTTGTGTCTCTTTTAATGCTTCCATTTTCAGGGCTATCTCAGCTCTCCTCTCCTCTCCTCTCCTTCCTCTCCTGCTGAGCCTCTGGTAGTTTCACCTCTGTTGTCTCACCGTCACCAGCAGCATCTTCATTACTACACTTGGCCATTTTAAACAGTGGAAACAGTTTGATTTCCACAGGTATTTCCTGCTTTTCCACCAACTGCTGTTCTACTTGCAACTTGCCTGATTTATTTTTATTAAGGCCAGCAGAAAATGTTTTAATCCCAAGGTGCTGGATTTAAGTAGTCTCCCTTTGTTCAAAGCACTTCAAGTCTGTTTGGACTCCTGTCCTGTGGACATAATCCTGAATGAGTAAAAGTTTTAAATATCTTTTCAGAGACCACTTTGTAATAATGCTTGTTTTCATTAATCCAACCCATCAATCACTAACAAAGCCTCTGCTCCTACTCCATGAAGTGCTGGGTGGGAACAGCAACAGCAAAAAAATGTTTTAAGCATCCTTTCTAGTCAGCTTTGCATAAAAATACATATCTTCATACATACATGGTCGATATCACAATCTCTGCATCTTACTTGGTAAACTGCAGAGGGATGAGAGCAAACATGCATCTCTAGTCTGCTGGCCACTGAGTTGCTGCCATACTACTACCTCCCTCCTCTGGGTGGGTTCCTCCTCTCCTGCTCTGAGTTAAGTTTAGAAATGTGTTTATAAATGTGTTGAATGTATCAGAAATCACACATGTGCTGAATGTTCAGAAAATGATAATTGGATTAAATACCAAGGTAACTAGCTGGTTACTCTGACAGGTGTTCAGCCTGCAGAATGCAGCCCCCCAGCATCCTTTTAAAAGAATGTACATAGTTCAAGTGCTTAATGCTTTCCAGTTCAGGTAACAAATCTTTCTTAATTTAGCCAGCCAATATACAGCTGTACCATCCACCAGGCCTGCACCTAAATGGATTTTGGTAACTGGGTACACAGATTTAAGGTTGGTATTGTGGGGTCTCATATCCAATGTGGGACTGTTACCAGTGTGGGAAAGAGTAATATTTTGTTGTCACCTGATTTTATGCAGTTTAGATAGCCAGGGCTCTGGTCATCTTAAAGCTGGTACAAGGTGTGATTACATTTTGATTTGACAAATCAGCATATCTACCCAGCTGGAGGGTTTTCATCAGCACAAATCAAAACTTCCAATCTGCCTGTGTATATTGTAAATATTGATACTGCATAAATAGTGGGAACTTGTAGCACAAATCTTAAACCCATATCAAAGGAGGGAAGCACACTTATATACACATCAACAAAAATATGCCACTATCCTCCAGGACTACTAAAGCAGCAGACATGGAGGGCAGTAGGCACCAAGGCACACAAGGATGTGCGCTCCACCAAAAAGATCATTAAAAAGATATTAAAAATCCAGTACTGATAGGCAGAGGCTCCATGATAAGGGGAGTAGAGTCTCAACTTCAGCATTATGACCAGACCAAAGTTGTAGACTGGTGCCTCCCTGGCACATTAACATGGAGGGACATGGACTGCATTGAGAAAACTGTATGCAGTGTAGAACAGGACACGCAGATCATCCTCCACACAGGTACAATGACCTAGCCAGTCGATCTGTGGAAGAAACAAAACAAAATCTTACCAGGCTAGGTGATAAACTAGCTTTTTTCATACACTATCTCTTTCTCGGAGATTCTGCATATCTGGGAAAAGGGGACAGCAGGAAGAAGATCAGAGAGAGAAGGACATCAGTGAACTTAACTGCTGGCTAGAAAAGTGTCTCAAAGAAAGTAGGCATCACTTTCTAGCAAACTGGCATACCTTCTGGGAAAGGGACTTTTGAAATTTGATGGCCTGCACCTCACTAAGAAGGGGACTCAAACACTCAGACAGAAATTTGACATCCATATCGATCAGTTAAACTAGTGGAGGGAGGAGCCAATGGCAACCTCACATCGCAAGGGTCATCAACTACCCCTTCCCCAGCATCAGCTACTGCAGCACCTAGATACCACAAAGATACCAACAGCAGTGATAGTAAAGGAATTGCCCAGCCTGATCCACTAGGTAGTGGTATAAAGTGATTAAGGCACAAATAATTCAGATCAGAAGAAGGAAATGGTACACAGCAAAAGGACTACCAGGGTGAAGGCTATGTGCATCAATGCTCATAGTCTACCAAACAGCCTCCCTGAGCTGAAATCCTCAAACAAAGACTCCATAAGTCTTACTTTGGTACAAGATGGAAAACTAGTGACTGATACAAAGGTTATAGCGAATATTTTAATACATATTTTGGAATTACCGGATTTAAAGTTGCCAGATTTGAATGTGAATGGAATGGATTTCTCTACTGTATCAGACATGCTGGTAGCCCATGCAGGAATATTTAAGTTTGAAATTTTAAAAGAGGGATATACTGAAAGAGCTAAAAATTTTAAATAAAAGTAAATCAGGAGGTATTGATGGGATTGAGGCCCAATATTTAAAATTGGGAGCACATGTAATAGCCCCTATTGTGACCTATTTGTTCAATTGAGTCTGAGTACTTCTACTGTTCCTGAAATTTGGAAGATGGGAAAATTATTCCCATTTATAAGTCTGGGGATCGAACTATTCCTTCAAATTATAGGCCAATAGCCCTTTTGCCAATTTTATCTAAAATCTTGAACGTAAAGTCTATAAACAGGTAAATAATTATTTAGATACAAATACTGTAATAGTAGATGAACAACATGGTTTTAGAAAGGAAGATCCACAAACACTGCCCTGTTGGAATTTAATGACCTGGTTGCTACATCTATGAACCAAGGAAAGTACACAGGGCACTGTTTGTGGACCTAAGTAAGGCTTTTGATTTAGTTCAATATGATTTGCTTTTGACTAGGTTAAGGGCCATAGGGATTAAGAGCCAAATATTAAAATGTCTTGAGTCATATTTGACAAATAGATATCAATGTGTTCAATGTGGCATAATGATGTCGGCCCCTGGGAAACTAGAGAGGTGTTCCCAGGGCTCTATTTTGGGCCCATTATTATTTAATATTTATGTTAATAATTTGGTTCATGAAATTAAAGATAGTGGTGGTGAGACTGTATGCAGACGACACTGTTTTAGTGGCATCTGCTGACAGTCTCACAGGTATGATGGGTTCGCTTCAAGGTGATTTGTTACAAATGCAAAATGGTTCAGTAAATCTGGTCTTCTTTTGAATGCTAAAAAACACAAACTATGTTGTTTTCAATTGGTTCATATAGAGGAAAAGAGCCCAAACCACAATTACATTTACAAGATGGTACAAAGATTGAAAATGTATTAACATACAGATACTTAGGGTTTAAAGTAGATGTTAGAATGACATATGTAAATCATATATCGGTTCAGGTAAAGAAAGTGAATAAAAGATTAGGGGCCCTTAGAAGAGTTGCTAAGGAGCTTTTACTTTGGTGGTAAAGGAGCTATTGGCAAAACAAATGCTGTTACCCATATTGGAGTATGGTTCTATAATTTACATGAATTCAACTAAAACTGCTTTAAATTTGGTTAATCAAATATATTATAGGATAGGTAAATTTGCTTCTGGAAGTATTAAAATGGGCATCATTGTATAATTTATAATAAGTTAAATTGGCTTCAACCTGAAGCAAAAAGAAACTATCTCTGGCTTACTATATGTCATAAGATAATTCACAAAAGTATAATCATCCTTTGTATAAGCAATTAAAAGAAAGATACATAACGAATCATATATAAAGACTAGGAATCCATTAAGCAATATCCCAATGTATAGAAGCTTTAATAGACTAGGGGATAGTATGCTCCAGAATAGAGTAGCATTAAGTTGGAATGGTTTGACTGAATCATAGAAAACAAATTTAAATTTTTAAATTTAAAATGAATTGTTTAATAGTTTGTATTTTTATGTATGTGTTTTAAATAATGTATGTATGTAGAGTGCATTATGTTTGTTTGTATTAGTTATGTTAAAAGTCAATTGTTAATTGGTAATTGTATTAGAATCTACATGCAGGACTTTGTTGTAAATGGGACTTTGTCCTAACAAATGAATTTCCTGTAAAAAATAAACTTTAATCAATCAATCAATCATCATCAACTCACAGCCTTGGTAGTAGAGGCACAACTGGTCAGGGTCACAGTTACAGAAACTTGGTTCACCACCAACCACAAATGGGATGCTACTATCCAAGGTTACACTCTTCAAAAGACCAGGAGGGAAAGAAAGGTGGGGGTGACTTTGTATATAAGATGAATCTGTGCAACAGAGATCCAGGGTAAACACAGTAAAGCAGAGGCCCTATGGATCACCCTGGGAGTAGAAAGGCCCCTCTGGGTGGGAGTTATATACAGACCCCAACTCAGGAAAGTAAAATCAACAAAGAGCTCCTAGAAGCCATCTCAGTGATGGTGGACAGGGATGAGTTGTTGCTTGTTGGGACTTCAGTCTGCTAGATGTGGATTGGACCTCATACATGGCAGCCAAAGAGCAGAGCAGAGAATTCCTGTTTGCACTGTGGGGGGCAGGTCTAAATCTAAATCAGGTGGTAGGCTCACCCACCAGTGACAAAGCAACCCTGGAACTGGTGTTCACAAACAGCAACAGGATTTCAGACATTCATGTGGGTATAAGTCTGAGGACCAGCTACCACAGGTCAGTCTGTTTATCATAAATAAAGAGGAAGGCAAGAGTCACACAAAATCAAGAAACTTGATTTCAGGAAAGCAAACTTTCCCAAAATGAAATCAGGATCAAGACCATGTTTGACACCAGTAACAACAGGAATGGAGAACACTGCTGGGAGAATTTAAAGAATGCCTTAAATACAGTCACTGAGCAATGTACAAGACAAATCAACAAAGCCAAATGAAGGAAAACCTTCTGGTTCTCCAAAGAGGTAGCAACCAAAAGCAAGGAAAAAAAGAGGGCTTTTAAGCAGTACAAGAAACCAAAGGAGAAACAGAGAGGGAGGAATATAGGAACAAACTCAAGAAGGCAGGAAAAGCAATTCAGATAGCCAAAGTCCAAAGAGAGTAACCAATAGCACAGGGAGTAAGGGAGATAAAACTTTCTATAGATATATAAGAGAAAAAGGAAGAGTAAGGGGAATAGTCCAACTAGAAACAAGGGAGGGCCATCTGTTAGAGAAAATGAAGACAAAGCAGACTTGTTAAATAAATTATTCTGCAATTTTCACAAAAGAAAATATTAGTAAATGACCTACACTAAGTAAGACAGAGCAGGATAGTGTGGCAGATACAGCCCTTCACAAAAGAGAAGAGCTAAGCAGACTTAAGGTGAATAAAGCCATGGGGCCAGATGGTATCCACCCCAGAATATTAAAAGAGCTTCAGGAAGAAATAGCTGCACCACTAGCTGAGCTGTTCAATCTATCTCTGGAGGAGGTGTGACTAGTTACATCCACAGGGACTGGTGCTGGGTCCAGTCCTCTTCAACATATTCATCAGTGACATCATTACAGATATCAAAGATCTGCAATAGGGTGGAATATTAGGTATGGAAGCTGACCTAAGGAGACTGGAAGAATGGTCCAGAAATTTGCAGTTAAAATGTAACACCGAGAAGTATAAGGTAATGCACTTGGGAAGTGAAACCCATGAAAAAGTGTGTACTTAAGGGCATCAATTAGAGGAGACATAGATGAAAGGGGATCTGGGTGTGATCATTACCAATGACTTAAAGGTAGGAAAACAATGTGAAAAAGCAGCACAGAAGGCAAGTGGTATCATTTGGTGCATAGGAAGGGGATTATGAGCAGACAGCAGGAAGTTATCATGCCCCTCACAGATCGTTGGTGAGGCCACACCTCAAGTATTGTGTGCAGTCTCTGAGTCTTCACCTAAAAAAGGACTATGACCACCTGGGACAGTGCAGAGAAGGCCACAAAGATAGTGTAGGTGCTGCATCTTGAGCCATATGAAACAAGACTCAAAGAGTTGAATTTATTCTGTCTGGAACAAAGAAGGAAGAGGGGGACAAGATAGAAACATTTAAGTATGTCAAGGAATTAACACAACTCAGAAGTAAAACTCTTCCAGGAAAACAGGGTGGCATGTATAAGAGGGCACAACTTGCATCTGGTGGGAGAAAGTTTGAACGTCCTTCTACCAGAAGTAGTGGCTTCAAAAACAGTTACGGAATTCAAACTCGCTTGGGACAGGCAATGTGGGCAACTTAGAGAAAAACATAAAATTGGGGGCAGCCACCTTGGGCAGACTAGATGGACCACATGTTCCCCATCTGCCAACATTTGTTTTTCTATTCTTATGTTCTATGAGGATATCCAGGAGTATTATACTGCCATGCTGGATATGCAGGTTCAGGAGTAAATGACAGTCTATTACTCACTGATCTGGTGAAGAGCCACTGTATCACAGAGGTCACGGGGTGGGGGACAGGCTGTCGATCTTCAGCATCACATGCAGCCAAATAATATGTGGGATTTGGTGGTATATCAAAGAGGTCCACTACCTACACCTCTGAAGGTTTCTGTTTTGATGCTTTTATGCACCCATGAGCACCAGGAAGAGGAACAAAAGTAAGAAAAGGAGTATCTGTGTCAAGCAAAAATAGTGATACCTCTTTAGATGTCTTAAGTCTTCTGATTTAGAAAATCCTACAGGTTAATCTAACAGCTGATGTATTCTATTTGCAGACAAGCCCCTGAAACTAATTTTCTATTCTCAGTATGATCCCTTGTGAGATAAAAATCAGTGATATTTTACTATATGGAGCTTATAAAACACAATTCCATTTAGTTCTGCTATAGTATACATTTTTGCAAAATGCTTTCAGTGAAAAAATGCCCAAAGCAACACTCAGTACAACTTTCAAAGTTTTTTTAACTTTGTGTTTACTTATTTTAGAAAATGATTCCTATATAATTAATAGTCAAACACAGAGCCTACAACAATATTAAAACACTGATGGTGCTATTCTCTTAATACAAAGAGAACCACCTGTCTAGCATTATACAGATGCAACTCTAGGAGGAACTGACATTTAAAAAAGATTATTATAACTTGATTATCTTGCTACATATCCAGGAGCTTCCTTCCTTCCTCCAGTTTGAAGGAGAAGAACTATTTAAATGTTAATGTTTTCAAGGCAGAGTTAAATAATGGTACTGTGCACCCAATGACAAGTCACACAGCCTAAGGAAAAATCTACACTCAAAATTATTTTCTCACCTTACCAACATTTTAGACTAAACAATCATGGTAACTCATGGTAGTATCTATTTTAGATTTTACATAGATTTCTTTATATTCGATAATAAAAATGTATTGCCTTTACTTAGAGAGCCCCTCTGAATATAACTATCAAACATATAATGCAATAGAAAAAGAGTTGTATGGAATTATAACATTCAAATGTGTAGAATTGTGTGAAATTCCATATAAATCTAATCTGTAGCATTTTGTGGAATTTTTGAAATGTGTTTATGGAATCATAGTTCAGCTGTCTATTAAGCCAGAAACCGTAATGCGGCATGTGTACTTGTTATGTATCTAAGAATATGCAAAATATCATGACATTTGGAAGACTGGTTTCAAACATTCAGGGACGAAAGTCTATCATTTTATTTTTGGGAAGGAATCACGTGAAAACATGTATCTGCTTATTACTTGGCAGCCTTTAGAAGTAGATATGTGGCAACTGGTTTTATGTCATAATAGCGAATGTGGAACAGCAATTACGATTATGGCAAGTGTATATCGCTGAAAAGCAAATCGGTGATATGCACTTACCGTGAACCAACAAGCGGCAACCTAAAGTGCTTCTGTGGAGGGTCTGTCTCCCATGCCCCTCATGGGGAGCTGTGCCCCTTGCACCCACCTTACTAAGGATTCCTAACTCCAGGGGGCATGTTGGAGAGAGGGCAAATTTGGGGAAAAATTTTAAGTCTGGAGCCGCAGGCAGTGGCAAAATTTAAACCTTCCCATCCCCAGCCCCATACCTGTCTCTACTGTGCCAGGGCCCACCTCCTCACCATCTCACCAAATGGCTGGCTCGGTGGCAGTAGGCACAGTCCCTCACAATAACCTCTTTCCTATCCCTCCCTTCCCATCGCCAATCCCATTTTCCAGTTGCCTTTCTCTACCCTTGCAGTTGATGTAGTCACTACCCTTGCAGGTAGCCCATCCCAATAGCACCAAATATGGAGTCACTGTTTTGATGGTTGCCCATATTCGGTCACTGTTATCAGAGTATACTATACCGATTAGCATGAATAACTTTTTGGAAGTGTCATAAAATCTGCTAAATATGGAGAATGTTGGTTTAGCTTTTTTTTATTTACAAGAGTTCATTAATTTCATTGTTTAATTATTTCTGAAGTTTTGTGCTAACTGTCTAAAAATTGGGTGTTTTGTACTTTTTCTGCTGCTGCAGTACAATATGGACATGAAATTTGGCATGCATATCCAATGTCACTATGGTGTCTAACAAACCTGAAAATATTTTGTTTAATAATTGACAGTGGAAATACAAAAACTATGATTGGCAATATTTTCTCAAGCATTCATAGCTGCATAATAGGTAATACCTCTAGAGTTACACTTTTGGAATTTAATGTTTGCAAATAATTTATTACCACATCTGTTAAGCTGAGCTGAGCTGTTTGGAGCCCAGTAGTTCCTTCCTGGGTGTCTATGTTGCCCCTTCCTTTTCTCTCTCTTAGCTTGATCAGATAGACTCAGTGGCACTGCTACCAACCTCACCCCTATAGTTGTTTTAATCTTTACCGTGACACGCTCCCTTAAAAAGAGAGTCACCTACTCCTTTTCCTGTCAACCTTTTCCATTGAAATAGCCAGAACTCTCTTCTTGGTACATGAGTCATTGGCCAGATTGTACAATCGGCTTGATTAACACAAGCCCTGGGAGGGTCAAAGATATAGCACACCAGGCTTGTGGCTATCTAATGGGATTTTACAGCCCATGTGGCAATTGTCACAAGTTAGACCACCTTTTGTGGTCTAGCTTATGGCAATCCTAAGGACCCTTTACTGTGCTTGTGCCAAATATGTGGCACAAGCTGCTGTAAATTAAGTAAACTGTCACAGCTGTATCCGACCTAAAAAAATGGACACAGTTGTGGCAAACCCTTTGGCACACCAAATATGGTAGCAAAGGGCTTGATGCAAGCCCCATGCCACCTTTTGAAAATCCAGCCCATTGTCTTTCCTATTACATCTCTGAGTGCCTCTACATCCTAGACTTACAATACAAGTACATTAGGCTCTCAGACTAGTCAATCTTTCTAGATGTAATTATCATATGACCTCCATTCAAGATGGAATTGGTGTCACCCCTTCCTTGCTCTACCTGGGAGCCTATTTCATACTATCCAGCTCAGCTGTCCATTTCTTGGTGAACCTATGCATCTAACACCTGAGACAGGTAACCTTTGCCCTGGCTGCCACGCACCCTTTTCCTTCATTTTATATCTGTTAGAATCTCTGTCTCTTAGAATGACTAGTAACACCTCACTTGTCACAGCTGTAACTCATCCTGAGCTTGTAGGCATTCCATGCCCTAGAATGCCATCTAACTTGTCAGAAAAGAACATGCACCCTCTTTGAACAGAATCTCAGCAAAAGTTAGCTTGTCATTTTTTTTACTGGCATTCCATACATACCCCAGAATTATGGATGCCATAGCAAAGATCTATCCAGACATCTTTCCCCTTAGAAGCATCTTTACTTCAAAGATGACGTCCTCATGTCCTCAGAACTTGTACTCTATCACATTGTGTGCAACATGGGCAGACTAGGTGGGCCAAGTGGTCCTTATCTGCTGGCAAATTCTATGTTTCTATGTAAAATTCACCTTCTCCCTCTAGCTGCAGTGTTTGTCTATGGATCACACTCATTTGACCTGAACTGCTGGCTGGCAAAGCACCTAAATAGCATCAGTATGAAGGTCCTGCAATGCCCCCACCAACTCTCCTGCTACATTTGCAATGAATTCTCAGTTAATCCAACCTTACTTACCATCCTTTTCCTGTCTCCTCCATGGCAGGTGAGGTGTATGACTGGGCAAAAACATGGATATGACGTTCAAAAATGATCATGGAATTCTACAATCTTCTCAAAATCTTGTGGAATTCAACTTTAAGTACTAATGTTGTTTTACAATTTTGGGCTGCTTATAACATGGACATTCTTTAGCAACAGATTAAAAGATTGACACAGCCTCTTTATTAATGTCTATGAACCTGCAAAACCAAATTGCACTGAGTTTTAAATTTACGAGGTATAAATTTATGGTTTACACTTGCAACATGTAATTACAACACTTCTGAAATTCTGACTACTTACAACATGGTCACCTTTAAAGCTAGAACATGAAAATATCACACACATATCCAGGTATTACACTAGTTTAATTATTTCAGACTTGGGACATTTGGATAAGTTGTTTTAAATTTAGATTGAAATAACTGAACATTAAATTTTACAAAATGTTTGCTGCTTAAAGCTCAGCCTCACTTTAATGATTAAGACATAAAACTCAGTATGCATATCCATATGTTATTGTCCTTTCAATAGTTCAACTGCGTAAATTTGGATAAGACTTTTTAAAACTAGATGGTAATAAAGGAAAACTAAAGTTGATAAAATGTTTGGACGCCTATAACTCAGGACCCTTTAATTATAAGACTTTACAACTTGGTACACTTGCACATGCAGGAACTGCACTGTACATTTTTCCAAATGCAGTAATATTTGGCTGAATTATTTATTAAACTAGATGAAAATAACTGGAATATAAGATTGGACAAAATGTTATGGATATTTTATACAAATTTCACCCAATCACACAGAATCAGAATGGAAATTGCACCCTAATGCTTCATTTGGGATTTTATAATCCACATAGCTCTGCATGCTAGCTGTGCATGTTTTAAGGCAGACTCAGCTCAGAATTATACCTCTCAACCTCTTGCCTCATGAATCAGGGACAAGGCTTAAAAAATCAGGGACAAAGACCTCAAATCAGGGACACATCTTAAAACTGGTACCTTTCACTTAGAAGGTGATAGAATAAAGGATTTGTGATAAGATGCATTTTCTGAAGAACAACAGGTCTGCAGCTTTAATGTTTGACATTATTTTGTGCTTTTAAACCCCCTGTTCTGTCACAAAACACACATTTTATGAGGGACAGAGGAAAATGTTGAGGCCAATCAGGGACATCCCTGAAAATCAGGGACAGTTGAGAGGTATGCTCAAAATACTTTACATCATTACTTCAATAATCAGTTACTGGCTTTCAGTATAGTAACCATTCATTATGCACATTGTACATTGGGGTCAAGAATACCAGGACGGAGTCATAACTAGGTGGAGTCCAGGTATCTGCATCAGAGGAGGAGCAGAACCTGGGAGTGATGATCACTAGTGACTTGAAGCACTCCACGCAGTGCAAGAAAGGAGCAGCAGGGAAAACAAGATGATGAGATACATAGCTAGGTGGCTCAGTAGTAGAAGAGAGGATACTGCCCTTGTTCATGTCACTGGTGAGGCCACATCTTGAGAATGGAGTTCAGTACTGGTGCCCACATCTCAAAAGGACATTGATCTGCTGGAGAAGGTCCAAAGGAGAGCTGCAAAGATGATAGCAGGTCAGCAGAGTAAAAATACAAGGAGAGGTTGATGGCACTGAACATGTACTCCTGAAAGAAAGGAAAGAAAGAGAGGGGGCATGACTGGGACCTTTAAGTACTTGAAAGAAAAACATAAGATGGATAAGGAGGGTCTCTTTAAGCAGAGTGGCAACCATAATGTGAGGGGCACAGTCAATAATTGTTGTTTACAAGTTTCAATAGTGAAAATTAAAACTGGTAGTGAGACTGAGAGCACAAAACCATTCTAATGTTGTAATCTGAATCAAGTACACCAAGAAAAATCTGCACATTTCAAGTGGAATGACAGGTTAGTCTTTTCCAGAAGAGGGCACCACGTGACTT
Source organism: Neoceratodus forsteri (assembly GCA_016271365.2). NCBI lineage: Eukaryota > Metazoa > Chordata > Ceratodontiformes > Ceratodontidae > Neoceratodus > Neoceratodus forsteri. The sequence continues at coordinate 74,119,128 of CM028138.1, read as the reverse complement.
AAAGGGTTACAGACAACATTAATCCCTCTGTGATAACAGGATGGGAAGATTATCTTGAAGCCTCACTCCTAAAGGTTAAATAACACATGAAATATGCATTTCAATTTTTAATGGCAAGAATATTCTCTGATTCAGAAGCATCAGCAATTATAGTACGCAGAAAGCAGCAGGCATTAGTTATCAATAGAAAGCACCACACTGTTGAGATAGCAATTGTTTTGTTTTGTGTTTATCTGCAAACCATACACATACAGGAGGCAGTACAGTGCAGTGGTTTAAGGCTCTGAACTGAAAACCTGGAGACCTGGGTTTGAATCCCACAGCCCCACTTGCATACTGTGTGACTCTGAGCATTCACTTAACTTCCTTGTGCTCCCAGGTTGCACCTGGAAACAAGCCTCAGCTTAGTGTGTCTCCTGGTTAAAAAATACTCTTAAGCATCATTTCCATGGCAAGGAATCATGAGTATGCAAAAGGCTGAGATTCTAGGAGGAACATGAAGTTCAAGCATGATAAGAAAAGCTGAGTGTATTCTAAACTGGGCATAGAAGCAGATAATACATGTAACAGCAGTGTGCCTGGCAGGAGAGCCAAACTGAGAAGCAGACTGGTTAAGCAGGTGAACAGTAACTGGAGGCTGTGCCCACATGTGCTTCAGACCATCCAAAGGAAATGGAGGCCACTGAAAACAGAGTTTATGGTGTCCAGGGCCAATAAACAGCTACCTTGTTTCTCATGAGAGATTCAAAGGTATGGTGGCAGAGCCAGTAGACACTCAATCCCTGCAGTGGCAGTTCACAAGAGCATACATGTTCCCATGTACTCCAGTGATTCCTAACATTCTAAACAAGATCAGATTTATTTGGGTGACAGTGGTCCTAATAGCACCCGACTGGCCTCTTAGGCTGTGGTACTTAACAGCTCTGCCCATACTGTTCTTTGCATTCTAGTGAGTCTCACAAGATCCCAGCCTACATGCACAGAAGGAGCATGGGCTTTAATTATGGTGTGTTATTGGCAGGAATCGGCTTCATGGCTCAGAACCATACTCAAACTTTTTTTTCTCCTAGGTAAGAGAGTGCTACAATGTAGAGGTAGGGTTTAGGAAGAACTCTTATTGAGGAATCCCTTCACCTAGTCACTGAAATGAAATGACAGTGCTACTGTCAGAGAGAGCCTGCCCACAGTACATACAGGGCCATAAATCAATGTAACACCCTGCTCAGACCTTCCTGTCATGTACACCCTGACCACTACTGGAAGTACTGGGTGTGCATTTTGTGGGGTCCCCAAGTAGCTGCTTCTCAGTGAGGTGCAAGTATTTGGAGAATCCTGTAGCAGAACACAAACTTACCTGGAAATTCAGTACTGCCTGCTGAGAGTATTGACCTTCCCACCTTCACTGCATTTTTAGCTTGTGGCAGTGTTAGGCAGATTGTTAGCTATCTGAGAAAGCTGGAATTCAATGCCTAGAAAGAATGAATGCTATGCTTCTTTATTGAAGCATCCTTAACTGATGACACTCTTGCTCCTAACCTGCTTTTGTCATGCAGACTAATGTAGGAAGAAAAGTAGAAATATGAGAAAGGAAATTTAATTTGAGCTGCACTTGCCTGAACTTAAGATATTTTAGAATATACAGTATGTTCACTAGCTGGGAGAAGTGGTTTAAGCTTCCAGCCTCTTCATATGTACAAATTCAACTGAAGAGCCATAACTGCAACAGGGGAGGAGACTAGGCAATATTCAGATTTCATCTGAGGAATGTATTGAGCCTAAAGTTTAAGTGAAGTAGCCAATGGTTTTGGATTTCAGCAACTATAAGATGTGTGACATACAGTATAACCTATCTGTTGATATAGAAATGTCTTAAAAGTATTTAGAGATGGCCAATTTCTTGCTTCTTACTAATATTTTACCTTATGTTTCTTTATAAAGAACCTTTCTATCCCCAGAGCTAAATTACATTAAAATGATTTATACAAGTTTCTAAATGCCTTTTTCGCATAGCATGCCATTGCCAGCCATGCTTCAAATGTTGAAGGTGCAATTTGTTTTGTAAAAAATCTGCCGTAATCATTTTTGTTATGTTTTATCAGTGCTTTGTTTCTGGTTGCCTTCAGTTTTCTCTGTGCAGCCACACCCCCAGAATGATGTCATGCTATGGAGCTGACAATGTTCTACATACAGAAACACAGCATTCTAGGTAAATTATAAAGTTAACTTGAATGTTCCTTATTCAGGGTGCAGTTTCTTATTTTGATAGTGGTGACTGCAGCAGAGCACCTAATATGTAGCAAGGCATTGTGGGTACAATGATAAGCTGTTTTGAATTTTGTTACTGTGAAGTGCAGTATCCTGCTTCTGCAGTGGCTTCAACAACATAAGCTCTCATGTGTTTATTTTTAAAATAAGGGATTATGCATGCAGTATCTAGCTGACAAGATTTCTTTACTAAGAGATGTAGACACTGATTCCAAGTCAGGCTGCACCAGCGTAAGGTGGGATACTCAACTCTCCATGGTGTATACCGTGACTTATGCCATGCACACGCCCGTGCCATTCCAAGAGGTGCCATATGCCAGTGCATCTGCAGGCTGTGACAATCACAAGTTCAGACACCACTTATGCCGCAGGCCACAATGCCTGGCACAACTGCTGGTTACAACATGCACAGAGCCCAGTTCCAGGTGGGTGGCTGTCATAACCCACAGTTGCAATTCCCAAAGCCACAGTGGTGTAGAGAAACTCTGACAGCTCAGAGTTGTCCTAAGTGGCATCCGATGGGTTGACACCATCAGATGCCACCATGCAGAGCTCCAGCGATGGCTCCATAGGAACCTCCTAATCCCATGCAGCACACCCCTGCCCTCCAACTCCCTGATCATTATGGACCCCTAGGAGTCTGATATTGGTGTGCCCCAGGATGACTGTGCCATATGTCCCCTGGTGTCACCAAGGTGGTCTAGGGCTGAGAGGGGCTTTCGTGAGCTATTTGTCACTCACTGTGATTTCTGCGACATGCAGCTCTGATATGCCATCACGTGGGCTACCACCACCACGCATGGCGTATCTGCATGTCGCATGTAATGAGACCTTGCCACTTCTGGAATGTGGCATAGTGTCCCTGGTGTACAGGTGATCAGTGTAACTCACAACTGCTTGCAAGTTATGCTGGCCATCTTGGAATTGGCCCCACAGTCTCCTATTTCTGTAGTGAGCATAGAAATATAATAACCTGTATACCTATTTACATAGAAAGGCATTCTAGGTACAGTAAATAGCTGAATTTTCTATCTCCTTAATCAAAGTGCAGTCTTCTATTTCAGGAGTGTTTACAGCAGTAAAATCTGTAGAAAAGCTTCTGGAAAAATGTTTTTGTGATGCAGGTAGGCCCAAAAGATCAGTTTCTATTCCGTGTAGATGTTGTTTCACTGTTACTGCCTGCTGGTGAAGTGACAGGTCTGAAGTGACAGCTCCTGTCAGAATGTGGAGTATAATGACACCTTTCTATGTTTATGTTATAGGGCATGAATGGTTGTGAGTAGTTCAAGAATGTATTTATGGGTCAATTATTACATGGCTCTGAGCTGCTTTCAGCCAGTCAACTCACTCAAATATTTCTACACATGTTATAATGTTAGATATTGCTACTTGCAAACAATGTAAAGATACAGTTAAAAACTGATAGTGGCCCTTTAAAACTTTGTTTCTCTTGAATGATGTCATGGTTGGGGTTGCAGCACCGACAAAAAAAGATCAAGGCTATGCAAATGAAGCAGAACACAGCAATAAAAGGATTTTTTTTTAATGGAAAACAGTACTTTTAGGTAGTTTGAGAAGTAGGAGACTGATTCACAACTCCTACAGTTTACTACTCCCATTTGTTATGGCAAACTTCCATAAATCACTTTAAGCATTACTCATGATAACTGTAAGTATTGTAATTGTTCTGCACTAATAGTAAATTGCCTGTTGCAAAATAACAGTTATCCTGCTATCATATAAACAAAAGTCTTACCGTAGTATACTAAGACCACAGAATACTGGCATGGCTACTGCCATACATAAAATGAAAATATCAATGTAACATTTCAAGATAATATTGTAGTCTTACATGGCTTTACCTGGAATTTTGGCATTATAAATACTGAAACACTGCTCAGTTAAAAACAGTTGAGTTGACTGTTTACTTGAGAAAAAGAGCAACTGAACAACATTCTTATGGTCTGACCCATAAGATTGAAAACTGTACTGTTGAGATGCCTGAATATATTTCTTTAGGAAGATCTAATAGGTAAAAGGAGGGACAGGTGTATAATATATGTTAGTAAACCTCTGGCAACTAAGGAAGTTGTTTTTAAACAGCCTTGCTCTTCCTGTAAATTTATTATGATTGAATTAGTGCTCAGTGTATCAAAAGAATTATAGTTAGCACAATTTGTGTTACCCCTAGATGTATTGAAGATGATTTTGCTATTCTCCATGAGTTTAGGAAAACTGTACCTTTAAGTAGGGATTGTATTATACTAGTGGATTTTAATTGTTATTGGGCTGACCTTGTAAATGAGCTTGCTCAATGATGTCCCACCTGGTAAAATAAAGATTGATTGATTGACCTAATGATAACATGATCTGGGAATGTTTTCTTGAACTCAGGTTACAGAAAATTATCTCATATTCTACACAGATTAACTACACGATGGGTTCTGAGATTATATTAGACCTGATTTGTGTTACCCATTCAAGTAAGGTAATTGCATCTGGGTTTTACCAGATGTTTTAAGTGATCATTCTCAATTTATTGCACCTTAGATCTTAAAAGACTAAGGTTGCCCTTTCATATATAGAAATAAGTAACGTTAGACACAATGGAGCCCTATCATTCAGTTTTCCAATAAAGAGAGGAACCAGACAGGGATGCCCCTCTCCCACTTTTATTCACACTCAGCATCGAACCTCTAGCTGAGTCCTTTAGATCCATTCCAGATATTACTGCCATCAAAATAGGCTCAGTAGAAAACTGTATTTCCCTTTATGTGGACAACACCCTTCTATTTACAAAATCCAGCTATATTTCTCCATAGAGCACTATCCCTCTTAACAGATTATGGCAATATTTCAGGCTTTAAAATTAATGAAACTAAATCTGAAATGTTATCGATAGGAGTGCCAGTCACCCCTGAAATTAGGAAATTGACAAAATTAAAATGGTCTGCCCAGGGCTTTAAGAATTTGGGAGTGCAGATTACGTTAATTTGATTAGTGTTTCCTGAAAATATCATGCTGTTTGGTTTTGTGGTTTTCTTTAAATCAGCATCTGTCAATGTGCTCTGCAGTAACTGAAAACAGTGAAGAAACAGTGAAGATGTGTCTGTCCCTGTCAGTAAGCAATAACATCATACTGGTCCAGCCTGCTGTTTCACCTGTTAAGCCTCTGATTGACTGAATAAGCTGTTGTAGTTCCTAGTTAGAGCAGTCTGTAGAGCTAATTGTTTTCACTCAAAGTTTATTGCTAACCCATCTGGTTTGTATTTAGAGATTAGCTTAAACTTTCTGTTCTCATAAACAGTTGATCATTTGGAGTTCAGTGCTGAACTGAAGTGGTATGAATGAATTGTCTGTGAGAAATAACCTTGTTTGTATCACAGATGCCAGTTCTCTGTCATCAAAACTATGCATTATATTCTGGCTATATAACACAGGGTTGTTTAGTGGATACAAAATAAATCTATATTCCATTAATTCATAGAAGCAGTGTGTCTTTGATGTAGCCTCAATAAATATGTTCATGAGATAATAATGTTGTTTCCATGTCAGATTGACAAACCTGCATCTGCCACACTGCTATTTCAGGAACATGTACTGCATGAACTCAAAAAAGTCAGTTGTTTGAGGTTGTCTATGTAAAATGCATCTTGTATGTGTATAACTAGGAAGACTATATGGCATCCTCATGGCACTGTCTCCTGCCCAACAGCTGAGGCAGCAGCACTCTGTTTTACCCTTTCTCCTGCCCCAAAAGCCCCTGTCTCCTGCTCTCATATGAGGCTGCTGCAACCCACTGCCCACTGTCTTCTCCACACAGTCAGGCTACTGCCCCTGCTGCCTCCTGCACAAACAAATTAGGCTGCCACATCCTTCACCCTCTGTCCCCACCCTATAACATAAGATGAAAGTATTTTTGTATTTTCTATTGGGTAGTTTTGGGCAGCGCATCAAAGGATCTGACTCTAGTGGCAGGGAGCAGCATGGTGAAACAACTCTAACTGTAGGGGCAAGAGGCTCTATGGTGCAGCAGAGCACAGTGATATCAGGGGACAGAGGACAGCATGGTGCAGAAGCCTTGATTGTGGTGCAGGACACAGTGGGGAATCAGGGTACAGAAGCCCTGACTGTGACAGAGTGCACATGATGCAGCAGCCCTGCCCATTTGGGGCAATGGAAGTGGGTAGCAGGATGCAGCAAAAGCCCCACCTTTGGTGGCCTGCAGCAGCATGTGCAGCAGCCCAAACTGTGAAGACAGATGCCCTGGGACTCTAGGGCTTAGCAGAGCACAGCAGCCCTGTCTGTGGAGTCAGGAAAAGGACAACAGTGTGCATTGGCCCTGACTGTAGGGGTGGGGACAGAGGGAAGAGTGGGTACAGCAGCCTCAAATGAGAGGTAGGAGACAGGGCATCATGATGCCATACAGTATTTCAGTTATACACATACATGATGTATTTTCACACATAACCCTAAAAGAACTGAATTTCATGAGTTCATATAGAACATGTTCCTGAAATAGCAGTGTGGCAGACACGTTTGTCAATCTGACATAAAAACAAAATTGTTCTAAAATGAACCTATTTATTGAGGCTACATCAAAGACACACTGCTTCTATGAATTAACAGAATTCAGATTTATTTTATATCCATTAAACAACCATGTCTTATATAGCCAGAATAAAATGCAGAGTTTTGATGACAGAGAACTAACATCTGTGATACAGACAAGGTAATTTCTTACAGACATTCATTCATACCACTAAAATTCAGCACTGAATTTCAAATGATCAACTTTTATGAGGACAGAAAGATATATTTTCAGGATATCTCTAAGTACACACCAAATGGATTAGTAATAAACTTTGAGTAAAAGCAATTAGCTCTACAGACTGCTCTAACTAGGAACTGCAACTGCTCATTCAGTCAATAAGGGATTTAATTGTTGAAGGTGCAGGCAGGACAGGTATGATATCATTGCTCACTGACAGGGACCAAAAACATCTTCACTGTTTCTTCACTGTTTTCAGTTACTGCAGAGCACATTAACAGATCTGACTTAAAGAAACCACAAAACCAAACAGCACAATATTTTAAGAAAACACTAATCATGACATAGGGACATGAATTCAAGTGAATTCAAGCTTTTATGAAATATGTGTATTTGATCTTAAGGCCCAATGGCTTCCTTTCTTTGAGTTCCAGAGTTATCAAGAGGGGTGGCACTCCTAGATATCTTGACATGGGAGGCCTTAGGCCAGTAATTGATGTGGCTTCCTCTAATGGGCTCTTTGAAGGATGGATGGTGGCCTCATATGAGAGGTGCTATCCGAGCTAACTGGAGGAACAAATTAGATCTAATGTGAGATTTTCTTCCTTGTACTGACACAAATGTATTCTCCTGCCCATGAATTTGATACCTAGCATTTGCTGATCGGGGGAGGGAAGGAGGAGGGAGGAGGGAGGTAGGGGTAATGTTTATTTTGTCTGTTATGTAACATTTATTATGTTTATTGTGCTCCCTGTTTGTAGAAGGTTAGATTTATTTTTCTTTTAAAAGTTGTGTAAATATTACTTGTTCTGAGTATTGTCTGTATCATTGTAATTCATGAAAATCCAATAAAATCAATAATTTCAAAAATAAATACATAAGTAACATTAATGAAGAATTGGCCAGAGAATTCAATGCAGCAATTTACAGTATTGAATTGACTTTCCTTAATAAAATTGAGGATCTTGACTGGACCTTCTCTAAATTTTGTAGAGATAATAGTATTTTAATACAGAATAAGAAATTTAGGAATAAATGCAGATCGACTAGTAGGAAGGACAAAATGAACTTTTTAAAAAATCATCAGTTTAATAAACTTGATAATTCTGAAAAAAGTTTGGCAAACCTTAAATCAATTGACTGGACAAAGCAAAAATATATCTTGTAGTTCAGTCGAACATATTTACAAATCAATGAATTATCCATTTAAGGTTGCCAAGCTGTTTAACAATTATTTTGGCAACCTGGAGGATTTCAGGAACAATTTTGATACTCAAGGGTTAATTCCCTGAAAATGTGATAATTAATGGCGTGCCTCACTTTTTTCTTTTCAATTTTGTCTCCATCTTTGGAAATGGATTATATTCTAATAGTTAATCACAAGACATTTATTGGTTTAGATCAAATTGACTACCAGCTTATTAAAGTGTATTTATTTTATTTATTTATTGAAATGTTTCACCAGGAAGGCACGCTTGAGCAACAAGTTGCTTGTCTCTGGTGCAACCTGGGGTTGGGGAACAATGGGATAGAATACAGAGCAATGTTACAATGTTGGAATACAATTTGCTTACTTGCATACAATGACAGCAGGAGAGATTACAGGTGAATAACATTGGCTCACAATGCAACAGTTAAGTATAGTAGATATGAAGACACATATAGCAAATTGGCAACAGCTGGTGACAGTTTATAACACTGGAACACATATAATAACTGCAACAGCATGTAGCACTAGATGGTAAGGTGACCCAACAGTAATTGGCAGCCATTAGTGTAACATAGATATTCAAGATTTACAGTGATTGTACTAAAGAGAGGAAGAATGGAAGGAGGGAATGAAAATTGTGGAGGGTAGAATGAAGAAGGGAAAGGAAATTTATGGAGAGACGAGACAGAACATGATTTTTGATGCAAACAGTGATGACAGGGTGGACTAAAGTGCATATAAGAGGAGTACAGTGGTAGGTTGTAAGTGCTTAATTGAGTGTAGGGGTAGGCAAGTGATAGGCTATGTTAACTGGAAGGGGGTAGGAGGAGAGCAGAGTGTGGCAGGGTGATGAGAGAGGGTATTGTAGGTGGGGGTATCCAAGGGGAAGGGAGTTGAAATTCAACATGGTCCTGTTATCCCTATGTGGACAGGGCAGTAGACAGCCCTATTGGTAGGATACTGGTTATAGGTGATGAGAGTTATTTATATATAATGATGAGAGACAGGGGTGTGATGGGGAGGGATGTTGTGGGAGGGTAGCAGAGGTCAACTATAATGGAGTAGTACCCCACCAGTGTGCTGGGTGACTCTGCCTGCACAAGGCAGGATCCAGCAGTGACTGAGGGGTGCAGTAAAAGGAGAAATAGGAAAGGTGGTAAGTTTTGCCCACCATGCACTATGGATCCTGCCTGCACAAGGCAGTGATCAAGCACACAGGAGGGAGCTAGATTAAGGATAGAGAAAGAAAAGGAAGGAATAGTTTAGGTGAAGGGAGAGTAGGGGACAAGGAGGAGCATGATCAGAGGGAAATAGGAGTGGTGGGGAGTAGGTATATGATAATATGGGCTTAGGGGAGATGTTGGGAAGGTCATGGCAGGCACAGGAAGGGGCAAGGAAATTTTGAGGGCAGAGTTAATGAAGTAGCAAGAGGATGAATGGTGAATTTGAGGGGAAGTGAATTTCAGATTTTTGAAGATGATAAGAATAACCCAGTTGGCCAATAAGGGTGAAGCGGCTTGGAACCACCAGGGTTTGTGAGTCAGTAGATCTTAGGGAGTGGGAAGGAGGGGTGGTTGTAAAAGCAGGGAGAGATAGGAGGGAAGTTCACCCAGCCAGTGCTTGGAGGTGAATTTTGTGCAGTGAGAGAGACGGTTTGTCAGGGAAGTGAAGGATAGGAATGGTAAAATGGCCTCAGTCTTCTACTTCTGCTCCATTAACTCATTTATTCAATTACTCTCTGTGCCACTGGGTCTTTCCCAAATGTTGGAAATCAGCCCTCATCAAACCAGTCCACAAATCAGTATCCAAGAATATTCTCCCAAATTACTGTACCATCTCCCTATTTTCCCTTGATCAAAGCTGTATGAAAGAATTGTTTTAATCAAGTAAACAAACACCTGCTTAAGTTTGATCTCCTGACTGGGACACAGCATGAGTTTAGATTGAAACATACCAATGATATGGCCTTGTGGAGTTCATAGACTATGTCTATGGTGCCCTGGATAAGAGGCACCATGTGGCATCAGTCTGCGTGGACCTCAGCAAGGCCTTTAATCTGGTTGATCATGAACTTCTTTGTACAGCATGGTTAGACAAGGTTTTCATTTGATACAGTCTCCTGGTTTTGAGGTTACTTTCAAGGAAGATCCCATTGTACTATTATTGAAGGGTTCAATCAGACTTTAAGGAGATTGAATGTGGGGTGCCCTGGGGTGGTAGCACCTCAATAAGGTGAAGGCAATAAGGCAACTCAGTAATGGCGATGGCACAATAGCGGAAACACTAACGGGAACTGCTAATAAATGGTGGCAGGGTAGAAACAGCGACTTTGGTGTTATAACCTACCGAGTGTCAAGGAACACCTCAGAGTAGGACAACCAGAAATAGCAGGGGTCCAAGGCACAGCCTCAGTGGAGGATGTGGGGACAGAGTCTCCATTAACAGAGGCAGCAGGTGCACAGGTGCAGTGTTTGTGGAAGATGGCAGCCACATACCTGGGTGAGTCAGGAGGGCATCTATTGCTGCACCATGCAGGATATGTCTATTACTGGGGGCAAGGTGCCATTGCTAAAGGTGTACTGGTGATGCATGGAGAGTCATTGGTTGAGGTGCTGTGCTTGTGTCCACACTACCGGGAGGATGTGGTGGTTGTCAAGAAGAGCCACAATCATGTGGCTGATGCGTGGATGTTGATGTTCGGCAGGTTATGGGATACCCATGGGAAACGGCCCATAACATCATGGAAAAACAGGGCAGATCAGGACAGCACTGATACTGGAATTTGAATGAGCATCTGGTGGAAGTGGTGCAGGAGTATGCAGTCCGTGATCGGTATGAGTCCTCAGAGTACTGGCATACAATTTCCAGCCCTGGCAGCTTTCATGCCCTATCTCGATGGGATGTGTATGGACTGGTAGCAGAATCGCTGAATATGATGTTTGGCATTTTCTATGGGTGCTGTAATTGCAGTCACCATTTTGACATTCACCGTACTTTCTTAGCAGTTACCACATGGAGCCCTGGGTCAATTTTGCCTCCGTTGTTTTCATTATTCTTGAATTTAATGCTTACAGTATGTACTAATTCAACGTTAGTATATATGCAGATGATGCAGTCATTTCAGTTCAGATAAGGACCTTTATTGTATTAAAAAAACTCTTCAAAGGGACGTTAACAACATACACTATTGTTTCATGTCACACAAGTTATTATTAACTTAAAGGATACCTAAACAACATTCTGACAACAAACTATTCAAAATCTGACTCCATAGGTGACTAAAAGAAAGGCTGCTGTATTCATTAATGCTAAAACTAAATTTACATAATTTACCTAAATGTGGTTCCAGAGCATTTGAAATGTGTAAAATCAGCCTTCTAATTTTAAAACTGCCTTACCTGCTTCCTTAAATGGCCACCAAATGTGTTATATGATGACATCATCGGAGCCAAAGTCAGAGAGATATATGGCTCTCTATAGCGCTAACTAGTTCTTTTTCCCTTTGTATAGAATTGTTTCACCCAATAGTTAAAACCATGCGCATTAGTTTGTATAATGCACATGTTAGGTGTGGTTCTGTTCATTTTGTTTACTATTACATGCCAAAATCTGATTTAATCCAATCGACTTTCTCTGTGGCAAACCACAGTGCAGCACAAATCATGAATATCCTGGTGGTCTAGTGGTTATGGTGGATCCAGGATGCTACAGTGGGGTGTTGGGGTGGGCATACTTTAATATGCACTTTTAACGCTTTTATTAAACCTTTATATTTTGTGCTATTATTCATTTCTAGAACATTTTTGACAGAACCTTCAAATGTAATCCATAGTTTGAATGTAAACGTTTGTACAATCAATGAATCAGACTTCTTCAACAAAGTGAAATGCAGCAGCAGCAAGCAAGCAAGTTACTATGTGGGGGGCAGCCACCCTTCACCACCCTAGAGCCACCACTTTTTGTAGCAAAGTTCGTATGCAGTCTAATGTTAGAGTTCATACTTTCTTGAAACTCAAATATATGCTTGTCTTGTCTTCTTTTCCATGGAAATAATAATAATAATCAGAAGAAGAAGAATCAGCATTTATATAATGATTTTCATAAACATTGTATCCCAAAGTGCTTTACAAGCAATGCTAGACTGATAGTGAAGTGACTGAACGGTAGTGGCAGCTGTTCCATACATTAATATCCACACACAGCCTTGGATAATTGCATGAACTGGTTTTATGAGAAGGGAATGTTGGCCAGGACAAGGGGTCAGGTAGTGATCAAGGTGCTGGCAGTCCCACATCTTCTTATCACAGTAATCTGCTCGTATTGCTCTCCTTCTGTCTTCCCTTCCTGAATATACAGCAGTACCTTACAAGAGTGGCCTCTCAGTCCCCTCTGGTATTCATTCTTCACTATTCCTCCTCACACTGAAAACTGATGAGCTCATCACACTTCTGCATCATGAATGCAAGTAGTACAGTCCCCATTTTAATTTGACATATCAAATATAAACATATCTTTCCAGTAAGTCAGGCTCATAGCAGCAGGGAACAAGGGAATAATGGGCTTTCCTATCTTTAAAGATCTAGGTTACCTTTGATTAGGCACTATTACATGATGGGTGTGCAAATCATTATGCACGCTATTTAATAGCGCCTAATCATAGGTGGCTTAGAGTTTATATGGGTAGGAAAGTTTATTTTCCACTTGTGCCCTGCTGCTATCAGCCTGGCTTACCAGAAGATCATGTTTATTATTAATATGTAACTGTAACACTGGAGACTGTACTAACCACATTCATGATACAGAAGGGTAGTGAACGCACCAGTTTTTGGTGTGGGGAGCAGGTGAGAAGAATGGATGCCAGAGAGGAAGTGAAGAGGCCATTCCAGCAGGGTACAGCTATATTCAGGTTAGCTGAAGATATGAAGGAAGACGTTGAGCAAATCACTGTGAGATCTGATAGTGGTCTGCCAGCATTGTGATCACTACCTGACTGTGGATGAGTAGCCAGCAATGATAAATCCTCAGAGTGGTAGGGCTGCACCTAAACTGTTACTTGAATTCAGTGTAGGGAGATTACCCTCGGGTGGCGGGGGTGTGCTGATGTTTGTTAGGACAGTATTGAGGGAGTTGTGTATGCTCATTCAAGATTTGGAAGAGTGGTAGCCAGCCAACTCGCATTGTGGAGAACAGCACAGAAAAGTACTGGAGAGAAATTGCTGGGAACTGTCCTGTGGGGTTCTGCAGATCATAGATAAAGGAGTAGACTGACACTGGAAGTCAGGTTGATTCACTCAAGGTATTAATATGCCTCTCCTGCTAATAATATTGTAATACATGGATTTCCAAAATAATACTATCAAAACGATCCAAAAATTCCTTGTAATACATCTCACAGCACTCTGCAGAACTCAATAATACCACACTTCACTCTCAATAATACTATCGTTCCAACGAAGCGATAGTATTATCACTACAACAACACAGCGCAAGCGCGCCCTTCAACCTCGCGCCCACCACGAGCCACCTTAATCACCTCACAGCTCTAATAGTTTAAAAAGTGATTCTGGGAAAGTAATGCTTACTTCTGTTTCACGATACTCTGGCAGTAAAACCTCAGTTCATTGTTCTTTTCCGCAATCATTGGCTATCTATTTAAAAAAAAAAACTTATGTTTTTCATGTTTCACAACAAACTTTTACGACGTTTGCTAATTCTTGTCAACTTCCTGATTCAGCTTCAAGCCATCGTGAGTAAAAAACTCGCCAACTTTCTTCATCCATATATTACAAAAAATAACAAATGTGTTGTGTGTATTACTCGGCTGAAATTTCATCTTTATTTTCTGGGGATAGAAACCTTCGAGCTTCGCCTGAGGTTATCTATGTCCCCAGAAACTCATGAAATTACAGCCTTGTAATACACACTAACCCATCTATTATTCTATTTATTATCCATTGTAAGTGCAGTTATTATGAGGGCATGAACAGCAGTTTTTCTGGTGGGTCATGATAATTATTGCTTGGCCCTCCAGGAAGACCTAGTTGTTGGTTAATGAGGTGAGAAAAAATACAACAGGGAACAGTACATACTACCATCACTGTGCAGAAGGGTGGTGATCCACTCAATGTTTACTGTGGAGCAGAAGTCAAACATTAAGAATGTGAACTGGAGAGTGATTTGGGAGGCATCATTAACAGTACCAGCTGATGATGCATATCAGTATAGGTGTGCACAACCCTCTGAGGTACCACGATTACCATCTGAGGTGTGATAATTCTCTTCATGAGACTGCAAACTCATATGCGACCCCAGGCAGTACTAAGGACACGGTATAGCTGGTGGGTGTGCAAAAGAAGGCAGGCTAGGTGCAGGGGTTCACATGGAAAAAGAAAGCCTTTATTTGTGTATTAACAAGAGAGCATGAGCTTTGAAACTGAACAAGACTGTACTTTGCTGTGTGACCCTGAGCAAGCCACTAAACTTCCTTGTGCTCCCAAGCCACACCTCTAAACAAGCTTTCAGCTTAATCTGTCTATTCTGGTTAACAAAATACTAAATTCAGTGCATCATATAACCACTAGATCATCAGGTATTTGAAGTGTTGTACTGTAATGCAGTTTGCCAAAGAAAAGTCAGCTGGATTGCAAAACACTTTCTGCAAGTTAAAGTAAACAAAATGAACAAAATCATAGCTTAACATGTGTACTGATCAAAATAATCCATGAGGTAATACATGGTGTTGATCATTCTGGTACAACAATTCAAAATAAAGAGGGAAAGAAGAACTAGTTAACACTATAGAAATATATGTGGATCTCTGGCTCTATCTCCAATGATGTCATCATGACTCATCACTTAACACACTTGGCACACATCTTAGGGAGAAGCCAAGGCTGTTTTTTAAAGTGAAGGCTGATGTTTACATTTTCAAAAGCTATAAAATGCATTTATGTTATTTACATAAATGCAGTTTTTAGCATACATGCATACCGAAGCCTTTACTTTAACTCGCTATGAGCCTAGATTTTGAGTTTGCAGTTTTAAAACACTGCTTGTTTAGGTACCCTTTAAAAGAAAAAGTCTATGCTTTTTTCTACATCCCAGCAACTCCTTCTCTAATGATTTTCAAATATTTGATTTATTAGGAAATTCAAGTGAATGTGTTGATAGCTTTTGTTATTTAGGTATTGATTTAAATATATTTCTTCTGAGACCCATGTTGTCCAGTTAATTAAAACAGTTCCTAATAGGCTGGGTATATTGTATAAGATAAATCAGTTTCTGACAAACATAGAAACATAGACTTTGATGGCAGATAAGGACCACTTGGCCCACCCAGTCTGCCCATTTCCCTACCTACTGGATAAGTTGCAGATTCTAGTTAACCAACAGCCTACTTCCTGCTACCCCACTACAATTGCCTTGTGTCTGTCCCATGCATGTTTGAATTCCCCCACTGTTTTAGCCCCAACAACCTCCCCCAGGAAGGCAGTTCCACGATCCGCCACTCTCTCCATGAAAAAGATTTTCACATTATCCCTGAGCCGTCCCCGTATCTTTTAATTATGTCCCTTGTTCTTGCACATCTCTTTTCTGAAAGATGCTACCCCTGGACTTTGTTGATTCCCTTGAGGTACTTGAACATTTCTATCATGTCCCCCTGTCCCTCCTTTCATCAAGGGTATACATATTAAGCTCTCTCAGTCTCTCTTCATATGATTTCTAATGCAGACCCTGCACCATTTTAGTTGCCCTCCCTGGACAGCTTCCATCCTGTCTATGTCCTTGCGAGGTGAGGTCTCAAAACTGCACACAGTACTCCAGATGAGGTCTCACCAACTGTCTGTACAGAGGAATAACCACTCCTTTTTCTACTTGTGATGCCCCTTCCTATGCATTCCAGTATCCCCTGGCTCTCCTTACTGACTTCTCACATTGCTTACCCACCTTTAGATCATCTGATATGACTACCCCAAGTCCCGTTCCATTTTGTTGTTGTTAGTACCTCCCCTGCTATTGTGTACTTTTCTCCTGAGTTTTTGTTTCCCAGGTGCATTACTTTGCACTTCTTTGCATTGAATCTAAGTTGCCATATGTCTGACCATTCCTCCAATCTTGCCAAGTCCCTTCTCATCCTTTCTACCTCCCCCTTGTGCATCAACTCTGTTACAGATCTTTGTATCATCTGCAAAGAGGCATACCTTTCCCTCCAGACCCTCTGCAATGTCACCTATAAAGATGTTAAAGAGGACTGGACCCAGTACTGAGCCCTGAGGTACTCCACTAGTGACCCCTCTTTCTTCGAAATGTTATTCATGTCATATTCATGAAATGTTACTCACTATTACCTTCTGTGTCCTGTTGTGCAGCCAGTTTGCAACCCAGGCTACCACCCTGGGACCCACTCCAGGCTGGCTAACTTGATTATGAATCTTTGTGCAGGACTATGTCAAATGCCTTGCTAAAGTCTAGGTAGGCCATATCCACAGCCACTCCTGGTCTATTACTTTGGTCACCCAGTCAAAGAAATCTATTAGAATCGTCTGACATGACCTTCCTGCTGTAAATCCATGCTGCTTTGGTCCTGCCCCACTGGCCTCTAGGTACTCAACAATTCTTTCTTTCAGAAGTGATTCCATCATTTTCCTACCACTGAGGTCAAACTTACAGGTCTGTAGTTTCCTGCTTCTGCCTTGCTCCCACTTTTGAGAAGGGGAATCACATCTGCCCTCCTCCAGTCCTCCAGGTATCACCCCATCCTCCCATGATTTGTTAACAAGTGTGGTCAGTGGTGTCACTAGGTCCTCCCTTAGTTCTTTTAGGATTCTGAGGTGAATCCCATCAGGCCCCATTGCTTTGTCCACCTTGAGTTTTAGGAGTTCTTTCAGGACTCTTTCTTCTGTAAATGGACTGGTGTCAACCCCTCTACCCAGAGTGATTCTATTGTCTGGTTTAGGTAACTCCTCCTCATCTTCTTTTGTGAATACTGAGCAAAGTACTCATTCAGTATCTCTGCCTTTTCACTGTCTCCCTCTGCCCACCTCCCTCTCCCTTATTAATCTTCACTATTCCTCCTTAACCTTTCTATGCTCCCTAATGTACCTATAAAACATGTTATCCCCTTTTAACTAACTTGGCTATTTTTTCCTCAGTTTGGGCTTTTGTTATTCTGACTGCCTTCTCCACTTCTTTCTGCTTTAATTGATACAATTCCTGTCGTGCTCCTTCTGTGATGCCTTATATTTTGAATATTTATTTTTGAATGCAGCCTTTTCTCCTTAACCTTCCCTGCCACCTCTTTTGAGAACCATAGTGGTTTTACTCCGCTTTGTTTTCTTTATCTGTTTCACACAAAGGCTTGATGCCTCTATGAAGGCAGTTTTGATTTTCTCCATTGTTCTTCCACCCCTCCTTTTGGCCATTTGCTAGTGTATTCCTCAGGAATTCACCCATTTTACAAAGTTAGCCCTTCTAAAGTCCAGTATGCTTGTTTTTGTATGGCTTGTCTCCATGGTTGTGCTTATTGTGAAGCACACTGTGCAGTGGTCAGCTTGTTCCCAGATATCTACTGACTTCTAAATTTGTGATCCTCTCTCCATTTGAGAGTACCAGGTCTAGTATTGCTTCCTCCCAGTGGGTTCCAACACTAGCTGTCTAAGGTCTGCTCTGCAGGTCATCGAGAATGACCCTGCTCTTGGATGTGGCTGTAGTACATGTCATCCAGTTAACATCTGGCATATTCAGGTCCCCCATCAACAGTATCTCCTTTTAGCCATTTTGAGAATGTCCTCTATCATTTTCTTGTCCATTTCCTCCCTTGAGATGGGGGTCTGCATACAACCCCGTGCAGATTGTGATGCCATTTCCTGTTTCCAAGGTGACTCAGAGTGCCTCTTGTCCTCCCCTTTACTTTTTAATTCTGTAGCTTTGATCCCTTCCCTTATGTATAGAGCTACTCCACCTCCTCTTTTCCCTCCCTGTCCCCTTCTGGAGACTGTGTACCCCAGTATGTTGACATCCTAGTCATGGTTCCCGTGTACCATGTTTCTGTGACTCCACAATATCCAAGTGTTCATCTTCTATCAAGGCTACTAACTCAGGAAGCTTGTTTCTCAGACTACAGAGCATTGGTACTCATTGCCCTCCATTTAATGTTGGCGTTATCCTTTTTCCCCATGCCTGATCATTTTGCCCTGTCTATTTTTCCATTTATCCCTGTCCTGCCTCTGTTGAGCACTGTACTTCAGTGTTTACCTTACTACCTATCATGTTTTGTGGGGGATGCTTAAATTTCCTGCCTCTTATTAGCACCCCATGGCTAGTTTAAAAGCTTGCCAAGGAAGCATTTAAACCTGTCACTTAGGATCTTGGTTCCTTAATGGACAGATGCAGATCATCGTGCCAGTATAAACCTTCCACTCTCCAGGTGTACCCCAGTCCCCAGACAGAGTCCGACCCTCCCAATGGAAGACCGTGCATTGCAACCTGTTCAAGCCCTGTAACTTCAGAGCTGCCCAGCAAGCAGAAGAGGTAAATCCAATGTCTGAAAGCACCGACTCTTAGAAGAGGCAGGAACAAAGATCCAGGGTCCCCCAGGGCACTATCCAAGGAGCTCTTCTTGTGGCTCTGCCTCTGCAATGTCCTAGCCCCACATCATATGGGCCACCCTTTGTGGCAGAGCAGCCAGCAGCAGAGCTACCCCTGGTGGACTTGCAGGGGCCCATGACCCACCCTGGGTGGGCCCGCCGGTGCCATAGCAGCCCCTAATGGGCATACTGGTGCCCAATTCACCAGTGGCTGAGGCTGTAGTGTTTGAACCACTCATAATGGGCTTGCCAGCACCTGATTCACTGGCAGGAGGCATGTGGCTGCACCCCTTTAGTTGACCAGCTGGCACCTGACCCACCCATTGGGAGTGCCAGTGCCAACCAGCCCATAATGGAACTGCTGGCACATGACCTGTGTTTGGAGGACCCACTGGTGCATGAACTTCCCCTATGGCAGCTGCAGTGTTCAGCAAGGGGTGCCTCCTAGTCAGCTCATTCAGCAAATTTAAAGTCTGTTAGGATTCCCAGTCATTGTGTCATGTTAAATTCAAGCATAACTTGTTTTAAGGTGTTAATACTGTAAATAAGTTAATAATGTTACCTTACCATACAGTAGGTAGTTCTTATTGTGTTTAGGTAAACTAGTTGACTAGCATGTACTAGTAACCTGTTTGCTCATGTTCTATAGCTCAAATGGTACTCACACCCCATGCATGAGGACATGTATGGTTAAGGAGGACATATTGCAGTGCCCAACTTTGGCCAGGCAAGCAGACCAGGAAACCTCAGGAAGGAAAGGGTTAACCACCCACCCACCTCATACACAGCTAGCCACCTTGCTGGCTGACCACTTCCTGCCCATCACCTCTCCCTCCCGGAGCCTTCCTGCACTGGACCCTTTATCCTTGCCAGGCCAGGTCTCCAGACAATGCCTGGAAGGGCCATAAATCAGTCAAGGGCTACTCCAAGCCACAGACACCCAATCGTCTGGCCAGAAGCTAGGTCTGCCCCAAGTTAGAAAGTGTCTTCCCTGCTAGCCAGAGGCATGTTTGGACTGGGTGGCTGACAGAGTGGAGAGCACAGGAGTACAGACTCCTGGAAGCTTATCTGAAGCTTGGGTCTGAAGCTCCTTGGTGGCTGCTCCTCTGTAGTCAGTGGTCCTTGGGGTCTCCAGCAGCAGTAGCAGGCAGTCATCCCCAGCTACTAGGCAGGTCCAGCAGTCTTCCTTGATGGCCAGCAGTAGCCAGTCCCATAAGGTAAGTCCCCCAGTCCTGTGCTCCCTGTGTTGTTTTTGCCTTGTTCTCCCTTTGTTTTTGCTTGTTGTCCCTGGGGTGCTGCGTGGTGCTGCCCTGCAGTTCCCTTGTCTTTTCCTTCATGGGCTGCCCTTAGTGCCAGTTGCTTGAGGGCAGGCTGGGATCTGCCCTATTTTTTTTTTTTTTTTTTGGGTGGTGTTCCATTGGGTGGTCCTGCTTTTCCTTTTGTTCATTCTCTCCTTCCCCTCTCTTTGTCTGGCCTCCAGTGCTGATCGCAGGTTGTGGTGTCTTCCAGGGGCTCCAGATTAATTCGCTGCCCCTTGGTTTGACTGTTCTTGTTGCAAATTTTATCCATTTTATTTTATTGTTTTTCTTTTTCTCCCAATTCCTTGTTGCCGGCTTCCTGGCCAGGTCTGACTGCCTCCTGGAGCTCGCTTAATCCCCTCCCCCAACAAAGGCAAAATCCAGTTTTGGCAATCAGTGGAGGCAGTGGGTTTTGTTTTGTGTTTTCTCTCTCCCTGTGGTTGCCTCACCGCCTGTCTTTCCCCTCCCAGCACAGTCTTGAGCATCCACATTGATGGGTAGTGGGAATCACCCATCTGTGGGAATGCTGCACCCATCCCCATTCTGGTTGCCTCCTGGTTCCCCCACACACAACCCCAGGGTGGTTGCAGACTCTTTCCCTGCACTGTAGTCCCTGCAGCATGAAAGAGGGGCCATTTTGGAATGACAGATTATTTGATGCAGCAGCAAAGTGTGTCTGGGCAGAAATGACCACCTGCAATGCTATAGTTCCACCCCAAGGTCATAAGTGGAGGTAGCAGGAACTGGGTGGGAGGCGGATCTCCAGCCAACTCCACCAATACAACCAATGAACCAGACAAGCCCGGAGACCCAGGCCAGGCACTGAGTGGGCTGCAAGCCCCAAAATTATTTTATTTGGTGCTGGAGGTACCTTAAAGGGGAACAGGGACTGGGGAAGCAAGTGGGACAAGAGCCCCAAAATAAAGGGAAAGAAGATCTGGCAAGTGGGCAGAGGACTCACGACAGTTACGCATGGTCACCACAGAGCATGAGCCCCAAGGAGTGAGGTTTCATGCCAGCTAGGCACCCCAAAGTTGCCAAAGGGACAGGAAGGGGTTTAGAGTGGGCAAGGGGAGTTTGGTTGCAGCAACTGCATCGGAGGTAGGAGGTAGGGCCAAGACAAAGGCTCTTAAATTGTGTGCAGGAGGCAGGGCAAGCCAGGCCCACTGCATTAAAAGGGCTGCAGTCCCAAATTAACATTTATTAGGAGTAAGGCCAACAACAGAGCCCTCACATTCTGTGTATTAAAAGGTGGAGCTATGCCAGGCATATTGTGCCATTAGGCCATCTCATAAATATTCAAGAAGCTGGGCAGGCCCAGCTAGTCCCTGCAGGCCTGTAGAAAGAATCCTTGGGAAATTAAAGGGACAACACCACAGTTTCTAAGAAAGCCACCCCAGAGGCCTGAGCCTTTCTCCCTGGGACCATATCCATCTCCTGTTGTCCATCCTATTCTTCTCCCTGGACTGTTTCCTGGGGGTTGGTGTGACCTGTGGACCAAGGGTGAGGTCAGGCCTATGCTGCACTGTACTGGCTGCCACTTGGACTCCAGTCATAGGTGGACCCAGCACCTTGTACAGAGAAATTTGTATTATTGTGTAATTGCCATTTGAAGTGTCTCACCTGGAATTGTACCAGGGATGCAGGTTGCTCTGGACAGCTGGATCATTTGCCTCAGGGCCTGAACTAAAGAACTGCAGGGCTTGAACTGCCTGCCCTGCACCCTCAAAACTGCCCTTTGCATCAGGGCTGAAGTTGTTGCTCTGCACCTCTACCACTGTGGTCACCTGCATCAGTCCCTTCCTCCTTGACTGAACTGTTGTGCCTTGGGTAAGTGGACAGACTTCCCAGCTATGGTAGTCCATCCTCCTGAACTATTTGCCCTATGACAGCCTGCAATTGCCTGCACTCTTGAGTTTGGGATCTACCTTTCTTCTGCATGACCAAGCCTCCAGTACCTCCAGTGCCTTCCACCCAGCCTGTCAATGACCACCAAAGATGTCAAAGACTACATTATCCAGAATAGCGATAGAATTTTCCTCAATACAGTCAGCCTAGGATCTGACTGTTTCGCAATTGGTGGTGGCAGGGTTTTGTTTTGCCTTTTCTCTCTCTCCTTGTGGTTACTACCCTGGCTCAAGGTAGTGAGGTCCTCAGCACAGTACAGTGATTAGAAAGTGCCCTATTTTTATTTTGCTTTTCCTTGGTGGCTACAGCCCCTCATAGACAGGGTGGCAACCCATCAGCAACCTTCCCAAGAACCCTTCATTGCAGCAGAAGGACATTGTCTCTGCTCTGCATGCCACCCCTCTGCAGACCCCACCAGGTCTGCCTGCACTACTGGGTCCACCTGTCCTATTGCAGAACCTGCCACTTCAGGCTCATCCATTGCCAGGTTGGGCTAGATCTGCAGTGCTGCCAGCACCTCCTGCCCTATTGCCAACATCTGACTCATCCATTTCTGGGTCCGGTGCTCCTGGTCTGTTACCAGGGCCAGCTCTATTTGGTCCATGCCATAGACCTGTCACTATTAATATACCTGTTCCATTACACCCACCTATGTCACCAAACCTTCATGCCCCATGGATGGAAGAATACCTAAGAAGGCTTACTCCATTAAGGTCGACTGACCTGTTGCCCCAGTAAATGAGCACATGCCTCCAGAGGAAGAAAGCATGGTGGACAGATAGATTTCTGCAAACATACCACCCCCAGATTTTAAGGACCCGACAATAACTAGACCAATATGTTTAAGTTTCACTTGTTATTTTCGGACTAATAATCATAAATATAAAATAATTAATTTTGTTTTAACTGATTAACAACTTGTAGTCTATAAATGGATTTAAATGTGTTTGATTTTGTATTAAGTGATTAGCAAATCAGTTACCTGATACTTATCAATGGTCTTGAGATTATTTGATCTAGTACTGATTGATTAACAACTTATAACTTGTTCAAATTGAGTCTGCAAATTTAAAACCTAAGCATTTATTTTTCTGTAATTTCTTATAAGACAAATTACTGTAGTAACCACCAGATAGCTTATGTCTTCATGAGGTCTGAGCATGATCAGTCTAATTATGTCTACAGAGTCTAGCTGCAAGGGGTTAGTAAAAGGTTAGCCCTATCCTATAGTGTAAAACAGTAACTGCCTTAGTGGTCACAAGCAGTCAACCCTGTCCTCTGAGCATTATAACTTGCCACAGTGGTAATCAACTATGCCCTATGGAGTAAACAATTGACCACGTGGTGGCCAGGTGTTCACACTCCTAGACTGGGTACCATGCTTGAAAAAGCACTAATGCTACATTATAATATTATCTAGTATTTTATATATAGCAATATATTGGCCATATTTTGTTTAGATGTGATGACATAAAAATGAAGATAACAGCTCCAAGCAAACCTACTATATCAGATAGAAACCTTTTAATTGATCATTTCTGTCAAAGAGGCTGCTAAGACCCAAAAGAGTATCAAAATATCCAGAATCTCCCAATTGAGTGCTTTGACAAGAATATTTACTAGCCCAAATATTCAAACCAAGCTAAGGAGTCTCAGAGGGACAACTGCCTTGGGTGGTCACTTAGACTCTTAGGACTTCAAGAAGGCACCAGGTTTGTACAAGCTCTGGTGATTGTTACCACATCTTAGGCATAGGACCTAGGAAACTGGCAAAATGGCTTAAGTTTTATATACTTTAATCGACACATATTTCTATTTGCGACGAGGAAATTATTTTATTTTGCTTGTACTGCTGTTCAGAAGAATTATAATTGTGTTCTAAGAATTTGTTTTAATTTAGAAAATTGTGTTTGCTTAACTATATAATGCAAAAACTGCCTTACAAATGTTATGCTGATAGAACAGTTTAAGAGCAGGACAGAAACATTCAACTTATGATTACTTTTTCCTTTGTAATAAAGACTAATTTGTAAATGCTTGAAAGCCAACAAAATCAAAAGTAAATACTTTTAACTATGAACCCTGGTACTAGTTTTCATTCTCAGCATAATATTATTAAACATAGAGCAATTAGTTTAGAACAGGATAATCTCAAAGGAAACAGGCTTAGATTTTTGTTTTAAGGCCATATGGGTACTCTTGAGTGACAGTTGAGTGTTACATGCATATGTTAAATTATGCAAACTTGTCATGCACTGAATCCTTACATAAATACTTGGGATGATGTTTTCTAGACCTAAAAAGAATCACTGGTGTAAAATATTTG
The DNA here is from genome assembly GCA_016271365.2 of Neoceratodus forsteri. NCBI lineage: Eukaryota > Metazoa > Chordata > Ceratodontiformes > Ceratodontidae > Neoceratodus > Neoceratodus forsteri. The sequence goes on along the minus strand of CM028138.1, from coordinate 74,094,764 downwards.
ACTGTCCTAGACATCAGGCAATGGATGGATTTAAGGTTCACGTAAAATAATCAAGGAATTAGGGAAATATCATTGTCCCCAAGTACATAACCACAACCACAAAGGTAATTTAGATTTTAATGAGCATACAGCCGTTGCAAACTGAGATCAAATTATCTCGGTCAGTCAGGTGTCAGATGAAATAATAGTGGCAGGCACCCTAGGTCAAAACTCAGAGGACACACTGACCACTCTTTCTGTCTCGACCCTAACTAGTGGATGAATTGCAAATATGTCATTCCCAGTCAATGCCATGCACAGAGGAAACATCAGGCTCCACCGGTCTTGGTGAAAGCCATATACAAAAGCCTGACAGGACGGATACCATAGAGACCCAACGGCACCCTAGTGATCCCTACATATCACCTCAACCAGCTTTCATCCCCTTATCACCAGCCTCTTCAGCTTCTGGACCAGCCTTGATCCTTCACCTTCTTCATCACCTTCATCCTTCATCTTCTTCATCGTCTGCATCTTCTTCATCTTGCTGCTTCCATTTTCCCAAGCCAGCCAATGAGTTTGATTAGTCAGTAGGTACTGTACTGACCATTCTCCAACTAACTAGCCACCACTGACTCCTCACCAGAAAGACTGCTCCTCTTACTGGACTGTCAGCCCATAGACTGGTGTATTGCTAATTATCCTTGACCATGGTGGTTAGGTATTTGTTAAGCTACTACTGATAATGACTGCAGATGTAGAGCACTAGGTGACCCTTTTAGAGTGATACATCACATATCCATATATACAACTGCTGATATGTAGTATATATTTATTGTATTTTATACTTATATAGTTGCCTTCCATAGATAAAAATGTTAGTGCATGACAATCACTGTAAGTGCTTTGTATTTTGCAACTAAATAACCTGTTATTTTCCAGCGCAACCAGTGGTTGTTGTTATAAAACTGTCTGTTTGCACCTAGAACTGTTGTGTCTGCCTCTCTTTGGGAAGAAGAGACAAACCACCCACCAATGCCCGGTCACCACACAGTTATTGAGAAATTCCAAAAAGTAGTAATATGTTTTCCACCAAGTCCCAAGTTAGATTTTTTCTATTCCCAGGCTCATCACATCTTTTGGTCAAATATCTTTTAAGTATAAGGCAATTACTTGTTAAAAACAGCCCCACTCAGTTCTCAGTTGTAGTAACCTGAATGTATTGAAATCCAGTTTGTACAATGGTTTACTGCATGATTCCACATGTATATGTTTTAGTAATGTTTTAATTGTGCTTGTCTAGTGTTTTGTGCACACTGGTCACTGTGAAAAATGGCAGTTTTACCAATCTGCTCACTAGTTTAAATAAAAAGAAAGGAATGAATTAAATGAATGAAACATTTTCAGTGATACAGTACTGTGCCACTTGGCTGAACATGAACAGTTCACAGGCAGCAATAAAGCAGATGACATGATGACATGGAGTGAGAGAGGAATGGTACCCTCAGCAGCACAACCCACAAGATAACAAGGTCAGCTGAGCCCAATATATGCCAGTTCAGTTCAATCTGAAGTCCCATACCTTACTTTTGAAAACATGTTGTCCAATCAGCTCACCTGCAGCTTGTGCCATGTCATCACTACTGTCTGTTTCACAGAAAGTGCCACACAGCAGTTTTATATACATTGGCATTGCCAGTATCAGCTGGTCAATCAGACAGTTAAGGAATCAAACAATATGTGACACAGTGTCCAAGGTTGGAGTTATATGGAAAAGGTATTACCCATTCAGAACATACATTATTTTACATTGAAAACTTATACTGGATCAGAAAATCATAATAGAAACATAGAAACATAGACTTTGATGGCAGATAAGGACCGCTAGGCCCATCTAGTCTGCCCATTTCCCTACCTACAGGATGGCGCAGATTCTAGTTAACCAACAGCCTATTTCTTCCTACCCCACAAGAATTGCCTTATGTCTGTCTCATGCATTCTTGAATTCCCACAGTTTTAGACCCCAACCTCCTCAAGAAGGCTGTTCCATCCATACACTACCCTCTCTGAACAATATTCCTCACATTGCCCTGAACCGCCTCCTTCTGTCTTTAAATTGTGTCCCTTGTTCTTGCAAGTCTCTTTTTCTGAAAGATGCTACCCTCTTGGACTTTGTTGATTCCACTGAGGTACTTAAAAGTTTCTATCATGTCCCCCTCTCCCTTCTTTCCTCAAGGGTATACATATTAAGCTCCTTTAGTCTCTCCTCATACGGCTTCTCTTGCAGACCCTGCACCATTTTAGTTACCCTCCTCTGACTACCTCTATCCTGTCTATGTCCTTATGGAGATGGGGTCTCAGAACTGGACACAGTACTCCAGATGGGGTCTCACCAACTGTCTGTACAGAGGGATAACAACTTCCTGTTTTCTGCTGCTGATGCCTCTCCCTATACATCCCAGTATACCCCAGCCCTCCCTACTGCCTTCTCACATTGCTTACTAACCTTAAGGTCATCTGATATGATTACCCCAGGTCCCTTTCCTTTTGTTGTTGTTACTACCTCTCCACCCATTGTGTATTCTTCCCTGGGTTCTTGTTTCCCAGGTGCATTATTTGCACTTCTTTGCATTGAATCCTAGCTGCCATACTCTGACCATTCCTCCAACCTTGCCAAGTCCCTTTTCATCCTTTCCACGCCTCCTTGTGTATCAACCCTGTTGCAGATCTTTGTGTCATCTGCAAAAGGCATACTTTTCCTTCCAGTCCCTCTGCAATGTCACTGATGAAGACATTAAAAAGGACTGGACCCAATACTGAACCTACGTATACCTCACTAGTAACCCTCTTTCTTCAGAGTGGACTCCATTTACAATTACCTTCTGTGTCCTGTTGTGCAGCAAATGTTTTACCAGGCTACCACCCTGGGACCCACTCCCAGGCTGGTTAATTTGATTATTAATCTTTGTGTGGGACTGTGTCAAATGCCTTGCTAAAGTCTAGGTAGGCCATGTCCACAGCCCCTCCCTGGTTTACTACTTTGGTCACCCAGTCAAAGAAATCTATTAGATTAAGTTTGACATGACCTTCCGCTGTGAACCCATGCTGCCTTGGGTCCTGTGCCCACTGGCCTCTAGGTACTCAACTATTCTTTCCTTCAGAAGTGACTCCATCACTTTCCCTACCACAGAGGTCAGACTGACAGGTCTGTAGTTTCCTGCCTCTGTCTTGGTCCCACTTTTGTGAAGGGGAATCACATCCGCCTTCCTCCAGTCCTCAGGTACCACACCATCCTCCCATGATTTATTAAAAGAGTAGCCAGTGGTTTCACTAGTTCCTCCTTAATTCTTTTAGAATTCTGGGGTGAATTCCATCAGGACCCATTGCTTTGTCCACCTTCAGTTTTAGGAGTTCTTACAGAACCCTTTCTTCTGTGAAAGGACTGGGATCGACCCCCTATCAAGAGTGCTTCTGTTAATTGAATTAGGCACTTCCTCCTCTTTTGTGAATACTGAGCAGAAATATTCGTTCAGTATCCCTGCTTTTTCACTGTCCCCTCTGCCCACCCAATCGCTCATTCTATTCAGCCTCACTATCCTCCCTTTGTCTTCTACGCGCTGATGTACCTATAAAAGGTTTTATCCCCTTCTTAACTGAGTTGGCTATCTTTTCCTCAGTTTGGGCCTTGTTATTTTTGACTTCCCTCCCTGCTTCCTTCTGCCTTAACTGGTACAGCTCTCTGTCCTGCTCCTTCTGTGTTTCCTTATTCTTCCGGAATGCTATCTTTTCTTCCTGACTTTCACAGCCACCTCTTTTGAGAACCATAATATTCTAGGATGCTAAAGTAAATTAAACTTTGCACACATAACACCACTTAAAGTAGTAGTATTTGTTAGCAAACAATGTACTTTTTAGCAGTAGACTTCTCTGGCAACATGTCCAGTGTGTGTGTGTATGGGGGAGTGAGCAGCTTTTGTAGTTTGTGTCTAATCTGAATTACAAAATGGATTGAGGGATGGTCGATACAGTGCCTCTTCTATAACCACTGTATATGGCCTCAAGCCTGTAGCCACTAATCTTTCTAGCTGGGTGGGTTACATGCCAAATAAAAATAATGCCCAGAAGACAGTACTGCTCCACATAAAATGGGCACCACACACCGGTTCAACAGCCCCAAATTCATAATGACACAAAATGGTGCACAAAAAAACTAAACAAAGAAACATGGCCATTTAAAAAAGCAAATAAATGTATGAAGACAGAATCTTTTGTGATCATCAAAATTGTAAGAAGCTGCTCTTTAAAACAGTATCTATTAAGACAAGAGGCAGGTGATATTAGTTAGTTAGTCAGTTAGTTAGTTGGATGGTTGGTTAGTTAGTTGCTTTTGATGCCAGGTGAGATGCACTAGGCATACACATGTCTATTTCAGGAATTCCTGGGAGAATTACAGTAGCAATCATGGTCAAATTCTCAGACTTACATCATCCATGGGATCACAATAAATAAAAGTAATATAATAGGAAGAACATTACAGTGTACAAAAACAGCAGCAGGAACACCATCCATAAATACAATACACAGTATAATATAACAATATTATTGGTAGAGATAAATGTTGGTCACACAAGATAGAAAAGCAAGGGTACTGGCTGTAAGTGCTTTATATTATATAAGTTTATTAAAACCTATGGAAGCAGGTGATATGAATAAACAGAACTTTAACATGGTTTTCAAGAGACACTGTTAACCCCTTAGGCCTCAAATTGTCCTTAGATTAAAAACATATTGTGATTGCTGATGTAGCTGGTTGTTTAATTTTTATTCCAATAATAGCAAGTGGAAAAGGAAGAGGAGACCATTATGGTTTTCCAAAGAGGTAGCAAAGAAAGTGGAAGCCAAAAGATTGCACTCAGACAATACAAAAGACACAGGCAGAGGGGATGGGAGAAGTACCAGGAGAAGCAAAGGGAGTCAGGAAGGTCAGTAAGGAAAGCCAAAGCTCAGACAGACGAACACATTGCAAAATCAGTGGGTAGAGGGGACAAAACCTTTACAGGTACATAAGTGAAAAAGAAAGACAAAGGAGGGATAGTGAGACTGAAGGGGAGGATGGGGCCATGTGAGGATGACAACAGTAAAGCTGACAACAGTAAAGCTGACATATTGAACAGGTATTTCTGCTCAGTCTTTACTGAGGAAGAGGAGGGTAATGGGTCTGAAGGGAGTACAAGGAGTGAGAATGGTGCAGAAATGGACACAACTCCCTTTACACAGAAAGGGTCCTGAAGGAACTGGAAGTAATAAGAGTTTATAAAGCAATGGGGCCAGATGGGTGCACCCCAGGGTCCTTAAAGAACTAAGAGAGGTGGTGGCTGAACCTCTGGCTATCCTGTTTAGCCAATCACTGGAAACAGAGGAGGTACCCAAAGACGGAGGACAGCAGATGTAGTCCCCTATACAAAAGTGGGAACAAAGAGGAAGCAGGGAACTACAGACCAGTCAGCCTCACCCTCAGTAGTGGGGAAGATCATGGAAGCACTACTAAAGGAGAGATTGGTGGAACATCTGGTTGTCAATGGACTACAGGACCCAAGGCAGCATGGTTTCACCAGGGGAGGTCATGTCAGACCAACCTCGTTGAATTTTTTGACTGGGTGACTAGGGAGGTGGATCAGAGGAGGGCAGTGGACATGGCCTATCTGGACTTCAGCAAGGCCTTTGACACTGTGCCACATAGAAGACTATTACACAAACTGGGGAATATGGGTGTGGGCAGGACAGTAGTGTGGTGGGTAGGTAACTGGCTGGGTGGCAGAACACAGAGGGTGGTGGTAAATGGCTGTCACTCCACAGAGGGAAGAGTGGCCAGTGGGGTACCACAGAGATCAGTGCTGGGACCGGTCCTATTCAACATCTTCATCAGTGACATTGCTCAGGACCTAGAAGGCAGAATTTCACTGTTCGCTGATGACACAAAGCTCTGTAACAGAGTAGACACACCAGAGGGTGTAGACAGAATGAGAAGGGACCTGTAGAAACTTGAAGAATGGTCAGGGGTTTGGCAGTTGAAATTCAATGCAAGGAAGTTCAAGATAATGCATATGGGGCAAAACACTGGCACAATATATCAGTTGGGGTGAGGATATAGCATGTACCAAGCAGGGAAAGGGATCTTGGGGTTATCATCTCTGATGACCTCAAGGTAGGGAAACAGTGTGACAAGGCAGCAGGTAAAGCAAATAGGATGCTGGGATGTATAGGCACTGGTATCACCAGCAGGAAAAGAGAGGTCATAATTCTGCTATATAAGACACTAGTGAGGCCCCACCTGGAGTACAGTGTATAGTTCTGGAGACCATACCTACGTAGGACATAGACAGGGTAGAGAAGGTTCAGAGGAGGGCAACAAAGATGGTGCATGGATTGCATCACAAGTCCTATGAAGACAGGTTGAAGGAACTGAACATGTACTCCCTGAGGAGAGGAGAGAGAGAGGGATATGATAGAGACATACAAATATCTTACAGGGAGGAACAGGGTGCAGGAATACACTATTTTAAGCGAAAAGATGTTCCAGGACTAGAGGCATGGATGAAGTTGGAGGAGGATGATTCAGAGGAAACATGAGGAAGAATTTCTTCACAGAACGGGTGGTGGACAAGTGGAACACCCTGCCAGAGGAAGTGGTGGGGGCTGAAACAATCACAGGATTTAAGAATGCATGGGATAGACAAAAAGGAATTCTGGAGGTCAGGGGTAAGAGGCAACAGACTTCTAGGAAAACATAAACTGAACTTACAGAGCTCAAATGGGCAGACTGGGTGGGCCATAGGCCTCATTCGTCGGACACTGTCTATGTATCTATTCCCTTTGTTGTTGTTTTTTTAAGTAAAAACAGACTGCCCATCACACTGGTGCTGCCACACAGAAACAGGTTTGTTTACATTATTTGATCAACTTCCTCTGTTTCTTTCCTGGACTTGGGAATGCCCTAACACAATCTTGCCACCAAGATGCAGTGCAAGGACAGGAGGTTTGCATCACAAGTGGCTGCACTGTTTGGGGGTGTTCCTAATGTTCAGGATGTATACAATAGGAGTAGATCATGGATTTGCAGCAAAACAAGGTTGGGTATAATTGCACAATTCTCATGCATTTCAGTTCTACTAAGAAAGGAAGCAGATCAAACGACCAACAACGTCAATGTTTTTAGAGAAGGTAAGCAATTAGAAAATGTGGGTTTTCAACTAGAAGTAGTATGATGCAGATAGGGTTGACAGTGTCCCTTTAAATTGTCCTCTTAAATGGAAAAATGCTCAGTGTCACTTCCAAGCTGAGAATCTTGGAACAGACCAGATGGACTGATCTGATCTATATATATATATATATATATATACTGTATATATAATAGAGGCAAAAATCATTTAATGCATCAGTTAGTGTTGTTCCACAGCGACAAAAGTGAGGAATGTTAGGTTGAAACTCCTGACCGCCCACCCCCCAACCGCACTGATGCTTAGCCCTAACTCTCACCCCATCACATGAGTAAAGAAGCAGAGGTATAGGAGAATGGGTAAGAGTTAGACCAACACCCATGCGCACCCCAATGCCGTTGGGGGGTGGGCAGGGGGGTACAAGGGTTTTCAACCCTAACACCGAATTTCCTCACTTTTGTCGCGTGGAACAACCCTAACTGATGCATTAAATGGAGTTTGTTGCTCTAATTTCCCTTCTTTTGAGAATGATAATGAGAAATACTTATCAATGCAGCGACGGAGCGTGGGGCTCTTCAGGCCCGTGCTCCCGCCACATGATGTCTTGTGACATGTAACAGGAACAGCAACACAAACAGAAGCGCTAACAGTGGCGCACATGGTAACACAAGCGCAAATAAGAACAGAAAGGGTAACACACACGTGTGCGTGACGGAACGGTCCACCACGTGATGTCTTGTCACATAGTAAGATGGTGCCCCAAACGGAAATGGCAATGGGCATGGTGATGCAAAGCAAAACAGAAAGTGAAACAGTACTGTAGACACCAATGAAAAAATAACGGAAACGCAAGCGCAAATGGAACGCAGAGATAACGCACATGGTTGTGAGACGGAACGGTAAGTGAAACGGGTATGGAACCACAAGCGAAAGGGCAACGGTAACAGTTATGTAAGTGCACAGGCTGGTTTTCCCAAAAGCTGCATAGAGAAAGACAGTGAGTACAAAGAATGCATGCATAATAATGTGTCTCTAGAGCAGAAAATGAGTAGTTGGAATACTAAATTGCTTATATCTCAGGAACCGTACAAATATAGGAAAAATGTAAAAGTCATATGATTTAAGACTTTCCTGGTTAGTTTTGCACTTAGCCCCTTTGTGGGCTAAGTGTTTTCCAACGAAAAGTCCGTGATTCTCGCGACCGCTTCTGAGATACGGGCCCTGAAAACCGAGTGAATGCCGTAATGTTATCCTATGGGAAAAAGAGAAGTTCAGAGTGGCATAACTTTGGCTCCTGTAATATTTTTCACCAATCCACTGAAAAGACACATCTGTGGGATGTTGGCTGTCTTTCCTCCAAATTTCAGCCCAAAAGACCAAGCCGTTATTTTGCAGCAGGTGCCAAAGGATTGCTGCAATGCGTCGGATGCTGTAATGTTATCCTATGGGAAAAGCATCAACTTTGGAGTGCCGTAACTTTGCCACTGTGTAATATTTTTTCAACACAATACTGAAAGGCATATCTGAGAGATGTCGGCTGCATTCCTCCAAATTTCAGGCCAAAGCACCAAACCATGCTTTTGCAGCAGGGTGCCAAATAATTGCTGTCATTTTCCCACAGCCTAGAAAAGTACTGTCGCAATTTGTGAAAGCTTTCGAAAATTTGTGACACTTTCGTGAGTGCGACACTACTTTGTGAAAGTACTTTTCCAGAAATCTGAAAACATATTTCTGGGGTGTTTTACCCAAAATAAAGACATGGCTAGCATCCTCAGGGCCCGACTAGTTGAATACAAAAAGAATTAGGTTGCCTGAGGGTCTCAATTTTAAATGCCAAGCATTTTCTGATCACTAACTGAAAATAAAATAGCGGATTTGGCGATAGTAAAAGGGCCATTTGTACAGTAAAATGCATTTGCAAAAGTGCTGAACTTTTTGTTAACTTTTCCCATTGACTTATAATGGGAAATTGTTTTTTGAATAACTTTTGAACTGTTTAATATTTTTTCATGAAATCTTTGAAAGGTACATTGGAGACACAGGCTTTATGTCCCCTGAAGATTTTGGACCAGTCGTCACAAACCGTGTGACCTGTAGGTGCTATCGGAGAATTCCAATAAAAGTGTAAACGCATGCAAGATCACGCTTTAATAACTCCGCAGCTGTATATCCGACTGGTACAAAATTTGGCAGTTACCAAGGTGTGGTTCTTGATTCTGTATTCCAAATTTAAGGCAAATCCGTTGAACAGTTGCAAAGTTATTAAGGTGCAAAATTTTGGGTTTAACATGTAAATGGCTCCTCAATCCTAACTATGGTAGCACTACTGTTACCATTATATATATATATATATATATATATCCTCTTTCTATATTTCTATGTTTCCCTGCCTTACATGAGCTTATGCTTATTTTTTCATGCACATCCTACATCTAGTAAAACCAAGTCTAGAATGTGTGTAGAGACACAACCCCTCCCCAGCAGGGAAATTTGGCCACCTCATAAAAAATCTGCTGAAACACTTGTTGTTTACTGTTAAAGAGGATTTTTTTCCTGACTGGTGGGTTGTGGATCCCACAACCTATAGCAAACTTTAAAATCATGCTTCAGGTCTCTGTGATAGCTGCTACAGCCACCCTTTTCATCATTATCTTTTGACACTTTATGCCGTCTATGAAACTAGGGACAATTAGGGGTTTCAACAAAGGAGAGTGGAGTGTGCAGCATGATTAAAGGTATGAGAATAAGGTGAAGATGGTTAAAAATTATAGTTTCTTATAATATAGGTGGAAGTGGAACCAACATTCAGAAAACAATTTGAAATATATTTCTTAGAAAATGTTTAAAATAAAAATAGTTTTACATATTTATAAAACAATATTAAAATACGGAATAACAGCATATATCAATAGATACAATGGTATATTGATACTTGATGATACAATAAAAGGATATAGTAATATGACTTCAGAAATACTTAAGAAATGTTGAAATGGTTAAAGGTGTCAGTGTGACTCAGTTTTTAGCTCATCTATATCTGGGTCAGATGGCTGTGAGTTCTAGTTCCATAGTGGAATTGGCTCATACCTTAAACACTGGCACCCAAGTGCAGTACTGGGGGTGCTGTACTTCAGGTGAAATGTTAAGTTTAGGTCTCTTCTACCCATCTCAGGTGCTGTCCTGGTGGGTGCAAGGTGGAAGTAAAAGAACCCAAGGCACTCAAGAAATCAGTGGAAAATAGAAATATTAAGTAGTCACATAAATCATATATAGATCACAGCAATATAATAATAATGAAATAAGGAGAAAGGAAACAACACAAGAAAACTGAATTCTAAGTACAAGGTTAAATGATCTTCCTATCATAGCAATACATCTTACTCTTTTTCCTTTTGTATGAGTGGTTATGCTTCCATATTTTACAAAATGATTTCCATAGTTTAGTTACCTTTTCGTGGCCCTTTACTCTCGACAAAATAACGTTTCTGCACACAAGATTATATTCTATCTACTGTAACCTGTGGAGGTAAAAACATTTTAATGTGCATATTGCCTGCCACAAATAGTAAAGTATGTACAAATTGTAAAACATACATGTAATATACTCCTGTTGTACTTATCTCATTCTGTCTGATATAAACCTAACACTACATTTTCATACATTATCCTAGCAAACTGTATATCTTTCCATTTTACACTTAATTCTTTCCTCACTGCTTTTACTATAACTCATTGCCTCCACAGGAGATCTCTGAAGTTGCACCACGTGTCGCCTATACTGTTAACAATGAATCCTGGGCCTTTCTAAGCAAAATCAAGCTATAGTCAACATGCCACAAACAAATCCTAATAGCTCAAGAACCATAAGAGCTAGACACAAAGTATGAGTGGCAAAGTTATTCTTCACAAAATTACCTTCCAATGGTGGTATGCAAATATATATATGTAATTTTTTTTCTATGCTAGTTGAAACAGCCAAAAAAAATTCACTAAAATAAGCAACATAAGCCATACTACACACCATAACATAAACAAATGTGAATAACTCCTAAAGTATACATGATATACACACAAGATCATGGCAAAGTTGTTCAGCACAAAATTACCTTTCCAACGGTGCTGTACAGTCAAATATATATTATATTCTGTTATATTATATATTAAAATATATATGTGACATCTCCAGACATTCCACGGCACACAGAAAGTCAGTAGCTGACTTCTGTAGGTGTCCCTCAGGACACACCAGTGTATTTTACTGATGACTACAGCTGCCTGCTAGGAGACAATGAGATCAGGGCATTCTAGTAACAAAATGTTCTACTGGTTCAAAGCATTCTTGACTCCCTTGCTTTGGACATTCCCTTTCTTCAGTACTTTTATGTTTTAAGTTTTTAACTAATTTCCCATACAGGCCTAAGCAAGTAATGTCCCATCTATGTCTAGGTATTCCAGGTTCTATAACTACTATTGTAGGTTTTTTCTGGGAGCAGTATCAAATCTGGTGTAAAATTATTCTGGAGTATAACTGTTTATTGCTTTACTATTATTATGAATAATATAATTTGCTGCGTAGTTTCTATTTTTAATCCTGTTACATATTATCCATATGTATGTCAGTAGAACATGTTGATGATCTTTCCTAAGACATGAGAAGTGCCTCTGACTCCATTATATAAATAAAGGAGCTATCCCATCTTCTAGTATGTGAATCCATTATTTTGTTTTCTTGCTTTAATACTGGTTGTATATTATATACAAAAGGCTAATAATAAAAAACTGGGTTTATCATGTTCACCCCTCTCCATGTTAATGACTACTGTGATTACTTTTCTGGAGTTCAATCTCGATCACAGACCTTGGAAAAATATTATATTCTAGCTTCTGATTCTATTGGTAGTGGAAAACATAACTAAGATGAAGGAAGCAAGGTACTAGAAAATGTGTATTTTAAAAATCCTTTTTAGTTTTGAGATATTCCTATTCTTCCATAGTTTTACCTTCTGATCAGCTACTTGATAGCTTCCATCCAGTTCATCCATATTGTATCTTTACAGTTAAAAATAATACCTAATATTGTTATTGTGTTCTGTGATGATAGATGAATGCCAGCAATGTTACAGTCATTTCATATCACTTGAGTACCTATTAGTAAGGCTAGACTTTTTGGTAGTTTATTCTTGACCCAGATGGTGCTGAAAATTCTTTAAAGCCTGTTGTAGGATAACCCTAGACTGTTTATTATTAATTATGACATTGACATCATCTGAGTACACGTACATTTTAATTTCTGAGAGTCTGGTGTTATGCATATTCCTTGAATCAGGAAGCAATAGAGAAAGTGTACAAAATAAGACTCTGTGGACATCCTTGTTTGACTCCCTTCTAACCATGACAGGGGCCCCAAACTGGGAGTTAATATATAGAATCATTTCTGCATCATTATATAACATGGACACCCATCTAATAGACAGGCTCGTATCCCATATAAGGCAAAGACTTTGAATAAACAGTCATGAGAGACCCAATCAAATAGTTTTTCTTGATCTTTAATCAGTAAATAGCCAGAGCAATATTGTTCCTACCTCTGTCTTATAATTCTCGTAATTATCACAAAGTTATCATGCATTTTCCTCCCTGAATTGTGCATGACTGAATAGGAGATACAGCTCATGGAGATACTACTGAGAACTAGCAACTAATATTTTGATAAAATCTTTTGGTCTGTGTTGAGTAAACACAGTGGTCTCCAGTTGTGTAATATTGTTTTGTCTCCCTTTTATGGAAAATGATTAGCATAGCTTCTTTCATAGAAGGAAGAGAGGACCCAGTTACTAATCTAGAGAATATAGGAAGATGCCCGTGTGCAGGAGATATGACAATTTAACAAATGAAATAAGATGACTTACTGGGAAGCTAGAGGGCTTGATAAGTATAGGTAGACAGGAACATCAGAGGAACCCAGGAGAAGGATTTGAGTCAGCAAGAAACAAAACATAAGGCCCAGGAGGAACAGAAGGGGAGTACACAGGGACAAAGGAGGAACCAGCGTAACAATATTTATGAATCTAGTGGAGACATGGAGGAGGAGTTGCAGATGGCAGGAAGACAGGCAGAGAAGAGTTAACATAAGAGGATAAAGGACACAGGATAGCTCACACTTTCATTTCAGGTACCTACTTCCAATATGTACAAGGTGCTGGTAGAAGGGAATCGGGGGCAGAAGGGGATTGGGGCTGAAAACCACAGGAAGCTAGGGAGGAGAAGGGATGATAGGGAAGGAGGAGCAGATAATACCTGGGGTCAAGCAAGGGGCAGAAGCCGTGGATAAAGGGAGAGCAAAAAAGAGCACTGGGAAAACAAAGGGAGGAGAAACCAGGAGGAAGGCATGGTTGTAAAGACTACCTACCTGTAAGGAGGTAGACGATACAGTAGAAGCAAAGAACCCGAAGGGAAAAGGTCCAAAAGGGGATAGGGTTAGAGGATGGGGGCACTGAAAATGCACAACACCTGAGGTACAGGAACAAGAAGAAATAGAGGTAGGGGAAAAACTTAAAAAGAGATTAAGGCAGTGGGGACGGACACTCTAGGAACAGAAAATAATGGTCTTTTGTAGCTCAATTATTAAAGGTATAAAAAGAGGAAAAGGAGGACCTACACAATAAGGCAATAGTGTCCTACAAGCCAGGAATGGAGGCAGTGAGAAACACCACTTAGTGTCAAGAGCTGCTGAGGAAGAAAGGAGGAACCTGACCTGGTGTTGCACATTGGTACTAATGACTTAGCAGGAGAAGAAGTGGAGGTGGTGAAGGACAGATTTAGAGACATAGCAAGGTCATGTGGGATTCAGTAAACTCAGTGGCATTTTCTGAAATAATCCCAGTCCATAGGGACAGCACAGCAAGAAAAGGAGAATCACTGAGTTTAAGAAATGAGTCTTGTCAGGAAGTAGGTGCAAGGAAGAGGCATACTGTTTTATAAAGAAAGGTGGGATGAATGGTCTAACAAAAGGCTATACAGCTGTGACAGATTACACCTTAACTGGGAGGGGAAAACACTAAGAAATAGGCTGGGAGAGTAGATGTCAACAGAACTGGATTTAAACTGCTAAGGGGAGGCTTAGAAGGAGGCCAACCCCAGCAAAGACAGGGAAGGCAGCAAGGGTGGGGAAAAGGAAAGAAATAAAACAACGGGGAAGAGGGGAGGAGGGGGCAGACCAGGACAACCTAAGTAAACCTAAGAAAATGGATACTGCAGGAACAAGGTGGATGATGGTATTGCTGAATGCACACAATATTGGAAATAAGATGGCAGAATTGCATGCCCTCTAGCAGAAGGAACATGGATATAGCAGACATTACAGAGACCTGGGCCACAGCATAGCACAGCACAACTGGGACCTCTCAATCCCAGGATATAAGCTATACAGAAGGGACAAAGAGGTAGAAAGAGGGGCTGTGGTACATCAGTGAGGGATAGAGTGAGCAAGGGAGGAGGAGATGGGAAAGGAATCAGTGAAATATTATGGCTGCAGCTCCAGAACAGTAGAGGCAGGAAGATCAGGTTAGGGGTTGTATATGGACTGCCTAATCAGGGTGAGGAGATGGACTGGTATTGTGTTCATAGTTGATGAGTGCACTAGGAGGAGAAGTAGTTGTGACAGGAGACTTTAATCTGCGCAGAATGGACTGGGACATTCCTGCCACATCCTGTGCCAGAAGTCAAGAAATCCTTAATGCAATACTGGATGGATTCATGACACAGTATGTAACAGGTCCCACCCGGAGTGGAAGCAAACTCTGACCTAGTGCTCACTAATGGGGTGCATGTACAGGAAATTGACATTAGGGAATCCCTAGGTGGAAGTGACCACAACACAGTGTGGTTCAAGATAGACATGGGCAAGGAAGACATCCCAACAAAGAATAGGGTGCTGGATTTCAAAAAGTGAACGTTAAGAAAATGAGAAATATGATTAAGGAGGATGTGAGAGCATAGTTGAGAAATGGAGGTGGAAGGACTATGGGAAACCATTAAGGGCCATCTAAAAGCAATGCACTTACATAAAAATAAGGGGAAGAAAAGAGGCTAGACCACCAAGCTGGTTCAATGGGGAGGTAGCTAGAATAGTAATGGAAAAGAGAGCTACAGGAAAAGCTAAAGAACAGCTAGAGTAAAGATGAAGAGGAATTTCAAAGGCTGGCCAAGCTTAACAAAAGGAAGGTACAGCAGGCCAAAGCACAGAAAGAGCTACAGATAGCAGAGGGGATAAAGAGGGAGAAAAGGCCTCTTTATTTATTTTGGCTTATTTAGATCTAGGATTACAATTACTTTGAGCCAAGGCACTTTTACAAAGGTTCCACATCAGGATATATAAAAGAAAAGAGGGACAAAAGGATGATATTGTCTGACTTAAAAATGGATGAATGGGTAGTAGAAGATGGGCCAAAAGCAGAGGTATAAAATACAAACATGCAAATTTGCCAGCAGAAATAGGCCACCTGGTCTGTCAAGTCTGCTCGAGTGTGCAGCTGGCACCCTCACCTGCAGCTGCCCTGCCCCTCCCTTCCCAATTACCCCCTCATCTCACCACTTCTACTACTGCTCCATCTTTACAAAGGAAAGGAGGACCAATAACACAGGCAGGAATAAGAAAGGAGGAGTGAGGGAGTGGATCCAATAGGGGTCACTGGGATCGACAGAGTGAGGGAGGACTGGCACTGAGGGTGAATAAATTACTGGGGCCTGATGAGGTACACCCAAGGTACTGAAGGAACTGGCTGAGGAACTGGCAGGTCTGCTGAAAATTCTATTCAATAGTTCCTATATTCAGGAGTAGTGCCACAGGAATGGAGAACAACACATGTAGTACCACTGTACAAAAGTGGACCAAGGAGGAGCAGGGCAACTCCAGGCCAGTCAGCCTAACCTCAATACTATGTAAATTAATGGAGACCATACTGAAGGAGGGGCTAGTGAGGTACATGGAGGAGAATGGCCTGCAGGACAGTAAGAAGCATGAGTTTGTGGCAGACAGATCATGTCAAACAAACTTAGTAGAATTAATTGACTGGGTCACCAAGGCAGTGGACAAGGGCCAGGCAATAGACATAATTTACCTGAACTTTAGTAAGGCTCCATTCTGTGCCAGACAGGAGGCTAATAGCAAAACTGAGGGGCTTAGGTTAGGGAAAATTAGTAATATGGGTTGAAAACTAGTTGAGAGGCAGGACACAAAGGGTGATGGTAGGGGCACAAACCTCCAGTACAAAGGAGGTCACCAGCTGAGTTCCAAAGGAGTCTGTGTTGGGCCTGGTACTGTTTAATATATTTATAAGTAACATTGGGAATGGCATTCAGGGCAAAATGTGCCTGTTCACTGATGATACTAAGCTGTGTGGAAGGGTGGATACCCAGGAGGGATACAAGAGTTAAGGGAGCACCTAGCCAAACTAAAGAGATGGTTAGGATATGGCAGGTAGAGTTCAATGCCAAACAGTGCAAAGTGATGCACATCACGGCAAAACCGAGCAAGTAGCACATAGTAAAAGCCAAGGTAGCAGCATCTGAAGAGGAAAAGGACCTAGGGTTGTAATTACTAGCAATCTGAAGCAATCCACTCAATGCAGAAAGGCGTGGTGAAAGCCAACAGGATGCTGGGGTGCATTGCAAGGAAATTCAGTCAGATACGCTTGTTGACGCCTGGTACAGCTGCAAGAGCTCATTGTATCAAGTTGCAAAACAAATGAATAAAGGCTCACTCCTGCAGCATGGGTGGCGTTCTTTAAGCCCAGGTACCGTAGTCACATTTTGTTATAAATGTAAAAAAAGCAAAATTCTATTTTCAACATGGGGGGTTCTGAATGAAAATGGTGAATGATGAGTGAGTGGATGCTCAGTGAGATATTCCTGTGCAAACTTACATTGCGCTGGTGGCGGGGAGCTGAATTGAGAACATATAGTAGTGAGTGACAGGGATGGGTCTTGTGTCTAAAGATTCAAAGAGGGCTTGAACAGAGATGTGTTGATGAATAAGCAGACTTTGTATGTCTTGCCTATGGCTGGCAATTTACTCTACTAAGAGGTCTGGTCAACTTTGGGGACTTCCACCATTTTGGATCTGCCTTTACAGACATACAGCTTTCATTTGAAAAAATGGGCTCGAGGGACTGGATGTACAGCGTGCTCCTTGACCTCGCCTAGTGAGTGGTTCTGTGTGTAAGGTTAAAGGTCATGGATTAGTGCAGGCTCAGCAGCATGATAAGACTCTCGGTTTTCAACCCGTATGCTGTTATGCTCTGAACTCTGCATATGTCTCTACTCATGTCTACTGCGTGTTTTTTGCTAGACCTAGTCTCTAAACCACTCTAGAAGATACATCTTAGGTCTAGATGTGTAATTAATGCTTATGCTGTAATTTATCTTTTAGCCTACCAGTTTGTATGTTTAAAGAGTGAAATTCATGGGGCCCAATTAATAATAATATAAAGTAAGCCCTTTCTACATAGAGTTACAATTGGATTTGAGTCTTATTGGAACAATATTATTATTATTATTAATTATTAATTATTTAATCACTTAGTGCCAACTGCACTTGAAGTCCTTAGGCAGTGTGGGGTATAATTAATACAGTAATTAATGAATTGATTAATTAATAAAAGGCTGATTCAATCTATTGCAAGATATGTTGATTGAAAAAGAGGCTTCTTAGCTTATAATAGGTTCTCATTAAATTACTGGGGTCTTGGACATAAGAGATAGGGTATGGTATAGTCCTATCAATTAAATGGACAGGTAACATCTCAGGAAGTTTAACCATGACCTTGAGATATGGGTGATAAGTGTGTAACCCTTATGTCTTTGTTTTTGTTGTCTAGTTCATGAGGTGGGGTAAGAAAAGGCCATGGTGAAAATGTGGGGTCAAAATCTTAAAAAAAACATGAAGTTATGAGTTGAAGTTGAAAAAACTGAAAACAACCCTATAACTTTATTGTTTTTGAGATTTGGACCCTACCAATATTTTTTTACCTCTCATGAACTGAGTTGTGTGTCATTTTTAAAATCCCAACAGAACTGTCATTTCATAGAATGGTGGTGAAACAATGTTTCTGTGGATTTGAAAAATTACGCCTCTTGTTCATAAGGTGGGGTCAAAAGCCTATGCTGAAAATTTGAGCTCAAAATTTTAAAACTATGAAGTTATGAGTGTGGTTAATGAATGGGAAAAAAACGAAAAGAAACATTTTTTTTACATTTCTGCTTTTTCTCAGTTCAGGGCTGATGGTTTTGAGAGATCATGTGCTGTGATAAGAGAGGATTACCAATAAGGGACGTTAATTGGCTGACCTGAGGGAGGTGCAGTGCAGGAGGAGGTTGTAGGAAGATGTGTCAGTGGAACATTTTCTTTTATACAGGTCAGTGGGGCAAACAAGGACAGTGTTAGACTCTTTTCTTTACAGGATTTGATTTGACTCAAGAGGAAGTCGTGGCATGGGTGTTAAGAGAGGGAGAGGGTGAGGTTTTGTTTCATTTTCCACCAGGTTTGGGAAAGGGAAATGGGTAGCATGGGTGCTAAGATGGTGGGAGAGGGTGAGGTTATTTTTTGGCCACCAGGTTTGGACAATCCAGTGGCCAAAAAGATTGGGGTGTCTGTGTGGCTACCAGGCTTGGACAACCTGCTGGCTGAAAAAGAGGGGAGGCATCTGTGTGGCCATGGGGCTTGGGCAGCCTGGTAGCAGAAAACAAAAAAGGGGGTGTCTATAGCAACACCTTATTAACTGTCCCTGATTATGAAGGACATCCTCACTTTACCCCTCAACATTTTTTTTTCCCTCATAGGTCCCTCATGGAAAAGGTGCTGCCCACAAAGAGAATGTACTGAAAATTAAAACTTGACCCCAAACAGCATGGATTCACAGCAGGGTAGTTGATGATAAACTAAAATGATTGATTTATTTGGTTGGGTTACGAAAACAGCGGACCAGGGTGGGGCAGTGGATGTGGTGTATGGTACTCAGCAAGGCCTTTGCCACTGTTCCCCCAGGAGACTTGCTAACCAGCTAGAACACACAGGAGTTGGACAGAAAATTAGAAACTGGATTAGAAACTGTCTACAGAAAAGACCCAGAGAGTTTTGGTCAATGGGGCATTATCAAGGAAGGGAGGTGTGACCAGAGGCATTCCACAGGATCGGTGATGGGTCCAGTCTCTTCAACATATTCATCAGTGACATCACTGATGAACTGGAGGGAGGGTTTGCCTGTTCATAGATGATACAAAGCTCTGCAACAGGGTATGGCGCTAGGGGGCATTAGGTATGGAAGCTGACCTAAGGAGACTAGAAGAATGGTTCAGACATTGCAATTAAAATTTAACACCAGGAAGTGTAAGGTAATAAAACTGGGAAGTGGAGCCCAGGAAAAAAGTATGTACTAGAAGGGCATCAATTAGAGGAGACAAAGATGGAGCAGGATCCGGCTGATCATTACTAATGACTTAAAGGCAGGAAAACAGTGTGAAACAGCAGCACAGAAGGCAAGTGGTATCCTCAGATGCATAGGAAGAGGTATTATAAGCAGAAAGCAGGAAGTTATCATTCCCTTTATAGATCCTTGTGTGAGGCCACACCGAGTATCCTGTC
Source organism: Neoceratodus forsteri (assembly GCA_016271365.2). Taxonomy (NCBI): domain Eukaryota; kingdom Metazoa; phylum Chordata; order Ceratodontiformes; family Ceratodontidae; genus Neoceratodus; species Neoceratodus forsteri. The sequence continues at coordinate 74,074,928 of CM028138.1, read as the reverse complement.
CAGTTATGGAGGCCTCACCTAAAAAGGAAATTGACAGTCTGAGACGGTGTAGAGAAGTCCCACAAAATGGTGTAGGGGCTGCATCATGAGCCAAACAAGACAAGACTCAAAAAGTTGAATGTATTCTCTCTGGAACAGAGAAGAAACAGAGGGGACATGTTAGAAACATTTTAGTACATCAAGGGAATTAACACAGCTCAAAAGGAAACCTCTTCCAGGAAAACAGGGAGCACATACAAGAGACCACAACTTGCATCTGGTGAGAGGAAAATTTAAAAGCAACTCTAGTCAGTACTTTTTCACTGAGAGAGTGATAGACCCATGGAACAGCCTGCTACCAGAAGTGGTGGCATTGAAGACAGTAAGGAAATTCAAACTGCTTGGGACAGGCAATGTGGAAACTTAGGAAAAAATATAATTGGTGGGTAGCCACCTTGGGCAGACTAGATAGACCACATGGTCCCCATCTGCCAACACTTTCTTATGTTCTTAAAGAGGAAATTCATCATATTTTAAGATGCTAAATCACAAATAATTTTGTAAACACAATGGTTTCCATAGTTTTCTGAGCTTGTATCTCCATGATTGAGGATACGTCCTTCATTATAAGGGTCAGGGTCCCTCATTCTGAGTTTCTGTGTCCCTCATTTCAGTGACAAGAAAGTTGAAAGGTGTATCTGTGTGCATACCTCTCAACTGTCCCTGATTACAAGTGACATCCCTCATTTTGCACCCCAAAATTGATCTGGCCCTCATCTGTCCCTCATGGAAAAAGTGTGCCCACACAGAGAATGTGCTGGAAATTTGGACTTTAAAGCAGAAATGTATGATATTTTAAGATGTAGAATAAAAATAAACTTTGTAAAGTGAAGACAATTGTTTCTACTGTGATTCACACTTGTATCTCTATGTTTGAGGATGGATGTGTCCTTCATTCTGAGGTTCAGTGTCCCTCATTGTCCCTTGTTTTGAGTGGCTGTGTCCCTCATTGAAGGAAAAACTGTAGGTGCATACCTCTCAACTGTCCCTGATTATGAGGGAAGTCCCTAATTTTACCCATAAAATCTGCTCTGTCACTCATCTGTCCCTCAAGGAAAACATGCTGCTCACACAGAGAATATGCTGTAAATTCAGAATTCAAAACAGTAATTCATAACATTCTAAAATGCAACATAAAAATAAACATTATGTAAGTAAACACAATAGTTTCTATGGTGTTCTGAGCTTGTATCTCAGTGTTATGTGATGTTTCCCATAATGAGGGTCATTGTTCCTCATTTCAGTGACAAAAGGTTAGGAGGTATGGGTTGATGGCACACAAGGCTTGGGCAACACAGTGGCTAAAATGAGATGAGAGGGGACAGGTGTGGGGGACATCTTCTATGAGGCCTCCAGGCTCAGTAACATGGCTCCCAAAAATATAAGGTTGTGTCTTGGTGCCTCCATGGCTACCGAGACACCCAGTCCTCCTCCCTCCCTGTTCTCCTAGCAGAATGGCATGCTGAGCACCCATGCCTGTCTGCTATATAATGAGATTTGTGCACATATGCAAACTCGATCTATATTTCAGGCACACAATGCTCAGGGCCTTCTGACCTCATCACCAGCCTCCTAAGCCGGTCCTATGACAGGGTAAGCTGCTGTGTGCTTGAGAGTATGAGATTCAAGCTGAGCCAGCTGTGTTCTGTTTGGGTCTCACAAAAACGAGCCACTCAGCATTCAAAGTGGCTTCAGTTTTCAAGGGAAGACTTTGGCCCATCCCTACTCCACATCTGACTCAGAAGATACAGTTACAAACAAACAGCCACAACAGCAGTGTTAGAGGAAAATAGAACAATCAACAGGATGCATACCTTACCTACATAGAACAGAATTTAACAATTACAACATCAATAACAGGGTTACAGTGCAAGTTGGGCTTACAGATAAAATGAAGCAGATACATTTGGAACTCAAGGTGATGGCTAGTTACAGAGCTTTTTGAAGCTGACAATTTTGGGAGACTTATTAGAGATTCATGAAATTTATTCAGCCACCTGGCTGCCCTTACTGGATCATTTTCCTGGTTTGTTCTCTTGAATAGTTTGTCTAGAGCATTCATAGTCATACTCCTAGCATTATATTGATTGGTAACAGGGTGTAAGCAATTTTGTATAGCCAGGATGGTTAGTCCCAACATTGCCTTTCTTGGAAGCAAACAGATTTGGTACTTTAATTTGCCCTGAAGGGTAACCAATTAAAGGAGTGCATGGAGTAGCTATAAACCAGCTTGTCAGCCCCCAGTACCCAGAAACCCCAGCAATACACCTTGTTGTATACCACCTTGACTCTAGCACAGAGTCACACACAGCAGCACAAACTTGGAGGCCATAGGTCAATGAGTTATTGGACCACACTGGATACAACAAGATGCGGGCCTTGGGGTAGGTTGAGGCTGTTCCTATACAGTGTCCTAGGCTTCTTTTAGGCATGCTTATGATGTTGTCCACATGAAAGGAGAATGATAGAGCTATCATCCAGGCACAACTCCAAGGTACTTTAAAGATTTTACCTGTTCTAGTTTATGTCCCTTGTCATTGTGGATGACTAGTGGTGGGACCTTTTTTCATTTGCAGGCCTGAAAATAATATGTTTTTTGTTTCGTTTAATTCAAAATTAATTTGTTTTCAGTGAACCATTTCTAGTTACTCAAAGTTGTCTTGCAGATTGGTAGAATTTTACCCAGGTCAGCACTGCTGGTGTAAATAATGGCATTTTCAGCATAAATGAGTACCCTTGAGAGTGGCAGGCCTCTGGAAGGCTATTGATGAACAAACCCGAATAGTAGAGGGCCAAGGACTGATCTCTGAGGTATGCATGGAGACACTCCTGTCATCTGATAGAGAGCCTGCAATCTTTACATGTCGTGGTTGCATTCTGTGAGGTAGCTTCAAAACCAAGCTACTGTGTCCAGAGACAGCTCAACGGAGAGGAGCTTGCCAAGTAGCTGCTTGTGATAGACAAGGCTGAAGGCCTGAGTCAGGTTGACATAGGTGGCTTCCACCAAGATAGCTGTTGTCAAGTTCCTCATGCTGGTTGTTAGTATACTCTATCTGGGCAATACTGGTGCTATGAAGCCTCTTAATCCATGCTGCTGTGTGCATTGGTTATTGTGTTATCCCAAGTAGATGATAAGTTGGTCTGATAAGAGTCACTCTAGGGCCTTGGACAAAGGAGAAGATTGAAACTGGCCTGTAATTAGTCAGGTTGGAGTGTTCACCATTTTGAAAACCAACATGGCCAATGTGGTTTTCCATACTCCAGGAACTGGAAATACCATAGAGAGAAACTGAACATTTTGGACATGGAGGAAAGTTCCTCAAGGACCAGGGCCAGAAACATCATGTCATCCCTATTCTGATTTTACCTAAAACTCATTTGACACACTTTATGGTATCTTTGTTGAAATAGGCTTTTAATAAAATTTAGGGTGCCCTGGTTCAGGTTATGCATAAGGCCCCATCATGTGACCTCAGCTTGGGACTGACAGGGATGACAGAATTTAGGTCCATAAGGCTGTGTTAAATTTGTTTGCTATCCCTGTTGGGTGCAGGATCTCAGTCCCATCCAGTTCTGAGCATTTTAGGGACTGTTTTTCACCCTTATCTAGGAGTTCAGATATGATCCCCCACCCCATTTTTCCATTTCTCCACTTTTTATTTTGCTGGTCCTTGCAGTTTTCAGATTGTGCCTGCCTTATCCTACTGGCAGACCTATTTTGTGCTTGCCTTCTTTGTAGGTCCACTGGTAACCCTGTTTCTCTCACCCAATATCACAGGTTGTCCCTTTCTCACATGTGGGCTAGGAGTTAGGGTGATCCAGCCAACCAAGGTTCCTCATACCTTATACTTTTTAAAGGGGCAAATTTGCAGAAAGCTGCAGTGAATTTGTTTATAAAGGCGTCAAGAACAGAATCAATATTGAGGATGTTTTCCAGGTAGCTCCAATCAATCTGAGCATTGTGTTACTTAAAATCCATCACCTTATATTTGTGTAGGGTGTAAAAGGGCCATAAAAGGGATGAAGCAATCATAACTGAACAGGTGAAAACCAAAATGGGGAAGAGGGATATTCTGGCAAATTCATGCAGTGGGGTGTGCTTCAATACCAGAAGCCTGGGAAACAAGTTCAGTGATCTACAGACAATGGCAAATGCCCAAGTTAACCTGGTGGCCATCATGGAAACATAGGCCACAGAAGATAATAACTTAGACCTCTCAGTCCCAGGTTATTCTTTCTTTAGACAGAATAGGAAGGGTGCAAGGGGAGGTGGGGTAGCACTTTATGTTTGTGATGGTATAACTGCCATGTCAGTCAGCATGATCAAAAAGAGGGTAAGTCACTGTGATTCAACTCAGACCAGCACTCAAAATAATATATGTATCAGAGTGAATTACAGACCACTCGGGCAGTCAGAGGAGAAAGATGCATAGCTCATAATGGAAATCAGAGCTATGTCTCAAAAGGGAAAATTGTGGTGCTTGATAATCTCAACTTGCAGACATTGACTGGGGTAACCAAGTTATGACATCATCCAGAAGCCAGACTGGAAGAAGCCTTAAAGGACTGCCTACTAACCCAACTGGTTGGCATACTGACCCATTGGACACCATCCTCGATGTGGTCCTCACAAACTAGAGACAGTTGAAGATGTCCAGGTTGGAGAACTACTGGCAAACAGTGACAACTCCATATGGTTTGCTTTGTCACCTGAAGACGTAACATCTCAGTCCCAGGCAGAGGACCTGAGCTTTAGGGAGCCAACTTTAGAAGAATGAAAATGATGATCCAAGACTACATGTCTGGGGTACCTGAAAAACTGGAGGTAGAAGACATCTGATGATGGTTAAACAGCCCATACTTGATGCCACAAAATGTTGTGTTAGAACAGTGTTGAAATGGAAAACACAAAAAACTCATATGATTCACTAGAAAACAGACAGCAAATAAAGCCAAACATGAAGCTTACCACAAAACATAAAATAAGCCAGAGTGACAGTGACTGGGACATCTACAGCAGGGAAGTAAAGAGGCAAAAAGGCAGTAAGACTACTGAAGGCATCAACCAGACTTTGGATTGCTACAGATATCAATCTGGCAACAATCATCAATGATGATGAACAAAACATCAATGCCCTCAACGATCTTCTGCTCAGTGTTCCCAAAGAGCACAATGGTCCATTGCCAGAAATTGACATTAAAGCAAATGCTTTAGGGTACCCATGGATGAAGTCTCCCAAGATTTCTACCAAAAGAGTTAAGGAGGTGCTAATGCACCTAAGAACAGACAAAACACCAGGGCCTGATGATGGAATATATTCAAGGGTGCTCAAGAACTTGCTGAAGAACTAGCAGACCCTTTGGCACATTTGTTCAACTGCTCACTTCTGACAGGAGTGGTACCAGGGAACTGGAGAAGAGAGGAGGAGGTACCTGTTCACAAGGGAGGAGTAGAGAGGAGGCTGGCAACTACAGGCCAGTCAGGCCTCACATCTGTTTTGGGGAAATTAATGGAAACCTTTACTTACAAGATATAATGGAATACCTGAACAAGCATAATCTGCAGGCTGACAAACAGCATGGATTCATGGCTGGCAGGTCTTGTCAGAATGAACCTTATCACATTCTTTGACTGGGTGACCAAGAAGCTGAATGGGGCACCCAGTGGACCTCTACTTTGATTTCAGGAAGGTACTTGACTCAGTGAAACCTAATCGCATGCTAAAAGAGATGGAAGACCTAGGCATTGCTGAAAGCTTAGTCAGGTGGGTGGGAATTGGCCTGGGGATAGAAGTCAGAGTATTTATCAAGTGGGTGAGGTCAGATAAATGTAAAGTCACTCAGTGGTGTGACTAAGGGCTCAATCTTGGGTCCAGTTCTGTTTAATTTGCTCGTTTGCAACATAGGTGCAGGTGTTCGGGTAAGCTGGCACTCTTCATAGAGGATACCAAGCTGAGGGTAGGGTTGACAGAGAGAGGCAGTTAGGGAACTTCAGAATGACTTACAAAGGCTCAAAAGATGGTCTAACATCTGGCAACTGAAGTTCAACATGAAGAAATGCAAGGTGTTGCATTACAGTGGATTACTGGCTCAATGGGGTAAAACTCTGCATCTCCCAGGAAGAAAGTGACCTAGGAGTCATCATATGAACCCTTAAACAATCAAACCAGTGCAAAAAGTTTATGGCAAGACAAATAGAATGTTGGGTTGCATAGGGACAGGATTTGACATCAAGAGCAGGGTAGTGATCACCCACTTTACAGGTCTCTGGTGAGGTCCCCACCTGGAGTAGTGCATCCAGTTTTGCAGTCTGTACCTCAAAAGGACAGAGATTGGCTAAAGGCTGTCCAGAGAAGAGTGACCAAGATGATACAGGGCCTCCATAGTCTCTTGTATGAGGAACACCTGAAGGAGCTAAACTTATTCTCACTGGAAACAAGGAGAGAGAGAGAGAGAGGAACATGATTGAGACATTCAAGTTCTGAATGGCATAAATAAGGTGCCATGCACTGAACTATTCTGAAGGGCCACCTTCTCCACTACCAGAGTCATGAATGGAAGCTGCAGAGGGAGGAGGAGCTTCAGGAAAGACCTAAGCAAGCATTTTTTCATGCAAAGAGTGGTGGAACCAGGAACAGCCTGCCAATGGAGGTGGTGAGTGCAAGGACCATGGCAGCTTTCGAACTAGGGTGGGATAAAGCAAGGACTCAAAGGGGAATAGAAGGATCAGTAAAGGCTTAATTTCAATAAAGGTTTAGACCCCAGGAACTATAAGAGGTCGTGGAAACACTTGGGCAGACTAGATGGACCATGATCTCTTTCTGCTGTCACTACTATGTTTCTATGTTTCTGTGACCTGGCTGGTCATAAATCATGGGGAGGCTTGTACTGTTTAGATGTCCACACACATTGTACTGGGGACCGGTCACTGATGGTATCTGGTAGCACTATGACTCCTATTACCCCATGCAGGATGGTAGCTAGGATCCAGCCAATTAAGCTTCTGATGCCCATTTTATAATTTGCTCTAGTGCATTTACTAACTGGTTATGAGAGAAAGAGGTTGGCTACATAGTCCCCAGGGCAACACCAGATTTGGAAGACAAATTGATGTTGAAGTCTCCATGACAATCGTTTCCCACTTTCAACTAATTTGTTTAAAGTAGCTGGTGAAGAACTCAATACCAGATTTGTATTTACCAGGAGGTATGTTGTTTGTCATAAGTACAAGGGATTTTTGTCCCTCCACAGCAGGAACTTGACTGCCAAACATTCACACAAAGTTGTGAATGGAAGCCACAGTACACACTGCAAGCCCATTGGTTGACAGGGTCTACCGATGGGATTACATGCTACTGCATGCTGTCTTTCACTGATAGTACAGTCTGTGGGTTGCCGTGGTGGTATGCAGGGGGTTGTGCTGCGATCGACCTTCAGCACTTGCTGGTACAGGGGAGCAGGGTGTGAAGAGGGTGCCTGAGTGGGTGGGAGGTCCAGTGGACCACCAGGGATTCTTTGGTAGCTGTCATTCTGCGATCGGGTTGGGGCAGGGGTGGGGGTTCACAAGACTACCAGGGTGTTACAGAGCACAAACCTTCATTTACAGAACTATGGGCGGGGGTACACAGTTGAGTGCCTGGGCTGCCTGGTGAGATATGTAACATTATGGGGATACGGGCAAGGTGGTTGGAAACAGTGGACTACCAGGGATGCCTGGTGTTATTGATGTTATTACGGGGATACAGGCAGGAGGCGGTGCTGCTAAACTACCAGGGAGTTACAGCCCACAATATTTTATTCATGGAACTATGGGGGACACTGGACTTCCAGGGTAGACAGGCTGCCATGCTGCTGTCTGCAGTACAGCAGCCAGCCTGTGGGTGGACACCCACTCACGGCTACTTGTTGTAGACTTATCTTTTGGAAGTGCATCTCTGGACTTGCTCTGGAGATGCATCTCCAAGTTTGTTAATGAATCTGGCTGCACTCCATATGCAGAGGCACGCCCCTTGCAAAACCCCTCAGATGTACCACATAACATTATGGGTGGTGTGCTGTGCATCTGTGATGCACTTGTGCATTGGTGCCCTTCCAGAATTGCACTGGTGCACAAGTTAGGGATGCACTGGCATATCTCAGATGTGCCGTGCACATCCCTTTGTGAATCCTGCCCTGTGTCTCTTTGATTTCAGCTGTTGGCTGCATTGTTTCATATGCTATTGTTAAGTAAAAGCTGCTGTCTGATAAGTTCAGTATTTCATTGCATTGTAACCAACTTTTCTAAATATCAGCTGTGGCATTCCCACAATGAAGGATACAGTTTCATAACATCTTGCAAAGTGGGTCTAAAATACTAGTTTTTTCTCCCCACCTTTTATGTAAATTGATATCCCACCCTCTAGACCACTAAATCTTTACATTGGACAAAATGTATAACAGATCATAGGATTTTTCCTGGACTATACTTTTTCAGATTTAATGTACTTTATTCAAGTTTAAGAAGAATTACAACAAGCATTTGTCAATGCCGAATGTTTGCTTGCTGGCATTGGCAGTGGTAGTGTAAAGTTACAGAGCTGCGTAATAGGAATGGCAGTGAAGTATTGAACTGAAGCCAACCCCACCACCACCCTGCAGAGAGTGACAGGCATTGGGGTGTGCGTTTGGGTCGTCAGGCATAAAGCCCACGTTATTTCACACACCCCACCCTGCAGACATGACAATTGTCACGGTGTTCCTTAGGGTCTTTGGCCTTTATCGCACCCATTTCATTCGGAAATATGGTGAGATGGGTGCGATATAGGAGAATGGGGTGAAGTTTGGGGTCGAAGAGTCCAAGGCATACCTCAATGCCTCTCACTGACTGCAGGGTGTGGAATGGTATGAGCGTCACAGGCAAGAATCCCAAGTCACACCCCTGATGCCTGTCATTCTCTACAGGGTTGGGCGTTATAGTTGGAAACCCTAATACCTCAGGCATTCATTGGTATTTTCACTCCAAATCTTCAACATGTTTGTTTGTGACCCACCTCATGAACAGGGGAATATCACTTTATTAGAAAGCTGCTTATGCACAGTGACTCTGACATTTAGCACCACAGGTGCAAAAACATTCGAAGGATGTAAAAATGACAGCTGTACTGTTCATGGGAGGTGTAAAAATGGCAGTGTTGCAAATCTGTACTAAAAATATTAAAAAAATGGTGAAGTCAATGAAGTACATAGAAACTGTGCAACGACACCTGTAATATAATTAGGCTGGGGATTTTTACAGCAGATTGTCAACTCAGGCATTTTGGTGCCTCCGATCATGAACAGTGTCACTGTGTTTTCTTTATCTGTGTCGAACAATGATTTCCCACAGCGACCACGCATCTCTGCGCTGAAACTGTGAAAACACACTTCAGTCATGTTGTGAAAATGACAGCTGTACTGTTCATAAGGAAGTGTGGAAAATGTCACTGGTGAAAATCTGGACTGAAAATATTACAAAGTCATGAAGTAATGAGGGTGCGTGGAAACTACGCAATGCTCACTCGTATCACAGTCATTTTATGGACTTTTGTCACCAAATTTTCAACATAGCCATTTTAAGACCTCTGCTCACGAACAGTGTAACTGTGATTTTCTTTATCTGTCCTAAACATTGCTTTTCGCACACCAACAGCACCATTATGGCTACATGTGTGAAAACACATTTTGGGCGACATATGAAAAATTGCAGCTGTACTGTTCATAAGAAATGTACTGAAATGTCAATGTTGAAAATCTGGAGTGAAAATATTGAAAATTCGCGAACTTACAAGCGTGCGTAGGAACTGTACAACACGCCAGTAAAACAGTCATTTTTGGAATTTTTTCACCAAATTTTCAACATAGCCATATTTAAGACCTTTGCTCATGAGCAGTGTCACTGTGATTTTCTTAATTTATCCATGACATTGATTTCACACCGACTACGCCATTGTGCGCTACATGGGCTGAAACACATTTTGGGTGAGATGTGAAAAATGACAGCTGTGCTACTCATAAGAAGGTGTAGTAAAATGGTAATGTTGAAAATCTGGAGTGAAAATATTGAAATTCGCGACCTACGAGTGTCGTGGGAACTGCGCAGCCTTAGCCTAAATAAAACAGTCATTTTAGGAATTTTTCACCAAATTTTCAACATAGCCATTTTAAGACCTCTGCTCATGAACAGTGTCACTGTGATTTTTAATTTATCCACACATTGATTTCGCACACCGACTGCGCCATTGTGCGCTACATGGGAAACACATTTTGGGTGAGATGTGAAAATGACAGCTGTACTACTCATAAGAAGGTGTGGCAAAATGGCAATGTTGCAAATCTGGAGTGAAAATATTGAAAATTCACAAACTTACAAGCATGCATAGGAACTGTACAACATGCGCTTCGTAAAACAATCATTTTGGAATTTTTCACCAAATTTTCAACATAGGCATTTTAAGACCTTTGCTCATGAACAGTGTCACTGTGATTTTTTAATTTATCCATACATTGATTTTGCACACGACTGCGCCATTGTATGCGCTACATGGCGGAAACACATTTTGGGTGAGATGTGAAAATGACAACTGTGCTACTCATAAGAAGATGTGGTAAAATGGCAATGTTGAAAATATGGAGTGAAAATATTGAAAATTCACGAACTTAGGAGCCTGTGTAGGAACTGCATAGCATAACTAAGTAAAACAGTTATTTTTGGAATTTTGGCACCAAATTTTCAACATGGAATTTTAGGACCCCTTCTCATGAATGATTCACTGTCATGGTGTTATTCAGGCCTGAAGGGTGATTTCGCACAGTGACTGTGCAGTGACTGCGAAATCACCTTCGGCCAGTATAACACCAGTGACAGCATGACATCAATCATGAGAAGGGTCCCACAACCTATGTTGAAAATTTGCGCAAAAAATTCAAAATGCCTGAGATATGCAACAAAGTTGAAACCCCCCTATCTAGCCCATTATACAGCTTACGGCATTTCCTCAGTTCGCGGTCGGCTTTGAAGAGTGCAGGCGTGTTCCCAGTCCACCGAAGATCATCGCGCGGAGTCCGGAGAGTAAGTATGGGGTGAGGGGTGTGGGGAGGCTGGGTGTGCAGTGGGTGGGTGCCGAGTTGTGGGAGAGGCGGGGAGACTACGTGGGACCGTTTTTCTTTAAGGTAAAAAAGAGGCGTGGGGCGTTTGCCACGCTGGGGTGGGCTCCCAGCATGGCACAAGGGCGGTTGAAGTGCGTTCAGCCGATCGGGGATGGGCGCCCCGTCAGCCCTGAGTTTTCGCCACGCTGGGGTGGGCCCTGCGCGTGGCAATTTACTACTGGGGGTTAGGACAGCGCCGCCGACCGCCGGCTATATTACTTGCCACGCTGGGGGACACCCAGCATGGCATTTCAGAAGGGTTTGGGGAGGTGGGGAGACGGCACAGCCGACGGGATTGGGCACCCATCGGCTATACAGTGCGCGGCAAGGCGGGAGGCGCCGCACGCCTGCATGGGCTTCGTCTGGGGAGCCGCGTGAGCAGCCTTATCTTATCGCTGCTCACTCATGTGTAGCTCCCCTTTGAACTGTATGCCACTGCATTTTGGAGCTTGTCATAGACAGCTCCAGAATGCATTACTTACAGGGCCGCCACTTCGCCAACACACTGACTGAATTGAGGAGGAGGGTGAGACACCCAAATCTCCATGATGGCACATGCATGCAAGAAAACTTAAAAATGAACAAACAGTGGAGGTTAGGAGTAAAGCAGCGTATACAGTGCGGATAAAAATACATTCCTTTTTGCTCCCAATATTACAATCATAAAAGTCATAAAAACAATAATGATGCATAAGGCGATTGAGGTTAATCATAAACATATAAACATTGCTCTCCCACCCGCCCCTCCACTCCACACCACTAATGACAACGTGAAGAGACCAGATATTACCATGCACCAATAGAGAATTTTATTGGCATTGAATTGCATAGAAGCATGGCGAGGAGAAAGGACTAACTAAAGGATAGCAATCTCACCCTTACATTAAAGGGTCTGTAATGTGTGTAGAGGAGCCACACTCTATGAAAATAACTTGTTATTTTTGAGAGACTGGCCAGAAGGTTTTGGCCTGCAGAACAAAGAGGACGTCATGTAGCCATTCCATAAGTGTGGGGTGCATTGATCCAACCAATGGTGTAATAACACTTTTTGGCACATAAAGATATAATAGCTATGTTTGCACTGATTGCCCATTAAGACATCACCATAATCCCCAATATACATATCTCAGGTTGGAAGGCATCAGAGAGACCTAGAATGGGATCTAACTTTGCTCTAATGGCTGCCCAGAGTGGGAGGCCTTACTACAGTCCCACAGTATGTGAAGTAATGTGCCGGGTTGTTCACCACATTAGGAGCAAAGACTGGTTGAGCTTTCCCTTTTATGAAGTTTAACTGGGGTGTGAAATAGATTGTGAATTACCTGGAACTGGAGAAGGTGACAGTGGTCCCATTTAACATCCTTGTATAAATGGGTCCATATCCAGGACCAGGAGCGGTAGCGGAAGGGGCAGGGGCAGGACTTGATCCCACTCATAGTGAGGATGCTCTTCCATATCCACAAGAAGTCATGCAGATGGTAGTAAAAGAAAGAGATGAGATGGGAAGAGGGAGAAGTCAAACTGACAGGGAGGATAAAGCCAGCCAGATATTGGTCCCAGGGCCCTAGACCAAAGTGATGGAGAAGCATGTGGGAAAGCTGGATATATTTAAAACAGTAGGAAGTGGGGAGGCCAAATTTAAGTTGAGCTTCCTGGAAAGACAATAGTTTATGGTCTTTTAATAAGTCACTAACAGTTACTCTCATCTCATGTGGCCAGAAGGATGAGCCGAGGATCTGGCCTCCTATTTTGGAGTTAGGATTGTGTAGTATAGGCTGTGAGACATCTTGTATGAGAAAGGTATGGGTAATGGCACAAAGCTGTAAATGTACACAAAGTGATGCCATGATAGGGTATCATGCAGCTGTTTAGGGATATGCTTAAGAGGAACATACAACAGGGAGCCTAAATCGAGACTGTGTAGAGTAAATAATGTTTTCTGTATTTGTAGCTTAATGGAAGTATGGCATGGAATGTGTCAGGGATGATGAGCTTAACCAATAAAGAAACACTGAACAATTAATAGACAGGTAATGGAGAAGAAGACTGGGTAATTGGAGGTTACCTCTTGACCTTGTGCACTGCAGCTTGGAGAGTGCTCCATGGGGGGTTGCCAGCCAGATAAAGCTGAAAATGATTCCATGTACCTGTGTAAACCAGGCTTTTGGAAGGAAGCAATTATACATCTGTAGAGGATATAAGAGGTAAGGAGAACATTCATTTTCACCACACTTGTCTATCCCCAAAAGGAAATAGGAGGAAAGCCCAGTGGTTTAAGTCTACTTTAATTTTGGTAAGGATCCCAACAGATTGTATTGCTTCATTTTGGAATTAGATCGAGAGAGGTAAATATCCCTCCCCGGTCGTGCCTGAAAGTAGGCAGGATTTGTCTAGTGTACTTACCGGTCAACAAAAGCTAAATAATAAATATATAAAATATAAAATATATACAGTATATAGGTTTTCAGCTTGTCTTTGACTCATGTGAGCCTTAGATGTTGGCTGTCGGCATGTAAAGGGAAACATTAAGAGGCATTACTTCCGTTTTGGACAGATTCAACCTGTAATTGGACAACCCATCAATTTTTTCAATGATTGCTAGAGTGGCAGTGAGAGAAGTGGGGATGTGTTATATGGAGGAGTATATCATCCATATAGACTGATAATTTATAATGGTAGGTCTAATAGCTATCTCGAAACCAATGGGGAGGTATTAATTCACAAAATAAGGGGTTTGAGATACAGGTTAAACAGGAATGAGGATAGCGGGCATCCTTGTCTGGTGCCCTGTTGAAGAGTAATGGCATGAGTACTCCATTGCAAAGAATGCAAGCCATGGGTCATGATATAAAATCTTAATCCAATGGATAAATTGAGTGGGGAATCTATATTTGGAAGCAAGTGAGAAAGGTAGTCCCATGATACTCTGTCGAAAGCTTTCTCTGCATCCTGGGGCACCAATGCAGCAGGAGGTGAGAGTCTCTGGATACAGAGATCAGGTAGGTTAATTTGTGCAGATGGTCTGCAGAGAGTCTGCAGTTACAAAACTAGCTTGCTCTGGACTTATAAGTGTGCCAGACTCTAGTTACATGACTGGCCAGGTCTTTTACAATAATTTTGAGATCTACATTATTAAGGAAGACAGGCCAGTAGTTAGAAACCAGAAGGGATCTCTACCCAGTTTAGGAAGAGCTACAATCATGACCTCAGTAAGGTAGAGGTCTGACAGGCCGTGCTCGTATATGTAATTAGGTGTTTAGAAGAATGGGCAAGTTGAGACTTAAAGGTTTTGTAAAGTTGTAGTATAGCCATCAGCACCTGATGCTTTGTCTGCTGGGAGTGCATCTATAGTTAATTTAATTTCTGTAAGTATTAGGAGAGCTTGTAGAAAGGCAACCTGTTGCCATCCTAAGTGTGGAGCTGAACATCTTATAAACTGGTCAAAAGGTGATGGTTAAAGACAACAAGGGCTGAGAGTATAGAGTTTGGTAGCATTTCTGAAAACAAGATACTGCCTCTCAGGGTGAAGTAACTATATTGCCAGCAGAACTACAAGAGAGGACACAATTTTGTCTGTGACTTGAGCCCAAAGTGAAAAGCTAGTAATTTCCCAACCTTGTCACCTTGGTCAAAATAGTGGACCTTACACCATGATATAAGATGTTCTGCTTTATCAGTTAGTAGGGTGTTACAAGAAGAACAGAGAATTTCTTACTGGTTGAGCTCCACAGGGTGGACTGAGGAGAGAGGATAGCTCAAGCTGCCAGATTTGCTGGAGAAGAGTAGAAGTAATCTGGGTAGCAATTTTCTTCCAAATTGAGTCAAGGTGAATAATTTCCCTCTTATGGTGCATTTCAATGCCCCAGAGGAGGTCCAGCTTGGACATAGATGGAGACTTGTCTGTGAGGAAAGTGGCGATAAAGGTGTGTAGATGAAATACAAATTGGTCTGATTTTAGTAATTGAGTATTAAACCTCCAGACCTTATCCCTATTTGTAGAGAGGACCCAAATTCCAGTGTAGGAATGTGGGATAGTGGTCTGAGATTAGTTTGGATAGGTAGCTACAGGTTAACACAGCAGGAAGATGCCCAACCACCAACAAGAAATAATCTGTTCTGGAACATGAGTTGTGTGGGATCAAGTGAAAGGAATATTCTCTTTGGGTAGGGAAAGTACCCTCCAGGGATCAATAAGTCCCACAAAGTCCATCATCTCTCTTAGGGCCAATTGAGCTGGCGAAAGGAGTGAGTGCTAGACTTGATATATCCAGGACATTGCAGTGTACAAGATTCCAATCGCCACCTAACAAGATGGGCAGGGTGGACCAAGGGCTAAATGCATCATGGGTCCTCGTGGTTGGTCCATATATGAAGCCAAACAGAACTTCAGAATGGTGTAGAAGTGCCTTGAGGAGGATATATCTCCCCGAGGGTCAGTGATGGAGTCCAGCAATCTGAATGGTATATTAAGGGCCACCAAAATGGCAACTCCCCTTTACGAGTGTCTGGCCCTGTTCCCAGCACCTGGCCCACCCAGGACCTTCTAAACTGGAGGACCTGAGAGGCGGGCAAGTGGATTTCTTGCAGAGAGTGACATTTATGTTCAGCTTGTGAAGGTGTAAGAGAATCTTGGCCCTCTTGGTGAGAGATTTGGTACCCTTTACATTCCAGGAACAGAATTTAAGACTTATTGCCATATTGTAAAGTGATATTTAACACTCTGCCAGGACAGAGTGATCTTCCCAAGATTGTTTTGAGCTTCAGGATAAGACCTAAAACAACAACATTGTGGTGTGTACCCCAACCCTAACCCCCATTCCCAGTCTGAGATACCAAATCTAGAAGTGAAGCTTGCAAAAATAATATAACTGTAAAAAGAACTTGATAGTGCCCGCCCTGTGCCATAGTCCATTCCCCATACCCATTGCAATAACCCCACAAACAACAACAAATAACATAGTAGCCAACATTATAAGTAGAAAAAACCCAACATTGTCCAATAACTTCCCCGTACCCCTGCCTCCCCAAACTTACCCCAATGTATAGCTTGCAACCTGAAATGTGAATAAAAGTATCCCCAACACAATCAACAGTAATTGCCCCTTCCTCACCACCCCCTCAAAGCATCTGAGGCCCACAACATGTAGCAAAGTATCCCTGAGAACGTAGGAAATGTTTAATAAAAATGACCAAATAGTCCCAGGGGCTGTCAGGAGCCTTGTAGTGTTAGGTGCAATAGTCCAAAATAAACTGAGTGACCATATTAAAGTTGTGGGCATACCCGACCCAGTGGTGCTGGAGGACTGAGGAATTGACGCTTACCTCATGCACACCAGCGACCCGTGTTCGGAATAAGCAATGGCCAAAGGTGGAGGAGAGAGGATCGGCATCCTTAGGGACTGCTCTTCTTCTCCAGGGAGGGGGATACCAGCTCTCTGTGTACTACTGGCTCCTAGTGGTGGCTGGGAGCTAGGGGCGCTAAAGGCAACAGTGGGGAAGCCAAGGCAGGCGTTTGGAGGAAGGCGTGCACGGCAGCATGCGCGTTCGCTCCTTGGACATCATTGCACGTCCCTCGGTTTGGGGGAAAAGTGGAAAAATGGTCCTGGTGTGCTTCATGATGGTCGGTCCCCAGGCACCACCCCCACGACCGCAGCAACACACCTCCAGCACTGAATCCTAGTGTGAGGCGGAGTTGAGGGATCCCCACTGCCCCACCATGAGGGGAAAGCCGGGGGTAGCTCCGGGCTGAGCTGCGAGTGGGGGACGCAAGGAGACCGACGGGAGGAACGGCCGCCAGGGACCAAGGAGGAAAAAAGAAATTAACAGAAAAAAAAGAAAAGAAAAACAAAAGTTGTGGGCATCCCCACCTCTTTTCTTATATGTGATCCACTGCAAGAATGCAGGATTAACCACTAACCTCCACCCACCCCACCCCTGAATAAGAATGCCCAAGATACATTGTTAAACCAGTAATACCATTGCAACATCAGACTTGTAGGAAAAACAAAGGGAAAAGAAGGGAATATGTTTAAGACTGGTTGGTCGTGGTCTTGAATTTGTAGAGTCTCTGGCCCTGTGTGTTCTATCCCAAGGTATGAGAAGCAACTGTTGAGTCCCTCCTCAAGGGAGAAAGGTGGGAGAAAAGGAGAAATGTCACCTGGAAGTGGTGGCTGGTGGTGAGGAGATAAGATGTCTGGAGAGTTGTCCCAAAGCAGCCATAGCAGTCCCATACTGCAACCCGGTGGATAGAAATAGTTCCTAGGACCATATGGAGGCTGTGGATTACTGTGGGCAGGATGTAAATAACAGCTGCTGATATTAGCTTGTTGCTCTGTGGGTAGGCCAGGGACTGTTCAACAAAAATGAGAGAGAAAGCGTAGAGAACAAAGCAGGAAAAGTCCACGTTACAGTACAGTCCCTAGTGGAGAAGAAAGCAATCACATCCATCATGGAGCCAGTGGTGCACATTGATGCTGCAGAAAATAAGTGGAGAGTGGCCCTCTAGTGGCAAGACTCAGTGTGCACTGAACAGCTCTGGAAACATGGCCTGCAATGCTGGGAAGGCCTGCTCCACAGTCTCGATGTTATGCCTGCCCTTGAACGGGGCTGCTTCAGCTCCCCATGGTCGGCCGGGCACCCAGCCAGCCACCGACTGGCACCAGGACGCCCGCCTGCAGGTTCCTTGAAGCTGCTTGCCCTTAAATGGGGCTGCTTCAGCCCCCACGGTCGGCCGGCACCCAGCCAGACAACCGACTGAGACCAGGACACCGCCTGCAGCTCCTTGGAAGGTACAGAACAGCGCAGCCAATCGGAACACAGGCGCTTCCAGCAAACCCCGCTCTGACTGGCCAGGACTTTCCCTGCCTCTGCCACCTGGCACTTTTTACAAATAGATTTTAGATAGAACTAGGCACATTTCAAGTGTGTAATAGAAGTTTTTCAACTGTATTAACTGGATTGTAATTTCTACTAGTGTTTTAAAGTGCTTACACCTCTTCTGTCTCAGTGCTCCTCCTGCACCCCCCATCCAAGCACTCTGCCTTGGCTGAAAGTCTAACTCCCTTTTGTCTTGCTAAATTGCTTAAATCTAAATCCATCCTAACCTCTATGCTATTTAAGACCTGCTCTTTTTTCTTATCTCTAGCTGCCTGCCCTTGAACAGGCTGCTTCAAGCTCCCCATGGTGATCCGGCACCCAACCAGCCACCCACTGAGACCAGGCGCCCACCTGCAGCTCCTTGGAAGGTACAGGACAGCACAGTCAATCAGAACACGGCACTTCCAGCAAACCCGCTCTGACTGGCCAGGACTTTTCCCTGCTTTTGCCACCTGGCACTTTTACAAATAGATTTTAGACAGAACTAGGCACATTTCAAGTGTGTAATAGAAGGTTTTTTTGTTGTAGTTTTCCATTAGCAGGCTATACAGACCTGCCACTAGAGGCATTCTTGTTCTTTCTATACAAATCACTGTATTCAATCGTGGGCAATATGGCCTGCATTATCATTCTACTTCTAATCCTGGCAAAAGTATGACTCATAAAGCACTGATCCATGCTAAGTCAGAAGTCATCCCAGCCTGGGAACCCACAATCATAGTTCCTGCTGCATCTTTATATTGCTTCCCTACTCTTAATCTGTCGGGTTCTCATTTTAATTCTCATCCCTCTCCACTGGCCCTCCTCCCTTCGCCAATGTCTTTCTGTGCTTCCCCTACTAGCCTTGAACGGCCATGTCAGCATTTCCTATGCCCTGGCTAGATGTACCTCAATGACTGAACACCACACAAAACCCATACAAAAAGAGCCCACTTCTACCTGATAAATGCCCTCAAGAAAATGTTTCTAATTCTCCTTTTCTGTTCAGGCAATGTCAAACTAAATCCAGGTCCCCAACTCAAATCACTTCTCCGTCAGAGTTTGCAGCTGCTCTCGGATGAAGCTGATGATGGTCAATATTCTAAGCCTGCTCAAAAACTTGATCATCTTCAAGTTTGGGCAGCCCACACTGACCCAGATCTGATTATAATTACTGAGTCATGGCTAAAAAGACCAACACTGATCCAGAAATTACTATACCGGCTTCAAACTCTTTAAGACTGATAGGGATTTGGGGAGAGTTGTATACACAAATCAAAATTTGATGTTAGCAGCATTTCCTGTAAAACTAAGCCCAAGGAATATGAGATTGTCTCACTTAAACTTCACCTTCCATCCTCAGAGTGCATCACAGTCATTGGTGGCTATAGACCCCTGTCAGGAGGCACAGAAATTCTTAACGTGTTGAAATCCATAACTTTGGCTGCTAACACGAAACAATAATCTTAGGGAACTTTAATATGCATTGGCTCACTGCTAAATCCCACTCCCTAAAAGCCATCTGTGATGAACTGGGTTTACACAGATAGTAACTGAACCCACAAGAATCAATGCTTCTAACTCTGCCAACAGCTCACTCTTAGATGTCATCTTAACTTTACGTCCCCATAAAATCTCACATTCTGCAGTTTTCCATAATGACATGAGCTACCACAGTATCATTGTATGTACAAGATTCCAATATAAAACCCAGTAGCACCCTAAATTCAGAATCAAATGCTCATTCCGTAAATTCAACTCAGTAAACTTCCTAACCGATCTAGCTACGATCAGGTGGCAAGACTTATATATTGCCAAATCAGCTGATGCTGACATCTCTGTCCTAAATGACAACCTCACCACCCTAATTAACAAGCATGCTCCTCTTATTATTAAAATGAGGGTGTGGAAAATCTTGCATCCGTGGTTCACCCAAGAGCTCAAATCTTCACTTACCAAGCTGAATGGTTTTGATGCCTTATGGAGTAAAAACACTGCTCAAGGATCCCCTAGATGAAAGATGGCGGCCACGCTGGCAGCCATCTGTGAGCTCTCCATTTTGCTCTGTTTTGGCTCAAAATTGTTTTAAACTGTTTCTTTTTGGCCCATTTGTTGTGTAGTCTACATCGCATTATCGCATTATATCGCATTATTATTTTACTACTATTCGTTATTGTTCGGTTTTTAAACCAACTATTTAGTTCAGCCATCTGGAATTTGAATTAAAAGAGTGATTTTGGAAACTGGGGGACTTGCCTGCCTGCGTCCAGTCTTGTTCACCGTTGTGTGGTCGTGCTGCTGGCTGTTTGCTGGGAGCAGTGTGTGTGGAGCTGATTTTCGACTGCCGCTGCCG
Organism: Neoceratodus forsteri; assembly: GCA_016271365.2. Taxonomy (NCBI): domain Eukaryota; kingdom Metazoa; phylum Chordata; order Ceratodontiformes; family Ceratodontidae; genus Neoceratodus; species Neoceratodus forsteri. The sequence continues at coordinate 74,054,518 of CM028138.1, read as the reverse complement.
TTGTGGAAGGTTTGGTTGCCGACAGTCAGAGGGTTTGGCAACCGCCCGTGTGCTGGAGGATTGGGAGGAATGTTTAGTGGTGCAGTGCGGTTTTGATTTGGGAAGAATTCTGCCGAACTGCAGGAAGAGGAAGTAATCAGTTCTACATTGTGACTGGACCTGTTGTAGAAGGAAGCGCTTGTGGAGCAATGGACAGTGGAAACGGTGGATTATCCTGAATTGAGTGTCCAGATTCCCTTGCCCAGACAGGGCAGCGGGTTTCTCTGCCTCCGGATGGTGGTGGGTTAGCTCTGCTTCCTTGTTGAGACAGGGTACCACCAGAGGGTGGTTCAGCCTGCCTCATCATTGCGAGGGTTAGGTTGAGTTTGGACTTTAGCTGGTGCTTTCTGCTGGATGCCTGCAGGACTTTGGTATTGAAATTGGATCTATGAGGATCGTGGTGTGGACTATTGTTGCGGTGATGTATACTTGAACTCTTGCTACTTCCAGTTTATGATATTCTGGGAAACGATTGGGAAGACTAAAACTTGAGTTTATTAGTCTAGTCTTGTGAGGGAGACTGACTAAAGTTTTGGGCCATACTAGTGGTGAGAGCACAATAAGTTGAAAATCAAAAAAAAAAAAAAAAAGACCTTGAACTCCTGTTTTGGGGTTTCTTTGGGCAAATGGGAGCACTGACTTTAGGATTACGGAAATTTAAACTTTGGGCCAAAATTTTAAGGGGTTTTGTATAGGTGGAAAGCTCCTTTTCAGCAGTGGTGAGAGCACTGTGGGTGGCGGTAGATGGACAAGTGCCTCTGATAAAATTAATGTAAGCTCCTGACACATTGTTAGGAAAACGTTTTTTGTTTATAATTGTTGTATTTATGTTTTGATATTGAATATAGTGTTTTAGTTTTATTTAGAATGTTTTGTTAGGGTATAATTTTGTTTTGTTTAATTATAATATTTATATTTTGTTATTTGAGCTGTGTTTTAGAATTTTGTTATTTATATAAACCGTGGGGTTTATTGTAATTAGTTGTGTTATTAATTATGTGTTGGAGTGAAAATAGGACAGTCGGCTATTATTCCCTCCAGGCTCAGGGATCTTGTCCCTTCTCCTGTCCCCCTGTTGCCAGGAGTCTATAGAAGGTGTAGGGCTCTGGGGATTGTGAGGGAGGAGGAGGGTTGGAGCTGGGCCTGGGGGATGGAAAGGAGCCGGGCTGATAGGGATAGTGAGGTCAAGGAGATGCTCGAGTGAAATGGGCACAGGAGAGGCTTTTCCTGTCTTGCGCCCATACTCAAGGGTTCTGGCTATCAGCAGGTAACGCGGTCATTGTCGGAGGCTCATCCTGCTCGAGCGGTGTTGTGCAATGCTAGGTCTATTAAAACAAGACGGCCATTATAGCCGCCTTGTTGGGTCAAGTGACCTAGCGTGCATCACCGAGACCTGGCTGGATGGAAATGCTGGACCAGTATTAGCCGCAGCAGTTCGGCTGGGTACTCGTTGATACACCGCCCGAGGCAGGATTCGTGGGGGTGGGGGCATTGCCATCTGTTTTAAATCAGAATTGGGCCTGGTGGAGGAACCGTGAAGTCACCAGATCCTTTGAGTGTGTTTTAGGTGAGGGTGTGGGGTGCAGGATATTTTCGTATACCCCCCAGGTGACGGGAATGCTTTCCTGCAGGAAGTCACAGATTTCATTATCGACCTGACATTGGGGTCCCCAGATGGTTGGTTCTGGGGACTTAATGCCTGGGTCGACAATGAACTCTCATGCTTGGTCAAGACTTCCTCCAGTTGAAGTTATCACTGGGCTTCACATGTAGTTTCCTCCTCTACCCATATTGGTGGGCACTCATTGGATCTGGTGTTCCTTCTGGGGATGGGGATATCTGATTTGGTGGTGGAACCACCTGATGGTCTGACCATCACTCCATTAGGTTCAATTTTGAGGCCCCCTATTAGGTCAGCCCTTCGGAGATGGTCTGGTACCGCCCATTAAGGGTGTCCCGGATGACCTGATGGCGGTGCTGGACCCTATCGGACCTTCGATGATTGCTTGGATCCAGGTGACTAGGTACAGGCCTATAATAGGGGCGGTTACAGGGCCCTGGATTCTGTTGCACCTGTTCGTGTTCGTCTGCTCACTCTTCGCCCCAGGTCTCCATGGTTTGATGAGACCATGAGGGAGTTGAGGAGGGTTGGGCGCAGGCTGAGAGGCGTTGGCAGAAGTCTGGTCTGGAAGTTGACAGACTTAGTTTGATGGACCATTATATGGCCTATCAATCCGTAATCTCATAAGAAGGCAGAGTTCCTGTCCAGGGAGATAGCGGCTACACAGAATAGACCAGCCCAGCTCTTTGGACTATGGACAGACTGTGCAATCCAGTCTGTCTTCAGCCCGGAGGCTTTTCCACAGAACGGTGTGAGGAGTTTGCTCTTTTCTTTGCAGATAAGTTGCAAAATCAGATCAGATGTCTGCTCTTCCTTCTCAATGGGAGTGGTGATGGTCGGCCGGAGATGTCGAACACCAGTTTGCATGGTCTGACTTCAGCCTCCCAAAATCGATGATATTGTGATGGTCATCCCAGCATTGCGACCAACCAGCTGTGATTTGGACCCCTGGCCCCACACGCCTCTTAGTGGATTATGTGGATAAAATCGGCCTAGTCCTGGCCTTGATAGTCTGGAAGTCTTGGAGAGGGGATCTTTCCAGATCCCTTAAAGAGGCTATAGTTAGCCTCTTTTAAAGAAGTCCTCCTTAGACCCAGATTGTCTAGCAAATTACAGACCAGTCTCTAACCTACCCTTTCTGGGTAAGGTTATTGAGAAGGTGGTCACAGTGCAATTGGAGGATCATCTGACCAACAACAATAGCTACAATTCTCTCCAATCTGGATTTAGAGAAAGGCATAGTACTGAGACAGCACTTGTTCGGGTACTAAATGACCTCCTAATAGCGAGAGAGATCATAGGACCCGTCTCTATCTTGGTACTCTTGATCTCTCAGCAGCATTTGACACTGTTGATCATGGTGTGTTGTTAGAGCATCTGCGTCCATCTGTCGATTATCTGGTATGGTCCTCAGGTGGTTTAGATCTTACCTCGAAGGTAGGACTCAGAGGGTGGTATCGGGAATTTTTCCTCGGCATCAGTCTCCTATCTTGTGGGTACCGTAGGTCTCTATTCTAGCGCCTATGTTATTCCCGTGTATATGCTGCTGTTGGGAGTGATTATAAGACGATACGGTCTGGGTTTCCATTGCTATGCTGATGATACCCAGCTGTATATGTCTTTTGTGCCCGGCCAGGATGCTGCCTTGTCGGTATTTAATAACTGCCTTGCAGAAATCCAAGATTGGATGAATGGGAGTTGGTTGAGGTTAAACCCGAGAAAACTGAGGTGTTGGTTGTGGACAAAGGTCGCTGTGAGGTGGGTTTCCAGCTGGATTGCACTCAGGCTTATGGCTTGCAGGCGTTCGCTGATGACCTCAGATCAGGTGTGGAATCTTGGCGTAATAATTGGCGACCACTTGGCCGCTTAAAGCTCAGGTGTCAGCGTGGTCAAAACTTCCTTTTCCATCTGAGGAATATCACCAGGGTGAAGCACCTGGTTCCTCCAGAAGATCTTCCAACATTGATCCACGCCTTTGTTCTCCCCCGCTTTGACTATTGCAACTCCCTGTACCTAGGGCTATCGGGGTTGAGCATGCTGTCTGCAGCTAGTGCAGAATGCTGTGGAGGTTATTGACTGGTTCTTCTAGATCCAGCCATATAATGCCTGTGCTCCACAGACTGCACTGTCTGCCAGTATTTTGGTGAATCACCTTCAAGGTCGGTTTGCTGACCTATGAAGCCCCTACAGACCAGGGACCTACTTACTTGAAAGAGCTCCTTTGCCCTTACTGTCCCTCCGCCCCTCTCTGATCCACTGATGAGGGATTGCTGGAGATTCCCGGGTCCGTTTGAAAACCTCAGGGGCTAGATCATTTAGTTCTATGGCCCGATCCTGTGGAATTCTCTACCTCGTCAGGTGCAAAATAGTCCGACTGTCCTGAGCTTTAAAGGAGCCTTGAAGACCCACCTTTTAGTGTAGCTTTTAATGATTTATAATAGTTTTAAATTCTGTTTATTTACTGTTTTATGAAATTGTACAGGCGCTTTGGATTTGAGAAAAGTGCCTTTTTATAAATAAAGTTTGATTGATTGATTGAATAGAGACAAGCTATGAGCTAGGGCCAGGCACACAAGAACCCAGCAGACTGGCAGGTGTTTAGAACTGCCAGAAATGCCTGTGTTAAAAGTATACGTGCTACTAAAGCAAACTTCTACATCTCCACTCTGGAGCAGGCCAAAGGAACTCCCAAAAATCTGGAAGACACTGAGATCCATTGAAGGTCATCCTGCTACTTCCTCCTTCCACCAAGATTCTGGCCAAGGATGGGATGGTTGAAAATAAACTGTGAATCCTCTGAGAACTTAACCTTCACTTTGCCACTGCTGGGTTGGCATTCAACTCCTCCCATACACTAGCCGAGTGAATAGCAACATTAGCCCAGATTCTACACATGTTACTCCACCTCATCCTTCCAGTTGTGCCTGTTTAGCTACAAAGAAGTTGAAGACATAATTCTTAGCCTTGACACCAAGAAAAGTGCAGGGGACGATGGCCTTGAATCATTTTCTTGAGGTTAGGCTATGCCAAGCTCCAGCCCCATCCTTCACATCTTCAACTCTCTATTACCACAGCCACTGTTCCATCCTGCTGGAAATCTACCCATGTTCTTCCTCTCTTCAAATCAGGAGATCCTTGCGACTTAAACAACTACCATCCTATCTCTATCTTGCCCGTTCTCTCCAAAGTGCTGGAAAACTTACATACAACCAACTAAAAATCACCTTGAAGCACTCCACTCCTAAACCCAGCCCAATCTGGCTTCAGGTCGAAGCTCAGTACCATCTCAGCCTTGGCTAAAGTCTCTAATGACTGGATCCATGCTATGGACACCAAGAAGGTTGTTGGTGCAGTCTTTCTAGACCTCAGTAAGGCCTTCAACACTGTAAATCATCACCTCCAATCACCTGTCTTACCTACATAGGTGCCACTCCACTTTCCTTACAGTGGTTTAACAGTTATCTTAGGAAGGATACAAAAGTCAGAGCTGATGGCCTACTATCTGCCCCCTTCCAATTGCCAGAGGAGTCTCTCAAGGCTCCATCCTAGGCCAATCCTTTTTCCTGTACATCAACAACCTTGACTCCCACATAAAGAACTCTAGCATACATTTCTTTGTGGATGATACAGTTTTGTATACATCAGGCTCGTCCTTAACTGAAGTCAGGAAGCACCCAAGCTGACTTCATCCAGTTAGAAAGCAACCTTATCAATGCCAAGCTTCTCTTAAATGCCAAAAACAAGACAATGATTTTCTCGAGACTTGCCTTCTCTGGTGCCCTTCCTACCCCACCTAAAACTTCATAGTTACCTCCCTAGGTGAACCCTTGGAAGTCGTACCTAAATTTAAATATCTAGGTATGTGGCTAGACAACAAGCTTTCCTTCAACGACCACATCGAGGATCTATAAAAGAGGCTTAAAGCAGGGTTGGGTTTCTTCTTTAGAAATAGGACCCTCTTTTCTTTCTGTGATCTGCAAAAGACTTGTCCAAGCAACATTCCTTTCCTTGCTTGACTTCGGAGACATTATCTTTATCTCCTCCCAACCCTGAGCCTATCTAAACTGGACGTACTCTATCACCATGCTCTTCGCTTCATTACTAACTCTGTATGCAAGACCCACCATCAGATCTTTATGCAGCAGTTGGGTGGACCTGTCTTGCCACCAGATGCCTCCTGCATGCTGGCATTTGGACCCTCAAATTACTACTCCACAAACTGCCTGTCTATTTAACATCTCTCATACACATCTCGCATAGCACCTACTCCTAAGGAAATCCAACCTTATCCTACTAGATGTTCCCAGGACATGTACCACAGCTTGGCCAAAGAGCTGTCTCATAATGCCATCCCAAACATTTGGAACCAACTACAAGCCATGCTGAAGCTAACCAGCATCATATCAATTAACTCCTACAAAACACTAGCTATCTTTAAATTAAAAGACATATGTAGGTGCTACTAGGCCCCAATGCCAAGTCAACTTCCTAGGTACCAAGTGGCCCTCTACTTATTAAGCTGAAATGTGTTTGCATAATTTAGGGCAAGGTTAAAGCTGGAATGTACTGTATATATAGCATAAGGACTTCTATTGTGTATACCTCTTGTATTATATATTTTCCTTTGTTGTTCTACATTTTATATCTCCTGTCTATGTAATTGTGAACTGTATGTGTATGTGCCTCAGGACCTCCTTGTGAATGAGCTTACTCAACGGAGTCTTTCCTGCAATAAACTTGAACTTGAACTTGAACTTATGCCAGGAGCCTTGATGCAGAAGCTAAGGCGAGAGGGTAGATCACCTTAAACTTTATACCTGTGGCTATTAATTTTGTGACCATTGGGTGATACACTGCTCTCTTCTGCCTTGTGGAGATAGGAAGGTTTGGGGCAAACCACAGTTTTGACCCTCCCACAGAACCTCATTGAGCTCTCTCACCATGCCAAGGACATGGATTTTGTCAAAATAATTAAGGAACTTTAGGATCAGAGGCCTGGGAGGAGACTAGCTGCAGGTTTGGGCTTCAGTGAGCAATGCACCCTCTCGATGACATAGGTTGTATTATTGGGAGAGGGCCCCACAATCTTACTGAAAATTTTTGTAGGAATAAGATTGGTGTAGCCCCTGTGCTTCTTTTGGAAGGCTGAAGATGATGATGTTGTTCCAGTGACTTCTGTCTTCTAGATCCTCCAGCTTAGAATCAATTTTATTTAGCTTTTGCCAAACAGAGACCAGTTCAGGATCCACCCTGTCTTGTCACCCTTCCAAGGAGGTCATGTGGGCAGCCATGTCGGTAATGGCTCTCGTGGCTTCAGTAAGGTCTCCTTTAGCGACTTCAGCTCTTTAGTCAGGTCTTGCAGAGCTAATTTAAAAGGCTGCAGTTCTTCTAGAAACTTTAGCTCCATAAGCAGTATTTACTGTGGGGAGACACCCACAGATTTATTAGGGTTGGCGGCTGGCCTTTAGATCACTTTGAGTATTTCGCAGGAGTCTGTGGCAGTGTATGGTGTGGTGGGGCCTGGCACATCTCTGACTCCCAGAGCTGCTTTTCCTTGTCTTCCCTCTTCAGACAGATACTGCTGCAGGTAGGAAGAAACGACTGCCATTGAAAACTTTTGAATTACGTAATTTGGTGTTTTAGTATAAAATGAATGGGTGGAGTGGGAGCTAGTCAGCGGAGCTGCTTTTCAGGCAAGGACATCACATGACCCTCCTTCCTGACTATTCTATCACAGTGGAATTATATTTTGTAGAGATAGCTAACTTTAGGCATAAACACTGATTTATTAATTTGATTGGCTGTCTGCATTTTCAGACAGTTTTATAAATCAGATATCAAGTACAGATCTTGAACTCTAAAATATTGTCATTTTATTTTAAAAGAGGCACAGTTAAACAGCGTATTATAAGAATAGATAAAATCTGCTTTTTACATTTCTTTTACCCAACATAGCCCATCTGAGAAGTAGCATCTCATTTCTAGAGTGGTCCTGATTTTATCAATTTCCACCACTGGGTTGATGGAGCACTGTCGGGCTTAGAATGCTTTTAAAAACATTATTATGGGACTCAATACATTAGTGATGCTATTCTGCAATGTTTGTTAATAATCTGATATGTCTCTACTATATTAATGTCAAATCAAGTGGTTTTATACTAGTTATACTAGTAATAGTTGGTGTATATGTCCCCTTTAACTGAATTAGCTCTGTTTTAATGTGGCTCTGTAATTTGCAAGCTGCAGTAAGTCACAGCAATCACCATCATAGCAAAAGAGGTGACAAAGGCTCACAGCATCTCCTGCAACTGGTCTTGGAACAGTATGCAGCAGTGAGATTCAGTAGCCTGCATTGTATGTTAGAGTTTATTTACTGTAAGTTCTGATCTTTTATTTGCTGCTCCTGCCCTTCTCTCTGGGCCATGTACAGTCACACAGGACTGATTTAAGATTAATCAAAAGCTCTATCATGCACATGGGCTATTGAATCTCCACTGCTGCCTAATGTTCTGATGTCAGCTGCAGGGATTCTGGGTACATGTGTAACAGAAGAAGCCAACCTAGAACTACAGAAAATGTGTTTGATACAATCTACTATGCTACAGTAAAAGGCAACATGTTGTAATTTTTAATTTAAAAGGATGCCTAGTCAAACAGTGTATCATTAAGAACAGATAAAACATGTTTATTTTGTTTACCTTGCATAGTCCAGCTGAGAAGCTACATCTCATTCCAGAAGGGTCCTGTTTTTATCCATTTCCACAGGTGGATTGATAGAGCACTGTGGTGTTTACAAGGCTTTTAAATCTTTTGTTGGTATGAAGATTTCATTTACAACTCGGGTTTGGGAAGGGAGAGGGCCACTAGACTACCCAGGATTGTCAAAATGAAAGTGTTACTCAGATGGGTTTTTGGGGAAGGGAGGAGGAGGGACCACTAGACTACCAGGGTTTGTTGAAATGAAATTATTACTCAGATGGGGTTTGGGGAAAGGAGGGGGCCACTAGATTACCAGGGACTGGGGAATAGTTTATTTTGTGGCATGACTGGGGATGGGGGCACTAGATTACCAGGGTGGTGGTGTGCTGTGTTTTCTGCAGCACATACAGGGTGCTTGATGTATTCTGTAGGTGTGTCCCTACCTGGGGCATACTGGTGCCTATATCAACATGCAAATGGCCCCATTTGTGCCTTGCATGCATTATGGCCCCATTTGCATGTTTGGGCTGAATATCTGGAATCTGCGCCAGGCACATCTCCAGAATGCACTGCACAGTCCCATTCCAGGTATTCAGACCTGACAGGGAATACACTGGTGCATTTTGGTGGCCCCTTTGTGCCACTAGCATCTTTTGATATATTCAGACAGTATGCATGATCATGAATCTTGTTTGAATACAGTAATGTTGTGTTCCAAGCAACTCAGTTGCATGGTGCAGGTACTTGCATCCAATCTTGGCACAGTTTGAAAATACCAGCCCAGATTTTTAGAACCTAAGCAAAGAGTACAAGTGGAAGAGCAAGTTCTGAAGCTTCTATAAATGCTCTATTAAGTCCAATAGCAATGACCAATTGGTCAGTTATATTACCATCATTTGTGACAAGTAAAGGGATTTGAGTGGTATCTGAGTTGCCCAATAGTTTATTTAATATTGATCAGTTTTCCTTCTGCTTATTTGAGCAGGAAAACTGGTGCTACAAAAATCAGACTTAGTTTGCCTCACTAGTTTTACACAAGTTTGTCAATTGCTTATACCTAAGCAAAAGATCAGAGCTGCAACATTTCATATAGGCTTGCCAGGTAGCATCTCTCTCTCTCCTACATTCAGTAAAAGTCCTCATCCTAGTTGGCCAACAACTCAGATGGGCATTACCTAAAATATTATTTGTCTGTACTCTTGGATTCAAGTCTGAGATTCACACTCCTGCATTTAGATTTAAAACCCTTTTAAGCAATGTTTTGATTAATAGATACAGTTGTCCAAATTCATGAAGGGTGACACAGAGATTGCATCAAGCACTGCATCAAACCTGGTGGTTGGCACAGCTGCAGAAAAAATGTTGCCACCCACGGCACCCAGTTCAAGGAGATCAGGTGCTTCTGCAACAATTTTCTAAATTTTGGCCACGTGTGCCAAATATTTGGTGCAAGCCCTGTAAAATGGGTACCTGAGATTGATGAAGCCAGGACCAGATAATGGTGGTTTAACTTGCAGTACTCAGCACACAGAATTGAGAAGCCTGATTGCCAGCTGGGGAATACTGCAAGCCCCGAGCACCATATGCTCAATGCACCCAGGGCTTGTGGCATTCTTGGCCCTTTGAAAATTTGGCCCAGCATATGTAATCCTCTCTACCAGATTTATGTAACAGTAGCATGGTTTAGAGAGAATCTAGAGCATACAGTGCCATCCACCAGGATGAAGCATGTTAACTCAGAGTTTTGCAGCAGCGGTAACATGGTAAATTTCTAGGAATGGCATGTGACATTGTATTGAAATTGTTTGCTTTTGAGCTGGCCCATTTGTGCAGCAGTTGGATTTCCACTTGTGATGCCAGCGACCTGGGTTCGGGAGTGGACTCGGGTCTCTGGAGGCGGTCGGGAGAAGGCTTGAGTGTCCCAGGGACTGATCGCCTTCTCCAGTGGGGAGGGAGGGACAGGATCTGTGGCTTGTGTGACCCCAGGCAGAGGCCAGGTACAGCAAGCTGGTGGGACAGACCAATGGGGAGCTGTGTAGTGGATGTCGCTGTAACGCCTTGACGTCAGGGCTCACACCACACGAGAGAGAAAAGGGAAAAGCGCCACTGGAGCATGGGTAGACAGAGCTCCAGTGCCAGCCCTGATTGTGACTGCCTGCCTGACCACCGGGGATCCAAGAGACAAGAAGATATTGAGGTGTCCTGGCTCCACCCCATACCTGCCTGGGTATAACCACGGTTCCATGGGGAACCTCTGGGGATTCAGGTAGGCCAGTCCAGTGAGGGGACATAGGAGTCTCTCAAGAAGCGTAGCTCTGGGGCAGGGATAAGGCAGAGAAATAGAAAGCTAAAAAAAAAAAAGAAATTGTTTGCTTTTTATTTCATGAAAGAGATGTAGCTTTTCCTCATTCAGCCACCAGATGGCATCTCAAACATGTGAGTGTCTATCTCTTTAGCTGTTTTAACTCTTTTTCTAACTCCACATAGCTCTCAGAGTCCTCCTCAACAATTAACCTAGTATAGGCTTTTTATGGTGCAGCTGCAATAAATTTTATATAGACAAAACAGTAAGACCTTGAATGAGCATATACAAGGGCACATACGCTCAATCATTAATCAAAAGGTTGACAAACCAGTGGGTAGATATTTTACACAAGTACATAATAAGTGGCTTGGAATTGATTCCATCAAATGAAAATTCTAATAGTTTTCTCACCCTTTGTTTTTAGCTCTTTATTTGCATTAATTTTCCTTCATTTACAGTATTTAAATGAGTTGATGAAATGTATTACATACAAGATTGGTACAGTAGTTAAAATTAAACAAATTAGTTATGGTGCATCCCTATTCAGAGATCCCAATTACACAAGTCTTATAACTTGGCTTGTTAGTGTTTTGACTCTATTTATACTGTGCTCATAACTGCTGCTTCTATTTTCTGAGCATTGAAGTTGTCAGTAACTTGAAAACTTAAAGTGTTGACATATTCTGACAAAATTGAAAACAATTTTTGTAAATAAAGATATGTAAATTAAACTTTTAATGTTAATGGTGATTGTTTTATGTTGTAGTCACATATTGATGTCACAGCTTTGGGATATTTAAATGTGTTACAAGATCTCTGTATGGTTAGTACCTCCTTAAAGGTATGTAGACACTAGGGGCATTCATGCTGCTGGAAATTATAAGCAACAATTAGTTGAATCAATGGTGTTTGTGGTCTTTTGGAGTGCTTAAACCTTTGGATTCTTGTTCTGTTTGGGCTGGCCACCCTATGTTAGTACACCATCTTCTTTTCCTTGAGCACAGGTATGAACTGTTTTTGGAATTCCTTGTTCTAGATAATAGCAACGGTGTTATATAGTACACTGAAGAATGGCTACTGATGTGATGGCCTCCTTGATACATCTCTTGATTAGCTTTACTAGCCAGTGATCCAAAAGTGATCACTGCCTCAGGGTACTTAATATAGATTTTGCTTACAAGACTGCATGCAAAACAAAACTTTTGTCTGATATTGTAGCTTAAAGTAACTGAGACTTACTTTTTTCTATATTTATTTATTGATGTATGAACTTATTTCTTTTGTTTATTTAAGACTATTTGAACAGAAAAGACACACAGAGCTGAAACTAATTCCCAGTTGCATCCCAGAAGCACTGGAAGGGTAAGTATCTTGTTCAGAGTCAAAAAGTATGCAAGTGATGGTTGTATTGCTACTACATACTGTATGGTACTTGAAATTTATGAAATGTCATTAAAATCTCTCTTGCACGCACAGGCACACACATACAGACACAGACACACACATACATAGATACTCACATGTTTAGATATATTTTTATTATACAGGTTGTACCTAGTAAGAAAAAATGTTACAATAAATAGCAGATTTGCAGCTGATCTTCAAAGATGATGATGTAGAATGGGAGGTGGCATACAAAGCACGTGTATTGAAATTGGGAAAAAATGTCTGGCTACATAGGGAGTGGCTGGCTCCAGGAGACTATATACAAAAAGGAGACATCATACATGCAGTTCTGTTTACAATAATGATTTCACATTATTAAAAGGATAAATACTGGTTATCTCTCTACTTATGATTTGTAATAATACCCTATCCACATACCCCAGTATATGTCTTACAAGCCCTCCACCAACACCATCTAGACCACAAGCAGTGATATATTACAATTTCATTAAATATTGTATGGATAAATAATAATGTGTCTTAATTTTTATCTGCACATATTCTATTCTAATAAAAGTAGCACATTTTAGAAATGTGTGTCTGTTTTTTAATTAAGAGGCTGATGGTGTGGGAAGTCTCTAATACAATATATAGCACACACAGGTAGTGTAATCCCTATACTCTACAGTATATTGCCAGACAAATCTGCACTAAGTTTAGTCTTGCTCCTGCATACAGCATAAAGGTGCGTGTGTGTTAAGAGAAGCACCATTCATGAATTATGAAAGCTGAGTAATATTGCGAAGGGTGGGCTAATTTTAGTTTATTTTAAATACTTGTTTAACATGATTTGCATCTTTTCCCATGACCAGACTTCCCACAAATACTGTAACACAAAAGCTTGTACAGCCCTATTTTAGGTTGACTTGTCTGTCACACATGTGCATAGTTAAGAATAATGCTGTAACAGCCATTGCTGAAACTGCACTCTTTTGCAGGTCAATTATACTTTTCCTTTAACCCCCTCCTGATATGCAAATTGGCACACACTTCATCCTGATTACACTTTGTGCTATGATATTTGTGAAGTAATTTGCCTGCTGTCAGTTAAGATAGTTTAAAACTGGCAATAAACCCATCTAGTCAATCCAAGCAGTATGGGGACGAGGGATAGTACTATTACTTAGTTCTCGCACTTCACGCTTTGTATTGAAAGGCTTCCCACATCAACAGTGCTCTCCCAGATGGGGACAGTTTATTTACAGGTTCTAGTCATTTAAACTGGTATTTAGGGGCTCTTGAGGGAAGATGTGAGATAATTTTGTGCAAGAGGGTTGTAAAGGGAATTTGGTTTATGTGGCGAGACCAAGGGCTAGGTAGGGGAAGATGGGACAACTTGCTTTTGTGGTGAGAAGGATATACTGCTAGTTGTGGCTTATTGGAAAGTCTGACAGGGTACAGTGAGTGGAGAGATGCCCCATGGGGTGAGCTGACTTCACTTTCCTACCCTGTTTTAGAAGATACTTCACCTGTAACTGTAGTGGCCTTATTAAGTATAACTGATCAACACACAGGACAGATGGGACAGGCAGACAGACACCATGATCAGAATCACACAAAAAACACATTGCAGCTCTACAATAGAAACAGACATGTTTAGCATCTCTCTCTCACACACACACACACACACACACACACACACACACACACACACACACACACACATACTTTACTGGTGCAGGTAACATACTACAGTAATTCAGTAATGGTTTTAATTTAATCAAAAGGCACATTCAGAGCACTGGCATAAAGGAGTCCCATGCAGCAGAGCTCAGAAGCACATTGTGAAAACATAAGTGGGAGACTTGAAGAGCTGGCATATGATTTCAGGTTCCAGGATAGGAAGTTAAACTACAACAGTGATGGAAACTATAGACAGGGCTAAAAATACAGTAGTGGGGAAGGTACAGTATAACATTTGAGGGCAACAGCGGGTTCCAGGGCACTGAAGGTTAGGTACAGTACAATACAGTACAGCACAATAAAATGTAATAAAGGGCCAGTTAGAGAGAATCTTTCACATGACTAATGGTACACAATAAACAGCAATGAAACAAACAATTGAAATCAATGGGAAAACAGTTACAAATGCAATCCAACTTCTTTCCTATTTTCCTTTTTTCAAAACAAGGTATTATTATAAGAGTGGCAACATATCACCAAGTATAATTTGGTGTCTTCACATAGGTGGCCTTTATTTTGTTGAGTGCCTTCAACAAAACTTAAAAAACTAAAGGTTGGCAAAATAAATTTTCTCCACATTGCAATATTTGCAAATGTTTGTGCATTAACACAAATGTAATAAAAAGTTTATCTCAGGTGCATGGGTGGGGATCGATACAGAGAAACTGCCTGGTAGAAAATCTTGCTGGTAGCTTTTTGATATTTGGAGGTGTGTAGATTATTCTTATTGATGTTTTCAATACAGTTTCATTTAAACAACTCAGTGTGTGTGTGTGTGTGTGTGTACCCTAGTCAGCCATTCCTCTCTCATCCCTGACAAGGCAAACTGACAACCAAGAATGCCACAGACATCCTGACTGGCTCCACTATCAGGAATCCAGTTAGTGCTAAGATGCTAGGAAGTTTATTTTTAAAGTACAGTGAATCCACCCCTGCCCAACCCTCACTTACAGACTGTGCCAAAGTCTACCTACTGGCTCCACTATCAAGACTCTAGTCAGAACATGGATGCCACACTTTTTTTCCAATACATTCATCAAATGAACACAGCTGTCTCCCCGTGGACTCTTCACCTGCCTTGCATTTTTTGCAGGAACACAGCTGGGGACAGATGCCATGTGCAAGTTTTTTCTTAAATTAAAACTTTTCACTGGTGATCCCTCCCCACCCCTCATTACACACTCACCCAATGCCACATGTCATGGATCTGCTGCCTGGCTCTATTATCAGGCTGGACAGTGGCATGCATCTGCTGACCACTTGCAATAACAGTGGACTGCTCAGAAAAAATATGCCAATTTTCTACATTTTTTTATTATTAAAATATACCCAACTTATTAGGAAATAGATGAGCAGTTTCATAATGTTTGAAAACATTGCATTTGCTATACAGTATGTAAATGCAGATGCTGACTGTAGGCACAGTTAAAATAAGTGAATACAATGTTTTTTCCTTGGTGGCAATGGTTACTGTATGTATGTTACACTTTCCTCCCATCAACCCATAAACACATCCACTCATGCACCAACAATTCAAAATAATAAAAATAAATAACACACAGGTAAAGGTACTGAGACTGGGACCGGAGGGGCCTACTCAGCAATTAACAACCATGAGGTATTGCATCCAGTAGAGATGACAAAATCTGTATAAAAAGCATTTGTCAATGATGAGCGTTTACTTGCTTGTATCTGCAGTGTAGTTTTGGGCCTAGCACAGAGTGTAAACATATTAAATTAATAACTCAAGTTATAATATTGTGGATAAACTTAGAATAACTGGGGAGCATTTTTCTCCATAGGAAACCCAGTTATAATTCACCATTATAACCCATGGGTTATAGCCGTGAACATGCACTGGTTTTCCTCACACCACCCCTGTGTCTCATCCCTCTTCCTTTACTCTGCACCACTCCTGGACCATTCCTTATCACTGCATGATTCACCACTCCTCACAGTCAGTGGTAAGTTACTTTTTTAAAAGGTCTATTTGTCCACTGACAAACATTTACAAAAAAAGGAAAACAAAAGGATTTTTTTTCCACCTGTTGTTTTGGGCTGTGCTGAAATCTGACCACAGTCCATGGCTGTCTCTGTTTATTTTATATAAATGCTGTGATAAAAAAACACTTCCCAGAAATTAGTAAGCAATAACATACAACAGTGTATGGAGTTATTGGCATTTAATAATTAATAATAATTTAATTAATAATTTAATAATTAGTAAGCAATAACCCACTATAGAGTATGGAGTTATTAGCATTTAATAATTTAATGCTGTGATTGCTGCCCTTCCTTAAAACTATCTCTTATCTCCCTCCTTTTGACATCGGGTTACTTATTTTCTCTACTGCCATGCACTTGGTTTCAACTGTCATTTGCTGTCTCTGGGCTATTTGAGTTCTTGGACTGATAATTTTACCTCTAGGCAATGAATCATAATAGTCAAGTTAACTTAGAGCTGTACTGTTGTTTCACAGTTAAATGCCTTACTCTGTACTATATTAAATGATATAACTGTAATACAGTTAATAGTCTGTCTAGTAATATCTCCACTTGCTAATTGCTTTAGCCTGTAATGTATTGTATTGTCATCGGTGACTCCTGTCACCATGTCTATAACCTCTGGGGTCATGCCTGAAAATAGACAATTGTATTGTATAGCACACCTACCCAGTAAACAAAAATATACAATAAATAAATAAACACCCCAGGTGCATTATGAGCCATGAGGCTGCAGGCCAAGTGTCCTCACAGCACCAGAGGTGTGGATTAAATCCCAATAACTCCATACCCTGGAATGTGTTATTGCACTTATCACTTATGTTAATACCGGTCTGAAATAATTCACAGAAATGCTTATTTCAGTGAAGAAAACTATCAGATTTATTAGGCATCCTTCCATGACATAAAGTAGTCCTGATCTGGAACTGATTCAAATACTGCAGAAATACTGTATGGCAGACATACAATGCTCTGTGACCATTGTACATTAAGGTGCATAGATTATTAGAACATTCATAGTACTGCACTTGCAACAACTGGCAAAGAAGTGAAGTAATGCTACAATTGAGCTCTGCAGTGCAAGTAAATAAACATGTTACAGACTACTGATAACGTTTGCAGAAATGCTATGACAAAGGAAACATTTCACACTGACTTTCTAACACTTGCTGTTCTTCAAGTGCAGCACCTCGATGGAGCTCAGTCCCACTCTTTTCCTCTTGATCTCTCTCTGCAGCATGGTGGTTACCTGACTCTCTCACACACAGTAAAGCAATGTTTATTGTTATCTGTGCAAGACTGTTGAATAAAATTCAGTGTTAAAAAACAGCACCACATTCTAGTAAATTAAATAATCTGCCAGCACATAATAAAAACACAGTCTCTGTCTCTTGCTGTCTCGCTCAGTGTGCTGGTTACTCCTGCTCTGTCTCATGCAGTGTAGCAACACAAGATCTTGGGAAATTCAATGTGTGTCTCTTTCACTGTCTGCGTGTATCTCTCCACCACATCCTAGCAGTGTGTACCACTGCAGTGTCTGCCATCTAATGACATTGGGGACACTTGGGGGTGGACTTGCCATTATATATGACATCGGGGAATTCACTGTCTTTCTCTCTCTGTCACTGTCATTACAACTTAAAGTCAGCAGTACATACTTTAACACCTGCTGAGAGAGAGAGAGAGAGAGAGAGACAGAGAGAGAGACAGAGCATGGTCACTGTACCAACTTGTGGCACTTCTCTCCAAGCAGTAGCCCCACAGCACATTGTCCTGATCAAGCCGTAATAGCTGCCTTTCGGTGCCTATTCTTCTGCACCTAATCAGTCCTGACTATGCACAGGATCTTGCTTCAAGAGTGACACACCAACTGTGGATTAGATAGAGATTTAATCCACAGTCAGCTGATGCTTTTCCACCAATTGGTTTTCTCTTTTTCAAACTCATTTTATAATATAAAACAAAAAGGCTGAAGAGGTGTGTAAAACTCATATTTTACACACTTTTGGTGTGGGATGCCTTAATAAATCCCTTGGCTTCTCTTAAGGTTTATGTGGCATCCCACACCTTGGCTGTGTGTAAAATTCTCATTATAATCCACTACCTGGTCATTATTCTATATATTATTTCATGTAGAACTCATGTAATGTCAGAATATTATTCTCATAAACATATGCATTTACCAGATGTTTGAGTGCTTTTTCAAATTTCCCTCACTCTGTCTTACAGCAACCCTGTTTGGCAGGATTTCAGTCCAGCCTCCATACTGTACAGTATATTTCCCATCAACTAAAAGATCATGAGTATTTGGTACAGTATCTACTAGCTTTTTACTGGGAATGGTGGTGGAGAGACCAAATCATCCTGTTCCACAACCCTTGAATAGGTCTTTCCAGTTTTGAGGTAAACAAAAATTCTCATGCCTGATATTCTGAAATCATATAGTAGTTTTGGGAAATTTAATTTACCATAATATGGCCATACAGTAGCAATGTTTATTCATAGACAACAGCAAGTTCTCTAAAACTTCCAAATTGGTAGAGTGGGCATGTTGCAATTTTTCTTTAAGTCTTTAGTTCGAATTCCAGTGTGGTACATTCATAAACTGTAACACTGATGCAGGCTAAAGATATAGCAGTGGAGCAGATATAACTTCAGTGGGCAATGATTACAGGTGGGCAAAAAATCTTCTGCCAGCGAATTCAAGTAAAAGTCTGACTTTCGCTATTGCAGAAGTTTGGAGATTGATTTCTGAACTTCCGTGGAATTTCCGCCCACGATCGCCGCTCTTTAATTGTTAAATTGCCCCACCAACAAGCCCTGGTCACTAGTGTAGTGGTCCTCCCTCACCCACCCCACATGTAAAAAATTATCCCTGGTGGCTAGTGATCCCTCCCTTCACTACGATAACCCACCCACTGCAAATGTACAATAACCCCTCCGCATCCCTATCTCCACTGTCCAGTTAAAAAAATTTCTGGTGGTCTAGTGGTTTTTTTTTAATTTAAACCCTCCTGATCCCCAGTACCAAATCCCATTCCCTGGTGATCCAGTGCCCCCACCCAGCATCTCCAGCAGCCAGGTGTCCCACAACCCGGCTCCCACCCCATCATAAACTCTGGCGGCAGTGGACGGCACAGCCCTTCTCTCTCCTCCCTGGCCGGCCTGCTGACTGAGCTGTTAATGAATGAGTGGTACACAGTCCGCCATTCATAACAGCTCAGTCAGCAGGCCAGCCATGGAGGAGAGAGAGGAGAGCTGTGCTGGTCCACTTCTGTTGGGGTTTATGATGGGTCACCTGGCTGCTGGGGAGACTGGTGGGGTAAAATGGATCACCAGGCATATGGGACTGGGAATCGAAGAAGTTAACAAAAAAACACTAGACCACCAAAGATTTTTTTTAACAGAACAGTGGAGATGGGGGTGCAGGGGTGTGGGGTTACTGTACATTTCATGGCGGGTGGATTACTGGGTCTAGGGAGGACCACTAGTCACCAGGGATCATTTTTACATGTGGGACAGGTGGGGAGGGACCACTAGCCACCAGGGCTTATTTTCTTCATTTCCAGGTGAAATTTCACCTGGTAATTCTCATGAAGATTTCCACTCCACCACAGGCAGAAGTTCAGAAACTTTCACAAAAGTCGCTTAATTTCTGCAGAAGTTTTCTGGGAGCAGAAAATGGCAGTTCACCCGCCCCTAGTAGCGATAAGTTCTAGGGCAGTAAAGGTGATTAAACACATCATTACAGTGAATAATATTTGCTATCTTTCTACTGTTGATATGTAATAATACCCTATCAACACATTCCCATCTTATCTCTTGCAAGTCCCCCACCTGCCAACACGATCTAGACTACAGGCAGTGACAAATGACAATTTCCTTAAATATGTGCATGGATAAATAATAATGAGTCTTATTTTTTGTTTTTGTTTTTGATCTGCACATATTCTAATAAAGTCACAAATGTCAGAAACAAGTGTCTGTTATTGTAATTAAGAGGCTGTTTACAGTCATAGGCCATTTTCTTATCTCACCTAAAGATTGGAAGTGAGGCATAACTGTCCCTCTCTTTAAAAAGGAGATAGGCAATATCCCAAGTGTTACAGCCCTATTATACAATGGCAAGAAAGAGTCTCAGGCTCTGATTTGGTCAGTGTGAGACTGGACCTTTGGTGTTATCCTGGCATAACACCATGGATCTAGTCCCACGACACACATGACTGCATTAATAATGTAAAAGAAATCATTCAGCTGTCACTGCAGTCAGTTTCACTGACCACTCACAGCCCACTTCACTGTGTCCCACTCCTCACTTCAACTAAACAAACAGCCATGTACAATTAAAACAAAAAAATCCTTCCCACCAAATAATGATGTGCCCCTTCCACGAAAGTCACAAAACAATCTCCAAATGTATTTCTATCTGTTTTCCTTTTGTTTTGTTTGCCTCGTAAGAAAATGGAGAGTGAGTGATTTTAAAAACAGCAGCACGTGGCTTTTTCTCAACGCTCACTTGTTCCACCTCACTACTCCTCATGAAGCGTCATTTGTTTTCAGTGCTATTTAAAAACACAGAAAACATTCTCCTATTGCCTCAGTACATAGTCTCCTCTTCCCTTATGGATTTCACAGCAGTAGCAGGAGAGTGGCAGCACCGAGAACGGGCTGGAGCTCCAAACTGTGATTAGTGACACTGTGACAGGAAATCTCCCACTTTGAAAAGCTTGCTTATAAAATATTTTAACACTGGAGAAAAAGCAGAACACACGAGTGGGGAGGGGTTACAGGAAATAAAGAAGCCATATGCCACACTGTCAAGCAGATATAAAATGGAAAAAATCCAGCCACTGGCCACACAGCTACACCTAGAGGACAAACAGGATAAAGGATCTTCTTTTAAATAAGTATACTTCACATACAAAATCAAGAGAAAACTGTTCTAAAACATATTTATTTTATATTTTTTTATTTTACTAAAAGATTAGCCATTGTATAATAGGAATAATGCCTCCGGTGCATGTCATGCTAGGATAATGTACCTGGGGCATTGGACATACTCGACCTACAGCCTCATGCCCAACCACCCCAGGTGTGGTGTTATCCCAGCATGACAATACATCCTCTCATGCATTATTCCTTTATTAACTGTTACCAATAATATATAACATTTTCTCCAGACTAATTTTGGATAGGCTTTAATTTTGTTCTGAAGAAGAAAACTTGATTTCCAAATTTCAATGTGGATTTAAAAGGGAACATAGCACACTTGATCTAGTTTTACTCTAACTACTTGATATAAATATGTTAACAGGAAAAAGGGAAAATTGTATGTGAGCTTCATAGATGTACAAGTGGCATTCAATTCAGTTAATAGATCTACTTTGTGGACAATAATAGATAATCATGGAATAAATCCCCATCTATTAGCTATTCTAAAATGCTACACCACAACACTGTGGCAGAAATTGGATTCACAAAAGATGGTGCTTTAACAAATGAAAAAAATATATATATATATATATGCAAAGGAGGAAACAAGGGTGCCTGCACACCCCATTACTGTTTAATCTATATACTGAGTCATTGATTAGAGTATATCTACTATAGATACTTATGCCCTTCTATAAATAATGAAAGAATTCAAGTATTACTATACGCAGATGATGTGATAGTCATTTTGCAAACCTCTATTGGGCTTTGGAAAGAGATATAAAATATAATGCAATGGACAATAATGGACAAGTTAGACCTAGAGATAAACACAGATAAATTAAAAATAGCCATACTGTGGAAGAATACGCCTAATATCAAGCATTGGATTATCAATGAAATGAATTTAAATTGTAATAGAATATAAATATTTGGGTATAACTATAATTTATCATAGAAAGCTCATCTAAGGGAAGTGAAACATAATTCATACAGATCAGTGTGTGGTATAAGATTATTTGTGAATAAATTTGCAGGAAATTATTTTACTGCAATGAAGAACGAATTTGAAGCAAAGATTATTGGCCAATTTTTGTATGGTAGTAAAATTTGGGGTCTATATACTGATAGTATAAATGTTGACACAACTCAAAATTAATTTCTTAGAATATCCTTGAATTTACCAAAGACTGTCCATCTAGTTTTCTAAGACTGGAATCAGGGATGCTCCTATAAAAACTAGAATCCTTATTAGAGTTATCAAGCTATGGGGAGGATAGTGAAAATGTCAGATAACCACTTTCCAGAAATGTGTTGGTTGGAGCAACAAAGAACACTGCTATACCAGAAGCATGGTATCTGCTGGTTTAGTAGATTAACTTTGTTTCTAAAAAAATTGGTTGCCAAGATGTTTGAGCTGCAGGACCTCTTGATGACATCAAGATAACTGTGAGAGAAATACTACTCAAATTACAAGATACGGCTACAGGGAGTCTTATCCAGAATCCATGAGCTAGATGCACACTGCATATTTTAAAATATAAAGAACACCTGGGGTTTGGAGAATTACTTAATTAGTGTGAAAATCATAAACATAGAAATATACTCTGTTTATTGAGATTGGCATTACTTGGGATCCAACATTATAATTAAAAAATTATGATATATTTGGGATAAAAGAAAAATACAATTGTGATGCTAAATTGCCAATAGTCCCATTACATATCCTTTCTGAGTGTAAAGATAGAGATAAAAAAGAAAAAAAATGGCTAGAACCTTTATTGTCCTTACAATATCCAATGACAGATGCTATATCCTATATTCTCCAGTTTAAAAAGATAAAATTATGTTCAGGTGGCAAAATTATTCTGTGACTGTAAGAGATGGAAAAGTACTCACTGATGCACTTTAATTAATATGGATTTATTAATTTTAATACATGTAATACAGCTTGTTAGTCTGCATGTTTTCTATCTTATGTTTTTATATATAATTGTATGTAACAAATCACTTGATTTTATACATTTTTTTCACAATAAAACTGAACTGAACATATTCTAATAAAAGTCACAATTTGTCAGAAATGGGTGTCTGTTATTGTAATTAAGAGGCTGTTGATGTAGGACGCTTCTAATCTGATACACAGCGCACAGGCTGTTTAATCCAGATGAATTGGGGACAGAGCTGTGCTGTGTTTAGTCTCCCTCCTGCATACAGCATAAGCTGTTACTGTTTCTTTCCCTGTTTCTCAAAGGCAGACATCATACATGAATAAAAAGCTAACTAATATCAGGAAAGGGGTAAACAGGTAAAACTCTAATGGGATCATTTTCAGTTTATTTATTTATTTATTTTTTGGTTCAGATAAAATGTATTTATTTATTTAGCTTTTGTTTACCGGATAAGTACACTAGACAAGTATTATGCCTATTTTCAGGAACGATCGGGAGAATACAACATGAGGAACAACAGTCAAGGAGACATGGCAAAGAGAGTACAGTTTTTGTCACAGTAAACAAACATGTGGAAATACATCATTTAGCACTGGGGAAACATATAGTAGTAAGCACATTTCAGATTATACACTTAGACTAGCTAGTTCAACTGACAGATATATACAGGTCATCATATCGTAGGAGTGGAGCATAGCTCAAGGACTGGATTGGTCATAATATAACTTATAACATTGTTGTATACACCCCTAGGCTGGTTGGATCGCAGACAGGTATATACAGCTCATCACATTTTCTAAATAAGCACCTGTTAGACAGAATAGAAACACTTGGTAGTACAAGTTTCTACCAAGTGACCAAGGTGCAATATGTCATGGTTAGCCTATGACCGTGGAGCAATAATGGGTGTAAAATGCCCAAGGCTTTTAGGCAGGAGTAGTCAGAAGTCATTGATACAGTGGGAAAATATCTCCAGGAATTCAATGGAGACACCCTGGGAGGTTTAGACAAAACAATTTGACACTTTACTCTAGGGAGGTTTGGGGCAGTCACACTTGATGCTAGTTTTAGGAAATCCCACAGGAATTTTGAAAACTCAGATAGGAGGGGCAGCTTGGATATCCACAGGCAGCGAATTCCAGAGTCTGGGTGCACTTATGGCAAAGTCCCGATCCCCCATGAGGGTCCGGGTAGGAGGGACTTTGAGCATCCCTTATGAGAGACCCAAGTTGGTAGGGGGTGGGATTCAGTTTAGGCAGAAGCCGGGCCAGCCCCTGGGGGTGCTAGTTCTGATCACTTTCCCAGAGAGGCATCCCAAACCAAAATCAAGGTATCTAGCTGGTGAGAGCCAGCAGAGTTTCTCATATAGCTCACAACGGTGGGGAGTCGGGGGCAGCCAAGGCAAAATGACAAATGTTATTGTAAGCAGTGTACCACCGGTGAGATGTGTCTTGGAGAGCGAGCAAATAGGTGCAGCCCATAGCTGAGGGAGGGAAGGAGCACACTCTTCACTAGGGCAAGTCTGGCTGCCAGTGTAAGGTTATACTTATCCCTATAGGCCAGACCCAGTTTTCAGTTTGCCGCCTGCAGATGTTAAGAATATGATTACCCATGTCAAGTTGGGGTCAGGTGTACACCCCAGATATTTGATGGAGCTCACTATGGTAGTGAGGATCCATCTGCGCTTGAGTGATGTAAGCAGGCCAATGAGGCTTTGATTTTAGCCATTGAGCCAAAGCGCATAGCATGTGTCTTTTCAGGTTCAGGACCAGCTTAGGACTAGTAACCCATGACAATACCCTGTTAAAGTCATCGGTCAGGTTCTGGTTTAGGTAGTGGCATTCTGGGAGTGAACCAGGATTACTAGATCATCTGCATACATGGTGGTGCTACAGCTGGTAGTAACCATGGGTAGTTGATTGATGAAGAGGGAGAAGAGGAGGGACCCAGTACCGAGCCTTGAGGCACTCGGAGGTCACGGTAGGGGCTCGGAGAGGACTTTATTGAAGCAGGTATGCTGCTTTCTGCCATGTAGATAACCCATTAGCTATTTCATGGCATGGGGAGAAGCTAAGTGACCACAACTGTGCACCAAGAAGTTTGTGGTCAATGAGGTTAAAGGCTTTGGACAGGTCGATAAATATTGCACCAGAGAGTTTGCCCTGGTCCATGGCTGTCCGGATACTTGATGTAACCAAGATTAAGGTTGTGGTGGTGCTGTGTCCTTATGGAAAGCCATGCTGGGCTGGGGACAAAGTTCATGAGAGTGGATATATTCCAAAGCTGCTCAGCCATTACCTTTCAAGGAGCTTGCTAAGGGTTGGGAAATGGCAATCGGTCGATAATTGTCAGGCAGTTTGGGATTTCCTTGCTTCAGTAAAGGGACAATCTCGCTTTCTTTCCAGATGTCTGGGATGGTCCCCAGACCAAGGATAGGTTGAAGATAAAGGCTACTGGTGAAGCATGTGCAGTACCAAGTTTAAGGAGTTTAGGCCCGAGGTTGTCTAGGCCAGGACTGGAGTACTGGGAGAGGCCAGCTAGGCATTTCTGCAAGTCCTGAACTGATACAGCCCTGAGGTGGAACATTTGATGAGGAGGGTGACCCTCCAGCAGAGTGGAGGGAAGGGGTGGGACAGAGCCTCATCAGGTGAGAAGAGGGTTGTGAAGGCAGAGAGGTCAGAGATGTGATTATTTAGGAGTTGGCAATAGTATGGGGATTATTGCAGGAGACTCCATTTATGACCATGGTCAGAATCTCCCAGATGGGAGGATCCGCTGACAAGGGATTTAATATCTCCAGAACCTCCTAGGATTACTGGCAGATCTTAGTAGGGCGGACTTGCAAAGTCACTCTTTGCTGCCCTGATGGCCTTTTGCACTTGTTCCTGAGGTGTCTGTACCTTTGAATAATCATGGGATCACTGGTACCTTTGGAATGAGCCCAACACTTATCTCTCTCCCGCATCTGGGCTAGGGAGATTCCCATTTAACCAGAGGGTAGCGGACCCCTCACCCTACGGGTGACCTTGGGAACATGCTTGTCTTGCAAGGCCTCAAAGGTGGAGAGGAAGTAAGAGGTTGCTGCCAAGGGTCAGTGGCACCATATACCCCAGACCAGTCAGTAACTCTTGGTCCTCCAGGAACTTCTCAGTATCGAATTTAGAGTAGTTTCTGACATGCATAATTTTGTGTGGAATTTTGGGATGGGAATTTTCCATACACAGAAACCAGTGAGTGGTCAGAGATGGAGTCAGATAATGTACCCGCTGATGAGATCCTGTCAGGATGGTTAGACATGATTCAGTCCAGTAAGGTGCTGGAGGATCCATTTGCTGTCCGCCTAGTTGGTTCCTGGACAAGCTGAGACAATTCTCCATCTGATTTACTATCAAACATAGAAACATAGACTTTGACAGCAGATAAGGACTGCTTGGCCCACCTAGTCTGCCCATTTCCCTACCTACAGGATATACTGCAGATCCTGTTTAACCAACAGCCTATTTCTTCCTACCCCACACAAAAATTGCCTTATGACTGTCCCATGCATTCTTGAATTTCTCACAGCTTTAGACCCAACAACCTGCTCAGAAAGGCTGTTCCATGTGTCCACCACCCTCTGTAAAAAAATACTTCCTCACATTGCCCCTGAGCCATCCCCTCAATCTTCAAATTGTATCTCCTTGTTCTTGCACATCTTTTTCAGAAAGATACGTGTTGCTTCTATTATTGAATTTGTCTTGTGACATCCTATTATGGATTTTAATTGTGAATCATGTATAGGTTTTATTTGCACTGTCACTTTCATGGGTTCCTGTATTTATGGGGTCTGACAAGATGGTTAATCACCTTTGAGAAAGCTCTTTTCAACAAAACATGTTAGGTGCATGAACGTGCTTAGCATGATCTTTGCGTGATCTTGAAGCGGGAGGAATGGGCCGGGCTGTTTTGCACTTACTTTTCATCATTTTTCATTGTATTTGTGGATTTAATGAATAAACAAACTTTTGAATTTGCCACTGGTGAAGTGTTGGGAATTTCTACAACAGAGAACCTTCGCTTATATAACCCGTAAGTGTGTGGTGAGTGTATTTTGGGGAGTATCTTCATTTTTATTGTTTATTCTTCATATTAGTGTAAGTGGCAATGTTTCTCACCTATTTAGTTCTTTTTGAGTTTCTGCAATTTGTTTTTGTAATTTGCTGTAAACAAATCTACAGTGTTTGCTGTGTTATTTACTCCTAAGTAATGAAACTGTGTTGCAGTTTGCCTGCATGGGAGTTCTTCTGGGATTGTAATATTGACTTGTGTATTAAGTTTGAGCAGTATTGTTTTTGTCCGGTTTATTTTATATCCTGAGGCTCTTCCAAACCAAGCTGTTAATTTGATGAATTCTTGCATTGATTTTTGAGTATAGTCAGATACAGTAGTGCATCATCTGCATACAAATGTATCTTACATGTTTTGTTTATCCTAATTCCTTGTATTTTTGGCTGGCCTGGTGGTGCTGAGGGTTGAGGCACTGGACGCCACACCTCACGCCACACCAGCGACCCAGGTTTGGGAACAAACCTGTCCACCAGGGTCGGTAGAGGAGTGAGAGGATCAAGCGCCCATAGGACTGCTTTCCTCTCTCAGGGAAGGATCATAGCCTGTGCAGCAGCGGCCCTAGGTGGAGACCGGTGGCACTGCTACATACAAGGGGCTTATTGAAGGGGTAGATGTCAGACGCCTGTCCTCCAGAGCGTGGTTGGGAGCACCCACATCTTGGGCTAGGATGGCATTGCACTATCTCACGTCCGGGAGGCGTAAACACCACAGGAAAAAACTCTGGTCCAGATAGTGACGCCTCCCCCAGCCACACTGCCACATCGCCCAATGCTGGAGCCCTCCACCACTCCTTCTATCTTCTCGTGCCCTATGTCCTCCAAGGCACTCAGGGAGGAACAGTAATGTCCTTGAGGATGGCAGGGCTCACACTGGATGGTAGAGCAGTACTGGCCAGAGGTGAGGCCGAGAAAGTTCCGCCCAAAGGCGAAAAGAGGTGAAAACAATTCCTTGTGTTTTAGAATTTTTCCTTACTGCCATTGCTAAAGGCACCATAATTATTACAAATATGAGAGGGGACAAAGGATATCCCTGTCTTGTTCCTCTCTGTAATGCTATTTTCTCAGAGAGGTCATTGTTTGTTCTAATTCTAGCTGTGGGTGTATCATATAATAATTAAACCATCCACTGGACTGTGCTCTGAAGCCCATTTTTGTATGGGCTGGAATATTCATTGCCATTCTGTCCTATCAAATGCTTTTTCGGCAATGACTGCTAATACTACTGCATCTTTAGATTAATCTAGTGAAATTATATCTGATGTTCATCTGTTTTCTGATAATGTTCTACCTTTATGAAGCCATTTCGATCTTGATCTATTGTAATGGGTAATATTGGTTATACTATTGTTGCCAAAAGTTTTGTGAATATTTTATAATCAGCACTGAGTATCGATATGGGTCTATAGGATGCACAGTTCAGTGAATCTTTATCTTTTTATGGAAAACTTGTATTGCTGCTTCTTGAAAAGCTTCAGGAATTTTCTGGTTTATATTGAAGGTGTTAAATAATTCTTCTAGTTTAGGTATTAATAGTGTTTTATAATGTTTGTAGAATTCTATCACTATTCCATCTGGGCCTGGTGCCTTACTATTAGGTAAATCGACAACCCATGATTTGGGCTAGCAAACTGAGTGACTCATATTGAGCCACTCAATTTGTGCACCTGGAGAAACAGTGACCATGGAACAATAGCGAGGGGGAATGAATAGCTTACTGTGGAGGAACAATATAGAGAATCTGTACACGCACTCCAGTGTAGAGTTAATGAATAGGTAGGGTAAGTGGATGAATTCAATGAGGCACTGCTGAGCTGGCAGCTGGCCACCTGGTGTGGTGGTTACAGCTGCCACCTGGGAAGTGAAAGGACCCAGGTTTGGGACTGTGTCTAGGGTATTTGGATTGTGTTACTATTGTGATATTTGCACTTGGATTTTTATCTCTTCCCTGAGGTTGTTACCTCCTACCCTTGGGTTATCCCTCCCATACTGGTCACTCCCTCCCATGTTTTCCTCCTTCCCAGTGTCAGCCCCCGGAATCAATTATATTTAGCTGGGGTGTGAGGGCTTGACACATAAAAAGCAAGTGTATATGGCCCCCCATATAAGTGGTATGGCTTTGTATTGTTACTATGTTGTGTTCAGTGTAGTATTGATCGCCAATTTTGTTTTCGCATTAGCACTCACTGTTATGCAAGTTGAGATTTAACTCGTCCATATCACATGGAACCAGGTAAATCTTTGTGTTGCTTATTTGATTTCTGATTTGCTTATAGGCTGTTACTGTTGGTCTCTTACATTTTTGATAATACATGGAGATTTATCTGTTCCAAAATGTTTTGGGCTCTTTCAGACATGTATAGTTTTGATAGAATTCTGCAAAGCATTTATTTATGTCTTCCGGTTTATCCACAGTTCTGCTTTTCTGATCGCTTGTGTTAATAGATTCATAGATAAATTTAGCAGAAAAGGACCTTTTTGGTTCATCAGGTTTGCCCATTCCTCCCTCCCTCCCTCCTCTTTACTTGCCTCCCTTGCCCATAGATTCCACTCTATGCACCTTAGTCAACCCTCTGTGTTTGTCCCATGCCCTCTTGAATCCCTCCACAATTCTGGCCTCCATCACTTCCTCTGGTAGACTGTTCCAGGGCACCACCACCCTTTCAGTGAAGTAATGTCCCCTCACATTTCCCTTAAACCTATCCACCTCTACCCTTAGTCTATGCCCTCTGGTTCTAGCACCTACCCTCCCTGTGAATAAGTTCCCACACTTATTAATCCCCTTTACATACTTGAATGTCTCATCATGCTCCCCCCCAGTCTCCAGTGGGTACAAATGCAACAGCCTCAACCTCTTTTTGTGTGGCTTCCCTTAGCCCTATGCACCATCTTGAGGCCCTTCTCAGAATCCTTTCTATGGCATCAATATCCTTATGTAGGTAAGGTCTCCAGAACAGAACTCTGTACTCCATATGAAGTCTCACTATGGGTTTGTAGAGCGGCATCAGCACCTCCCACCAGTTATCCCTCTCCCATGCATACCAGCATTCTGTTCACTTTGCCACTGCCTTGCGCATTGGGTCCCCACTTTAAGGTTGTTTGTGATTATGATTGCCAGATCCTTCTCCTGCTCAGTTGCTTTCATTCCCCAGTGTATAATTTGCTTTGGATTATTCCACCCCATGTGCATCACTGTACATTTTCTGGCATTGAATTTTAGTTGCATGTTTCCAATCACCCTCCAGCAACCTTAGATCTTCCCTCATAGCCTCCATCCCTCTTGTGTGTCCACCCTGTTGCAGATCTTTGTATCATCTGCAAAGGCAGACCTTCCCTGCAGCCCCTCCACTATGTCACTTATGTAGATGTTAAATAGAATGGGCCCTAGCACTGACCCCTAGAGGACTCCACCATCACCCTCATCACCCCTACCTCCTTGAATGCACCCCATTTACCACCACACCTCTGGTTTCTACCTGTCAGCCAGTTCTTCACCCACCTTGGAGTTTGTATACCAGTCTTTTGTGAGGCACAGTATCGAAGGCATTCCCTAAGTCCAGATGGGCCAAGTCCACTGCCCCCGATCAATCACCCTGTCACCCAATCAAAGAAATCTTTCTAGGTTCGTCTGGCATGACCTCCTCATGTGAGGCCATGTTGATAAATGTCCTGCAGAAAACTAACCTCAAGTAGCTTACCACCCTTTCTTTCAATATTGGTTGAGGCTGACTGAGCAATAATTGCCGTCTCCTCCCTGCTGCCACTTTGTGAAGTGGTACCATGACCACTATCTTCCAGTCCTCTGGCACCCACCCTGTATCTAAGGACAGGTTAAATAACCTCGCTAGTGGTGCCACCAGCTCATCCCTTAGCTCCTGAACACCCCAGGATGCAGGGCTCCAGTCTCATAGCCTTGTCTACCCTCAATTTACCGAACTCCTCCCTGACTTTGTCCTCACTGATTGGACTAGGATCCACCTCTGTCCTCCCTTCCCTTTCCTTCTAAAACAGGTCCCTTCCTTCTCCTCTATCATGAAGACCAAGCCAAAGTATCTATTCAGCATCTCTGCCTTCTTGAAACCCTTCCACCTGTACTCCCCTCTCCCTTGGCTCTTACTATCCCTGCCTTGCTTTCCTCTTCTCCCTGTGTACTGAAAAAGTTGTATCACCCCTTTGGCCTGCCTAGCAATTTTCTCCTCCATTTCTGCTTTTGCTTTCCTGATCTCCCTCCCCGCCACCTCAGCTTCTCCCTGTAAGTCTCCCTTCCTTCTTCCCCTACATCCTCTTATATTCTTTGAATGCCCTTTTTCACTCCCATATTGCCCCTCAGTTCCCTGTTAGACCAAAGTGGCCTCCTCTTTCTTTGCTTTTCCTCATCTTCCTTATACAGCTTTCTGTGACTTTTAGTAGCCCCCGATATCCTTCCATAGTTCCTCAACCCCACCTATCCCTCCTTCCTCCATTTTATTCAGGAATATCTCCATCACCCTGGGAAAATCTGCCCACCTGAAGTCCAAGACCTCTGTGACAGTTTTACTCACTTCATACCACACCTTACCCTGAAGCCCACTGTGTTATGGTTGCTTGCTCCTAGGCTGACCCACCCCAGTCCCTCCACACTATCCCCATTTGTGAGGACACATCAAATATGTCATCCCCAGTGGGCTGCCAGAATAGCTGCTGCAGGAAGGCTTCTTGGAGGACCTTGAGGATCACCCTGCTCCTGGACAACCTAGCTGATGGGATATCCTAGTCTGTATTTGAGAGGTTATGGTTGCTCACCAGCAGAATTTCCCTTGATGCCATTCACTGAACCACCCACGCATCTGCATATCCATCTCCTCACTCTGCATTGGAGGTCTGTACACCACCCCAGCCTTATTGATGCCCAAGACTTTTCTCTAGTGTGACCCAGAAGATTTCATCGTCCCTCTTGCTCCTCCTGCCTTTCTGTAGCCTACATGCCTTCTCTGATGTATAGTGCAACCCACCTCCCTTCTGCCAGTTCTATCCTTTCTGAATATCCAATACCCTGGGACCACTACTTCCCAGTCCTGGTGATCAGACCCTAGCTCTCTCCTATGGCTACAATATCCAGGTCCTCCCTTCCATTAGTGCATCTAAGTCTACCATCTTGTTCCTAGGCTTTTGCATTTGTGGAAAGTCCTTCCCACCATATACTCCCTCCCCCATCCCTCCCTGTTATATCTGGCCTCTATCTTTCTCCCATTTGTGGGACAGTGTTTGCCAGTCTGCTTTCTCCTCCTGCTGAGCCATCCCCATTCTAGCCTTGTACCCCCTTACCAGTTTAACCCCAAGACCTTACCAATGTATCTTTGTAGATTACCCTCAGTACTATTGTCCCTCTCACTCAGATGCAGTCTAACCTTCCAGTACAAGTCCTCATCCTCCCATGTGTCCCCAATTCTCCTGTGCATGCAACCCCTCTTCTTCACACCATATCCTGAGCCAATCACTGAACTTCCTAATTCTTTCCTGCTCAGTAGTGCTGGCACAGAGGACTGACAAGACCTCTGAAAAGCCAAGACTCGCTCCTGTGCCTTGAACCTCCTCTGTACCTCTTCCACTTCATTACTCACCAGATCATTTGTTCCCAAATTAATTATAAGGTGTGGTTTCCACCAACCAAGCCCACTCCTGATCTTTTGCATTTCTCACCATGCCTCCATCACTGGGTCACAAAGGACTGATCTCTGCCTGTGTGTAGGACCTCTCCCAATCCAATGTATCCCCTTAATGATGGATTCCTGAATATCATGGCATTCTCCACCTCTACCACTAATGGATCTGGTCTTGTTCATGGCAGGCCCTTTCCTCCTAACTGAATCCCCTGCCCTGAACTGCCTATTTGACCCCTGGTTCCTCCTGGTTCCCCACTTGTTCTCCTTTTGGTGAAAGATTCCAGCCCTTCCCACCAACCCCAATCCCTAACTGTACCTCTACACCGTCCCTGTTTACTTGAGTCCCTTGCCTTCCTCTTGCCTCCTCCGCTACCTTCTCCCTTCCTTCCTTCCTTGTCCCCTTCCTTGCCTTCTTGCCCCTGCAGCATCTGATTCCCTCCTTGTTAATCTCCCCTTCACTCCCCTCACTGTGTTTGTTTCATTCCTCCAACCCACTCCTTCCTCCCTTCCCCATCTACCTTCTTACCCATGCTTCTGTCATCTTCTTCCTTCTACCCATCCCTGTTTCCTGGCCCATACCTCATGCCCTGATCCATTCAGAACTCCCTCCTGGATTCTATCTGCTAATGGTATCTACCAGCTGGACACTGTAATAACCCCCAGCATTTTATTTCCCCTGCTGGTGAGGTATCTGCCCTTCCTTGAGCCCTTAGGGTCCCCTTCCCTTAATCTTCACTTCTTGCCAACCATTACTTCTCCCACCTCCTGGTCTGGATCCCTTCCTCCCTGACCCTCCTGTCCTGCCCTGTTGCTCTATGTCCCAGCTGGTCTCTCTCCTTCCTCCGTCCATCTCCTCAGCCCCACATACTGCTACTGCCATTATATTTGTAGCTTCCTCCCTTCCCACATGTCCTTCCCCTTTCTTACCATTCCCCTTAGCTTGCTTACCTCAGTTCTAATTTCCTCAACCTGATACATATTGACAACACCCCAACCTCCACAGTGTTTCCATGAACAGTAGCTTAGATGCAATTTCTTATCAATAGTCCACATTAGCATTACTTTTCAAATGCAGTTTCTCTTAAATATCCCAATCCAAAATGTATAGCAATTTCTTCTAGATGCCCTACCAAAATAAAACTTTACCTTCAATTCACTATGGAGCCTTGTTTCTGTTTTTTTTTCTTTTCTTTGCCCAGGTTCCCCTAACCCTGCAAGAGAAGTTTGCCCTGCCTCAGCTACCGCCTCCCACATGCTCAGGACTGACCCATCCCAAAAGAGCCACCAGTGGTGGAGTTAGGTGGCCGAGAGGTCAATGCACTGGAGCTGGCTCATTAGTGGGGAACCAAGATTTTCTATTATTTTTCCCAGGAGTGGGGACGTGCAATGATGGCCAGCGTCCACCTGCCCCCCATACATGTAGGCGTCGAGTGCATGTGGTACCTCCATCCTCTGCTGGGGGTTCACATTGTGCCAACACTCTACCCCTCCCCAGAGCAGGAGAGCAGTCCTATGGATGCCTAATCCTGCTCCCACCCACTGGCCCTCCGACACCTGGATCTGTTCCTGAACCCGGGCCATCTGTGTTGCAGACAGCTGCTATGCCTCTGTGCCAGAAGGCTGGCACCTCTGTTTTTTTTGTTTGTTTTGTTTTGTTTTAGTATGCCAGTAATTTTTGTGGTTTGTCTGTCCTAACATAATAATTAGATATTGTGTTTAATATTTGTTTTTCTATTTTCTCTGTTATTATTTGATTATATTGTTCCTTTTTTGTATTAACTTGTTGAATATATTTATTTTGAATGTTGTTGAATATATTCTATGGAGCTTTTGCATATCTTACTCAACTGTATTAATATTTTATTTCTCTTTCTTATTTCTTACATCCACAAGCTGTACCGATGGTGATCGATGAACAACAATAAGTGAGGAAACTCAGCTGCTGATGGAGGCAGTTTCCGACCGAGGTAAGAGGTCGGTCAGATCATGCACCTGAGGGACCAGGAAGCACAATCTGACTCCCAAGGAAAGGTTTCACTAAAGAAGGCTTGAGTAGACAGCTAAGTTGTTCGGGAGAAGCCAGAGTCACATAATGGAGAGCATTTCTTGGGATCTCACCTGCCAGACTGGAGGTGGGGAGCAGGTGTCCCAAAGGGGAGCTCTTTGTCCTGATCCTCGAGAGGAGCTGGGAGCAGGTTGGGCGACGGGCACCTGGGTCCTCAAAAGGAAGACTTGGGTGAGTTTTCTTAGAATTGAAGAAGTGTGACTCCAGGTAGCCAGTTGTAAGAACTGGTGAGAAAGTTGGTGGTCCTGACTCCTATCTGCAAGAAGGTAGTGTGAAATCGGCATTTATAAAGCTCACATTTTGATATTTTTAGAGAAGAACTTAATTAGGAAGTCTAAAGTAGAACATTAGATTACATATTGTTTCAAATTATAACTGTGAACCAGGCGGACTGGTGAGAGGAATCTGCTCTGTGTGTATAATTCTAAATGCAGAGGTGGGAGTTCTGCAATGCAAAATCATTGAAGTGACTCTTACGGACAGCCTCTTTGCATTCTAAATCTCTGTTCCTACTGCTCAAACTGAGAGGGTTTATTGTTATTGTCTGTATCTGGTGTGTGTGGCTGTGAGTTGGAGAGGAGTAAAACTGTTGTTTATTAATAAGGGTAGGTGGAATAGGAATTGGAATAGACTGGGGAGGGTAGTGTGATATACTGTGAAAAGGTGTGAGTGGTGTTAACATGTGTTGGGGAAGAATAATGTGGTCAGGCAGTACTCCCTCCAGACTTAGGAACCTCCATCCATTTGAGATCCCTCTGCTTTCCTCAGAAGTATATAAAAATGCCATGCATTAGGTATAGCGAGGAGAGGGAGGAGGGGATCCTCAACCTAGGGAGGGGTGAGAAAGAGTGGATGGATAGAGCTAGTGCAGGCCAGAGATGCCCTGGGATGAAATGGGTACAGGACAGGGTCCTCTTCCTTGTGCCCATTCCCAAAGGTTCTGACTTGTGCAGGCAGGTAGCATGGTCATCCACAGGTTCTCATCCCTCTAGGGCAGTGTTTTAAATGCCAGGTCAATTAAAAATAAGACCGATTGGTGCCCAATTTGTAGCCTCTGCTGATCTGACTTGTATTACTGAGACCTGGCTGGATGGAAATGCAGGACCCATTTTGGTATCTGCTATTCCAGTTGGGTTCTTGGTTTTACATCACCCTCAAGTGGACCGTCAGGGTGGGGAGTTGCAATCTGTTTTAGATTAGAACTGGATCTTAGGGAGATCCCAGTGTGATCTACCAATACCTTTGAGTGTATTGTGGGGCTGGTGTAGGCTGCAGGATTCTTCTTATCTACCATCCACCAGGTGATGAGAGGAGTTTCTTGCAGGAGGTAGCAGAGCTGCTTGTCACCGACTGGTTTTGAGTCCTCCAGGTGATTATTCCTGGGGACTTCAATGCTTGGGTGGATGACAAGCTCTCATCTGTTGGTCAAAGCCTCCTACAGTTGATGGAATCACTGGGCCTGATGTGGGTAGTTATCGCAGCCACCCACGGAGGGAGGGACACTCATTGGACTTGGCGTTTCTCCTGGGGATGGAGATCACCGACATGATGGTGGATCCTGTCAGATGGTCTGACCTTTTGTGACTCCCAT
The DNA here is from genome assembly GCA_016271365.2 of Neoceratodus forsteri. Classification (NCBI taxonomy): domain Eukaryota; kingdom Metazoa; phylum Chordata; order Ceratodontiformes; family Ceratodontidae; genus Neoceratodus; species Neoceratodus forsteri. Next base: position 74,018,436 of record CM028138.1, on the reverse strand, counting down.
TATTAGGCCTGCCCCAAGAAAATGGTTCAGTACCACCCATTAAGAGGAGTTACCTCAGTGGGCCTAATGGTGATACAGGACCTTTCGGAATCCAGACTGATAGAGAAAATCCAGGCTCCCATGTTCTTGCCTATAACAAGGCAGTAGAGGGAGCTCTGGATATCATCGTTCTGTTCGTGTTCATCCCTGACTCTTCAACCTGGGCCCCAATGGTATGATGGATCTCTTAGGGAGTTAGAGACAGGGATGGAGGTTGGAAAGACATTGGTGGAAAACTCAGCTGGAGGAGGACAGGCTTAGATTGCTAGATCATTATAAAATCTACCAACTTGCAATCTCCAATAAGAAAACAGAGTTCCTGCCAAGGAGATTGCTGCAGCCAAAATCAGGCCAGCTCAGCTCTTCTGCACTGTAGACAGACTGTGCAATCAGTCTGTCTGCAGTCTCAGTTGAGCTTTGTCACAAGGAAAGTGTGATCGTTTGCAAAGTTTTTTGCTGATAAGGTGACCATAAGGTGGCTTCCATCAGGAGCAAGATCACCCAGTGCCTCCTCATTGGTCCTTACTGTAATCAACTGAGTGGTACAGTTACCCAGGTGACCTGGTCTATCTTCAGCCTACCGGTGGTCATTGATATTGTGAGTATCATCCAGACTTTGCAACCAACTTGCTGTAGTCTGGACCCAGGCCCAACACACCTTGTATGAGTTGGGGTGCTCTAACTGTCTAGGACCAGTGCATAACCTTGTATAATTTTTGATGAAGGCCTGACCTTGAAGGTTCAGGTGTTGGCCATAGTCAGATCTTCCTTTTACCATTTTAGGAATATAGCTAGAGTGAGGCACCAGATCATGATCAAAGATCTTCCCACTCTGGTTCACGCCTTTGTCACCACCGTCTTGATTACTGTAATGCCCTCTACCTACAGCTACCAGGGGTTGATATTCTTTGCTTGCAGCTAGTGCAGAACATGACAGTGAGGTCATTAACTGGAACCCTAGATTCAGGCACATAACAGCTGTGCTGCGTGAACTGTACTGACTGCCAGTACAGTGGCAGATAACCTTCAGTATCACATTGCTGACCTACAAAGCCCTACACAACCGTGGACCAAAGTATCTACAAGATCTCCTGCTCTCCTACTGCCCTTCGCTCACTCTGATCCTCCAACAAGGGATTGCTGGAGATTCCCAGGTTCTTTTGAAGACATCAGGAGGAAGAGCTTTTGCTTTTATGGCTCTGAACCTGTAGAATTCTCTACCTCATCAGATACAAGATAGCCTGACCATAGAGAGGTTTAAAACAGTTCTAAAACCCACTTATTCACCCAGGCCTTTTCTGGCCTAGAATATGATAGGCTTTGTTAGGTAATTGTTTAAATGATGTGAAATGGATTTCATGAAGAATGTAATTGTGTATAAATTACAGTATGTGTTTAATGCATGTTATTTATGTTTTAAATTGCAAGGGCACCCTGATATTTGAAGGGTGCTCTCTAGAAATAAAATGATGATGATGATAATGATGGTTGTTTCTATATTCATCATTTTCCTCTGAACCAGATCTTAAAATATGTCCATACATTTAGTATTGATATATTATTTTGGAAGAAAAGGATTTATTTTTCTAGGGTTTTTGATATTTTAGATATTTTCAGGATTGCTTGGTCCATTCTTCAGGTTCTGTAGTTTATTTCATCTTTTTTATTTCAGTTTATTATACATGGTGAGTGATCTGAGATTGTAATACCTGGATATTCTATGTATGTTGTAGCATACATTAATGTTTCTGAAATTAAGAAGCAATCAATCCTTCAGTAGCATTGGTGAACAGCTGAGAAAAAGAATACATCTTTGCTTCTTGCTTTAACCTTCTCCAGGGTCCACCAGTCCTAATTCTTTCAAAAATGTTTAAATTGTCTCTCTTGCTATTTTATGCATTCTGTCAATTTTTTGGTTTTATTCTGTTGATTCAATACTAGATTAAAATCTCCTCCAATTATGTATGGGGCATTGAATGTTGTTAGTTGTAGGAAAACTTCTGTGAAAAGTTTGGATTGTTTTATTTGGTGTATATTGTTGCTAATGTGCATTTATGGTTTTGTAATTGTATTTCCATAATGATATATCTTTCCTATGTATCTATGCATGTATTTAACGTATTTGGAATTAGTTTTGATTTATTAAAGTAACAATTACTCTCTAAAAGTTTTGTAGATATTCTGATGAAATCCAGGTCCCCACCTGTTTCTAAACCATAGTGAGTCTTCATTGGTAAGATATGTTTCTTGTAGCAGTGCCACATTTACACTTTTCTTTCCAAATGCATTATGACTTTGTTTGTTTTAGTACTATTTCACATGCCTTTCATGTACCACATCATAATTTTATATAAGCTCCCCATCCTGATGAATTTTTGAATTCCTAATCTTTAAATCATTGGTATAAATAAGTTTCTTTTTATATTATTTTATTTTCTGGGCCCCTATTTTTATGTTGGCACACTTGTGCAGCCAACATCTTGGTAGTGCAGATTTGTAGGCACAGTCACTGTTGGGTGAATGCATGGCACATATCAGTAGGTGCGTGCCTCATTCCCCAATCAGCCTGCATGCAGGCACCACACCACCAGGCGAGCATATCTAGTGAAAGGTCCACTGCAATTGGCACACGCAGCAGACCTCCCGAACGCAGGCTACCTGGAACACAAACATGGCAGTACACTGCCCGCCAAACTGCTGATTTTGGGGTGCCCAATCCCCTGTCGGCTTACCCTGCCCTTAAATGTATGTGCCAACAGGGGAGCCCACTCCCGTCGGCATAACCCCCCATTTGTTATATGTTGAGGGGCTGCCCAACAGGGCCAGCCTTAATCATTCTGGGCCCCTGTGCAGCCTCTCTGCCAGGGCCCCCACTTCATTCCCTGTGCACCCCACATCCAACATTTACACCTAACTCACCTCCTGTCCAGTATTAATAAAGCAGTAGCAGGTCTACTAGTTTAACCAGCATCTTTTAATTAGTGCCATTGAGTGCATTGAATTATTTGACTTCACCATAGGAAATGAATCTGACTGATCCTGGAGCCAGAACTTAAGTAAGTATGGTACTACTGCCGTATTCATTTCTGTAAGGACAGGGACATCATCACTGGACACTCACACCTCAGATACTCTGATTTGCAAACAAGTTAAACAATTTAACTTTTCTGGGGTGTGAGAGAATAGAGAGGATTATCATAGGAAGCACTATAGCGCAGTGGTTCAAGGTTCTGAGCTGCAAACCTGAGACCTCGGTTTGAATCCCACATCTCCCACTAGCATACTGTGTGACCCTGAGCAAGTCATTTAACTTCCTTGTGCTTCCCAGATTGCACCTGTAAACAAGCTTTCAGCTTAGTGTGTCTCTCCTGGTAAAAAAATAATAAAATCATGGACACCTGTAAGGTTGCCACCTGTTTGTTTTTTACCTGGTGATCAGCTTTCAGGGTCCCTATCAGGAAATCTGATTTTGCTCTGTATTGCTTAGGTTTTGAGCCATTGTGAGCAGGGGTCAAGTTATTTTTTTTTTTGCACTAGCCAGCAAGGAAAGTTGATTCAAAATTGCACTAGCCAGCAGATGGTTACACTAGCCCTCATTTATAATGGTACATTTTGATCACTTATACAGGAAACAATGCAAGCCAAGAAATTGATTGCATATTTATCCTGCTCCCACATTGCTTCCAGCTCCCCAGCAGAAAAAGACTGCAGTGCCATCACACACAGTGAGCCCCCACCCCATTGCTTTGTACCATGGCTTCCTCTTTTCCTCTTCTTTTCTGAGCGGACACACACACACACACAGCCCAAACCAGTGGATATCACAACAGCAAATGTTCAATCAAGCAGTCCTAGCTCTGCACACACACAATAGCTGACATCATCATGCACCTCACCACACTGTCACCACCACCCACAAGGCAATGAACAGAGTCAGGCAGAGAAGACACTCTCAGCCCCCACCCTGTAGTCAACTGGAGACCTGCACTTCTGAAGTTTTGTACTGTCTCAAGTGAGCCAGGAGTACATCTAAGATTTCTTTGGGGTGGGGCTACACAAACCCTAAGGGGCTTGGGAAATTGAAAACTGTGATCTTTTATTTTTAAAAGCATTGATTTTAATATGCTCTGCACCAACAATAACAGAGTTTTCTTTAACATTGTCCTTTCATCAGTGCAGGGAACCAGTAACAGGCATAACACTATACTATCTCTATTTCTATATAGCAGTGGCTCTCAAATGGTGAGGCCAGCCTCCCATAGGAGGCCCCAAATTGTTCCAGGGAGGCCAGTCAAGTCTGAGAATGTACAGTATTTAAATGCTAAGTTTTGGCTGTTTTGTGTGAAAAGATAAAACAAATTAAATATGGATAATTGCTAGTGAATTTCTTTACTTATGCACACATATTTGACCAGGAAGTTCCCATTGAGTCAAAGCTTGTTTATAGGTGTGCATATGTAAATTAATGCCTGGGAAGGCATGCAGAGTCAAGGCTCATTTCTACAATATGTATTTATATACAAATTAGTAACTTGGAAAGGCACACTGAGTCAAGGCTCATTTCTCTAGCAGGTATTTATATGTAAATTAGTGACTGGGAAAGGCACAGAGATCTGATGCATGTTTTCAGGTGTGATCTGAGGTAAGGGTACAGGAAGTTGCTTAACAACAGGGTAAGGGAGGAAGAGATGAAGTGGCTAGGTTTGGCTCTTCCAGATAGAGAGGAAACAGAATAACAAGGGCCCAAGAGTCAAAAAAGGAGTGACAAGTATAACCTGGGGTGCCAGGTCAGGGGTGGAGAGCAGTAAGTTGAATAAAAGAGAATATACTCAGTCAACTTTATTAGTTTCACTTTATTCCTGGTGTACTGTACAAAGTAGGAGTTCTTTTTTTTCTATGGGGAGGCCCTAGATTTTTCTGAATTTGAGGGAGGCTCGATATCTTTTCATGGCTTGGGGAGGCACACTATCAGAAAGTGTGACAACTAATGCTATATAGGATGAGCTATATACCCCAGGAATGCCTATTTTAAGCTTCTAAATTGTGTATTTTATTGAAGTTTACTTTTGTACCATACATGATCCAAAGTTTTGTTTTAGGATGAAAGGACATGCTGAGTGGGATAAGGTGGGATTGTATGGATAGTGATAGCTGGCATGGTCCATTTACTGAAATGTTTGTACTGACGATCTATGAATACCAGGTACTGGCGTAGCCAATGCCTACGCCCCCAACGGACCCGTTTCAGGGTACTTCTCTCTACTTGCACTTGTCTAGAGTGTGTAATTTTGTTGTAAGTTACTGCGCCTTGACTACTGCATTGTTAACCTGTTATTGCTGTCTGCACTGCTCTCGTGTTACTGCTGCTTACTGGAATGTTTGTACTGATGATCTAGGGGTACCAGGTACTGGCGCAGCCAATGCCTACGCGCCCCAACGGACCTGTTCCTCTACTCCTATTGCCCCTGGATCTCCACAGCCCCCACCCTCCTGAACACCGTTGCTTCTGCCCAGATACAGTTCCACAACCCGGACATTAGCCGCACCATCAGCCGCTGAAACCGCTCACCGCCATACCTTATCCTGAACCCCGCTATCTTTAGCCTTCCCGCCCGCCAACGGCTCCATGATACTGGGCTCCTCTAGTAGGCTTCTGCAGCTAAAACCGCTCACCCGCGCTTTCACCCCTGTATTCTCACACTCATTGATCTGTCCAGCCTGCATACGGTTTCCATGGACACGGTCTCATCCTCAGCCCCTGCCGCCATTCCCGTCATATCCCCTAACACTGACTTTTCGCTTCTACACCCCTCAGTTAGACCCATTTGCTCTTAACCTCCGCTGCTCCCCCTGACTACCCGACTGAGCACCAACTCCCCTGCCCGGGAACAGTACCACAACCCAGTGCCCTCACCTTCCAGCCGCTGATGCCACTCCCCGCCATACCGAACCCGAACCCCGCCATCCCTAACTCTCCCTGACAACTTTGGTTCCATGAACCCAGGCTCCTCTTGAGTGGTTCTGCTGCTAAAGCCACCCTGTGGCCATCTTCACCTCTGATCCCCTCCTGCAGCTCTCTCTGGCTGCCCTTGCAGTTCCATGGACTCGGTCTCTTCCCGTAGCTTTCTACGCTTATGCCACCATATCCCCTCCCCAGATGTATACTGTAAGCCCCTGCACCGTCTAAATGTTCCCCTGCTTCACTCTTCCTCTGGCCTTCGATGTCTATCATGTCCTTTGCTGCCCTGTTTTCGTGCCCCTTTACCCCTCTATAGCCCCACTGCAGGTGGTGTCTCCTGCCTCTAGCTCTGCCTGACCTACTCTCTCCCCCACCTCGACCATGTACTGCCACCATCCATTCACCGCCCACACCCAGACCCCCGTCCTGCCTCCTTCATCCCTGCTGCCACCTTAACCACTTATCCATAAGGTTGCCTTCCGCATCCCCCTTTTACCTGCTCACCCAGTTCCCCCTCCCCACTCTCTCCTCCCGACCCACCTGTCCTTTGGATCTGCCCTGTATACCTTTAGCCGCTTACTAAATGCTACCTGTACACTGTAAATCTGCTGTTTTCTCTTGACCTGTTGATTGTCATTGAAACTGTACTCCTTTATTGCCTTTTACTGAAAACTGTTCTCTGTACTGTTACTGCTTCCCTGTATTATGTAAATGAACTCTTTATTGCTACTGTACCTCCTGGCTCGTGCCTGAAAATAGTCACCTGTTTGGCTAGCACACCTACCCAGTAAACAAAAACTAAATAAATAAAATAAAAATTTAGAAGAGCTGGGAACCCTCCCCATCACTTTCCAGTAATGGCAGCTATGGATCTGTGGATGGTCATTTCAGAGTCTCGTCTGCAGTGGAGTCAGGGAAAGAACAGAGTTAAGCGATTTGGAAGGAAAGGAAGTTATGGTGAGGCTGGGATAAAGCCCGCCATCTGCAGGGCCAACCCTGTATACTTCTTCGCATTTTGTCACAGAAATATTGGATACAGACACTCAAAATGTAAGGAAATGAGGGGCACTGGCCTTAATAATATGGGACAAATTTTTAGACAGACACACATTCAGAAAACTGGAAGCTAGTGATTTAACAGCACTCTACCCTTGATCACACCCTGGACACTAGCTGAAAGTCCTAACAGTAGAGTGTTAATGACTCACACTGAGTCTTTTGTGGGATCCACCCTTGAACTGACAGATAATTTCAGGTCTTTATGGGCTGTTAACCACACCAGGCCATCTGGAACATTGAGTGAGATTAGCATGAGGACTAGAGTCTGCTAAAGTAGACTTTGTTAACTTCTTTAACAGCCATAAAAACCTGCACCAGTCAAGATGGACAAGTATAGAGTTAGCTGCATTAGCCCTGGACAATTTGCACTAGTGTTTGGGCTAATAAAACAATGTTAAGATTGACCCCTGATTTTGAGTGCTCACATACTTTTGAACATATTTTGTCATATCATTCATTGTTTCAGCTACATGTCCAGGTTACAAACAAGTTCTCTTGTCAATAAAGTGAAAGCAGTCAGCCTGGGAGGGTGTAAAGTATGGCCGATGCACCATTAGCACTTACTTAACTTAATCTTTTCCACTGCAGCAAAGCTGCCCCACCTTTTGTAACAGTAGCAGAGACAGTTGTCTTCCACTTTGATTTGCTGGTTTCAGCTATAACAAAATGTTGGCATTTTTAAATGTTTTAAATTATTTTGCTTCCTCAAGAAAAAGTATTGGACTCCAAGGTGCAGGGCACAGTCTGCCTAGCTAAAGCGACCCTGGTGACCAATCCCCATGGCTCTTGCCACCCACTTTCCTTGTGTGCCGACGGTGGTGCACAATCCCGTCAGCATAAAGTAACCCCTTTTGTTGTGTGTTGATGGGGTGCCCCATCCCCCATTGGCTACAGCTGCTCTCCCAAACAAACAAGGCTCTGTTGGCATGCTGGGAGCCCACCCCAGCTGCCACATGCCCCTGTAAACAGAAAAACGGTTCCGCAATTTTTATTTTTTTGTACCTGTGGAAAAGGAAATGGTCCCTGAATGAAGCAGTGGTAACACAGCTTCTTAAAAGCTTATTTAGACCCAAACAGCTGTGCAAACTCACAGACCATCTCTAACCTTACCTTTGTTGGGAATGTGATTGATAAAGTGGTTTTCCTGCAACTAGAGAACCATTTGACCATCCATGATGTCTTGATTCTCTCCAGTCAGGTTTCTGGAAGAGACACAGTACCGACACTGCTCTGGTTGGTGCTCAATGATCTCCTGATGGCGAGAGACCAGAAACGCTGTTCCATCTTGGTGCTTCTGGATCTTTCTTCAGCGTTGACACTGTGGATGATGAGGTTCTTCTCGAGCATCTGAGGGTCATCTGTGGCCTGGCTGGTCCAGTTCTCAGATGGTTTCATTCCTTCCTAGCCAGTATGTCTCAGAGGGTGGTTTCAGGGATTTTTCATCAGAGCTACTCTCTGCCATGCAGGGTCCCTCAGGGCTTGGTGCTGTCCCCATGTTGTTCGTAGTGTATTTGTTGCCCTCAGAAACATTGCAAGATGATATGGGCTGAGGTTTCATTGCTACTCAGATGATACACAGCTGTATCTGTCTTCTGCATCCGAGCAGGACAGTATGATCTCGATGTTAAACAGCTGTCTAGCAGAGATCTGTAACTGGATGAAGTCCAGCTGGTTGAAATTGAATTCGGGAAGACTGAGATGTTGGTGGTGGATCTGGGGCACTGGATAGAGAGGCCAGTGGTGGGAGTACCCTCCAGGCTTTGGCTTGATGAGGTACAACTGCCTACCTGCCTACCTCTGAACGGGTGTGAAATCTGGGGTGGTTCTGATGATGGACTGACACTACATGTGCAGGTGTCAGCAGTCATCAAGTCTTCCTTACCATCTTAGGGAACATTGCCGAATTAAGCACCTTGTTTTGTCCGATGATTTGTCTACACTGATCCATGCCTTTATGACCTCGCGCCTTGACTACTGCAACTCCTTTACCTGGGGCTTTCTGGGGTTGATGTTCACTGCCTGCAGCTGGTGCAGTATGCTGCGGCATGATTAATAGCTGGGACCTCTCATTCTAGTCATATTACCCCCATGCTGCAGAATCTGCACTGGCTGCCTATACAGTGGTGGACCACCTTCAAGGTCGGGCTTCTGACCTACAAATCCTTGCATGGACAGGGACCATGTTATCTGCAACAGCTCCTGGTTCCCTACAGCCCTGGCTGGCAGCTTCACTCAACTGACAGAGTTGCAGGTTCCCAGGTGTGGTTGAAGACATCTGGTGCCTGGGCTTTATGTTTGTGGGAAAGCATCCCTGTGGAACTCTCTACTTCATCAGATTAGAGAGTGCAGGACCTTGGAGATTTTCAAGAGTGATTTAAAGAGATATTTATTCAGACAAGCTTTTAACATTTGATGTCTTGAGAATTTTAATTGATGTTATATTTATGCAAGCTGATATATCTATGAGAATTTTAACTGGAAGTTTGATGTACTTATGTTATTTATTTAATATGTTTTTATGTAAAGCACTTTGATGTTTCGAATTGCACTGTATAAATAAAATTATTATTATTATTATTATCAACAGTGTTGTCTCTGATGGGGACAGCTTATGTTGCAGGCTCTAGTAACGTAAACTGTGTTTTAGGAGCTCTTTGGGGATGTGGAGATAATTTCCTGCATGGAGGTTGTAGGGAAACAGATCTTTCTGACCAGATGAAGAGCTAGGTAGGGAGAGGTGGGACAACTTGCTTTTGTGATGGGATTGATATACCTCTGGCTGTGGCATATTAAAAATTTGACAGGGCACTGGAGTGGAGAGATGCTTCACACATTAAGCTGATTTCTCTTTCCAGCCCTGTTTCAGAAGATGCTCCCTGAAACAGCAGTGACCTCATTAAGTCTATGTGATCAAGACACAGGACAGAATGGGCAGGCAGAGACCACGATTAGACTGACAAAACAATTTCCAGCTCTACAACAGAAACAGACATGTTTAGCATCACACACACACACAGAAACACCTCCGCACTGGCACAGGTAACATACTAATTCAGTAACTGTTTTAATTTTAATTAAAAGGCACTTTCCAGAGCAATGGCATAAAGGGGTCCCACTGCAACATAACTAAGAAAGCACACTGTGAAAACATAAGTGGGAGGCTGTTGACATATGATTTCAATTTCCAGGGTGGGAAGTTAAACCACACTATTGATAGAGACTATAGAAAGAGCTAAAAAGTAGTGATGTGCAAAATTAAAAAATTCGCCCCTGAAATACTTCACGTAATCCCACATTTTGTAGAAATATTTCATGGTGCGAAATGTAAAATCCTCACGATTAAATGTGAATTTCACCCATGATATGTTGATTTCCCAGAAAATGCAGAATTTCACCACCCGTGACAAACTCTGCATTTGAAACTGGCCAGAGGGTGATATTATTAAAAAAAAGTGTTTTCCCCTCCTGTCCAGGCCAACATTAAAACCCCACATCCTGGTGTCTAGTGGCCCCACCCCCTGGCCAGTTGCCAGCTCAACATGAAGAATTCTCCCACCAAGATTCAGCCCCATCCCCATCCAATTCCAGAAATAACAATGAAAAATGTCCTGGTATCTAGTGATACCACCCCCGGCTAATCACCAGCCAAATGAAGAATGACCTCCTAGATTCACACCCATCCCCCCATTGTCAGTAACTTAAGTGCCACCACCAACACTGAGGTCAACATCAGTCATCAATAGTATCTTCATGTCATTTCAAAAAATCCTTTCCTGGTGTCTCAGTGGACCCCACCTACCCGGTTCAGTAGTAGTCTCCACCCACACTCCCCATCTATTCTCAGAGACTAGCACAGCCTTCACCACCTCCTGGCCACCAGTCCTGACTGAGTGTTTTCCAATGAGCTGAGTGAGCACTTCAATGAATCAGTGCGTGTATGCTCATTCATTGAAAGGGCTCACCCAGGCTCATTTGTAAAAAGCACTCAGTCAGGCTGCCAGCCATGGAGGTCAGTGGAGGGCTGTGCCAGTGGCCTGCTGGGGTATTAGATGGAGGTGCGGTTAGGGATAAGGTTACTACTGGACTGAGTGGGGGGTAGGAGGTTCAATAAACACCAGAGAATTTTTTTATTTTCATGAAGATATGGATAGAGGACTGATAGTGGCTCTGGTGTTGGTGGCGTGCACTTAAGTTTTTTTGTGACAAAGTGAGGGACAGGTGTGTATCTCAGAGGGGCATTCTTCATTTGGCCGGTGATCAGCTAGAGGTGGAACCACTAGGATACCAAGGAAATATTGCTATATTGCAAATTCTGGAATCAGATGGGGATGAAGGCTGAATCTTGGTGGTGAGGGGAATTCTTCATATTGGGCCAGCAATCAGCGGGAGGGTGGGACCACTAGACACCAGGGATATGGGGTTTTAATGTTGGCCTGGATGTGGGGATCCTTGTTAAAAATGTTTTATAGTGCTAAGCTGTGTACTTGAATTTCACCCCATTAAATATTCTAAAATGTGAATTTCACAGCAATATTTCATGAGGTGAAATTTAATTTTGCCAGGAATTTCATGGTGAAATTAATTTTGCTGCATCCCTGCTAAAAATACAGCAGTAGAGCAGTTATGTATACAGCAACTTCTGTGGGTAGGCAGCGGTTCCAGGGCAGTGAAGGTTAGGCACTGTACAGTACAGTACAGTACAATAAAATGGAATAGAGGGCTAATTTGAGAGAGTTCTTCACATGACTGACAGTACACAATAAACAACAGTGAAGTCAGCAATTGAAATCAAAGGCAAAACAGTTACAAATGCAGTCCAACTTCTTTCCTGTCTATTTTGCCTAATTTTTTCAAAACAAAGTATTTTTATAAGAGCAGCAACACATCGCAAGTAGAGTGTAGTTTGTGTGTTCACATGGGTGTTCTTTATTTTGCTCAGGTGCCTTTAACAAAATTATTTTTAAAACTATGTTTGCCTAAATAAATTTTTCTACTTTGTAATGTTAGCAGATGTCTGTGCATTATAGCAAATGCAATAAAAAGTTTATCTGGGATGTGTGGGTGGGGAATCAATACAGGAAACTGTCTGATTGAAAATCTTGTCAGTTTTTAGTTGATCACCAGTAGTTTTCTTGATATTTGACATGTAGATTTTTCCTATTGATTTTTAATTCACAGTTTCATTTAAACAACTCAGAGTGTGAGTGTGTGTGTGTGTGTGTGTGTGTGTGTGTGTGTGTGTGTGTGCGTGTCTCCAGCCAGCCATTCCTATCTCATCCCCAGCAGTGCAAACTAGTTACCAAGAATGCCAGTAACATCTTGACCAGCTCCACTATTAGTAGTCCAGTCAGTGCTAAGATGCAAGGAAGTTTTTTTTAATGAATCCTCCACAACCCTGACATACAAATTGTCCCATAGTCTCACCTACTGGCTCCATATTACAAGTCCAGTCAGGACATGGGTGTCACATTTTTTATTACAGTCAGCAAATGAGCACAACTGTATTCCCATGGATATTTCTCCTGACTTGCATTTTTTTCAGGAACAGCATGTGACAGATGCCATTTGTATGTATTTTTCTTAAAAACTTTTCATTGGTGATCCCTCCCCAACACACCCACCCAATGTCACATGGCATGGATTTGATAACTTGCTTCATTATTAGGTGGACTTATCAGGCTTGACAGTAGCACACATCTGATGCCCACTTGCAATATCATCAGACTGCTCAGGAAAAAGATGCCATTTGTCTATTGTATTTTTTTTAATAAAGTATACCCAACCTAACAGGAAAAGAGGAGCAGTTTCATAAAATGTGAAATCATTGCATTTTGCTATACAGTATGTAAATGTGGATGCTGACTTTAGGCACAGTTGAAATAAGTGAATACAATGTTGTTGTTTTTACAGCTGCAGGGGTGAAGCCCTGCAGATGTCTTGCTGTCACTTGGGAAAGGCACTTCCGACTCCCACCAAAGCACAGTTTTGAGCTGAAACATGATCCTTCCCAGAGCTGAAATCACTCCCTTTGGGGAGGAGTGTTTAATTTTGTTCATCAGTCATTGAATGATACATTCCTCTCCATGCCTCATACTCACGCCAGCTCAAATAACAATCAGTGGATGTGCTCAGTATAAACAGGGCATGCAGCTTGTTAGCCAAACATTAGTAAGTGGAGAAATTCCTCATGCTGTCTTTTCTCCACTCCATCCCTTACATACTGCTCTGAATCCAGTATACAGTGAATCACCTTACATGCTACATGCTGAATAAACTTTAGGCAGTCTTACATACTGCTCTGAAAGGCTAAAGTGAATCTAACTTCTTTCAGATTATGGTTTCTCCCCCAACTCCACTGTGCTTAAGGAAACAGCCAAAAATATACTGGCGGTATGTGGATTCGCATAAATACAACTGTTTAGCTCAAATCCACACAGTGGGTAATGAGGTTGTTAAGGAATGCAACACACCCATGTTGCCGATGCTGTGGATGTGGGTGCCAGGTGAGTTATGGCAAACATTAGGAAAAGAGCTAGAAATAGCATTGAGACCACTTCGTAGGTGGTGGTGCAGTGTACTGGTTCAGCTAATTATTCCCTAGCTGGTCATTAACCTGCCATCCCCTAATCAAGAGAACAGTGCAGAGAATCAGACAGGTTGAGGAAGGTTTTCCTGCTACTCCTGCTACTGTACAAGATCTAGTAATAACAAAAGAGTTTACTTTAATAATGTCTGGTGAAAGTTTCTTATGCTTTGACAGTGGAAGCGAGCAGGACAGATTCTTGATTTTTGCAACTGAGGCAAACAAACAGCTGCTGAGGGAGTCAAGTGACTGGATGCTTAATGGCACATTTAAATCTTGCCCTGCTCTGAGCAATTGTACACACTGCACTGCATTAGGTCAGGAAAGTTATTACAGCAGTCTATGTTCTCGTGAGTTCATGAAAAAGCAGTGCCTATGCAAGGGTGTTCAAAACACTTAATGAACTGTGCACTGCATTGTCCCCTGACACAGCGATTATGGATTTTGAAAAATTCACTTGAAAGCATTCAGTGATGTGTTCCCCAAAACTGTTGTCCCAGGCTGTTTATTCCACTATGCACAAACTGTATGGAGAAGGATCCAGAAGTACCCTGATGTTCAAGAAAGGTACTGTGCAGATGTTGATTTCTCCTACACCTCCGAATGCTGCTTTCACTAGTGCTCATTCCTCCTGATGATGTGGTATCTACCTTTGATGACATGAGAGAGTGGGAATTTTTATGGCCAATGAGGAACTGCTGACAGCACTACTCAATTATTTTGAGACCACCTGGACTGGAAGACAGAGAGGTTGTACTGGCAGAAGAATAGCTCATTTTCCACCTGTGCAATGGAACTGCTATGATGCAACGACCAGAGGCAGAGCAAGAACAAATAATGCTGTTGAAGGATGGCATTGGGGTTCAATAGCCATCTGGGATCCTGCCATCCCAGCCTGTGGAGGCTGATCGGCTGCCTAAAAGGGAACAGAGGCTGCCAGAGCTATACTAGAGCAATTGGTGTCAGGGCTAATAGTTCTGCACCAAAAAGGAAGTACATAGATCGAAACAGTCGATCGAGAAGATTGTTAATCAGTATGCTACTGGGACAGGTATGATTACCTTCAGGTTAGCATATAACTTCCAATTCCAGCTGTAAATATGTACATGCAGAGATGACAGATTTTGAAGGACTATCTACATTTAAATAAAGGAATGTGGTCACAATCCTCATGATTGTTTTTTCCTTATTTCTTCGCTATTTTGTCGCTTCTAGAATATATTCTCTTGTGTTGCTTATCTCTGCTTACGCCCTGTCACCAAGCAGAATATGTTCTTCAGTGTTGCTTATCTCTGCTTATGCCCTCATCACTGAAGCAGAATATACTGTTTCTGTTCACCACTCTGTTATCGCTATTATGTCTTGCTAGTAAACAGTAACTGTAGCTATTTTAGAGCTGTCACTATTTTTAACACGTCACAGTAATCACTTTCGCTATTTATCACTCGTTATTTTTGACTCGCTATTATTCCATGCTAATATCATGGATACCACTTAACCCCCTGCTTTCCAGGGACTGACCTATCAGTCCAGAACTCCTTTACATTCCAACAGACACACACACACACACACACACACACACACCAGCATGCATGTTTCTTGTCCCTGACTCCTTCATTTTTAGTATCTAGATCCAGTCCATGAAGTCAGTGGAAACAAACTATTTTAGTTAAACAAAACAAAAGAAAACAACATAATTACATACCGTGATTTATTCTGATTTATTCTGATGCTTGTTGAGGGTGAGGGAAATGAGCATAACACCTACTAAGCAGCTATGGGCTTTAGCAAATACTGAATGATCAATCCTCATTCAGTTCTCACTCCCTCACTATCGGAGGGCCTCAACTGGGCTTATTTCAAATTTCAGCTGCCAGCCACCCACCCCAAGTGCACCAGAGGCCCCAGACTGAAGCTGCCTGCCCGCCCCTGAATTTCCATTCAAGAAAGGTACAGACACTTAACTCAGTGCCCCTCAGGCATGACACAGTGTGAGTTTTGAATTCTGGTGCCACATTGCCCCTCCCTATTGGCTCCTGCATTTTCACAACTTCCTTAATTATTTGTCTCTTTAGCCTGCTAGTAGTTACTGATTTCTGCTGTTTTGTAACCTCAGCCAGTGTTGTTTTAGTTAAAAGCCTGCCAGTCTAGTTCAAAATACTGATCTTTTGATGACCGGCTTACTGCATTTCAGTCTGTTTCACTGCATCAAGCTAATTGTAACTTCTGCCTGCTCTGTTTTTAGTTTAAATTCTGCCAGCCTTATTTTAAAATACAAAAAATAATTCTGGTTTTACTGCTGACCCAGTTGTTCTGCATATTAAGTCTGCTTTACTGCTCCAAATTGCCTGCTTGTTTTTCTTTACTTTCTTGGTTGTCTCTCTGCCTTGCTCCTACCCCCAATCTCCTCCAAATCCTCCCTGATTTAGCTGCACCTTTGTCTTGCTAAATCCTTCTTCTCTGTCTCTGCTAAATGCCCTCCTCTCCCTCCGTTTAGAAACTCTTATACATGACTCTTGTCTCTGTCCTCTTTCCACAGGAACCTCTGGCCTCAGCTGGGCTTTTCTTCAAATTTCCAGCTGCCAGCAACCCACCACTAGGGAACCAGAGGCTTCAGACTGAAGCTGCCTGCTCCATCCCTCACTTCCCACTCCAGGAAGGTACAAACAGTCACCAGTGCTCCTCAGGCATGACGCAGTGTGAATTTAATTCTGGCACCACACTGCCTGCTCCCTACTGGCTCCTGCATTTTAACAACTTCATTAATTATTTAGCCTGCTAATAGTTATTGTTTCCTGGCTGTTCTGTAACGTCTGCCAGCATTGTTTTTAGTTTAAAGCCTGCCAGCCTAGTTTAAAATATTGATCTTTGCTGACCCAGTTTTACTGCACTTCAGTCTGTTTCACTGCATCCAGCTAAGCCCCACCGACACTTTGCACTGCTCTCCACCCCCCCACCCTCCTCAGCTATTTCTTATATAACCCCACTAGGTCACATGACTAGGACTGTAAATTACTAAGTATTTAGTTTTGCCGAGTACCTTATATGCTCTTGCCACTAGAGGGATGCTCTGTAATGGCTACTCCTGGCTTCTACTGTCACTCACTGTTTTAATACAGAGTCATCCAAACTTCTGTGTATTTTCCCGTTAACCCTGATAGGTCCTCTTGTATCTCAGTAACTGCATTACTTCTGGTAATACTCTTGCATATCCTCCTTTTAACCTTGGTAAACCTCTCTTTGCTCTTTTTAGGATCCCAGCCTACCTTCCTTAGCAGTACTACTAGCTGACATTGAGTTCAGCATCTGATACTGAACAGTAAAGCCCCTAACCCCTTCCTTAACTATGGTATCCACTCTCTGCCTCCCTCCTCCCTCCCTCTTTTTTACTTTCTCCTCCTGCTCATCTCTCTTGCCCCCAGTGCACCCTCTGCTTTTCACCACCCCTTCTCTCCCTGCTACCTCATTCATCCTTGCAATTACTCCTACTACCCCATATGAATTCTGGTCATACATTCCACTCCTACCGCCACCTCTCTTTTCCATTCTCCTAGTTATCTTGCCTATCTTCACCTCACAATCCCTCAGTCTCCTACCCCCATCTTCCTTATCCCTTAAATTCAAAACTACGATACAGACATCCTAAATTTCATTACCTTATTCTAGCCATCTTCCTTCTCTCATCAGGAAACATCCACCCAATCCTGGCTCACCATCTTTATCCTCTCTGGATGCCTCCCATACCTCAGTTGGACCCAGCCCCAGTCCTCTTGGCATTCTTAGTGGGCTTAGACTCATTCACCTACACATTTGCAGCCTGCTGCACAAAACTGACCTCATCCAAACCCTCACAGTCTCCCTACTCCTAACATTTTAATTATAAGTGAGTCTTGGCTCACAAGCAAAATCCATGACAACTCTATCGCTATTCCTGGCTACTCCTCTACAAGCAAGACAGGGCAGGATGGGACAGGGCAGTGGCCTTGTACATCCAGTCTACTGCAGTTACCACTGTTCCATCATCTTCAGTCCCTGCAAACTATGAGGCCGTAGTCACACGTACATTCTCCCTTCACTGTCCCAGTCTTCATAGCTGACATCTACTGCAGTCCTTAGCAACCAACCCACAGTTACAACTGAACTTATATCTTCTATTACCTCCATCTTGCAATCAGGTGAGCTGTTCATTTTGAAGACTTGAACATAAATTGGTTGACACCTAAATCGAGCAAGATTTGGAATGATATTGCTGCACTCAACCTAACTCAACTTATCCTTGAGCCTACACATCCTAACCTTAAAACTCAAAATAACACCCACTAGACTGGGCATTCACCACTCACCCTCACTGAGTTATCAAGTCAGGCATCCTCCCGATGACCTTAGTGACCACAATCCAATCTTTCTGGTTTACAAGGTCCATCATCCCAAACCTCTCATTAAATCATTCAGCTTCACTCCTTTAAATCCCTAGATCTTGCCCCACTTCAGTCAGAACTAGCATCCACTGACTGGGCCCCTCTGTTTTCTGCCCCTCCATCTACCATGCCATCACCTACTTCAAGGATAAATTTATCACAACATGGAACACTTTCACTCTCTTCAGATGGACAAGAGTTTGTGGGATTCACCTCCCTGGATTACCGCTTGACTATTGGCCTGCCTGAGGGAGAATGACTGCACCTGGAAAATACACAAAATTTCTAAGCTCCACAGTGATTTCACCAAGTACAGAATGCTCCACAACCCATGTATCAAAGCTACCAGACTGGCAAAGTCTGAGTATTAAAAACCCCTCTCCACACATACATCAACTCCCTCCAAATTCTGGTGGTGGTCCATGCCCTATTCTCCCCATCTCACCCCTCCATTCTCAAAATCAATAATTCCTGGTATCAGACCCAGATGTGGTGGCCTGTGAATTTAACACATACTACACTTCCTGTACCAAGTCACTTCTCGCTCTCTCCCCACCCATTCTCCCCTCCTCCTCATCCCTTGACTGGCTCCAACCCCTTCTCCTTCTTTCTCCTATGTCTCCCCACTGAAACCCTGAGTGCCCTGCTCTTCCTGAACCCATCAAAAGGCTTCTCCCCAGATGACTTCAATCCTAAACTTCTTACCTGTATGTGCCAGCCACCGCCACCCTATTTCCTTAATCCTAAAATCTCCTTTTGTCAGAGCAGGTCTCCTCCTTGAAACATGCTGTAGTTATTCCATTCCCCAAGGCGTGACTCTTCTGCTCCTGAAACTATTGCCCCATCTCTATCCTCCCTACCCTCTCAAAACTTCAGTAATGCCTGGTTCTTCCCAACTTTCCTCCTTCTCTCTGACTCCTTCTCCTTTTCACCCCATTCCAATCTGTCTTTCAGAAGAACCAGTCTACTACTACCTCTCTCCTCAGGCTCACTGACTCCATCCTTACTGGGATGGACGATGGTTTGATCACCCAGACATTTTTCTAACCTAGCCAAGCGCTCAAAACAGTTTCCCACACCCTCCTTCTTGGTACCTCACTTCATCAGGCCTGGCCTTGTCTGCCATAAACTGGTTTAATTCATATCTCAATGGAAGGACACAATCAGTATGAATCTCTGATTCTACCTCCCCTCACTCCCTATCAACACTGGAGTCCCCAGGGCTCAGTGCTTGGTCCATTGCTCTTTATCAATGACCTTCATTCAGCCTGCTCCTCCTCCATCCACATGTCCATCAATGATACTGTCTTGTACAGCTCCAGCAGTAACCCTGCAGCTGTAGAAACCAGCTGCAAGCCTGACTTCAACCAAGTTCAACTCTGATTTGCTTCACACCAGCTTTCCCTCAGTGCCAAGAAGATAGTCTATGTGACCTTCAGCACCAGGCAGAGACTCTCTAGGCTCTCTGACATGCCCTCTTTCCACACTCCAGATGGGACAATCCTTGAGGACACATCTCATTTTGATACCTTGGGGTTTGGCTAGACCAGCATTTCAGCTTCTCTGTACACATCAACACCATCCTGAAACTGCACCCCAATTTTCGAGCCCTGCACAGGAACCGTATTTGAATACCGCTGACTATGAGGTGTGAACTTATCCATAAGATGATACTCCCATTTTGACTACTGTGATGTAGTCCATTGTGTTGCCCCAAATCTTCCCTGACCAAATTGTACTCTATCATCAACTCCTTCTGCCATTTTTCCCTTGATGCCGCTCTTGTACTCATCACTGCAACCTCTGGCATGCCCTAGCCTTTCCTTCACTCTCCAACCAATGGCTCTCATACAGTGCCAAACTGACCTCCAAATTCTGGTTTGATGAACTCCTCCTTGCCTCCTATCTTCCATTTCTATTCCTCCCCTCTCCCTCCCCCACTCCTGAGATCTACTGACATATGCACCTTGTTGGTCCCATGTTGATCTACACTCATCGGACAGGCTGGCTTCTCACCTACTTCCTAAAATCTAGAATGCCTCCCCACAAATATATCGCTCTTTTCTCCACCTACTTCCTTGGCACTTCACTACACAACTCTCTCTTCCAGCTGCACCTGCTTTAATCCTCCCTAATCTGCCTCTTATCCCTGTTCTGCTCACCAGCACCCAGACCCCTTGCAGGTTTTCTTGCATCCTGAAGAGTAAACAGGTCTTGGTGACTTGTCTCTTGAACCCCTAATTCTCATTGTCCTGTCTTGCTGCCAGCTATCATCCCCTTGCAGGGTTCTTACCATCCTGGAGGGAACAAAATTCTTGGCAGCCATCCCTCCCACTCCTCCTCAGCCCACATAAGCTCCATCTACCTCCCTTCCAGCACATCTGAGCTCCATCCTCACAACTCTATTTTGGTGTTGCCCCTCTCACGCTTGTTTGCCTCAGCACATCTTTACTAACTTACAGCTTAGCACTCAGAACATTGTGGCACTACAATTGTTTTGCTGTGCCATTATCTGTTGGGTCTACTGTATCATGTTTCTGTGTCCTTCCACGGTTGTATCAGTTTCCTTAGTTATAATTGTCTGTACCTGACACAATTGTGTATTATACTGACCTAATGCTTCATATTGTATCTGTTCCTACCTACATTAATTGTAATTTTCTGCTGTCAGATCCTCATTGTATCCCACCCTCCAGATTGTACTGTGAGAGGAGCAACTTGTTGTTCAGTGTGCCTTCCCAGCGAAACATTTCAATTAAATAAATAGATAAATACATTTTCAACTCTAAACAATCCAACCAGTAACAATGGACCATTTGTAAGTGGTTGGGCTTCATCACAAAATTCAGAGGTATTGTTTTATTATTATTACTGTAAACAAATTCAGAGGGCAGGTAAAGGTCTTTGCAGAATATAGACAGTGTAACCCAGGTGCCATATAGCAACAAGTTTCTAATCCTGCCTGGCAGATCTAAACCAGGATGAGGGGCATGGGCTCTGTTTCTGGTGGAAAAGGGTTCCTTCCACAGATAGCATTAATAGATTGTGTATCAATCCAGAGTAAATATAAAATGGGCCAGGTATTGGTGTAATTGCTGTAGTACAACTCCTGATATGCTCTACCAACTACCTCTCCTTGCAGCCACCCACACATGGAATATCATTATCCAAATTATATTTCAATACGCATGCAATTATTGACTTAGAAACATAGAAACATAGAATTTGATGGCAGATAAGGACCACTTGGCCTACCTAGTTTGCCCATTTATCTATCTAATGGATAAGCTGCAGATCCTAGTTAACCAACAGCCTACTTCCTCCTACCTCCCACTAGAATTGCCTTATGTCTGTTCCATGCATTCTTGAATTCTCCCACTGTATTGACTCCACAACTTCCTCAGGAAGGCTGTTCCATACATCCACAACCCTATCCATGAAAAATACTTCCTCACATTACCTCTGTGCCATCCCCTCTATCTTCAGATTGTGCCCCTTGTTCTTGCACATCTCTTTTCTGAAAGATACTACCTCTTGGACTTTGTTGATTCCCTTGAGGTACTTGAAAGTTTCTATCATGTCCCCTCTCCCTCCTTTCCTTGAGGGTATACATATTAAGCTCCTTTAGTCTTCTCTCATATGTCTTCTGTTGCAGACCCTGCACCATTTTAGTTGCCCTCCTCTGGACAGCCTCCACCCTGTCTATGTCTTTGTGGAGATGGGGTCTCCAGAATTGCATGCAGCACTCCAGATAGGGTCTCACCAACTGTCTGTACAGAGAGATAACAACTTCCTGTTTTCTACTGGTGATGCCTCCCAATGCATCCCAGTATCCCCCCCAGCCCTCCTTACTGCCTTCTCACATTGCTTGCCCACCTTTACTGTATGTCATCTGATATGACTAACCCCAGGTCCCTTTCCTTTTTGCTGTTGTCTACTCACCCTCCATTGTGTACTCTTCCCTGGGTTTTGTTTCCAGGTGCATTAATTTGCACTTCTTTGCATTGAATCTAAGCTGCCATACATTTGACCATTCCTTCAAACTTGCCAATCCCTTCTCATCCTTTCCACCCCATCTTGTGTATCAACCCTGTTGCAGATCTTTGTGTCATTCTGTAAGAGACACACTTTTCCTTCCAGTCCCTCTGCAATGTCACTTATTAAGACATTAAAAGGACTGACCTCAGTACTGAACCCGCAGTGCCCCACTAGTAACCCCTTTTTTCTGTGGACTCCATATATTATTACCCTCTGTGTCCTGTTGTCCAGCCAATGTTTTACCCAGGCTACCACCCTGGGACCCACTCCCAGGCTGGCTAATTTGTTTATTAATCTTTGTGTGGGACTGTGTTAAATGCCTTGCTAAAGTCTAGGTAGGCCATGTCCACAGCCTCCTCCTGATCTACTACTTTGGTCATCCAGTCAAAGAAATTGATTAGACTCATCTGACATGACTTTCCTGCTGTGAATCCATGCTGCCTTGGGCCCTGTACCCCACTGGCCTCTAGTTGCTCCCATTTTCATGAAGGAAATAACTCTGCCCTCCTCCAGTCCTCAGGTACCACACCATCCTCTCACAATTTGTTAAAAAGGATAGTCAGTGGTGTTACTAGTTCTCCCTTAGTTCTTTTAGAATTGTGGTGTGAATCCCATCAGGCCCCATTTTTTGTCCACCTTCAGTTTTAGGAGTTCTTTCAGAACCCTTTCTTCTGGAAAGAACTGATATTGACCCCTATCCAGAGTGCTTCTACTGACTGGATTAGGTACTCCCTCCTCTTCTTTTGTGAATACTGAGCAGAAGTATTCATTCAGTATCCCTGCTTTTCACTGTCCCTCTCTGCCCACCCACCTCTTCTTTATTCAGCTTCAGTATCACTCCCTTTGTCTTTCTTCACTCCCTAATGTACCTATAAAATGTTTTATCTCCTTTCTAACCGAGTTGGTTATCTTTTCTCCATTTGGGCCTTTGCTATTCTGACTGCCTTCCTTCTTCCTTCTGCTTTAACTGGTACAGTTCTCTGTCCTGCTCCTTCTGTTTTTTCTTTTACTTCCTGAATGCTATCTTTTTCTCCTAACCTTCCTTGCCTCCTCTTTTGAGAACCATAGTGATTTTTTTCTTCATTTTGATTTATTTGCTTCACACAAAGGCTTGTTGCCTCTGTAATGGCAGTTTTGATGTTTCCCATTGTTGCTCCACCCTCCTTCTTGTCTGTTTGCTAGTGCTTTTCTGAGGCACTCTCCCATTTTGACAAAATCAGCCCTCCTGAAGTCCTGTACCTTCACTTTTGTATGGCTTGACTCTACAGCTCAACTTTATTGTGCTTTCACCAATAATATGCTCACTAATAATATGCTTATGAGACAGTTGTAAAAGTTAATCACAATTTATTTACACTGGGTAAGGTTAGAGAAGGGAAATGGATGTAAAGGGTTAAAACAATCCTTCAGCATTTTGAAAACAATCATTCACTTTGTTCTGTAATTCCAGAAATATTTCCAGTGCCCACCTCTCACCAGCATGTGTATAGTATCAAAACAGGTATTAACCCACTTGTCCCACACATTACCCACTCCCCAATTGGTACCAGTCTCCCCAGAGTATCTAACCTGGGAGCTCCCACAGTCTATCTGGGTACACAGTTGGAGCAATAGCAGGCCAATTCAGTGCAGCTGGTTGGCCAGCACCAGTGCTTTTAATGGTAATCTAGCTAGGTTTGGCAGGCTCTGCAGGGTCCCCATCTGCTTCATGAGCAAGGGCTTCCATGCTGGGCATGACTGGCAAACAAGTGATCCCAGTGATGCCTCCATATTGTATCCCAGGCATCATGCAGCAACAGGCTACTACCCCCACTTGGCAGTCCTAAACCAGGATGAGGGGCCTGGGCTCTGTTTCTGGTAGAAAAGAGGTTCTTTCACAAAGATAAAATTAATGGTGCAGTGTGCCTTCACCCAGGGTAAATATAAAGTAGGTCAGATATGGTGTAGTATGACACCTGGGATGCTACACCTCCCTGCAGTCACCTCTGCACATGGAATACCATTATTCAAACTACATTTGACATACATGCAATTATTGACTTTAGCTAATAATATGCTCACTAATAATATGCTTATAAGACATACATACAGACAGACAGACAGAAATAAATAAATAAATAAAGCTCATCACATTAATGCATTAGCAGCTGTTGTGGCACTGACCAGAGTGTGTCTTTGGCATTATTGCTTATTGTATGTATGTTACACTCTCCTCCCCAACCCACACAAACATCCCCAAGCAGCCACAATTCAAAATTAATAAAACACAATATATAACATACAGGTAAAGATACTGAGACTGGACTAGAGGGGCCTGCAGAGCAACCAACAGCCCTGAGGTAAGGCACCGAGCACAGAAGATAAAAACCTGTATAAAACAAGCATTTGTCAATGGTGAGTGTTTACTTGTTTGTATTTGCAGTGTAGTTTCAGGCTTAGATAGCACAGAGTATAAAAATATTAAATTAATAACACAAGCTATAATAGTGTAAATAAACTTAATATAACTGGGGGCATTTTCTCCCATAAGGAAACATGGTTATTAATTTGCCCATTATAACCCACAGGTTATAATAACAAATGTGCCCAGTTTCCCTTGCATCATGTATGTGCTTGTCATTAACTTCCTTTACTTTGCACTGTTCTCATGGCCATTCCTGATCACCATGAACTTCACCACCCTTGCAGTCAATGGTAAGTTACTTTTACTTTCTTTTAAAAAAGGTCTCTTTCTCCACTGATGCATAAACATTTAAAAAAGGAAAACAAAAGGGAAACTTTATTCTGCCTGTTGTTTCTGCATGCGCTAAAATATGACCGCAGTCTGCGCTCCCTCTGTCTATTTTATATAATTGCTGTGGTGAAAAACTCCCCAGCAATTAGTAAGCAGTAACCACAACAGGGTATTATGTTATTGGATTTAATCCAAACCCTGGTGCGCTAGGAGGCACAAGACCCCTGGAGCGGGTTTTTGGCCTATAACACTGTGTCTGAAATAATTCACAGAAAAGCTTATTTTAATGGTGAAAACGATAAGATTTATTACATGTCCTTCAATGTCATAAAGTAGTCCTGATTTGGAACTGCCTCAAATACTGCAGAAATATGGTGGAAATACAGTGCTCTGTGATCATTGCACATTAAGGTGCATAGATTATTGCAAAATTTCACAGTACTTCACTTGCAATAACTAGTAAAGATCAAGTATTTCCTACGAAGTTTATGCTAAAATCGAGCTCTGTAGTGCAGCTAAATAAACATGTCCTGGGTAACTGATAACTTTTGGAGAGATCACAACAAAAGAAACATTTCACACTGACTTTCTTACACTTACTGTTCTTCAGTTGCTGCACCTTGGTGCGTGTTCACTCTCTGTCTCTCTCTCTCTCTCTCTCTCTGTCTCTCTGCAGTATGGTGGTGTCTTTCTATATATCTCTCTCACTCTCTCACACACAGTACAGTGCTGTTTATTGGTATCTGTGCAACATCACTGAATAAAACTCAGTGTTAAAAACAGCAATACATTTTATTAAATAAAATGATCTGCTAGTACATAATAGAAATGCACTCTCTGTTTCTCGCTGTGTCACTTGGTGTGATGCTTGCTCCAGCTCTGTCTTTCTCTGTCTCCCCAGGAAATGTACTCTGTCTCTTGCTGTCTCGCTTGGTGTGCTGGTCACTCCACCTCTGTCTCATGCAGTGCTGCAGCACAAGACTGGGAGAAATTCACTGTGTGTCTCTCTGTCTGTGTGTGTGTCTCTCTCTTTGCCACTATACTGAAACACAGTGTGCCACTGCAGTGTCTGCTATTTTAGGTTATTGGGGACACTTGGGTGTGGTGGGACTTACCACTACAGATTACATTAGGGAAATTCACTGCCTCCTTCTCTCAATGTCATTGCAACTTAAATGTCAGTGGCACATACTGTTAACTCACTCTCTCTCTCAGAGCAGCAACCCTACAACACATCGTTTTACCATGTTTTGATGGCTGCCTTTGGGTGTCTATTTTTCTGCACCTAATGAGTCTCCACTATTCACAAGAATCTTGCTTCAGGACCTTCACACCAACTGTGCTAGGTAGCAAGTGCTCCTGGATGCAATCCAGGAGGGTCTCCTGACAGAGTTGGTTACTGTACCTACTAGGCTAAAGAACACTTTAGATCTGGTATTATCAAATGGGGAGGCAGTGAGGGAAATAAAGGTAGAGGACCTACTATCCGACAGAGATCACCAAATGGTGTGGTTTAATATCACGATGTGTGGGGAGCCAGAGAAATCAGTTACTTGGGTGGTAAACTTAGGGGTGGACTTTGGGAGGATGCAGGAAGTACTGAAAGAGAAACTAGAGGCATAAGGCCTGAGATTGACATGGAGCTGAAATGGATATTATTAAATGGGGGCTTAAAGAGGCAACAGAAGCCTGCACCAAGGCACAGAATAAGAGAAGCAGAGCAAGAAAACCATGCTGACTGAACAACAAGGTTGTGGAGGTGGTGAGGGCAAAAGAGTGGCTCACAAGAGGTTTAGGAGGACAGGAAGGAAGTGGACAGGGAGGAATATGCAAGATGGTCCAGGGACGTGACCAGAAAAGTGAGAGAAGCCAAGGCCCAGAGGGAGCTGAGATTAGCACAGGAATTAATGGGGGGACTTCTTCAGATACATCAGGGAGAAAAGAAAGTGCAAGGAAACAATAGTAAGGATAAAAAGGGTGGGGAGTGGATGGAAAAGGAGGGAGCAGGCAGAATCACTGAATGAATACTTTTGTTCCATGTTCACAGAAAAAAGGGGACCGCTACCAGCATGGGCTGGAGGGTGGGACAGGAGGAGAGGAGGTGACAGATGGAAGAATTGAGGCAAGTACAGTCCTAGAGGGACTGAGGGCACTGAAGGTAGACAAGGCACCAGGGCCAGATGGTATCCACCCCAGGGTGCTAAGGGAGATGATGGAGGTGTTGGCAGAGCCACTGGCGGATCTGTATAGCACCTCACTGGAGTTGGGATGTGCCACTGGAATGGAGGATGGCACATGTAGTGCCATTACACAACAGCAGGCCTAGGGATGAACCAGGTAATTATTGGCAGGTAAGTCTCGATCCGTAGTGTGCGAACTCATGGAAATGATATTAAAGGAAAGACTGGTGTCATACCTGGAGGACAATGGCCTCTGGGATGTGAGGCAGCATGGGTTTGTTTCAGGGAAGTCTTGTCAAACCAACCTGATACAATATTATGACTGGGTGTCAAGTGAACTGGATAAGGGTCATGTGGTAGATGTTCTTTACTTGGACTTCAGCAAGGCCTTCTGATTTGGTGCCCTCAGGCAGCTTGGGGAAGCTAACTAGTGTAGGAGTAGGGGCAAAATGATGAACTGGATTACAAGCTGGCTGAGTGGGAGACTGCAATGGGTGGTGGTGAGAGGGGAGCTCTCAACTCCAAGGCCGGTGACAAGTGGGTGCCACAGGGCTCTGTGTTGGGACCAGTATTGTTTGGGCTCTTCATGTCAGACATTGGACATGGGGTGGTGAGCAAGGTAAGTCTGTTTGCTGATGACACCAAAATCGGAGCAGTGGTGGATGGAGAAGAGGGGTGGAAGCATCTGCAGGAAGACCTAAGCAAGATAGAGGGGTGGTCAGAGAGGTGGCTGCTGGGGTTCAATGCAAAGAAGTGTAAGGTTTGCACTTTGGGGTGAAGAACCCAAGGAGAGAATACTGGCTGGGGAGGAGTTAAGCTGGGGATTCACTGAGGAGGAGAAAGCCTTGGGGTAATGATAACGGGACCATGAACAACACTTCCCAGTGCAGGAGAGTGGCTACAAAAGTGAACAAAATGCTGGGGTGCATAGCAAGGAGTTTTCATCCAGGTGAAGTGAGGTGATCTTGCCCCTCACTTAGAGTATTGTGTGTAGTTTTGGAGGCCATATGTAAAGCATGATATCAGGCTGCTGGAGTGGGCGCAGAGAAGGGCAACAAAGATGATACGTGGAATGGAGGGAGAGACTATGACAGCAGGCTGGAGACCTCAATATGTACACCCTGGCAGATAGAAGGGACAGGGGACATGATAGAGACATTCAAGTATCTGAGGGGAATCAATAAGGACGAGGCAGACACAGTCTTTAAGTTAAGGAGGGGAGGGTCACCAGGGGCATGGGCTAAGAATGGGGGATTTAGAAAGGACATGAGGAGACACTATTTCACAGAGAGGGTGGTAGCAAAATGGAATGCCCTGCCAGAATGGGTGGTATCATGTAAATCTGTGAACAGCTTCAAAGGGCATGGGATAGGGAACAGGGAGAGTGAGGGTGGGGTGGCAGTGGGATGACAAAGGAGGGGGTTGGGGCAGCTGCAAACTAGGGGTGTTGGCTGCACACTAGAGCAGACTTAGATAGACTGGGTGATCTGTTTCTGCTGGCACATTCGTATGTTTGTATGTTCATAACTGTGAATTAAATAGAGATTTAATCCATGATCAGGTGATGTTTTTCCACCAACTGGGTTTCCCGGTTTTCAAACCCATGTTATAATATAAAATAAAGGCTGAGTAGCTGTTTAAACTCAAACTTTACACACATCCTCGGTTAGGAATGCCTTAATATACCCCTTGTGCTTCACTTGCAAGGCTTATGTGGCATCCCACACCTCAAGTGTGTTTAAAATTCTCATTACAACCCCTGTGTAGACATTATTCTATTTATTATTTCATGTAGAACGCGTTAATCAAGATTCTGGCATAGAATCACATAGTCATAGAAAATATCAGCAGAAAAGAACCACGTGGTCCATCCAGTCTGCCCATAACCCTCCCTCACTAGGAAGACCCCTCCTTCCCTTATCAGCCTGCCCTTGCCCCTTAGGCCCATGTACCTATGAATATGCTGTTGACCCTCACCTTGTTTGTGCCCTTCAAATACTTGAACATCTACACCATGTCTCCTCTCCCTCCTCTCCTCCAGTGTGTACAGGCCCAGCTCTTCCAACCACTCCTCATAAGATTTCCTGCAGCCTCTTCACCTTCTTGGTTGCTCTCTCTGGACCCTTTCCAGCCTGTCCTTGTACCCTTATAGGTATGGCCTCCAGATCTAGACCCCATATTCCATGTGTGGTCTGACCATGGTTTTGTATAGTGGCAGGATCACCTCCTCCTCCTGCTTGTGAATCCCTCCCTATGTATGCCAGCATTCTGAGTGCCTTTTCTGCAGCTCTTTTACACTGATTCTGGACTTTCAGGTTGTCTGAAATGGTGTGTACCGAGTGGAGAATGAAACCGCCACCTCGAAGATCAGCACAGTGACAGATTTTGCCTGAAATCATCAGGTCGCTGTGCTGGTCGCTGCAGACACTGGCGGTGCATCTCCCAGTGTTGTGCCCTCCTGATACAACTCTGACTCACAGTTGTATATTTAGAGACTGGGTGTGTGAGGAGCCCCACATGGGGGTTTTGGGTGTAGCTCCCAATACAAACAGTGAGACATCCCTGACAGTGCAATGCAGGCACTTGGCATTGCGGCTGTCACTGTTGGGGATGTCAGCGAAGCTGTTGTCGCACCACTCATAGGTAAACCATCTGAATCAGTGATCCCAGGTCTTTTTCCTGTTCTGTTACCTCCAGCTCCTCTCCCTCCCAAACTTGTACTTTGTCTTTAGGTTATTTAGCCCTATGTGCACAGTTTTGCACTTTTGATATTAAACTGCAGCTGCCACTTTTCCGACCACTCCCCAGCCTAACCAAATCCTCCCTCATATCTTCCACACACACTTCCACCATATCAACCCTATTGCTACATATCTTTATGCCATCAACAAATAGACACACTTTCTCCCAAAGACCCTCCATGATGTTGCCAATGTATATGTTGGGAAGTATGGGTCCCAGCAAAGACTCCTGGGGAACCCCACTGGTCATCTTTTCTTCCTTATAGTGCACCCCATTCACCACAACCCTCTGTGTCCTCCTCCTCCTCCAACTAGTGTTCTAACCAGCTTGTGAGCTCACTCCCACTCCTAAGCTATCTACCTTACCTATCACCTCCTGTGGGGACGGTGTCAAATGTCTTCCTGAAGTCCAGGTAGGCCACATCCACTGCTCCCCTTGGTCTCATGTCTCCATCACTCTGTTAAGGAATTCAGTCAGGTTGGTCTAGCATGACCTACCACCTGTGAATCTATGTTGACTGTCATTTAGAAAGCCTCCTCCTCTAGATATTTTATCAGTCTTTCCTCAATGAGCACCTTCATTCATTTTCTGACCACAGAGGTTAGGCTAACCAGATGGTAGTTTCCAGCTCCTCCCTCCTTATGTAGGGATACTACCTCAGCCCTCTTCCAGTCCACAGGAACTCTTCTCTTGTGCAGTGACAGGTTAAATAACCTCATGAGTGGTGCTGCCAGTTCCTGTCTTAATTCTTAATGTACGCCAGGTGAATCCCATTCGGACCCATCGCCTTATCTGTTCACACCTTTTCTAATTCTTCCAGTATCTTAGACTCCATGAAGGGACTTCAGTTCATCT
Source organism: Neoceratodus forsteri (assembly GCA_016271365.2). Lineage (NCBI taxonomy): Eukaryota > Metazoa > Chordata > Ceratodontiformes > Ceratodontidae > Neoceratodus > Neoceratodus forsteri. Next base: position 73,987,829 of record CM028138.1, on the reverse strand, counting down.
CACTACACATTATTCCCCTGCTTTCTAACTTTGGCCCCTTCCCTCCTCCACCGTATAGAGTGACATTAAGTATTTATTCAGGACCTCAGTTTTTTTCTATCTCCTTCCACCACTCCCCCTTTGAGCTTTATAATCCCATGTTTCCCTTTCTTCTGTCACTCAGGCATTTAAAAACTCTTATCTCCCATTTTGTCTCCCTTGCTATATGGTCTTCCATTTCAGCCTTTGCCCATCTGATAGTAGAAGCATTTCAGAAACCTGTGCATGCAGCTTTGAAAGCATGCCACAATTCTGACACTCTACCACTCTAGAGGCATATGCAAAGTTAACAGAGCACCCTGGTGATTTTGTGTTTTGAAATGACCAGGGTATGGACATGACAGGACATAATTGATGTCAAACTGGAAAGAACAAATGCAGACTGCCTCAATATTATTTGTTAACTTTCTATTTAGAGACTACACAGCCCAACAAACAGAAATTAAATTTGAATTACAACAGCATGAAATGAAGGCAGTGGAGAATAAGGACCTTCCTGATTTCTCGGACATTGAAACAGAACTGAAGTGTGCTATCCAACAACAGAGGGGGACCATCAAACAAGAGACACTTGTTAAATGTGAGAGGGATAAGCAAGATTATTTAAACAACAGGTTGTTTACCCTGGAAAAATCACCCCAACAGCATTTTGGCAATTCAGGCAATTCATGTAACAGACACAAGGGCAGAAGGAAGACTCACAGCAGGCAGTACAAGAACACTAATCGCACTCTGACTCAAATCCATTCTTAAGAAATCTAATAATACAATGGACCACTTCTCATCAGCCAGCAAATCGGAAACTGATTCATCAGAAAATTTTTAGGAGAGGAAGAGGTTCCAGAGTCAGAGCAACAAATCAACAAACCGACAATGGTATTGAAACACAGTTTGCAGTCAGTGCAGTTCAGGGTGATGTCAAATGAACAAGGAGGACAAGATGTGGGGATGACATCAGACCAAGAAGAAGCACCTGTACACAGTGGCAGGTTAAGTTGAACAAGAAGGGCTAGGCACAGGCATCAAACAGGACAGAGAACATGGCCAGCAGATCATACAGCAACAGCAAGAAGACAAGGTAAGGCAAGGCAACATTTATTTAAAAGACACCCAATCCCGGAGGCTCTGGGCACCGTACAAATTTCTAAAACAGAATTTTGGCATAATAAACATACAAATTTATACATACTAAAATACAAAATCTGATAAAATCACAAACATTACCATCAAGATGAATCTAAACATCAAATGCTTTAGAAAAGAAAGTCTTCAATTGGGCCTTAAAATATCTACTGTGGGGCCTCCCTGACCATAACTGGAAAAGAGTTCCACAGAACAGGAGCCAGCGCGCTAAACGCCTATCACCAGCGGATTTAAGCCTAGTTCTAGGAATGGCCAGGAAGCCACCACTAGAGGAATAAAGAGGGTGGGTGGTAAGGGCAGGTGACAGAAGGTCTGACAGGTAACCAGGGCCCAGCCCATGTAGGGCCTTGTAGGTAGAAGACTCCACCTTAAAGAGGACCCTCCACCTGACTGGCAGCCAGTGCAACCTGCATAGAACCGGTGTAATATGACAAAACTTTTGCTGCCCAGTCAATAACCGGCAGCTGCATTTTGCACCAGCTGCAGTCTGGGAGAGATCCTCCTGTGATCCCAAGATACAGCGCATTACAGTAATCAAGCTTCTTGATGTGACTAAGTCATGTATCAGGGTAGGGAGGTCCAGAGCGGAATGAAGGTCTTAATCCTGACAATGTTTCTGAGATGGAAAAAGGTACGAACCATGGAGGATATTTGAGCCTCCATAGTTAAGTCCCTGTCCAGAATCACTCTCAGATTTTGCACCCAAGAGGAGGTCTTCAATGACACAGTTCCAAGAACAAGCCCAGTTTCTGAGTCAGAGGCCATCCTATCACAAACTCTGTTCGACTCCACTACCAATACCTCCATCTTATCGAGGTTCAGTCGCAACCAACTGGAGGCCATCCAGTCATTTATCTTGGCCAGACAGATGTTTAGCACATCCACTGTATTTGATGTTCCTGGGGCAAAGGAAAGATATAGCTGAGTATCATCAGCATAGCAATGAAAACTCAGACCAGACTTTCTAATGATCCCTCCCAGAGGCAGCATGTACACTGCAAACAGCATTGGGGCCAGTACTGATCCTTGAGGACTCCACAAAAAGGGACTGGGTATAGATGAGGAATTCCCCATCATATCCATTGCCTCCTGTTGGTAAGAAAGGACTCAAACCATTTGATGACAGTATCAGTGAGTCCAAGATAGGTCCCTAAATGGACGTAGCAAATACACAATGCTCCACAGTGTCAAATGCTAAAGAGAGTCTAGTAGAACAAGAATTGTCTGTCTCCCCATCTCTAGCCCTGAGGAGATCATTCTGCACCTGAACAAGTGCAGTTTCAGTGCTATGTCTGGCTCAAAAAGCCGACTGAAAGGGTTCGTACAACTCGTGAGACACGAGATGCTCTTCCAACTGAAGCGCTACCACCTTCTCCACAACCTTCCCCAAAAATGGGAGGTTGGAGATAGATAGTAATTTGCCTTGATCTCGGGTACAAAGATAGCTTCTTTAAGAGGGTCTCACCAGAGCATCCTTCAAGGCATCCGGAAAGACACCCTCAGAAAAGGAACACCGTACAATCAAGGCAAACACCGGCCAACAGAGTCAACATATCTCATTAAGAAACACGTTGGCACCGGGTCCAGTTCACAAAAGGTATGCTTCATATTGGCTGCTACCTTGATAACCTCACTAACCTCCACTGGTCTAAACTCTCCCCAACCAGACGGAGTGCACTCAGAGCATATCAGGCGATCACTGTCAGCTATAACATTGCTGGCTGAAGACACCAGCGGATCGAGGACACCCTGTCCGAGAAGAACCGAGCAAATTCCTCACAATCTATATTGGAAAAACCCTCCGGGCTGTAGACAGGCAGGGTGAAGAAGCCTGTCCACTGTCTGAAGAGTGAGGCCAGTCGGTTCTTCCTGGCAGCAATTTCCTAGACAGAAACACTGTCTTCTTACTTTTGATTGCCTCCTGGTACGCACCATAGTGGGCACACAGGACCAGTTTATCCGCTTCCAGATGGGATCTCCTCCAGCAGCGTCTAATCTCTGACCCATCTTCTTCATCTCCTGAGCTCACCGTCAAACCACGGCACCTCAGGTATGAAGTTCTGGGTCTTACACAGAGCAGGTGCGAGGGAGTTGATGGTGTCGGATAACACCCTATTATAGGTGTCAACCCCAACAGCAGCACCTCCCATGCATGCAGCACCCACACTAGACAATTTCACTGCCGCCAAAACCCTCAGGGTCAAACCCCGTAAGGGCGACAGCTAATCATCTCAACAGGGGAAGGGCTTATGGCGGAAGCCCCAAGTGTGAACTGCACCATGCAGTGATTGGACCAAAGGACCCGATCAATCCTGAGATTGCTAATCTCAAGTCCCAGTGAGAACACCAGGTCCAACATGTGGCCATCTCAATGAGTCGGCCAGTAACAGCCTCAGCGCCAGACCTAAGGAGGACATAATCTGAGAAAACTCACAGCTGTGTCTATGATTTATGTCGTCAACTCAAACATTGAAATCCCCAGAAAAACACATCTGGGAGATTCCAGCGTCTAGTCGGTAACAAAATCTCCGATCTCCTGCGAAATCTCCCATCGGCCCAAAAGGGCGATAGTTGAAAAATCCTGCAGCCCGCATCAGGTCCTCCATGGATGGTCACACATTCAAAAGAACCTGGAGTTCTCACCGAGTGCATGGTGAAGGTCAGGCTGGATCTAAAACAGATAGCTACACTGCCACCCCTGTGTTCCACTCTGGGGCAATGCACTACAGTATACCCAGGAGGGACTGCGGCCTCAGAAACCGGCCTGCATCATCTCCACCCAGATTCTCAGTAATACAAGCCAGATCAACCCGAAGAAATCAAGGCAGCAATAATTGCTGTCTTATTTCTGATCGATCTGGCATTACAGAGCACTGCCGTCAGGGGATTTGGGGTGGTGCAGCCCCACAGGTTACCTGGCCACCAATCTGGTGGACTCCTGGGATGGGCACCAACCACGCCTGGCCTCTCCCATATGCCCATCGCAACCCAGGCACCTTCTGGACCTAACAACCTCAATCCTCCCTCCACCCATACATAGGTTGCTTTGCAACCCACAGTCAACACCGTCCCTTCCAATCCCTACCTCCCAGCAGCGTCTGACAATAGTGTCTGATACTGGGAGGGGATAAAAGGGCTAGGTCGATAGCATTGAGCTATCATACATAATTCTAGCCCCTTTAGTCCTCCCATATAGCCCAAATATATCTAAAGCAATGAATGAATCTTAATTATCAGACTTTAAACAATAAACTGTTTAAAACCTAAAATATCTTGCCTAGCCTATTCAATCATCAAACATACAGTATATTACTAACATTTAAAGTCCTAACAAGACTGCTTAACAATGGTACCCTCAAACTAACTGATTCTTAGCCTCAATAGTAATATCCAACAGTAAATATAGACTGTTTTACCTGTAACATTACTTTGAAAGGCACACAATAAAAGCATAACCTTTTCTTCTACATCGACTAAAACAATTTCAATACTCGGTAGGCTATGGCCATGATGCGTGCACAATTTAAAGAGGGTACAGTCCCCAGCCCCAGAACACACATGTCCTAACTCCCCAGATCAATTCTGGCAGAATAACAAAAGCACAGACCTACTGCACAGCCTCTCACACTGTACAGGTCATGCAGTCCAGAAGGCACCTCAAACGTCAACATCCAGCACAACAGGGGCTTACTTCAGTCCTTCAGTAGATCCTGGTAGATCCCAGCCACCTACAAGCGGCAACACCATTCATAGCAGGTAATCACACTCCAACAAGCCACTTTGCGAGTGACATGGCAATTTAAAGAGGGCAGTCCCCCGCCCCAGGACACACAGGTCCTAACTCCCCAGATCAATTCTGGCAGAATAACAAAAGCACAGACCTACTGCACAGCCTCTCACACTGTACAGGTTGTGCAGTCCAGAAGGCACCTCAAACGTCAATGTCCAGCACAACAGGGGCTTACTTCAATCCTTCAGTAGATCCGGTAGATCCCAGCCACCTACGGGTGGCACAGTTTGTAGCAGGTAAATCACACTCCCAACAAGAAGAAAAAATAAATGTCATCAATCTGTCTTCCTTCGGTTGACAGCACCACAACTGCAGGTATTGAATCATGGTTTAAACTTTGTCCCTTCTTACCAGTAATCCATTTGATTTGTTCATAGACATCAAAAGTATACTCACAACCTGAATCTAAGGGTTTTATATTTCAAGCAAGACAGAGAACCAGCAACACAGGTGACTATGAATCGGAAGTCATTTCCACTTCTGCAGTTATTAGCTTAGGATTTACTCCAAATAGTCAGAATCCACATTGTAGTGCTGCACAGACATTTAAAGGAACTTCGAGATTTATACCCTTATAATCTTGCAGTACTTATGTTTGAAAGGGTAGTCCTTAATAAGCTTGAACAACAAAGAGTTGTCTGACTCCCATTTGTCCTATGTGAACATATTTAACTTAGAGAGACAAGCCATTAAAGAATTTCAGGCTAACAGACATTTAATAATTAAATCTATAGGCAAAGTGGGATCTATAGTCCTAATGGACACTGAGGATTATGTGGGTAAAAGAAATTGTTCGGAAGTACAAACATATATGGAGAGAAGTGGGGAGCTACACCAGAGGTTTATGGAGAGGGGTACAGTAAGCTCTTAATGAATCAGGAACAACAGGTAATGGACCAAATGCCAATGAATACATCACTGAAGCACAGCAACTGAGAGAAGAGATTCATAGGAGAGTGGCAGTTATTACACAACAAGGAGCTGATAGCAATACAGTATAAAAATCTTTTGATCAAGTTCTGGCATATTTTGACTACAGAACCGTTTTACAGAGTATTATGGGAGAACCACCCAAGATACTATATAGACAGGGCCAGAACCTGAGGGACAAGTTAGTTAGTTAGTAAGTTAACTTGCATACTGTGTGACTCTGAACAAGTCATTTAACTTCCTTGTGTTCCCAGGTCACACCTGAAACAAACTCTGGTTTAGTGTGCCTTTCCTGGTTAAACAATTTCCACCTCCCCTCTTAGTCAGCAGTATTCTCCCAATAATAAGGAATCATAGAAACATAGAAAATGTCAGCAGATGGGGACTGGTGATCCATCTGGTCTCCCATGTTTTAGACTCCCTGAGACACACATGGCTACCCACTACACCTCAGGGCTGCTTTTTAGTGTGGCCACTGTACATACTGTAATGTTTTAACTAAAGCAATTTTTTTCTACAGTTAATAATACTAAGGAATTTATTATTAGAATTTTATTAACTGTAGCACACCTTCAGTTGTATATTTGGCCACCAGCTGATGTGGAACATATTATGTGGGAAAACTGGGAGACCCCTGAAAGAAGAATATTAAAACAGCTCCGCTCAATGAGGATGCAAGACCAGCGCAATGCTCTGAGTTTACATCTTATTGCTGTGGGGAGGGAAGGAAGGGAGGGAAGGAAGGATCATATGTTCAGATTCTGTGGCACTGACAGGATCAGGGTTTGACCAAGGGGAGTGTGGAGACACTATTGTCCCAAAAGAACTTTCTGGATTTATACCCTGGGAACAATAAAATCCCCAGGATTAAATGATGGGTTTGAACTCTCAACTTTTCTGAAAAAAATGAAATATATCAGAAAGTATGATGATTGATGGTGGTGCCTTTAAAATTATGTGCTTTTGCTCTTGTCTTATTTTGTTCTGCTTTTTCATAGTTGCTAGATTAATAGCACATGCAGTATGGGTATGGGCATACTAGATATTATTAGAATCCCCTGAGTGCGATTTGAACCTAGTGACCCTATGAACACTATGATTATCTATATTTGAATTGTCCTCCTTCAAAGATCCTTGAGGCGACATTGACTGCCCCATAAGTGCACTATGCCCGTAATGTTTACCCTCAAAGTTTCCACCAGCTATATTGAATAAGTAATACATTTTCAGTTTTTGCACTTGTGGGTTTATACTTTTGTGTGGTAAGGATTTGATACATACTGAGAAGGATATTGATTTTTTTTATTTTGTATACAGTCTAGGAATTATAACCCTTTGAGTCAGGGACTCATTTACAAAGGCTCACGTCATACATTTAGTGAGGACATATACAGAGTAATATACGGTATAGTAAAGTACAGAGACAACAATAGGATAAACATGTACTGAGCATCACCACAAGCACAAGAGATCTACAGCTATTATTTACAGTTGTTTTTTTTCCCTAGCAAAGAAGCCTAAGCCATATAGAGTCGTTTATAACATACATAGAAACATAGAATTTGATGGCAGATAAGGACTGCTTAGCCCACCTAGTCTGCCCATTTCCTACCTACAGGATAGGCCACAGATCCTAGTTAACCAACAGCCTATTTCTTCCTACCCCCACAAGAATTGCCTTATGTCTGTCCCATGCAGTCTTGAATTCTCCACAGTTTTAGACCTCACAACCTCCTCAGGAAGGCTGTTCCATGAATCCACTACCCTCACTGTGAAAAATACTTCCTCACATTGCCCCAGAACTGCCCCCCATCTTTAAATTGTGTCCCTTGTTCTTGCACGTCTCTTTTCTGAAAGCTGCTACCCTCTTGGACTTTGTTGATTCCACTGAGGTACTTAAAGGCTTCTATCATGTCCCCTCTCCTTCTTTCCTCAAGGGTATACATATTAAGCTCCTTTAGTCTCTTCTCATCTGGCTTCTCTTGCAGACCCTGCACCATTTTAGTTGCCCTCCTCTGGACTGCCTCTATCCTGTCTATGTCCTTGCAGAGATGGGGTCTCCAGAACTGGACGCAGTACTCCAGATGGGGTCTCACCAACTGTCTGTACAGAGGGATAACAACTTCCTGTTTTCTGCTGGTGATGCTTCTCCCTATGTATCCCAGTATACCCCAAGCTCTCCTTATTGCCTTCTCATATTGCTTGCTAACCTTAAGGTCATCTGATATGATTACCCCCAGGTCCCTTTCCTTTTTAGTTGTTGTTACTACCTCCCCTCCATTGTGTAATCTTCCCTGGGTTCTTGTTTCCCAGGTGCATTATTTGCACCTCTTAGCATTGAATCTAGCTGCCATACTTCTGACCATTCCTCCAACCTTGCCAAGTCCCTTCTCATCCTTTCCACGCCTCCTTGTGTATCAACCCTGTTGCAGATCTTTGTGTCATCTGCAAAGAGACATGCTTTTTCTTCCAGTCTCTCTGCAATGTCACTTATAAAGACATTAAAAGGACTGGACCCAGTACTGAACACTGTGGTACCCCACTAAGTAACCCTCTTTCTTCAGAGTGGACTCCATTTACAATTACCTTCTGTGTCCTGTTGTCTAGCCAATGTTTTACCTAGGCTACCACCCTGGGACCCACTCCCAGGCTGGTTAATTTGACTAATAATCTTTTGTGTGGGACTGTGTCAAATGCCTTGCTAAAGTCTAGGTAGGCCATGTCCACAGCCCCTCCTGGTCTACTGCTTTGGTCACCCAGTCAAAGAAATCTATTAGATTCATCTGACATGACCTTCCGCTGTGAACCAATGCTGCCTTGGGTCCTGTGCCCCACTGGCCTCAAGGTACTCAACAATTCTTTCCTTCAGAAGTCACTCCATCACTTTCCCTACCACAGAGGTCAAACTGACAGGTCTGTAGTTTCCTGCCCTGTCTTGGTCCCACTTTTGTGAAGAGGAATCACATCCACCTTCCTCCAGTCCTTGGGTACCACACCATCCTCCATGATTTATTAAAAAGAGTAGTCAGTGGTTTCACTAGTTCCCCTTAATTCTTTTAGAATTCTAGGGTGAATCCAGTCAGGCCCCATTGCTTTGTCCACCTTCAGTTTTAGGAGTCCCATGAGAACCCTTTCTTCTGTGAAAGGGCTGGATCAACCCTCCTATCAAGAGTGCTTCTGTTAATTGGATTAGGCACCTCCCCTCTTCTTTTGTGAATACTGAGCAGACATATTCATTCAGTATCCTGCTTTTTCACTGTGCCCCTCTGCCCACCCACCATTCATTCTATTCAGCCTCACTATCCCTCCTTTTGTCTTTCTACGCTCTCTGATGTACCTATAAAGGTTTTATCCCCTTCTTAACTGAGTTGGCTATCTTTTCCTCAGTTTGGGCCTTTTCTATTCTGACTTCCCTTCCTGCTTCCTTCTGCCTTAACTGGTACAGCTCTCTGTCCTACTCCTTCTGTGTTTCCTTATACTTCCTGAATGCTATCTTCTTCTGCCTGACTTTCCAAGCCACCTCTTTGAGAGCCATAGTGGCTTTTTCTTTAATTTTGATTTGTTTCACACAAAGGCTTGTTGCCTCTGTGATGGCAGTTTGATGATTCTCCACTGTTGCTCCACCCTCCTTCTAGCCTGTTTGCTGAGTGCTTTTCTGAGGCACTCTCCCATCTTGCCAAAGTCAGCTGTCCTGAAGTCCAGTACCCTCACTTTTGTATGGCTTGACTCTGTAGCTGAGTGTAATGTGAACCACACTGTTTGATGGTCACTTTTTCCCAGATGGCAACCCACTTCTAGATCTGAGATCCTCTCAATGCCCCCATTATGAGCAATCACAGTAACTGTTCAACAAAATATGGGTACGCAGCACTGGTTTAAATGGCCTGAGCCTTGGGATTGAGAGGGCAGTATCAGGAGGAGTTCATCCAGTGTGGTGCTCTGTAGCAAAAGGATCTTTGGCTAGCAGTGGTCCTGCAAAGGGATCACGGAAGGTAGTCGTATTGGAGCATCTTGTGTCCCTTGTCAGCAAGCACATTTGAAGGAGCAATATAGACAGCCCGTGGGGGGGCTAGCCTTAGTTGTATTTTTTTTTGCCAGTAGGCAGGTCTGATAGAAAAGTCACCCCTGGAAATTTAGCCATGATGACTGTTGGTAGAGGTCACAGGTATGTGTGAGGTGGTCACAGCCTGTGGCCAGCCGGCAGACTTTGTTTAGAGAGTGTTTTATGCTGGACAGGACAGTGTTGAGGCGGTGCCATATATGATTATGCCATAGTTGTCTAGGGAAAGGATGGAGCTAGAGATGGCTAAGTGGAGGGCATCAGGAGGAAGATAGGGCCTATATTTGTACAAGAGGCCAATTCTAATGTTTATAGAAGAGCAAGTCAGTGCTATATGCTCATGGAAAGTGAGGGCCGGTCTACAGTGACCCCTAGGTATTTAAAATTGGAAACTGCGTCCAACATTGGCACCCTGTGAGTTTAGTATGGATAATTTGGCCATGCTGTTTTATGTTGAGGGTGAGCAAATAGCATGACCTTTGTTTTTTGTAGCTGAGGACAAGTTTGTGGGAGGTGAACCATGATTCTATCTCTGTGAAGGAGCCCTGTAAGGATTTTTGTAGCTGAGTGGGGTCTGGGTGTCGGCTGAAGATTACAGAAACATCTGCGTAAGGAAGCAGGCACTCAGTGGAGGACAGAAGGAGGAGTTTAAGTATAGGGAGAAAATAAGAGGGCCAAGAATGGACCCTTGTGGGACACCTGATCTGTGTGTATAGTTATAGTGCCCTCTGTAGGACTGGAATTTTTAAACCACATTTGTAGGGGTATGTGTATATATATATATATATATATAGTGAGCAATACTATATTGCAATAATCATATTACAGTGGCTAGGGGCACTGTGGGTGTATTTGAGTGGTAGTCCATGATGATAGAGATACTAAATAAGCAACATAGAAACAGCGACTCATTTATATTGCTATCATGAATGGCTGGCTACCCTGCTGGAGGTAGTGCCACTATAGCGAGCAAGTGACCGAAGAGGAGGGATAGAAGCTAGGGTTTGTATGGGTGGTGGGATCCTGCTGCAGCTGAGCCAGCCCTGTGGTGTGGTGGTGAGGGTGGCTGGCTATGGTGTGGCAGAAACTGGGTTCTGGACCTGCTGGGGACTGTTATTGTGCTGCTGCTTGCAACTCTTTTTTAATGTTTTGCCCCTCCTCAACATGCACCCTCCTGGAGCTGACAGTCTTTAGTCAGGGGTGTGTGGGGCATGGGGGTGCAGCCTCCTGCTTAAACACTTCTGTGCTTACAGGAAGTCGTAGTTACTGCTAATTGTATGTCGCTGAAATTTTTTCGTGACATATATTCATGATGATAGCAATCACTGTTTTTGATCACTATCATAGACTTCCAGTTGAGCCGCTGCATGTTGTTCAGCTGAGGAGGAGTTGACATAGCAGGACCTGAGTAAGGCATTTTAAAAGTTAGAAAAGGCATGCCACCTATGCTTTGTTCCATAACTGTCTAAATACCGGGTCTTTCCAGGCCATCTTATGCGGCTCATTTCTTGTGGTCCTCTGCACTGTCTTTCTGTCTCTCCATAGGCTGGAGTGCTGAGGAGGAGTAGCCCATCTGGGAAGAGGCAGCAAAGAAAGTGCTGTGAAGTGTGACCGGCAAGCGGGAACCTGAGGCCGTAGCAGTTGGTTGGTGGTAACTGCCACTCGTTTTCTTGAATTACTTTGCCAGAGTTCATGTCTATGAATTTATAAATCCCTGCACTGAATGCTATTATCACTGATGCAGGCTGTGGAAGATACTGAGACATTCCAGTTGGTTTACTAAGGAAAGTGTAAAATTGTTTATTATTTATCTCTGTAGATGCAATCATGGTATCTTTAAACATAACTGTCATAGCTGATATAATTTTACCTTTAATCTGAGTTTTGAAGCTCAGGGAGTAATTTTATTATTTTAGTTTAGTTTATCTCATTTAGTTTCCTGTGATTTTTTTTTCAACAATTAGAAGAATGTTTGCGCCTCTTTTATTTTTGTCCCATGTGACATCTTGGCATAAAAAGCATGCACAGCTGACTGAAATCAGATCACTCTGCATCGGAGAGGGTGGGGAGCAAGGATCAAGCTCTGAATGCTGTGTGCTTATTGCTAACCCCCTCAGTTTTGTTTCTGCCTGCTCCATAGTTTGCCATTCTTAGCACCTCAGCATTTTTCCTGTCATTCTTGATTTGTTGGAAGCTGTAGGAGTGAATATGGTGTAAGTGCACGCGTTGCAATTTTTACTTTTATTTACTGAATCTTGCATGTGTTTTATCAGGCATTGATGTTTTGTTTTGATTTTTCTATTCTTTTTTCAATTAGTGGATTTTGGAGTTACTAATTAGGTTTTGAGTGATTTCGACTTTTAGATTTTGCTAAATTTGCTGTGCCCTGTGCTTTTGTGGCGCAGTTTTTAATTAAGTGTTTTGGTTTTTAAGTATTTTGCCATCTGGTAGCTGATGGATAAGATGCCAGTCTGTAATAATATTGCCAATTAACAGCTTTGAACTGAAAGAGCTGCTTGGAAAGCTGCACGTGGATTTCTGTTACATGGCACACTGGTATTTGGTTTCCCAGAAAGAGTTTAAGACTTTTCTAGGACTCTGCTGTGGACAAAGGTACTACCTAAAGAATCCTTTGAGAAGAGGAGAAGTGGTTATTCGCAACTTTCCAGCTATACAGCTATTGCCAGACAAAATTTTCTGGGCTGTTATTCCTGACTGGCTAAATCGTGTTTGAAAAGAAGAGACTCCTGTTTGTGCTGTTTAGAAATGGAGAGACTGGCTGTACTCAATTTATAGTCTTTCTTTTTACATTTTACATATGTGGCTTATGAGAGTGGTGCTTAATTTATTTGCCATTGTTTTAGATATTTAAGTAAAATGGTATCTACTAGAAGACTGAGAATGAATAATAGTCAGTCCTCCTTTCTACATGAATAACATAGAAACATAGACTTTGATGACAGATAAGGACTGCTTGGTCCACCTACTCTACCCATTTCCCTTCCTACAGGATAAGCTGCAGATCCTAGTTAACCAACAGCCTATTTCTTCCTACCCCCACAAGAATTGCCTTATGTCTGTCCCATGCAATCATGAATTCTCTCACAGTTTTAGACCCCAACCTCCTCAGGAAGGCTATTCCATATGTCAACCACCTCTCTGTGAAAAATACTTTCTCATATTGCCTCTGAACCACCCCTTCTTCAAATTGTGTCCCCTTGTTCTTGTACATCTCTTTTCTGAAAGATACTACCCTCTTGGACTTTGTTGATTCTATTGAGGTACTTAAAAGTTTCCATCATGTCCCCCTCTCTCTCCTTTCCTCAAGGGTATACATATTAAACTCCTTTACTCTCTCCTCGTATGGCTTCTCTTGCAGGCCCTGCACCATTTTAGTTGCCCTCCTCTGGACTGCCTCTGTCTTGTCTCTGTCCTTGCGGAGATGGGGTCTCCAGAACTGGATGCAGTACTCCAGATGGGGTCTCACCAACTGTCTGCACAGAGGGATAACAACTTCTTGTTTTCTGCTGGTGATGCCTCTCCTATACATCCCAGTATCCCCTAGCCCTCCCTACTGCCTTCTCACATTGCTTGCTAACCTTAAGGTGATCTGATATGATTACCACAAGGTTCCTTTCCATTTTTATTGCTAATACCTCCCCATTGTGTAATCTTCCCTGTGTTTTAGTTTCCCAGGTGCATTATTTTGCATTTCTTTGCATTGAATCCTAGCTGCCATACTTCTGACCATTCCTCCAACCTTGCCAAGTCCCTTCTCATCCTTTCCATGCCTCCTTGCATATCAACCCTGTTGCAGATCTTTGTGTCATCTTCAGAGAGGCATACTTTTCCTTCCAGTCCCTCTGCAATGTCACTTATAAAGACACTGAAAGGACAGGACCCAGTACTGAACATGTGGTACCCCACTAGTAACCCCTCTTTCTTCAGAGTGGACTCCATTTACAATTACCTTCTGTGTCCTGTTGTCCAGCCAGTGTTTTACCAAAGCTACCACCCTGGGACCCACTCCCAGGCTGGCTAATTGACTACTAATCTTTTGTGTGGGATTGTGTCAAATGCCTTGCTAAAGTCTAGGCAGGCCATGTCCACAGCCCCTTCCTGGTTTATCTAATTAAAACATTAAAACAGCAGGGAGACAAACTGAAATTACTGACCACTTAAAAATAAGAATGGTAACATCAATACCTCTACACCAAGTGGGAATATAACTTCATCTGAGATCTTGAATGGTGCACAAAATGTGAAACACTTAACAGAAGTAGTAAATGTCTCTATAGCCCTAGATTACATGGTGGAGTTGGAGGCAGAGATGTGGGAAGTTAATGGCTATAGTGCCATTGATGGAACCTCAGGAGCAGGGCATGATCTCCAATCCAATGAGTGCACAGTTCACAGTAAAGAGTTCCTCTATAACACTGATAGCCTGGAAAGGTCCCCCAGTTAATGGAATAAGTTTGGGGATACTACTTCTATGGATAGTAAAATCTCAGAAGTTCCAGGGGTAAGGGATTAGAACATAAATCAGAACCTGTGAGTTTAGTGCATAGAAATAATGAACTTAAGGAGGTGTTAAAGGACTTGCAACATACAATAGATGGTCTTAGAGGTATGGAACAGAATTTTACCAACCCAAGGTGTTATTGTAAAGGTAGGGTTAATAGTGTTATGAAACAATCTTATAGTAACAATGCTTGTGCACAGGAAATTGAGAACTTTATTCCTCTAGGCTGAGTGATGAGTTAATTGCACTAATAAGGAACCCCAGTAATACTTTTTTAATCTTAATGGAACAATTAGTAGTTAATAAGGATTTATTAGAGGAAGTGAAAGTACAAGTTGCTACCAATGAAATTAAAATCAGTCAGATTCAGGATAAATTAGATTATCTGCAAGATACAGTAAGTTAGAAAAGACAGAGAAGCCAGAGAACATGGATGTAGTTACAACTAAAGAAGAGTGTTCTGATATCATAGAGATAGGCCAGCTGAGACCTGATTTCAGTGCAACTGACTTTCCAGATTCTCCTAACAAGGAGAACATAGGGTAAACAATCAAAGGAAAGGAAAAATCCAGAAATAAAAATAAAGGTAACATGCAAAAAATGGAAAGCAAAGAGAAGAGGCGGTGATGGTAGAAAATATACAAGATAAGGTGAATCAGAATGAATATGAACCATCTAAGCTAGAGAAGGAATTGGCAAAGCTGGAGCAGGAAGTGAAATGATTAAGGTGTGATTTAAAAGCAAGTGAATGTTCCTTAAGGATTTTTCTGCAAGCAAGGATGAAAGTAGAGAACAAGTTATTAATGATAGTGGTGAAGTGAATATCCAAAAGGATACAAATAAAATGTTGTTTCATCCTGCTCAGATTTGGATAGTAAACCTATAATTAGACTGTATGGTCCCTTAAACTGGGGTCATTTTGAGAATGCTATGTTGGACTTCCATATCCTAGAATTCCCGAATAAGGAGCTGGATATGGAACTCACAGAAGCTGACATTGTAGACATTTGGAGGGTGCCAATTAGGAGGCAACCCTTATTGATATCTACTTTGACTCCTCCAGAACTGCTAATTATGTTTGGGTTAATAGAGAATTACTAATTGACAATGAAGTGCTTCTGTTTTCTCCCAATAGAGAGAATTTAATAAATATAAATTTATTGAACCTAATTTAAGGAATGAAAGTAGTAAAATAAGTAAAATTATAACACTTTGGAATGAATCAAATGATATGAGAAACAGACTCTAGGCTGACAGAAGCAATTGGTGACCTTGCTGACAAACCTTCTGGCAGTACCAATAGGAAACCTTGTTGTATTCAAGCAAAACGTAGGCATGAGAGGAATCAGGTGGATATGTATGTCTTGAATGAGAGGCTAGCTGACTTAATGTTACTCCAAGCTGGGAAATTAGACCATTTGGGTTTATACAAGGTTAAACTTTGTTGCTTTTGATGATGGATTTCACAGAACTGAGTCACCTGAAGATATTCCAGTTTTGCCTTTAGCAAATAGATTCATGTTGCTAGCGAGGTATAATGAGTGACTACCTCCTTGGCGCTAATCTTGCCCTGGAGACAGATAGGGCTGGATTCACAAAAGAAAGTAGGGCATAAAAACCTGCAAGTGTCAAATATTGTACTGCTGTGGGAAAACACACCTACATGCACTGTGGAGAATTCACAAATTCCTACAGGTGCAGGAAAAATATCCTGTGGTTGCAACGCACATGTGAAAAAATATGTTGCAGGGAAAAAGTGCCATGATATGCATGCAGCATCCCTGAAGGCTATTCACAACCAGTTTTTCTGCAGTTGCAGAAAAATGTTACACACAGTGGAATGAGGTGTAATTCTCCTCAACAAATTGCAGTAGTGCACCAGCAATTGGAATCAATTAAGATGGCGGTGAGGCACAGGTAATAGCGTCCCAGATAGTATAACAGTGGCTGCTGCATCAGCAACAAAAGCACACATTGCCATGAAATGGCAACAGACAACAACCACCAGACACAGTGCAGCCCATGACGGAGCCCCACAGGCAATAGAGCCTGGCCAGCCTGCAGTGAGTGCTACCTTGCAGGCAACAGAAACACCTAGGAAGGAGGACCAGCAGTGACAGTTGGCCACTGTGGTGCCATGGTATTGCTGGTACCTGTAGTGCTTCAGTGGTCCAAGTTGAGGGACTGGTTGCTGGTCTCTTTGTGGGTGCTTTCAACTTCATTCTATGGCAGCACTGTTAAAGTCTGCTGTTCCAGCTAATTAAGTTCACTGTTGCTATGCCTCCTAAGCTATTTCTACAGCTGCGGATCCACAGTTGTGGATTTTCAGCACATGCGCAATTTCCGCAGCTGCTGAAATCTGCAGCTGCAGGGATTTTATGAAATTCCGTACCTGCTCAAAATTTCTATATGACTATCACACAACTGCATTTCTGCAGTGCTGCAGGCCTTTTCCAGCAGCTGTGGGATTTTGGCTTTCTTTGTGAATCCTGCCCAGATAGTCTCCACCATAGAACTATATTTATTACGGAATATAGCTGGCTGGCTGGCAGGCCGTGTGGGCAGTTGAAGAGTGTATCCATTTTTAATGGAATATGAGATCATTTGTCTCTCGGAGACTTGGCATGCCAATGAGATTGTCATTGATTTAGATGGATATGAAGCCTTCAATTTTCTGGTCATAAATGTAAGAAGTGGTGGACATTTTCTGGTGGGATTATTACATTGGTTAAAATTTGTGTTTTGTAAGGTTGCAGTCTGGAAAAGTGCAGAAAACTATGTGATTATTGTACTTAAATGTGGAATAATGGAAATAATAGTAATGAACTGTTATGTACCAGAGAATTTGGATTATTTCTAGGAAGGTATATGGCAGGAAACATCTGATACATTAAAAGAGGTACAACAAATATTTCCCCAAGCAGAGGTACTTTTGGGGTGATTTAAATGCCCTAATTGGCCTGTATGATGGTCTTGCAGATTATTCCTTCTTATTTGTAACCAAATAGATGAGTTACCATATAGGCAGTCCAGAGATAAAGTGGATGATTTGTACTAGAAATTCTTAAAGAAAATAATATGTATCCTCTGAATGGAAGATTAGAAGGAGATAAAGAGGTAATTTTACTTATGTTTCCCCTCAGGGTGCTTCTGTGATTGATTTTGCCCTCTGGACTGGTCAATTGTGTTGTTGGACAAAAAGTGAGTGTTAATTAGAGCTGAAAATGGCCATTATCCTTTTGTAATGGAAGCACAATTGGGCTTGGTTAATAGGCAGGTTGAAGATTTATTCCATATACAGAAATTAGAGCTGCATGAAGGATAATATGGAGGCAGAATTCTTATAGTGTTATACTTCCAATTATCCAAAGCTCAGTATTAGCTCAACTCTATGAGATTATTAATAATTATGATATTGGATATATCCTTAATGAGCTAAGTGCTTTTTTTTCTGAAATTAAAACTGCTCTAGAAGTTCCAATAAAATAGATAGGAATCTGCCTATAGATACTTGCTTTGATAATGATTGTAGAAAGGCAAAATCAGAGGTTAGGAAATTTAGCAGAACGTATAAATAAAAAATAGAAAACAGGCCAATCTTAAGATATTGAATAGGAAGAAGAGGGCTTATAAGGAACTTATAAATAAAAAGAAAGGATTTTATGAAGTCAAATGGGAGAAATGGTAGAGGCAGTGCAAGGAAAGGTTAATAGAGCATTTTGGTCTCTTGTGTCTAAGGGTTTTAACCAGTATGTGGCAAATATTGATACAGTTATCTCTGAGGAGACTCGGATAGCTAATTTTAAGGAGAGTTATTTTGTTCCTGCAGTAGAGATTTCTCAAGAGCCAGTATT
Organism: Neoceratodus forsteri; assembly: GCA_016271365.2. NCBI lineage: Eukaryota > Metazoa > Chordata > Ceratodontiformes > Ceratodontidae > Neoceratodus > Neoceratodus forsteri. The sequence continues at coordinate 73,969,491 of CM028138.1, read as the reverse complement.
TTTAATAATCTGCAGGCCATAACATTGAATGATACCTATTTAGCTATACAGTGTATATACATTGAAAAAGCAGAAGGCAGCAGGCCCTAATGGGGTACCAGCTGAAGTATTTTTAACAGAAACTCTGTTATGGTGCAGATATTTGACAGTACTTTATAATAAATGCATATTTACGAATAATCATCCTAAATCATGGCAGGGAGCCAATATTGTCCATCTCCATAAAAGGACCATTAAATGATCCAAAGATGTACAGACCTATAAGTCTTTTAGACATGAACCTTAAAGTTGTTTAAAAATAATACTGAATCGGCTCCAACAGGAGGTCCAAAAAATGGGGTGGTATTACCCCTTATCAAATAGGGTTCAGACATGGTCCATCTACTTTGGACAATAGTTTTGTCCCAAATCATTTGACAGAAAAATATGTAAAATTGAGGGGCAAAAGATTTACATGTGTTTCATAGATTATAGTACTGCCTTTGATAGTGTTTCAAGAAGCCTGTTATGGCAGATTTTATTGCACAGGGTATATACCCAAATGTAGTTAGTATAATTACACAGTTATATGCTAATACCTGGGCTAAAATTAGACTTGGCCCTAGGGGCCAGCTATCTGATGTTTTTGAATACAACCGTGGTGTAAGGCAGGGCTGTGTCCTTGCCCTTGTTATTCACATTATATTTGGATAATATGTTGAAGCAGAGTGTTGAAATAGATTATAATTCTCGAAAAGTTAGGGATCTCCCTTGTACCCTTCTGGCCTATGCTGATGACATTCTTATTTTGTCTTTAGCTAAATTTGGTTTACAAAAAAAATTTAATTATTTAAGTAAGGAATCTGAAAATTAAAATAAAAAATCAGTATGAATAAAACCAAAGTTATGATTCTGGGAAACAAGAAAAATGGTGGTACTTGGTATATAGGATCAGATAAAGTTGAAGTTGTTTCCAGTTATAATGATTTAGGTGTAGTGATTCAGCAAAATTGTAAATGACCCTACCATGTGGAATTGGTAAAAGAAAAGATGAGAAAGACTTTGGTTTGGGTGTATAAGTTCAACTGTAAATATGGGGCATGTCTATAATGCCTTTATTAAGAGTAATACAAACTAGGATCGAAGACCAATTATTATATAGTTGTGAAATATGGGACTCCAGCATGACTAATAAGCTGATGAGACCTTTATACAAATCATTATGTATACTCTTAGGCTGGGGCACTCCTGTCCTGCATCTTATATTCAATTGGAGTTGGGTATAACTAATATTAATGCAGCCATTGAAACAAGGAAGGTCAATTATTGGATTAGAATCACTAATTTCAATGAAAATGTAATTGCTAAGAAATGTCTGTCAGAGGAAGAGTACTGGAAGAAACAGGATATAAGTCTAGATTTTGGTTGAATACTATTTCCTTATTTTAAGAAAGTATAAATTAGAACACTTAAAAAATCAGTGAAGCAGTGTGTTCAGATAAGTTCTAAATATAAAAATATATAAGCAAAAAATAAGAAACTTATGGAACACAAGTGATTTAAAGGAAATTAGGGAAACTCGTACTTAAAATGATTTGCCTTTAATAACTACAAACATGGATTCAAAAAGTATCTGGACATTTTAGTTAATCCACAAGTATACACTGAGTGCAGGATTCACAAAGAAAACCAAAATCCTGCAGCACTGCAGAAACGCAGTTGCATGATATTCATAAAGAAATTTTGAGCAGGTGCAAAATTCAGAAATCCCCGCAGCTGCGGAAATTGAGCATGTGCTGAAAATCTGCAACTATGGATCTGCAGCTGCAGAAATAGCTTAGGAGGTACAGCAACAGTGAACCTAATTAGCTGAAGCAGCAGACTTTAACATTGCTGCCATAGCATGAAGCTGAAAGTACCCACAAAGAGACCAGCAACCAGTACCTCAACTGGGACCACTGCAGCACCACAGGTACCAGCAATACCTATGGCACCACAGTGGCTGACTGCCACTGCTGGTCCTCCTCCCTGGGGTGTTCCTGTTGCCTGCAGGGGTAGCATTCACTGCAGGCTGGTCAGGCTTTACTGCCTGTGGGTCTCCGTCATGGGCTGCACTGGGTCTGGTGGTTGTTGCTTGTTGCCATGTCATGTGGTGTTGTTGTAACATCAGCCAGTGTTTTACTCACTGGGATGCTACTACCTGTGCTTCACCTCCACCTTAATTAATTCCTATTGTTTGGGCACTACTGCAGCTGAGGGAGAGTTACACCTCATTCCATTGTGTGTAACATTTTTTTCGCAACTGTGGAAAAAACTGGTTGTGAATAGCCTTTCAGGTGATGTGCCTTACTTATCTCACACCTTTTCTTCCTCAGGGACTTCTGCAGCTGCACTTTTTCCACATCCCGTAGTGTTATTTTCTGCAGCTGCAGAGGGTTTTGTGAATAGCACTCATTGCAAATTCCCTTTGTTTCCATAGCTGTGGCAGTTTGGGGACTTGGGGAAGGTTTTGCACCTTCACAAAGCTTTGTGAATCCAGCTCTAAATTTATAATGTATAAGTTTGAGCAGTTTCCCAGTAAAGTTCTGGATTACAGATATATGAAACCAGGTATATTGTCAGAAGAATGTGATTGTGGCAGTGGGGACAAGGAGGATCTTTATCATGTTTTATGGGTCTGTAGGTTATATGACAGAAAACTAATGTTTTGGTTGTGCCTTTTTAAACAATTTAAATTGTGTTGCTGAATCAGAACTTATTGATATCCTGCTTCATACAGAAGATAGTTGGACAGTAAATAGACTACCAAATTATTTCTCTGCTGTTAAAAAAATTAGAGTCAAATTAAAATTGTATAAAGGGGCAATTATTCCGACAAAGAGATGATGCATTTTATGATTGTATTTATTTGTTGTTACTTTGCTAATTTATTGTTATTGGCTGATGTTTGCACATTGAAGTACTTCTATGTGAGTTTTGTATTAAGCTATTCTTCTTGAATGGGAAATCTCATCTTTCTTTTTAGAAATGATGTATGTATTGTATATGATATTGTGAAGGTTTGTAACCATACAATAAAATTATGATTGATTGATTGACTGATTGCTATCATCACATGGAACCATTGGAGTGCACTGGTGAGATTCTAACATTGTTTTATATGGGCAATGCTAAGGTGTTACATAGCTATTGGAGATTTGCCTGTGGCTAATGAAATGGGCCAGGATATTCAAAGGGTTGTGCCTGGTGCAATGAAGTTGCTCTGGCAAGAACCCCTACATTGTGCCCCAGTGGGATATTGAGATGGCTGCCTGGCACAGTGTAAATCCTGATGCCCCAGGGTGCAATGATAATGTATGTGGTGCAGATGCAGGGGCATGCCCATGCATATGCGGCACATCCGATATTCAGCCCAGGAACATATGCCAGTGCACCCCTGCACTGCGCTGCATAGGGGGCATAAAGATGAGCCCGTGCTGAGTAGGCACAAATTCCAGCCACCCACAGGTGGGCTGCTGTATTGCAGGGTACAACACAGCAATCTGGCTGTGGGTGGCCACCTGCCCACCCAGAACACCGTCTGCAAGCACACACACACACTGGTGGTCTAGTGGAACCCCCACCCCTAGTTGTGATCGCAAGGCATATGTATTTGATGAGATCCCAGGTAGTCTAGTGACTCTCCCAGTCCCTGAGTTCCTGATGTGTATGAAACATGACTAACCCTGGTGGTCAAGTGGTGGCCACCCCTCCCACCCGAGTCGCCGATGACAATATGATGTCCCTGGTGGTCTAGTGGACACCTCCCTGCCCGATGCCATTATCACAGTAAATCCAATATTGAAATGCCCTGGTGATCCAGTGGCACCCCACCCCACCTATTCACACAGATACCCTTGCCCACCCCACTTCCCTTCATCGCAGGTGGCTGCATCCCACCGCACACTGCCTGGCCACCTGCCAAATGACAGCTACAGTATGGGCTGTAGGCTCATTGGTCCCTATTGTGGACCAATGGGCTTACAGGGAACGCTACTGTACTAGATAGTTCCCAAATATGTGAATGGAGTCATTCACAGCAAATGGAAGCCTTGTTTTATGTCTGCTCATCTGTCAGATGTATGCATAGTTAAAGAGCTAGCGTACTGCTTGGAATTAATAGTAATTTTCAGATGCAGTCATCTGTCACTTCAGTATCTGAAGTATTTTTATTTCTGTTTGCTAATTAGAAGATTTTCCACCTTACAGTACAGGGGTGATATGTGAAGCAGCACTCTGTCTGGAGGAAAAAAAAGTCAGTTCTGTTTCTCTCACTACATTGTCAGAAATAAGACCAAACACCTTGAGGCACCACAATCCTTGCAGTCTGAGCAGTGACTGTCACAAGCTACCAATCTAAATGCAGGAAATTGTGACATCACTAGTAACCAGGAGAAAGCCAGTCACTGCTGTTTCATGTGAAAGTGAAACGTGGCAGTAGAAATGTTTCTCATTGGTTGCTAGTGATGTCATAGTCAGTGGTTTCAGTGTTGATGTAGTGGGAGGAACAGAACTGAGTTTTATTTCTCCAGGCAGAGTGCTCCACATCACCCCAGTACTGCCAGGTGGAAAGCTTCTAATTAGCAAACAGAAAAGAATAAATACCTGGGATATAAGAAATGATAGCTGACTACATCTGAAAGTTATGATTAACTGCAGGCAGTTTCCAGGCAGTATACTAGCTCTTTAAGGATAACTCTCAATTCATTAAATGTTGCACACTCTCAGCTATTTAAGATATTTGTTATCACTATGACTGCTTGGTCTGACAGACAGGCTGAAACTAATCACAACTTACATGCATTTAACCACTTGCAGTAAGTTAGCAACTGTTTAACAAGTGTTATTGACAGTATTAATGTATGTGAAGCCCCTGCCTGAAGGAAAACATGTGCATACAACCAAAAATTGGTGTGCATACAAGCAAATATTTTAGCATTAAGTACAGAGGATTGGGAATGGGAATGCCATTTTGTGCATATAACCAAAATGTACATACATCCAGTGTGCATACAAGTGGAATGCACTGTGTATATGTTTGTGTGTGTATATATGCATGTAGGTATGTATAAATAAATAAATATATATATATATATATATCTATATATATATATATATATATATATATATATATACACACACACACATACACTCCCACACACACACACACCACTATAGTTAGGGTTGAGTAGGCATTTAATGTTAAACCACAATTTTGCATGTTAATAACTTTGCAGCAGTTCTATGGATTTGCACAAGATTTGAACGTGCACTCATGTGTGGTAGATCTCTTGATTTACTAAGTTGTGTTTGGTCAGATTTATGGTTTATGTGCAGCAAAGCACTGAAAACCCATTTTCACCACTTTAAATGCATTTTTGCTCATCGTGGCTATGTACTATACTGTGTGGATGTTTGGTCTGCAATTTGGAACATAAAAATAGTTTGGGTCAAAGAACACTCCAGAGTTGGTTTGGTTAAAAATATTAATTAATTTATAGTTATTTCATTTTCATTTTGGGGTTCTGAGCATGCTCAGTTCACTCCAAGATTTTGTATGTTTTGTGAAAGAGGATTGGGCTCATGGTCAGGATTCTGTCAGCTCACAATTCAGGATTTAGAAAATCTTTGTCTGTCAGCAAAAATTCTTATCCATGAGCTGCCATCTTGTTTTCATTTTTCCCCAAACAAAATGTTGTAGCTTCTTCCACAGGTGACTTCTCACTGTAATAAGGCATGGGTTTTGTTCTGGGTGATGCCCTCTACAAACTAATGCCTTTGGTTTGCTTTGTTTTGTCCAAAAACAGCCATTTCAAATTCTAAAACTCTTTGTCTGCGACTTGCTTTTCGATACCCTTTCATGGGTGACAAAATCCCAATCTGCGAGCTGATCCTCTTTAGGTGATGTAGCAAAATCTTGACCATCACTTAGGGACAAGATGGCCCTTCTCACAGATGAGGATTGACTGATGGTCAAGGATTTTGCTGTCTCACAAAAGAGGATTGGCTCATGGACTGTGATTTTGTCAGCTCAAGAAAAGAGAATTGGTTTTATTTTATTTATTTATTTAATTAGTTTTGTTGACCAGGTAAGTGCACTAGACAAATTCTGCCTATTTTCAGGCATGACCTGGGGAGGGGAATACAGATGAATGCCAACTGACCTTATAGATTTACTGATGCTTTGATGACCTATTGCTTTCCTGACAAATTTAGTTGGGGAGGGTGTGCAGCAAAAATTATATATGCCAAGATCCCATTTTTGGTCCAGGGTGGGAGCTTTAATTACAGACATGTTTGGAAAGTCAGTAAATTGCATAGTATGTCCAACCAGCAAGTCCAGCTAAGCATGCCAGGGTGTACAACTAGTGAGCACCTAAAGCCTTGTATGTGGGGAATTTTGGGCTACACTTGTAGAAACGCTACATTAGGTATGATCTTACTTTTACAAGTGTTGTAGAACCTCATACAGTAAAATTTCATTTTTTTACATGCACTTCACTTTCACTGCAAGAGTGGCCTAGCATAGCTAAACAGAGAAAGGAGCATTCATGCAAGATATCTAACTCGTTATACAATGATGCATAAAATTCAAATGGGATATCATACAAATGTCATAGTAACACCTAGGCCTACTGAATCTAAAAAGTGGCAGCTCTGGATGTTTTGGCCCCTACACATTTATCAAGGTAGCCACCGCCATGTGTTCTTTGCATGTTTTTTTGTTTCTTCTTTTTCATTTTTATTACTCAACTTGCTGCCCATTCTTTGTAAAACTAGTAAACACAAAATTCCATGAACTGACATAATTGCAGTCCACAAGCTGTCAAAATCCGAGTCCACCACCGATCCTCTTTGTGAGGTAGTAAAATTCTTGACCGTCACTTAGGGACCAGATGACCAAAATCTGACAGGCAAGGATTTTTCACAGAAGCAATATTCACAGCTCACGAATGGGAATTGATCTGATGGTTGGGGATTTTGCTGCCTCACTTAACTAGAATTTTTAACTTTTAAAAATGTTCCCACTGCATTGTAAATTAACGGTTTGGGCTTTTGCCTTGCAATTTTTGGGGTATTAGCGGATGCCTTAGAGATGTGAATTGTGCAATTTAGGTGTTGGAAATTTAAGCAGTCCATAGATATGCCATCGCAAAGTTGAGATTTTCTCATAGGATAACATTGTGGCTCCCATTGTGTTTTTGGACCCGTATCTCAAAAACAAAGTGAGATACAGTATGTAATTTCATTGCTTATGACTTAGCTCACCTTAATGAGCTAGCTTACAGGAACAAGATTGGAAACCAGACTACATCTGCAGTGAATTTTTTCCTAGGTTGAAGGGTTACTAAGATATTGGCAAATTGGTGTCACAAGGGTTCCAAGAGTGGCTTTTCAGCATTCTTTGGTGCCTATATCTCACAAATGATTGAGATATAGATTTGGTTGATTATGTCCTGTAGAGGTCTCACTGTCACAATTACAGCAACACTTTAATTTCTTTCCTAGCTGCTACGGTTCCCAAGATATTGGCAAATTAGTGTTATAAGGATTCCTTGCCCTCTAGGGCTGCTGTATGGCTCTGTAGCTATGTGTAAGTGGGAGTGCAGGGCCAAGAGGGTCCACGTTCCCACAGATGCATATCATTATGCAGAAATGGGCAGCTTGATGGGAGCATGGGCCCACCAACATATGCTATTTACTAGTTATATTACACTTTTTCAAAAAAGTAAGAAATTCATTTCAAAACCTTCATTTAATGCATCAGTTAGGGTTAAAGCAACAAAAGTGGGTAAATGAGAAGTTAGTATTGAGCTCCTCACCTCCCCCACCATGCCACCCCATCCCTCCACAGACCGACAGATGCTGGGGTGTGCCATGTGGTTGTGAGGCCTAACTGTCACTCTATTCTCCTTTACTGTAGCATGTCAGCCTGTTTCACATGAAATGGGGTGAGAGTTGGCCTGCAACCCATAGCACATCCCGGTGTCTGTCAGTCTGTGGAGGATGGGGTGGGATGGTGGGAGAGTTAGGGCTCAACCCTAACATCTCATTTCCCCACTTTTGTTGCTTTAACCCTAACTGATGCATTAAAACAAGTTTTTGCAATGAATATATACACATATATATATATCAAAAAATACAGCAGTGGGGCTGGTATAACTCCTGTGGACAGCAGCATGTTCCAGGGCAGTGAAGGTTAGGTACTGTACTGTACAGGACATCAAAATGAAATACAGGTCCGGTTAGACAGGGGCTTTCACAGTGCTGAGCTTAAAACAATAACTCATGTATTAGGGTTATATTTAATTAAGGCTATTAGTTAATTGAGATCATTAGCATAACATAACATAACCAATGCCACATGGCATGGATTTGCTAACTTGCTCTATTATCAGGCTGGACAGTGCCACACATCTGATGATCACTTGCAATATCATCGGACTGCTCAGGAGAAAAATGCCATTTGTCTGCTGCATTTTTTAAATTAAAATACACCCACCTTATTAGGAAAAAGATGAACAGTTTCATAAAGTTTGAAATCATTGCAGCTGCTACACAGTATTTAAATGCAGATTGACCGTAGGCACAGTTAAAATAAGTCAATATGTGTTTTGTTTTATTATAGGCATTGCTTAATCTATATATGTTATACTCACCTCCCCCAACCCACAGAGATATCCACTCAAGCACCTACACTTCAAAATTATATAAAAAAACACAGGTAGAGATACTGAGACTGTGACCTAAGGGGCCTGCATAGCAACTAACAACACTGAAGTATGGCATCCAGCAGAGAAGATAAAACCTGTATAAAACAAGCATTTGTCAATGACGAATAGTTTACATCAGCTGAAACCTGAAGGTTCAGCTGGGTACAATGGGCTTGAGCCTAACTTATTACATGAAGTTGCTGCAGAACTTACATACCCGTCAGTAGTCTGCTAAACCTGTCTTTTATGGTATATCGTCACTACAGTGACATCAGTACACCCCCCACAGTGAAACCCCAACTATGCCTGTATCAGTAGTGATGGGAGGGTTGCATCGAGACACTTTATTGCAATGGTAAATATCTAACTCCACTGTCTGGGCAAAGTGTAGTTAGATATCTATAGTAGTGTGGGGCACTGGCCCCACATGGAGGATGTAGGGGCACAGCCCCTGCATTGTGTGATCACAGTGTTGCCAGTCGTGTCTGGGGTTGCATCACAGTCAGAGGTGTTGCCAGGTTCTCGCACTGTAGCAGACGTTGCAGTCAGGGTTGTTGCACTGTCATCATAGATTCATCTTTACCATAGGCCAAGTTCCTGATCCATAGAAATATTCTTTGGTAGTGCCAATCCATAAATCTGGTTCTGTTTTGATTTTGGCAATTACAGATCTATTTAATATTGTCAGCTTTAGCAAAGATCCAAGAGAGAATTATTTATAGACAATTTATTGATTATATTCATAAATATGGTGTGTTGTCTCTGAACCAACATGGCTTTAGAAAAGGTCATGGAACAGAGGCTGCCTTGGTCAAGTTCATGAGCGTAGTCCTAGATGGAATTGAGGGTGGATGCTTAATGGAGGCTGCGTCATGGACTTGATCAAGACATTCAATCTGGTAGACCACAAGCTGTTATTAAATAAATTAGATTCTTTAGGGGTTAGATGAATCTGCTCTGGGGTAGTTTTTGGACTATCTCAATGACAGATACCAAATGGTTAGGTATAATGGTACTGTTGTATATTGTGAAGTATGGAGTCCCACACTGTTTTCAGTAGTTTTGATAAGGTTCCATCTGTTTTATATAATGCCAAATGTACACTTTATAAAAGCGATGTGGTAATTTACATCCATGGTATCTCAATTACTGAGTTAAATGAGAGTTAACCAATGAGATGGCCAGGTTATATCAGTGGCTAGCATGAAATAAAATGTTATTAAATAAAACAAAAATAATAATAATGTTTTTTGGACTGCTTCCATGGTTGAGGGACAATAGACAGTTTCTTCAGATTGTGGCCCATGATGGCACTTTTTATGAAAATGTTACTAGTTTTCAGTATTTGGGGTTACTTTGGACCTGACTTTAAGTTATGATTCTCATTTGGCAAAATAACATCTAAGATTCATACTAAAATTGCATTATTATACAGATTGAAACCCTTTCTAACCAAGGAGACAGAATGGCTATTGCAAAACAATGTTTATATCCAATAGTTAATAATGCTGCTCTTATTACAGATAATGCCACCTCAACTCTTTCATCTAAGAAGTCAGCTTTATTACAGTTGATTGGAAAATTTGCACCTCAGTCCCAGAACAACTCATCACTGTGTGATTCTGAGGGAGATGGGCTGGTTGCCTACTCAGTTGAACTTCAGATATTCACTAGCTAAATTTGTATTTAGAATAGCTCGATCTGGAGTTCCTCCAAATTTAATGAAATACCTCCAGCCATATGAGTCTCAGTATTACTCAATATTTAGGTAGATGATGCAGTACTTAAACTCCCTTTAATGAAAATCTCCTGTGGCCAACAGGCATTTGCATACTGTATGTAGCCCCAAGTAATTAGAATGAGGTACCATTAGCAATCAGGAATGTAATGACAAGTGGTTTTTTTCTAGTATAAAAACTATTTAAAGACAAAGAACCTCTTTGTGCAAGCACTGAGGCAATGGTTACCCCAAAGGGCATTTGGCTGGGAAGCAAGTTTCAAGAAATAAAATCACACATGCCCCCACGATGCAAAGTATCATGGACTGCATATGCAAATCACCACAGAATACTATGCTGGTTCAACTTAAGCAGAAAGCATGGTGCCGAAGGCCTCTCACATTAGTTTGTAAAAGGGTGCCAACACCCTTGCAAACTGTGTGAGAGGCCTTTTGGCACCATGCATTTCTGCTTAAAGTTGAACCAGTGTAGTATCTCTGTGGTGATTTGTATATACAGCCCATGATGCTTTGCATTGTGGGGCATGTGTGATTTGTATTTTTCTAGTATGTTGTATCACTATTTAATGTCTCTTTCAGAGTGTAGGTGTTTTGTTTAAAATATAACATTTTAATGTGGAATTATTGTATTATTCTTACATTTTATGTATTTGTTTTGTGTATGAGGTACATTGTATTGTATTGCAAATGTTTGCATGAATTTGTGGGTCACACCTGAAAAGGGAATTGATTTTTCCAGTGTGCTTATCCATTAAGCAAATAAACAAACAAACAACATGCTTGTATCTGCAGTGTAGTTTTGGGCTTAGATAGCATAGAGTATAAAAATATCAAATTAGCAATACAAGTTATAATAGTGTGAATAAACGTATTATTTCATGTAGAACTCATGCAAAGTCAGACTATTATTCTCATAAGCAGATGCATTTATCAGGGGTTTGTATTTATTTTTTATTTCCGTTACTCTGTCTTACAGCAATCTTGTTTGGCATGATCTCAGCCTAGCCCTCATACTGTACAGCATGTTTTCCAGCAAATAAAAGATCATGAGTATTTGTATCTCCTGGGTGTGTGGGACAGAGGTTTTCCATATGGTTACACAGAAATTGACTGCAACTGGACATCACATAGTACCCTCCACTGCAGAATGTAAAAATAATAAATGCCATTTATACAACAATGCAGCTATTAGCTTTTTACTGTGAATGGTGGTGGAAGAGTCGATATCATACTGTGCCACAACCATGGAATAGGTCTTTCCAGTTTTGGGTATACAAAACATTCACTTGCCTGACATTCTGAAATCATACAGTAGTTTTGGGAAATGTAAGTGTGGGGGATAATCTCTGAGGCACTCCACAGTCATGACATCATGGGTTGTGTACACTTGATAGGATGCTTGATGCACATATAACTTAAAGAAGTCCATCCCCACCTGAGATGGGGTCTGCTCTCCTATGGTCAGTTCTTATGTACATCAAGACAGGATGTAGCACACTCTGGAGTGCCAGTGTGCTTCTTGTAAAGAACAATGTTTATCATAAAACAACTTCATTACTAAGGTAAGAAGCCACCTGGCTAAGCCATTTATTAATATCTACAACAAAGATCAAACAAGACCACAAGAGTATGTTTCTGCAGATATGCAACTATTTAAAATTGCAAACTAGCAGTCTTAGAGGTGTTAGCACTTCGGCTTCTACTAACCTTGGTTGTCTAGGAAAATATTAGCTGAGAAATTGCCAGTGCAGTATTCAAATTGTGAATATTATCACATTGTGCAAGTATGGAGATTATTAGCTACCTGAACACCCCTGCTAGCAGTGCCAGGAACTAAAGTAATGTCTGGCCCACATAATTGAACACAAGGGAGGCAGCATAGTACAGTGGTTTAAGGCTCTGAACTGCAAATCTGGAGACTTGGGTTTGAATCCCACAGCCCCCACTTGCAAAATGTACTCACAAACTCACCCAGAAAAGTTTCTTGCACTAGAAAATGTTTAAAATGCCTGAGCTGGATTCAGACATTACTGGAATTCAGTGGCACTAAATCAAAGCACACACAACCACTTTGTGCTGTTTTCTACCCAAAACAGTCCCACAGAAAACAGGAAGCTCTATGTACCAAAATGGAGCCATCCACATGTTATTTTATGGCCCCAGGTTCTCAAACATCTTCTAGCAGCATCCCATCCCCCTACTCCTTTCTTGTTTTCCAAATCTCCTGCTACATGAGAGCTGCAAGCTGACTGGCTCTCAGCTCTCATGAGATTTCAGCCACCATCTTAGATGAGGATAAACAAACAAGATTTGACTAAATCCAACATATCTCGTAGTAGAAAATGGAGTTAACAATTGCTACAGCTTCTCAAGGCAAAGTCCCTTAACTTTTAACACTGACCATGAGAGGAACTGAAGAAACATGTTTTACTGAACAAAAATGCTTCTGCCCACAACTATGTAATATTATACAAGCAGCAATGCTGATGATTCCTCCTTAGTTTACCACAGCCAAGCCAAGGATTAGCTTAAGTATCCTGCCCCCAAAAAAAAGGCACATGACTTCATTAACCCAATGATAACCAAGGCATATAAAAGGGCCAAAAATTATACACAGCACTGTACTATATTGGGTCAACATACAAGGAGATTTGATTAAAATAACTATTTGGGAAATAGTGAACTTTAATAGTCATTTCTTTCACTAATATTCAGTTGTTTTTTCTCTCTAAAGGCACAATCACATATTAATTAAGGAGCTGCTACTATGTACTGTGCATGACAAAAGTAATGATACCAATGTGAATGCTTGACTTGGCCCTATTCATTTAATGAAAAGGGCTTGAACAAGATACTTTCTCACATTTTTGAAATTTAAAGGACGCTAAATGTAAAGAATGCTAACAGAGCCATTTATTGTCTGAGATCTGTTACAGGTGACCAAACAGATTCCACAGCCACAGTTACTTGAAACCCCTACCAGCTGGCCCCAGGAGCTCAGTACATCAGGGCTACTCCATAATTAAAGGCTCTCATCCCTTATATGGCATATACTTGAGTTCCCTATGTGCTGTTCAGAACAAGCATACTACCTTATTAAGATGCCTGACCTGGAGCCCTGCCAGTGGATCCAGAGTCTATACATTGTTAAATGAGTAAGTAGCCACCTTAGAAAGTCCGGAGTACCATGCTAACGTCCCAGACTTCTAAAATACTAAGTAATGTGCCACAGTTCCCCATTACAAGCATAGTAGCACCTGAATTACTCACTCAAGACATCACTACACAACAGCCTCTGAAGCATTTTCTCAGTCCCTCTGTGCCTCACCTCAAAATGACATGTTCTCTAGACTTTTTTATGGCACATTACGTCTCTTAAATGCACCACCTTCTTCTATCAAAAGGTAGAGGAAACTCCTTTATCATCTACCTGACCAAAACACCATAAACAAGTAGGTCTCATGAGGAGGAGGAGCACTGAGAGACTAACCTAACCTGCCTATCCAGATCGGGAGCCGCAAGAAAGAATATCGCAAGACTTGTTGCTGTGATCTCGAAAAGCTCTCCCTCACCCCTTAGCCATGTGGAATTAAGGGTGTAGGTGGCTGCCAGACAGGAGATTGACTGACAGTCACTGCTGCCATCTTGTGAAGAGCATAACTATGCTCATAAATGTTCAACCAGCACAAAGGGCTTTTTGTTAAAAGCACCAACCGATGTGCAACAGCAGACCACAATGTGAATAATTAAATACAAGGGCAATGATTTGAAAATCAATTAACAATGGGCAAAATACACTGGGGCAGCACTATTACCACAGCTGTGGGCAAGGCAGCATAACACTGAGTCCCTCACTCACTCTAACCACATTTAAAGGACATTGCATATTTTAATGCACAGGCACAGCAATAGCCTGTTCAGTGCAGAACATTATTGATTACTGTGCAGGGGAAGAATTAGGAAATAAATAAAACAATATATCTAAATCCCCCAAAAAAAACACCCTATGTACTTCCTCTCAGCTTACTGCAATGGCCACAACAAAAAGCTGCAGTAGAACCAAGGTTGCAGCACAACCTACATGTCCAGCATATTTAACTAAATCTGGAGGCAATGGTGAGACTCATAATATTTCAGTATAAGCCATATCTACAAAACTTATAGGACAATTGCCACTAAATACAGGATGCTATCAAAATCCAGCATTCTGGTTATCAGTTTGTGCTTATAGCACTAGAATATACCAGACAAAAAGAACAGAAAACTAATGCATGATGTGTAGCGTCTGCATATATCATAACATCGGTTTACAAGGTTTTTAAGTAGAACAGTGCAAGTTACAAGTAAGGAGACTGACTACTTGGAAGCCCCTGCTAGCGGTTCCAGGAGCAAATGACGATAAAGTATACACTGACCCTTGTAATGTAAATAAATTGACTACCTAGATATCCCTCCTAGCAGTTAAAGGAGCAAACGTCCATAAAGTATCCACTAGGCCTTATAATGTAAGGAGATTTGACTACCTGAATTCCCATGCTAGTGGTTCCAGGAGCAAACATCCATAAAGTATCTACTGGGCCATATAATGTAAGGAGATTTGACTACCTGGATACCCCTGCTAGCAGTTCCAGGAGTAAACATCCATAAAGTGTCCACTGGGCCTTATAATGTAACAAGATTTGACTACCTGGATACCCCAGCTAGCGTTACAGGAGCAAATGCTTCCAAGGAGAGAGAGAGAAAAGTCTCATCAAATTACCTGTACAAGGAGAGCAAGGCAAATCTCAACCTGGCATCCATTACAGTGGTGTCTGAGTGTAGGGACGTGCCCACCCCCATTCCAGGTATTCCAATTTCTGTGGCAGGTCACCATTCAAATGGCCTCTAGCTCCATGGAAAAAGCCAACAAAATGTGGCTTTCTGTGACCTCCAAGCTACCATTGTACCCCATACAGGGAATTTAAGACTGAGGACCAACA
This sequence comes from Neoceratodus forsteri, assembly GCA_016271365.2. Taxonomy (NCBI): domain Eukaryota; kingdom Metazoa; phylum Chordata; order Ceratodontiformes; family Ceratodontidae; genus Neoceratodus; species Neoceratodus forsteri. The sequence continues at coordinate 73,954,042 of CM028138.1, read as the reverse complement.
TGCAGCCGATAAAAATGTTTGTTTATGGCCCCAGGTGCATAGAAATGCCCAAAAGACTCGCTTCTCTCCCCTGTCTCTTCCGGTCTGAGATCTTGCTCAGCATGGAGCAGCCCTTGAGTGGCTCCCAATGCTCGTGAGACCTTGGGCACCATCTTTCTGAGGGGCAAAACAGTGGGATCTCGCCATCATGGAGATCCCACGATAACTACCACCTATGCCCCAGTATGCTGAAATACAGCAACATTTCAACAAACAGGAGACAAACAGACTGAAGTGTTAAGCTCTAGAAAGATACCCCAAGGGAAAAGATTTTTTTTTTATTATTTGGTTGTTTAACCAGGTATAGCACACTAAGCTGAAAGCTTTTTACAGGAGCAACCTGGGAGCACAAGGAGGTTAAGTGACTTGGCGAGGGTCGCACAGTATGCAAGTGGAAGCTGTGGGATTCAAACCCAGGTCTGGTCTGCTGGATGTCACCAGATTTGCAGCTCAGAGCCTTAGACCACTGCGCTATACTGCCTCTTACCAAAGACCACTCAAACAGATCCACTTATCTGCTAGCTAGACAAACATAACGTTCTCATTCCTTTAAACAAGACGGGCATACAACTACAGGCTACACTACTACAGGCAGCCATACCCACAAAAAACATTGCATCAGATATCGCTTAGAAGGGTTACCTACCAAGGTAGAGGAAACTACTCTCCATAGAACTCAGTTGAAATAACAACTACTATTGCTACAAGCAATACCAAAACTTTCCAGTCAGTGACTGACCACTACATTTCACGCAAGCATGGGAGCAAACCACACAAGACAGGTGGGTCCTACAAGTAATAAGACTAGAATATGTGATACAACTTTCTTGCATACAAACAAAGAACCTTCTAGTCCTATTCCTGTGCTGAAAACAAGTTACCCGACACAAGTCCAAACAGTACTGGCAGTCTTACTGCACAGCAAGACCATAGACAGGGTAACACATTTCAAAAAGAGGAAAGGAATATACTCCATATTTGACAAGGTACCCAAAAGGGACCAGAGGGCTCCGCCATTTCCAGACCTAAACAATTCTGTACAATTCACACCCTAGAAATGGAAACAATCAGGTCCACCCTCATGGTTATAAGCTCAGGAGATTACCTAACTTCACTACATTTGTAGGACACTTACATCACACTACAAATTCCATCTATTTCACATATTGGGAAAACAATACCAATACAAGTGTTACCATTCAACCTACCATCAACCCCTAGTGTGTTCATGATGGTAACAATAGCATTCACAGCAAAAAAAAAAAAGAGTTAAGGGCATACAAGTAATACCCTATTGAATGACCAGCTGTTCAAGACCAGAACAGTACAACAGTCCATTCGACAACAATGCGGTAGTACACTGCCTACAAAACTGCAGCCGTGTAATAATCTATCAAAAAGCTACCTATCATCCCTAGCCAGTCAATAGATAGTCTGGGCTCACTGATCGACACAAATCCGGGTCTTGGTGACCCAGTAATCACCCAAATCCACTGAATTATTGCACAGAATACACAATTACAGAAACATAGAAATCCAGAACTTCACAAGTTTCACAAGTACTGGGAGAAATGTCAACATTGATAGACATAGTGCCATGGGCCAAGTGCAACATGAGACCTTCTCTACCATTCTTGTGCAAACAGGGCCCCATGCATGACATAGGCTTGGCACAGACATTAACACTTTCATCCTTCCTGATGGCACTAACATCTGCCAAATGAGGAGGAGAACTACAGGCACACTCATGCAGACCCCACCCCTAACATTCTGCACTGACAGAATATCCCTTAGACCTAGAATGTCATTCTGACCAATAGTATCATTGACAGTCCACATCAACCAAACTATTGAAATATCTGCAGAATCTCAGGGGAAATATAAAACAATCTTCAGCTTAAAATGCTGGGTATGAAAAGGGTACTTAGCACATACCTACCAAGGACAGAGGAAATATGCAAAACAGACTGTTCATAATGCTGCATGAAAAGGAAAAGCAGCTTCAAAATAATTGATTACCATGTACCTTAAAACAGTAATCACAGAACCATACAGAGTGAATAACTCGACTGCACCAAGATATCTGAAGGCTCATTCTACCAGAGCAATCACAACTTCCAGGACAGAGAAAATGGAATACTGCAGAGGAAATCTTCAATAGCATGTAATGACTAGGTACAAGACCCACCCTAGCAGAGGATTACTGCTTTTAATGACCCATGATCAAGGCCACTGATTTACGGTGATTAAAACAATTAAATTCCGCTTTCAAGACTTAAGATTCGGAATTTCACCGTGATTGTTACTCTAATTTCCAGATTTTACCGATTCTGTTATCATACTTTTAGTATGTGCATAAATAATCAGAATTAAAGAAGACTTAATATACAGAGCATTAAAAAAGCAAACTGAAAATAGTACAGGAAGGAATTAAAAGAAAACAGACTTTTTTATAGATTTACTGATCTGATAGAAAATGCCAGATTCCATGAAATCTTAATTTTACTGGTTTTCAGGGAGCCCTAATTCGAATTTTACCGGATTTTCCGTAAAACCAAAAACAGTGGCCTTGCCCATGATGTTATGACTGTGGAGTGCCTCAGAGATTATTCCCCACAATGGTAGTTTACTCACCTGGTAAAAGTGATTGTGGGGAATACATCTCTGAGGATCTCCACATCCCATCCAACAGACGGTGAAAGACTCAACAACTTTTCATACATTGTAAGAATGTATGATGCTTGCTATTACAAATTAGCAGGTTCAGACATCACCGACATCTATATGTATAGTGCAATAACAAAATAAAGTTACACAACAATTTTCTACCGCTGAGTGGTCACAACATATCTACACTCATTAACAGCAAAAGGTACTAACAGATTATTGTTACAGATACAGCTTTGGAATACATCGAACTGACCATAGGAGAGCAGACCCCCTCTTAGGTGGGGAATGGACTTTCTTCAAGTCACATGTGCATCAAGCAACCTATCAGGTGTACACAACCCATGATGTCATGACTGTGGAATGCCTCAGAGATGTATTCTCATAATCACCTTTACCAGGTGAGTAAACTACCATTTCTCACTCTAAGATCAGGAGGGTGAACAGTTGCAGCATTTCAGAGAGGAACACCTGCTGGTGATTACTGCTGAAAATCATTGCTGTTTTTGAGGAATATGGGTTGTGAGTTTCTAACTAAACACAAACACATTACGGCATTGGGACTTCAAAGGCCACAGGGAAGTGGTTACCAGCTTCTAACAAATGTGTATTGTATGAATCAACTCTGTAGCTGCCGCACTTACATAAAATGCTTCTGGGAACAAAGAAAGCTTTAGGAACAGGTTTGGCACATTAACATCATTGTGCCTGTGATAAACAGACACGCCTGAGAAACACACAGGATTGGAACATCAGTGTTGAATTGCTTCTGCATATCAGGCCAATGTGCTCCCCTAACTCAACCAGTGGTACTAGGGCTGTGCGTGACAGCTGTCATCCCAGTCACTTTACATGATAATGGAAATTTTCAGGACTGAAAATGTACTTTTTATATTGAACCCTGGCACCACAAAATCCTTCTCTGGGGTTCCTATGGCAGGCTCCATGCTGGGTGCTTCATTATCCTGCTGTGTATTTATGGACAGGGATAATGGGGCTGCTCTACTGACCTCAGGATTCTATGAAACAATGGAGGGAGGATCTTTGTGGTCACTGTGCCCCTTCTTCCCTTTGGTGCTTGATGAGGTGGGTGTATGGTACCGATACAGTCTGCTGCTTCCCTGACTCGTGGGTGTGTGCTGCCCTGCTCTGGCATATACTGGAACATTTGTCTTGGTCTGTGATGTGCCCACTGAGCTCAATAGGTTGTTCCACTTCTGCTGGTCATTCAGTGATGCGTTCCAATAATTGAGGAGGTTAGTTTCGCATTGGTGATCCTTGACACTCATAATTTCATGGGAGGCAAGGCCAGCATTAGTCAATATTTGAACAGCTGTGCTACAGATAGAGTGGTTAGTGTAGCATTGTGATAATTCAGCAGCCTCTGAGATTTTGACCATGATGTTCCCTAAATAGTTGACACCCATGGGTTGTTGAGTGTACCAATACTGGTCCTGTGTGTGTACAGCTCTCTTTGGTTGCAGATTCAGGGAAGGAGCATTTGGTGGACAATGCCCTATATATTTTTGAAGATCTGCACAGGGCAATTGTGATTCTGTGACTTAGTAAACAGAAACCCTTGCTGACTCTTTCTGTTCTGTTTATGGACCATATTGTGGTTTTTACTGTGTGAATTAAAGCACAGTGTGAGGTACTCAGTGCCATTGGGGTCACGCTTCACTATGAAGGAGTCCTGCATTACCTTCCCTTACTGCTTCTCGCCCCTGACAAGCCAGTCTGAGTTGCACTTCAAACCACAGCTATCTGATTAGCCCATCTGTGTTATAACGGACAGTGCTCTGACGCCTTAATTCAGTAAGGTCCAAGTGACTGATTGTAGTGTAGTTCATGGTGTGATCTTGACTCTTTCAGATTTGTTTTAATACTGTAATAAAGACATTGTTGGCTGGCTGGAAGGCTGGGTCACTGATTATATTAATCTGCCTGTTGCTCCTTTATTATTTAAATAGTGATTCAAGCCAGCTCAAAGGCAGATGAAGGAGCTCACTGTGTAGCTTTTGCCATCAAACCCTTGGACACTGCCATAGAACTGTCTGAGTAGTACACAGAGTTTTTGAACTGAAATTTCTTTTTAGTTGATCACCATTTGTCAACTAGTGAGCTAGTCCTGCAGGACAGTCACTGCCCACATGATACTTCTTTGTGTGTTAAGCTCATCCTTGCTCTTCTACAGGGCATCCAGTGCTGATGGTGATACAGTGGCATGTTGACTGCTGTGCCCAGCTCACTTTTCTGCTGCTCTGGCATGGCTCACTTTCACCGTTGGTGAGCTATGCTTGCTTCATGCATGACTGCACTGCAAGATCACTGACAGTCAGGTACTCAGAGAGACTTGCACTGTTCTGTCTTTTCTGTCTCTTTCTTGGGGCTTGTCCATCAGGAATTTTAACATTTAGCCACTGACTGATGGTCAGTTGCCCAAGAATATTGAAATTCACCTCCATTGAGTCAATGTTGTTCACCATGCTACTCTACTGCATGACAATAGCTGCTACTTGGTACTGCTGTGCTACACTGCTAGGAAGAATCTCACTGTTGACCCCTTCACACCAACTGTACATATATGGTGCATTAATGTGCAGTCAGCTGACAGACTTCCACCAATCAGGTAAGTGATTCTCAGTATAAGAAACATTTTATGCAGGGATAAATATTGGCTGTCTCTCTACTGATGATGTGTAATAATACCCAATCAACACATTCCCATCTTATCTCTTACAAGCCCCACAACACCATCTAGACTACAAGCGATGATAAATGACAATTTTATTAAATATGTGTATGGATAAATAATAATGTGTCTTATTTTTTGTTTTTGTTTTTGATCTGCACATATTCTTATAAAAGTCACAAATGTCAAAAACACGTGTCTGTTATTCTAATTGCAAGGCTGTTGATGCAGAAAGCCTTCTAGTATGACACACAGCATACGTCAGGCTGTTTAATCCATATGAACTGGGAGACAGATCCGCATCGTGTTTAGCCTCACTCCTCGCGCACAGCATAAGTTGCTAGTGCTTCATTATTTTTTTAAGGCAGACACCCCACATGAATAAATAAAGCTGACTAATATTAGAAAGGGTAAAACAGGTAAAACTCTAATGGGATCATTTTCAGTTTATTTTAAATATTTTTTAACATGATATCTTAGTATCATAGTAATGTGTCAGCAGTAAAGGACCATCCTGGCCCATCTAGTCTGCCCATTACCCCCCACCATCCTTGTTCGTCATCTTTGTACAAGGATCATTTTTCTGTAGTCTATCCAACTCCATATGTCTGTGCCATGCAGTCTTGAATCCCTCCACCATTTTGACATCTACCCTCCTTAGATAATTTGTTCCAGGGTTCAACTACTCTCTCAGTAAAATATCACCTCCTTACATTACTTTTAAATCTTCTCCTCCAATCTTAAACTATGACCTCTTGTTTTAACTCCACTTTCCTTTTAAATATGCTTCCTTCCTCACTTTATTTATCCTCTTCATGTACTTGAAAGTCTCTTATCATGTCTCCTCTCTCCCTTCTTACATCTAGTTACAATTATTCTATATATCCAAGCTGTGCTAAACCTCACTACCAGAGTAAACAAACATGTGCACTCTCTGGAGGTTATGGACTCTGAAATCATTATTTACAATTTCTTCTAGTGTTTGTTTATTTTTCGGGGGCAGTTTGTGAATATATTACAGTATATAGTCAATTCAGAGTTAGTTATAGTTATAACTGTGAAAGATCTGTTATAATTTAGGTATAGATTTTACATGGAACTATAGAAGTTGACAGTAGCTAAGGCCACAAGGCCCATCCAGCCTGCCCATTTTTATGTTTGCTTGCACGCATGCACAAGAAATGTTATGTGGCAGTTTAGAGAGAAGCAGGTTGTAAAGGTGCAGCCGCGTGGATGCCAATGTCAGCACTGCATTTATGGGCTTGGCAGGAGCACTAATGCAAGCCCAGTGTCCTGATGACACTGGTCCTGCAGAAGTGCCGCCAACTTGGAAATGATTTGGTTGCTGCAATGAGGGTCTGCCTCATCATTGCAGCATCAGCAATTCTGCTGCAAAGAGGGAGCGACCCACCATTGCAGAGCAGTACCTCACCTGGTATAACAGTGCAAGGAACATGGTAGTTCTATGCTACTGCCTCATAGCCAACAAGGGAGCCCAATCTTCCTGTCAGCATGCTCCTGACCCCTTCATGTGCTGACAGGGAGCCCAGTCCCTGTCGGCATACTGTGCCCACCCCAAGTTTCTGTTGTGTGCCAGGGGTGCCCAATCCCCTCTGCATCATGCACCCCAACAATCTTTCTTGCCGATGGGGACACAATCCCCATCAGCTTCAGTCCCTCCTTCCCAGTTCAATTTGCTGATGGGGAGTCCACCCATGTCAGCATACTGTCCCTCTCCACTTGTTGTGTGCCGAGGAGGGTAACCAATCCCCTCGGCTCTTGCCCCCACCACTCAGTACATGCTGATGGGGTGCCCAATCCCCTCAGCTACAGCCCCCAAAACACTCAGGTGGCATGCTGGGAGCCCACCTCCATATGCAGAGTGTCCCTGTAAAAACAAAATCGTCCCACGATGTTTTTAATTTTTTTAAACCTGTAAAATTGAAAACGGTCCATCATTGAGTCCAGAGGCCCCTCCCCAACCTGCGTTCTCTCTGTGCACACTGCCTCCCACACACACACCCTTACCCCATACTTACCTCTGGAGCCCAGCGCGATGATCTTTGTGGACTTGGAACACATCTGCACTCTTAAAAGCAGACGGTGAACTGAAGAAATGCCGATAAGCTGGTTTGTGGTTTGAAATCACAGAAAGAGCAGAACCAAACCACACAAAACATGTATCCTGGATTTTAAGGGGCAGACTTTGGGAAAATGGGGAGATACTTGAAAGAGGCATTAAGGGAATGGGACAGGAATCAGGGGTTGAGGAACAGTGGGCAGTATTTAAAATGGAGATTACAAGAACAACAGAACTATGCATTAAGCAGGTTAGCAAAAGGAAAAGGAAGAGGAGACCATTATGGTTTTCAAAGAGGTAGCAAGAAAGTGAAAGCCAAAAGATTGCTTTCAGGCAATACAAAAGACACAGGCAGAAGGGGATAGGGAGAAGTACCAGGAGAAGTAAAGGGAGGCAGGGAGGTCAGTAAGGGAAGCCAAAGCTCAGACAGAAGAACACATTGCAAAATCAGTGTAGAGGGACAAAACCTTTACAGGTACATAAGTGAAAAAGAGAGACAAAGGGAGGGATAGTGAGACTGAAGGGGAGGATGGGGGCGTGTGGGATGACAACAGTAAAGCTGACATATTGAACAGGTATTTCTGCTCAGTCTTTACTGAGGAAGAGGAGGGTAATTGGTCTGAAGGGAGTACAAGGGTAAGAATGGCACAGAAATGGACACAAGTCCTTTACAGAGAAAGGGTCCTGAAGGAACTGGAAGTAATAAGAGTTGATAAAGCAATGGGGCCAGAAGGGGTGCACCCCAGGGTCCTTAAAGAACTAAGAGAGGTGGTGGCTGAACCTCTGGCTATCCTGTTTAGCTGATCACTGGAAACAGGAGAGGTACCCAAAGACTGGAGGACAGCAGATGTAGTCCCCTTATACAAAAGTGGGAACAAAGAGGAAGCAGGGAACTACAGACCAGTCAGCCTCACCTCGGTAGTGGGGAAGATCATGGAAGCACTACTGAAGGAGAGATTGGTGGAACATCTGGTTGTCAATGGACTACAGGACCCAAGGCAGCATGGTTTCATCAGGGAGGTCATGTCAGACCAAACTCGTTGAATTTTTGACTGGGTGACTAGGGAGGTGGATCAGGGAGGCAGTGGACATGGTCTATCTGGACTTCAACAAGGCCTTTGACACTGTGCCACATAGAAGACTATTACACAAACTGGGGAATATGGGTGTGGGCAGGACAGTAGTGTGGTGGGTAGGTAACTGGCTGGGTGGCAGGACACAGAGGGTGGTGGTAAATGGCTGTCACTCCACAGAGGGAAGAGTGACCAGTGGGGTACCACAGGGATCAGTGCTGGGACCGGTCCTATTCAACATCTTCATCAGTGACATTGCACAGGACCTAGAAGGCAGAATTTCACTGTTCGCTGATGACACAAAGCTCTATAACAGAGTAGACATACCAGAGGGTGTAGACAGAATGAGAAGGACCTGCAGAAACTTGAAGAATGGTCAGGGGTTGGCAGTTGAAATTCAATGCAAAGAAGTGCAAGATAATGCATATGGGGCACAAAAACCCTGGCAGAATATATCAGTTGGGGGGTGAGGATATAGCATGCACCAAGCAGGAAAGGAATCTTGGGGTTATCATCTCTGATGACCTCAAGGTAGGAAACAGTGTGACAAGGCAGCAGGTAAAGCAAATAGGATGCTGGGATGTATGGGCAGGGGCATCACCAGCAGGAAAAGGAGGTCATAATTTCATTATACAAGACACTAGTGAGGCCTCACCTGGAGTACAGTGTACAGTTCTGGAGACCACACCTACGTAAGGACATAGACAGGGTAGAGAAGGTTCAGAGGAGGGCAACAAAGATGGTGCATGGATTGCATCACAAGTCCTATGAAGACAAGTTGAAGGAACTGAACATGTACTCCCTGGAGGAGAGGAGAGAGAGGATATGACAGAGACATACAAGTATCTCACAGGGAGGAACAGGGTTCAAGGAATACACTATTTTAAGCAAAAAGATGTTTCAGGACTAGGCGGCATGGGATGAAGTTGGAGGAGGACGATTCAGAGGAAACATGAGGAAGAATTTCTTCACAGAACAGGTGGGGACAAGTGGAACACCCTGCCAGAGGAAGTGGTGGGGGCTGAAACAATCACGGGATTTAAGAATGCATGGGATAGACATAAAGGAATTCTGGAGGTCAGGGGTGAGGGGCAACAGACTTCTAGGAAAACATAAACTGAACTTACAAGCTCAAATGGGCAGACTGGGTGGGCCATAGGCCCCTTATCTGCCGACACTGTCATGTATCTATGTAAGCTTTATAATGGCATAAATGGGTTTTTCAACTTGGTACATATCTCGGCATCTTTGGGAATTTTGACACGCATTTTCAGTATGTGGTTATTGGGACCCTTGTCATTAATTCAGTCACTGTCATGGTGTTATTCAGTCCCAAAGTGATTTCAGGTCCTCGTGGAATCACCTTTTAGGACAGATTACGAAATGAACAGTACCACTGTTCATGAGATGGGCTCTCAAAAGCTTATGTTGCAAATTTGGTGAAAAAATCCAAAATGACTGTTTTATGAGCCTGCATTGCACAGTTTCCAAGCTCGCTCATAACTTCATGAATTTGTAGTATTTTAACTCAGATTTTCAACATGGGCATTTTCCACACCTCCTTATGAACAGTTCAACTGTCATGTTACACATCCTGGCCGAATATGTTTCACACTTCCTGTGCAGAATAGCAAGGTCGCAGTGGGAAATCAGTGTTTGGGACAGATTAACAACAAGTGAGTGAGAAAGGGGAGTAAGCGAGCTCAATGGAGCTCTGTCGGGATGTGGATTTTGTTTGTGGGCAGAAAAGGTGCCAGTGCAGGCAGGGGCCCAGTACAAAGGGCAGCCTACAGCCAGGAGAAACATAACAAGCAAGTGAAAGACGGGAAGTGAGTGAGCTCAATGAAGCTCTGTCAGGACTGCTGTGGATTTCTTTGTGGGCAGAAAAAGGCACCAATGCAGGCAGGAGCCCAGTACAAAGTGCAGCCTGCAGTGCCAGGAGAAACAGAATGAGCGAGTGGAGAGAGGGACTGAGCGAGCCCAACAGGCTCTGTCAGGACTGCTGTGAATTTCTAGTGGGCAGAAAAAGGCGCTAATGCAGGCAGGAGCCCAGTACAAAGGGGCAGCCTGCAGATCCAGGAGAAACAGAGCGAGAGGTAAGAGAGAGGGGGGAGTGAGCACGCTCAATGGAGCTCTGTCGGAACTGCCATGGATTTCTTTGTGGGCAAAAGGCACCAACACAAGCAGGAGCCCAGTACTAAAGGTCAGCCTGCAGTGCCGGGAGAAACAGAATGAGCGAGTGAGAGAAGGGGTGAGCGAGCTCAGCGGACTCTGTCGGGACTGCTACAAAATTCTTTGTTGTCAGAAAAAGTGCTAATGCAGACAGGAGCCCAGGACAAAGGGCAGCCTGCAGTGCTGGGAGAAACAGAGCGGCAGTGAGAGGGGAGTAAGCAAGCTCAATGGGGCTCTGTCAGAACTTTAGAGTTGCCCACCCACCTGCCCAGGTTCCTGTGTGGTCCTATATTACAGCAGGGTCTCTGGGGTGGAGGCAAAGCAATGACTGGATACTTTTATAATTCCTATAATATTTCTCTAACTGAGCTAAGTATTGAGCTATACTGTTGGATTGCTGTAATAATACACATTTATTTGTTCTGTTTATTTCTCTAACTGAGCTGAGTAATACTTGGAGTGCAATACAATTTCTAAATGGGCTAAGTGAAACTAACAGGGCTGAGAACAAATGGTAGCTGAGGGGTAAAAACATACAAGGAGGCTTTAGGATTGCTACAGTAATACAGTAGCTAATGGATGAGATTTGAGACTGAATTAACCAGGTCAGCAAGGAGGCAGTAGGGGGACTAATGTGGGGGAAAACAGGAATTTGAGGTAATAGGGCCCTAACAGCTCTAGTAGGGCACAGAAAATGGGAATAAGAGCCCGCAACATAAGATGGGGCTAAAATGGGTCAGGTACAGTGTATCAATAAGGTGAGCATCTTTGGAAGGGGTGGTGGTGTACAGGGTGTGGGTCAGCCATGATCCAGGACTGGGCTTGGAGGATGGGGGTGTATGCTCTGTAGACAACTGGTTGGTTTGAGAGAGGAACTGTAAAGGTTAGGGAGGAGTCTAGGTGGCAGGGCAGATGAGTATGGTAGGCTTCCTGGCTGGGTGGGGAATAGGGAATGGCAAGGGGATGGGGAAGAACTAGGGACTGAAACTGACTCCAGTATCAGAGACACTAGCAGAAAAGAGAGGAGAAGGAAGAGGTGCCCAAGGTGAGGGAGGGGGCTCCTGATGAGGAGGAAGAGACCACGAGGAGTACTAGGAGAGACAGCAGATGGCTGCAGGTAGGAGGGACCAAGATGGGACCAGGGGCACGGAGGGAACAAGTAGGAGGAAACCAATAGCGGGGAATAGATGTGGCGGGGTATCAACTAGGAATAGATTCGATTCCCTGCTATGGGAAACAGGAACATACTGAAGGGGGAGGACAAGTGGGGCATGAGAGGGATGGCAACAGCTAGAGGAAGAGATAGCGAGGACAAAAGGGTAGAAGGGGCTAGTAAGGAAGGGGATGACTGGAGAGAAGGCTATGGGAAGGGAAAGGATGGGAGGGCATCACTATTGGGGTTGAAGGGAATGAGGGCTCTAAATCAACAACTATGGTGATAGGAGAGGGGTTGAAATTAGCAAGGAGGAGAGGAGGCGAACATGGGAAGCCCAGTATGAAGTAGTCTGGCTGGGAAGGGGTTCAAGGGGATGGGAGAATAAGGCAGAGAAAGAGGGGAGGCAAAAGTAGGGGTTGCAGATACAGAAGTCACAGAGGGTGCAGCTGGCGGGGTTAGGGGCAGGAAGAATGAATACTGGGATGGTGGAAGAGGCATTAGAAGGAGAAGGGTAAGGATGGGAGTACTTGTCACGAGAGTTCTATACTGAAAGAGGCTGAGATGGGGCAGAAGGGAAAGGCACAGACATATTTGGGTTGAGCTATCCCAGGTTGACTGCAGGAGGGCAGGCACTGCTCAAATGTGCAGTGAGGGAGAATAAGCCTCATTTACTGAGGCATGTGGATACAAATGACTTGGTGGGGAGACCGTGGAAGTCATGAGGGAGGTTCTAGGAGTTGGGCAGGCAACGTGAGAGCATGGGGAGTCGGTGTCATTCTTGGAGGTACTCCCAGTACCATGTTGCAAGCATGGGGAGGTAGGATAGGATCAAGGAGTTCAACGAGTGGCTGAGAGATTGGTGCCACACCAAAAATTATGGGTTAGTGACTAACTGGAGTAGGGTCTGGTGGAAAAGTGACTTGTACACAGGTGGACAGGCTACACTTGAGCAGGGAGGGAGGGATGGGAGTATTAAAGGTGGGATTATAGGGGTTATATCTCCACTAAGGTGGATTTAAACTAGCTGGGGTGACCAAAACTGAGGATGGTAGAAAGGTCCAGACAGGGAAGCCTAATGAGCTCACCCCAGATATAGGTAAAGGAAGGCGTAGTAACCGTGGAGAGGGCAGGCAGAGTGGTCTGAGTATAATACAGAAGGCACCACCACCACCTGGTAAGAATAACAAGGAGAAAGGGTGCAGACTACCAGGAGGAGGGACACAGGCCAAGGAGAAGAGTGAGGAGAAGGAGGGATACAGGTGGAAGGTGGTCTCTCTCAATGCAGGAAGCCTGGGGAACAAAATTGCAGAGTGTCAGGCCCTCCTTTCAGAGGAAAGTTGGACACTGCTGCAGTGACAGAGACTTGGGCCATAGAGTACCATAATTGGGACTCGGCAATCCTAGGATACAGGATATAGCAGGGACCAGGGGTTGGAAAGAGGGGGTTTGCACTCTGTGTGAGGAAGGGATCACATGCATAACAGACATGGGAGAAAAGGAGAGGACAGAGCGCTTGGGTGCAACTCCTGGACTCCAGGGCAGAAAGCTGAGGCTGGGAGTGGTGTACAGACCACCAGCCCAATCTGGGAAACTGGATGCGGAGTTGGCAGAGCAGATAAGGAGGTCTGTAGAAGGGGTAGTGTGGTGATAGTGGGGATTTTAACCTACCAGGGGTTGACTGGAGCATCTAGCCACTAGCAGTACCAGGGAGCAGGTGCTCATTGATGCTTTCAGGACGGCCTTCTTGTATACGGTGTGGTAAGTGGGCCAACAAGGCTTGGTAGCACTCTGGGCCTAGTACTGGCAAATGGGGAGGTGGTGAGGTAGGTGGAGGACCCACTGGCAGGTAGTGGCCACCAAACAGTGTGGCTTATTCTCGTGCTGGGCATTGAGAGGAGGAGGCAGGCACTAAGGTGGTGGACTTTAGTAGACTGGACTTGGAAGGATGGGAGCAATACTGTGAGGAGTCTACAGGATATAAGGCTGGGGATGGATGTAGAACAAACATGGAGTCATAAAGACTGGGCTAACAGACACCACAGTAGTCTGCACCAGGGCCAGGAGTGAGAAGACCAGAGCCAAGAAGCCATGTTGTCTGAACAAGGAAGTGCTGCAAGGCATGAGGGCATAGAGGACTGCATACTGGAAGTACAGGAGAACAGGGAAGGGGGAGGACAAGGGAGGCTTATGGGAGTTGGTCTAGGGAGGTAGCCAGGATTGTGAAAAAACTAAGGCCTCCAGGGAATTAAGGTTAGCACAGGGCATAAAGGGAGGAAAACGACTTTTAAGGTATGTCAGGAAAAGAGGAAGTGCAAGGAACATATTGTGAGGATAGAGCGGAGATTGGATTGGATGGAAAAGAGGGAGGAGCAAGTGGAAATTCTAAGCAGTACTTCTGCTCCGTTTCACTAAGGAGAGGATGGACCATTACCAGCATGGGCTGGGGGGTGGAAAAAGGGGGAGGAGGTGGCGGACAAAGTGATCACAGGGACTTGGGTGCTAGAGGGCTGAGGGCAGTAGCGTGGACAAAGCACCAGGTTCGATGGCATCCACCCCAGGGTGCTGAGGAGATGGCAGAGCTGTTGACTGAGCCACTGGTATATCTGTTCAACACCTCCTGGAAATTGGGTGTGTGGACCAGGACTAGAGGGTGGCCCATGTGGTGTCCATACACAAGAGTGAGCCTAGGGAGGAGCCAGGAAATTATTGGATGGTGAGTCTCACGTCCATAGTGGGGTAAGCTTATGGAAGCAACATGGGTTCATCTCAGGGACGTCTTGTCAAACAAGCCTAATCAGTATTATTACTGGGTGACAAAGGAGTTGGACAGGGCGCGGTGCATATTCTGTACTTGGACTTCAGTAAGACCTTTGATGCAGTGCCTCATGGGAGACTGGGGAAGGTGACAGCAGGGGGTGGGAAAAAAGCTGACTAACTGGATAGAGACCTGGTTACAGGAGAGGGTGAAGAGGGTGATGGTGGTGGGACAGCTCTCGCACCTAAATCAGTGACAAGCGGGGTGCTGCAGGGGTCAGTGCTGGACTCAGTAATATTTGGGCTGTTCATCTCTGATACAGCACACAGACTGGGGAGCAGGGTTAGTCTGTTTGCAGATGATACCAAATTGGGGCGGTGGTGGGCAAAGAGGATGGATAGGAAAAATGCAGGGGACCTAACCAAACCAGAGACATGGTCAGTGGAGTGGCAGCTAGGATTCAATACAAACAAATAGAAGATGATACATTTCAGGCCTAAGAACCAGAAGAGGGCTATTGGTTGGGGGCGGGTGAGGTTGGGGATCACAGAGTAGGAAAAGGACCTTGGGTTGTTGGTAACTGGGAGCATGAACAACTCAGCCCAGTGAAGGAGAGTAGCAGGAAGGCAAATAGGATGCTGGGGTACATCGCAAGGAGGTTCTCATCCAGACACAGGATGTGATCCTATCTCTACAGATCATTGATCAGGCTGCACCTGGAGTACTGTATGCAATACTGGAGGCCATACCTGAGAGAGATATAAAGTTACTGGAGGGTGGAAGGAAGGCAACAAAAATGTTAAGGGGATGGAAGGAAAGGACTATAAAGTTAGGCTGAGCAGGCTGAACATGTATGCACTGGAGGAGAGGAGAGGAGGGATGGGGGATATGATTGAAGTGTTTAAATACCTGAGAGGTGGCAAATAAACCTTGCCGAGGGGCATTTAAACTGAGAGTGGAAAGAGAACAAGGGGCACAGACTAAGGTTGGAAGGATGCTTCAAAGGGAAATGAGGAGGCACTACTTCACTGAGAGGGTGGTGTCTAGTTGGAATGCGCTGCCAGAGGTGGTGGTAACATGTAGCACAGTCAATAGCTTTAAGAAGAGTGGATAATACAAGATGGGAGGTGGCTGAGGCAGCTGCAATCTAGGGTGCTAGCTGCAGATTTAGATAGACTGATTGGTCTGTTCTGCTGGCAGATTCTTATGTTCATATTTATGTTCGTATGTAAAATCACAGCAACTCTGTTCATGAGCAGAGGTCCTAAAATGCCTATGTTGAAAATCTGGTGACAAACATCCATAAAATAACTGTGTTACAAGTGTGTGTTGTGCAGTGTCCTCCCACCCTCATAACTTCACATATTTGTAGTAATTTCACTCCAGATTTCCAACACTGGCATTTTTCAGACCTCCTTATAAACAGTACAGCTGTCATTTTTACATCCTGCCTGAAATATGCGTTATACATCTGGCACAGAATAGCACGGTTGCTGTGGAATTCAATGTTTGGGACAGATTAAGAAAATCATACTGACACTGTTCATGAGCAGAGGTCACAAAATGCCTATGTTGAAAATTTGGTGAAATAATTCCACTAAATGACTGTGTTATGTGCATGTGTTGCACAGTTTCCACGTACTCTCAGAAGTTCTAGCATTTTTAATATTTAACTACTGATTTTCAACATTGCCATCTCTTCACACCTCCTATGAATGGTACAGCTGTCATTCTTCACATCCTGCCCGATCTGTGTTTTCATACATCTGACGCACAATGGCACGTTAACTGTGGGAACTCACAGTTCGGGACACATTGACAAAAATCACAGTGCCACTGTTCATGAGAAGAGGTCCCAAATGCTTTCATGAGGTGGGGATCACAAACAGGCCATGCTGAAAATGTTTAGTGCAAATACCAACAAACACCTGGAGCATTACAGTTTCTGACCATAACGTCCCACCCTGTACAGATTGACAGGCATCAGGGGTGTACCTTTGGATTGCCAACTGTAATGCTCATGCCATTCCACCCACCCTGCAGCCAGTGACAGGCATCGAGGTGTGCCTTGGACTCTTGGCCCCAGAGTTCACCCATTCTCTTATATTGGACCCATTTCAGCATATGTCCTTATGCAGTGGGTGACTAAAAGCCAACACCCCAAGTCACAACTCAACACTTGCCGGTGTCTGCAGGATTGGGTGAGGTGAAATGGCATGAATGTTATGGGTAACAACCCAAATGCATACCCCAATGCCTGTCCATCTCTACAGTTGAGGTGGGGTTGGCATGAAGTTCAGTACTTCACTGCCATTCCTACTCTGCATCTGTCTAACTCCTGCATTTCCAATATACCAGCAAGCAAACATTCAACATTGACAAATTATTGTTTCTACCTTCTGAATGTGCTATAGGCCTTTATTCTATCAATGGCCTATCTATTCATACTCATCTGTACTGCTCCCTTATGCCTATCCCATGCCTATTTGAAGCCCTGCACTGTATTCATATCAACCACTTCCTGGGGTGGACTGTTCCATGCATCCACCACCCTTTCTGTGAAAAATAACCTTTTCACATTACCCCTTAATCGTCCTTCCGCTAATCTCATGCTGTGTCCTCTTGTCCTGCTATTTTTCTTATATTGAAGCATGTTAGACTCTTACACATTGTTAATGCCCTTAAGGAGTTTGAATGTTTCAATCATATCACCTCTCTCCTCCTTTGCTCTAGGGTATACATATTGAACTTTGTTAATATGTCCTCATATGTTTTGTAATGCAGTCCCTGCATCATTTTGGTTGACCTTCTCTGGAATGCCTCCATTTTGTTAATGTCCTTATGCTGGTGCTGCCTCCAGCACTGCACACAGTACTCAGATAGGGCCTAACTAGTGCCTTATAAAGAGGGATTATAACCTCCCTCTTATGACTTGTGATACCCCTACTAATACATCCCTCAACATCTCTCAAGCCTTACCTACAGCTTCAGTGGTCTGCTTGGGTGATTTCAGGTAATTTGTGATGATGATGCCCAAGTCCCTTTCTTCCCTTGTGATTGCCAGCAACTTCCTCCCAACCTATAGGGCTTAGGGTTTCTCTTCCCTATGTGCAAGATCTTGCACTTCTTTTGTAAACCCCAATCGCCACTCTTCTGACCATTTTGCCAGTTTTCCAGATCTCTTCTCATTCTGTCCACCCCATCTGGATCATCTACTCTGTTGCAGATCATGGTGTCATCTGCAAACAGGCAAACTTTACCCTCCAGTCCATCTGTAAAGTCACTGATGAAGATATTGAAGAGGACTGGCCCCAAGACTGATCCCTGAGGTGCTCCACTTGTGACTTGCATCTCTTATGACTGTATTCTGTTTACCACCACTCTGTGTTTTCTGCTCTCAACCAGTTTGCCACCAATTGACCAACCTCTGACCCACCCCAAGCCTACTCAGCTTATTAATCAATCTTCTGTGTGGAACAGTTTCAAAAGTGTTGCTGAAGTCAAGGTTGGCAGCATCAACTGCACCACCTTGGCCCACCACTCTGGTTACCCAGTCAAAGAAATCTATGAGATTAGTTTGACCAGGCCTTCCTGTTGTAAACCCATGCTGTCTTGGATCCTGTGCTCCTATGTATTCTAGATGTTGCACTATCCTTTGCTTAAGGAGTGCCTCCATAATCTTGCCCACTACTGAGGTAAGACTGACTGGTCTGTAGTTACCTGCCTTCTGCCTCCTCCCACTCTAATGGAATGGGATCACCTGAGCCTTTCTCCCATGTTCTGGGACCTCTTCTGTGCTCAGAGACTCACTAAACAGTTCTGCTAATGGCTCTATTAGTTCCACCTGTGGCTTCTTTAGTAATCTAGGATGTATGCCATCAGGACCTTTTGCCTTGTCCACCTTGAGCTTAGTGAGATCTTGTAGGACTCTTTCTTTTGTGAAGGGATGTGTGCACACCTAATTCCCTCTCCCTGTGTCCATGGTGCTGAGCTGTGAGCTCTGCCCTACCTTCTCCTCAGTACATACTGAGCAGAAATATCTATTTAGGATAGATGTTTTCCTTGGACCTCCTCCACACACTCCTCCTTATCCCTTTGATATTAACATTGCACCCTCTGGACTTTCTCCTTTCACTAATGTATCTATAGAAAGTCTTGTTCCTTCTTTACTGTTCATGCTAGTGTTTGCTCAGTTTGGGCCTTTGCCTGCCTGCTTTCTTTTAGGGAAGTTTGGTATGCCTCCCTATCTTCATCCCACTGTGTTCCCTTATATTTTCTGAAGGCCAACCTTTTGGCTCTGATCTTTTCTGCTATTGTTTTTGAGAACCAAAGTGGTTTCCTCCTTCTTTGCTCTTGCTTATCTCCCTAACTCAATGGGATGCTGCTTCAAGTATTACATCCTTAATGCTTGCCCACTTTGCATGTACCCTCACCTGAATTTCTTCTTGCCAGGGCTAGCTTAACTCTGTTGGCCATCATATCAAATTCAGCTCCTCTTGAGTCCCACATTTTGCCTTGGAATGGGATAATTTAGTTCTAGTGGCCAAATTGAACCATACCATGTGGTAGTCACTGACCCCAGGTGACCTTATACCTAGAGATATGTGATCCTTTCCTGTTAGTCAATACTAGATCCAGGATACCAATTGTTTGAGGCCTCCCCGCAGCTTAATCCACTATGTGTCTAGTTCTAGTGGATGTTTCTGCTGGTATTGACCAATCTGTGTCTGGCATGTTGAAGTCTCCCATTATCAGAACCTCCCTTTAGCTGTCATGTTTTGTATATCGTCAAACAATAATGTGTCTATATCATCCCCTGCTCTGGAGGCCTATCAACAACCCCAGTTTGTATGGCTGTTCTATTTCCTGTTTCCAAGGTGACCCACAGTTCTTCTGGCTCCTTATGTGTATTCTGAATTTCTGTAGCTTTGACATTTTCTTTGACAGAAAGAGCCACCCCCCTTTTGCACTTCTGTCTCTTTTGAACAGTACATAGTCAGGTATTGAACTCTCCCAAGTGTGGTTACTGATGAACAATGTCTTGCTAATGGCCACTAAGTCCAGCTTAGCCTCTGTCATTGTTGCCCAGGTCTGAGATCTTGTTTCCCAGACTGTGGGCATCTGTGTACATGATTTTCCATTGGCTAGATTTCTGTGTGTTAGTAGTTGGGTGAGGTCCGGTATTTCCTCTGTGCATCATATGGGGAGCTGGACCTTTTTTCTTACCTGGTGATGCAAATGAACTACAAACATGCAGAACTCCTGTTTGATCACTAGCTGAGGGGAGGGAGTTCGTCTCCATATGATTCATTGGATGCTGCACCCTCTCCCCATTTGCAAGTTTAAATATTCTGCAAGGACATCAAACATCTGTCTCTATGCACTGATGCCCTCCTTAGTCAGATGCAGTCCATCAAATTTAAAGAACTTTCACTACCAAATCTGTTGCCAGTTACCTACAAATTTGTGTCCTTTTTCCTGGCACCAGCCCTTGAGCCACATGTTTAGCTCTCCTATCTCCCCTTCTCTGACCTTCTGTTCATCTGCCCTCTCCCAGACCAGCAGGATCTCAGAGAAGGAGATGCCAGTTGAAATGGATGACAAATGGATAACAGTTTGTCTCCCAGCCTGGTCAGGTGTTCCTTGGTCTCCCCAACTGAACAGCTGTCAGGCTCTGTAACCAGCTTCCTCATTGCTATCACCTACTTGGGACTATTATATATGTGTATATATATATATATATATATATAGTGCAACTAAACACTATTAGAATAACTTCACGAAATGTCAATGGATTAAATACTCTAATAAAAAGGAACAAAATCTTATCATACCTTAAGATGTTTCATGCACAATTTATATTTTTCAGGAGATGCATTTAGATGAAAAGAAACTGCTAAATTAAAAAAATAGTGCAGTCACTGCTTTTCCAATGTGGGATCAAGAAAAGTAGAGGAGTGGTCATACTAATTAGAAAAGGAGTAGTCATAAAATCACTGTTACTTTTAAGGATGGAGAGGGCAAAATATGTTTAGTTAAGGTGGTATGAAATTCACATAATATCACATTGGGTTCATTATATGTGCCTTTTTGCATTATGAGAAATTTTTGGCAAAAATCTCTGAAGGCCTTCACTCCTTACAGGCAGAAGATATTATTATCGGCAGAGACATGAATGCTGTTCTCATCCTAACTTGGATAAATCATCTAAACCCACTACTGGCACATAATATAGCAAAAAGTTGTACATTTCATACAGAATGAATCTCTTGTGAATGTATGTCAAAATGCCAATCCCAATATTAAAGACTTTACCCATTTTGATAAAAAGTAGTACAGTCTCTAGGATCGACTACATATTCATCTCCAATAACTTAATTAGATATGTGGAAGAAAACTGGAATTTAGTCCACATGCATTTCCAATCAAGCTTTAATAGATATAAGTTTAAATACAGTAAATACAGATAGGAAAAAGATAATCAGTGGAGATTTCACAATGATTTACTAAAAACAATCCTCAATTAGTAGATTTAATAAATAATAAAATTCAGGAATATTGGACATTTAAATTAAAAAACAGCTACCAATCATTCAGTTGTGGGACACTTTTAAAGCTACCATTAGAGGAGAAATAACTTATTTTCAGACTAAACAAAAAAGAATAAAAGAGAAAAAGAAAAAATCCATGAAATAAATAGGAGGTTAAAACAGCTTGACAGATTAGTAATTGAAGATTATAATACTTATACAGTAGTCAAGAATGGGAACAGTTAAGATACAAAACACAAGATATGATATATCAAGAAACTTCAAGACTCTCCAAAGCTATTAGGAAAACCAAATATTTCCACATGGACAAAGCAGGTAGAATATTGGCATTATTATTGCATCAAGAGGAACAGAAAAATATTATTTGTAGCATAAAAGACTAAGATGGACAGATGTTTAACTCTGATGTCCAAATTTAAAAATGTTCATTGATTATTATGATAATTTATCAAAGACCCTTAAATACAAACTTGGACATGATTGGTAAATATATGAAAGATGCAGGGATAATACCATTTCATTTTCATTTTCACCAATTTTCTCAAAAGAAATTATTGAAACTACAAATTCTCTTCCTAGGAATAAAATAAGTGGCCTTGATGATCTTTCCAGTAAATTCTATATAATTTTTGCCAAAGCTTTGGTACCTTAGATAGAAAAATCCTTCCTGAGGTTCTAGTGAATGAAGAACTAAATTTCCCAATATCTATGCAACAAGCTAAGTTAATTTCAACATTAAAACTAGACAAACCCCCAGAAAACTCTGAAAGCTACCATCCCATACTTATACTAAACTCTGATTATAAATTAATTGAGAAAAAATAAATAATCTAATACAGGCATTTATACAAAAATTGAATTCATTTTAATCAATATGGATTTATTTTGGATAGGAAAATTACATAAGCAAACAATAAACGTCAAGCTATAATTCAATTAATAAATTCAGATGAACGGTATAAAAAGATAGTTTTATACTGTTGCAATCGATGCCACTAAGGTATTCTATTTTATACATAGACAATTTATTTTTAGGTCCTACTAGCATGGGATATTCCAAAGAATTGATTCTTATTAAGAATTATGCTATAGCACCAAGGTCAAGATTCAAATAAATAATTCACTGTCTGAAGAATTTATGATGTCTAATGCAGTAACAGCAGGGCTGCCCCTCTCCCCAACACTTTTATACTTTCACTTGAACCACTGCTAAATTCTTTACAGCTGAACCCCATCTTGAGGAGTACAGATACACTAAGAACAGGTAAAGCTTAGTGTATTCACTGATGATATTCTGTTAATTAAAACTATTACCCAATCTTTAAATTACTTTTTAGTCAGGGTCAAAAAATACTCCCAAGGTTCTGGTTATCAAATAAACAAAACAAAATCAGGAATCATGAAAATATAAAACATAGTTCTGAATTAGTTGGATCCCTATCAGAAATTTTCAAAGTATGGGCATACATTTGACCTCAAAGCAAGAAGTTAACATTCAAATTAATTTCAACAAAGCTCAATAAAATTTGTCTTCCCTATTAAATATCTGAAAACGTATCTCTATCCCTTTGGGGACAGATAGATACCATCAAACTGATGGCTATGCCACATTTAATTTACACTATACAAAACATATTAGTAGGCCTGACTGAAATGTGTTTTTTTTGGGGAAATGAAGAGGATATTCAGGAAATTTATTTGGAGAGGTGGCAGCCCTCATATAGCATGGAAGGTTTTAATAATCCCAAGGAATCTGGGCAGAATTGGATGTCCAGATCCATATAATTATGCAATGTCACATACATTGTCTATGATTTATCAATTGACATTTTCAGCTGGTTCAGATCACATATTATATAAGAAATGATATTGAACAGAGCCATTCATGATGAGGAGATATACTTGGAAGATTTATGGTTAAACCTTGAAGCATATAAAGGCCAAATTAACTTTTACCAAATTGGTTCCAACCTCTATATAAACCAGTCAAAATCCTTCATTTTAGAATTCCCATCACTGTATTTCAGAATAACACAAAGGAAGTGAGAATGGGAAATAATAAAGTAGGAAATGATTTCAGAATCTTGTTTAAAAATAACATAATTTGATGGAAGGACATTTTAGTAGACAATGCATTTCCTTCATATCAGCAACTTCTGAAACTCTTATATATTTCAAGCTGGAATATGCTACATTAGTATACCCTATGCAAAATATTTCAAAAGCTTCAGGGAATTTTTGAGAATCTATGAATTCTGTAGTTTCATTAGTGAAACATCAGTCAACTCGTATTTCACAAAGGTCTGAAAAACTGCTGCCATGTTTTTATAATTACAGCAAGAAATAAGTCAGCTAGTTATAATAATATCAATAAGAAATTGAATTCTGGGGCCTCCATTTCCTGACTCACAGACAGTGGGATCAGATAAGAATACATATGAATAAAATATATGCCTCTGCAAAAATAAATCAATTCAGAGAAACATTGCTGATAGGGCTTACTATATGTCAGCTCAGATTCATAAAATCAACAAACAATATTCAGATCAATGCTGGCATGAATGTAATTATCAAGGAGACTTTACCCACTGTTTGTGGTCTTGCCGGAAATTCAGCTATGGTGGCAGAAAATCAACACTATAATATATAATTGCCTCAATTGGAAATTCCATATACCTTGGAACTATACATTTTGAACTTCTTTCAGGATATTACATTAACACCTGTACAGCAAAAAATAATCACACTGGCAACGGTGGCTCTAAAGTGTTTTATTTTGGCCAACTAGAAAGAAAGAACACTTAAAAGTTTTTCTGTGGAGACTATCTTACAGACAATGGACAAGAGGGTGGGTGGGTGGAGAAATGGGTTAGGAAATTCATGTTTAGTAGGTAATAATGTGATTGTGGTCTTTATAGGAATGTTATGTATAAAATATGTATGATGTATCCAATGGAAACTATAATAAAACACATATGTAAAAAACTAATACTGTAAGGACATTGATTTTTGGACCAAAATGTTCACGATGTCAGGTGTACATTGCGATTAATGGTCATAAATATGGCACACCTAGTACTTAACTGGTAGTTAACTAATACTGTATATATGTTAAAAGGATTGGTCCTAGCACAGGCTCATAGGGAACACCGCTCACTACCTTCCTTACCTTAGAATGTACATTATTTACCACTACCCTCTGACTTCTATCCTTCAGCTAGTTTTCCACCCATCTAGTTATTTTCTGCCCCACTCCCATGCTCTCTGTCTTATTTACCAGCCTACTGTGAGGGACAGAGTCAAAGGTCTTACTGAAGTCCAAGTAGGCAACATCAACTGTCCCTCCTGATCAATCACCTTCGTTATTCCATCAAAAAATTTTATCAGATTTGTTTAGCAAGATCTCTCACTAGTGAAGCCTTGTTGATTGTCATCTAATATTTTGTCCATTAAATATTTTGCCACCCTTTCCTTTATTAGCACCTCCATCACTTTGCCCATTACTGATGTGGAGGTTGATAGGTCTGTAATCCCCATCTCCCCTTGCAGCCTCCAATGTGAAGTGGTACTGCATCTGCCAGCTTCAATCACTCAGAACACACCCTGTATCAAGGGACAAGTTAAATAACTTCACCAAATGTGTCATCAACTCATCCTCAACTCCTTAAGAACCCTTGGATGCAAACCATCCATTCCCATTGCCTTGTCTACCTTTAATCTTCCAAGTTCTTCCTTTACTCTGTCCTCTTCTAACAGGCTTTGATCCACCCATATTCAGCCCCTCCTTCCTCTTTAGATCAAGTCCTTTCCTATTCCCTTCCACTGTGAATACAGAGAAAAACTAACTATTTAAAACCTCAGCTTTCTCAAAGTCCCCTCAACCTTAGTTCCCCTTCCTCTCAAACTCACAATCCCTCTCTTGTCCTCCTCTTTTCCCTACATATCTAAAAAATATTTTATCTCCTCATTTGGCATGTTTATTCTCTCCTCTTTATCTGCTTTTGCTCTCCTAATCAGTTTCCTTGCCTGTCTCAGTTTCTCCTTATAATCTACTCTGTTTATCACACTCTGAGTTTTCTTCTTCTAAAAGCTGTCCTTCTATTCCTTATTGCCCTTACAGCCCTCCTATTAAACCAAAGAGGTTTCATTCTTTTCTTTGTTTTTCCTACCCTCTTCATGCATAGTTCAGTTCATTTTAATAATGCCCACTTAATACATTACCACACTTCCTCTACATCCTGTCTATCTGGTCTTTGCATTTCATTTCCTCCTTGAAAATCTCCTCATTCTATCAAAGTTCACCCTCCTGAAGTCCAGAACCTTTGTACTGGTGTCATTTGTTATCTTCCCTATTTGTGTCTTGAAACTCACAGTGTTGTAATCAGTCGTACCCAGTCTTCCACCATAACCTCCACCACACTATCCCCACTTGTGAGTCCAAAATATTTTCCCCTGTGGGCTTCTTAACCGCTGTTGTAGAAATGATCCCTGCAGTGCTTCAGGTAACTCCCTGCTCCAGGCTGATGTTGCCTTTGGGATCCCCATTCCACATGTAGCATATTAAGGTCACCAATAATACAAACCCCCTTTGTTTGACACTCTTTAAATAATGTGGATCATTTGCCTAACTCCTCCATCTGATTTGGATGCCTATATACCACTCTATTCTTACTATGTGGCCAGGCCTTTTCTAATGTGGCACACAGGAATTCTCTCCCACTATACTCTTTCTGACCTTCAGTTGCTTTAATGGTCTCCTTGACATATAATGCAATCCCTCCCACCTTCCTACCCACCTTCTGAACAGCCTGTATCCCAGAACACTAACTTCCCAGGAGTGATGCTCCAAGCACCAGGTCTCTGTTATAGCCACTGTATTGAGGCATTCATCCACCATCACGATCTCCAGGTCCACCATTTTATTTCCTAGACTTCTGGCATTAACATACAGCCCTCTCTACCCTACAACTCTTTCTTTCTATAGATAGATAGCTATACATACAATAAGATATGTATCTTTTCCTACCATCTGACCTCCCACAAATACTGTGGCACAAAGGTTGTGCAAGTGTTGTCTTATGCTGGCTCATCTGTTAGATGTATGCATAGTCAAGGATAACTTTATTCACACAGCCATTGCTGGGAGAGAGAGAGAGAGGAGCAGCTGCATGCTGGGCATTTTGTGACCACCAAAGCAGGATTCTGGAGAAACTAATATTTACTTTAAAACCAGTATGCCTGTGAGAAGCTAGGTTTTGTTTTACAAACTTTAGGTCTCCCAATAAAACTCAAAAATCTTTCCAGAACTTCTTGTGCCATGGTAAACTAGGTCCCATTCCTGGCTCTGTTTTATTCTTCCACAGGTGCCTGAAATCTGCTGGTGGTGAGCCAACATCTGTGTAAGAGCACCTGTAGAGGTCAGCTGTCAGAAAGGGGATACCTGCAAGAAAACTACCACTAGAGTCATATACAAAGTGAAAGCTTTGGCAAATTCTGAACCAATAGCTTCTTCTGAGTATATTTCTCTTTAGAGAAAGTTGTTGGGTTCTGGGGTTTTAGATTCAGGGGTAATGGTATAATTTCCAGTCCCTCCTTAGGAGCCTTTTAGATACCTTTAACAGAAATAGGAAATGGTAGGAAGGAAATTCTTGGTTTTATATCTACTGAGTGATATACTGTGAGTGTACATAGTGTACACTATATGGTGTGTTCAGACAGTGTTTTATGCCCTTGAATGATTTGTTATGTCCTTTTCTCTTGGAAAGAATATCCATAGTACAATAAAGTGATTTTCACATTTAAAAATATTTAAAACCAGCATGGCTAACAATAATATAGCATTAGTACCTGATTCTATTAATACTCATTTAGTTGGGAATTTCCTTTAAAATTCATGCTAGATAGCATTCATAACCTCATGGTTCAAAGTGCAGGTGCCGGCATCCATGAAGCAGATTTTCCAATTTGAGAGGGATGCCAAGCAGTAAACAGGAGAGCAGGCTGCAAAATCGAGAGCCGGTTACTGTTCTGCAGTTATCAAATTATTTGAGATAGTAGTCTAAAAACTACTGGAGATTACCTTTTGGCATAGCTTAGTCTTGAAATTCTTACCCTACCAGAATTTGTGAATGGCAGATGCCAAAAGCTGGAATACTCGAGCAATCTGAGCTGTGAGAACGCCGCACTATTGGGCAAACATGCTTTTAAATCCATCTATTAAGTCCCTTATTTATGCATTTATAAAATTCTCCTTTTCTTTTTTTATCATAAGTAGTATCCAATGCATAAGATAAACATAACAATTCAAACAGCAGCATTACTAAAAGTGTAGCATAAAGGTACTAGGGCACTGTGACTTCTCTAATATAAGTAATGTGGCTCACTTGGAAGCACATCCTTCTCTGGACCAGATGGTTGTGGGTTCTTATCCCACACCAGGATTGAACTGGCACCTAAAACACTGGCATCCAAGTGTAGTATTGGGGTGCTGTACTGCCGGGTGTGCCGTCCTTCGGATGAGACATTAAACTGAAGTTCCTTCAACCCATCCTGGTGTTGTCCTAGTGGGTGTCCAGGTGGAAGTAAAAGAACCCAGAGCACTCTTTTGCAAAGAGTAGGGATAATCCCAGTGTCCTGGCCAACATTCCCTTCCATAAACCGGTTCATGCAATTATCCAGGCTGTGTGTGGGTGCTGATGTGCAATATGGCTGTCACTACACATTCAGTCATGTCACTACCAGTCTACCATTGCTTGTAAAGCTCTTTGGGATATACTGTGTATAAAAGTGCTATATAAATGCTGATTCTTCTTCTTCTAAAGTACAGAAACTGACTACTCCAGCAAGTAGTGGATGCTTTAACCTGTATGTATGTTTTAATCTTTATGTACTGTATTAACATTTATATCTGGCTAATTTATTCAAAATTCATTTCTTGTTAAATAATTATTTATAGAAATAATTTATTTATCATTTGTAGTCTTGAAGAGGTAATAAACAATAGAACCTTCTGAAACTATTGAAGCTACAGAAGCTGTGGAAGTCATAAACAAAAGGAGGTGTGAACATTAAGGGACTGGTAAGCTAGCCAAAGCACTGGAGAACAATTACATGATTGCTACAATTGACATATGAGGCAGAGACCTTAAGAAAAGTAAAGTTGCATAGGCTGAGATAAAGAAAGACTCCAGCAACAAAGGAATATGTAAAACAACAAATTTATTTTGAAACTGAGACTGTAGCACTATCAATTTGGAGAATCTACTGTATACTTTATTACTAATCATTTATAATGCATGACTAGACTCCTATTGAGCTGGTGCCTACCCTTGATCAGGCCCTTAGTTACTTCATTAAGGGCTTTAGCTCCATCTGTGACATCTATTCCCCGTCCACGAAAAGAAAAATTTGGGGGCAGGCAAATGGCTGGATTGATGGGGAGCTCCTCTCCACCTGAAAGAAAGGGACATACTCTGGGAAAAGGCCAGAACACAGTTAGCAAGCATGACTACCAGTGCTACAGAACAGCCAGGAACCACTGCACCAAGCTAATCCAGCTCGCAAAGCCAACTATCATAAGGCCCAGCTTTGCAATTCTTGGAGTGATGGGAAAAGATTCTGGGATAACATCAAAAGCATCCTTGGAAAGGAGGACAAGAAGCACCCTTAGCTGCTCAGTATCAGTAACACCCCACTACAGACCCTCTAGCTACTGCAGAAGCCTTCAATAATCTTACCCCAGTGCTACCATCTGCCTATTTTCAGCCTGGTTTGAACCACTCCAACAACATATCTCCAAGTGTTGTCACCCGACCTTCTACTTTAAAATGGTGACAGTGAAGGAGGCCCTTACAATGGCCAAGAAAATACTAGGTAAGACCAAACTGGGCAGTGACAGGATAGACATGAAACTTCTATCTATCACCCTGGACATTCTTATAGTGCCCATTACCATACTGTGCAATAAGTCCCTGGCCCTGGCCCAATTCCCAGCAGTTTGGAAGCAGGCCCTAGTTATACAAGCGCAAAAGGAGGTGACAAGTCTCTGGTAGCCAACTACAAGCTCATCTTGATCATCTCCACCCTGTCCAAGACACTGGAAAAGATTGTGTCAACTCATCAACTACCTCAATAAATATAATCTACTATGCCCCAACCAGCATGGCTTCAGATAAAATCACAGTACCAACACTGCCCTGCTGGAGTACACAAACTATACACATAAGGTCCTGGGTGAAGGCAAACTGGTGGGTCCGTCTTTATTGACCTCACCAAAGCCTTCAATACAGTCAACCACCCCAGTTACTGACCCAACTGCAAAACATGGGTGTGATGCCCAATGTCCTTTGCTGGTTCCAAGACTACCTGATATGGAGAAATCAATGTGTCAAAATTGGGCAAACAGTATCCAGTGCAAGACAGGTATCATTAGGGGTACCCCAGGGATCAATACTGGGGCCCCTACTCTTCAGCCTCTTCTTGAATGACCTTCCCACAGCCTGCGACACCAAACTCACACTATATGCAGATGATGCTGTGCCCTGAGCAGCAGCACATCTCAGGCTGCCCTACAATCTGAGCTGCAGAACTCCTTCTCCAAACTCGAGGACTGGTTCTGTAGTCATATGCTACTAAACTACAAGAAGACCAAGGCCATTCTTATGCCCAGCCCTACAACAAAAATAAGCACCACCCTCATCATCTCCAAGTCATGCAGTGAGCCGCTGGAACAAGTTCACTTGTTCAAGTATCTGGGGTCATAATAGGTGATACCCTCATGTTTGCACACCATATTGACTCTCTGGTCAGGACTGTCAATACCAAGATTGGTGTCCTATACAGGCACAGGCAATACTGCTCTCCAGGGGCCCTCCACCTCTCAGTCCACAGTTCAATTATATCTACTATTGACTGTAGACTAATAGTCACAGGGCGGCAATGGATACAGTGCTCAAGAGGCTTCAAACTGCACTCAACAAAGTCTGCAGACTCACCCTGGATGCTGAGCGTGGCACTCACACCTGTACTCTGCATGAGCATGCAAACTGGCTGTCATTAAGAAACAGGGTCAAATTCAGACTTGCATCCTAGGGAAGAAGGCTCGATTGGGTAAACACCACCTTGTGTAGTCAATTGGATCAAGGCTGCCAACTCATTACAGGTCACCAGAGGGAGGACTAGAAGGGCCTTGGCTATCTCCTTCCATCGTACCTCACTTGGGCAACATGTATTTGTCTACCAGACCCCCTGTGGATGAATGAACTCCCTGGGCACTGCTTGGCCTCCAATTGTCTGGCACAATTCAAAACTGACCTCAAACAGCACCTAATAATACTCTCTAGCACACCTGCGCTTGAGTCCAGCCACTCCTGCAGCAAGCAACAGGCGGAGGTACCCTCCCTCTGTCCCTTCTCATGACTTGCCTCAGCAATCAGTTTGCATCATGCTCCTTGGTACCTGCCACCCCACTCTCCCCTTCCCCATCTCCAACTTATGGTCCTGCAAGTTTCCTAACAGTCACTACTAATGAAGGGTGCCTGACCGTGCCCCTCACGCTCCACCATGTACTCTAGCCTGTCTTCTCCACTCAGCCTCCCTCACCCCAGTTCTCCCTATACCTTATCGCCTTCTTCCCCACCCATCACCTCCACTGCAGTATATACCTCTCTCTTGTACCTCCTTTCTTCACCCCACTGCCAGCTATCCTCGTCCCCCTGAAATACTGACAAGGAACTTTGTGGCTGCTTATTCCTCCACCCATAGAGTGTTTTTCTAGTTATTTTAACTTGTACCTATGTTTTGAGTTATTCTGTAAGTTCTGAATCCAAGTTGTATCGTTCAGTGTAATGTCCCTTTGCTTTCTCCTGTTGTACTTTGTTTTGCAATCTATGATGTGGAACCTTTGTAAAAGAGCTTGCACTCAAAGGTCTTTCAGAATCACTAAATAAATAAAAATAAATAAAATGAACAAGTGGCTATTTAAATAATTGCTATGCCCTTTTAGTAACATTGCTAAAGTAAGAACTTTTATATAAGGGACTCTTTCTCATTGGCAACTTATTTATTTATGATCTTTGAATGAGCACATATTCATTATTTCCTGAGTAAATATATTTGGAGTATATTTATTATAAATTGTGGTTATTTATTACAGCTATGAATTTCAATATTTACAAATCACTTAATAAAATAGAAATTACAAGGAGAGACTCTTTCAAGGACTGGTATGGATTTAGACCCTTTGCTTGTGGAAATAAATATAACAGTGTCTGGGAACTGCAACACTAATTATAATGAAAATATTGAAGTGGATAATGTAATGAAACATGGCAAACAAGGATAACAGGAAAAGGTAAAGGAAAGAAAAGGTATAGGTAAACTAGATGGAATGGAGATGGAAATCAGTAATGTTAAAAAATTATCCAAACGGAAGAAAGAAATAGAAAAACTAGGGTGAGTCAGAGGGCTATTCACATAAAAGAAAACTAGAGTATCTCCCTTATTTATTCAAAACAAACCAATAACCATAGTTACTGAAACGATTGACACAGGACCTGATATTAGGTTTGAATGTGGTGAAGCTTCACCTAAAGTGTCTATTCAACAGATACTCCATACACAGGTGTTTTACATCATGCTGAATAGAGTCTGTATACAACCCAAAACGTTTTTGAAACTTCAATAGTCAGAATGAGGAAATCCCTAATTAAATGAATAGGGATTGCACTGGGAAAATAACCATCTGAGATCTGATAAATTGCAAAAGGACAGAATGAGCAGGCTATTAGCTTGTATTTAATCAGGTGGGCATCTCCACAAAGTGACTCATCTTTACCTTCTGTCACTAGTTCTCTAATAACATCTAATAACAGTAATGGGAATGTACCTAAGAAATCAGTAACTCAATTTCAGTATTAATATCAAAATGTGGAAAGTGTCTATGGACCTACAAAATACTATTCAAGGCCTGAAAGAATTGGATAATTTGCAGAAAAGGAAATCATGCAGAGTGTTAAAGGGAAAATCCCAGAGTGGGAACAGACATCTGATGAGTTAAGGGAAACTGTGTCACTGACAGTACTCATCTAGATCAGAATAATGACTTATGGACAAGATTACATAAGAATAGTAGGGAACATGTCATGATAGACAATGTAAATTAGGATTGAAGTCAGAGAGGTAGCTGGCAAATTAAAGGCCAAATTGCAAGCTGCCCATGTTGTACAAATGATATAGGTTCCACTCATTACAATTACAAGACAAGGAATCATACTATAATAGATTGGTTAATAACAAATAGGCCAAGAAATATTTTAAAAACAAGGGTTCTGTCCGACTCAATATTGAATCATTGTCCAATATTCTATATACATAAAATGAAAAGCCAACCCTACCCCTAAATTCATAAATAAAAGGTGTATAAATAGGTTAGATGAAGAAGCTTTTCAAAAGGAACTGGAGCAAACAGATTGGTGCAAAGTCATGAATTCTGGTGATTTGAACTTAAAGGTAGAACAGTTTAACTGTTACCTAAGGAAGTGATTTGATAAGCATGCTCCAGTTATGAAATGGAGGGAGAAAGGAAGATCTCCCTTGGCTAGGTAAGAATTTGAGGGATCAAATAAAACATTGGGAGGTAACAAGGAGACAGTATCTAAACAATAGAAATGGGGAGACTTTACAACAATATAAAACAATAAGAAATAAAGTAAAAGAAATAAATGAGGTTAAGTTAAGCTACTATCAACAGATGCAGTTAAAGAATATAAAAGATCCTAAAAAATGTTGGCAGTCTTTGAGACAGTTTTATAATCCCAAGGAAGATAAGAGTATTCAAGGTATAAAAGGGGTGATGAATTATTCAGAATAGCAGGACTATGGCTGATCATTTTAATATATTTTTATTTCAAAAACAATAAGTGCCAGCAACCTGGAGCTAGAGTAGTTAGAAGTAGGCCCAGTTAAACAGTATGTTATCAAATGTAAAGAGATGCCCCCTTTGTTTTGAAAGAATAAATGAAAATGAGGTACTAAAATTATTGCAGAGCCTGGAGGTGGGGAAAAGTGGGGATTGGATGAGGTACCCACTCAATTACTAAGGATATCAGCAACCATATTAAGGATCCAATGACAATTTTGTTAACCATTCACTGGAAAATGGAACTGTCCCAAAAACCTGGAAGGAGGTCGGGTGAAATTCCAGTTTTAAGGAGGGATAGTAATTTCATAGTACAGTGCTAATATCATTGCTGGCAGCAGCTAGTAGACCTTGGAAAGACTGTCCTCCATCAATTGCTTGCCCATTTGGAATAGAACAACCTACTCAAGGACCAGCAACATGGTTTCCGTAGTGGTTGGTCCACCTCAACAGGCGCTGGCCAGGTTTGCAGACTCTGTCCTTGTGGCCTCCAAAAAAATGAAGACCACGGGGTAGTCTTCATGAACCTGGCTGGTGCCTTCAACACAGTGGACCATGAATACCTGTTGGAAAAACTAGGGAACATGGGAGTCAAGGGGACCCAGTTAGAGTGGTTTAGGAGTTATCTGTTTGGTCACAAACAGAGGGTTAAAATTAATGGTTATTTGTAACATGTGGAAGATGTTCAAGCAGGGTCTCTCGAGGATCAGTGTTAGGCCCACTTTTACTTTCAATCTTTATGAATAATATGCCTTCTTTTTCTACAGAAAATAGCACTCTTTAGGCTGATGATATTGTTGTTTGGGATTCTGGACCAAACAGCAATGAGATACAAATATCCCTATAGAAGAAGGTACAGTATCTTGTCAAATTGGATAAAGGAAAATTGATGCTTATAAATGAAAGTAAAACAAATGTGATGTTATTCAGATCCCAACAAAAGTTGCTGAAACAGGGCCCACTTCAAATCAAGGGTCAGAATGGCTCTTTTGTTGTCATTAGTAACTACATTCAAATATTTGGCGTATACATGGACCCCTGCTTGAGCATGATACCCCACACTTACAGACTGGAAAGAAAATAAACCAAAACTGGAATTTTTATATAGAAATGTGAACTCCTTGACTGACCAGGCCCAAGTTACTATTGCTAAGCAAGTTCTCATGCCCACCCTTGAGCATGGGAATGTTATTTTACATTTTAAACAAATGTTGCTCAAACTTTTGTATATTGAAAACTTGTGTAAATGCATTTAATTGTATTAACTGTATTGTTTGTAATGTTTCTTGTATGTGATGTTGTATATGTCAGGCATGGCTGAAAAATGTCAGTGCCCAGACCACTTCCTGGTAAAATAAATAAATAAAATGTACCCCCATTGGCCCTTATTTAACTAGTAGGCACACCTCTCATAGTCTAGGGAAAAGAGGGTGGGGTACAAAACAATTTGCTAAAGCAGAAGAAAAACACTGAAAGTGTGTACTAGACACAAACAGACCAATACCGAAACCCAGGTCCTGGAGAGAGACTGTTTGCTAAGGGTATGCTAGGTTTGCACTTCTGGACAGGGATACCTAATAAATCCATGCAGGAAGCAATAACTAGATTGTCCATACCATGCTGGGATTCTAGAGTGTGACTTTATTCGAAACAAAGTTGGAAACACAAAAGCAAAGATGGACCCCAAAGGTTTACACTTTATAGCAAGGCAATGCAGAACACATCTGTAGAACAGACATTTGATACCTACCATATGTCACAGGATTTATCATCTTGAATGTGGAACTAGCCATGGTGAACACATAAAATCTCGTCGAAATGGCACTAGACCAGTACTTCTTACAGTTCCCATATGACACAGGATTAGAAATCTGGAATGTGGAACTAGCCACAGTGAACACACAAAATCTTCTAGAAAAGAGCACTAGGCCAGTACTTAGAACATCTCCCATATGGCATAGGATAGGAATTTGCCACCCTGTCACAACGGAGCACTCAAGGCTCAAAACTAGCAGAATGTTCACATACACGGTAAACTTCTTCAGGCATTGGCCACATGCGCTGACAGAAAACAGGTTCCTTGCAGAACCTGAAGTGCTGAATGGTCACTCCAGATGGGGGGTCTCCCACCTTTGCTTCCTCATCCATACCCAGTCATCATTTCAGAGTTACACCTCACAAATACTGAAACTGTAGAAATAGATTGTTAGATAGATAGTGTAACCCCTTGCACATGGGGGTTCCGACAAACTTTCTTGGAGCTCGTTTCCATGCTCCATGCCTGGATGGTGATCGGCATAAAGCCGTTTGAGCAGGTAGCCTGTGGCGTTTTAAAAACCTCCGTAGCTGTCTCTTTAAGGGCTGCCTGTTGCAGCTGTAAGTAATTGAAATGGAGGGGCCTGCGTGGTTGTATGCCTGAGTCCTGCCTGGGACACTGAAAAAATGACTCCTTTCTGCCATCGCTAGTGGTGCAGAGGGAGTTCTGCTGGAAGCTGTAATTGTTTGCTGAACATAACGTAAAATAATAATGATAATGCAGCTGTTCTAACCTGCCTTCTGTTGCAGCAAGGACTGTGTCGACTGTCTCTCCCATGTTGGTCCAGAACTGCTGAATGGGACCAATCAGTGCCTTGGGACCTTACAGGGCTGACTGACCAATGGGGAACTGCTTGTAATTTGGGGAAAGGCATTATGGACTATGGCTTTTGCACCACTGAGAGCAGGAGAAGCTGACTGGCAAGTGCCGCCAGCCAATGGGAGTGGGTAGCGCCCGATCTGAAGGAAGAGCCCCTTGTTGCGGGGCCAGATGCGGTGTGGCTGAGAGGAAGAGAGGAGCTTTGTGCTTCTGCACTGTGTGAGTGTTCGCACAGGAGGCATGAAGAGCCTAGGCTGTTTTTGCCCTTTCAAGCAATTCAGACTAAATCCACGGTGTGCGGTCAGAGGAAGTTGGTGCCAGCCCAGCTACCTACCAAGCTCAACCTGAGAGGACTGGAGAGGATTGCTGAGTCGCGCTCGGTCCGCCTGTAATGTTGAAGCTGCCGTTTGCTGTCTGAGTTCTTCTACAAGTTTGTGAAGGTTTGAAAGCAGCTGCCTGATATGGTACCCTCTATTGTTGCCATATAAATGTGTGAGAAGGCTGGTGAAGTTCGAGCTCCGTCCTGGCAGTGTGTTGAAGGAATCAATATTTGCTGGGGTTGTGAGTACTGATTCAGGTAGCTCCCTGCAGAGTGTGTACACAGTGGTTTCCAGTGCATTATTATACTGCTGACTGCCTAATTAAACTTTCCTCCTATTCTGACCTGCTCAGGACTGTAATGTTTATCTGTGTTAAGGGCCCCAACCAGCTGCCACATTTGGACTAG
This sequence comes from Neoceratodus forsteri, assembly GCA_016271365.2. NCBI lineage: Eukaryota > Metazoa > Chordata > Ceratodontiformes > Ceratodontidae > Neoceratodus > Neoceratodus forsteri. The sequence continues at coordinate 73,917,578 of CM028138.1, read as the reverse complement.
CCGTTAGCTTGGGTACCCAGGACAGTAAATCTTAGGAGTTAGCCTGTGCACAGAGCCCTAGGTAGATCATTATAGTATAAGCTAATTAACTTGACCCCCGTTTCCTTGTTATCCCCCTTAATAAATCAGATTATCATGTTGCAACTACATCCTGGCTGGTTTGTGCATCCCTGGTGAACTGCTGCATAGTGATTGTGATATAACTGTACCTTACTCTACAGGGGTCCCCAGAGTGAGCTGAGAGATACTACCTGGGGGTAAGTGTACTGGTGAAAAATTGTTGGTATCCAGTGTAAGCCACTAGTGGGACAAAAGGGATTGCAGTAACCCAGAGGGCTGTAACTGAGGCAGTCTCAACCATATTAACCCCAACCTCTGGGTGGAGGCACCCGTCAACGGATCTGGGCCCCTCACCTGTCTCAGTGGAGGCAGGCAGGGTAGTAGTCTTAAGGATAGCACCCCCTAGGGGTTACAATAGATAGATAGATAGATAGATAGATAGATAGGTAGATAGATAGATAGATAGATAGATAGATAGATAGACAGACAGACAGACATTTAATTTATAAAGCCATTTCCATGGACTCTGGGCACTGCACAAACAATTCAATAACACAATTTATACAGGCAGCAGCTTAAACACAAACTAAAATTCTATCCATCCCTTTAAATTCTATCCATCCCTTTAAAACCAATCAGTCATTAAAGCCTGCTGAAACAGATATGTTTTTAATGCTTTCTTAAAAGCTTGTGCGAGGGGCCTCCTTAAATAATCAGGCAGGGAGTTCCACAGAGTGGGCACAGCCACTGAAAATCCCTTATCTCCAGAATGCCACAACCTCGCTCTGGGAACTCCAAGGCCCCTTCCCCAGCAAAATGGAGTGCAGGCGGACAGTAGAGGACAAGAAGATCTTGCAGAAAGACAGGTTTTGAAATGTTTAGCACCCTTAACATCAGCAACATCACTAGGTGTAAGGTTAAAGTCCTGAACAAAGGACAAGTTGCATATGAGACATCCATCATTGTCAGCCAACTTTAAACTCAAATCTCTTGAGAAAATCCTCACATAAGTTGGTGAAAAGATCCTTTATCAGAGAGTCACCCACAAACAAAAAGGCAGGTACATATCCTGGGTAACTCAGACAGAAGCTACTCACAGTTTGTACACTAAAGGCAGTTTCACAAAAGTCAAGGTTGGATCAGGGACTGTCCCTCAAACTCTGCAGGCCCCATCCCACATGGGTTAAAGGCACATGAACCCCTGGAGATGGCTTTCACCACTTCCAAGTCAGGAAAGGATGTCCTGCACTAGGGTGAGAAATACAGACACTGCACACACTGTGCTGCTCACTCTCTGAGCTGCTGGTTGATACTCCAACTACAGACTGACTCCAGAATTCTAAACTACTCCCCTGTCACACAAACTGTGTGGCTTATGTTGCTGCAAGAGTTCTAAATGACATCACTGCTCAGCTTCCAGCTGAAAAAAGCACAAGAGAGGACAAGGTGAAAATCCATTTAATTAGATATTCACCAGCTGCCTTCCTACCTAATACTGACACTGATGGGATTCTAGTTACCTCAGGGAACAGGGGTTACAAAAAGAGATTAATGGCTTGTTAACATATTATCTCCCTTATCTTAGCCAGTACATTATCACAGTTATGAAAACCAACACCCATTAAACTTGAGGTTAATGGAACAATTGATTGTAGTAAGAAATGAGGTTGACATCCTAGAAAAATATTGCTATCAATGGGGCACAGATGGATTAGGTGTTAAGAATCACCTGGTATAACTAAAAGCAGCTCCTAGTATAACTAAAACTTCTCTACTGGGACTAAGAACTAGATCTCTTGTACTGGGACCTTCAACTAAGGGTAAAAAAAAAAAAAAGTAGTTGGTGTCTTTGTTAGAGGTAGTTGAAGTAAATTGTTATCTGTGTTATCTGCGTACTTATCTAGGTGCTTGTCACAGGTGTCAGAAGGAATTGTTATCTGTGAAATTAACTAAGTGTAGAAAGATTTGCAAAGCAGGGGGACTGGCTTAGCTAGAAGGAGCCAGGTTAAGACCAGATATAAATGCTGCCCTAGATAGCTTCTGCCAGAGGACAGACAGAACTCCAGGAGGAAGGAGCTCCTGGTATAACTAAAACTTCTACTGGGACTAAGAACTAGATCTCTTGTACTGGGACCTTCAATTATAGAAACATAGAAACATAGACTTTGACGGCAGATAAGGACCGCTTGGCCCATCTAGTCTGCCCATTTTCCTACCTACAGGATAGGCCGCAGATCCTAGTTAACCAACAGCCTATTTCTTCCTACCCCCACAAGAATTGCCTTGTCTCCCCATGCATTCTTGAATTCTCTCACAGTTTTAGACCCCAACCTTCTCAGGAAGGCTGTTCCATGAACCACTACCCTCTCTGTGAAATAATACTTCCTCACATTGCCCTAGAACCCCCCTTCTATCATTAAATTGTGACCCCTTGTTCTTGCGTCTCTTTTCAGAAAGATGCTACCCTCTTGGACTTTGTTGATTCCACTAAGGTACTTAAAAGTTTCTACATGTCCCT